>CM073571.1:80598811-83053006 GCA_037074715.1 Magnolia kwangsiensis | reverse complement strand
CAAGGGCTTATTGCATTCGAGAACGCGGAGTAAAGGAACTGCATGTAAGCGATGTATTCGCGGTTTGAATCGACTTCTTAATCCTAGTAGTTACCAATAAATCCAATGCTCTGATCAAGCAGAAGATCGGCATCGACTCGGATTAAGAATTGATACAATAAATCTTCTGTCCTAGCTAGACAGAAAGTCTATGTATCCGGCTCAGACCTACTACACAACCTTTCTTTTGTGATGGCCCAACCACCTACAACCAAACGTGATCACATTGCCTTTGGGAAATGGCGAGGACTTAAAGCCAGTAGAGAATTTAACATCTTGCCACCAACTCATACCTGCCCCTGAACTCAACCACAATAAAGATTAGGCTCATCTCTATTTCCATAGATACCAATGCCATAGAACGCATCATTAGCAAAGGAAAACCACTGTAGTGAGAGGTTATTTCCATTTTATGTCAAGGATAGCCCCTAAGTTGTGCCTCGTTCCGATATACGGATCGATGCAAAGATTCTTGAACTTTAAGTAGAACCAAGTTTTAAGGGGAGTAGAACGTGTTGTGTCCAGTCCAGTTAGGTCAGCTAAGGCAACCGTACGATCAGAGTGGCGCAACGGAAGCGTGGTTGGCCTCTTCCCCACTAGGCCACGATCGAAACATTTGATTTACGTTATACGTACGGTTAGGTCATTAAATAGGATTGACCCTTCCTTAGAATATCAAGACTGAAGTCTTGCTAGATACTCCTTACTCTTCACCAATTTCGGGGATGAAATTGTGTTTTAAGGGGGGGAGATTGTAACACCCCAGATTTTTGCCAACCTGGGGTTAGACGTCCTTAGGCAATGGTTCAACCAAAACACCTTCGTAACCACTCAGAACCCAATTCTATAGCCAAAGAAATCACTTAGGATTAATTTCTTTAGAAACTAAGCATAAGTTAGCTAGCGCTATGCTGGAGTAGCTGTGAAATTATCCCTGACCGCTTTAAATACATTCTACAAGACCTAAACTTGTAGAATCAATGGTGTTATAATACCCTGAAACCTCGGATCAAACTCTAAACCAGTTTGCTCTCAGGAACTCTTTGAAACTTTGTATTGGATTTAGACTGCGCGTCGAAAGTCCGATATCTACCATCTTAGACCGTTATGACCGCTTGGCTGGACCTGACAATCATTTCAAAAATCAAGTCCAACCGACATTCAGAGGCTATTTCATTGAGCCTGGAGTGAAGAGAGTGAGAATAGGGCTAGATTTGGAATTTGAAATTCAAATCTGGCACACGACTTGGCGCGTCAGTATTAAGCGTTCTGACCATCAGAATTCAGCCAAATTACACCCTCGGATCGGGAAAATTTTCTATTTCATATCACGAGACTTGTATACCTGATCTAGGTACGATGACCGCTGAACTGAAACTGGACCGCCACGTGCGATCTGGGAACTCTACCGGTCTGAAAACTTGATGTGTGCTAGATCCAGTATGCATGAGCTTAAGTCCGACGACGTTCGGCCGGGGGACCTCCAGAAATATCTTTTTGGACCGAAACAGCCCCGATTTGGTTAGGCATCAAGTGAACATTGTTCCCAAGCCTAATTTGGAAAGGTTTTAGGTTATAAAAGGGGTTTAAACCCTCACTTCTCTCACCCATCCGAATTTGCTAGAAACCCTAGCTGGTGTGAGAGAAAAAGCGAGAGATTGTGAGAGAAGGTGGGAGAGATTTTCCTGCCACCTGCTACTGCTGCTTACGTGCTTAAGCGACGCACTCTAGTCACTTTTCCGACGATTTTAATGCACTTCTAGGTAAGGAAAACCCTAACCACTTGCTGATTTGGGAATTTCTTCGATTCAAATAGCAAAGTAGCTGAGGTACGTGTGTATCAGGTTGTCTGATCGCCGTAGACGAAGCCTATACGCTCCGTTCGAAATGATACACATATAAAGTGAAAGGTGCGGATTTTAGACGCTTTGATTGGCTGCTTTCAACGCTTTCAATGTCGTTTATTAGTAGATTATCGACGGTAATGCCGTTTGACATGTGCAACATGCTGTCCGTTTCCTGTTTCGTAAGTAGAGGAAAAATATGAGATTTAGGGCATTTTAGTCATTTGTAGGAAATACCGTAAACATCCATATTTTGCTAAAATGATTGACATGACTTTTTGTAACCTTAGGATACTAGGAATGCGTGCATAATCTGTTTGGTGAAGAGATTCGCCCAAATGCACACTTTGAGTCGACATACACTATGTAGACTTAAGTGTGTAGACTAAGTATTTGTATAAATATTTGTATTAGTACGTATTGAATTAAATGGTGTTGTGAATTAGTTTGAGATTGAATTCTCAAATAATACGCTGATGTAAATGATTTCCTTCATGTTGGCTATATATATGATTTCATTATATGTATGAAATGCATGTGTTAGATGATTTACTTAAGTTGTATGTTATAACATGTGTTAACATGCTCATATTGTTGTATTTCATTTCTATTACTCTGATATGATTAATGAAGTGGATTCACAAATGATTGGGGCTATACTTAGTCCAGGTAGTCGGTAACCGAATCAATTCGTGGTTAGCTTATCTTTGCCACGAACGACGCGTCGATGAACGCGAGTCGTGTTTTGGAGTTGGCGGCAGTGGTTAGGCCACGCAAAGTATTTTTATGCACTTCATGTCGCTCAGCTTGAGATGCGCTCATGCTAATCGAGCCCGTCAAGTAACCCGACTGGCCATTGTATGTTCACCATGTATGTGTCATAACTGCTTGAACCTAGGGTACTGAACTTACCATTGAAAACCCTGTCAACCATGGTACCTTGATCCACAAAGACTCATGAGCCGGGCATGATGGTATGGGACACCGTGGTCGAGCTGTCGGCCTACGCTGGGGCCACAAACCTCCCCATAGTGACCAGTGAGCACCTATGACTCGTGAGCAGATTATGGTGGTATGGGACACTATATTCTTACTGTCGGCCTACACTGATTAGGCGACGAGCCCTTTGTAGTGACCGCGAGCATATTCTGAGTCTACGGGAGGCGACGACCCTTCCGTAGCAATGAGAGTACAGTAGGCCTGTATTGATAAGGTGATGGGGGAGCGGTGCAACGAGTGCGAGCAACAGCCTTGGCAGCCCTTGCAGCGACCTACAAAATATACATCGTATGAGATTACTTAGAGTGACGACCCTAGACAGGATCTGTGTTGGGATTGATATAAGGGAAGTACCTTAGTTTCCCAATCCTGTTGTATGAATGGACTAATAATAACTCGGTAATCATATCACCATCACATTGCATGTGCCTGGAAGATGTGGAGCACTTTGGAATGAAAGCATGACGTGGGTGTAAGATGGTGCCGTATGAGGGAGATCGTCGGTGAGGGCATCCATCATGTCACGTCATATTGCATTAACAACAGTATTAGGAATGTTTGATTTATTGCTTTACTATTATCGCGTGATTGATTTGAGAACATGCTAATCTTTGCTCTATTATTCCACTAAGTTAGCTACTCACTCCCATGTTACGGGATGGTATTTCCGGACACCCACCAATCCCTATTTTGGTTGTATATGATGGCGCTGCTTGAGAAACGGAGCTGGACTTGATGATGATGAGGAGGATCCCTCCTTTATGCGTGTTCTGATTGACGGGATTACAGGGAGGTTGATTAGATGCCTTGACACTTGTCATTTTATATTTTTAGAGCACTCGTATATTCTTTTCGTTTACTTTTGGAGTATACATGTATGTATATAACCTGGTAACACGTTCACACTCTGGAGACATACAATAGTTTATATATGTTATACATATTATCACAGTCTTCCGCTTGTAAATTTGACTGTCTCTGGAGTATGATATGTTGTTTTGGCTTAATCCCAATCTTGTTTAATGCCTGTTTACTGACAACATGCATTTAATATTATCTATGTTGCATAAATAACATTTTGGAACTCGGGAGTTGGGTTTTTTACTCGACCCCCGATTTTTGGGATGTTACACAACCCAACAAAACCAAAAAGTAGATGGGATTTGCATTTTGAGAGAAGAAATATAGCAGCATCAACAGATCATGTGGTGTATTGCAGATCATAAAAAAGTCACCAGCTTAACAGGTCCTCACTCTCCAAACTTAACAACTCCTTACATTGGGAAAAGGAACAAATATACTAGCACGAACTTTTAGAAATAATCAATACCAAGTAGGTAATCAGTATAAAAATAAAAAAAGCGTAACCACATAATGAAATGGATATCCAGAAACAAGCACCAGCACTTAAAATCTTAGGGAAGTAAATTGAGATAACTAAGTAAATGATTTTGGCTACCTGAAGCATCCATGACATCCAATGATGATGCATATGCCATGAGTCCAAAGCGAGAGACACCCATAGGTTGGCTTCATTCCCACAACACCACAGAAAGATGTTGGCTACCTAACACTGCCCCCTGATCATCTTCTAACAATAATGGGCAGACAGAATACCTGTACTCAGTTGCTAAACTCTTCCTTATCAATAGAATTGATGATACGAAATACATGCCCATGATCTCAGACAGGAAAAGAACAATGTTAACAGTCACATACCTCGCTCAATAGTAACTGTGTAAAACCAGGTAAAGAAAGAACATATGATAAAAGGATGAGCATAATTTGGTCAGAGAAAAGATTGGAAAGCAAATAAAGAAAAGATGCCTAAGGTTTCATATCCATACCTTAATCATTTTATACACACAGTACACAGAGCAAGCATAGCCCAACAAATTCTGCAAGTGCCCCGGCCAGGTTCTCTTATCAACATTCAATTGAGACTCTGGGACTGCAGTTTGTCTGCCCACCCAATCCCAATTAATGTTGGAAGAACACAGTTTGCATTTTCGACTCGAGGAGCTTTCTCTGTGGAAATGGATCTCAGCCACATGGCTTCTTGACTTGGACCAACCATTCCATTACTTCCTTCTCTTGGGTTCTTCTGTGAAAGTTCCTTCACCAATATGAATGGACAATGGCATGCTTGGAAAGCAATATGCAATTAAGCATGATTCAAATGGAAATACACGTCTCTAACCTTACAGTTGTTGACGTTTGTAGTATCAATAAGATGGAATCGAGATCCATGTGTGTGAGATTAGAAAATTCCAGTAGTCCAATGTTTTGCCTTTTCCCGTTCAGTGTGGACGACTGTCATGTTCCTTTCTTTTATGTCTATCGAATAGCTAGGAATTTCATCTTAGGTAGTTCTCTAACAACTGTAGGGATCAAAGGAAGTATGGTAGCGCCTTTCATTCAAAGTTGGTAAATAGAAAATTCATACCTTGGTAAAGGATGCTATATATCCATTGGTCCAGGATCATATAATTCTTAAATGAACAGAAACCCTTTCACCTTCAATGTCAGTTGGCGGAGCCGAGATTCAAACTAGATTTTCCATTTCCTCAGGTCATCATCATTTTCTGCAATGATCAGAAAATGATGTCAATCTCCAGATAGTTTTGTATGCATCAAAGAAAGGGTAGGGCTCAAAAAGAGCTCAGGTCTAGGTCTTACTTTGCAGGCTGACTTGGATAGACCTTGCATCCAAACTTGTTTTTTGCCATTTACAGGACATGGTTTTAACCAAGCTGAGTAGATTCAACCTTGTTTGTTAGTGGTGGTTAGCACTTCTTTTTCTTAATAGATAAACCCATTTCTATTATTTTGAAATATAACCACTACATTACTCAAATTATAAAGGGTGGGGAAGTATAGAAAGCATAGTTTAAAAGCTTAAAAAACCGTCTCCGGCTATTTATTAGAGCTGATAGAGATAGTGTCATCGGTATAAGTGATTCAGAATTCGATCCTGATTGTCTTACCTTATAAAACTTACTCCCTTTTAAGCACTCAAAGCTAAAGAAAAAAGTAAATAAATAGAAACCTTGAAGAGCTACTTGGTTTCAGATTTCATCGGGACTAATCTGCATAAAAACTTGATTTGATCACAACTCACTCAAGATGGTGGAAAAACTCTGAAAAACTAAATGAAGGCTCCGAAACCTTTGAACTGAAGAGCTTTAACTTCAGCTCCAGGTCACAATAGTTGCATGAAGTGAGAAGAGAAGCAGTATCAGATTTGAGTGTCGGAAGGGGAAACATTTGGTTCAAAATGCTACCTGAACAATGAGAAAGGGTGAAAATAAAAACAAACTACTATGTTCACAGGTATCTTGAGTTCCTAAAACAACCCAAAAGTGACACACATTTAGAACGTTTACATATCATGGCATTCCATTGAAAATGATGGAGAATCGAGGATGCTTCCAATAGAATTAGAGGTTAGTGAGTGACGATGCCAACGGTTATGGTTATGCATGTGCCGAGATGATATCTTTATCAGGATTTTCAATGATTGTTGGCTTGTTGATTTGTCTCTGGTCATGAGAAACTAATCCAGGAACTATGGCCACTAGGAAACAAGTAGAGGTTTCCACCTTTTATTTGGGACTCTTGTAAACAATTAGCTATATAAACTAAGCCATACAATGGGACCTGTACATGAAGTTATTCCGAATATCTCAACTAAAGTCTCCTTAGTTGTCTTTTAGTTATAGACTTTTAGATTAGTAATTCATCTTTCTCTTGTTCCAGTTTATACTAGAAGGCTGTTGCATTATCCCGCATTCAATATTTTAGTCTTGAATATTAATTTTATAGCCGTATTTGTGCTCTCATCTTCAATTTAATTTGGTTTCCTACAATTTTTCCCATCCATTTGACATCAAAGCAAGTTCTTCCCTCCTATTTTTATTTTCTTTTTTCCTTTTTCCTTTTCTCGAAACCCAAAACTGTACAATTTTATTCTTCTTTTTCTTTTAACCAGGCCCTGAAAACAGTCCCTAAAATCCACATACACAGCCCCTGTTTACACAAATAATCAGGCACATCCCATCATCAAATCTAATCACTAAATATCTTGGCATGGTTTATATAAAACACCAAAATACCCAAATCCAACCAAACACCCAAAGCTCAATTCCATAGTCCAGTCCTTAAACCTGTCCAGTAACGCTCTTCATCTGCCCATGCTTAACCTATAAACCAGTTCATTTTCAACCAAACATGCCCATTCATTTTAGATCTAACCCAGTCCAAAAAATGTCCTCAATCTGCTCCCTTCAGCCTATAAACCAGTCCTAAAACCCATAACCACAGTTGCCCATAAAAAAAGAAAATAGAAAGTTCCAGACTCTGCCCTTTTCAGCTATATAACTGGAGTTGGCTATAATTGAATGGTTATAATCACCCCACTGGAGTTGGCTACATCAAATTGATTGTCCAGATTGTTTGATCAAACTCTCCACATGTTCAAGAGCACTACATAATGCTAGACCATTGCATCACTTCTTTACTTGTTTGGAATTAGAGAAATGAGATTATGAATTTTCTCATATCCCCTTAAAAAATAAATCCTCCAAGGATAACATATATATATAATAAGTTGTTTATTGTCATTCACAATCACAAGTATTATTCATCATCCAGCTAACTATTAACAACATTTACAAAAATAAAAGACATCCAACCAACTTTATATGAGGAATTGCAAAAATAAAAGACATCCAACCAACTTGCAACTTAACTTGCTGGGAACCGTCATACACCGTAATATCTTACGACAAAGCGGGTTCTGAGGAGTTATAAGTTGGGCCTCTAGGAAAGCATATGAAGCGACAAAAATATAAATTAAGCAAGATAAATTATTTATGGAAGAGATTGATGAATAATACCTGGCAATTTTCTTGATTTTCTTTAGGGAAAAAGCAGCAGAAAATGTATTCACAAAGCATCCCATTTAATCGATAAAGAAAATTTAAAAATAGGTTAACGATAACATCAATCCACAATCAATTTAACAATCTTAGTCTTTTAAAACTGGAATATCAAACATCAACCGTTAATTGTCAGACAATTCCAAAAAACATATATATACATATAAATTGGAAAAAGAAAAGTTTAGAAAAAGAAGTGGAAAAATACAAACTCAATCGAATTCTATAAAAGAATGCCCATTTTGATCTGTAGCTGATTGAAACTTTCAATCTACTAATGTATGCATGATATTAAGCAAATGTGCCATGTTTGAAGTTATGATAGAAAAAAAGTTGTTAGTCATAAGGGCAAATATGCAAACAGATATGCATGCATGTGCAACATGTACATGTACACCTCTGTATATAGTATGAGGATATGCATGTACATATGCACGCAGAAAGATATATGTAGACAGAAAGATGATCAGCTATTTTAATGCAAGATAAAATCTTACTTGTGGAAAGAGCAAAATGAGAATTTTTGTGATCTGTTTCCCATTTTTCACCGAGCAGTGCAACTGCAGTTTAACAAGCTTAAGTGTAAGTGAAGCCATACCAAAACAAACATAAGAATCATGGGACTCCATCAGTTCAAGGTGAACTGATGCATTTTCAACACTCCAGTACATAAAGTGGGGGGCAAAGTTCAAACCTACTTACCAACCAAATAATAGTAACAATAATGATGATAGTAATTTCTATTGAGTTAACTCCATATTCTAATTTAGCAATCAGAAACTGAGAACACAGGGAGCGTAACATAACCAATAACCAAAATAACATGGAAGAAAACCAGTTGACAAATGCCATCACTTTTGTGCAATAAAAACTTCATCAAGCTAGGCTCTTAACATGTCAGGTTAATTACCTCTTTAGATAACTGTTGAGATTTTTATCATTTCCAATACAATTACCTCTTCATCAAGCTAGGCTCTTAACATGATTGTTGAAAGCAAAGCCATAGATTCAGGAATTTGTAGCTGAGATGTTGATTTTCTAGTTTATGTAGTATTGTCTCATTTCTAGTTTATAGCATAGTCAATTGTAAAGCATGCATATATAGGAATCAGTATATTATGGTTTTGCATACCTACTAGATGAATGTTGTAATGCCACAAAAAGGGCATATAACAGATGGTTGAAAGCAAGTGTTGTTTTGTCCAACATAACCATGTATAGAGGTGAAAGTGCCACATTACATATATCATCTAACAAATTAAATCCTATCTAAATAGGTTTATAAGGTAGCTGATATAGACAACCATGAATATAATCTACTCCAGCCTATTAACAAATTAAATCCTATTACTATAGGGGCCTTTTGCTTGACCTGGCAGAGTACGCTGATTGCATGCACACATAAATTGTACACATGGCATACACGTATCTCATACGAAACCATCCAAATCGTCAGCCTTAGGGGTTATATTATATCCCAAATATCACTAAGGTATGATTGTAACTGGCTGATAAGTGGACATCCAGTGGGCAATTTTTTTTAAAAAAATAAAAATAAAAAATAAAAATCAATTGTCCAAATTCAACAAACAAACGCCCATTAAATAGAGGTTAGGATTGTCCTATGAATCTGATTGTTAGGCTATAACTAATCCATAGTTACTCCCAGGATTTGGGCAGTTTGGATTTGGTTACACGTGTGGCATGTGTACGATGGGTGAGTACATGTGTATGACTCTCATACTTTGCCAGCTTATTAAGTAACTCCTCTCTTGTGCACTTCCTAGTTGCATGAAGACTTGACATGCACCTGCCATTTTCCATCTTTAGTCTCAGACTGTTGTACCCATATGTATGTCTTGGGATTTCCCTATTTTGTCCTACTCCTGTATCTTGGAGTTCAAATTTCCACACCACCTCAACTTGCATCTTCTTTGCTGCTTAAAAGAGCAATGTGCCTTTCAGTCCCTTATATCAACATTTTCATGAAAGTAGTTGTCTAACCTCCTAGATGTCATCTTGTCTCTCTTTGCCATCAAACCACTGCTGATAAACCTTACATCTCTAGTTTGTGGGATGTTCTTGAGATAACATTGTTTAAGGTTGTTGCATTGCAACTTTATTGTATTTTTTCAGTTTTGGCATAGAACTTAGGCACGATAGGACCTCAATTAGGCCTTGATTGTCATGGTGCATAAGAAGTCTAATACTTCAGAGAGCAATATTCATTACATTTTCTTAGCTTTCGCGACTACTGCTTGTTTGACTATTTAGGTTCAAGAGCCAAGGCTCATACGGGGGTATAATATAGACTTGTATTTGCTTCAATCAACTTGTAAGCCACATTTGAGATTTCTGTTATACCTGTTAGCTTGTCAGTGGAAAAGTGAGATTTCTTGAATTTTGAGCTCTGACTAATATGGTAGAAATCATAACTAACTCTCCATAGTAAATCGTGCGTCACCATTATCCATAGACATGCAGTGGTGGACACAGAGAATTCTAGATGGTAAATTCACTGTACATCCATACAAATTATCTTCAAAAGCTGTGAAGTTTACTTGCAAATCATGGGGGCTACTCATTCAACCTAAAATTTAAGGATAGTATAATGGCTCCCTATCTATCATATGCCTAATTCAACCAAAGTACCAAAGAAACCAACACCAAGTTAAAAACTCCCAATATTAGTTGGTAGATATGTATGATAGATTATCAAATCCGCTAAATAGATCAGAACCCCTTGTAGAAACAGAGAACTAATTGTTCGTAATTGTAAATAAAATTGAAAAATTACCTTTGTTCCTTCTCAGTCCACCGGCCGCTATCCTGAACTGGTTCACGTCTCCGATCTGCCGACATTACATAGTTGGGGAGCGGGACTTTATCAGATTCAATGCAGATCTCATCAATGCTTCTTCCTCCAACCATGGTTGCCACATTCTGCCATCGGTTAGGAGTTTCTTTGTCGTAGACAACAAGGGCCTAACAAATTTATGAAAATCAAACCACTAATCGGAATTTGAACTACTAACAGATGATGTTGAGCCATGGACATATGGATAATGAGAAGTACACAAGAAAATTAAACCAATAAACCATAAAAGTGGTTTTTTAGGAAAGCCCTAATCCTTTTCCCATTACAGAGTTTAGGAAATCCCTAATTCCAATATTATATCCTCTGATAATCTGCGGATTTACATATCTAAAAATAAAAAACCTAAATATCTATTTGAGAGAAATGAGTACCTGGCCGGGGAAGAGATGAAGGGCAGGGGCTATGGCCGCACCAAATCTGGAGATAATGCAAGTGAGGAAGAGAGAGAGAGAGAGAGAGAGAGAGAGAGAGAGAGAGAGAGAGAGAGAGATCGGGAGAGGGAGAGAGAGTGCGAGATAGGCAGATGGAGTGAGGTGCGAGATCTGGAGACATGCAAGTGAGGGAGAGAGAGAGGAGAGAGAGAGAGAGAGAGAGAGAGAGATCGGGAGAGGGAGAGAGGCAGATGGAGAGAGAGAGAGAGAGATCGGGAGATGGAGAGAGATCGGGAGAGGGAGAGAGGCAGATGGAGAGAGAGGCGCGAGGGCGGTGAGAGAGAGAGTCGGGAGAGGGTAGCAAAAGAGACTTAGGGATTTTCGTATGGTATTTATACCCTATCCCAAACCGACGCCTCCTTTTAATTAGTGCGGCTAATTACCCAAATACAATGTCGCCTAATCCTTCTTTTGTTGTAGTGTCAGCTCCCAGCATGAACTGATATAAATAGTAATAATAATAATAAAGATTTTCCAATTGTATAAATTCAACTCCTGTTTGCCTTCAATTTAGTCAGTCCGCGCCGGTTGCTCGTGTGACTAGGGCATAGATCAGATGTACACATGCATGTATGATTATGTGGGCATGTCAGAGTCTGCCTAACTCAAGGTTTTCCTTTTCTTGACTGAATTGATGGTGCCCAGCACCGACATGGACCGATTGGAGACTGAAATGAGATTCAGAGTCTTTTTGACCACTGATTGATGCACTCCTTACTCAAATGATTTATGCAAGGCTAGTGGTTAGCCCTCATGGATGAATTCTTTTTTGCCTTGTGTTGGTGGATGCAAACTCAACCAACATAAGTGCTTTTTATTATACTAGCACTTTATTGTGGTATTTTTCAATTGGAATGAAAATTTTTCATAAAAATGAATATAAGCTTAACTAAACAAAAATCGATTTTACTAATATCTTGCCCTTGTTACAACCATCATATTTTACAACCATATATAAATAAAAGTGAAATTCAAAATAAGTACCCAATGCACCAATCAGAATAAGCAAAATATGAATGAAATCTGTACTTCCTACAAATGACTAAAATGCCCTAAATCTTATATTCTTCGTTGATTTACGAAACAGGAAACGGACAGCATGTTGTACATGTCAAACGGCGTTGCAGTCGATAATCTACTATTAAACAACATTGAAAGCTTTGGAAACAGTCAATCAAAGCGTCTAAAATCTGCACCTTGTCTCTTATGGATGTGTAAATTCGAACGGAGCGTATACGCTTCGTCTACGGCGATTAGAGAACCTAATACACAAGTTCTATTAGCTACTTCGCTAGGAAACGAAAGGAACCTCAAATCAGCAACTTCTAGGGTATTTTCTTACCTAAAATTGTGGAGGAATCGCCGGGAAAGTGATCGGATTGCGTTGCCTAAGCACGTACAGCACGTGGCACGAGCAGCAGGGAATTCTCTCCCACCTTCTCTCACAACCTCTCACCTTTTCTCTCTCCTAATCTAGGGATTTTTTGCAAATTCGGATGGGAGAGAGGAGTGAGGGTTTCAACCCCTTTTATAAGCTTAAAAATGCCAAAAATAGGCTCCGGTACAAGGTTCACTTAGTGCATAACCAATTCGGGGCTGTTTCAGTCCAAAAGATGCTTTCTGGTGGTCCCCTGGTCGAATGCGATCGGACTTAAGCTCATGCGTACCAGATCTAGCACGTATTAAGTTTTCAGTCCGGCAGGGTTCGCAGATCGCACGTGGCGGACCAGTTTCAGTTCAGCGGTCACCGCACGTAGATCAGGGCTGCAAGTCTCATGATATAAAATAGAAATTTTTCCTGATCCGAGGGTGTAATCTGACTGAATTCTGACGATCAGAACGCTTAATACTGACACGTCAAGTCGTGTGCCAGATTTGAATTTGAAATTCCAATTCTGTCCCTATTCGCACTCTCTTCAGTCCGGGCTCAATGAAATAGCCTGTGATTATCGGTTTGACTTGATTTTCGAAATGATTGTCAAGTCCAGCTAGGCGGTCCTAACGGTCTAAGATAGGAGGTATCGGACTTTCGACGCGCAGTCTAGATCCAATACAAAATTTTAAAGTGGTCTAGAGAACAAACCTGCTTAGAGTTTGGTCCGAGGTTATAGAGTATTATAGAGTCATTAGTTCTACTCACTTTGGGTCTTGTAGAACGTATTTAAAGTGGTCCAAGTTAATTCTACTGAGTATTCAGTTTGGTACTCAACCAAACTCTACCCTAATTATGGCAGAATACGGTCCTAGAGCCATTCTATCCCTCATTTTGGGAACTTCTAGGTATCATATAATTTTTATTATTTTTTTGGAGGTTCATCATCAATTTTACCCTAACTCCACCAAATTTCATAAGATTTTAAGTTGTAAAAAAATTCTAAAAATTTCAGAAGCAGCAGCTGTCGAACAAGTGATTATCGAATAGTTGCTCGCAATGACCTACTTTAAACTATATTAAATATTTTATTATATTTTTTACATATTTTTATATAAAACTAGACTCATTTACCTTCAATCTAGTTTTTGAATCACCTAAATCAGAGTTATAACGAAGGAGATATAATTTTTCAAAGTTTGAAGAAATGTACAGAAAAAAGGGTACAGAAACTCGCTGTACGGACGAGTTCGGCGATGCATCGCCAAACCGGCGATGGCATCGTCGACCACTGACTTGTTTGGGGTGATTTCTCCATCTGATATTTGAAATGGGTGTATTTTAGAACCTGAGATGAGTTATTTGGCATGCAATATATGATTTTGGGGTAGGAGAAGCTGATCTATCCAATTAGTCTATTTTTTTAGTGAGACTTCAAAAGGTTAATGGTTAAAAACCATTTTTATTTATTTATTTACTATTCATAGTACTTTTTAGCTTAAGTATTGATCAAATCACCTAAACTTTAAAATTTGTGTCTAAAATGAGAGCTCCTAGAAAATTTTAAAGGATAAAGTAGTGAAAGGTGAGATTTTCGAAGGAAATAGGGATTTGAGACTTTTGGATTGAGTTTTGAGAAGTTAATCAAGTGTTAGGATTGACTCATTGCCTAAGAACGTCTAACACCAGGTTGGTAAAAATCTGGGGTGTTATAATGATCCTCCTCCAGGCGAGCTATACGAGCATTGCAAGGAGCCTGACCAGAAGCCTGCCCTGGTACCGCAGGAGGAGAGCTTTCATCTATGCTCTGGGCCTCTGGCTCTTCCTCTTCTTGTTCCTCTTCTTGGATCTCGGCCCCAGCTTCTTCCTCACTCTCTTCTTCTTTGCTCTCAGTCTCATCTTCGCTCTCCTCAAGTTGAGCTTGGCGTTGCCGTGGCCCGATCTCCATCTGATTGAGGGTAGCTTCATTGATTTGACGAATCGGCACCGGCATCTCCCCACCAAGGCCATAACCAAACTCACGTGCAATCCTGCATATGAGTCGACCGTATGAGAGCGACTCAGTCCTCCTCCTCGAGCGTACAACCTGAACTATCAGTCGCAACACGAACGAAGGCACACACAGGTTTTGTAAGTGCTATGATTTCATATCCCTTTAGTTATCAAATTTTGTGGTGTGAAAACCTATATCTATGTCTTGTATATCTTATGTTTTATGTTTGAAGTCTATTCATTGCAATCAAGACATATCAAGACATCGCATTTCGAGACAAGATCTTAAAAGAAGAAAGTTTTCAAGTCTTGGATGAAGAAATCAAGAATAGAAGTTTTCAAGGTTGCATGTTCAAGGTTTGATCAAGTTCAAGTTTACTAGAAGACTTTGTCAAGTCAAGATCAAGCTTATGAAGGTCTACTACAAGTTTTGAATATTCACAAGCTTCTCTTAAGGGTCATCTGAGTGTACAAACTTTCAAGTCCATCTCACTTTTAAGGTTTGTTTGACCTTAGATTGAGCTTAGGATGGACTTTATTGTAGGTCATTCCGGATACATAACTCATATATCTTTATATGCTTGTTTGGAGTGTTCTAAGACCAGTCCTAGGGACTTCAAGACCAGTCCTTACTTTGCTACGACCAGTCTTAGATTTTTCAGGACCAGTCCTAGGTAGTTAAAGATTTTCGGATCTTTCTAGCTATCCTACGACCAGTCCTGGACATCCTACGACCAGTCTTGTGAGTTCTACGACTCATCCTTCGACCGGTCGTAGCCCTATGACTCAAACTCCAGCAACCATTTTTGGGGTCTTACGACAGGTCGTAGGTGTCTCACGACCAGTCGTAGATGGCCCACGACCGGTCGTAGACCACCCTCGACCGGTCGTGGAACTGAAAATCAAATCCTGTGAAAATTTTTAGAAAATTTTTGGAGCTACGACCAGTCCTAGGATCCTAAGACCAGTCATAGACGGGATTTTTTAGTCTATAAATTGAGCACGAACTTCAGAGTTTAAGCACTTCAAATCAATTCTATTCAAGCATTCTTTAGGCTATTCTCTGAGATAAGTTTGTGTTTATTTTAAGCTGCTTTGTGCTTATTAATATACATTTTTCTAGCTTATTCTTATTTGATTTTGATCTACATTCCAATCTTATTAGAAAAGGGGAATTTCTGTTATTCCTTCTTCTGGATTCAAAATCAAATAGATCTAGCCTGTTTGATCTAAAATCAATTAGACTTAGAACCATTTTTAAAGTGAGTATTAGACTTTGAACGTCGAATCAAACTACTACTCCGATTGGTTCTACCGGGCTTCATCAAAAGGTGATTCAGGTATTTTACATGTTTTGTAATTCTCTTTCTCTGGTTTTTGTTTGAGATTCGCCAGAAAAATCTCATTGTATTGGTTATCTGAGGAGAGCCAGAAAACTCAGATTGTGGGGTTTTTGAATTGTGTAAGCCCGAGATCAAAGACACAATTGTGAAGGTTTTAGGTGAACCTGTGAAACCTATTTTGATAGTGCATGCTAATATCCCCTGTGTGAGGATATTAGGAGTGGAGTAGCAATCTGTGTGGCTGTTGGATAACAGTTGGTGTACACACAGGAGAACCACTATATATCGTTGTGTTGTGGATGTGCTTTATTCTTTCATTCCTGTATTCATTCAGTTTTGTGATTTGTGTTTATGGATGAATGTTGTAATCACTTCAAGAAAAGTGTGGATGAATGTTGTAATAACTTAGGATCTATTTTCCGCAAGTTATTTTGATTTCATGGCTTTTTATTCCTCTTTGGTTTGTGATATAAGGACGTTCTAGAAATAAGATTGTCCTACCTTAAACCTCTAGTTTTTGGTGTAAGGTTGTCCTTAGAACTGATAAAGTATCAATCTCCTTATTCTAGGCTATTATAATTGTTTTGTGTAAGGTTGTCCTTAGAACTGATAAAGTATCAATCTCCTTATTCTAGGCTATTATAATTGTTTTATATTAAGCATCGTGCTTTAATTCTTTTATTATTCCGCTGTTATTATTTTTATTTGGCATTGCCCTATTCACCCCCCCTCTAGGGCATATAGCTAGGCCCTTTCAAGTGGTATCAGAGCTTAATAGCTCATGCTTATTGTTTATTTTATTGGATTTATTTCCTGAGCTAACGATCTAAGCTATATTAAGATGTCAAATTTTGATAGCCTATCAGTCACTAGGCCACCACCTTTTAATGGCACAAACTATGCCTATTGGAAAGCCAGGATGAGGATATTCCTCAAATCCTTGGATGAAAGTGTGTGGCTGGCCACAGTGAATGAATGGAACCCTCCTATTACTGAAGTTGCTAATGACGATGGTTTAAAAACTATGAAAATAACAGCTTATTCTCTTTGGACCATACTTCAGAAAAGTGAAAGTAATGCTAATGTAAAAGAACTAAATGCAATTACTTGTGCATTATCACCAGATGAATTCAAAATAATCATCTCTTGTGAAAATGCAAAACAAGCATGGGATATATTAGAAATGACACACGAGGGTACTTCTATTATCAAGAAATCTAAAGTCCAACTCCTCACAACTAAATTTGAAGAAATTCATATGGAGGAGAATGAGATGTTTATGGACTTCTTCACTATATTGAATGACATAGTGAACTCTATGTGGGGTCTTGGTGATAAAATCCCTGAAAATAAAGTATGCGCAAAAATACTACGTTCACTTCCTGAACGGTTCAATTCTAAAGTAACCGTGATTCAGGAACTTCGTGATACGGATGTTCACTCCCCAAGTGCAGGGTTGTGATGTAGTAATAAACTCGATAAGACCGAGGTCGAATCCCAAGGGACTGAAACTTGTACGTCATCTAAAACTTATCTAAAACTAAGTAGGATTTGAACTAGAATAAGATGAATTCTAAATCAAGTAACAATTGTGAAATTATTGTAGGTTAATTAATCTAAAACTAAGGAAATATCAGAGAAGGGTAACTAGGGATTCAGAGGATCCACTTGTAGAGATCAGGGAGATCATATGCCTGCTTCAAGAATTATGGAATTTACTGAACTGCCGTTGATCTAGTTTTCAAAGAGATGAAAGGTATATGAATTAGAATGGATTCCATCACCCAACCATGCCCAAGAGACTATGGCAAATAATAGAATTAAACTAATTACCAACCAATCACATGTATGAAGGTTAGGAAGAGTATTGACATCCGACCATGCCCAGGAGACTATGGTGAACAACAGGGCTTCCTGATGTCATAACATAAAATAAAAAGAACATGCTCAAAGCCATTGCAGACCCATTGTAATTTCAGTCACAACAGACCATTAAGAACTAAAAACATGTCATTCATTAAACTATAATTAAAATCAGATCAGTCTTAAACAAAAGAGCACAAGCAAATCGTTCCCATCACGCTACAAGCTTCACCTCTTAGCCCTAGCTAAGAGGTTTAGCCCATCACAGACATGATGAAGCTGGACATGTTAAAAGAAAATATGAAGAAGTAAAAAAATAAAAATAACAAAATTACTCTACTCCCTCTGCCCACGTTTCCAGCCCAAGCCTCAAGCTCTCCACCTCCTGATCTCCTTCCCTTCTCTCTTTTCTGTATCCACGTTGAAGCCCAAGCCCTAGCCGTAAATCCCCCGGTTCCTCTCTCAAACTTCCCTTTTATAGCCAGCAGGCGGTGGTGGAGACGGCAGAAGAGGCAATGCGAAAACTTGCGTGCGTAGCCTTTTCGCAAAACAGATTGTCGGTGACATTTTTTGTAACTCCCCTTACGCAGCCAAGAACAGGTCCTCCTTACTCCCATGTTACTGTGATTCTGTCCAAAATACTAACATCCCCTAGGGATTTTTGGGATGGCCTACACGATGGACGGTTCAGATCGGCCATCCGATCATTGATGGTGGGCCAGGATGATCCGAAACGTCCGAATTTTTTGGACCGCGTAACAGAGCTTACACGAGGAGCTCTGGCTGTTAGTGGGGCCCACTCCTTCCATTATCTGTGAAATTCACTCCGTCCATTAGCTTCGTGGCAGAATTTCGGTCGGAGATGGATGGTTTTGGATTATCATTGATGCGGCCCACCTGATTGATCGTGCGGCGAAGAATCTGATGTTCAGCGAGTTAACAGTCGCTGTTTGGCGTGTCCCAGACCAAGATCACCTAGATCTTGGTCGGGCCCCTCGTCTGGTTCGAATGGACAGTGCGGATCAGTCTTCTGAATCAAGATGGTAGCCCACCGAATTTCGTCCGCGAGTCTCTGTTTGTCCGTTCGCAACGGGCGATTCGAATTTCTGAATTCGTTCGGGATTACACGGTTTAGCGCTTGTTGACTTCTTTTTCTGATTCGGTACACAGCAGGCATACTCCTGCTGTGTACACTGGCTACATGAAGTGGGGCCCAGCTTGATGAGTAGGGGAAATCTGTTCCATCCATCCGGTTTCTCCATCTAATTTAAGTGGTTGAGTCCAAAATTTAATGCATATCTAGAGATCAGGTGGCCCAAAATTAATGGTTGATCTGTCCACTGGCTTTGGCGATTCCTGAGCGTTTAATCCATGCTTTAAACACCTATTTTCAGTTCAAGCTCATAAAGACAACCTGTATCACAACACAGTTAAAATGGGCTATTAAACAGCATCATGCTCATAAATCTCGATAATAACAGGGGTCTGATATGCAATATTTGACCCTCAACACAACCCCCAACTAGCATTTTGCTAGTCCCGAGCAAAATATGCGAAAAATAAGTTGAGACTTATATGAAAATATCTGTAAAGCCAAATGATTTTTGAGAAATAATCTAGGTACTAGAATTCTGAGATTCATGACTGCTGGGTTTTACTTTCTCATGGACTCAAGCGCACAATAAATTTCTTAGTCAAGCTCAAAATATTAATCCACCAATCAGAAAAATCTTAAACATTGAGGTCCATGGGTGTATAGTCTAATCTCAACTTACCATCATTAACACTCACTTCTTTATTTCAAGATGTCATTGGTAACTAGCAAGAGAATTTAAGAAAACAAAAATTTGCCTCACAGATCTTCTTGTCATTCTTTCAACTTTTGATTTTTTTCATTAGAAGTACATTAAGAAGGGGAATCAAAGCCTCACCTATAGGGAGCAAACCTATGGCGAAGACTGTACACCCGACTCTTTTTCACACATCATTCAAGGAGAATCAAAGCTACACCTATAGGGAGCAAACCTATGGTGAAGATTAATCATCCAACCCTTTTTCAAAGGTATCCTTTTCTTTTTCTTTTTTTTTCTTTTTTTTTTTAATTGATCATGATGGGAAAATTTCAAATGGGTTCCTTACATGCTTAGTGATTACCAAGTTAACCCTTCAATATTAGACTGAAACCTTAATGTGAAAGCGAGATGTGACATGTGAACTCATAACTCAGTCAATGTTTATAACCACTAATTCTGGTTTAATAGCTCAACTTAACTATGAAGTTTAACAGACACTGAATCTAAGATTCATAACTTACCAACATCACGTGTCGTGAAATTCTAAATTAGGGATATCTGTCAAAATCACATCGAATTCACAGAAATTTTCAGAAAAATTTTAAAAATTTTCACAAATTTTGCTTAAGACTAAGAAAATACTAATTAGGAAGCTGATTAGGAAGCCTAATCTCCCACCTCCAACCTAAAATCTACATTGTCCTCAATGTAAAAGATATGAGCATGCAATGCATATAGGACAAAGAAAGTAAATGAGAAGTGATGGGAGGATAGTACCTGGATAACAAATCGAGAGAGATTTTTCAAGCAATCGCTAAGAGAGAGCAGGTTAGTATGAGATAGAAAGCAGAACAAAAATAACGAAACTAAAATCCTACCTATACCACTTTCGCAGGTGCTCTCGATTGCATTTAGCATATGCAACAAGCCTTTAAACCCCTAGGTTACCCCTAGTGGACGAGTTGTAGTCTCATGAGGGTTTGTAGGAATGTTACCCACAAACATTGAACTAACTAACTAAAAATCTGGGTTGCCTCCCAGGAGCGCTAAGCTTACCGTCTTTAGCCAGACAAATAAAGCAACAATCCTAGTCCTATGAAAGCGATAAACCTACCTATACCTCCATCAGACTAGGAGATCAATCCTGGTAAACAGGAGCAATCAGAGGCATAGACATGTCCTCTGAATCAAATGCCTCGACAAATGGCTTTAATCGATGTCCATTTACTTTAAACTCCTTGCCATTATCGGGATCTCTTATCTCGACGGCCCCATGAGGATAAGCAGTAACAACAATATAAGGGCCGGTCCAACGAGATCGGAGCTTACCCGGAAAGAGATGTAGTCGAGAATCATACAAAAGGACTTTCTGACCTGGCATGAATGATTTTCATAAAATATGTTGATCATGAAATGTCTTCATCCTGTCCTTATAAATTCTCGAGTTCTCGTACGCATCATTCCAGATTTCTTCAAGTTCATTTAATTGAAGTTTGCATAGTGAACCAGCGTTGTCCAGATTGAAATTTAGATTTTTGATCGCCCAGTATGCTTTATGTTCCAATTCCACCGACAAGTGACAAGCTTTCCCATAGACAAGTCTAAAGGTAGATGTTCCAATAGGAGTTTTAAAAGCAGTACGGTACGCCCATAAGGCGTCGGTCAATCGGATTGACCAATCCTTACGGTTAGGGTTAACCGTTTTCTCCAGGATATGTTTGATCTCCCTATTGGAAATCTCAGCTTGTCCACTCGTCTGTGGATGGTATGAGGTGCTCACCTTATGAGAGATACCGTATTTCTTCATTAAACTCTCGAATGGTCTATTACAAAAGTGTGAGCCCCCGTCACTAATGATGGCTCGAGGCATCCCGAACCGCGACAAGATGTTTTCTTTTAAGAATTGAATGACTGTTCGATGGTCATTATTGTGGCATGGAATTGCTTCGACTCATTTAGTGACATAATCGACAGCGAGCAAAATATATAAATTTTCAAAGGATTGGGGAATGGTCCCATGAAATCGATGCTCCAGCAATCAAATGCTTCAATGATAAGGATGAGATTCAAAGGCATCATATTTCGACGGGACAATGCTCCCAATTTTTGACAACGCTCACAAGCCTTACAAAACTCATGAGTGTCCCTGAATATAGTGGGCCAGTAAAAGCCACACTGTAGAATTTTGGCTGTGGTCTTTTTAGCAGAAAAGTGACCACCACAGGCCTGTGAATGACAGAAGGAGATGACACTCTGATGCTCATTGTCTGGCACACATCTCCTCAGGATTTGGTCCGAGCAATACTTAAACAAATATGGATCGTCCCAGAAAAATTTACGTACCTTGGTAAAGAATTTCTTCTTATCTTGTGATGTCCAGTGTGTCGGTATGGCACCTGTAGCAAGATAATTAGCAATATCAGCGAACCAAGGTGAATGGCAGACTCTAAACAGTTGTTCATCAGGGAACATGTCATTGATATGAGTCGCCTCAAGGGAATCAGAGGTATTAAGGCGAGAAAGGTGATCAGCCATTACGTTCTCTACTCCCTTTTTATCTTTAATTTCCAAATCAAATTCTTGGAGTAGAAGGATCCATCGTATCAGGCGGGGCTTAGAATCATTCTTAGAAAGAAGATACTTAAGTTCCGCATGATCTGTATAAATAATGATCTTGGATCCGATCAGGTAGGACCTAAATTTGTCCAAAGCGAATACTACGGCTAAAAGTTCATTTTCTGTTGTTGAGTAGTTCACTTGGGCAGGATTTAGAGTCCTACTTGCGTAATGAATGACGTAAGGACACTTATCCTTTCTCTGGCCTAGAACCGCTCCAAGAGCATAATTAGAGGCGTCGCACATAAGTTCAAAAGGAAGACTCCAGTTGGGTGGCTGCATGATAGGTGCGGTGGTTAACATGCCTTTAAGCTTAGTGAAAGCTTCTTGGCATTGCTCAGTCCACTCGTATGATGCATCCTTTTGAAGAAGATTACATAAAGGACGAGAGAGGAGACTAAAGTCCTTTATGAATCGTTTGTAAAACCCTGCATGTCCTAAGAAGGATCGCACATCTCTGATGTTCTTGGGTGGAGGTAGGTTAGAGATAAGATCGATTTTTACCTTATCTACCTCAATTCCTTTGGACGAGATGATATGCCCAAGGACAATTCCCTTCTGAACCATGAAATGGCACTTCTCCCAATTAAGTACCAGATTCTTTTCTTCACATCTTTTCAGCACACACTTAAGACTTGCTAAGCACTCGCTGAAAGATGAACCGAAAATAGAGAAATCATCCATGAAGACTTCTAGGTATTTTCCCACCACGTCGGAAAAGATACTCATCATGCATCGCTGAAAGGTGGCAGGGGCATTACATAGCCCGAACGGCATCCTTCTGTAAGCAAAGGTGCCATAGGGACATGTAAATGTGGTCTTTTCCTGATCCTCAGGGGTGATTTCAATCTGATTATAACCTGAATACCCGTCAAGGAAACAGTAATAGGAATGACCAGCTAGCCTTTCTAAGATTTGATCAATGAAGGGCAAAGGAAAGTGGTCTTTCCTTGTGACGGTATTCAGCTTTTTGTAGTTAATGCACATTCTCCAACCAGTAGTAACTCTGGTTGGCACGAGTTCATTATTGGCATTGGCTACGATGGTGATCCCGGACTTCTTAGGAACCACCTGAGTTGGACTCACCCATTGACTATCGGATATGGGATATATGATGCCCACATCCAATAGTTTGAGAACCTCGGCCTTAACCACATCCTTCATATTTGGATTTAATATACGTTGTGATTGCCGAACAGCCTTTGCATTGTCCTCAAGATATATGCGGTGAGTACAAATCGATGGGTTAATTCCTTTGAGGTCCGCTATCGTCCATCCAAGAGCTCCCTTATGCTCAATGAGAGTAGATATGAGCATACTCTCCTGTTCTTTCTCCAAGTGGACAGAGATCACCACCGGGTGTCTCATCTTGACCTAAATAGACATATTTTAAATCAGAGGGAAAAAGTTTTAGGTCTAGCTTTGGTGGCTTGAGGTTAGACGGTAGAGGTACTACATCAGTTTGGGGCAATTCTTCAATTTGTGGCCTCCACTGGTTAACTTCAAGTACCGGTGCAGTATCCAGCATGGCACACGTCTCCCTAATTATATCATCATCAAGATCATGGGAGTGGGCCAGACACGTCTCTAGAGGATCAGAGGATAAGGTGAGAGGCGTTCTATCTTCCACAAAAGAATCAATCATGTTAATATCGTGAAAATCGTCATCATCCTCTGAGTTGCTGCCGTTATTGAAAAAGATATTCGATTCTAATGTCAAATTTCCAAAGGACATAGTCATGACACCATTCCTGCAATTGATAATTGCATTTGAAGTGGACAGGAATGGGCGACCAAGAATGACAGGAATTTGAGTGCTCGTGTCGTTGATAGGTTCGGTGTCTAAGATGATAAAATTTACAGGGTAGTAAAATCTATCAATCTGGACCAACACATCCTCGATTATCCCTCTTGGTACACGAACAGAATGATCAGCAAGTTGTAGTATGGTTCGGGTGGGTTTTAATTTGCCCAAACCTAACTGTTGGTATACCGAGTAGGGAATTAGATTAACGCTCTCTCCTAAGTCAAGAAGTGTGTGATCAATTCGATAGTTTCCGATTACACATGATATGGTTGGACAACCGAGGTCTTTGAATTTTTTTGGCACATCTTGTTTGAGGATGACACTCACTTTCTCAGTCAAGGAGATCTTCTTTTGAACACTTTTCCGTCGTTTGGTAGTGCATAGGTCTTTCAGGAATTTGGCATATGAAGGTATCTGTTTTACGACATCAAGTAGAGGACTGTTGACTTTCACTTGTTTTAACACCTCTAGGATATCCTGAGAGTTAGAGAGACATTTTGGTTCAACCAACCGTTGGAAAAACGGAGCAACTGGCTTTTCTAAAGGTTCCGGTTTAAATTTTTGTGGGGCGTCACTAGATCCATCATTGTTGTCCTCTTCTGGTTCTTGAGGCTTTTCGGGCCTAACCGGAAGGGTTTTATCAATAAACTTCCCACTCCTAAGAGTGGTGATGGATTTAGCGTACCCCATTTGATTTGAAGAGATGGGGTCACCTATCTCGTATTGCGGTTTAGGGTTGGGGATTGATTGTGCAGGAAGCATCCCCTTTTCTATAGCCGTCATACGTGAATCTATCATTTGTATAAAATCTCGCATTATCTGCATCAGCTCTTGCACAGAATTTTGAGCCGGTTCTTCTTGAGGTCTCCCCTGATTTGGATTTTGATTGAAGAAACCTTGAGGGGTAGCAGTTTGTCTGTTCCTCCAACTGAAATTGGGATGATTTTTCCAGCCATGATTGTACGTATTAGAGGTTGATCCATTGAAAGGACTTTGATAGTTATTTACGGCATTAGATTGTTCATTCAATACTTCTCGAAAGGCAGGTATTGTAGGATAATTTTCAGTAGTATGAATGTTGCAATCACAGATGTTGCAAATACTTTCATTAACCTTTTCCTTCTTTCCTTCCATGGCCTCAAATTTTCTGGTGAGATTAGCCACTTAACGTTAAGATCATCATCCTCTTTCAGGAGATATATTCTGCATTTTTCCCTTGAATGAGTTGGCCTATTATTCCACTAAGTTAGCTACTCACTCCCACGTTAATCTGAAAAAACACAATCTAGGCTGACTTTTTAGCTAATCTGAAAAAATACAAGCAAAGATTAGCAAAGATTAGCTAACTCAGTTGACTGACATCTTCCATGCGCCAAATGGTCGAGACAATGTGTAATGGAGAATTCATTAATAAAAATGTCGACGAGGTATGGGATTACCTCGATAGTCTCGCTGAAAAAACACAATCATGGGACTATTACCCAAGGACGAACACTATGAGTACAACAACCTGATGGAATTTTCATTTCTCAGACCAAATATGCTTCAAACTTAGTTAAAAGGTTTGGATTTGAGAATGGTAAGAACTTTGATACTCCTATGAGTACAACATTAAGACTCTCAAAAGACTCTACAGGTAAAGATATAGATCCTAAACTATATCGCAGTATGATTGGTAGTTTGTTATATCTTACTGCTAGTAGACCTGATATCGCATTCAGTGTTGGAATTTGTGTGAGATATCAATCTATCCTAAGGAATCACATCTCACTGCTGTTAAACGGATTATTAGATATGTCGCAAGTTCTATAAATTTGGGACTTTGGTATCCTTTTGATACTAATGTTCAATTAGCCGGCTATTCAGATGCTGATTGGGTCGAAAATATTGATGATAGAAAATCAACCAGTGGTGGTTGTTTTTACATTGCAAATTGTTTAGTTTCTTGGTTTAGCAAGAAGCAAAGCTCAATATCGCTCTCTACGGCTGAGGCTGAATATATTGCAGCTGGATATGCATGTACTCAACTAGTTTGGATGAAACGCATGCTTAGCAATTATGGAATTAATCAAGATTCAATGATTTTACATTGTGATAATTCCAGTACTATAACCATTTTCAAAAATCCAATCCAGCATTCACGTACTAAGCATATTGACATTAGGTATCATTACATTCGTGAGTTGGTTGAAGAAAAAATCATTTCATTGGAATATATACCAACCAAAACTCAACTTGCTGATATATTTACTAAACCGCTTGACAAAAGTAGGTTTAATAAATTGAAATTTGATCTTGGTATGTGCATTTTACATTGAATATACTTACTTGCATGTATCATAGTGTATTATATTTCACATTTTAATTGTTTAAATTTTAAATTTTTTCATTTAAAATGCATTTTTGGTCAATGCTCGACCGGTCGTGGTTTTACACGACCAATCGTGGTTCGTCCGATCATGGACCACTCAGACCGGTCGTGGATCTCGTGAACATCATATAATTTGGGAAAAATCCCCTTCTTCTTCATTTCCACACCCACCTACGACGAGTCGTGGCTCGACCAGTCACAGGATTTCTAATTTTTCTTCAAGGTAAGTCCTATTTCAGCATTTTTCTTGAAGTTTCATGATCTCTATGCTTTGATTTGTTCATAGTAGAGTTTGATTTCATCTCTTGTTGAGGTTTTCAAGGGTTTTCTCTCTATTTGCTGATCTAGAGAAAACCCATCTTTCATTTGTGCATCTTGCTTGTTCTTTGTATATCTTTTTGGATATGGATGCTAGGGGGAAAAAGAAAACATCCCGTGGTCCATCTTCATCCAGATCTGGACCAATAACTAGACGGCATCTTCGGTCACCCGAAGATGATACTCAAGATGTACGGGATTTGCGTGCCCGTAACATTATCGTTGAGCATACCGCTGATCTAAATCACATTGCTCCATATGGTGTCATTCCCCTTCTTGAATCTATAGGTTGGACTAACATTTTTCTTTGGGGTGGGTCTGCATACCAGTCCATTGCTCAATCAATGGTTGCATGCATTTCATATTTTTCACTTGATAATTTAACATTTTCTATTGATACAAGAGAAGGGAAATTTGAAGTTGACCATCATTTAATATCAGGTATTATGGATATACCTGTTAATGATGAAGGAATACCGATTCATACTTTATACGACAAACCTTCAAAATCGAAAAAACGCATGTTAACCAGAGATTTATGCAAAATTGATGTGCATTGGACTCATAAAGGGAATGCGCTCCCTGCAAAGTATCTGTTACCCAAATATAGAATACTACATCGTTTCTTCATTTCCAATATATATCCTCGGTCCGGTAATAAAACTGAGTTAACTTCTTTCATGGTTCGTGTGTTGCATTCTATTGCTTCTGGAATCAAGGCTATCTTCCTTCTTTGATTTGACATTCCATTATACAATTTCGTTTCCATCCAGGTCACAGTGATATTTCATTCGGTTATCTTATGAATGTTCTAGCCACTCACATGCTTGTCGATAAACTTGTTAATGAGGCACCAATTTTTCATCTCATTTTCAATAATGCCAATCTTAATAAGATGAAATTGGAACTGCTTCCTAGCCAATTTGATGAAACTGGTGTTGTGGTGTTGGTGGTGATGGTGGTGTTGCTGGAAATGAAGAGGAAGCTGGTGATCTTCCACAACAAGATGTTAATATGGATGACTTATTTGATGATATAGAAACTGATTCACCTAATGATCCAGATTATGATCCTTCTGATTTTGATGCACGCCTTCGTGCATTGGAGGAAAAACTTGATAATATGAATATAGCCCATGACATGAGATTCAAGTACATGCGAAAATATCTTCGTCGCATAAATAAGGGCTTACACCAGATTGATCCATCTATTCCTACTCTGTAACACCCCGGATTTTGGCCAATCTGGGATTTGACGTCTTTAGGTAGTGGGTCAATTAAAACACCTGAAAAATCGTTCAGAACCTAATTCTATAGCCAAAGAAACCACTTAGGATTAATTCCTTTAGAAATTAAGCGTAAGTTAGCTAGCGCAACGTTAGAGTAGCTGGGAAACAGTCCCTGATCACTTTAAATACGTTCTATAAGTCCCAAATCGACTAGAACGTATGACTCTATAATACTCTATAACCTCGGATCAAACTCTAAGCAGGTTTGTTCTCTAGACCACCTTAAAATTTTGTATTGGATCTAGACCGCGCGTCGAAAGTCTGATGCCTACTATCTTAGACCGTTAGGACCGCCTAGCTGGACTTGACAATCATTTCGAAAATCAAGTCCAACCGATAATCACAGGCTATTTGAAGAGAGTGTGAATAGGGACAGAATTGGAATTTGAAATTCAAATCTGGCACATGACTTGACATGTCAGTATTAAGCGTTCTGACCGTCAGAATTCAGCCAAATTACACCCTCGGATCAGGAAAAATTTCTATTTCATATCATGAGATTTGCAGGCCTGATCTACGTGCGGTGACCGCTGAACTGAAACTGGACCACCACGTGCGATCTGCGAACCCTGCCGGACTGAAAACTTGATGTATGCTAGATCCAGTATGCATGAGCTTAAGTCCGACCGCATTCAACCAGGGGACCACCAGAAATGTCCTTTTGGACTGAAACAGCCCAGATTTGGTTACCCCTCAAGTGAAACTTGTTCTCGAGCCTATTGCGGGCAAGTTTGGGCTTATAAAAAGGGATGAAACCCTCACTCCTCTCTCCCATCCGTATTTGCAAAAAAAGCCCTAGATTGGGAGAGAGAAAAGGTGAGAGTTTGTGAGAGAAGGTGGGAGAGAATTCCCTGCTGCTTGTGCCACGTACTGCAAGTGGTTAAGCCATGTGCTCTAATCACCTGGCCGATGATTCCTCCGCTTTTTCAGGTATGAAATAACCCTAGAAAGTTGCTGATTTGAGGTTTACTAGGATTCATAGCTTGTTAGCTGACGTAACTCATGAATTAGGTTCTCTTATCGCTGTAGACGAAGCGTATACGCTCCGTTCGAATTTACACATCCATAAGAGATAAGGTGCGGATTTTAGACGCTTTGGTTGACTGTTTCCAAAGCTTTCAATGTCGTTTAATAGTAGATTATCGACGGAAACTCCGTTTGACATGTACAACATGCTGTCCGTTTCCTGTTTCGTAAACCGGCGAAGAATATGAGATTTAGGGCATTTTAGTCATTTGTAGGAAGTACTGATTTCATTCATATTTTGCTGATGTGATTGACATGATTTGTTGTCGCATTAGAATGTTAGGAATGCGTGCATAATTAGTTTGGTGAAGAGATTCGCCTAAATGCGCACTTCGGGTCGACATACTATATGTAGACTTAAGTGTGTAGTGTAAGTGTTTGTATTAATGCTTGTATTAGTATGTATTGAAAGAAATGATGTTATGGATTAGTTTGAGATTGGTTTCTCAATTGATATGCTGATGTGAATGATTTCTTACATGTTAGCCATATGCATGATTTCATTATATGAATGAAATGCATGTGCTTGATGATTCATGTAAGGTGTATGTTATAACATGTGCTTGGTAATTTCATTATGATTTAGTTTGAGATTGAATTCTCAATTAATTTGCTGATAGAAATGATTTCCTATATGTTGGCGATATGCATAATTTCATTATATGTGTGAAAGGCATGTATCCTGTGATTTTCTTAAGTTGTATGTTACAACATGTGTTAACATGCTCATATGGTGGTATTTCATTTCCAATTCTTTCACATGCTTTGTTGATGTGATTTCACATGTTTGGGACTGTACTTAGTCCAGGCAGTCGGTAATCGAGCGAATTCGTAGTTGGCTTATCTTTTCCACGAACGACGCGTCGATGAACACGAGCCGTGTTTTGGAGTTGGCGGCAGTGGTTAGGCCACACGAAGTGTTTTACGCACTTCATGTCGTTCAACTTGAGATGCGATCGTGCTAGTCGAGCCCGTCAAGTAACCCGACTGGCCGTTGTATGTTCACCCTGCATGAGTCATAACTGCTTGAACCTAGGGTACTGAACTTACCATTGTAAACCCTGTTAACCATGGTACCTTGATCCACGAAGACTCATGAGCCGGGCATGGTGGTATCGGACACTGTGGTCGAGCTGTCGGCCTACGCTGGGGCAACAAACCTCCCCGTAGTGACCAGTGAGCACCTAGTCTCGTGAGCAGATTATGGTGATATGGGACACTATATTCTTGCTGTCGGCCTACACTGATCAGGCGACGAGTCCTTTGTAGTGACCGCGAGCTTATTCTGAGTCTACGGGAGGCGACGACCCTTCAGTAGCAGTAGAGTACAGTAGGCCTGTATTGATAAGGTGATGAGGGAGCGGAGCAACGAGTGCGTGCAACAGCCCTGATAGCCCTTGCAGCGACCTACAAAATATACATCGTATGAGATTACTAGGAGTGACGACCCTAGACAGGATATGTGTTGGGATTGATATAAGGGAAGTACCTTAGTTTCCCAATCCTGCTGTTTGAATGGACTAATAACAACTCGAAAATCATATCACCATTATATTGCATGTGCCTGGAAGATGTGGAGCACTTTAGGGAGTGTGGCATGCCGCGGTTGTAAGATGGTGTCGTATGAGGGAGATCGTCGGTGAGGGCATACATCATGTCATGTCATATTGCATTAACAACAGTTTTAGGATTGTTTGATTTACTGCTTTACTATTATCGCATGATTGATTTGAGAACATGTTAATCCCTGCTCTATTATTCCACTGAGTTAGCTACTCACTCCCACGTTACGGGATGGTGTTTCCGGATACCCACCAGTCCCTTTTTATGATTGCAGATGATGGCGCGGCCTGCGAGGCAGAGTTGGACTTGATGATGATGAGGAGGATTCCTCCTTTATGTATGTTCTGATTGACGGGATTACAGGGAGGTTGATTAGATACTTTGACACTTGTCATTTTATATTTTTAGCGCACTCATGTATATTCGTTTTGTCTACTTTTGGAGTATACATGTATGTATATAACCTGGTAACATGTTCACACTCTGGAGACATATAACAGTTTATATATGTTATACATACTATCACAGTCTTCCGCTTGTTAATTTAACTGTCTCTGGAGTATGATATGCTGTTATGGCTTAATCTCACTCATGTTTAATACATTATCACAGAAAACATTCAATCATACATATCTATGTTGCATAAATAACATTTTAAAATTCGGGAGTTGGGTTTTTGCTCGACCTCCCGATTTTCGGGATGTTACATACTCCCTCCTATGGATCAGATTAAGTGAATTATCTTCTGAATAGTATAACATTTCTTTTACTCTGGATATGTATTATGGATTCTGGTTTCATAACATTTTGGATATTGTACTTTGTGGTATGGATTATAACTTGACACTTCAGGTTTATTTTATGTCCTTTCATTTCACCTTCTCATTATTTGCTCTCTATATTCTCCTTTGTATTGTTCCTTTCCCTTGTCATTTTGTGACAAAAAGGGGGAGTAGTAAGCATTGTTAAAAGGGGAGTAATACGGATAGGGGGAGTAATTTCGTTTGTATTTATTGAGAAGGATATGTGGAATGATGGATATGTGGATTGAAGTTTTGAGGTGTTCATGTTATGTATTGATTATATGAGCAATACTCGTATTACTCAGGGGGAGTAGAGTATTTTGTAGTTTTATGACTTATCATTTCTTATTATCTTTGATGCTATGTGTTTTGTCACAATTTGACAAAGGGGGAGATTGTAAGTGCTATGATTTCATATCCCTTTAGTTGTCAAATTTTGTGGTGCCAAAACGTATATCTATGCCTTGTATATCTTGTGTTTTATGTTTGAAGTCTATTCATTGCAATCAAGACATATTAAGACATCGCATTTCAAGACAAGATCTTAAAAGAAGAAAGTTTTCAAGTCTTGGATGAAGAAATCAAGAATAGAAGTTTTCAAGGTTGCATGTTCAAGGTTAGATCAAGTTCAAGTTTACTAGAAGACTTTGTCAAGTCAAGATCAAGCTTATGAAGGCCTACTACAAGTTTTGAATATTTACAAGCTTCTCTTAAGGGTCATCTGAGTATACAGACTTTCAAGTCCATCTCACTTTTAAGGTTTGTTTGACCTTATATTGAGCTTAGGATGGACTTTATTGTAGGGCATTCCGGAAACATAACTCATATATCTTTATATGCTTGTTTGGAGTGTTCTAAGACCAGTCCTATGGACTTCAAGACCAGTCCTAGCTTTGCTACGACCAGTCTTACATTTTTCAGGACCAGTCCTAGGTAGTTGAAGATTTTTGGATCTTTCTAGTTGTCCTACGATCAGTCCTGAACATCCTACGACCAGTCTTGTGAGTTCTACGACTCATCCTTCGACTAGTCGTAGCCCTACGACTCAAACTCCAGTAACCATTTTTGGAGTCCTACGACCAGTCGTAGGTGTCTCACGACCAGTCGTAGATGGCCCACAACCGGTCGTAGACCACCCTCGACCGGTCGTGGAACTGAAAATCAAATCCTGTGAAAATTTTTAGAAAATTTTTGGAGCTACGACCAGTCCTAGGATCCTAAGACCAGTCATAGACGGGATTTTTCAGTCTATAAATTGAGCACGAAATTCAGAGTTTAATCACTTCAAATCAATTCTATTCAAGCATTCTTTAGGCTATTCTCTGTGTAACGCCCTGGAAAAATCCGTACTTGGACTCGAGTACCAACTTGACCAGAAATCGAGTAGGATTAATTCATTTGGAAAATAAGTGTAAGTTAGCTAGCGCTACGCTAGAGTAGCTAGGAAATAGTCCCTGATCACTTTAAATACGTTCTACAAGACTCAAAGCGAGTAGAACCAATGACGCTATAATACTCTAAAACTTCGGATCAAACTCTAAACCGGTTTGTTCTCAGGACCTCTTTGAAACTTTGTATTGGATCTAGACCGTGCGTCAAAAGTCCGATACCTACAATCTTAGATCGTTATAACCGCCTAGCTGGACTTGACAATCATTTCGAAAATCAAGTCCAACCGACATTCAGAGGCTATTTCATTGAGCTTGGAGTGAAGAGAGTGAGAATAGGGTAGATTTAGAATTTTAAAATTCAAATCTGGCACACGACTTGGCGCGTTATTATTAAGCGTTTTGACCATCAGAATTCAGCCAAATTACACCCTCAGATCAGGAAAAATTTCTCTTTCATATCATGAGACTTGTAGACCTGATCTATGTACGATGATCGCTGAACTGAAACTGGACTGCCACATGCGATCTACGAACACTAGTGGTCTGAAAATGGGATGTGAGCGATATCCGATGTGCATGAGCTTAAGTCCGATCGCGTTCGGCCAGGGGACCTCCAGAAATGTCTTTTTGGACCAAAACAGCCCCGATTTGGTTGGGCATCAAGTAAACATTGTTCCCAAGCCTGTTTTGGGCATGTTTTGGGTTATAAAAGGGGCTTAAACCCTCACTTCTCTCACCCATCCGAATTTACTAGAAACCCTAGCTGGTGTGAGAGATTGTGAGAGAGAGTGGGAGAGAACTTCCTGCTGCTTGCACTACCTGTTGCACGTGCTTAAGCAACGCACCTCAATCACTTTCTCAGCGATTTCGCCGCATTTCTAGGTAAAAAAAGACCCTAAACACTTGCTGATTTAAGGTTCCATCGGTTCCTTAGCATGGTAGCTTATACATCTTGTGAAATAGGTTGCCTGTTCGCCGTAGACGAAGCGTATACGCTCCGTTCGAATCAATACACTTCTAGGATAAAAGGTACAGATTCTAGACACTTTGATTGACTGTTTTCAACGCTTTCAATGTCATTTAATAGTAGATTATCGACGGCAACACCGCTTGACATGTACAACATGTTGTCCGTTTCCTGTTTCGTAAGCAGACGAAAAATATGAGATTTAGGGCATTTTAGTCATTTGTAGGAAATACTGTTTTCATCCATATTTTGCTGATATAATTGACATGGCTTCTTGTTGCATTAGGATATTAGGAATGTGTACATAATCAGTTTGGTGAAGAGATTCGCCCAAATGCGCACTTTGATTCGACATACTATATGTAGACTTAAGTGTGTAGACTAAGTATTTGTATAAATGTTTGTATTAGTATGTATTGAATTAAATGGTGTAATGAATTAATTTGAGATTGAATTCTCAAATAATATGCTAATGTAAATGATTTCCTACATATTGGCTATATGCATGATTTCATTATATGTATGAAGTGCATGTGTTAGATGATTTACTTAAGTTGTATGTTATAACATGTGTTAACGTGCTCACATTGTTGTATTTCATTTCCATTACTCTTATATGATTGCTGATGTGAATTCATAAATGTTTGGGACTATACCTAGTCCAGGCAGTCGGCAACCGAGTAAATTCGTGGTTGGCTTATCTTTGCCATGAACGACACGTCGATGAACGTGAGTCGTGTTTTGGAGTTGGTGGCAGTGGTTAGGCCACACGAGATATTTTATGCACTTCATGTCGTTCGACTTGAGATGCGCTTCTGCTAGTCGAGCCCGTCAAGTAACCCGACTGGCTATTGTATATTCACCTTGTATGAGTCATAACTGCTTCAACCTAGGGTACTGAACTTACCATTATAAACCCTATTAACCATGGTACCTTGATTCATAAAGACTCATGAGCCGGGCATGGTGGTATGGGACACCGTGGTCGAGATGTCGGCCTACGCTGGGGCCACAAACCTCCCCGTATTGACCAGTGAGCACCTATGACTCGTGAGCAGATTATGGTGGTATGGGACACTATATTCTTGCTGTCGGCCTACACTGATCAGGCGACGAGCCCTTTGTAGTGAGCGCGAGCGTATTCTGAGTCTACGGGAGGCGACGACCCTTCCGTAGCAATGAGAGTACAGTAGGCCTGTATTGATAAGGTGATGGGGGAGCAGTGCAACGAGTGCGAGCAACAGCCCTGACAGCCCTTGCAGCGACCTACAAAATATACATCGTATGAGATTACTAGGAGTAACGACCCTATACCGAATCTGTGTTGGGATTGTTATAAGGGAAGTACCTTAGTTTCCCAATCCTGCTGTATGAAAAGGACTAATAATAACTCGGTAATCATATCACCATCACATTGCATGATCCTGGAAGATGTGGAGCACTGTGGGAAGAAAGTATACCGCGGGCATAAGATAGTATCGTATGAGGGAGATCGTCGGTGAGGGCATCCATCATGTCACGCCATATTGCATTAACAACAGTATTAGGAATGTTTGATTTACTGCTTTACTATTATCGCATGATTGATTTGAGAACATGTTAATCTTTGCTCTATTATTCCACTGAGTTACCTACTCACTCCCACGTTACGGGATGGTGTTTGCAACACCCACCAGACCCTTCTTAGATGCAGGTGAGGCAGCGATTCAGGAGGGAGAGCCGAACTATGATGAGGACCAGGACGAGTTCTCATATATGCAGTACTACGACGGCTTTGCTTAGGTGGCCTGGATTGGCGAGACTTCTCAGTGGGACACTTTTTGACATTTTAATTCTATTTATTTACATGTATATGAGACTCAGAGATGTATTCATACTTTGGAGACAGTTGAGATCTGTTTTGTTTTCCATACAGTGATATATATATCCTTTAGTCTTCCGCTTACTTTTATCACTGAATCTGGAGTATGAATTACAGTTTTGGTATACTTTTACTCATATGAATACTTTAACTCAGACAACATTTAATCATAATCATTTTTGTTGCATAAGTGACGGTCTGGAACTCGGGAATCGGGTTTATACACGACCCCCGATTTTTAGGGTGTTACAAGTTGGTATCTGTAACGCCCGTGAAAAATCCATACTTGGGCTCGAGTACCAACTCGACCCGAAATTGCGTAGAATTCATTCCTTTGGAAAATTTGACTAGGTTAGCTAGTGCAACGTTGGAGTAGCTGGGAAATGGTCCCTGATCACTTTAAATACGTTCTACAAGGCCTGAAGCGAGTGGAACCAAGGGTGTTATAATGCTCTAAAGCCTCGGATCAAACTCTAAGCCGGTTTGTTCTCGGGACCTCCTTGAAACTTTGTATTGGATCTAGACCGCGCGTCGTAAGTCAGATGCCTACCATCTTAGACCGTTATGACCACTTAGCTGGGCTTGGCAATCGTTTCGAATATCAAGTCCAACTGACGATCACAGGCTATTTCATTGAGCCCGGACCGAAGAGAGTGTGAATAGGGACATAGTTGGAATTTCAAATTCAAATCTGGCACACAAATTTGACGCATCAGTATTAAGCATTCTGACCGTCAGAATGCAGCCAAATTACACCCTTGGATCAGGAAAAATATCTATTATATATCACGAGACTTATAGGCCTGATCTTGGTGCGGTGACCGTTAAACTGAAACTGGGCCGCCACGTGCGATCTGGGAACCCAACCGGTCTGAAAACTGGATGTGTGCTAGATCCAGTATGCATGAGCTTAAGTCCGACCGCATTTGGCCTGGGGACCTCCAGAAATGCCCTTTTGGACCGAAACGGCCCCGATTTGGTTAGGCACCAAGTAAACATTGTTCCCAAGCCTATTTTGGAAATGTTTTAGGCTATAAAAGGGGTTGAAACCCTCACTCCTCTCTCCCATCCGAATTTGAGAGAAGCCCTAGCTTGGGAGAGAGAAAAAGAGTGAGAGATTGTGAGAGAGTGGGAGAGTTCTTCCCGCCACTTGTGCTACGTGTTGCACGTGCTTAAGCAACACTCCTCTACCGCTTTCCCGACGATTCCACCGCAATCCTAGGTAAGTAAAAACCCTAAATAGTTGTTGATTTGAGTTTTCCTTGTTTCCATAGCGATGTAGCTTATGGATCTTATGTATTAGGCTCCTTACTCGCCGTAGACGAACCATATACACTCCGCTTCAATTCCCGAGTCTACAAGACACTAGGTGAGGATTTTAGACGCTTGGATTGACGGTTCCCAATGCTTTCAATGTCGTTTAATAGTAGATTCTTGACGGCATCGCCATTTGATATGTACAAAATGCTCTCCATTTCCCGTTTCGTAAGCTAACGAAGAATATGAGATTTAGGGCATTTTAGTCATTTGTAGGAAGTACTGTTTACATTCATATTTTGCTGATGTGATTGACATGGTTTGTTGTTGCATTAGGAAGTTAGGAATGCGTGCATAATTAGTTTGGCAAAGAGATTTGCCTAGTTGCACACTTTGGGTCGACATACCATATGTAGACTTAAGTGTGTAGTGTATGTGTTTGTATAAATGTTTGTATTAGTATGTATTGAATTAAATGATGTTATTTGATAGTTTGAGATTGATTTTTCAATTATTATGCTGACCTAAATGATTTTCTACATGTCGACAAAATGCATGATTTCATTACATGCATGGAATGTATGTGCTTGAGGATTTGCTTAAGTTGAATATGCATGGGAGATATGCCTTGAAGATTTGCTTAAGTTGAATGTTATAACATGTGCTAACATGCTCACATGATGTATTTCAATTCCAATACCTTTTATAGTAATTCCATAGATGTGTGGGACTTGACTTAGTCCAGGCAGTCGGTAACCGAGCGAATTCGTGGCTGACTGGTCATAGCCACGAACGACGCGTCGATGAATGTGATTCGTGTTGAGAGTTGGCGGCAGTGGTTAGGCCACGCGAAGTGTTTTACGCACTTCATGTCGTTCAATTCGAGATGCGATCGCGCTAGTCGAGCCCGTCAAGTAACCCGACTGACCGATGTTTGTTCACCTTGTATGTATCATAACTGCTTGAACCTAGGGTACTGAACTTACCATTGTAAACCCTATTAACCGTGGTACCTTGATCCACGAAGACTCATGAGCCAGGCATGGTGGTATGGGACACCGTGGTCGAGCTGTCGGCCTACGCTGGGGTCACAAACCTCCCCGTAGTGACCAGTGAGCACCTAGACTCGTGAGCAGATTATGGTGGTATGGGACACTATATTCTAGCTGTCGGCCTACACTGATCAGGCGACGAGCCCTTTGTAGTGACCGCGAGCGTATTCTGAGTTCACGGGAGGCGACGACCCTTCCGTGCAGTAGAGTACAGTAGGCCTGTATTGATAAGGTGATGGGGGAGCGGTGCAACGAGTGCGAGCAACAGCCCTGGCAGCCCTTGCAGTGACCTACGAAATGTACATCGTATGAGATTACTAGGAGTGACGACCCTAGACAGGATCCGTGTTGGGATTGATACAAGGGAGGTACCTTAGTTTCCCAATCCTGCTGTTTGAATGGACTAATAACAACTTGGTAACCATATCACCATAGCATTGCATGTGCCTGGAAGATGTGGAGCACTCTAGGGAGTGTGGCATGCCGCGGTCGTAAGATGTTGCCGTATGAGGGTGATCGTCGGTGAGCGCATACATCACGTCATATCATCTTGCATTAACAACAGTATTAGGATTTGTCTGATTTACTGCTTTACTATTATCGCGTGACTGAATTGTGAACATGCTAATCTTTGCTCTATGATTCCACTGAGTTGATCACTCATTCCCACGTTACGGGATGGTGTTTGCAACACCCACCAGACCCTGTTGTAGTTGCAGGTGACGACGAGATCCAGGAGGTGGAGCCGGAGATTGACGAGGACCAGGATGAGTTCTCGTATATGCAGTATCACGACGGCTTCCCGTAGGTGACCTGGATCGAGGGGGACTTCAGTGGGACTATTTTGAACTTATTTTTTTGTCTATTTACATGTATATGAGACTCAGAGATGTAGTCATACTTTGGAGACAGTTGAGATTACTTTGTTTTTTCCATACAGTGATATATATATTGTTTAGTCTTCTGCTTGCTTTTATCACTGGATCTGAAGTATGAATTGCAGTTTTAGTATACTTTTACTCATGTGAATGCTTTAAATCAGACAACATTGAATCATAACCATTTTTGTTGCATAAGTGACGGTCTAGAACTCGGGAGTTGAGTTTATACACGACCCCCGATTTTCAGGGTGTTACAGTATCAGAGCATGAATGAGATTATACCGGGCATGGGTTATGGTCACGCGACGTATGCTGTTACTTCCTTTGACTTAGGTGGGTGCGAGAAAGGTCTAGAAACACTTATTGGATCGCAGTTTCACCAATAGGCGAAGTCTACTCGTATCGATCGCTTGATCGAGTCCGTAACACATCTAGGGTCGCGTGAAGTGACTTAAGTAGCTCCTAGGTTGTAAGTAAGTGGGTTGAGACATTCTCTGAAAGGTTATAAATCCATAAATATGATTCTTTGGGCTATGGGGCAACCACAAGCCTTACATTCAATCGCTAGGGCTTAAAAACCCCGTTTCACCTAATTTCTTCAAAATCCTTCCTCTCACCACTCCATTCTTCAATCCTTTCTCTAAATTCTCATGTTAGGCATTGATCCTAATGTGAAAATGATATAAAATCATACTTCGATAAAATTTTATAGTGAATAGTAAAATTTCATGAAAATTGGCCATTTTTCCATTCTAAATTTGTAATATTTAGAAAATAATGGTCTAGATGGATGTATTAGCTTCTCCTACCCTAAATTCATATGCTGAATGATAGGTGAATGTATTCATATTTACAGATTTGCCCCAGAATTCTCCGGAGCGAAGTTTGGGCCTCCCTAGGCCAATCTACAATGAACTAAGGTGGGGCCCATACATATTTGAGGTCCCTAAGGCAGGGGGGAAGCAACCCACGTGGTCTCACCAGCTAGATTGGTGACCAGTCGGCGATGCATCGCAGATCGGTGGGCCCCACTTGCATTGAACTTCGGGTGCACGGGTTTTTTTGGGTAGGGCATCCCTCCCATGTGTGGTCGGTCCTTCAAAAACCCTTAAAAGGGGTACCTCCTTCACAAACAGCCCCCTCCCAAGCTCCCTTTCACGTTTTTGTTGCTACCCCTTCTCAAATCGCTGCTCCAAATCGCTCCTAATCCCATTTCTTGTTGAAACCGAACCCATTCCATCCCTCCATTATTGTTTTCAACTCCTCCTCTTACAAATCTCATCCGTTGGAGCTCCTACAACCTCCATTTGTGGCTGAAATCGGGTGGAGCTCCATTTCCCTTTATTCTTCTCTTTTCTTTTTAAAAATCCAGCCCTAGGGAGCTTGAAGCATCCCTCTACAACGCCTAGATTTCCTTCTATCCATTTGGGCAGTCATTTCTCCCCATTTTTCTCACTTTTCATGGCTATTGTTGAAGCCATTTTGGGTCGTTTCTCTTTCTCCACCATCCTCTCTTTGATGGGAAAGAGAAAGACCACAGCGGATGAGGCTGGGCCTAGTCACCCTGCGCAATCCAGAAGACCGAGGGGTGGCGCCGCTAGCTCAAGCGCCGCCGTAAGTCCAAGCACAGCCCGGGAGTTTCATACAAAGCGGGATTTAGATCCCCATGCTCAAATTGGGTTAGTGCTATTAGCAGAGATACCTCACGGTGATTATACTGACCGTAAGGTGTTGTTTGAGGCGGACGTGGAAGGGCGACTCTTCGGTGAATTCCTATTATTTGAGCGCATTGAAGCTGCACATTGGGATCCGCTCTTTGAAGCCCATTCTTGTGCTAATGTGAGTACCATTCGTGCCTTCTACGCTCGTATCCAGAATCCTACATTGGAGCTATTGCAGTTTAAGATTCCCTTTGGTAGAGACCGGATGGCTACGATCGATGTTCAGTTGATAGCGCGACTTCTGAACGTACCCCTTGGTGATGTGCATCCCAGTGTAAAGAATTTGAGGAGTAGGCGTGAGCGAGATCGTCGTACCAGGTTCCTATGCGGTAGTCTGGTTCCATGGCAGCCTAACAATAGCCTCAAGGCATCTCATATGTCTGATAATTTGTTCCTGCTGCACCATATTTGCACGTTCAACGTGTATCCCAGGTCGACAAATCGCATTGAATGTACGCGCCTTATGGTTGATTTCTTGTATCAGGTGGCCCAGGGAGAAAATGTGTGTATGGCCACTTTCATGTTGCGACAGATTATCCTCATAGCGAAATCAAGGAGAACGTCTGAGTCACTTCCTTTTGGTCGGCTTATATGTAAGATCGCGCTTGAGTTTGCTTACAGACTTGGGCCGGAGTTGCCAGTTCTGATTCACTGCATTGATGAGTCTACCATGGTCAAGATGAAGATCGGGTCTCAGTATTGTGAGACTCAGCTTGATGAGGATAGCAAGGGCGATTTTGATGACGAAGAGTATCCAAGTGAAGGAGAACCTGGAGCGGAAGTAGAGGAAGAAGTCCAGGAAGAGGTGGAAGAGGAGGCTAAGGATACTGATGAGAGCCCTCCTCCTTCTACTCAGGCTACTAGTGTAGCTCACATGGCCCGAATTGAGGAGTGCCAGGTCGCCTTGCGAAGAGAAGTTCTGGAACTTCGGGCTGAGGTCGAGGATACCAAGGCCGTTATGAAGAGAAAATTTGGAAAGGTGACTCGCACCTTGAAGGCGATCTTGTGCTGTTTGCAGGATAAGGGTGCTCCTCCTCCATCACCCGACTCAGACTAGCGATGAGGTTTTAGATGTTGTTGGTAGTAGTTAGTCGTTTCCTGCTTTATGTTGTGTAAGCCTGTTAAGGCTAGTAGTTTTCTTATGTTGCTGTTGTAGCTTTAACTGTCTTAGTTCCCATGTACTTCTTGTCATGATGCCTGTAAGGAGATATCCCTTATATTGTGACAATTTTGATTAAATGAAATGCATGGAATGCCTTTGATTCTTTATGTGAATGATTGCGGTGTGTTTGTGCTATTGAGACTGACAAGGTTGCGCCCTATTTTAAATATAGGGAATGCCGCCTAAGGCTATACGGAGCACAGCTTGGCTTACATTGGGTGAGCCTATGGATCAGGTTTCCCTCCAGTCTGGTGCTCATACGGACCCTACTGTGGGCCCGATTCCTGTGACAGCACGTTGGTCTCAGCCTCCTACTGGTCCTGCAGTTGGACCACCGCCTTTCACACCGCCCGTCAGAGAGCAGTACAGTGCGTCTTCTTCGACGCAGTACATGCCACAGCCTGCTCCACCTCCAAATAGATTTGAGCAGATGATGGCCATGATGTAGCAGTAGCAGTAGCTCCTGACTACTATAGTGGGGGCTCTAGCCCAGGGTGAGAGTATGACTCCACCTGCACCACCTGCGTATCCAGCTGAGGATGCCGATACATATGCTCGGGATGAGGGCATGGCTCATCCTGCACCACTTGCTTACCCTGCGGGGAATGCTGCAGACACACGGGGCTTACTAGAGCGATTCCAACACTTACGGCCTCCTACTTTTATGGGTTCTCATAGACCCGAGGAGGCCGAGTATTGGCTCGACCGTGTGTCTAAGATACTACGGATGCTGCATTGCTTAGAGATTGAGCAGGTTAAGTTGGCTACGTTCTTGTTCGAGTGAGAGGCCAGCTTATGGTGGGATAGTTTGTTGTGGACCATTGCCGCTGATTACGTCTGGACCTGGGCAGCGTTCGAGTTCCGTTTTCACGAGAAATACTATCCCCAGACATACAGGCATGAGCGGGAGAATGAGTTTCTACGCCTCAGACAGGGAGGCATGACGGTGACTGAGTATAAGTATCGATTCACTGAGTTGGACAGATACGTCCCGACCATACTGGCAGATGAGCAGATGCGCATACGGCGCTTTTCTGAGGGTTTACGACCGGATATTCGGTCGAAGATGTGTTGCGTGAGCATTCCCTCCTACGCAGAGCTGATTCACATGTCCATGCGGGCAGAGCAGGATGTGGATCGACTTACGCGATCTCGTAGCCCTATTACTCCTAGGCCATGACTAGAGTTGCAGGACAGGCCCTTGGTGGGCAAGAGGCCTCGCGTCGACCCTCCTCCTAGGGCTACAGCGCCAGTACCCCCGATGCGGCGCCCCGATTTATCATGTACTTATTGTGGAAGACCGGGCCATTTAGCACAAAGTTATTTTGCTCGGATGCGGGATAGTGGGTTCTCTCCGCCGCAGAAGATCCACCGTACACGCTCACAGGCTATATCAGCACCGCCTTTACGGTTGGCTCCTGAGCACCCTTCCTTCAGACCTCCCATATCTCAGTTCAGGCCGCCTCTATGGTCCATGGTGCAGCGGCCGAACCGGCCACAGTAGGCGCGGGTGCATGCCTTGACAGCTGAGGCAGCCGAGACAGAGACTTCTCAGCATTCGGCCTTTGAGGTCACTGCCCACATCGGAGGTATTCCTATTCTCGTGATGGTGGACACAGGATCCACGATTTCATTGATATCGCATGCCATAGTCAGGCACATTGGGCTACCGACTATTAGGATGGATGGAGTGTGAGTTTATACAGCTCACGGGTCCTTTACAGATGCCAACCTGATGTGTGAGGGCTGTTTGGTGGATCTGGGGGGCCGGACGATGGCTATTGATCTTGTCATCGACCCCTCTCTCTATTATCTCAACATCGTTCTTGGCATGGATTGGCTGACTGCAGCGAGGGCCGAGATTGACTGTGAGACTCGTATAGTGACTGCCTACGAGCCAGAGGGCACGTCCTTTACATTCCCAATGCGGATAAATCTTCCCTTCCGCATACTTAGCTACGCTACTTTACTACGGGACGCTGGTGCCCAGACGCTTGAGCATACGCCGGTCGTCCGTGATTTTGGGAATCTATTTAGGAAGATCCCTGGTTTGCCACCTCGACAAGAGATTGATTTTACTATCGATTTGGTGCCTGGTTCCACGCCTGTCTCACTGTCGACATATCGCATGGCACCGTGTGAGATGGAGGAGTTGAGGACGCAGATTGATGGTCTATTGGAGCTTGGCCTTATTCGACCCAGTGTGTCTCCTTTAGGAGCACCAGTCTTGTTTGTAAGGAAGAAGGATGGTTCGATGCGATTGTGTATTGATTATCGCAGGCTGAACCAGATCATGGTGAAGGACAAGTACCCTTTACCCAGGATCGATGACTTGTTTGATCAGTTGAGAGGAGCGCAGTACTTCTCGAAGATTGATATTCAGTCAGGATATCATCAGTTGTGCATCAGGGATGAGGACGTGCAGAAGACAACATTCAGGACCAGCTTTGGCCACTACGAGTTCCTTGTGATGTAGTTCGGTCTCACGAACGCACCAGCCGTGTTCATGGATCTGATGAACCGGGTATTTCGTCTTTTCCTCTATCGATTCGTCGTTATATTCATTGACGACATTTTGGTATATTCCAGGAGTCGAGAGGAGCATGAGGAACACTTGCGCTTGGTCCTGGATACTCTGAGACAGCATCAGTTGTTCACATAGTACAAGAAGTGCGATTTCTGGAAGCAGGAAGTGAAGTTCCTGGGACACGTGGTGTCCAAGGATGGAATGGCAGTCGACCTGTCTAAGGTAGCTGCAGTTCAGGACTGGGAGCAGCCTGGTTCTGTCACTGAGGTGAGGAGTTTCTTGGGTCTCGCTGGCTATTATCGACGCTTCATTCGGGATTTCTCGAACATCGTGAGACCTTTATCTCAGTTGACACGAAAGGACGTGAAGTTCACCTGGAATGACAAGGCAGAGTCAGCTTTTCAGGAGCTGAAGGATAAACTTACATCCGCCCCTGTGCTAGTATTGCCATAGCAAGGGGTTAGGTACACTATATACACTGACGCGTCTAGCGTTGGTCTGAGTTGTGTCCTTATACAGAAGGACAGGGTAATTTCGTATGCCTCGAGATAATTAAGGAAGCACGAGGAGAATTACCCTACACACGACCTAGAGTTAGCAGCCGTCATATTCGCACTGAGACTCTGGAGACATTACCTCTATGGAGAGGAGTTCGAGCTCTTTTGCGACCACAAGAGCCTCAAGTACATATTCACGCAGCGAGACTTAAATATGAGGGAGCGGCGATGGATGGAGACTTTGAAGGACTTTAAGTTCGAAGTCTCTTACCATCCTGGGAAGGCGAACCTTGTGGCTGACGCGTTGAGCCGCAAGAAGGCGATAGAGTTTGCGGCTCTGCTGATGGTTGCTGAGTGGGACATGGTTGAGTTTTTACGAGACTTTGAGCAGAAACTCACTGTGGAGGAGCCATATGATTTTATCGGACATGTGCAGGTGCGATCTCAGATCGATGACGGAGTCATCGAGGCGCAGCGGGATGATGCACGTCTTACTGAGCTTCGAGAGCAGGCCAGTGATGATGCAGACACCGAGTGGCAAGTTGGCGCGTCTTACTGAGCTTCGAGAGCAGGCCAGATATCCCTGACTTGAGAGGAGAGATTCTTGAGGCTGCGCATTGTACAAGACTCGCGATGCATCCAGGCAGTATGAAGATGTATCGCGATGTGAGGAGGACCTATTGGTGGGAAGGTATGAAGACCCATATAGCAGAGTTCGTGTCCCGTTGTCTTACTTGCCAGTAGGTGAAGGCAGAGCATCGCCGACCATCTGGACTTCTTCAGCCTATGCCGATCGCAGAGTGGAAGTGGGACTTCATTTCCATGGATTTGGTTTTAGAGCTGCCGAAGACAAGGAAGGGACATGATTCCATATAGGTGATCGTCGACCGTCTGACGAAGTCGGCGCACTTCCTACCGATCAGAGTCACGAACTCTGCAGACGAGCTGGCTAGACTATATATCAGAGAGATCGTGCGTCTGCATGGAGTTCCATTGGAGATCGTGTCGGATAGAGACACGCGGTTCACTTCCATTTTCTGGACTCGCATTCAGGAGGTTATGGGTGTGAAGTTGAAGTTCAGTACTGCCTTCCACCCACAGACAGACGGACAGACAGAGCGGGTGAACTAGATCTTAGAGGACATGTTGCGAGTTTGCGTATTGGACTTCAAGGACAGTTGGGATGACTGTCTTGCATATGTGGAGTTTGCGTACAACAATAATTTCCAAGCGAGTATCGGTATGGCACCTTACGAGGCGTTGTATGGACGACCTTGTCGAGCACCGCATTGCTGGGCAGAAGTCGGTGAGCGCAGATTGATTGGCCTAGAGTTAGTACAGGCGACGTCGGAAAAGATTGATATTATTAGACGTCAGCTTCTCACAGCACAGAGCAGACAGAAGAGTTATGCCGATACGAGACGGCGGCTGCTAGAGTTCACGGTTGGGGATCATGTATTTTTGTGAGTTTTTCCTATGAAGGGAGTCCTTCGGTTCGGAAAGAAGGGGAAGCTAGCACCACGATTCATTGGTCCATTCCAGATCCTCGATCGTGTGGGAGCAGTGACATACCGTTTGGCTTTACCCACGCCTCTCGCGAGCGTTCACAACGTATTTCATGTTTCTATGCTGAAGAAATACGTTTCTGATCCTTCCCATATCATTAGATGGGAGCAGGTGCAGTTAGGAGAGGATGTTACATATATCCTGCGACCGACGCGTATCCTAGACGGGAAGGAGCAGGTACTGCGTAGTAAGGTGATTCTCCTTGTGAAGGTATTATGGACGCATCACTCTGAGGAAGAGGCTACCTGGAAGACAGAAGCCGAGATCAGAAAGGACTACCCACAGGTTCTCGAGGAGTATGAAAAGGTACAAATTTTGAGGATGAAATTTTTTGTTAAGGGGGGTAGATTGTAACGCCCTGAAAAAATTCGTACTTAGACTCGAGTACCAACTCGACCAGAAATCGCGTAGGATTAATTCTTTTGAAAAATAAGTGTAAGTTAGCTAGCGCAATGCTAGAATAGCTGGGAAATAGTCCCTGATCACTTTAAATACGTTCTACAAAACCCAAAGCGAGTAGAACCAATGACGCTATAATACTCTAAAACCTCGGATCAAACTCTAAACCGGTTTGTTCTCAGGACCTCTTTGAAACTTTGTATAGGATCTAGACCGTGCGTCGAAAGTTTGATACTTACAATCTTAGACCATTATAACCACCTAGCTGGACTTGACAATCATTTCGAAAATCAAGTCCAACCGACATTCAGAGGCTATTTCGTTGAGCCTGGAGTGAAGCGAGTGAGAATAGGATAGATTTAGAATTTTAAAATTCAAATCTGGCACACGACTTGGCGCGTTATTATTAAGCGTTATGACCATCAGAATTTAGCCAAATTACACCCTCGGATCAAGAAAAATTTCTCTTTCATATCATGAGACTTGTAGCCTGATCTACGTGCGATGACCGCTGAACTGAAACTGGATCGCCACGTGCGATCTACGAACACTACTGGTCTGAAAAAGGGATGCGAACAACATCCGATGTGCATGAGCTTAAGTCCGATCGCGTTCAGCCAGGGGACCTGCAGAAATGTCTTTTTGGACAGAAACAGTCCCGATTTGGTTGGGCATCAAGTAAACATTGTTCCCAAGCCTGTTTTGGGCATGTTTTGGGTTATAAAAGGGGCTCAAACCCTCACTTCTCTCACTCATCCGAATTTACTAGAAACCCTAGCTGGTGTGAGAGAAAAGGTGAGAGATTGTGAGAGAGAGTGGGAGAGAACTTCCTGCTGCTTGCACTATCTGTTGCACGTGCTTAAGCAACGCACCTCAATCACTTTCCCGGTGATTCCGCCACATTTCTAGGTAAGAAAAGACCCTAAACACTTGCTGATTTAAGGTTCCGTCGGTTCCTTAGCATGGTAGCTTATACATCTTATAAAATAGGTTGCCTGTTCGCCGTAGACGAAGCGTATACGCTCCGTTCGAATCAATACACTTCTAGGATAAAAGGTGCGGATTCTAGACACTTTGATTGACTGTTTTCAACGCTTTCAATGTCGTTTAATAGTAGATTATCAACGGCAACGCCGCTTGACATGTACAACATGCTGTCCGTTTCCTGTTTAGTAAGCAGACGAAAAATATGAGATTTAGGGCATTTTAGTCATTTGTAGGAAATACTGTTTTCATCCATATTTTGCTGATATAATTGACATGGCTTCTTATCGCATTAGGATATTAGGAATGTGTGCATAATCAGTTTGGCGAAGAGATTCGCCCAAATGCGCACTTTGAGTCGACATACTATATGTAGACTTAAGTGCGTAAACTAAGTGTTTGTATAAATGTTTGTATTAGTATGTATTGAATTAAATGGTGTTATGAATTAGTTTGAGATTGAATTCTCAAATAATATGCTGATGTAAATGATTTCCTACATATTGGCTATATGCATGATTTCATTATATGTATGAAGTGCATGTGTTAGATGATTTACTTAAGTTGTATGTTATAACATGTGTTAACGTGCTCACATTGTTGTATTTCATTTCCATTACTCTTATATGATTGCTGATGTGAATTCATAAATGTTTGGGACTATACCTAGTCTAGGCAGTCGGCAACCAAGTAAATTTGCGGTTGGCTTATCTTTACCACGAACGACGCGTCGATGAATGCGAGTCGTGTTTTGGAGTTGGCGGCAATGGTTAGGCCACACGAGGTGTTTTATGCACTTCATGTCGTTCGACTTGAGATGCACTCGTGCTAGTTGAGCCGGTCAAGTAACCCGACTGACCATTGTATGTTCACCTTGTATGAGTCATAACTGCTTGAACCTAGGGTACTGAACTTACCATTGTAAACCTTATTAACCATGGTACCTTGATTCATAAAGACTCATGAGCCGGGCATGGTGGTATGGGACACCGTGGTCGAGCTGTCGGCCTACGCTGGGGCCACAAACCTCCCCGTAGTGACCAGTGAGCACCTATGACTCGTGAGCAGATTATGGTGGTATGGGACACTATATTCTTACTGTCGGCCTACACTGATCAGGCGACGAGCCCTTTGTAGTGAGCGCGAGCGTATTCTGAGTCTACGGGAGGCGACGACCCTTCCGTAGCAATGAGAGTACAGTAGGCCTGTATTGATAAGGTGATGGGGGAGCGGTGCAACGAGTGCGAGCAATAGCCCTAGCAGCCCTTGCAGTGACCTACAAAATATACATCGTATGAGATTGCTAGGAGTGACGACCCTTGACCGGATCTGTGTTGGGATTGTTATAAGGGAAGTACCTTAGTTTCTCAATCCTGCTATATGAAAAGGATTAATAATAACTCGGTAATCATATCACCATCACATTGCATGTGCCTGGAAGATGTGGAGCACTATGGGAAGAAAGCATGCCGCGGGCGTAAGATGGTGCCGTACGAGGGAGATCGTCGGTGAGGGCATCCATCATGTCACGTCATATTGCATTAACAACAGTATTAGGAATGTTTGATTTACTGCTTTACTATTATCGCATGATTGATTTGAGAACATGTTAATCTTTACTCTATCATTCCACTGAGTTAGCTACTCACTCCCACGTTACGGAATGGTGTTTACAACACCCACTAGACCCTGTCTTAGATGCAGGTGAGGCAGCAATTCAGGAGAGAAAGCTGGACTATGATGAGGACCAGGACGAGTTCTCATATATGCAGTACCACGACGGCTTTTCTTAGGTGGCCTGCATTGGCGGGACTTCTCAGTGGGACTCTTTTTGACATTTTGATTCTGTTTATTTACATGTATATGAGACTCAGAGATGTATTCATACTTTGGAGACAGTTGAGATCTGTTTTGTTTTCCATACAGTGATATATATATCCTTTAGTCTTCCGCTTGCTTTTATCACTGAATCTGGAGTATGAATTACAGTTTTGGTATACTTTTACTCATGTGAATGCTTTAACTCAGACAACATTGAATCATAATCATTTTTGTTGCATAAGTGACGGTCTGGAACTTGGGAATCGAGTTTATACACGACCCCCGATTTTCAGGGTGTTACACTCTGAGATAAGTTTGTATTTATTTTAAGCTGCTTTGTGCTTATTTAATATTCATTTTGCTAGATTATTCTTATTTGATTTTGATCTACATTCCAATCTTATTAGAAAAGGGGAATTTCTGTTATTCTTCTTCTAGATTCAAAATCAAATAGATCTAGCCCGTTTGATCTAAAATCAATTAGACTTAGAACCATTTTTAAAGTGAGTATTGGACTTTGAACGTCGAATCAAACTACTACTCCGATTGGTTCTACCGGGCTTCATAAAAAGGTGATTCAGGTATTTTACATATTTTGTAATTTACTTTCTCGGGTTTTTGTTTGAGATTCGCTAGAAAAATCTCATTGTATTGGTTATCTAAGGAGAGCCAGAAAACTCAGATTGTGGGGTTTTTGGATTGTATAAGCCCGAGATCAAAGACACAATTGTGATGGTTTTAGGTGAACCTGTGAAACCTATTTTGATAGTGCATGCTAATATCCCCTGTGTGAGGATATTAGGAGTGGAGTAGCAATCTGTGTGGCTGTTGGATAACAGTTGGTGTACACACAGGCGAACCACTATATATCGTTGTGTTGTGGATGTGCTTTATTCTTTCATTCCTTTATTCATTCAGTTTTGTGATTTGTGTTTATGGATGAATGTTGTAATCACTTCAAGCAAAGTGTGGATGAATGTTGTAATAACTTAGGATCTATTTTCCACAAGTTATTTTGATTTCATTGCTTTTTATTCCTCTTTGGTTTGTGATACAGGGACATTCTAGAAATAAGGTTTTCCTACCTTAAACCTTTGGTTTTTGGTGAAAGGTTGTCCTTAGAACTGATAAAGTATCAATCTCCTTATTCTAGGCTATTGCAATTATTTTATATTAAGCATTGTGCTTTAATTCTTTTATTATTCCGCTGTTATTATTTTTATTTAGCATTGCCCTATTCACACCCCCCCCCCCCTCAAGGGCATATAGCTAGGCCCTTTCAGGTTTGCCCTCTGCCCCACCTGATATAAGAAGTCCACCATAAGGCGCGTACACTCACTACGGTTACTCCACCTAGGGTAGACGTTGAATGTGAAAATGTGGTAGAGAAAGCGGAAGTCGCCTGTCATATGGGACGCAAGAAGACTCCGGTTCAGCTGCCACTCAACCAGTCGGCCAAAGAGAGAACGTGTGCGGTGGTCCCTTTTACGCATGCTATTCAGATTCTTAGCGCTCGTATGTACCTCGCTAAGGGGCACATTCAGAAGTCGAGATATCAATCTGACGTCAACTGTGGCCCATAAATCCACTCCACATAAGACCCGAAACTGCAAGGGTTCCAGCGTAGCCTCATGAATGTTGGCATAGAAAGCTGGGACCGTGCTTGCATTGGCTCGTTGCTTGGCATCAAATAACAGACCCCACTGCGACACCATCTTACGTCCGCGGCATGCTTTCTTCCCTCAGTGCTCCACATCTTCTACGCACATGCAGTGCGATATGGATATGATTACCGAGTTGTTATTAGTCCTTTCATATAGTAATATTGGAAAGCTAAGGTACTTCCCTTATATCAATTCCAACACAGATCCTGTCTAGGGTCGTCACTCCTAGTAATCTCATACGATGGTATATTTCTAGGTCGCTGCAAGGGCTATCAGGGTTGTTGCTCGCACTCATTGCACCGCTCCCCTATCACCTTATCAATACAGGCCTAGTTGTACTCTTATTGCTACGGAAGGGTCGTCGCCTCACGTAGACTCAGAATACGCTCGAGGTCACTACAAAGGGCTCATCACCAATCAGAGTAGGCCCACAGCTTGAATGTAGTGTCCCATACCACCACAATCGGCTTACGAGTCTAAGGTGCTCCCTGGTCACTACGGAGAGGTTTATGGCCCTAGCGTAGGTCGACAGCTTGACCACGGTGTCTAATACCACCATGCCTGGCTCATGAGTCTTAATAGATCAAGGTACCATGGTTATCAGGGTTTTCACTGGTGAGTTTAGTACCGTAGGTTCAAGCAGTTATGACCAATACAAGGTGAACATACAATGGTCAGTCGGGTTACTTGACGAGCTCGAATAGTATGAGCGCACCTCAAGCTGAATGACATGAAGTGCATAAAACACCTCGTGTGGCCTAACCACTGCCGCCAACCAAAGCACGACTCGCGTTCGTTGACGCGTCCTTCATGGCAAATAGAAGCCAACCACAAATTTGAATCTATTACCGACTTCCTAGACTAGAGCATAACCCCAAACACTTGTAATCTACATCAGTGATCATATGAGAGTAACAAAAATGAAAGACAAACAATCCAAGCATGTTAACAACATGTTATAACATACAACGTAAGAAAATCAACCAAACACATGTATTCTATATATATAAGGAAATCAATTCAATATAACAACATGGAGGAAATCATGTACATCATCATATTAATTGAGAATTCAATCTCAAAACTAATCTACAACAATATTTACTCAATACATACTAATATAAACATTTATACAAACACTTAGACTACACACATTTGTCTACATAGCGTATGTCGACCCAAAGTTCGCATTAGGGCGTATCTCTTCGCCAAACAGATCATGCACGCATAACTTATATAATAACACGACAACTACCCATGGCAATTCTATCGGCAAAATACGGACGTATACAGTATTTCCTATAAATACCTAAAATACCCTAAATCTCATATTCTCCGTACGTAATCGAAATGGAAAATAGACAGTATGTTCTACATTTCAAACAACGTTCTTGTTGATAATCTACTATTAAACGACATTAAAAGCTTTGAAAACAGTTAACCTAAGCATCTAGAATCCTCACCTTTCGCCGTAGAAGCGTAACGAATCGAGTAGAAACTCTACGCTTCGTCAACGTCTGTATGACAACCTATATCACAAGATACATCAGCTACTTCGCTACTTGTATCGATGGAATCCCTAAAACAGGTTGAGGTTAGGGTTTTCTTACCTAGAATGAAATCGGAATCACCGGAAGAGTAATTAGAACACGGTGATTAAGTATGTGTAAAAGCAGGATCGAGTGCCAGGGACTTTTCCTCACAACTTCCACACAATCTCTCTCTTTTCTCTCTTCTCTTCTCTAGGGTTTTTACAAATTCGTATGAGAGGGGTGTGAGAGGGTTGAAGGTCCTTAAATAGGTTAGAAAGTCACCTATTTAGACTTTAAACCAAGTTATACTTGGGTTATAGCCAAATCGGGTCTCTTCCGATCCAAAAGAACGTTTCTGGAGGTCCCCTGACCAAATGCGGTTGGACTTAAGGATATTGCATCCTGATCACATTAAGTTTTCAGTTCGAATGGGTTTCTAGATCGCACGTGGCAGACCAGTTTCAGTTCAGCGGTCACTGAGATTCGATCGAGGATTTCAAGTACACTGACCTAAATGGGAAATGTTCACTGAGATTCGATCGAGGATTTCAAGTACACTGACCTGAATGGGAAATGTTCCCTGATCCGAGGGTGTATTTGGGTCAGATTCCAACGGTCTGAATGCTTATACTTAACCCGCAAGCGACACGTGCCATATTTATTTAAATCACATTTAATTTATAAAGAATTTCACTCTTTCTCACACTCCTTGCTCCAGGCTCAATGAAATAGCCTCAAAACATCAGTTGGGCTTAATTTTCGGGGTGGTAGTCAAGTCCAACTACGTGATCATAATGGTCTAAGTTCATTGCTACCGGACTCACGACGCGCGGTCAGAATCCATTACAAAGTTTTAAAGAGTTCCTGAGAGAAAACGGGTTTAGAGTTTGATCATAGGTTTCAGGATGTTATAGCATTAACGATTCTACAAGTTTTGGGTCTTGCAGAACGTATTTAAAGCGATCAGGGATAATTTCACAGCTAATCTAACATAGCGCTAGTTATCTTACGCTTATTTTCTAAAGGAATTAATCCTAAGTGATTCCTGATCGAGGTGGTACTCGGGTCTCTATACGGATTTTTCCGAGACGTTACACACATCTCCTGTGCTACTGCTCTATTGGCAATGCAGGACACAATCAAATTTGAGAATTTGGTTCCTTGGGGATAAAGTTTCTTGGGAAGGCAAATGCATCACTAAAACAAAAGAAACATGTGCCCAAGCCCTCAACCTGCCAAATTCCATGACATTAATCAAACTCTCTCCTTTAATGATCAACTGTATCTCTACATCCATAGGAAGGGAAAGGAGGCAGAGAAAATGGAAGACTTCAAAATGTCTTACAAGCGTTGTGTTGGAAATGTGTGTTTGGTATAAAACTTATATTTGCTTACCCAATTGGAGCACTTGCATGTACTTCTTTCTACTGGAAAACTTTCTAACTTATTGAATAGCAAAATTAAACTTTGAAGGGAGATGTTTGCTAAGTAAAAATTGTAATACTTTTGTTGTTGTTGTGGCTTTCTTGTAGATTGAAGAGAACTTGACCTGTAACCTCACAGGTTAGATACTTCTGAACATTTGAGACTTTGCAATGATTTTGTTTACACATGTTTCTGATTTTTTTGCAGTGCAGTGTTAGTATATTATGAAAAGTATACTGTGCAATGGTAAGGAATGGATGGTTTGGCCACATCTTACTTTCTGATTTTTTTTTTCAGCATTTTCATCTTTCTTCATTTTCTAGAAGTCCAAATAAAAGATTTTACGATCTTATAATTCAATTAGATTCAACTGCCTTACCATTTTGCTATATGATTCTGTTTTCAGAATTTCCTCAGTATATAGACTACGAAAAATGTCAGCATAGTGTCATGAGAACCTGCTAGTCTAGACACAATTTGACAAACCTTAAGATCAGAGAAAATCACACATATTTTCAGCAAACATTGGACTTGACAACTTGCTCGTTATCTCACAGTGGGAAACCATTTCACACAGCAACTACATAGTATCTCTGGGTTTCAGTTTGTGCAACTGGGGCATGTGGTCTAGTTATCTAGACCGTTCATCTGATGTGGCTGACCTTGGTTGAATGGTATGCTTTTAGTTTGGTTCTAGTCTCTCTCTCTCTAACTTCTTGAAATGCGAAAAAAGCAATTGATGATGATCTGTCTTGGTTGAATGGTTTGAGCCATGAAACCAATGAATGATGTTCAGGAACCCATAAATAGTTGGTTATGGACACTGATTTTGTTTTTCCTCTGTATTGGACAGGAATACTTGCTAATGTTTCAGAGGCTTGTAAGCAAGATCTTAACTTTATGTGTCCCAACCATTGCAGTAATTCGGTGAATTTCTACACAGGAGATCAATTACAATTGTTATTTCTAGCTGACTCCAACTCTAACATGTTTCCAAGTTCAAATGATTGCATTTATTTCATAATCTTGGAATTAGTTTCTAATACAAGGTGACTGTCCAAACAGAGGACATGCAGTTGGCGCTTTTTATCACTATTAATACAAGGAGAATGACTTTTTCTTCATGTTAAATGAGCTTGGGTAGACACAATATCCAAGTAAAGAACTATAAACTCAGATTTCTGTTTTTATTTTTAGGTATTTCACAAATTCAATCTTCTTTTTTCTTAACCATTCATAGTGGATTTTTTTTTTTCTTTCTTTCTTTTGCAGTGTTGCTGATTGGAAATTTGCAGCTGACTAACTTGTTAGAACAATTCTAGATAAATTAATAGTTCACTGTAAGGAGTGTTTTCCAAGTTTTCTGTCTTTTTTCTTTCTGTTATGTTTGGTATTCTTTTCTCACTGGGAACATTCCCTTTGGTCTGCTCGACGTGTATCTTGGTTATAATATTTGCAGACATAAGTGTTTTTTGTGGTCATCATGTATATCTACACGATATCTATTTCATGCATTGGAAAATATACTGATCTCCAAGTATAGCGTCAATACCCATCTGACCATATTTAAGGTGTCAGTGTCACCACCACCACTAATGGACCAGAAAACCCAGCAGCTAATGCCTTGACTCCATGTACACGAACCTCCACTTTTGGAACTTTGAGGCCTATCAACCTGAATAAACTAGCCTTATCTCATCTAAACTCTCTTCCAGGGCGCCATCAGCTCAACTTACCAACCTTTCAAAAAAAAAAAAAAAACACAAAAGGAAAAAGAAAAAAGAAAATGGACTCCTAATCTCTCTCTTTAATTTCACATCTCAAGAACAAAAAACAAAAGGAAGGAAAAATGTAAAAAAGCATTATGGTTTTTGCCTAAATACTAATTTTGATATGTGAGACGTGGAATTTTGTGAGGTTACACCCTTCATAATATTCTTGTAAGAAACAAGAATCAAGCAGTTATTCCAGAAGCAGATATTCTTGTCATTATCCATAGAAATATCCCCTACTCTTCAATCTCCATCAAACATACACTTATAAACATTTGGGAACATAAGGTATAATCAGGAATTCATTGTTTAAACAACCCAATACAGTAAACCACTTCCCTAATGGTAGCTATGTTACTGTATCCAGCCGTGGGAACTTCTACTTGACCTGGGAACCTAGGCAGGTGAGCTACTTCTCTTTATGAACGCTGTCTCAGCCATTTTCTTTCAGCAGCTTCACATGCTTAAGTTAAAATCCATCTACTGTCTTTGTGTGACTATGAATGTGGTTTGCTTATGGCAGATGAGCAGTTATTAAGCCCCATGAAGATTCTTCTGTAATTCTCATATTTTGCAGCCATATTGGCAACCACACAATAAAGCAGTTGCATGGAGAATTTAGAATATGGGATGGAGGGAAGATGATGGTCTTTGGCTTCTAGTGTGTGGTGGTGGACTTCACCTTAGCAAAGGCACAGGGGTATGTAAAAGAGAAGAACTTTCTCATCTTTAAAGAAAAAAAGAAAGAGAGAGTATGAGTAACATAGATCTGTGTATCTGTATTCTTATCTAATGATGCTTGAATACTAGTATTCTTCATTTTTTATTTTTTTACTGAGATTGCAAATGCAGGTGCTTTTGGTTTTGGAGGCGACTGGTAGGTACTTGCACCAGAGCTGATTAGTTGTGTGTCTTCACTTTCTACTTGATGTTGAAGGGATTAGTTGTGTGACATTCGTGAACCCCTTTTCTTGAATAGATAATGAGTGTGACAACCCTTCTTCTTCTTCTAACAGAGTCCCTAGTTCCTATTCTGTGATTTTGTCTGATTTCTCGATTTCTTTTGTGATTTTGAGGTTTTCGTTTTGTGGTTAAAGGAAAAATATGATCGCGGTTTTTGGTTTGTTGGTGTGGCAGATTAGGATCGGTGAGGAGATTTCCATTAGATTCAAGAACAAAAATAGGATAGATCGAAAGGTAAATGAAATCGATTTCAATTTTTAAAGATTTCTGTTTTCCGTGTCTTCCTTATTTTCTTGGATCAGCTTCATGAAAAGAGAAGATTTGAGAGAATTTTAAATGGGCGCCGTATTTGCTGTTTAAATATTTGAATTTGCTTCAGATTAGAATGTTCGGGGTGTGTTTGGATGTCGGTACAAATCGAGATTTGGGAAGATCGAGCGTTTTCTTGAATTGGATTTAGGTTAAAAAAAGTCCTCAAGCTGGTGCATGTTTTTTCAAATTTGAAAAAAGGTACTCATTCATCCCTAATCTCGACCTGGGATGGTGCCTCTGGTGATTTGAATGGAAAGCATCTACTCTGATTGTCATTTCAAGACTGCCCAAATCGAGGTTTGGTGGAGACAGTAGTTTCTGTAGTTGGAATATGAGAAAATTGCTGTTTTTGGTTTCACCTTGGCTTTAAATTCATTTGAAAACTTCATTTGCTGAGTGTCCCATCTGATAAAGCAGTTTGCTTGCAATTCAAGGCAAGTTGCTTAACCGAAAAGATGAATTGGAATTGAATTACATTTAGAGAATGTTAATTCCTTGTAAATTCATATCAGATGGGAGTGTCAGTTACAAGCTGAAATAAAGGTTTTCTTTTTATATTCTTTTTGTTCTGGAATAAGAAGTGCTACAACTGAAATGAGAATTGGGTTGATTTTATTTTTCCCTCCTCCATAGCTATAATTGGATTGATGAGCAATGCAGAGATCCCATAGAGTTCTTCTGCACAGAAGAAGAGCTTTGGAGGACGCCATCTCTGGAAGGAACCAACTTTATAAGGTGTCCTTTTCTCTGGTTCTCGCTTTGTGGGGAATTGTATTTCTTCTGAACTCATGGATTGGCCAGAGAAATGGTTATAGAGGTAATCTAATCTTCATCCTTTTTTCTCCCCTGGTCTTAATATCTGTTATTCTCTCTACAAAATTATCCTTTCTCCTTTCATTGTATTCCTTGGTCATAATGCTTATCTAGATGTTATGCTTTAGTCATCTAAATGCAACAACTTTTTGATTTTTTTTTCCTTGGCGTAGGATTTTAAGGCCTACAAACTAGCACTACAGCCTTTTGACGCTACTCGGGCTGGGAGCACCATATAGAGGATTTTTGTTTTATAATTATTTAAGACCATTTTCAATTTATTGTAATAAATATTATATATATATATATATATATATATATATATATATATATATATATATATATATATATATATATATAGATATTATTGTGAAGTAATATAGATTTTATTTAATATTTAGTTTAAATTGTATTGCAACATTTTTTATGTTTCAAATATTTTTTAAAAATATAGGTTTCAATTGAATTATATAAAACAAAAAAAGTGTCCAAGAAGCCATTTTAGCAGCGCTAAGATGAATTTAAGCGGCGCTTTTACTACTTTAACGGCGCTTCTGTTAGAGATACCAGTGCCAGCAAAAGCGCCGGTGAAACGATAGAGACCGCCGCAACAGACTGTACTGTTAGCGGCACTTAAAAGTTGCTTAGCGCCGAAACTTTTACGCCATACCCCTCCAGCGGCGCTTGTCTAGCGCCAGTAAAGTTAGCGGCGTTTTAACGGGGTTTTACCGGTGGTTTTGGCCGCCAGTAAAAGTCAATTGTCTTGTAGTGTGTCTAGTATTGCATTTTCCCCAAATGGCCCACCACTGATCACATTTGACCATTGGAAGGTGCACAATTTTATCATCCCAGCCCACATAGGAACTTAACATATATTCTTTTGCTTATTTAAAAAATTAAAAGATATACATATTTTATCATTGATATATGACATGACAATTTGTGCCATCCAAACACAAGATAATACCATACACATAGGTTTATATCTATACACAGTGCCATTACCAAATACTAGATAATAATTGTCAACATATGAATAATCATTATAACACAACGATATCTAGATGACTCAATTTTTTAATGTCATTGACAAGATCTCCCCCATAGCTGATGAAGGGCATTGTTTGATTCTAGTAGCGATGGAGTATTTTACGAGATGGGTCAAACCTTTTTTAATGTAGAAGGGGTCGCATGAAAAACTTTTTAAAATTTCCAATTCTAGAAACCTTGGGATGACTAAAATACCATAATGACCTAAAATGTTTATCATAAGATGTTAATCATTGGATGATAATTAAACACTATAAGACACTTTTAATAGTTTTTTTTTTTTTTTTTTTTTTTTAAGATCAATGGTTAAAAACTTTAAATTAACATTAAAACTTTTTTAATGTTGAGCCCAGCTAAAATATCACTTGATGGATGATCTAATCACTAAGAAATAAGCCAACAGTAAGCTCCTTGAGGTAACAAGTAGATCCCATGTTAAAGCATGTGAGCCTCTTATATCATATCCTAATGCATGCATGCAACCACACTCATATGTCAATCACTAATGTAACATTACAAGGTGAACCAAATCACACAATATTAAGGTCATGAAATCTCGACACAACCTCAAGTCGAAAGATTAATCAAAGCTTGTATACGATCAAGCCAATCCAGTCTAGGTATAATGGGTCTCTCAAACAAGAGAATAGCTGTGATCCTCCAACGCAAGTGTTTAGCTAAGCTTAAGACATAAGAACTTGCATCCATAAACACTCATACTCCTATATGAGGTAAGGCTAAGGCACATTTAACTCGATAGTGGCAAACACTTCCATAGTAACTCATTATTTATTTTGACAAGTTGGACAACTAGTTTGCCTTTCACGAAGCCCAATCCTACTAGTACGATTATGGAATATTTTAGAGTTATGATATCCACAAAACGCATCTCCCCATTGGCTAGTGATTACTCTCTCACTCTCTCTCTCTCTCTCTAGATGATGCCAAAAGGGGTGGGCGTCCAATCTCTTTCTTGTTTAGGCATCTCCTTTTTAGGATTGGATCTTATAAGGAGGGATTAAGATCACAAAGGTGCACTACTTATGGTACTCCACCCTCTTATAGTTTTCCATATTGTGCCACATAATTGGAATCCTATAAACATGACTTATGAATGTATATACTTATGATCAAATCCTTCTACTATCATGGACATTCAACAAATACACAATGTATGTTGAGTAGTGAATTATTAGATGTAGGCCCTCATATTATCATCAAGTGTGATCAAAATAATTTTAACGATTAAATAAAACTTCAAAGGTTAAAAACTTTTATAAAGCCTTTTAAGACCTTTTAAGTGCCAGTCCTACGAGAAACCACCCAATGAGCCTCTTAACTATATTATCTTTATCATAAATCAATTATTGATAGGGAATACCTTGTTGGTCCATGCAAGGATCAGTAAACACTGATTGATGTGTCTACCCACCCTCATTGTTATTGGTTATGTGCTAGCCTCATAAAGAGAGCCCAGGCACATATAGTCAAGACTCTTTAGCTTACACATTTTTAGGTGGATTAATTAAGCTCTAATACATCAGCAAGTATGACACTGTCAAGGCAAATTGGCCCCAAACTAGTGTTTTGGTCTTGATCCGGTAATATAAGTGCCAATAGGTGATAGACTCTCAGGAGTTTCAACACAAGAACTTGGGTTTGAGTACCCATAGGTGGTGAAATCCCACTACGATGTGAGTCAGGGTATGTGTGTGTGTGTGGCTATGTGTGTGTGTGTGTAAGTTCAACAAGATCATGTATCCACACTCAATACTCCTATGAGCTAAGGCTAAACCAATACAGACACCAAGTTGTGCCCAATAGTGAAGATTGTCCATTTTAAACCAAGTCAATCTCCTCACAAAAGATGACCATACCCATCAATATATAATAATTATAGGTATGTCCTAAAACCTATTGTGATCATGTTATACAAGGTATCGAGATCCATGAACCACAACTCTCATATTCCATGGACTATTCGTATAATCTCAAGTTTTAAAGAGCAACTAGAGAAGCCTTTCCTCTACTTAACCCATGTTCATCTATAATTAAGGTAATTATACATATTAAGGAACAACAATTCATCATAATGGAACCCTTGGTCATCATGATCTACATCGAGTTCATCGTCATCACATCAATATCCTAGTGGATTGGGCTCACATTGGGTTTATGGGGCACAACTCCAACAGCCTGCATTTTGAACCGTTTAAGAATTGGATACCAGCATGCAACATGTCCATTGCCATGTGCATGCACATGTGCAGACGCACTCGCCAAAGAACCAATGCTTTCTCCTGATATAATAAGGTAGTCTCTCCTCGCATTGACAATTTCTTCGTATAGAAAACTTTGATACTCTAGCGGAATGTGATAGCTGATACACATGCACTCTTAAATTAACATGAAATTGCATGCTAGGCATGCAAGTCAATTTAAACTTCCAAATAATGTCCTAGACGTATCATGAACTAAAATCTGTGGTTATTTGATTATCTGACAACCTGATGGGAAGGCATTCATTGGACGGCTAAAATAAGAAAACATCCAGTGGCCCTGTTTCAAAAAACAAGCATCCGTGATTAAGAGGTTATGATTGTTCAACCCAATAGTAGGTACGGCAATTTATAACTTGACTTAATGTATGTTATGCGTACGATTTCTGAGTGCCATATATCAAGACTCGTGTGCTGCCTGAGTATCATATACTCCCTTGCAACTATAAGCTAAGTCTTCGCCCCCACATTCTCTCCATTTGGCATGTTTGAGGATCTATTCAAGTGGGCCATCGTAAACACTCATATTCTCATTTTAAAAGATGGACACATTGGCATGTGAAAGATTGTTTTGTCTACTTGGCTGGTTGGGATTTTTTTTTAAAAAATAAAAAATAAAAAATAAAAAAATTGCGCCTTATTTTCTCTATATTTAAATGATGCTATCTCACTTCTGAAATATTTGGTTCTTGGCGTTTCTTAATGAGGCCAAAAGAGAGGAATTTCTGAAGTCACTAATCTGTTTTTCTTTATTGTTAAATGAAGTTTAGAGGCGTTTGGTGATTAGCTATTCTAAGATCGCCATTTCATGATCAACGAAACTACTACGGTGTTTGATTAGTTGTATCATAAACACTCATTTGGTGGTTAGGAAATGTATTCCATTAATTATATCCAAAGCACTAAACATCATCCCAACTAATTGTTGCTGGCTACATGAATCCTTCGTACATCCCAGTCTATCAAGAGTCATGACTTACATTTATTTGAAATGTCATATTGTCAGAATTCATGATGAAAACTATGGCAAAATTTTCATGATGGCTGCCAACCCGAGGATCGGTGATAGGCAGGCCACCATTAGCAGCCTCACTTGACCATAAGTCCGTGTGCAGATGATCACAAGCACTTTTATAGTTGCTATTCATTACGTAAAAATCCACGAATCCCTTAGTCTAGTCACAGGAACGGCCTAGCACTAGTGAGAACTTTTCATCTCGACTATTTTATTGGATCCCACTAATTTAGAGTGGCCCATCGATTGTAGGACAAGTCCCAGTTATATTCAGTGGATGGATCTAATGTAGTCTTTAACTGAACCCCATGATGGGAGCACCGTGGTCACTGTCACATAAAAATGAGTCTCGGCATTTCCATGATCTTGGCTACTGTATGAAGACATACCCAAGAAAAGGTCTTGTGGGGACGCAGCGGCAAATGAATGCTTCCCAGGACAGATATCCATCTGTCCACTCCTCATGGGATCCATTTCCCATCGCTCTTCAGATCCGCAGATGCTATCATTACACCTGAGATCCATTAACTCGTCGCGGAATAAACTTACTCATGTATAGCATCCAATCCGTCTAGCAGGATCACGCCACTGTTAAACTTGGACACCTTAAATGACGGGCCCATCTAACCATCACGTCAACCACCATGAAAATTTGGAAGTTTTTGAGTGGTTGTCAATTATTTCCTATGTTGTGGCTCACCTCCCACCTAATGACTTTATGGTCTTGATTTTGAGGCATCCTTTCAATTATCATAGAGTGGCTCATTAAGGTTGGTCTGACGCATACATGGTATACAAGCAGGTGAATATTTTGTATGAATGGGTAGTTGAATAATTTTTACATGCAGATGAATGACTTCTAAAATAGGCTCATTCACCAAGGACTTTTTTAAGGAACCGGCCTCCATGCCAGGTCTATTCACAAGGTTTCTATTGTTCTCAAGATTTCCTTTGGATTTTTCCTCGATCACACATATCCACCATGTATCACCTCATGGGGCCACATGTAGAGATGGTCGGAAGATCAGAATTGTCCATCTGCTAGGTGTGGCAGCTGATGGGCCGAAGTTCGTAAGTCATGCACGATGCATTTCGCAGTGCAACAAATGGGACTGTTACCGGCGCTTACAAGCACCGCTAAAATCCCGTAAAAGCGCCGGTGATTATTTTGTCGGCGCTATCAAGCGCCGATAAATGAGTGTGTCGCTAAAAGTATTAGCGGCGTTAGATAAGTTTTTGTGGCGCTTTTCTGAGCGCCGCTCATTGCAGGTTTTAGCTACGCGAATAAGCGCCGGCAAAAGAGGTTTGTGGACACTTTTTCTCACAAAAAAGCGCTGCAAGATTTCTACGCAAGCGCCACTAAAAGCCTTTGTATGGATTTGAGAGGCACTAGCATGCCAGTAATTTTTATTATTATATATAATTCAATCAAAACCTATATTTTTTAAATATTTGAAACATAAAAATAATGCAATACAAATAAAACAAATATTAAACAAACTTTATATTAATACACAATAAATTTTTTTTTATTACAATTATGAAGAGAAGGAAAATGTCACACAACACAATTACAAGTTTAACCATCTCTCAAAAAACTAAAAAGAAAAAATAAACAAATAAATAAAGGATACGGCTTAACAGAGCATTCCATTGTGCCAAAATTTTCTGTCATACCAAAAGCTTTCATGAACAGAACTTCTTTTTTTAAAAAAAATTAATAAATAAATTCTGTTTTTGAGGGCCTGATTTCTTACCCAAGAACATGGCAGCCTCCATCATAAACAGCTTGGGAGATCAAACCCATCAATCCCACACTCCCTCCCCCATAAACCAAATCTATCCTTCTCTTCACCTGAAAAGCCACACTCAAAGAAACAATTAAAAAAAAAAAAAAAAAAACCATAAAATCTCATTAAAAAAATACAACAAAAACATACCACATCAATCAGCTCTCTTTTACACAATTCAAACAATAAAAATAAAAAAAGCTTCAAAAATCAAAACATGAGAACGAAATGCATGCCTCACCAAGTGAACCCCTCATCTAGGCATATACATCTAGCATTTGCTTGATAATCATCTGTATCATTTCTGATAATTTTGAAAAGGTTTCAAAGGTCAATATGTTACAATTGGCATTCTATTGATGTTGGATACACTTAAGTGACATGAGATGAGACAAACCTGGTTTGAATCATCTAACAAAACCTTCTTAAAAACTCCAAAGGGCAGGACAACTGATGTTGGAATTCCTATTGAGGAAGGCACTTTTCCTTTTAGATATGAAAGTTTATCTAAATACCATCCCTGATTTTCCATATGCACATAGATTAACTCCAAAATGCCATACCAATGAAAGAAATAAAGAAGTGAAAGGGAAAACAGATCTTCAAAAAACCATTCCTTATATTTTACAAGACTAACCATTTAACTGGTGAATTTATGAGTTGGTATAGCATATCTACCTGCTTTCTGATCAGAGTTAGGGACAGTGAAGATCCATCTTCTTTCAAATTGTTGAGCTTGTATCAGAGAGTTCACTTTCCTCAATTTCACTATTGTTAAGACAAATGGATAAGGATCCGTTCTGTATTCATGTAGCTAAATAATAACAGAATGAAATTTAAACTAAAGAAACGATTTTTTTTGATAAATTAACCTAGTAATATCTACTACATACTAGTAACATACGAGCCATATTGGGGCACCATACCATAGGCTACAAGAATATCATGTCCCCTTAAAAAATAAATCCTCCAAGGATAACATAAATGTGTGTGTGTGTGTGTGTGTGTGTGTGTGTGTGTGTGTGTGTGTGTGTGTGTGTGTGTGTGTGTGTATAAGTTGTTTATTGTCATTCTCAATCACAAGTATCATTCATCATCCAACTAAACAAATTCTATGAGATGGTAGATAACGAAAGTCCCATTTGTTGTAGTGTTTCGTGGGATGCTTGATGGGGCCACCATAATGTTTCTCCAAATCTGATCTGTCCATCCATTTTGAAACATAAAAATGATCCACCATCATTGTTTGAGTGTTCTGAAGAGCCATGATTGGAAAGCTGCAAGAATCCAATAACCAAATTCTGTGAGATGGTAGATAACGAAAATCTCATTAAGGAAACTGACTTCACTATATGACAAATTATTACAGAACCAATAGATAATAGGAAATTTAAATACTTGGCATTGGCATGACATGGAATATAATATGGATTTATGGACATTGAATGAGACACACAAACTGAGAATTCTAAATTCTATAGACCACACCTGTTTTGATTACATATTAAGGGGCTCAAAAGGATGAAGTCTCCAATTGCCAAATATGAGTGGAACTACAACTTCTTAACACTAAACAACCAACCTGTAACACCTCAAATTTTTTTCCAAGCTGGGGTTAGACGTCCTTAGGCAATGGTTTAACCAAAACACCTTCGTAACCGCTCAGAACCCAATTCCATAGTCAAAGAAATCACTTAGGATTAATTCTTTTAGAAACTAAGCATAAGTTAGCTAGCGCTACGCTGGAGTAGCTGTGAAATTGTCCCTGACCGCTTTAAATACATTCTACAAGACCTAAAACTTGTAGAATCAATGGTGTTATAATACCCTGAAACCTCGGATCAAACTCTAAACCGGTTTGCTCTCAGGAACTCTTTGAAACTTTGTATTGGATTTAGACTGCGCGTCGAAAGTCTGATATCTACCATCTTAGACCGTTATGACCGCTTGGCTGGACCTGACAATCATTTCAAAAATCAAGTCCAACCGACATTCAGAGGCTATTTCATTGAGCCTGGAGTGAAGAGAGTGAGAATAGGGCTAGATTTGGAATTTGAAATTCAAATCTGGCACACGACTTGGCGCGTTAGTATTAAGCGTTCTGACCGTCAGAATTCAGCCAAATTACACCCTCGGATCGAGAAAAATTTCAATTTCATATCACGAGACTTGTAGACCTGATCTAGGTGCGATGACCGCTGAACTGAAACTGGACTGCCACGCGCGATCTGGGAACTCTACCGGTCTGAAAACTTGATGTGTGCTAGATCCAGTATGCATGAGCTTAAATCAGACCACGTTCGGCCGGAGGACCTCCAGAAATATCTTTTTGGACCGAAACAGCCCCGATTTGGTTAGGCATCAAGTGAACATTGTTCCCAAGCCTAATTTGGGAAGGTTTTAGGTTATAAAAGGAGTTTAAACCCTCACTTCTCTCACCCATCCGAATTTTCTAGAAACCCTAGCTGGTGTGAGAGAAAAAGTGAGAGATTGTGAGAGAAGGTGGGAGAGATTTTCCTGCCACCAGCTGCTGCTGCTGTACGTGCTTAAGCGACGCACTCCAATCACTTTCTCGACGATTCCAATGCACTTCTGGGTAAGAAAAATCCTAACCACTTGCTGATTTGGGGATTTCTTCAATTCAAATAGCAAAGTAGCTGATGTACGTGTGTATCAGGTTGTCTGATCGCCGTAGACGAAGCGTATACGCTCCGTTCGAAATCATACACATATAAAGTGAAAGGTGCGGATTTTAGACGCTTTAATTGGCTGCTTTTAACACTTTCAATATCGTTTAATAGTAGATTATCGACGGCAACACCATTTGACATGTACAACATGCTGTCCGTTTCCTGTTTCGTAAGCAGACGAAAAATATGAGATTTAGCGCATTTTAGTCATTTGTAGGAAATACCGTAAACATCCATATTTTGCTAAAATGATTGACATGGCTTTTTGTCACCTTAGGATACTAGGAATGCGTGCATAATCTGTTTGGTGAAGAGATTCGTCCAAATGCGCACTTTGAGTCGACATACACTATGTAGACTTAAGTGTGTAGACTAAGTGTTTGTATAAATGTTTGTATTAGTATGTATTGAATTAAATGGTGTTGTCAATTATTTTGAGATTAAATTCTCAAATAATATGCTTATGTAAATGATTTCCTTCATGTTGGCTATATGTATGATTTCATTATATGTATGAAATGCATGTGTTAGATGATTTACTTAAGTTGTATGTTATAACATGTGTTAACATGCTCATATTGTTGTATTTTATTTCCATTACTCTGATATGATTGATGAAGTGGATTCACAAATGATTGGGGCTATACTTAGTCCAGGTAGTCAGTAACCGAATCAATTTGTGGTTGGCTTATCTTTGCCACGAACGACGCGTCGATGAACGCGGTCGTGTTTTGGAGTTGGCGGCAGTGGTTAGGCCATGCAAAGTGTTTTTATGCACTTCATGTCGCTCAGCTTGAGATGCGCTCATGCTAGTCGAGCCCGTCAAGTAACCCGACTAGCCATTGTATGTTCACCATGTATGTGTCATAACTGCTTGAACCTAGGGTACTGAACTTACCATTGAAAACCCTGTCAACCATGGTACCTTGATCCACAAAGACTCATGAGCCAGGCATGATGGTATGGGACACCGTGATCGAGCTGTCGGCCTACGCTGGGGCCACAAACCTCTCCATAGTGACCAGTGAGCACCTATGACTCATGAGCAGATTATGGTGGTATGGGACACTATATTCTTGCTGTCGGCCTACACTGATCAGGCGACGAGCCCTTTGTAGTGACCGCGAGGGTATTCTGAGTTTTCGGGAGGCGACGACCCTTCCGTAGCAATGAGAGTACAGTAGGCCTGTATTGATAAGGTGATGGGGGAGCGATGCAATGAGTGCGAGCAACAGCCCTGGCAGCCTTTGCAGCGACCTACAAAATATACATCGTATGAGATTACTAGGAGTGACGACCCTAGACAGGATCTGTGTTGGGATTGATATAAGGGAAGTACCGTAGTTTCCCAATCTTGCTGTATGAATGGACTAATAATAACTCGGTAATCATATTACCATCACATTGCATGTACCTGAAAGATGTGGAGCATTATGGGATGAAAGCATGCAGCGGGCGTAAGATGGTGCCGTATGAGAGAGATCGTAGGTGAGGGCATCCATCATGTCACGTCATATTGCATTAACAACAGTATTAGGAATGTTTGATTTATTGCTTTACTATTATCGCGTGATTGATTTGAAAACATGCTAATCTTTGCTCTATTATTCCACTGAGTTAGATACTCACTCCCACGTTATGGGATGGTGTTTCTGGACACCCACCAGTCCCTATTTTGGTTGTAGATGATGGCGCTGCTTGAGAAGCGGAGCTGGACTTGATGATGAGGAGGAGGATCCCTCCTTTATGCGCGTTCTGATTGACGGGATTACAGGGAGGTTGATTAGATGCCTTGACACTTGTCATTTTATATTTTTAGAGCACTCATGTATATTCTTTTCATTTACTTTTGGAGTATACATGTATGTATATAACCTGGTAACACGTTCACACTCTGGAGACATACAATAGTTTATATATGTTATACATATTATCACAGTCTTCCGCTTGTAAATTTAACTGTCTTTGGAGTATGATATGTTGTTTTAGCTTAATATCAATCTTGTTTAATGCCTGTTTACTGACAACATGCATCTAATATTATCTATGTTACATAAATAACATTTTGGAACTCGGGAGTTGAGTTTTTTACTCGACCCCTGATTTTTGGGATGTTACAGATGGTATCAGAGCATGATTTGGATTAAACCGGGCCTGGGTTATGGTCACGCGACGTACGCTGTCGCTCCTTTCACTTATGTGGGTGAGAGGAAAGTCTAGAAACATTCGTAAGATTCCAGTTTCGCCAATAGGCGAAGTTTACTTGAGCCGATCGTTTTGGTCGAGTCCGTGACGTATCTAGGGTCGCGTGAAGCGACCTAAGTAGCTCTTAGGTTGTAGGTAGGAGGGTTGAGACATTATATGAAAGGTTCTAAACCCGTAAATGTGAATCCTTAGGCTGTGGGGCAACCACAACCCTTACATTCAATCGCTAGGGCTTAAAAACCCCGTTTCACCTGATTTCTTCAAAATTCTTCCTCTCACCACCCCATTCTTCAATTCTTTCTCTGACTTTTCATGTTAGGCATTGATCCTAATGTAAAAATAATATAAAATCATACTTCGATAAAATTTTACAGTGAATAGTAAAATTTCATGAAAACTGGCCATTTGGCCATTCTAAATTTGTAATATTTAGCAACTAATGGGCTAGATGGATGTATTAGCTCCTTCTACCCCAAAATCATATGCTACATGATAAGGGAAGGTATTCAAGTTTACAGATTGGCCCCAGAATTCTCTGGAGGAAAGTTTGGGCCTCTATAGGCCAATCTAGAATGAACTAAGGTGGGGCCCATACCTATTTGAGGTCCCTAGGGTAGGGGGGACCCAACCCATGTGGTCCCACCAGCCGTATTGGCGACCGGCCGGTGATGCATCGCCATACGATGGGCCCCAAGTGGGCTGAATTTTTGGCACGAGTGGTTTGTGGGGTTGGGTATCCCTTCCATACAGTGCCCGTCTGTCAAAAACCCCTAAAAGGGGTACCTCCTTCACAAAAAATGCCCCAATGCCCTCCCTTTCACATTTTTCTTACTGCCCCTTCTCAAATCGATGCTATAAATCCCTCCTAATCCCATTTCTTGCTAAAACCGAACCCATTCCATCCCTCCATTACTGTTTGTAACTCTTTCTCTTACAAATCTCATCCGTTGGAGCTCCTACAACCTCCATTTGTGGCTGAAATCGGGTGGAGCTCCATTCCCCATTATTCTTCTCTTTTCTTTTTGAAAATCTAGCCCTAGGGAGCTTGAAGCATCCCTCTACAACGCCTAGATTTCATTCTATCCGTTTGGGCAGCCATTTCTTTCCATTTCTCTCACTTTTCATGGCTATTGTTGAAGCCATTTTGGGTCTTTTCTCCTTCTCCACCATCCTCTCTTTGATGGGAAAGAGAAAGACCACAACGGATGAGGCTGGGCCTAGTCGCCTGACACAATCCAGAAGACCGAGGGGTGGCGCTGCTAGCTCAAGCGCCGCCGCAAGTCCAAGCACAGCCCGGGAGTTTCATATAAAGCGAGATTTGGATCCCCATGCTCAAATTGGGCGAGTGATATTAGCAGAGATGCCTCATGGCGAATATACTGACCGCAAGGTGTTGTTTGAGATGGACGTGGAAGGGCGACTCTTCGACGAATTCCTATTGTTTGAACGCATTGAAGCTGCACATTGGGGTCCGCTTTTTGAAGCCCATTCTCGTGTTAATGTGAGCACCGTTAGTGCCTTCTACGCTAGTATCCAGAATCCTACATTAGAGCCATTGCAGTTCAAGATTCCCTTTGGTAGAGACCGGATGGCTACGGTCGATGTTCGGTTGATAGCGCGACTTCTGAACGTACCCCTTGGTGATGTCCATCCCAGTGTAAAGAATTTGAGGAGTAGGCGTGAGCGAGATCGCCGTACCAGGTTCCTATGCGGTAGTCTGGTTCCATGGCGGCCTAACAATAGCCTCAAGGCATCTCATATGTCTGATGATTTATGCCTGCTGCACCATATTTGTACGTTCAACGTATATCCTAGGTCGACAAATCGTATTGAATGTACACGCCTTATGGTCGATTTCTTGTATCAGGTGGCCCAGGGAGAAAATGTGTGTATGGCCACTTTTGTGTTGCGAAAGATTATCCTCATAGCGAAATCAAGAAGAACGTCTGAGTCGCTTCCTTTTGGCTGGCTTATATGCAAGATCGCGCTTGAGTTTGTTTACAGACTTGGGCCAGAGTTGCCAGTTCCAATTCACTACATTGATGAGTCTACCATGGTCGAGATGAAGATCGGGTCTTAGTACCGTGAGACTCAGCTTGATGAGGATAGCGAGGGCGATTTTGATGACCAAGAGTATCCAAGTGAAGGAGAACTTGGAGCAGAAGTAGAGGAAGAAGTCCAGGAAGATGTAGAAGAGGAGGCTAAGGATACCGATGAGAGTCCTCCTCCTGCGACTCGGGCTACTAGAGATGATCACATTGCCCGAATTGAGGAGAGTCAGGTCACCTTGCGAAGAGAAGTCCATGAACTTCGGGCCGAGGTTGAGGATACCAAGGCCGTCATGAAGAAAAAATTTGGCAAGGTGACTCGTACTTTGAAGGCTATCCTGTATTGCTTACAGGATAAGGGTGCACCTCCTCCATCGCCCGACTCGGACTAGTGATCTAGATCCAGATATCACGGGTTGTAGTTAGTTGTTTCCTACTTTTTGTGTGTAAGCCTGATAAGGCTAGTAGTTTGCTTATGTTGCTGCGGTAGCTGACTGGCTTAGCTCCCATGCATTTCTTGTCATGGTACATGTAAGAATATGTCTCTTATATTGTGGCAATTTTGATTTAATGAAATGCATGGCATTTTTCGGCTTGTTATGTGAATGTTTGTGTTGTGGTTTGGGCTTAATATATCCGAATATGGTTAAATGGAATGCATGCTGTTTCGTTCGCTGTAAGATATTGTCCCTAGTTTGGGTGTATCCTATGGTTTCCACAGTCATATTGTAAATCCCGGGATTAAGCCTATAAAATTAATTTTTATCCCAACCCACCCTCCTACCAAGCATGCTATTCCCTATCCCAACATGGGATTAGGAATGCAGTTCCATTTAATACAACTTAATGCTACTAGCCATATAGGCCCTTGGCATTTTGGACCTAGAGTTAGTACTTCTAGATTTGAAGGGTCTGACGACATAAGAAATCCAATTCCATTTAGACAATCTTGACCCTAAGCGATAGAACAATTCCCTGTAGTAGAAATGGTATGGAACCATTTAACGTATAAACTTAGGCTTTGGATTATAGCTACTGAGTTATAGACTAGGCTACTAGTTGTCTTAGGCTTTCAATGTCGTTTAATAGTAGATTATCGACGGTAACGCCGTTTGACATGTGCAACATGCTGTCCGTTTCCTGTTTCGTAAGCAGAGGAAAAATATGAGATTTAAGGCATTTTAGTCATTTGTAGGAAATACCGTAAACATCCATATTTTGCTAAAATGATTGACATGACTTTTTGTAACCTTAGGATACTAGGAATGCGTGCATAATCTGTTTGGCGAAGAGATTCGCCCAAATGCACACTTTGAGTCGACATACACTATGTAGACTTAAGTGTGTAGACTAAGTATTTGTATAAATGTTTATATTAGTATGTATTGAATTAAATGGTGTTGTGAATTAGTTTGAGATTGAATTCTTAAATAATACGCTGATGTAAATGATTTCCTTCTTGTTGGCTATATATATGATTTCATTATATGTATGAAATGCATGTGTTAGATGATTTACTTAAGTTGTATGTTATAACATATGTTAACATGCTCATATTGTTGTATTTCATTTCTATTACTCTGATATGATTAATGAAGTGGATTCACAAATGATTGGGGCTATACTTAGTCCAGGTAGTCGGTAACCGAATCAATTCGTGGTTAGCTTATCTTTGCCACGAACGACGCGTCGATGAACGCGAGTCGTGTTTTGGAGTTGGCGGCAGTGGTTAGGCCACGCAAAGTATTTTTATGCACTTCATGTCGCTCAGCTTGAGATGCGCTCATGCTAATCGAGCCTGTCAAGTAACCCGACTGGCCATTGTATGTTCACCATGTATGTGTCATAACTGCTTGAACCTAGGGTACTGAACTTACCATTGAAAACCCTGTCAACCATGGTACCTTGATCCACAAAGACTCATGAGCCGGGCATGATGGTATGGGACACCGTGGTCGAGCTGTCGGCCTACGCTGGGGCCACAAACCTCCCCATAGTGACCAGTGAGCACCTATGACTCGTGAGCAGATTATGGTGGTATGGGACACTATATTCTTACTGTCGGCCTACACTGATTAGGCGACGAGCCCTTTGTAGTGACCGCGAGCATATTCTGAGTCTACGGGAGGCGACAACCCTTCCGTAGCAATGAGAGTACAGTAGGCCTGTATTGATAAGGTGATGGGGGAGCGGTGCAACGAGTGCGAGCAACAGCCTTGGCAGCCCTTGCAGCGACCTACAAAATATACATCGTATGAGATTACTTGGAGTGACGACCCTAGACAGGATCTGTGTTGGGATTGATATAAGGGAAGTACCTTAGTTTCCCAATCCTGTTGTATGAATGGACTAATAATAACTCGGTAATCAGATCACCATCACATTGCATGTGCCTGGAAGATGTGGAGCACTTTGGAATGAAAGCATGCCGTGGGTGTAAGATGGTGCCGTATGAGGGAGATCGTCGGTGAGGGCATCCATCATGTCACGTCATATTGCATTAACAACAGTATTAGGAATGTTTGATTTATTGCTTTACTATTATCGCGTGATTGATTTGAGAACATGCTAATCTTTGCTCTATTATTCCACTGAGTTAGCTACTCACTCCCATGTTACGGGATGGTGTTTCCGGACACCCACCAATCCCTATTTTGGTTATATATGATGGCGCTGCTTGAGAAACGGAGCTGGACTTGATGATGATGAGGAAGATCCTTCCTTTATGCGTGTTCTGATTGACGGGATTACAGGGAGGTTGATTAGATGCCTTGACACTTGTCATTTTATATTTTTAGAGCACTCATGTATATTCTTTTCATTTACTTTTGGAGTATACATGTATGTATATAACCTGGTAACACGTTCACACTCTGGAGACATACAATAGTTTATATATGTTATACATATTATCACAGTCTTCCGCTTGTAAATTTGACTGTCTCTGGAGTATGATATGTTGTTTTGGCTTAATCCCAATCTTGTTTAATGCCTGTTTACTGACAACATGCATTTAATATTATCTATGTTGCATAAATAACATTTTGGAACTCAGGAGTTGGGTTTTTTACTCGACCCCCGATTTTTGGGATGTTACACAACCCAACAAAACCAAAAAGTAGATGGGATTTACATTTTGAGAGAAGAAATATAGCAGCATCAACAGATCATGTGGTGTATTGCAGATCATAAAAAAGTCACCAGCTTAACAGGTCCTCACTCTCCAAACTTAACAACTCCTTACATTGGGAAAAGGAACAAATATACTAGCACGAACTTTTAGAAATAATCAATACCAAGTAGGTAATCAGTATAAAAATAAAAAAAGCGTAACCACATAATGAAATGGATATCCAGAAACAAGCACCAGCACTTAAAATCTTAGGGAAGTAAATTGAGATAACTAAGTAAATGATTTTGGCTACCTGAAGCATCCATGACATCCAATGATGATGCATATGCCATGAGTCCAAAGCGAGAGACGCCCATAGGTTGGCTTCATTCCCACAACACCACAGAAAGATGTTGGCTACCTAACACTGCCCCCTGATCATCTTCTAACAATAATGGGCAGACAGAATACCTGTACTCAGTTGCTAAACTCTTCCTTATCAATAGAATTGATGATACGAAATACATGCCCATGATCTCAGACAGGAAAAGAACAATGTTAACAGTCACATACCTCGCTCAATAGTAACTGTGTAAAACCAGGTAAAGAAAGAACATATGATAAAAGGATGAGCATAATTTGGTCAGAGAAAAGATTGGAAAGCAAATAAAGAAAAGATGCCTAAGGTTTCATATCCATACCTTAATCATTTTATACACACAGTACACAGAGCAAGCATAGCCCAACAAATTCTGCAAGTGCCCCGGCCAGGTTCTCTTATCAACATTCAATTGAGACTCTGGGACTGCAGTTTGTCTGCCCACCCAATCCCAATTAATGTTGGAAGAACACAGTTTGCATTTTCGACTCGAGGAGCTTTCTCTGTGGAAATGGATCTCAGCCACATGGCTTCTTGACTTGGACCAACCATTCCATTACTTCCTTCTCTTGGGTTCTTCTGTGAAAGTTCCTTCACCAATATGAATGGACAATGGCATGCTTGGAAAGCAATATGCAATTAAGCATGATTCAAATGGAAATACACGTCTCTAACCTTACAGTTGTTGATGTGTGTAGTATCAATAAGATGGAATCGAGATCCATGTGTGTGAGATTAGAAAATTCCAGTAGTCCAATGTTTTGCCTTTTCCCGTTCAGTGTGGACGACTGTCATGTTCCTTTCTTTTATGTCTATCGAATAGCTAGGAATTTCATCTTAGGTAGTTCTCTAACAACTGTAGGGATCAAAGGAAGTATGGTAGCGCCTTTCATTCAAAGTTGGTAAATAGAAAATTCATACCTTGGTAAAGGATGCTATATATCCATTGGTCCAGGATCATATAATTCTTAAATGAACAGAAACCCTTTCACCTTCAATGTCAGTTGGCGGAGCCGAGATTCAAACTAGATTTTCCATTTCCTCAGGTCATCATCATTTTCTGCAGTGATCAGAAAATGATGTCAATCTCCAGATAGTTTTGTATGCATCAAAGAAAGGGTAGGGCTCAAAAAGAGCTCAGGTCTAGGTCTTACTTTGCAGGCTGACTTGGATAGACCTTGCATCCAAACTTGTTTTTTGCCATTTACAGGACATGGTTTTAACCAAGCTGAGTAGATTCAACCTTGTTTGTTAGTGGTGGTTAGCACTTCTTTTTCTTAATAGATAAACCCATTTCTATTATTTTGAAATATAACCACTACATTACTCAAATTATAAAGGGCGGGGAAGTATAGAAAGCATAGTTTAAAAGCTTAAAAAACCGTCTCCGGCTATTTATTAGAGCTGATAGAGATAGTGTCATCGGTATAAGTGATTCAGAATTCGATCCTGATTGTCTTACCTTATAAAACTTACTCCCTTTTAAGCACTCAAAGCTAAAGAAAAAAGTAAATAAATAGAAACCTTGAAGAGCTACTTGGTTTCAGATTTCATCGGGACTAATCTGCATAAAAACTTGATTTGATCACAACTCACTCAAGATGGTGGAAAAACTCTGAAAAACTAAATGAAGGCTCCGAAACCTTTGAACTGAAGAGCTTTAACTTCAGCTCCAGGTCACAATAGTTGCATGAAGTGAGAAGAGAAGCAGTATCAGATTTGAGTGTCAGAAGGGGAAACATTTGGTTCAAAATGCTACCTGAACAATGAGAAAGGGTGAAAATAAAAACAAACTACTATGTTCACAGGTATCTTGAGTTCCTAAAACAACCCAAAAGTGACACACATTTAGAACGTTTACATATCATGGCATTCCATTGAAAATGATGGAGAATCGAGGATGCTTCCAATAGAATTAGAGGTTGGTGAGTGACGATGCCAACGGTTATGGTTATGCATGTGCCGAGATGATATCTTTATCAGGCTTTTCAATGATTGTTGGCTTGTTGATTTGTCTTTGGTCATGAGAAACTAATCCAGGAACTATGGCCACTAGGAAACAAGTAGAGGTTTCCACCTTTTATTTGGGACTCTTATAAACAATTAGCTATATAAACTAAGCCATACAATGGGACCTGTACATGAAGTTATTCCGAATATCTCAACTAAAGTCTCCTTAGTTGTCTTTTAGTTATAGACTTTTAGATTAGTAATTCATGCTTCTCTTGTTCCAGTTTATACTAGAAGGCTGTTGCATTATCCCGCATTCAATATTTTAGTCTTGAATATTAATTTTATAGCCGTATTTGTGCTCTCATCTTCAATTTAATTTGGTTTCCTACAATTTTTCCCATCCATTTGACATCAAAGCAAGTTCTTCCCTCCTATTTTTATTTTCTTTTTTCCTTTTTCCTTTTTCCTTTTCTCGAAACCCAAAACTGTACAATTTTATTCTTCTTTTTCTTTTAATCAGGCCCTGAAAACAGTCCCTAAAATCCACATACACAGCCCCTGTTTACACAAATAATCAGGCACATCCCATCATCAAATCTAATCACTAAATATCTTGGCATGGTTTATATAAAACACCAAAATACCCAAATCCAACCAAACACCCAAAGCTCAATTCCACAGTCCAGTCCTTAAACCTGTCCAGTAACGCTCTTCATCTGCCCATGCTCAACCTATAAACCAGTTCATTTTCAACCAAACATGCCCATTCATTTTAGATCTAACCCAGTCCAAAAAATGTCCTCAATCTGCTCCCTTCAGCCTATAAACCAGTCCTAAAACCCATAACCAGAGTTTCCCATAAAAAAAGAAAATAGAAAGTTCCAGACTCTGCCCTTTTCAGCTATATAACTGGAGTTGGCTATAATTGAATGGTTATAATCACCCCACTGGAGTTGGCTACATCAAATTGATTGTCCAGATTGTTTGATCAAACTCTCCACATGTTCAAGAGCACTACATAATGCTAGACCATTGGATCACTTCTTTACTTGTTTGGAATTAGAGAAATGAGATTATGAATTTTCTCATATCCCCTTAAAAAATAAATCCTCCAAGGATAACATATATATATAATAAGTTGTTTATTGTCATTCACAATCACAAGTATTATTCATCATCCAGCTAACTATTAACAACATTTACAAAAATAAAAGACATCCAACCAACTTTATATGAGGAGTTACAAAAATAAAAGACATCCAACCAACTTGCAACTTAACTTGCTGGGAACCGTCATACACCGTAATATCTTACGACAAAGCGGGTTCTGAGGAGTTATAAGTTGGGCCTCTAGGAAAGCATATGAAGCGACAAAAATATAAATTAAGCAAGATAAATTATTTATGGAAGAGATTGATGAATAATACCTGGCAATTTTCTTGATTTTCTTTAGGGAAAAAGCAGCAGAAAATGTATTCATAAAGCATCCCATTTAATCGATAAAGAAAATTTAAAAATAGGTTAACGATAACATCAATCCACAATCAATTTAACAATCTTAGTCTTTTAAAACTGGAATATCAAACATCAACCGTTAATTGTCAGACAATTCCAAAAAACATATATATACATATAAATTGGAAAAAGAAAAGTTTAGAAAAAGAAGTGGAAAAATACAAACTCAATCGAATTCTATAAAAGAATGCCCATTTTGATCTGTAGCTGATTGAAACTTTCAATCTACTAATGTATGCATGATATTAAGCAAATGTGCCATGTTTGAAGTTATGATAGAAAAAAAGTTGTTAGTCATAAGGGCAAATATGCAAACAGATATGCATGCATGTGCAACATGTACATGTACACCTCTGTATATAGTATGAGGATATGCATGTACATATGCACGCAGAAAGATATATGTAGACAGAAAGATGGTCAGCTATTTTAATGCAAGATAAAATCTTACTTGTGGAAAGAGCAAAATGAGAATTTTTGTGATCTGTTTCCCATTTTTCACCGAGCAGTGCAACTGCAGTTTGACAAGCTTAAGTGTAAGTGAAGCCATACCAAAACAAACATAAGAATCATGGGACTCCATCAGTTCAAGGTGAACTGATGCATTTTCAACACTCCAGTACATAAAGTGGGGGGCAAAGTTCAAACCTACTTACCAACCAAATAATAGTAACAATAATGATGATAGTAATTTCTATTGAGTTAACTCCATATTCTAATTTAGCAATCAGAAACTGAGAACACAGGGAGCGTAACATAACCAATAACCAAAATAACATGGAAGAAAACCAGTTGACAAATGCCATCACTTTTGTGCAATAAAAACTTCATCAAGCTAGGCTCTTAACATGTCAGGTTAATTACCTCTTTAGATAACTGTTGAGATTTTTATCATTTCCAATACAATTACCTCTTCATCAAGCTAGGCTCTTAACATGATTGTTGAAAGCAAAGCCATAGATTCAGGAATTTGTAGCTGAGATGTTGATTTTCTAGTTTATGTAGTATTGTCTCATTTCTAGTTTATAGCATGGTCAATTGTAAAGCATGCATATATAGGAATCAGTATATTATGGTTTACATACCTACTAGATGAATGTTGTAATGCCACAAAAAGGGCATATAACAGATGGTTGAAAGCAAGTGTTGTTTTGTCCAACATAACCATGTATAGAGGTGAAAGTGCCACATTACATATATCATCTAACAAATTAAATCCTATCTAAATAGGTTTATAAGGTAGCTGATATAGACAACCATGAATATAATCTACTCCAGCCTATTAACAAATTAAATCCTATTACTATAGGGGCCTTTTGCTTGACCTGGCAGAGTACGCTGATTGCATGCACACATAAATTGTACACATGGCATACACGTATCTCATACGAAACCATCCAAATCGTCAGCCTTAGGGGTTATATTATATCCCAAATATCACTAAGGTATGATTGTAACTGGCTGATAAGTGGACATCCAGTGGACAATTTTTTTTAAAAAAATAAAAATAAAAAATAAAAATCAATTGTCCAAATTCAACAAACAAACGCCCATTAAATAGAGGTTAGGATTGTCCTATGAATCTGATTGTTAGGCTATAACTAATCCATAGTTACTCCCAGGATTTGGGCAGTTTGGATTTGGTTACACGTGTGGCATGTGTACGATGGGTGAGTACATGTGTATGACTCTCATACTTTGCCAGCTTATTAAGTAACTCCTCTCTTGTGCACTTCCTAGTTGCATGAAGACCTGACATGCACCTGCCATTTTCCATCTTTAGTCTCATACTGTTGTACCCATATGCATGTCTTGGGATTTTCCTATTTTGTCCTACTCCTGTATCTTGGAGTTCAAATTTCCACACCACCTCAACTTGCATCTTCTTTGCTGCTTACAAGAGCAATGTGCCTTTCAGTCCCTTATATCAACATTTTCATGAAAGTAGTTGTCTAACCTCCTAGATGTCATCTTGTCTCTCTTTGTCATCAAACCACTGCTGATAAACCTTACATCTCTAGTTTGTGGGATGTTCTTGAGATAACATTGTTTAAGGTTGTTGCATTGCAACTTTATTGTATTTTTTCAGTTTTGGCATAGAACTTAGGCACGATAGGACCTCAATTAGGCCTTGATTGTCATGGTGCATAAGAAGTCTAATACTTCAGAGATCAATATTCATTACATTTTCTTAGCTTTCGCGACTACTGCTTGTTTGACTATTTAGGTTCAAGAGCCAAGGCTCATACGGGGGTATAATATAGACTTGTATTTGCTTCAATCAACTTGTAAGCCACATTTGAGATTTCTGTTATACCTGTTAGCTTGTCAGTGGAAAAGTGAGATTTCTTGAATTTTGAGCTCTGACTAATATGGTAGAAATCATAACTAACTCTCCATAGTAAATCGTGCGTCACCATTATCCATAGACATGCAGTGGTGGACACAGAGAATTCTAGATGGTAAATTCACTGTACATCCATACAAATTATCTTCAAAAGTTGTGAAGTTTACTTGCAAATCATGGGGGCTACTCATTCAACCTAAAATTTAAGGATAGTATAATGGCTCCCTATCTATCATATGCCTAATTCAACCAAAGTACCAAAGAAACCAACACCAAGTTAAAAACTCCCAATATTAGTTGGTGGATATGTATGATAGATTATCAAATCCGCTAAATAGATCAGAACCCCTTGTAGAAACAGAGAACTAATTGTTCGTAATTGTAAATAAAATTGAAAAATTACCTTTGTTCCTTCTCAGTCCACCGGCCGCCATCCTGAACTGGTTCACGTCTCCGATCTGCCGACATTACATAGTTGGGGAGCGGGACTTTATCAGATTCAATGCAGATCTCATCAATGCTTCTTCCTCCAACCATGGTTGCCACATTCTGCCATCGGTTAGGAGTTTCTTTGTCGTAGACAACAAGGGCCTAACAAATTTATGAAAATCAAACCACTAATCGGAATTTGAACCACTAACAGATGATGTTGAGCCATGGACATATGGATAATGAGAAGTACACAAGAAAATTAAACCAATAAACCATAAAAGTGGTTTTTTAGGAAAGCCCTAATCCTTTTCCCATTACAGAGTTTAGGAAATCCCTAATTCCAATATTATATCCTCTGATAATCTGGGGATTTACATATCTAAAAATAAAAAACCTAAATATCTATTTGAGAGAAATGAGTACCTGGCCGGGGAAGAGATGAAGGGCAGGGGCTACTGGCCGCACCAAATCTGGAGATAATGCAAGTGAGGAAGAGAGAGAGAGAGAGAGAGAGAGAGAGAGAGAGAGAGAGAGAGATCGGGAGAGGGAGAGAGAGTGCGAGATAGGCAGATGGAGTGAGGTGCGAGATCTGGAGACATGCAAGTGAGGGAGAGAGAGAGAGAGAGAGAGAGAGAGAGAGAGAGAGAGAGGGAGAGAGGCAGATGGAGAGAGAGAGAGAGAGAGATCGGGAGATGGAGAGAGATCGGGAGAGGGAGAGAGGCAGATGGAGAGAGAGGCGCGAGGGCGGTGAGAGAGAGAGTCGGGAGAGGGTAGCAAAAGAGACTAAGGGATTTTCGTATGGTATTTATACCCTATCCCAAACCGACGCCTCCTTTTAATTAGTGCGGCTAATTACCCAAATACAATGTCGCCTAATCCTTCTTTTGTTGTAGTGTCAGCTCCCAGCATGAACTGATATAAATAGTAACAATAATAATAAAGATTTTCCAATTGTATAAATTCAACTCCTGTTTGCCTTCAATTTAGTCAGTCCGCGTCGGTTGCTCATGTGACTAGGGCATAGATCAGATGTACACATGCATGTATGATTACGTGGGCATGTCAGAGTCCGCCTAACTCAAGGTTTTTCTTTTCTTGACTGAATTGATGGTGCCCAGCACCGACATGGACCGATTGGAGACTGAAACGAGATTCAGAGTCTTTTTGACCACTGATTGATGCACTCCTTACTCAAATGATTTATGCAAGGCTAGTGGTTAGCCCTCATGGATGAATTCTTTTTTGCCTTGTGCTGGTGGATGCAAACTCAACCAACATAAGTGCTTTTTATTATACTAGCACTTTATTGTGGTATTTTTCAATTGGAATGAAAATTTTGCATAAAAATGAATATAAGCTTAACTAAACAAAAATCGATTTTACTAATATCTTGCCCTTGTTACAACCATCATATTTTACAACCATATATAAATAAAAGTGAAATTCAAAATAAGTACCCAATGCACCAATCAGAATAAGCATGTGGTCAACAGGATATGATCGGAGTATGAACAACTAAACCGGAACTCATGAATATGATTACACTACAACAAAAAAGGGGTATAAACGGCATTTGTGCTACACTTTTATCGGTGCCATGTAAGACCTAACGACGGATATCTTACTATAAAAATAAAAATAAAAATCAACTGGCCAGCACGACTCTCTCCTATTTCCTATCTCTCTCTCTCTCTCTCTCTCTCTCTCTCTCTCTCTCTCTCTCTCTCTCTCTCTCCCTCCCCATAAATCCACGACTCTCTCCTTCTCTCTCTCCTTTTTCTCTCTCACAACTACTTTGGGATCTCTCCAGCTGCAACAACCTGCTTTGGGATCTCACCGTAGTATCTAGATCTACTACTCTCTTGTTTCCTAGGGTTTTGGATCTATTTTCTGCACTCTGCTGCAGTTCGGTCTTCTGCTGCTAGTGAATCTCAGATTCTCAAGTATGATGTAATGCTTTTCTCTTCTTGTTGTTGCTTTCTGAAATTTAGAATACTTTATTAGGAATATGCTTTGTTGAATACAAATCCCTAATTAGGGATTTGCGTTGTCGAATCCATTTTTAGGAATTTGCATTGTTGAATCCATTTTTAGGGACTTGCATGGTCGAATCCCTAATTTAGAAGTGCTTCTTACATCTGCAGATTCTCGAATTAGGGTTGTTGATGGTGTTGATCTGATTCACAAGAGGTTATAGAGATGAGCCAATGTAGCAAGAGTTTATAGAGAATCCCTTCCTCCCTCTCAGCTAGTTACAATATTTTCATTTATCCTTTCTTTAATATAGGTATGCTATTGGATATTCCATTTTCGCATAAAGCCCTAGGGCTTCATGTCTCTTCATCTCCTTCCCCATTCACTATGTTTTGATGAAGCCTCGATCTGTGGCTGGGATTCCTAAAACCCAAATGCAAGGACTGATTTGAATGTGTACAGATCTATTCTCTGAATTTTGAAACGATTTTGGGTAATGTAGTTGGGTTTTTTAAAATAACCATTTATTCTCTTTTTCTCTGAATTTTTAGTTCTTGTATTCTTTTGTTCTCTCTATATTTATTTTATTTTATAAAAAAAAAAAAAAAAAAATCTTATTTGGTTACTAAATTTGGGGCTTCTAATTCCTAATTAGAGGTTTGAATTGTTTTTTTCATTTTTGCTGAATTTTTAGTGTGCTTTTCAAGTCTCTTATTTGGTTTGAAATATGCACATTAACCATTTGAAGAAATGCTTCAACCAAGACCCCTTTCAGTTATTTTGAATGTTTTAGCTAAGTTGTATATCAATCTTTTGCAGGATGCATGCCATTAGATACTATATTGGTAAATTTTACAAGTGTATGTATGTCTTCACTGGCTCGATCAGGAAATATCCTCTGTCCAATTTGACATATGGATGTGATATCTAGTCAGTCATCTACTGCACCCCAACATTACATACCATGGGCTAATCCAGCCAGCGGGTGGACCATTTTACATATGAAAGAAGAAATGGACAACTAAAAAATTAAAATTAAAAAAGGATTAATGCTTCCCATTCAACATCCATATGCAGCCCAATCAATGTTTTATGGTATTGAACCATATAAATGGATTGTCATTCATAAGTTTGTGGGTGGGCCATCATGTGGTGTATCTTTCATCAAACTCATTAATCAAATGTAACTCAACAGAGTGAAGAGAAGATATAAAAATCAGCCTAAAAAGCTCGAGTGAGCCACATCAAATGAATTTAGTAGTTTTGTGAGCAATTTTGCACTGTTAACATTGGTGTGGTCCATATAAGTATTTGTAACGTCCCGAAAAAAATCCCTATAGAGACCCGAGTACCACCTCAAGCAGAAATCAATAAGGACCAAATCCTTTAGAAATTAAACGAGAATTAACTAGCACTAAACTAGATTACCTGAAAAATTAGCACAAATCACTTAAAATACAATCTGCATGGTCCGAAACTTGTGAAACAGTTAACGCTACATTACCCTAAAATCTATGATTAATCTTTAAACCCGGTTGCTCTTAGGAGAACATTGAAACTTCGATCGGACCTGGACTATACGTTGAAAGTCAGATGACGACGAAACTATACAATTATGACCGCCTAGTTGGACTTGACACTCACCTCAAAAATCAAGTCCAGATGATGTCCTAGGACTATTTACTTAAGTCCGAAGCGAAGTGTGTGAGAAACATAAATATCTTTAGAAAATAAATCTGAATTTAAGTAATCTGAGTCGTGTCACTTGCGAGCCAAATATAAGGATTCAGACCATCAGAATTTGACCCAAATATACCCTCAGATCAGGGAAAATGTCCCACACATGACAATAAACTTGTGGCCCTGATCGAGTACCGGTGACCATTAAACTGAAACTGATCCGCTACAGTCGATCTGTAAACCCGATCGGACTGAAAACTTAGCTTGACCAAGATCCAATATCAAGGAGCGTAAGTCTGACCTAATTCAGCAAAGGGACCTCTAGAAATGCTCCATTGGATCGGAACAGACCCAATTTGGCTATAACCTAAGTATACCATGGTCCTGGGACTATTTCTATCAATTATAGGCCTATATAAGGGTCTTAAACCCCCTCTCACATATTCCATACGAATTTTAAAACCCTAGCAAAGAAAGGAGAAGAAAAGGAAAGGAAAGAGAGAGAGAGTGAGTTGGAGATTCATCATGGGGTTCTTCCCAGCTACACTACGTGTCAAATCCGTCCATTTGTATTGCTATACAGGCGATCCCGATTCCATACTTGGGTAAGGAAATCAAACACTAAGCTGTTTTAGGGCTTCATATAGCATAAGTGATGAAATAGCTAACATAACTCACACTATATAGGTTGTCAAATCCACCGTAGACAAAGAGTAAGCGTCTAGAACAAATCCGTTACGCGTTTACCGGCGTAAGGTGTAGACTATATACGTTTAGGTTATGGTTTTTAAGACTTTCAATGTCGGTTAATGATTTATAACTGACATGGATGTCGTTTCACATGCCAAATGCGACATTTGTTTCACTTTTCAGATATATATGAATTATGTTGAGATTAGAGTATTCTATGTGTTTGTAGAAATGATCATATATGAATGAAATTTGAAACTGCATTTGCCATGATAAATTGTCGTGTGCATATGTTAGTTGTATGTGTCACACTTCCTTTACGAAAGGATTTGTCCTAATATGTATTATAGCCAACATATTTATGTATGTCGAAAAGTGTAGTCTAAGTGTTTGTAAAAATACCTGAATGAGTTAGTAGTTAATAAATTGTGATTTATAAGGGAGTTGAGATATGAATCCCAACTACCTTAATAGTTTGTATGATTTCCTCCATGACCTGCATATGATAGAGTCTGTTTATTCATGTTTAACTGTGTGTATGATTTCTTCCATGTACTGCATATTCATGTTAAGTTATATTCCATAGTATGCTCAAATGACTGTAGGATGTGACTTATTTATGCATTACTATTTTGATCATCTCATATGTTTACTAGTTGTAAGAGCACGTGGTTGGGACTATATTATAGTCTAGGCGATCGGTAGCTGGCCTCGAATTGGTGGCTGAAGTTATTTCACCACACAGGATGTGATTGACGAATCTGTGCCATACTTGGGTTATTGACAGTGGTTAGGCCACACGGAGTGCTTATGCGCTTCATGTCGATCAACTCAACGTGCACTCATGCTATTCGAGCTCGTCAAGTAACCCGATTGACCCAATATATATTCACCATGTTTAGATGTTACTAGTTGAATCTAGGGTACCAAACTTACCAATGAGATCCTGTTAACCTTGGTACCTTGATTCTCTAAAACTTATGAGCAGAGCATGGTGGTATGGGACACCGTGGTCGAGCCGTCAGCCTACGCTGGGGCGACGAGCCTCCCCGTAATGACCAGTGAGCGAACCAAACTTGTGAGCCAAATATGATGGTATGGGACACTGTATTCGAGCTGTCAGCCTACATTGATTTGGTGATGAGCCCTTTATAGAGATCGCGAGCGTACTCTGAGTCTACGTGAGGCGACGAGCCTTTTCGTAGCAGTTAAAGTATGAACTAGGCTTACATTGATAAGGTGACGAGCCCTTTATAGCAACCTAGAACCACAACATCTATGAGATTCTCTAGGACTGACAACCCTAGAATGGATCATTATTTAGAAAATGATACAAAGGACTAATAAGAACTTAGTAATCATGTTCATGTACCACACCACATGTGTCGTTTGGCGTTGGGCAGGGCACTGAGGAAGTGACTGACATGCGCGACCGTGAGATAAAGATCACAGAGGGAGTGCAGGCGAGGGCATGTATCATGACTACATTGCATTCTTGCATTAATCAGAGTACTTAGAGATGTTTAATTGTATCATTTTATCATTACTGCTTGACTGAATTGATAACATGTTAACCTTTTCTGTGTAGCTCCACTGAGTTGATCACTCACTCCCACATTCTGGGATGGTATTTAAACACCAACCAGACTCTGTCTTAGTTGCAGATGTGGATGCGACCCATGAGACAGAGCCAGAGTTTGAGGATGATGAGGAGGCGTTCTCCTACATATAGTACTCAGGGGGGTTCATGTGAGCCATGTCCTGATTGATGGAGATTCAGGGTTATACTTGTAGTGGACTATCATATTTTGACATTTGCATTTTGAAACAATACTTATAACTATTGACTTGACAGCGTACACATACTTTGGAGACTTATAATAGTTTATATATTCATTTTAGTCTTCTGTTTGCGTATTACAACTGTCCCTGAATTATGTTTTGTTGATTTTGCTTAATCTAATTCATATTTTATGCACTAATATAGACAACATACATCTATCATTAAAAATGTTGCATAAGTGATGTTTTGGAACTCAGGAGCTGAGTTATGCTCGACCCTCAAATTTTAGGGCATCACAAGTTGGTATTAGAACATGATTTAGATTAAGCTGGACCTAAGTTATGGTCACATGATGTACGCTGACACAAATTTGATGTAGGAGGGTGTGAGAAAAATCTAAAAATAAGTTTAGGTTTTTCAGTTTCGCTAATTGGCGAAAGTTATTAAAAATGGTCGCCAAGATCGGGTCCGTACACATCCGTGATCGCTTAAGATGACCATGGATCACTTCTAGATCATCAATCGACGGGTTTAGATCATGTTTTATCCCATCCCAGTCATTTAAAATTAATAAATGTGAATATACATCAGCAAAAGATTCGAAATGACCCGAAACGACTCGAAACGGAGTTAAGTGCCTAACCGAGCATGTCCAGAGGGACCCAAGGTGGGACCCACACATTTTTGGGACCCAGGGGACAGGAGGACATCGTCCAACCGGTGAGCCATCACCGGGATGTCCAGAGACTGGCGAGGACCTCGTCGGTTTAGCGAGGCCTCGCCGTCAACGGGCCAGATCGGGTGAGCCGGCTCTGGCCGACTCCTCTAGGGTGTTGTGTGGCCCACTGATACATGTGGGGTCAATTTTAAACACCCCCAATACATCACCCCTTCACAAAATACCCCTTCAAGCTCTCCTTTACTCAAGAAAATTTTAGATTTTCACAAAATCGCCCCTCCAAGGGCTTCCTTTTTCCATTTTCGTGCACCCCTCACACTACCCATTTCAAATCCCTCCTCCATTGCTGATTTACCCCTTCTTTTCCTTCCATTTGAGCACTCAAATCCCACTTTGAGTCTCAAATCCGTGGAAACCCCATAAACTTTTCTATTTCCCTCTTTTCTTTCCTCTTCCATGGCCTTGTTCGAGCTAGTTATGGTCGTATTCTCTCTTTCCACCATTCTTTCTTTCATGGGAAAGAAAAGATCTTCCGTGGATGAAGCTGGGCCTAGTCGCCCCACTCGTTCAACGAGGCCGAGAGGTGCCGCCACGAGTACAAGCACCAATCCGGAGTTGCAGACCAAGAGGGATGTAGATCCCTAGGCTCCCATAGTAAGGGCTCTGTTGGCGAAGCTGTCTCATGGAGTTTATGAGGGCTGTAGGGTCCTTTTTGAAGCTCATGTGGATGCACGACTATTTGGGAAATACCTGTTGTTCCAGCGCCTAGAAGAGGCCAAGTGGGGTCCACTATTTGAGGGCGAGTAATGCACAAATGTGGGCACTGTTCGAGCTTTCTATGCCCACATTCAAAAGCCAACACTAGAGCCATTGCAGTTTAAAATCCCATTTGGAAGAGATCGGGAAGCCATAATTGACGTTGGTTTGATATCTCGGCTTATGAATATGCTGCTTGGCGAGGTGCATGCAAGTGAGAAAAATCTGAGGAGTGCACGTGAAAGGGATCACCGCACACAGTTCCTTTGTGGCCGATTGGTTGGCAGCCAAACAATAACCTTCTAGCAACCAATATGATGGACGACTTCCGCTTGCTTCACCACATTTTCACGTTCAATGTCTGACCGGGTGGAGCAACCGCAGCGAGTGCACGCGACTGATGGTGGATTTCCTATATCAGGTGGGGTAAGGAGAGAAGTTGTGTGTGCCTACGCATGTTCTGTGACAAATAGTCCTTACCGCACGTTCAAATAGAAGGACTGATTCGCTCCCATTTGGCTGACTCATATGAAAGATTGCACTTCAATTTGGTTATAGACTTGGGGTGAAATTGTTGGCAAGGGTCCATTACATCAACGAGGCTACTCTCAATCAGATGGATATCGGGCCATGACAACGATAAGCCCGACTTGAGGAGAGTGAGGATGAGATGGAGAGTGAAGAGGAAGAGAGTGATGATGAAGGTGGAGCTGAAATAAAAGAAGAACAGGGCGAGGAAGAAGAGGAGGCCTAGGACACGGATGAGAGCTCTCCTCTTGCGACATTAGAGCATGATCCTGATCAGGCTGATAAGGAGGCCCACTTAGCTCGACTTGAGGAAGGTCAGGCTACCCTACGACAGGATATTATCGATATTCAGGCCCTCTTGAAACACAAGTTTAAGAAAGTGACTAGCACTTTGAAGTCTATCTTGTGCTGCCTGCAAGATAAGGGTACTCCTCCTCCATCACCAGATTCTGACGAATAGTTGAACATGTAGTCATCGTTTGTTTTTCTTTGTTGCTTATTCCTGTTTGTGGCCTTTATAGGCGTAATAGTTTAGTAGTTTCTTTTAGTCTTTAAAGCCTTTGTTGTATTAGCTCACATGCATTCTCTATCGCAATCCATGTAATACTGCACCTTGTGTATTGTGACAATTTTGTTAAATGAAATGCATGATGTTTCTTTAAGTTAAGATGTAACACCCTGGATTTTTTTCAACCTGATATTAGACGTCCTTAGGCAATGGGTCAACCATAACACCTTAGTAATCTCTCAGAACCCAATTGCAAAGCCAAAGAAATCATGTAGAACCAAATTCTTTAGAATTTAACAAGAATTAGCCAGCGCTACACTAGATTACCTGTGAAATAAGCACCAACCACTTTAAATACGATCTGTAAGACCCAAAACCTCTAGCATCGTTGACGCTACGTTACCCTAAAATTCAGGATTAAACTCTAAACCGGTTTGTTCTCAGGAACCCTTTGAAACTTGGTATTTGATTTAGGCCGCGCGTCGAAAGTCCGATGTCTACAATCTTAGACGGTTATGACCGCTTAGCTGGACTTGACAATCATTTCGAAAATCAAGCCCAACCGATGCTCTAAGGCTATTTCATTGAGCCTAGAGTGAAGAGAGTAAGAAATGAGTAAAGATTTAAAATTTTAATTCAAATCTGGCACGAGTCTTTGAGCGTTATTATTAAGCGTTCTGACCATCAGAATTTAGCCAAATTTCACCCTCGGATCAGGAAAAATTTCTCTTTCATATCATGAGACTTGTAGACCTGATTTAGGTACGACGACCGTTGAACTGAAACTGGACCGCCACGTGCGATCTGAGAACTCTACCAGTCTAAAAACTTCGGGTGATCAGGATCCGATACGCATGAGCTTAAGTCCGACTGCGTTTGGCTAGAAGACCTCCCGAAATGCTCTTTTGGATCGAAACAGCCCCGATTTGGCTATAACCCAAGTATACTTTGTTTCCAAGTCTATTTAGGTTATATTTTCTCCTATATAAGGGCTTTAAACCCTCTCATATCTCTTCGATCCGAATTTGTTTGAAACCCTAGATTGAGAGAGAGAGAAAGTGAGAGATTGTAAGAGACTTTGTGAGAGAACTTCCTGTCGTTTGCTCCATCCTTTGCACGTATCAAAGCAACGTATTCAAATCACTTTTCCAGTGATTTTCAACACACTTCTAGGTAAGAAAACCCTAACCACTTACTTTTTTAGGGATTCCTTTGATTCAAATGGCGAAGTATCTTATGTACTTGTGCATTAGGTCGCATTTACACCGTTTACGAAGCGTATACGTTCTATTCGAACCGATATACGTTTAAGGCGAAAGGTGAGGATTTTAGATGCTTTGATTGACTGATTTTAAAGCTTTCAATGTCGTTTAATAGTAGATTATCGAAGAGAACGCCGTTTGACATGTAGAACATGCTGTCCATTTTTCGTTTCATAAACGTATGAAAAATATGAGATTTAGGGCATTTTAGTCATTTATAGGAAATACTGTATACATCCGTATTTTACTGAAATGATTGCCATGGTTAATTGTCATGTTATGATACTAGGAATGCGTGCATGATCTGTTTGGCGAAGAGATTCACCCTAATGCGCACTTTGGGTCGACATATGCTATGTAGACTAAAGTGTGTAGGCTAAGTGTTTGTATAAATGTTTGTATTAGTATATATTGAGTAAATATTGTTGTAGATTAGTCTTGAGATTGAATTCTCAATCAATATGATGATATACATGATTTTCTCTATGTTGTTATTGAATTGCTTTCCTTATATGTATGGAATACATGTGTTTTGGTTAATTCGCTTACGTTTTATGTCATAACATGTTTCTAACATGCTTGGATTGTTTGTATTTCATTTCTATTACTCTTATATGTTTACTGATGTAAACTGTAAGTGCTTGGGACTATAACCTAGTCCAGGCAGTCGGTAATGGATTAAATTCGTGGTTGGCTTCTATTTACCACGAAGGACGCATCGATCAACGCGAGTCGTGTTTTGAGTTGGCGGCAGTGGTTAGGCCACACGAGGTGTTTTATGCACTTCATGTCGCTCAACTTGAGATGCGCTCGTACTAGTCGAGCCCGTCAAGTAACCCGACTGGCCATTGTATGTTCACCTTGTATGAGTCATAACTGTTTGAACCTAGGGTACTGAACTTACCATTGAAAACCCTGTTAACCATGGTACCTTAATCCATAAATACTCATGAGCCGGACATGGTGGTATGGGACACCGTGGTCAAGCTGTCGTCCTACGCTGGGGCCACAAACCTCCCCGTAGTGACCAGTGAGCACCCTACTCTGAGCAGATTATGGTGGTATGGGACACTATATTCTTGTTATCGGCCTACACTGATTGGTGACGAGCCGTTTGTAGTGACCTTGAGTTTATCCTGACACTGCATGGGGGCGACGAGTCCTGATATAGTCTTAAGGATATAATAGGCCTGTATTGATAAGGTGATGGGGGAGAGGAGCAACGAGTGCGTGCAACAGCCCTTGCAGCGAACTATAAATATAACATCGTATGAGATTACTAGGAGTGACGACCCTAGATAGGATCTGTGTTGGGATTGATATAAGGAAGGTACCCTAGTTTTCCAATCCTGCTGTATGAAAAGGACTAATAACAACTTGGTAATCATTATCCATATCGCATTGCTTGTGCCTGGAAAATGTGGAGCACTGCGAGAAGAAAGCATGTCGCGGGCGTAAGATGGTGCCGTATGAGGGAGTATGTCGGTGAGGGCATCCATCATGTCATTTCATGCATGCATTAACAACAGTATCTAGGAATGTTTGATTGTTTGCTTTACTTTTAACGCGTGATTGATTTGATAACATGCTAATCCTTGCTCTATTATTCCACTGAGTTGATCACTCACTCCCACGTTACGGGACGGAGTTTCCGGATACCCACCAGACCCGGTTGTAGTTGCAGATGATGGCGCTGCTTGTGAGGCGGAGCCGGACTTGTATGATGATGAGGAGGACTTCTCCTCCGTGTTCTGATCGACGGGATTACAGGGAGGTTGATTAGACACCTTGACACTTGTCATTTTATATTTTTGGAGCACTCATATATATTCTTTTCTTTGCATTTTTGGAGTATACATGTATTGAATTAACCCGGTAACATGTTCACTCTCTGGAGACTTACAATTAATTATATATTTTATGTATTTATCACAGTCTTCCACTTACTAATTTAACTGTCTCTGGAGTATGATATGCTGTTTTGGCTTAATCTCAATCTTATTTAATGCCATTCTACAGACAACATGCATTTTTCATTATCTATGTTGCATAAGTGACGTTCTGGAACTCAGGAGTTGGGATTCTATCCGACTCCTGATTTTTGGAATGTTACAGATAGTATCAGAGCATGATTTAGATTAAACCGGACCTAGGTTATAGCCACGTGACATACACTGTCGCCCCTTTGACTTAGGTGAGTGCGAGAAAAATCTAGACACACTCGTAGGACTTCAGTTTCGCCAATAGGCGAAGTCTACTCAAATCGATCGTTCGATCGAGTCCATAATGTATCTTTGGTCGTGTGAAGCGACCTAAGTCGCCTCTAGGTCATTAGTTGGTGGGTTTGAGATGATCCCAGAAGAAATCTAAACCCGAAAATGCTTGTCCTTGGGTTATGGGGTAACCACAACCCTTACACTCAATGTTAAGGCTTAAAAACCCCTTTTCATCCAATTCCTTCAAAATCTTTCCTTTCACCACCCCATTCTTTAACTTTTTCTAAGTCCTTTCTTACTACAAATAAATCCTAATGTGTGAATGATAGTGAATCATGTTTAAATAAAATTTTTACTATAAATAGTAAATATATGTAAGAATTAGACTTTTGGCCATTCTAATTATGGAATATCTTATAATAAATGGATTAGCTGGATGGATTAGCCTCTCCTACCTCAAAATCATATGTCACATGATGCATAAACTCATTCTGATTTATAAACTGGTCCCGAAACGCCCCAAATGGAGTCTTGGGCCTATCCAAGCCCAAATACAATGAACCAGGGTGGGTCCCACATATATTTGGGGTCCCTAGGGCAGGGGGAACCTAGCCCATGTGGCCAGAATTTTTGGAGTGCAATTTCAACAGCGAGGGCTAGCCGTATGGTGGGCCCCACTCGGGCTGAACTTTGGGCCGACGCCCTTTTGTGGCTAGGGTACCCCCCTACACGTGGGACGTCCTTTGAAACCCCCCAAATACCCTACCTCCTTCACAAACAGCCCTCCCAAGCTCTCCTTTTTACATTTTTTCGCTGCCTTCCCCTCAAATCCCAGTGTCAAACCTCTCCCATCCCATTTTCTCTCTTAACCAACGCCAACCCATCCATTTACAGCTGTTCATAGTCCTCTCTCTCTCCATTCTCGTCGTTGGAGCTCCCACAACCTCCATTGAAGGCCAAAAATTGTGTGGACCTCCATTCCATCTTATCTTGCTCTTTTCTCTTTAAAAATCTAGCCTTTGGGAACTTGATTCACCCCTCAACAGGGCCTAGATTCGATTCAGTCCATTAGTACAACCCTATCTCCTCATTTCCTCCATTTTTCATGGCTATTGTTGAGGCTATTTTGGCCTTTTTCTCTTTCTCCACCATCCTCTCTCTCATGGGAAAGAGGTAGACCACCGCAGATGAAGCTGGGACTAGTCGCCCTTCACGATCGAGGAAGCCGAGAGGTGGCGCCGCTAGTCCAGGTGTTGGCAGAGAGCTACATATGAAGCGGGATTTGGATCCCCATGCTCACATAGGGCGGGCACTGTTAGTAGACTTGGCTCACAGTGCGTATACTGATCGCAAGGTTCTATTTGAGGCGCATGTGGATGGGCGGCCCTTTGGTGAATTTCTGTTGTTTGAACGCATTGAGGCTGTCAGTTGGGGTTCCCTCTTTGAAACCCAGTCTCGTGTGAACGTGAGCACTGTTCGTGCCTCCTATGCTCATATTCGGGCTCCTACGTTGGAGCCATTACAGTTCAGGATTCCCTTTAATAGAGACCGGGAAGCCACGATCGATGTTCGGTTGATAGCTCAACTTTTGAAGGTGCCTCTTGTCGAGGTACATCCAAGTGCTAAGAATCTGAGAGTGTTCGTGAGTGAAATCGCCGCACCAGGTTCCTATGTGGTGGTTTCGTTCCATGGCAGTGTAACAAGAGCCTCTTAGTGTCCCACATGTCGGATAATTTTCGCCTGCTGCATCACATTTGTACATTCAATGTGTATCCTAGGTTGACCAACCACAGTGATGTATGCGTCTCATGGTCGATTTCTTGTATCAAGTGGGCCAGGGAGAGAATGTATGCATGGCCACCTTTGTGTTGCGACAGATCGTCCTCATAGCGAAATCGAGAAGAACGTTTGAGTCACTTCCCTTTGGCCGACTCATATGCAAGATCGCGCTTGAGTTTGCTTACAGGCTTGGGCCGGAGATGCCTGTGCCAATTCACTTCATTGATGAGGCTACCATGGACCAGATGAAGATAGAACCTCGGCAGCGTGAGGCTCAGCTTGATGATGACAGTGAGGGCGAATATGATAGCGAAGAGGATGCTAGTGAAGAAGAAAATGGGGCAGAAATAGAGGAAGAAGACCAGGAAGAAGAAGAAGAGGAGGCTCAGGATACTGATGAGAGTCCTCCTATTGTGACTCGGGCTACTAGGGATGCTCACGTAGCCCGGTTTGAGGAGAGTCAGGTTGCTTTGCGACGGGAAGTCCAAGAACTCCGACCCGAGGTGAAACAAGATCTTGAGGATACCAAGGCCATCATGAAACGAAAATTTGACAAGGTGACTCATACTTTGAAGGCCATCCTGTGTTGCCTGCAGGATAAGGGTGCTCTTCCTCCATCGCCAGACTCGGATTAGCGATTAGATTTTAGTCATTTGTTGGTCGTAGTTAGCTGTTTTCTGTTTTCGGTGTGTGAGCCTGAGAAGGCTTAGTCGTTGGTTTATGTTGCAGTTGTAGCTTTGACTAGTTTAGTTTTCCATGTGTTTCTTGTCATGATGCATGTAAGGATATATCTCTTATATTGTGACAAATTTTGATTTAATGAAATGCATGCAGTCCCTTTTGCTATGAAGTGTGTGGAATGCTTGAGGGATTACGTATTGCTATGCTACATCTCACGCTTTCCAACACAAGGCCCATTTTCCAAAGCCTACGAAGTTGATTTGAATCCCAACTCACCCACCAACTAAACATGTCATTCCCAATTCTTGGGCGGGAGTAGGAAAGCAGTCCCATTTAATACAACCTAATACCACTGGCCATATAGGCCCTTGGCGTTTTGGACCAAGAGTTATATAGGAAATCTAATTCCATTTAGACAATCGTGACCCTAAGCGATAGAACAATTCTCTATATTAGAAATGGTATGAAACCATTTAGCGTATAAGCTTAGGCTTTGGATTACAGCTAGTGAGTTACAGACTAGGCTACTAGTTATAATAAGTAGTGTAAAGCCTGTATATGCTAAGGAATAATCGGTTAGATTTGGTTGGAGTAGGACCTCATTTCTTCGATAAGTCCCCTTAATACTTATAGACTTCTGTTATAACCCTTAGAAAAGTTGTTTTAACTTAGAACCATTCACTCTCAGGGAAAAACTTATAAATCCCTCAGATTGAACTTAGAATAAACCAGTACGCCCCTTAGAATTCCCTTTAGAATTGCCTTCCCAAGGATTTATTGTAATCGAAAACGCGGAATAAAGGAACTGTATATATAAGCAAAACATTCGCGGTTTGAATTGACTTCTTAATCCTGGTAGTTACCAATGAATCCAATGCTCTGATCAAGCAGAAGATCAGCATCGACTCGGATTAAGAACTGATACAACGAGTTTTCTGTCCTGATTAGACAGAAGGTTCAACGTATCTGGCTCAGACCCATTACACAACTTTTCTTCCGCGTTGGCCTGACCACCTACAACCAAAAATTATTGCTTTGCCTTTGGGAAATGTTGAGGACATCTAGCCAATAGAGAGTAGGCTTATTTCTATAATCATAGGTACCAATGCCATAGAATGCATCATTAGCAAAGGAAGCCCAATGTAGTGAGAGGTTGTTTCCCATTTTATGTCAAGGATAGCCCCTAAGTTACACCTTGTTCCGATATACGGATCGAGGAATACATTCTTGAACCTTAAGTAGAACTAAGTTTTAAGGAGGGTAGAACATTTTGAGCCCAATCTAGTTAGGTCAGCCAATGCAACCATTAGATCAGAGTGGCGCAGTGGAAGCGTGGTTAGCCCCTTCCCCACTGGCCCAGGATCGAAACAGTTGGTTTGGGTTATACGTAAGGTTAGGTCATTAAATAGAATTTGAACCTTCCTTAGAATGTCAATACTAAAGTCTCTCTAGGGACTCATTACACTTAGGTAAATTTTGGAGACAAAATTTAGTTTTAAGGGGGGTAGCTTGTAACACACCAGATTTTTACCAACCTAGGATTAGACGTCCTTAGGCAATGGGCCAACCATAACACCTTAGTAACCTCTCAGAACCAAATTCCAAAGCCAAAGAAATCATGTAGAACCAAATTCTTTAGAATTTAACAAGAATTATCCAGCGCTACACTAGATTACCTGTGAAATAAGCACCAACCACTTTAAATACGATCTGTAAGACCCAAAACCTCTAGCATTGTTGACGCTACGTTACTCTAAAATCTAGGATCAAACTCTAAACTGGTTTGTTCTCAAGAACCCTTTGAAACTTCATATTTGATTTAGACCGCACGTCGAAAGTTCGATGTCTACAATCTTAGACGGTTATGACCGCTTAGCTGGACTTAACATTCATTTCAAAAATCAAGCCCAACCGATGCTCTGAGGCTATCTCATTGAGCCTGGAGTGAAGAGAGTGAGAAATGGGTAAAGATTTAAAATTTTAATTCAAATCTGGCACGAGTCTTTGCGCGTTATTATTAAGCATTCTGACCGTCAGAATTTAGCCAAAATTCACCCTCGGATCAGGAAAAATTTTTCTTTCATATCATGAGACTTGTAGACTTGATTTAGGTACGACGACCGCTAAACTGAAACTGGACCGCCACGTGCGATCTGAGAACTCTACCGGTCTAAAAACTTCGGGTGAGCAGGATCCGATACGCATGAGCTTAAGTCCGATCGCGTTCGGCCAAGGGACCTCCCGAAACGCTCTTTTGGATCGAAACAGCCCCGATTTGGCTATAACCCAAGTATACTTTGTTTCCATGTCTATTTAGGTTATATTTTATCCTATATAAGGGCTTTAAACCCTCTCATATCTCTCCCATCCGAATTTGCTTGAAACCCTAGATTGAGAGAGAGAGAAAGTGAGAGATTGTAAGAGACTTTGTGAGAGAACTTCCTGCCGTTTTCTCCATCCTTTGCACGTATCAAAGCAACGTATTCAAATCACTTTTTCGGTGATTTTCAACGCACTTCTAGGTAAGAAAATCCTAACCACTTGCTTTTTTATGGATTCCTTTGATTCAAATGGCGAAGTAGCTTATGTACTTGTGCATTAGGTCGCATTTACGCCGTTTACGAAGCGTATACGTTCTATTCGAACCGATACGCGTTTAAGGCGAAAGGTGAGGATTTTAGACGCTTTGATTGACTGATTTCAAAGCTTTCAATGTCGTTTAATAGTAGATTGTCGAAGAGAACGCCGTTTGACATGTAGAACATGCTGTCCATTTTCTGTTTCGTAAACGTATGGAAAATATGAGATTTAGGGCATTTTAGTCATTTATAGAAAATACTGTATACATCCGTATTTTGCTGAAATGATTGCCATGGTTAATTGTTATGTTATGATACTAGGAATGCGTGCATGATCTGTTTGGCGAAGAGATTCGCCCTAATGCGCACTTTGGGTCGACATACGCTATGTAGACTAAAGTGTGTAGGCTAAGTGTTTGTATAAATGTTTGTATTAGTATGTATTGAGTAAATATTGTTGTAGATTAGTCTTGAGATTGAATTCTCAATCAATATGACGATATACATGATTTCCTCTATGTTGTTATTGAATTGCTTTCCTTATATGTATGGAATACATGTGTTTTGGTTAATTCGCTTACGTTTTATGTCATAACATGTTTCTAACATGCTTGGATTGTTTGTATTTCATTTCTATTACTCTTATATGTTTACTGATGTAAACTGTAAGTGCTTGGGACTATAACCTAGTCCAGGCAGTCGGTAATGGATTAAATTCGTGGTTGGCTTCTATTTTCCACGAAGGACGCATCGATGAACACGAGTCGTGTTTTGAGTTGGCGACAGTGGTTAGGCCACACGAGGTGTTTTATGCACTTCATCTCGCTCAGCTTGAGATGCGCTCGTACTAGTCGAGCCCGTCAAGTAACCCGACTGGCTATTGTATATTCACCTTGTATGAGTCATAACTGCTTGAACATAGGGTACTGAACTTACCATTGAAAACTCTGTTAACCATGGTACCTTGATCCATAAAGACTCATGAGCCGGGCATGGTGGTATGGGACACCGTGGTCGAGCTGTCATCCTACGCTGGGGCCACAAACCTCCCCGTAGTGACCAGTGTGCACCCTACTCTGAGCAGATTACGGTGGTATGGGACACTATATTCTTGCTGTCGGCCTACACTGATTGGTGACGAGCCGTTTGTAGTGACCTTGAGTTTATCCTGACACCGCATGGGGGCGACGAGTCCTGATGTAGTCTTAAGGATATAATAGGCCTGTATTGATAAGGTGATGGGGGAGAGGAGCAACGAGTGCGTGCAACAGCCCTTGCAGCGAACTATAAATATAACATCATATGAGATTACTAGGAGTGACGACCCTAGACAGGATCTATGTTGGGATTGATATAAGGAAGGTACCCTAGTTTCCCAATCCTGCTGTATGAAAAGGACTAATAATAACTTGGTAATCATTATCCATATCGCATTGCTTGTGCCTGGAAGATGTGGAGCACTGCGGGAAGAAAGCATGCCGCGGGCATAAGATGGTGCCGTATGAGGGAGTATGTCGGTGAGGGCATCCATCATGTCATTTCATGCATGCATTAACAACAGTATCTAGGAATGTTTGATTGTTTGCTTTACTTTTAACGAGTGATTGATTTGATAACATGCTAATTCTTGCTCTATTATTCCACTGAGTTGATCACTCACTCCCATGTTACGGGATGGTGTTTCCGGACACCCACCAGACTCGGTTGTAGTTGGAGATGATGGCGTTGCTTGTGAGGCGGAGCCGGACTTGTATGATGATGAGGAGGACTTCTCCTTCGTGTTCTGATCGACGGGATTACAGGGAGGTTGATTAGACGCCTTGACACTTGTCATTTTATATTTTTGGAGCACTCATGTATATTCTTTTCTTTCTATTTTTGGAGTATACATGTATTGAATTAACCCGGTAACATGTTCACACTCTGGAGACTTACAATTAATTATATTTTTTATGTATTTACCACAGTCTTTCGCTTGCTAATTTAACTGTCTCTGGAGTATGATGTGATGTTTTGGCTTATTCTCAATCTTATTTAATGTCATTCTACAGACAACATTCATTTTTCATTATCTATGTTGCATAAGTGACGTTCTGGAACTCGGGAGTTGGGTTTCTACCCAACCCCCGATTTTCGGGATGTTACATAAGATGTGAATGCTGTGTGGACGGATTGCGTGTATGTTAAATCTCATTGCTTGCACCCTGTGTCATATGTAGGGCATGCCACCGAAGGGCACGAGGACTTCAGCACGTCTCTCTTTGGGTGAGTCGTTTGAAGGGGCCTCTCCCCTAAGCGATAGCCATACGGACCCCAGTTCGGGCCCATCTCGCTTGAACCCTATGCTGGATTCTCGGCCAACCACTGGCCCCGTTGCTGGGTTGACACCTATGACATCGCCTGTGGCACCACCTGTGGTTTCACCTACACACCTTCGGTTCTTGAGCAGAACCGTGCGTCTGTGTCAATGCTACACGTATCTCAGTCCGCTCCGCCTCCTGATAGGCTAGAGTAGATGATGTTGTTTGTGCAGCAGCAGCAGATACAGTAACAACAACAACAGCAGATGCAACAACAGCAGCAGCAACAACAATTCTTGACCTCTATGGCTAGTATCTTTACTTAGACGATGGGGTCACCCAGCTGGGAACGTGAGTGCCAGGGACACATTTGAGCAATTCCAGCGCTTACGGCCTCCCACTTTTGCTGGTACTCATAAACCCAAGGAGGACGAGTACTGGATTGACCGCATCTCTAAGATGACGAGGCTGCTACACTATTCTGAGGTGGAGCAGGTCTAGCTTATCACCTTCATGTTTGAGAAGGAGGCTAGTTTGTAGTGGGATAGTATTCTCCACACTGTTGCGGAAGGACATGTGTGGACGTGGGAGGCATTTAAGACCCACTATCCCATCACCGACCGACACGAGAAGGAGAGTGAGTTCCTTCGCCTCCGTCAGGGAGGGATGTCTATGAAGGAATACGAGAATCAATTCACGGAGCTGGGTAGATATGCTCCATTGTTACTGGGTGACCAGCCGATGCGGATGCAGTGATTTTCTGAGGGACTGCGACCTGAGATCCGGTCGAAGATGTGTTGTGATAGCATATCTACTTATGCCAAGTTAGTGAGCATGTCCCTACGAGCTGAGCAAGATGGGGACAGGTTGTCCTGTATGCGAGCACCTATGGCTCCCAGGCCGCGACATGATCTTCCAAGCAGAACATTTCTTGGTAAGAGGCCACGTGCAGACTCACTGCCAAGACTCATGGCTTCACTTGCCTCGGTGAGGTGACCAGACGTATGGTGTACTTACTGCAAGAAGCCTGGCCACACAGAGGTAACTTGTTTTACCAAGATGAGGGATCGTGGTTTCTTGCCACCTCAGAGGATCAACCGCTCGATGCCTCGGGCATTTTCCCCTCCACCCCTACGGACAGCACCAACACATCCATCCTTCAGGCCACCAGCTCCTCGCTCCAAGCCACCACAACAGCCTATGGTACCGTAGTCGAACCGTCAGTAGCAGGCTTGGGTACATTCACTGACAGATGAGGCATCCGAGGTAGTAGTTACCACACCACCCTTAGCTTTTGAGGTCACGGCTCATATCCAAGGTACTCCAGTTTTCTTATTGGTGGACACTGGGTCAACTACCTCTATCATATCATACACGACAGTCAAGCGCCTGGGATTAAGCACTGTTCCTACAGAGGGAATAAGGGTCCTCACCACCATCGGGATTTTTTTTGACGTTACCAGGATTTGTGGGGGTTACACGATAAATTTAGGGAGCAGGATGGTACTAGTCGACATGATTATCATTCTCCTATTTCATTACGACGTCATTCTTAGCATGGATTGGCTCACCAGGATACGAGCAGAGATCGACTGTGGGCTAGGATGGTGACAGACCATGGATCTAAGGGCACAACTTTTACTTGCCCGATTCAGGTTAGTCACCCTTCTAGTATGAATTGTTACGTTTCGCTATTGGAAAGTATTGGTGGTCCGATGTTGGGGGCTACGCCAGTGGTTAGAGATTTTGAGGACTTATTTGATGCAACACCTATTTCATGCCTGGTGCAACACCTATTTCATGCCTGATGCGACACCTATTTCATTGCCCATGTATCGCATGCCTCCAAGTGAGATGGAGAAATTGAGGAGGCAGATTGATGGCTTGTTGGGTTTGGGCTTTATACGACCTAATGTGTCCCCTTGGGGAGCACCTATTTTATTTGCAAAGAAGAAGGGCGGTTTACTGAGATTATATATTGATTATCACAGGCTGAACCAAGTGACAGTGAAGAACAAGTACCCTTTACCCAGGATAGATGATCTGTTTGATGAGTTGAAAGGGGCACAATACTTTTCAAAGATAGACTTATAGTCGGGATACCATCGGTTGCGCGTCAGGGAAGAGGATGTGCAGAAGACAGCCTTCAGGACTGGTTTGGTCATTATGAGTTCCTCATGATGTCGTTTAGCCTTACGAACGCACCGGCCGTGTTCATGGACTTGATGAATAGGGTGTTTCGGCCATTTCTGTTCCAATTTATCATCGTGTTTATAGATGACATCCTAATATATTCCAAGAGTCGAAAAGAGCACGAGGAGCACCTGCAAGCAGACTTCGACACTCTCAAGAAGAACCAGTTGTTCGCATAGTAAAAGAAGTACAATTTCTGGAAGGAGTAAGTCAAGTTCCTGGGACATGTGGTGTTCAAGGAAGGGATAGCAGTTGACCTCATTAAGGTAGCCGCGGTTCAGGACTGGGAGCAGCCTGGTTCAGTTACTGAGGTGAGGAGGTTCTTTGGTCTAACAGGGAACTATCGACGTTTCATTCGGGACTTTTTCAAGATTACCAGACCGTTATCTCAGTTGATACGGAAGGATTTGAAGTTCGCCTGGAATGAGAAGGTGGAAGCAACTTTTCAGGAGCTGAAGGACAAGTTGACATCTGCTCCTATGCTAGTATTGTCAGAGCAAGGGGTCAAGTATACTATATACACTAATGCTTCTCTTGTTGGTCTAGGTTGTGTCCTTATGCAGAAGGATAGGGTGATTGCTTACACCTCGAGACAGTTGAGGAAACATGAGGAGAATTACCCTACACACGACCTAGAGTTGACAGCCGTCATTTTCACACTGAAGCTCTGGAGACATTATCTCTACTGAGAGGAGTTCGAGATCTTTTGCGACCACAAGAACCTTAGGTACATATTCACTCAGTGGGACTTAAATATGAGGCAACGGAGATGGATGAAAACTTTGAAGGACTTTAAGTTTGAGGTTTCCTATCATTCGGGCAAGGCGAACCTTGTGGTAAACGCGTTGGGCCGTAAGAAGACCATAGAGTTTGTGGCTCCGCTAATGATCCCAGAGTGGGATATGATAAATTTTGTGCAAGACTTTGAGAAGAAACTCACGATGGAGGAGCCGTACGAAACCATCGTACATATTCGAGTACAAACCCTCATTGATGACAGGATTATCGCGGCTCAGGCAGACAATGAGCTATTGGCAAAGATGAGGGAGCGGGTTAGTGCAGATGAGGACTCAGGGTGGAGTGTTGGTACGGATGGGGGCTTACGTTATCGTGGCTGCCTATGCATCCCAAACATTCATGACTTGAGACGGGAGGTTCTCAAGGCAGCCCACAGTTCGAAGCTTACAATGCATCCTGGTAGTACAAGGATGTATCAAGACATGAAGAGATCGTACTGGTGGGACAACATGAAGGTTCACATTACAAAGTTTGTGTCCCATTGTCTCACGTGCCAGTAGGTTAAGTCAGAGCATCGCTGACCTCCTGGACTACTTCAGCCCATGCCTATAGCGGAATGGAAGTGGGACTTTATCTCTATGGATTTCATCTCTGAGCTACCGAAGACGAGGAAGGGACATGATTCCATTTGGGTGATCATTGACCGATTGACGAAGATAGCTCGTTTCCTCCTGATCAGAGTTACAAATTCTGCAGACGAGTTGGCCAGGTTATACATCAAGGAAATTGTATGTCTACATGGAGTTTCCTTAGAGATCGTGTCAGACCGAGACATGTGATTCACATTGATTTTCAGAACTCGTATCTAGGAAGCGATGGGTGTGAAGTTAAAGTTTAGCACCGCGTTCCAGCCACAGATAGACAGGCAGATGGAATGTGTGAATTAGGTGCTAGAAGATATGTTGCGAGCTTGTGTGTTGAATTTCAAGGACAGTTGGAATGACTGTCTTCCTTATGCAGAGTTCACATATAACAATAATTTTCAGGTGAGTATTGGTATGGCTCCCTATGAGGCCTTGTATGGTCGCCCGTGGAGAGCACTGCATTGCTGGGCAGAAGCGGGCGAGAAGAGTCTGATTGGCCCAGAGTTGGTTCAGGTGACCTCAGAGAAGATCGACATTATTAGGCGTCAACTTCTAACAGCACAGAGTAGGCAAAAGAGTTACACCGATACAAGACGGCGACCGCTTGAGTTTGAGGTTGGGGACCATATATTCCTTAAGGTCTCCCCCATGAAGGGAGTCCTTTGGTTTAGTAAGAAAGGGAAGCTCATGCTGAGATTTATTGGCCCATTTCAGATACTTGATCGAGTGGGGGCAGTAGCATATCACATTGCTTTACCCATACCACTCGTAGGCGTGTACAACGTATTTCATGTGTCCATGCTGAAGAAGTACGTTCCTGATCCTTTACACATATCAGTTGGGAGCAGATGTAGTTGAGCAAGGATGCTACATATGTACTATGACCGATGCGTATCCTGGATAGGAAGGTGCAAGTATTGCGTAGCAAGGTTATCCCACTTATAAAAATACTATGGACACACCACAGTGAGGAAGAGGCTATTTGAGAGAAAGAAGCCGAGGTCAGAAAGAACTACCCTCATATTCTCGAGGAGTATGAAAAAGTACTAATTTTGAGGATGAAATTTTTCTTTAAGGGGGTTAGATTGTAATGTCCCGAAAAAAATCCATATAGAGACCCGAGTACCACCTCAAGCAGAAATAACTAAGGACCAAATCCTTTAAAAATTAAACAAAAATTAACTAGCTCTAAACTAGATTACCTGGAAAATTAGTACAAATCACTTTATATACAATCTGCAGGGTCCGAAACTTGTGAAACAGTTAACGCTACATTACCCTAAAATCTAGGATCAATCTCTAAACCTAGTTGCTCTCGAGAGAACATTGAAACTTCATATCGGACCTAGATTGCACGTCGAAAGTCGGATGATGACAAAACTATACAATTATGACTGCCTAGTTGGACTTGACACTCACCTCGAAAATCAACAGATGATGTCCAGAGACTATTTACTTGAGTCTGAAGCGAAGTGTGTGAGAAACGTAAATATCTTTATGAAATAAATCCGAATTCAAGTAATCTGAGTTGTGTCGCTTGTGAGCCAAATATAAGGATTCAGACGATTAGAATTTGACCCAAATATACCCTCGGATCGATAATGTACTTGTGGCCCTGATCGAGTGCCGGTGACCATTGAACTAAAACTAATCTGCCACGGTCGATCTGTAAATCCGATCGGACTGAAAACTTAGCTTGACCAAGATCCAATATCAGGGATCCTAAGTCCGACCGCATTCAACAAAGAGACCTCCAGAAATGCTCCGTTGGATCGAAACATGCCCGATTTGTCTATAACCTAAGTATACCATGGCCCTGGGCTATTTCTATCAATTCTAAGCCTATATAAGGGTCTAAAACCCCCTCTCACATATTCCATACAAATTTTAAAACCCCAGCAAAGAAAGGAGAAGAAAAGGAAAGGAAAGAGAGAGAGTGAGTTAGAGATTCTCCTGGGGTTCTTCCCAGCTACACTACGTGTCAAATCTTCCATTTGTATCACTATACGGGCGATCCCAATTCCATACTCGGGTAAGGAAACCAAACCCTAACCTATTATAGGGCTTCATATCACAGAAGTGATGAAATGGCTAACATAACTCACGTTATAGGTTTCCAAATCCGCCGTTGACAAAGACTAAGCTTCTAGAACAAATTCGTTACGTGTTTACTGGCGTAAAGTGCGGACTATATATGCTTAGGTTATGGTTTTCAAGACTTTCAATGTCGGTTAATGATTTATAACTAACATGGATGCCATTTCACATGCCAAATGTGACGTTTGTTTCATTTTTCAGATATATATATGAATTATGTTGAGATTAGAGTATTTTATGTGTTTGTAGAAATAATCATTTACGTATGAAATTTGAAACTGCATTTGCCATGATAAATTGCTGTGTATATATGTTAGTTGTATATGTAACAATTCCTTGATGAAAGGATTTGTCCTAATATGTATTATAACCAACATATGTTATGTATGTTAAAAAGTGTAGCCTAAGTGTTTGTAAAAATATCTAAATGAGTTAGTAGTTAGTAAATTATGATTTATAAGGGAGTTGAGATATGAATTCCAACTACCTTAATAGTGTGTATGATTTCCTCCATGACCTGCATATGATAGAGTCTATATATTCATGTTTAACTATGTGTATGATTTCTTCCATGCACTGCATATTCATGTTAAGTTATATTCCATAGTATGCTCAAATGACTGTAGGATGTGACTTAATTATGCATTACTGCTTTGATCATCTCATATGTTTACTAGTTGTAAGTGCGCGTGGTTGGGACTATATTTTAGTCTAGGCAATCGGTAGTTGGCCTCGAATTGGTGGCTGAAGTTATTTCACCACACAGGATGTGATCGACGAATCCGTGCCGTACTTAGGTTGTCGACAGCGGTTAGGCCACACGGAGTGCTTATGTGCTTCATGTGAATCAACTTAACTTACACTCATGTTAGTTGAGCTCATCAAGTAACCTGATTGACCTGATGTATGCTCACCATGTTTGGATGCTACTGCCAGAATCTAGGGTACCAAACTTACCAGTGAGATCCTGTTAACCTTGGTACCTCGATCCACTAAGAGTCATGAGCCAGGCATGGTGGTATGGGACACTGTGGTCGAGCTGTCGGCCTACGCTGGGGCGACGAGCTTCCCCGTAGTAACCAGTGAGTAAACCAAACTCGTGAGCTGAATATGGTGGTATGGGACACTGTATTCGAGCTATCAGCCTACATTGATTTGGTGACGAGCCCTTTGTAGAGACCGTGAGCGTACTTTGAGTCTACATGAGGTGATGAGCCTTTCCATAGCAGTTAGAGTATAAACTAGGCCTACACTGATAAGGTGATGAGCACTTTGTAGCAATCTAGAACCACGACATCGTTTGAGATTGTCTAGGACTGACGACCCTAGAATGGATCATTGTTTGGAAAATGATACAAGGGAGGTACTTTAGCTTCCCAATCCTACTGTATGAAAAAGGACTAATAAGAACTTGGTAATCATGTTCATGCACCACACAACATGTGCCGTTTGGCATTGGTCAAGGCACTGAGGAAGTGACTGACATGCACAACCATGAGATGAAGATCACAGAGGGAGTGCAGGCGAGGGCATGCATCATGACTATATTCCATTCTTGCATTAATCAGAGTACTTAGAGATGTTTGATTATATGTTTTATCATTATTGCTTGATTGAATTGATAATATGTTAATCTTTACTGTATAGTTCCACTGAGTTGATCATTCACTCTCACGTTCTAGGATGGTATTTAAACACCAACTAGATTCTGTCTTAGTTGCAGATGAGGATGCGACCCACGAGGCAGAGCTGGAGTTCGAGGATGATGAGGAGGCGTTCTCCTACATGCAGTACTCAGGCGGGTTCATGTGAGTCATGTCCTAATTAACGGGGATTTAGGGTTATACTTGTAGTGGACTATCATATTTTGACATTTGTATTTTGAAACAATACTTGTAACTATTGACTTGGCAGTGCACACATACTTTGAGGACTTATACTAGTTTATATATTCATTTCAGTCTTCCGCTTGCATATTACAACTATCCATGGATTATGTTTTGCTAATTTAGCTTAATCTAATTCATGTTTTATGCACTAATACAGACAATTATTTTTGTAAATGTTGTTAATAGTTAGTTGGATGATGAATGATACTTGTGATTGTGAATGATAATAAACAACTTATTACATACATACATATATATATATGTTATCCTTGGAGGATTTATTTTTTAAGGGGACATGATATTCTTGTAGCCTATGGTATAATGCCCCAATATTACTCTTATGTTGCACTAATGCTGGCGTAATTCTTTATACCAAGTGAATAGTTCTTTTATTATATTTTGATATTATTGTGTTCTTAATTATATGTGGTATGCAAATGAGTGTTTATTCAATACAATGCAGTTTGTCAAATAGTGAATTTTATTTTATAGGATGTGACTAGAGTTCTTCTTACCAGTATCGTCAAACCTGGGGTTACTATTGCTAAAGGAATTGTTTTGAGCAAGGGTCCACTCATAAAAGTAGGGGGGCACGAACTTGGAATTGGTTTTTGGAAAGTATTAATTCATGTGGCAATAGTATGGGAGGAGGTTTTGATAAGACCTTATGAACGATATAAAACAATTAGGGATGTTATTGGAATGAGTATTGTTTGCCCTCTATTATGTATAAGGTTAGTTTTTTTTTTCCATATACAATAGAATTTCTTGTGCAAGAATGCGAGTACTAATTAATTTCTTTTTATTGTTTTGTTTTGCAGGTTTAAGGAGAGATGGATTGAGCTAAATGAAAGGATCTCTCTCTCTCTCTCTTGTAAATGTTGTATGTTTTGTACATGGGTTTAGGACTAATGTGTGATTGGTTTTGGATAGAAAGTGTTTAACTATCATTTTGGAATTTGGATTGACTTAAGATCCAATGTATATGATAGGTTGGGTAACTAAATCAACAAGCTAGCCAACATGATTTACTCTTGTTCTTATCAATTTTCTTTATAACTCAATGTAACTCTTGTTCTTTCCATGTTTCTTTACAACATTAATAGGAGGGCATTTACCTTTTTTAGCATGTTTTTTGAGGCAGTGTTAGATGATGGAAGCCAAGTGAAGGAGAACAACTACATTTATTTAAGTGTTATAAGTCTGAAGCTCCATTTGGTCATCACATCAATCTTTATGAATATAATTTTTTATCAAACCAAATGGATTTAAGCCCCTTTTTTAACTCCGCCAATGCAACTACTTGCATTGCCAGTCCCAAGCCCGGGTTAAGGATGAGGGAGAAAGGCTTGAGCTTCAAGGTGAGTTGTATCATTTTCTTCCATATTTCTTCAATGCAACAATGTTATGTTGAAATTTTCAGCATTTTTACAGGTTTAGAAGTGGGTTGATCCAAAATTTTGTTGACAGTGTAATCTCTGATTGTTTTATGCTCCTTGTAGGTGCATTTTCTGTGTATTTGAAGCCATGGCATGCAGATGTCTTTGAGTTCCTAGATCTTAGAAAGAACCATGGAAATGTATTGCTCATAGCCTATTAAGATCTTATGTGATTGGAATAGTTCTGTAGCGTATTTTTTAAATAAAAACTTTTTTTTTTTAGTTATGTAATCCATTTACTTTGATGGACATTTTTTGAACTAAATGTTTGTATGATTTAGTTAGTCAAATATAATGACTTTATTGTATGTTTGTTGTGAAAAATCAATTTGTAGGTGTCAGGCCCCATCATCTGAATATTGGGAGTTCTGGTACATCATAGTTTGATAACTCAAAAAATTCATGGTCTTCAAGACTCAATAGAACTTAACCTACTCTTTGACTCAACTCTAGTTTGACTTTTCTAGTTTTTAAACTATGATTCCAATATTATAGTTTTTGTTTTATCTGTTTTGTAGTCTCGATTTTTTTTTATTTAATTATGATCAATTTTAATTTTTCTTTTCTTTTCTTTGGATGCTTGGGATAATTCTTGGAAGAGTTCGAGTGGTTGCAGATGATGATTTTACTGATTGTGTAGAATTGCAGCCAGAGGTTTTTCTAATTGCACTTCTCTTTTGTTTGTAACTGCATATGACTACAGATTGTGTAAAATTGTCTACAGTCTGATTAATATTGATTAATATTCTCTGTTTGCTGATAGAATCCATAGACAGTAATCATCTATTGGATGTGGGGATTGAAGGATTCTATGGCGAATCGATGCCCGACAGGAAGCATTTTAATCCTGGTTACCAAATTGGAACGGATTTCATCTCGAATAACTAGATTCCAGGAATCGACTTCACGACGATTCATGCCTACCCAGATCAATGGTAATGTATATCCTCCCCTTTTAGCCATTTCAAGCTCCATGTAAAAAAGCTGAAATTCAATGGCCTTCTTTGAAATTTTTTAAGAAAAGAGAAAGAAAATGAAAGAAACCTTTTTTTCTTTTTTCTTTTTTTAAAACAGTCAGAGCATGAAAGTATAAGAAATGCGAAAGGAAAAGAAGAGTACTTGAACTGGGATGACTATAAGAACTGGGGTGCCCACCACTAAAATCTTCCAAATTGGATGTGGGGCCCAGCGTGTTTTTTATATGCCATCTAATGCATCCATTCAGACTTACACCCCACTATAAACCGACACCCCAAAAATTAGGCCGTTCCAAAACTTAGGTGGGCCACACCATAGCCACCTGAGTTTCTTTTGAGTGCCAAGGAGAACATGAAGAGGTCCAAAGGTAATTAATTAGATTGGATGTCATGCACAAATTAAAATGGGCCCACACCTAGAATTGTAGGTCAAACTCAAGTTAAAAAGCTTTGTAGTGGATCAGCCTACTTTTAATGAATGGTGCAAAACACACATGCTAGGTTAACACTTTTGTTTATTGCCTTTTCTATATGTCCTCCTTGTTCTTTTTATTATTAATTTTCTCACTTTCTAGCCTTTTTCCAATGATGTGCATGATTTTTAATGTTTTTTTAATTGAAGGTCATTAATGAAGCTCTCAGATGTGGGAACATAGTCAAGTTTGTGCACCGAAAGGCCCTCAAGGATGTCATATTTAAAGGTACACCATCCAATTATGGTGGACCTTTTTTGTATATATGCTAAAATCGCACTGATCAGATGAATTATAGTCATCCATTTTTGAAACATGATTCACAAAGCTAACCCCAAATAGTTGCTCATTGGTGAAACATGATTCATAAAGCTGGTCATTGGTGAAACATGAATTTGGTGCTTTCCTGTGCTTTTGCAGATTGGGACAAGGATATGATTCACAAAGCTAACCCCAAATAGTTGGGACAAGGATATTTTGATGATACCATCTTTTAGCCATTGCAGTTAATCTAGTTGATGTTAATCTAGCCATTGTAGTTAATCTAGTTGACCCCAAATAGCTGGGACAAGGATATGATGATAATACCATCTTTTAGCCATTGCAGTTAATCTAGCTGATGTTGTTATGAGTCTGGTGCTTTCCTATGCTTTTGCAGATTGGGATATTAACTTGATGTGTATTTTCAGGAAGCCGCAACATATTCTCAAACCTGGCCGGGGCACTTGCAGAATTTGTTGGGCTATGCTTGCTCTGTGTACTATGTGTATAAAATGATTAAGGTATGCATATGAAACCTTAGGCATCTTTTCTTTATTTGTTTTCCAATCTTTTCTCTGACCAAATTACACTCTTATCCTTTTATCATCTGTTCTTTCTTTACTTGGTTTTACACAGTTAGTTACTATTGAGCGAGGTATGTGACTGTTATCATTAATCATTTGGTCTGGTCCATTTGGTCTAGTCCAGGTTTTGAAAAGCTTCATTCAGTTTTTAAAGGGCACAACATCTTTCAACAACTCTCAGAAAAACTTAAAATATTCACAACTAGGTGAACACAAGATTATCAAATTTTATTTTATTTTTCTTAACAAGTAACAATCTGTGTAGAGAATTTACTAATATTTCCAAGGACAACATAACATTACGAGGTATAGCACAGAGAATTAAAAGATTGGTTTTTATTGAAATGGTATTTGATTTCCAATGTCTTAGCTCACAATTGTTGCCTCTGTGTAGTTTTTCTTTACGGTTTCAAGAGTTGGGAGTGGTGGATCAACAATTAACGTTATTCTTTTCCTGTCTAAGATCATGGGCATGTATTTTGTATCATCAATTCTATTGATAAGGAAGAGTTTAGCAACTGAGTACAAGTATTATGTCTACCCATTATTGCTAGCAGACGAAGTTTGTTCATGGTTGTGCAAAATCATTTTTGCCAAATTCCTTTGTGTATTATCATGTGTGGATCGTGCCCTAATAGCACTTGGCTATTTTTCATGTTCTGAGAACATAAATTTTCTAGCAGATTAAGTTTGTTTATGATTGACCAAAATAATTGTTTGCCAAATTCCTTACATTACTTGTTATCATAGGTGAAACCTTTTTATTCCTTGATATCACTTGGGGCATGTTTGGATATCTGGCAATGGAAAGGGAAGGGGGAAAATCATTCTGTGGTGTTATCATAAGAAGAAAGAATATGAATAAAAATAATAAAAATAATAAAATAAAATAAAATTTGTTTGGGACATTTCTCGAGTCCTCGGAGGATCATCAGGGGGTAGTGTCAGGCAGCCAACATCTTTCTGTGATGTTGTGGGAATGAAGCCAACCTATGGGCATCTCTTGCTTTGTACTCATGGTGTATGTATCATCATTGGATGTCATTAGATGCTTCAGTTCATCAGTCATCGACACTGCCATTCTTCTTGGTGCATTTTCTGGTCATGATAGACTTGACGCTACTAGCAGTCAGCATGTAAGATTTCCTCCATGCCCTAAATTTTTAATAGTTCCTCAGGATGATTTATGTAGTCATTTGGATGCGTTGAATTGCTGGGTGGAGAACATCATCAATCAAACATAATTGTGAACTGCCAAAGGTAATACTTGGATCTTTTTCAAGATTTACTGATTTGTCTTCAAATTCTAGTTCAGTGATAATGACGGATCCAACAATTCTTCTTGGTTATGTAGTGGAAGGATTCTTTCAGTGAGAAATATCCACACATTGTATATGAAGAACAATCAAAGGGAAATGATGCTAAAGAGGGTGGTGAACAGGTCTTAATTGGAGATGATGGTTCTAATACGCTAGAAGGTTTGTACTGTCATTGATTTGTTAGAACAAACACCACTTAAAAATGAGCCAATCTCATTGGAGTTAATCTTATATGTACATATTAAAAGTAATTTTGATAACAAACAATCATGATTTCTAATGCATAATTATGATTGAGGGTGTGTTTGGTTGCACCAAATATCTAGAATTTTCAAATGCAAACTCAAATGAGAAGAACTCATTTTTAAGTGGGCACCCAAATAGGATCATAATAAAATCATTTTTCCCTATGATTTTCAGGAGATGAAATCAGTCTTTCATGAGACTAAAGGTCAGGTCCGGTGGATTCAATCAGAGGGGGCAAATAGATGGATTTTATTTTTTTATTTATTTATATTCAAAACCATTTTCAATTTATTGTAATAAATATTATATATATTTTTTATTGTCTAGTAATATAAATTTTGTTTAATATGCAGTTTTATTTGTATGACATCATTTTTATGTTTCAAATATTTAACAAATACAGGTTTTGATTGAATTATATATAATAATAATAAATTACTGGAACGTCAGGGCCTTTCAAATCTATACAAAAGCTTTTACCGGCGCTTGTGTTGAAATTTTACTTTGCTTTTTCATGAGAAAAAGTGTTCAGAACTCATTTTTACCGGCGCTTATTCGCGTTGGGAAAAACTACAACTAGCGTCGCTCAAAAAAGTGCTGGTAAAACTCATAGCGCCGCCAATACTTTTCCTGACATACCCACCAAGCACCGCTATTAGAAATGCCAGTACTTTTAGGTTCTTTTGGCTGCGCTTTTGAGCGCCGGCAAAAGTCCCAATTATTGTAGTGTTATCTGGCAACTTAAGGTCACAAATATTTAGCCTACTCTTGAGATAAATGTACTATAGCAAGAGTCACTAGGCAGTAGTGAACTAGACTAGAAAAAGTAACATTGACATAAAAGTAAGGCATATATAAAAGTAGGTAGATGTGTTTGGTGTGAGGCATTGAGCTCTTATTCTTGTGCTCCCTTTATACATTTCCCTAGGCGGTAAGAGCCCCTCACTAGGCTTCTGCGTCCTACGTGCAAGCTTTCCATATATGTAATCTTTTTTCTTAGCAAACCAGGACTTTCCTTGAAAAGAAAAGGGTTCCGGACTCCCTGGCTTCTCAAATATTTTTTCGTAATTGTTCTTTTAAGGAGATGTTCTTGACCCACTAAAAGATTAGTCTTAGGTCAACTAGAGTTCCTCTAATGAAGACAACCAAAGAAAAGTCTGGAAACCTCTAAGGCAAGACCTGCACCGATCATGGCCAGTCAATATCTCTACTAATGGCACACCTTGTCAACTTCAAGGTATTGGACAGTTCAGATCAAACCACCTCTTATTTTAACCATCCTTAAGGTGATGGTATGGAGTGAGATGGAATTTAACACCAGATACCAATCTGTTATCAGACCAAGTTACATCTAGTTCTCCCATTCTCTTGATTCGATCATCGTTTCGAACTGGAACTAATATAGGTTTAGCTGCCCCTTACGATTTGGGTCTAGGACCATATCCGAGTTGGCTCAGATATGGATTTGACATGTTAGCCTTCAGAATCTTCTAGGTCATTACTGGTTCTCCGAACATCTCTAGGTAAATCTCCAATTTTGAAAGGATTGTGAGAGATGACCTCACAGATGAGATATATCCAGTTGTGAGATATGATACGCTCGCTCGGTGGGTCTTTTTATAAATGTGTTAGGCATGTTACCTCATTTAATGGGCATGTTGATCGTGGCCACGTGGCATGCGACGATTCATCCCCTTAAAGGGCGTAATAAGAGTCTATACCATTGCATTAATAATAGAATACGTAACGTTAAAGGAAGATCAGACGTAAATTTCTTTAGGTGCTAGTACGAATTTTGAATATAACAAACACGTAGTGTCTTCACATGACATCTTCCTATTAATCCACATCATGGCACCAAAAATTGACAATGGAGTTGTAACATCCTGACTTTTCAGGACCTGTGTACACAACTTGTTTCCCCAAAACCCGATTGTTAACCTTAAAGGATGGTCAAATTCGAGTGTGTATTTTTTTTCCTTCATCAGAGTAAGCAAATGAGCGTAATGTGGACAAATCGACATAAAAGAAAATTTCATTATTATTCAAATATACAAGAAGCTGCCCATAATGACTTATACAAACCAATGTCTCTGAATTTAATAAGTACAAGATTTACAAGAATATAATACATGAAGAATAACAGAAAGCATATAAATATAAGCTGCAAGATCACGCAGCTCCTCCAGACAAATACAGCCATGCATCCCGGGCAGTCGAACCCTGCTTCTCATCAAGTCTGAACATACATATCCCTAAAGCCACATGTACTACCTATACGGTTGTATATTTAATGGATGAGTGGCCAACTCAGTGTGAATTTCCCTCAAGATTACACACCGCCGCATTAGGTAAGAAATAGTATAAAACATTCAAACAGCCAAAATAGAGTAAATGCAGTCTTATTAGGTGCATGGATGTATGAATGCAATCATCGCCCCAGGGATGCACATCCGTGCAGATAGTGGGCCGTCACCCATGCAATCATCGAACCTAGGAAACATCATCCAGTTAGAATCATCGAACCTAGGGAAACATCACGTAGTCGGAACAATACGTGTCATGTATGCATGATTAGCCAAGTCATTATTAGTCCATTTACAACCAGCCAATTTAGATAAGCTCAAAGGTCACTATAGGGAGCACATGGCCCAGCATAGGCCGACCGCTCGAGCATAGTGTCCCATTACCACCATCCCCGGCTCATGAGGCTACCATCTTAGGATGTTTAATGGAAACCTATCGACTAGTGGTCAATCATAATAAAGTATATAGGGCTTACCATCGCATGGTTGCACGGTATAAAACATCGAATCCATATAGGAAAAATACTTGAATAAAGTCACCATGCAATAAAAGACCATCCTTGAAAACCATTGGACACAACAACCCTGGATGGTAGGCCCACATCAATGATCCATTTAGACCACCACTCAATAACCACTAAGCCGAAGGACCATTTTAATCATAACCAGTCGGGTTACATCCCAAGTATGGGTGTATATTTATAAGTGGGGGTTTTCCAATGATGTACCAGTTTAAAGTCCATAAGCAATCCATAAATAATTCATGAACAATTATACAGGATAAACATTAAGCATATAATACAACAATTCAATTCCAACAGATAATACATGTGATTATAAGAGAGAGATATCAATTGTAATTTTTAATAACAACTATAACTTAAGCTAATGAGAAGATGAAAAGCTCAAGGGGAAGAATCATCACCTTATACTTTGAATCGCCTTCTAATGTCGCTAAGTGCTTGTGCCCTTAGAATTGTATCCTATCACAAATCATGAACTTGTACAATTAGGTCTCAGTTTTAATCACTACCTAGGGTTGAAAATCATAGCCTAGGGTTTTGAATTTACTTATCTTAGGGTTTTAATATATAATTAGGGTTCCACCCCAGGGTTTAGTTAAATGCCTAGATCCTAGGATTTGAATCCAAGATTATTATTAATATTATTATTATTATTATTGTACCATGGGCCAAATACTAATCATAATAGGAGTTTTAATCCATCCATATTTTCATAAGTTCATATTTGCACGTACCGACATTATCTAATATTTTTATAATGACTAATAATCTCTTGGGTAATATAGGTAATATTAGTAGAATATTTACTAATGATAATACAATAAGGACTAATTACATTAACAAGTATTATACTAATCCCATGATAACTATTTTCAAATGCTAATAGTCGATAATAGTGAATCTAGTCATGATACTAGACACTATGAACTACCATGAGCTATGAAGTTCTATAATTAGCTCAAACCTAACACACTATCTATATCCAGGGTATTGACCTAGAGTTTAGATTACTTAGCTTTAGCATGTTATCCTAGAGTTTAGGTCCAGGCTAGGTTTCTTACGGTTTGAACCTTACTTGGTGTATTATTAATCTGAGAGTTAATCTAACAATTATGAAATATTTATCAATATTAGTATTCGTTAATAATCATTATGATGACATCAATTAGTGCAATCCACTATCATTAACAAAGGTTTAAGAATGATAAATGATACACTATGATTTAATAATTGAAATTTGTTTATCATAACTAGTTTTATCCTAAATATCCTACTAGCGGTTAATCATTGGTAATATTAACAATACTAATAATAACATTGTTAGCAATGATAATGATGCATTGAAACAAATCTGGAATGGGGAAACATGTTGACTCACCTAGTTGACTGGGTTCGAGTCGAGTTGACTCAGCTCAACCCAAGCACCCATCTCACCTTCTTCTTTCTCTTTTCTCTCTCTCTCTCTCTCTCTCTCTCTCTCTCTCTCTCTCTCTCTCTCTCTCTCTCTCTCTCTCTCTCTCTCTCTCTCTATCACCCACCTTTCTGTTGAAAACCCATCAGCACCGTGTGGATGCGATCCAGCTCGTCCAACATAGCGAATCAGTCCCAACTCCATGGCCAGCAGGTGGGATAGAAATCTTCAGCCAAGTTCTTCAATAACCGTAAAATTCATTTTGTAAAATGTGGCCCACCTGACCAGTGGATTAACCTGATTTTTGGGCTAGGGCATCAACACAATGGTGTCGTTCTGATGGATGGATTGGATCACGTACCTATCATGCCACACTTCACAAGCGTGGCCCGTACATGAGCTTTATTGCAAACGTGTGAGAGCTTAGCAAAGCTTTGACAAACTGGTAGGATTAGGATTGACAATCCAAATAGAAAACTGAATCCTCCAACTATATCTTCTTCCTCACCTCAACCTTCTCTCTTCTCTACTCTGTTGTAATAACCAGCAGCTCCTGGACCGGACCTGAGCTCGAGTCTCACTAGACTCAGTGACCCCACGCACTCAGTCGTGCTCAAGTCAAGGCCTGACTCCAACGTTCTCTGTATCTCCCTCTCATTCTCTCTCATTTTCTTCTCCACTCTGACCCCCACACCAGCAGGGTTGAGGGACCGAGCCTGACCAGCGGTGAGCACCAGCGAGGCTGTTGGCATGGTGCAACAGCTGCAGCCTCATCTCTCACCCTCATTCTTTCTTCTTCTATTTTCTTTCTCTACCTCACTCTCTTCTGCAACGTCCTAAAACCTCTGGACCGAGATAGATTCGAAATTAGGTGGTGCAGATCACATGGTGGTAGCGGCTTTGTCGGGGAAGATGATTGAGCTCCAATGGCAGGTCTTAAACGGAAGCTCCCACCTCTAATCCGCTCCCTACAAATGCTTCCTATGGGTCCTAGAAAGCCTCCAGATAAGCTCTTTCAAAGCTTGGAGAAGCTTTGGTCGGTGGGTTTGCTAATAGAAGGAAATGATGGGTTTTTCTCTCAGGCGGCTGCAATAACCAAAGAAAGGCCCGTTGCTATTAGATCTTACTGCCTTTTTTATCATGCCCTAAACTCCTTTAGAGTCATTGGATAAGGACTGGATGGCCGGGATCAAATCCTGCTGTCCGATTTTCTCAAAACAGTGGGAGGGAACCAAAACCATCTCTGGTTTTGTAAGGAATGCCCTAAGAAAATGGATGGTTGAGATTTTTCCTAAATAGAAGGATGGGATTGGAGGATAAGGGTAGACGCAGATCCCCTAGCTTGTGGTTTCCATTTTTGGAAATGAGGTGTTTACGCGACCTGTTTGCACCCAGGATTGTGTGCACGTGTGGTTGCATAAACGTATATAAAAGCCATGGTTTTGGCTAGAACGATCCGCCCAACACAATGGACAGTTTGGATTTCTCATAGGGTCTGTGTAGGTGGGCCGTTGATCACAAACATAGACGGCATCCGTTCGCTGGCTAAACGCAGAGAGAGAGAGAGAGATGTCTCTCTTTTTTAAGTAAACGCGGGTCAGCCCACTGCTGACCAAGCTCCATGGTCCCGTGCACCGCGTGTGCACACGCGCTATGCACACACATCATATGAGTGAGGTCCACAGTGATGTTTGTGCTAAATCCACTCCGTCTATTCACTTCTAGGAATCCATGTAGGGCCTTTGGCCAGGTATTAGGTGAACCTAAAGTCTAGGTAGGCCCCACAGCTCGGTTTAGGTCCTAATCGTGGACTCACGTCGATCTAATGATCAGGTCATCCTGAAATTGATCGTCAACGGTTAAAAGGACCCTAAGACTTCATTTAGGTGACTGGGACCACCTGTTTTATGAATTTAGAACATTAAGTGTTATTATTAGAACAAATTTCAACATTCATTATTATTATTATTATTATTATTATTTGTATATTTTTTCATATATAATTTACATTATTCTAGATTGTTAATAAAAATAAATTGTATGTACATCAATAAGCAAAGATTAATATATATATATATATATATATATATATATATATATATATATATATATATATATATATATATAAAATTTTATTATATTGAAATAATATTATATATGTGCTATTTATCACCTATTTATTAATATAAAATTCATAATATACATTATCCCATAATATATGAATCGAAAACGATACGGTATCATATTTGAAATCAGAATGTTAAATAATATACAATTTTATTTAAAATATCTAAAAAAAATTTGTTCACATGTTTATAAAAGATATTTAATACTACACTCATATTTATAATTCAATTGTAGATTGTAGAATTACCACTCGTTATGTTTAGTTAACATAATATTATTTTCATAATATTTTATATATATACATATCACTCCATTACAATGTATTTTCATACATTCTTCATGATAGAAAAATTATCAAAATACAATTATATTTTCTTTCTATTTATGTTTGTGTAAAATTTATAGTATAATAAATAGATAAGATAATATAATTAGCATATTTAATTTGACCACTGGGTGGTTTGATATGTGGATAGGGATCACCTTCGACGGTCAGATTTAAACTAAGTTGCACGTGAATGTCCACTAGGCTAGGGTTGCATTTATCCTAAATCTTAGTTATACAGTAACACCCGAGTACTGAAAAGTATGGGGTGTTACAGGAGCGATGTAAGAAAATTGTATGCATTCGAACCGCCATCAATGAAAGTGGGCCCCATGGAGCGATGCATATTGTGCAAGTATGCAAAGCACACTCTTCTCTTAAATGGGCAAAATCATTTCAACCAATGGTTTCACCCCTTTAATTAAAACAAGAATTGCACTCGATTTTAGTAATCATTTTCCCCATTTGCATATTGCAGCCATACATCTGCACGTGTAAGGATAAGATATCTAGATGGAGATGCTCCAGTGCTCTTAGAGCAGTGTAAGTTATAGTGCTCCTAGTTGCTTCTGGCCATACGGACAATCTAATCACTAGATCTAAACTGTTTATTTAGTCTAGAAAACTTTTTTTTCGCTAATATGCAAAAAATCACACTGATCAGATGGGCTGATCCATTCTAGATTTGTCCTTATTTTTGTAGTTATCCTCATATGCTAGAAATATTAATTTCCTACCACGATTTGTCGTAGGAAGTTCCTGCAATTAGAAGTTAGGTGAGGTCCACCGTGATGTTTGTGAGAAATCCGCCCCTTCCATCCATTTTTTCTATCTCATTGTTGTTGATGTCTCAAATATCTAAACAAAAGAGTCTATCAATTCCATTGACAAACCACTCAATACTATCGAGCAGATGTCAATGCCATCGAAAAAATAAAAAAAAAAATAATTCATGTTTTATCACTGGAATGTTTTTGTATTTTCTTGATGTCATCGAAGGGGTTCGATGCGATTGACAATATGTCGATGCCATCGAAGTTGCATGCATGCAGAAATGCATAAGTGCAGGATTTGTTTTCGATTTCGATTGTGATTCTCATAGAAGCTATATATAAGGGTGTAATCGGAATTTGAGTGTATGAGAGTGCTTTCTAATTCATTCTTAGGGTTTCAATGGCATAACTTGGCTTGTGAGGGAGATTCAAGACTTATTCAAATCGGGTAATCTCTATCTCTTATAGTTTTTTTCTTTCATAGTGCATTACTGTAACTTTGTGTTGTGGTTTTTTCCTGTAAGGTTTTTTCCACATTAAATTTAGAGTGTTTGTGATTGGACTTGATTGTGCGATTAGACTACTTTGCTTGATTCACCTCTATGTGCTTCCGCTATTCCCCAACAAGTGGTATTAAACCTTAACGTTGGGAAGCAGATTGAATCTGAAAGCATAGTATCAATGGCTTCTAATCCAAAGTTTAATGTTGAAAAATATTTTGAAAAAAATAATTTTGAACTATGGAAGGACAAGATGACTGATCTCCTAGTTAAACAAGGATTGAACAATGCTCTCCTTGAAATGAGACTAGAATTTAGGATAGATGATGATTGGAACAAGATGGATAAAAAAGTAAGAACCTATATCCAATTGTGCCTAATAGATAAGGTCTTCTACAATGTCATGAGAAAGAAAATTATACTATGTACATGGGCGAGATTGGAGGACATCTATGCGAAGAAATCTCTTGAGAATCGCTTGTATTTGAAGCTTCAGTTATTCAATCTAAGGATGACAGAGGAGGCTGATGTTAAGGCCCACATTAGTAACTTTAAAAAGTAAATTTGCATATTGTTGGATGTGGAGGAAACAATGAAAGATGAGGATTAGGCATGCATCCTTTTAAATTCTATCCCGGCTTTGTATGACTCATTGTGCACCGACAGATCGACCATTAACATCAATATAGTTATCTCAGCCCTTCATTCAAAGGCGATGAGAAAGAAAAATGACAACGTATGTGCCTCTATAAATGCACTGGTTATGAGGGATGAAATTCTGAGCGGGACAATGGATCTTCTCGATTGAGGTCCAATTCTAAAGGCAAGGACAAAGGAAAGTTAAAGTGTTAGAACTATGGGATATCTGGCCAAATAAAGAAGGACTATTAAAAATATAAGGTAAGAAAAGAGAATTTAGAGGCTTCTTCTAGGGAGGCGAATACTATAGAGTCTAATGAAGGTACGAGTGGATATGATGTATTGTCTGTGTCCATGGTCAGACACTTATACCATGAATGTAAAGATGAGTGGATTTTGGATACTGGGGCATCATATCACATGACTCCTTATTAAAGTCAGTTCACCAATTACAGAGAGTGCGATGGTAGCCAGGTATTTATGGATAATGATAATGCCTATAATATGGTATGTGTTAGATCGGTGCACATCAATATGTTTGGTGGAATCGAGCGTACCTTAATCAAGGTGAGACATGTTCTTAAAATGAAGAAGAGCTTGATATCTCTTGGAGCATTCAAAGTGTTGGGGTGCAAATTTACTGGTTTTGATCGTATCCTTAATGTTTCAAAGGGAGCACTCCTAGTCATGAAGGCTCATGTTGATCGGGAGTACTTCATTGGGTGGAGGTGCAACGCGTAACATCCCAAATTTTCGTGGCCCGAGTACATACTTATGTCTGAGAATTTTAGGTGCTAATAATGTAAAATTTGGATGCTTGAAAATCGCACCTAGTTTTTTTTATATATAGATAAATCACATCTAGTTACATTCACGAAGGTAAATATTCATGAGAGTAAAATTAACTATATTTATTATTAGAGTAAAAAGCTTTTGACTAATATTTAAATACCCTCTCAATGGGAAATTATTACATCATATTCAAGTAAACAACAGAAAACATATAAACAAATAGATTTTAGTGTCATTCTTCTTTTTAATTCAAACGTATCTTCTACAAAATGATTATCATCCGTATTGTCAACTTGTAATTCACTTGCAATATTTATATGTTGGAGAAGGTCAATGCCCTACTCATAGTTATGGTTATCCTTTAAGATTAACAATAATTTAAGAGATTCATAAGAATAATGTGAGGGTTCCGATACATCTTGTACTCCACCACTTCGAGTGGTATCAGTATGAGCAACCAATCTACATGAATGTATGCCTAGTATAGTGTGTGCAATCCATCATATGTAGTGATCATCATAATGTGGAATATAATTCATAGAAAACCCAGCTCACCCCACATTCTCGCACTACGGAGATTCGTCAGCTTGTCCAATGCTATAGTGGATTTTTGTGAACACCTCGAGGCGGTACAATACATAAATCAGATGAATTATGTGACATGATTTGTTCATGGAGCGACTATTTGTAATATCCAATATCATAAGTGATATAATGCACATTACGGATTACTTACATCGATTTGTGCACTACCCAAAATTCATAAAATTACACGTCAACTAAGAGGATCACTACCCAGAGCACATTATGTTCATGATAAAATATACGAATCACTAGATGTGAGACTTCTAACACATCACTTATACCAAAGGGGAAATAAATTGAACCATGGGAGTTTTGGAATTCTAAGACATATGCCCAAGCCATAAAGGGAGGTAACACAAGGCTAACATAATAAAGGAGAAGATTAGTAATCAGCTAACTCAATAAAAGAGAAGATTAACAAATAGGTTAACTTAATAAAAATAAGGAGAGATTAGCAAAAGGTCAACTTAATATAGAGTGGAAGCACGCGTTGCTCTCAAAATTGACAAAGGGCAATGCTTGTATCCATCATCACATATAAATTTATAACAATCACGCATAATTAAAATCATACCTTAACCATAATTTCTAAAGGGATAATAATTGATAGTGGTAAATCAATCAATTGCATAGAAAATCATAGGAATATGAAAGAATGTAAAAATAAGCTATATCATATCAACTCCAATTAGTGTAAGCTTGAAGGAATCCTTTACCTTATCTTTATATTAAACCCTAGGTAGATATCCATGTAGGAAAGCTTTTATATGAATCACTACATTGCTTGAACAAGAGGGAGACAACACATGTGTGGAGAAGGAAGAGGATGATGATGTCTACGATTTATCTCTCTCTCTCTCTCTCTCTCTCTCATTCTGTTTCTCTCTCCCTTGGACATTAGGAGATTAGGAGTGTGAGTAGAGAGGAGAACGCACATGCCCTTTAAAAAAGGAGTAGGCATGTGAGAGGGGTGTGTTCACATCCCACTTGGATTAGGTTTCTTCAATTTGCCCTTTTCTGACAATCTTTCTTTAAATCTATTTCATCCATTATGTAAGGGTCATCGAATAGAGACGGGCTATATGATTTTCTTGGTGATTTGAAATTTAGATTAACTTATTCTAAAAATTCTCCCTACGGGTACCAAAATGAACTTGATTTAAAATAACGGTCCACACTTAATGATCAAGGATCAATTTTGAGAGAAATGTGTAGTCAGGATAGGTAATTAGTTGGAAAAAATTTGGTAATTAATCGATGGCGTAAAAAATCTAAATCGAAAATTTCACCTTTTGTACCAAAAGGAATGAACTGGCTTCAACATTCAACAGTGTGGGATCATAGATCGGGGTCTAAATTTTATATAACCTCATAATCATATAAGACCAAAGTATGATCCAAATTTGAGTTATGATGGATGGCAGAAAGTGGTTAAATTGGAAGATCTAGATTTATAAGGAGTTAATAAGCCTCGAAAGGATAACTTTGCGCGTAAGGAAAAGCCTACCAAAGTGGGGTCTTCATATTTCACACTCAATCCATATTATAGGCAATCTAAGTCATTCATATGAAATTAAATATCTTACTATGACTACCTACGAGGTTTCTTCACTCAATGAACACCAAAATCAACGGCTAAGGGGTTGGTTTGTCAATTGGTCACTTTTACAATGATCTAAGGGTTGAAATTTGACATGTATAGTTAATTTATGATACATAGACATTTTATAAAATTTTACATCAAACAGATCATGGGAACTAAGTGATCTAGAATTCAAGAGTCTAGGTTAATGGCATTTTCATAATTATTACTGATATGAGAGTTTTAAGAAATCTAATAGTTCTACATGGTTATAGGCACGTTCTTAAGAAATTCCTACAAAAGAACTTATATCTAAATCATTATGAATAAAGAATTATTCACCAAATTAATTAAGAAAATGTACATATATCAATCAACATAATTAATGGTCAAATGACATCTTAAAAATAGAAAAATATAATAGTTAGTACTCTAATCATGTTTGTAAGTGGGTGTACAGTCAGTTTTTGTAACCAGATGATCATAAGTGGGTTTTTGGAGTGATCAAGAGGCAGAACATGTATACGATTAGATTCAAGTGACTTATTCATATGTGTAAGTTTCTAAGATTGTAGTTTTGATGGTGGGTTAAGCATATTCATAAGTGGTGAATAAGATGAACGGATCAGAATCTCAATTTGATATGTGTATGAGTAGATACAAATATCAAGTAGTTAGTTTACTATGATGGGGTGGTCCAAAATCAAAGTGGATGATCAAATATATTTACCTATCTGTGGATAGTTGACTAAATGGTTGATTATGATGGATAAGTAGGAATACTTGGACATATGATAATCTTGTCTTAAAATCAATGGTCAAATGACTTGATCTATGGATGAAGATCATTCTTAATCGTCAAATTCTTGTTGGAGAATAGATATAAGGTTAGGATAGATAAATTGGTATCGTACACATGTACATACTAAGTTAAATTTCATGGTGACACTTAAGAACTTTCAATACTCGGGTATTGAAAAGTTCGGGGTGTTACAATCTACCCCCTTAAATAAAATTTCATCCCCAAAATTTAATCACTTCTAACGTTTATACTGATTCATTTTTTTCAAGTTTTCGCTGTATTCATTATGAGGTAGATATATATGTCTAAGTGTATAATTGACTATATGAAATCAGGACGCTACATAATGTCTGTTACAAATTCCACCTTTATTATGCTAGGCCCATTGGACTTGAGCCTATGTGGGCCAAAATCTCACTTTTAGAACATGAAAATTACCAAAAAATAGGACAATTGCTATATGACAAAATAAGAAGCTAGCACATATAAGACAAGCACTATAAGACAAAATTGGATTCTATCCCCAAACTCATCATTAGCTCTCTCCCCATGCCTTAGAAACTAATCATGGCTCATGTCCACCTCATCATATACATGCATCCAATGCATGTCTTGATTTGTGGCACATCACTTCAAACAACCAATTAAGATACTCCACTCCATCAACCACCATGCATCACCTATAACCCATAACCCTTATCCACCATTAGCCAATGTAAGTCTAAATTTTTTCCACCTTAGCCAATGCATACTTAGCACCATCCACCTCATCCATCCACTACCTATACCATACATCACATTCCACCTCACTTTTAGCACTAATAAGATCTCATAAACTTGCCACCTCAACTCCCAATTCCCTATATAAGAGTAGGAGATCTCTTGCACTTATTCTTTTCCTATACTTAGAAAAATTTTGAGATTTTTTAGAGAGAGTGAGAGAGAGTGGGACCAAGGTGTGGCCCACCATTAATCTGAGAGGGAGTGGACCACACATCATCATCCAACCATCCATCCATTGAGGTGAGTCTACACCCATCCTCCTCATCAACCTCTTTCTTCCTCTTTTTATTTTCTTGATATGTGTAGGACTCACTGGTGTGGAGTTCTTGTGTGTACGTATTTATGACTATGGTGGTTAGCAAAGTTGCCCATTGTCATGCCCCAAAATTCGGTACCTGGGTATATCCGACCCCATTTCTGTATTTGAAGGTATGACTTATGTTTTGTATATTTACATTTCATAATCCACACATATATTAACAAAAGGATCTCATTCATAAAATATAAAAATTTAAAATTTTAATAATTAAACATTTATTTAAAGAAAAATAAAATGTCTATGTTCTGACTAGTCAAGATTACCATCAAATACATGTCATCATCATGCTATCATATTATACTTAATACTCATTACACTTATTTAGAAAATGGTAAGGAAACAAAAATAAATAAAAGAAAATCTCTTTAAGCTCCTCCATGTGATCCCGATCCTGAAATTTTAAAATCCTAACAAGGTAAGTTGCGAAGCCTAGTGAGTAATCTCAACATACGTTTCAAAATAATCTCATGTAATATGAATAAAATGTATAAAAAATACAATACATATTTAGGCAAAACAACAAATGAGGAGATTTAATAAACAAAATGTTTCAATGTAAATTTAAAGAAAAATGAATGAATGAAATCAACAAATGTTATACTCCATAATAGCATGTGTTGTTTATTCTTTTTAACACCAGGGCCAGTTTACACCGCTTGGCTAACACCCATGTCAATACAACACCTAGCCTGACAATGGAAACCTTTTGCATGACATGCTTACCCATCCAAAGGACACTTGGTGAGGGACCCATTTGTATGTTAGCTGGTCAGACTACTACCCTACCAAACCTGACAGTGGGAACCTTTTGCAATCCTGACATGCTCACCCACTCAAAGGGTACTGTAAAGGTTCCAAAAGGTACTAGTTAGGTTTCTGGGACTTTCAACCTAAAGGTCTTAATCGCCTCACCTATTTACGCTTTAGGGATTTTCAACCCAAAGGACTTGATCGTCCCACTTATTTTCTGGCATTTCATAACTATTTCAATGATGGATGACTTTAATATTGGATGAATCAAATATTTCTAAAAACATTTAACGACTGCTATTGATCAATTCACAATACATGATGTGCACAATTTATTAAATTTAAAATAAATTGTTAATCAATGTAAATTGCATATACATGATTAAAGTTCTACAAAAATAAAAATAAAAATAAAAATAAATAAACATGCAATATAATTTATTTGATTTAAGAATCCAAAATTTATAAACTCAAGATTTTTACAATAATATTATGTCAACTAAAATAAAGACAACCGAACGACAAAAATTAAAATGATATGTTTAAAACTACAGTAAGAAATTAAAACAAATAATAAAAATTAAAAAAACAACATAACATATAAGATGGGCAAGTAAGATCTAATTATTTGAATGAATGAATAATTAAATAATAAAAAAAACATTATTATTATTTTTCTTAAATATCAAGTGAGAAAAAAACTCACCTTTTTCTTTAAAAGTATTTTCTTTTCTTTTTTCTTTTTCTTTTGTTTTCCTCTCTTCCCTTTTCTCTCTTCCCTTTTCTCTCTCCCTTTTTCTCTCTTCTCTCTCTCCCTCTCTTTCCAACGTGAATGTCCTGCAGTACTCTCTCTCTCTCTCTCTCTCTCTCTCTCTCTCTCTCTCTCTCTCTCTCTCTCTCTCTTTCTCTCTCTCTCTCTCCTCACTTACTCACCTCACCTCACATAACAACGCACTCTACTTCACATTTTTCATCACACCCACAATCCACTTATTTATACTTTTTTTTCCATATGTGAAATGAACGTAAGAAAAATGTTTCTTACTTCTGTTTGCACTTTCTTTCATAACATTTTTTCTTTTTGTTTACAATGTGGGTTGGTCCAGTGTACACATGCACCATGCATCTCATGTGCACCATATGCATGAGCCACATGTATGTGCATGCCATACATATGATCGGTGTGTGTGTGTGTGTGTGTGTGTGTGTGCAGGTGATTGTTGTGCATGATGTGTTTGGTGTATGTGTGTAGTTTTGATGTATTCAATGGTGTATAAGTGTATAATGTAGATGGATGGTCGGACTAATGTATGCATAGATGGATAGATAGATATTTGCAGATGAGTTGTTGTACAATCGCTGGCTAGACTCCAAGGTGTACATTTGGATGGATATATAGGATTTAGATGCAAAGGCGAGTGTTCCGATGATTTTCAATATATAGACGGTTAGATGGTTGTATTGTTGGATGGATGGTTAAATGTATGGTTGGATTCATTAGTTAATGGACAATTGGATTGGATATGTCCAAGTCAATGGTTGAGATTGAACCAGTTAATCTTGTAGATCGATGGTCATATTAGACTAATTGGATACGTTGATCAATGGTTAAAATTAGACGGTTAAAATTTATTTATGTTAGTACATTCTACCTTCCTTAATAAAAATTTCGTCTTTAAAATTTACATACCTATAATGCGAACATGTGAGGGTACTTCTCTTGGATCTCGACCTCTCGTTCCCAAGAAGTCTCTTCCTCGGTATGGTGACTCCACTGAACCTTGACTAACGGTATAACTCTGGATCAAAGCACTTGGTCTTTTCGGTCAAGAATACGTATCGGTTGTTCGATATATGAAGCATCTTCCCTGATCTCTAATTGTTTCCAATCTGTAACATGAAAAATGTCCCGCTCATATTTCCTTAACATCGACATATGGAAAACATCATGAATTTAAGACAACTGAGGTGGTAAAGCAAACCTATATGCGACAACACCACCCCTCTCTAGAACCTCAAACGGACCTATATACCTTGGAGCCAACTTTCCCTTCTTACTGAACCTTATGACACCCTTCATAGGTGTCACACCCCAAACTCAAAAAATGGGCTCATAAAATTCCCGATTGCCAAATTCGGCGCCGACAGCCTCGACAGTGCCCCGTTCTCGGCTCTCGGCACCCATTTGTCAGATTCTGATCCTGGGATCCTAGAAGGAGGATTTTAGTATGATTTTTTTTTATAATAGAGCATAACCACAAGTATAACCAAGTCACAAAACAACATCACCGCATATCCACTATAATAAAAACTCTAAGTATAATGTGGAAAAGAAAATACAAGATGATTAAAAAGCTACAAAATAATCCGATACGCACTCCTACCTCAGCGCTACTACGATCCAACGACACCTGAACACAATGGTCGTGCATAAGTTTATAAAAGCTTAGAGGGTGGTGTAAGTGTGTGCACAAGGCAAGCGTCAAGTATACAATATCAGAGTAATGTGGAAATATGCGTGTAAGCCCATGAATGCTATCAGTTGTACCAAAGCTATGTGATGCAAGGCATAAATACTATCGACCATACCAAGGCTATGCGATGCGAGGCCTATTTAGCCAAATGTTATATGCGAGATGCAATACAAGCATGACAATCTTCATTAAGTATACATATCAGTACAGTTTCTTTCTGAGATATCATTGAGGTCTAATACACTTCACACTGACTGTCGCCTCCCTAACCGTACAGCCTAGTAAGTGGAATAGAACACACTATCTGCCTGACCAGTAGTCTACTAATACCTACTCGGCTCGTCGATAGCGGACTCATTTTCCAACTGGTCAAACTCAACCTAGCTTACAACTCCCTCACTCGGGCAGATAAGGCCACACCCCCTTCCAACCGACCATGACACAGTGGGAGACGCAGCCTACTGGTATTCGCACTCGGGCACTTTTGTATCCACTTGGTCTAGACATTGGAGCATCTCCTAGTACCAAAAAGGTTCTGAAACTTTCACCCAAGGATATCCAAAGTGCCCACAGTACTAGAACCAAGTATTTCTGTATCTGATACGACCATTCACGATGTGCTTGTGGAGGCCACAGCCCTGATGTCACTAGGGCGTATAATGGTCATGTCATACATATGCGAGATGTATGAGTCATACTATCCAGTCATGCAGCAATCCTGCACGTACCGTGCGATCATGTGGGGCACTCCGTCTCATAATGAGTCTTGTAAATGTCTCAGTCTAACGGCTTATGCTATGATCAAATATTCCTCATATCAAGCATACATATGATGCATATGGGCATGAATCATAGAGTTATACTGAGCATGTTTTATGGTGATGAACTATCCTTCCAACAATGATGGGCCTAGATGGCCTACGTACAATAAGTATGAGCCTATCAAGGGGCCTTAGGGAGAATTACAATGCGAACATTTAACCAACATTAATCTTACAATGTGGACATCAAGCCATCATTGCTCCCAAGGCACGGTCCGTTATAAACATCATCATATACACAACAGTGGAATCACATTACAATGGGCCTTATGTACATCCCAATGGGCCTCGACCCATGGGCCTCCAATACATCAAATAGGCCTCAATGGATGGGCCACAAATACATCAAGATGGGCCTCAACAGACGGGCCACAAATACATCAAATGGGCCCTCATATGACAAGTGGGCCACATCACATGGATCGCGTTTATGGGCAAAACCAATGGGCCTCACCAACCACACCATTTATCTATATGCTTAAGATCAATTTAGAGCGTAAAGAAAATAAATCATATTGAAAGGTTATCTGGACCGCATTCCAAATATAAGTGGCGATAATGATTTTCACCATTAAAATCCCCAAGGCCCACCATAACATTTCATTTCCATCCAAATAGTTGATAAGGTCACACAGACCTAATAAAAAAATAAATAATTTTTTTTATATTTATCCAAAACCTCTGGACCAAGGGAGTTTCAATGGTAGACGTTCAATTCACCACTGTTACCAGCAGTGGTCCACTAGATAACTAGATCTGTCTCATTGTGCCTCAAGCCTTAAATGAGCTTTCAAAATGGTTGGACAATTTGGTTGCAACACAAGCATCATGGTGGGTCCCATAAGGATGGACGGTGTGGAGAGAACACATACATCACTGAGGGGTCCCACCATCTATTGCTGTGGACAGTGTGGATAAAACACATACACATGGTGGGTCCCACCGTCCAATGCCCTCGATGGTGTGAATAAAACACATACATCATTGGTGGGTCCCACGTGATGCCCACTATAATGTTTATCTGACATCTAATCTATTAATAAAGTCACGCAAACCCTGATGGAGAGGAAAAACAAATTTTAAATTGATCCACAACTCCTGTGACAACCCTAAAGGGTTTCAATGGCAGACATTCAATCCCACTGTTTCCTGCTGTATGGGCCACCTGAGTCCCACATACAGCTGATTTTTGGGGTGGCCCACTGGTCAGAGGGGACCCAACAAATGCATGGTGTTGATGATCAACACACATCATGGTGGGGCCCACGGCTGGGACTCACAGTCCCTATCCCATTCACGTCCCAGCGCAGGATGCTGCTGCACATCCCTGACGTTAGAGCATCACCTACTGCTTATTTATTTTTATTTTTTTGAAAAAAAAAAGATAGTTTTTCTGTGGTTTTTCATAGGTGGGGCCTACACTAGAAGAATCCACCCCACCCATTGGATTCTACAGTTCATAACAGATCCATCAAGCCCAATATTGAGCATGTTTCGGTGTATAGAAACATTGGAGTGAGTTTCAATGATAGAAAATACTGTTTTCTAAGAAATGGCCTGCCAGATAATCGAATTGGCTCCATTTTTCGGCTCAACGCCTAAAATGAGCGGAGGAATGGAATGGATGGCATGAATAAGGTTCATATATCAAGGTGGGGCCTATATGAGTGGCCCACTCAAAGTCATAAAATCGAGTATTTTTTTTTGCCTGTTAGTACACCTAATGTCCGTTCACACTCCAGCAACCACATCCAGCATCCCTGGACGCTGGATGGAGAGCGTGGATATGTCATCAAGGTGGGTCCCACATAGACGTGGCCCACCTGATTGGGATAAATATGATATTTGTGTTTTTCCCATAATCCAAAGGGTAGGGCCTACATGGCTTGGACGGCCATGGGGTCCATTTGATAGACAGTTTGGAAATCATATAACTCATCATGCGGACACAAAATAAAGGAAGGAGAGAGAGAGAGAGAGAGAGAGAGAGAGAGAGAGACGTGATGATATAGGGACTCCAACACTATGGGCCCTCCATTCCATGCATTTAATCATACATCAAGTGAGTCACAATACATGTGGGCCCACCAAATCAAAAATCAATAGTGGAAATTCCTTCTCCACCAAAATGGAAGGTCTAGATGACCTCTTTTTATGCAAGAAAAATAAACATCATGATGGGGTCCATGGAGAATGGCCCCATAATGGAATGATCATGAAAATTAAAGTAGGTCATCGGCTACATCTAGGGTCCAAAGTGAGATTCATACCATCAATCGGTAAGCCTCACTTGGCCATCATGAAAATAATGAAATATAGGCCTATAGAAACATCCATCGTTCGATCTTCTTGGTTCGATGGAACGCCGAGCTCCTTATGTCCCTCTTTGATGGAGGGTGATGAGAAGTGAATGGCTAGGATGAAGGATTTTGAGTGATAAGTGGGCCACACAACTCACTCTTTTCTCTCATGGAATAGCTTAGACGTGCATTTTTTTGTTGCTTGGAATTTTTGTTTGAGAAATGAGAGAGAGAGAGGGGTGGTTGTAAGAGAAGTGATGGGTTTGAGTGATGGATGTGAGGTGAGTGATGGGTGAGGTAAGAGATTTATTGACTTTTGGAGTAGATTGCTTGACTTGTGGAGAAAGAAAGCATGAGTTGCTCTTATACTTGACATAAGGTGATTGATTAATTAATTGATGAGACATGTTGTAGAGATTCTCTTAGGATTACAAACGCACAGTGTTTTCTCAAATGGAATGCTGGCCCACATCTCCCTACTAGGGTATCGGATCAGTATGCAAGATGCGACGTTGGAACTGTGACGACGGTGCAGTCGCAATGGTACAAGTCTCATATTGAGCCGACTCAGATCTACGGGATATGACTTAGGGTCATACGTAAACATCGATTATAGGTCACAGGTTCTCAGAATTCGATGGGAAGGATCGCAGGAGTCGACGGAATAGTACAGACTAGGATATGGGTCTTACAATAAGAGAAATCTTTAAGAAGACATGATCTCTAACTGCGAACTCTAGATCTCTTCTGAGATTGTCGGCATAACTCTTCTGACAACTTTGGGCTGCAAGCAAATGGTTTCTAATGATAAAAATATTCTTTGTTGTCTCTTGTACAATCTATGATCCAAACAAACTACCTTCTCAAACTTTCATCTAACAATTTGGAGATCTATAAGGCCTCCCGTACAAAGCTTCATATGGCGCCACGCCGATACTCGTCTGGTAGCTATTATTATAAGCGAACTCGATCAATGGTAAATGATCATCCCAACTCCCTTTGAAATCAAGCACGCAAGCTCGGAGCATGTCATCAAGGACCTAATTCACTCGTTTAATCTGCCCATCAATCTGAGGGTGAAAAGCGGTGCTAAAATCAAGAATGATTCCCAGTGCCTTCTGTAAACTTCTCCAAAAATGAGACGTAAACCTGAAATCCCGATCGAATATGATAGATACAGGCACTCCGTGCAGTTTAACTATTTCTTTAATATATAGTTTACATAATTCCTCTAGTGGATAGGTATCATGTATAGGATGTAAATGTGCAGACTTAGTTAATTGGTCAACGATGACCCAAACTGCATCATGATTATTATGTGTCCATGGCAATCCCATAATGAAATCCATGAATATGTGCTTCCACTTTCACTCAGAAATCGGTAGTGGCTGTAACATCCCTGATGGCCTTTGATGCTTTGCTTTCACCTGTTGACACATGAGACATTTGGCCACAAAATCAGCGATCTCCCTCTTCATATTATTTCACCAATATTGCCTATGCATATCGTGATACATCTTCATACCTCCAGGGTGGATTGTAAACTTAGTGTGGTGTGCCTTGTCCATAATTTTCTTATTTAATTCAGCCACATTTGGTATACATAATACATTTGGTATACATAATCTTCCTTGGAACCTTAATCCACCATCGGTACCGACTTTCCATTCCGACTTACCACATTTTTCAGCTTCTATTACCTTAGCTTGTAGCCATGAATCTTGTTGTTGAGCTTCTATAACCTTACTAATTAAGGAAGGTTAAATGGCCAGGTTAAAGAGATGAGCTACAGATGTTTGCGGATTCAATTGGATGTCAAAATCCTTCACCATATCTAACATTTTCCATCGCTGAATCATAAGGTGAGCAATTACTTCATGCGGCTTACGACTTAAGGCATCTACTACTACATTGGCTTTACCTGGATGATATTGGAGGGTGAAATCATAGTCCTTTAAGAATTCCATCCACCGATGTTGCCTCATATTTAATTCTTTCTGTGAGAAAAGAAACTTCAAACTCTTATGGTCTGAAAATATCTCAAACTTCTCCCCATATAGATAATGCCTCCATACTTTGAGAGCGAAAACCATGGCCGCCAACTCCAAGTCATGAGTAGGGTAATTATGCTCATGCACTTTCAGTTTCCTAGAGGCGTAAGCTACAACCTTACCTTGCTACATAAGGATGCAACCTAAACCTCTATATGAAGCATCACTGAAGATTACAAACTTTTCATCACTTGAAGGAATGGTGAGGACAGGTGTTGTCATCAACCTAATCTTTAACTCTGAAAATTCTTGATCACAAGTATCATCCCAAATGAACTTTACACCCTTCCTGGTCAATCGAGTTAACGGTGCCATAATTCGAGAGAAGTCTTTGATAAATCTTCGATAATACCCCACTAAACCAAGAAAACTACGTATTTCGGTCACACTCGTGGGCTGTTCCCACTTTAATACTACTTCTACCTTTGATGGGTCTACTAACACGCCCTTCTTTAAAACTATATGGCCCAAAAATTTCACTTCCTTCTTCCAAAAGTCATACTTTTCAAATTTAACATATAATCGGTGTTCCTGCAAGGTTTGAAGAGTAACTCTGAGATGTTGCTTATGTTCTTCTTGGGTCATATATAAGAATATCATCTATGAATACTATGATAAACCAATCTAGGTGTGGCTTAAATACCCTGTTCATCAGGTCCATAAATACTGTTGGTGTATTTGTTAGTCCAAACAGCATCATGAGAAACTTGTAGTGGCCATAACGAGTCCTAAAGGCCGTCTTTGGTATGTCCACTTCTTTAATTCTAAGCTAGTGGTATCTTGGCCGCAAATCTATTTTGGAGAAAAACTTGGCTTCTTTCAACTGGTCTAAAAGGTCATCTACCTTAAGAAGTGGATATTTATTTTTAATGGTGACCTTATTTAGCTAGCGATAATCAATACATAATCTCATCGAGTCATCCTTCTTCTTTACAAATAAGATTGGCACACCTCATGGTGATGTACTCGGCTGAATGAAACCCTGCTACAATAACTTTTGAATCTGCTACTTTAGTTCCTTCAACTCTACTGGTGCCATACAGTATGGTGCCATGGAGATCGGTGAGACTCCAGGCATAAGATCTATACCAAATTCGATCTCTCTTCTTGGAGGCAACCCCGGTATGTCTTAAAATATGTTAAAAAACTCACATACGACCGGAATTTGATCGATACCTACTTTATGTGGTTCTTCCTCCAAAAGTGCTAAGAAATCGCATAATAGTCCATTCTTTTTCTTTCCAAGAAACTAGAGTCTCGGTTGCCCAGGAATAGAGAATGTCACAGTCTTCTCAAAACAATCTAACTTTGCATGAAACAAAGCTAACCAATCCATTCTCAGAATAACTTCGAACTCTTGCATCTCCAATACGATAAGGTCGGCTAACAATACGAAATCTCCAACCATGATAGGGCAAGATCTACATATCTGATTTAACACTACGGAGCTTTCTATTGGTGTAACAATGACTAAATTCTTATTTAGGAGTTCAGGAGATAGACCCAATGTATGCATGAAGGAGTTGAAATAAAAGAATGCGTAGTTCCTGAATCAAATAAAACTTAAGCAGGCAAGGAATATATAATATGGTACCTTCCACAACTGCTCCATTAGCATTTACGTCTGATGGTACTATGGCAAACACACGACCTTGGGTCAATTGTCTAGAAGCTTAACCTTCCTTCCTTGGCTGGTGGTGGTGTTATTGTGGGCGTTGTTTCTGCTGAGGGGGTCTTTGTTGCTGATGTCTCTAATAATCTTTCGGTACTTGATGATATGGAGGTCTCTGGTACTGTGGATAAGGTGCTTGATACTATGGCTGAGGTCTTAAGTGCATCTGTGGGGGCACCTGATAATGTGGTTGCTGAGGCGGTTGTTTACAAAAATGAGCAGAGTGACACTCCATTCGATAGTTATACATTTACCCATAAATCGGTTCATTGGCTGAACAGGAGTTGAGGTGTTTGTTACCATCATCTTTAGCTTTTTGAAAGCATCACCCTGTGCTTGAGATGTATTCAGTGCAGCCCTAACATTGCTCTTCGCTTCTCTCGTCTGATTACAACTTTTCCAGAAATCTTCGTTATCTCGCTCTATCATTAGATCTCGTTCTACTACATCAGCATACAATCTAAGCTTAAGTGGAGTCATCTTGTTATGAATTGACCCTCTTAGACCTCATTCAAACTTCTTAGCTTTGCAAACTTCATCCTGAATCATATATGAGGCAAAATGGGATAATTCAATAAATTTAGATTCATATTGGCCTACAGTCATCTCACCCTGTTCTAAGCTTATGAATTCCTCTGCTTTCTGCTCCCATACACACTCAGGAAAGTATTTCTCATTGAACTTCTCACAGAACATATCCCGTGTCCATGCAGTATCTTCTTCAATTATTCTAGCAATTGTCTCCCGCCATTGGTTGGCCTCTCCTTCTAACATGAAAACTGCAAGTGTAACCTTCTGCTTCTCATCACATCCTAAAATAGTGAATATCTTTTCAATTTTCTTTTCCACTTTTCTTCCTCCATAGGGTCCGACAAACCCTCAAAAACAGGCAGTTTCAATCTCTTAAATTTCTCTATTAAGCCCCCAACACCATCTTGCACAACTTGGGTGGCTCCTCTATTATCACGACGAATGTGTTGTCCATGAATGGCTGCCATGTCACCTAAAGCACGAAAGACCCCATCAGGTGATTGGCCACTTTCGGTGGTCCCCAGTGTGGCCATCATAGGACTGGCTCTACCTCTACCTTTATCTCCACGTTGGCTCCCAGACATATTCTAAATCAAACAATAAGCTTTAGATATCACATAAGGGTGGATCACTAAAGAAAATACTACAAATTAAGTTTTTATCACAACAATACTCATAGGGGATATATCTTAATTTTCAAAGTGACTGCATTTTCAAGTAAAACCCTAGGTCCTCAATGATTCTAAACCTAAGCTTTGATACCAATCGGTCACGCCCTGAAATCTGGTACCTAGGTATATTCGACCCTGTTTCCATATTCGAAGGTATGACTTATGTTTTGTATATTTACATTTCATAATCCACACATATATTGAAAAAATGATCTCATTCATAAAATATAAAAATCTAAAAATTTAATAATCAAACATTTATTTAAAGAATAATAAAATGTCTATGTTCTTACTAGTTAGGATTACCATCAAATACATGTCATCGTCATGCTATCATACTATACTTAATGTTCATTACACTTATTTAGAAAACGGTAAGGAAATAAAAATAAATAAAAGAAAATCTTTTTAAGCTCCTCCATGTGATCCCAATCCTGAAATTTTAAAATCCCAACAGGGTAAGCTGTGAAGCCTAGTGAGTAATCTCAACACATGTTTCAAAATAATCTCATGTAATATGAATAAAATGTATTAAAAAAATACAATACATATTTAGGCAAAACAAGAAATGAAGAGATTTAATAAACAAAATGTTTCAATGTAAATTCCAAAAAATAAAAATAAAAAATGAATGAATGAAATCAACATATGTATACTCCATAATAACTTGCGCAGTTTATTCTTTTTAACACTAGGGCCAATTTACACTGGTTGGCCAACACCCGTGCCAATATAACACCTAGCCTGGCAATGAGAACCTCTTGCATGACATGCTCACCCACCCAAAGGGCACTTGGTGAGAGACCCATTTATATGTTAGCTGGTCAGACTACTACCCTACCGAACCTAAAAGTGGAAACCTTTTGCAATCCTGACATGATTTAGAAAATGATAAAGAAATAAAAATAAATAAAAGAAAATCTCTTTAAGTTCCTCCATGTGATCCCAATCCTGAAATTTTAAAATCCCAACAGGGTAAGATGCGAAGCTTAGTGAGTAATCTCAACACAAGTTTTAAAATAATCTCATGTAATATGAATAAAATGTATAAAAAATACAATACATATTTAGGCAAAACAACAAATGAGGAGATTTAATAAACAAAATGTTTCAATGTAAATTTAAAGAAAAATAAATGAATGAAATCAACATATGTTATACTTCATAATAACACGTGTTGTTTATTCTTTTAAACACCAGGGCCAGTTTACACCGCTTGGCCAACACCTGCGCCAATACAACACCTAGCCTGGCAATGGAAACCTCTTGTATGGCATGCTCACCCATCCAAAGGAACTTGTTGAGGGACCCATTTGTACGTTAGCCGGTCAAACTACTACCCTACCGAACCTGGCAGTGGGAACCTTTTGCAATCCTGACATGCTCACCCACTCAAAGGGTATGGTAGAGGTTCCAAAAGGTACCAGTTGGGTTTCTGGGACTTTCAACCCTAGGGTCTTAATCGCCCCACCTATTTACACTTTAGGGATTTTCAACCCAGAGGACTTGATCACCTCACATATTTTCTGGTGTTTCATAACTATTTTAATGATGCATGATTTTAATACCATATAAATCAAATATTTCTAAATATCTTTAATGACCATTATTCTTCGATCAATCCATAATACTTGATGTATATGATTTATCAAACTAAAAATAAAATTTTTAATCAATGTAAATTGTACTTAGATAATTAAATTTTTATGTAAAAATAAAATAAGCATTCAATGTAATATATTAGATATTGGTTAAAATACAACACAACAATAAACATGCAACATGATTTATTAAATCTTGATTGAAAAGATAAACATTCAACATGATTTATACAATTTAAGAATCTATAAAAATATATATAAACTAAAGATTTTGCCATAATTTTAACCAAACAAAATCTAAATGAAAATAAATAATATTTTTTTTTTAGACAGGATTAACAATAAGATCTATAAAACTTTAATTAAAACATATTAAAGTAATGACAAAAAAAAATAATTTAAACAACATTTTAGGAAGTAGGGTAAGTAATTATATCAAATTAAAAAGAACATCTAAGATAACAATTTTGTGTTATGAGAAAAAAAATCACTTTTTTCTTTAAAAGTATTTTCTTTTCTTTTCTTCCTCTCTTCCTTTTTCTCTCTCCTCTTTTCTTCCTCTCTTCCTTTTTCTCTCTCCTCTTTTCTTTCTTCCTTTTACTCTCTCTTCTCTCTCCCCTTCTCTTTCCAACGTGAATGTCTGGCAATACTCTCTCTCTCTCTCTCTCTCTCTCTCTCTCTCTCTCTCTCTCTCTCTCTCTCTCTCTCTCTCTCGTCACTTCCTCACCTCACCTCACATAACAACGCACTCTACTTCACATTTTTTATCACACCCATAATACGCTTATTTATTTATACTTTTTTTATCCACACATGAAATGAATGTAAGAAAAACATTTCTTACTTCCATTTGCACTTTCTTTCATCACATTTTTTTCCTTTTTGTTTACAACATGGGTTGGTCCAGTGTACACATGCACCATGCATCTCATGTGCACCGTATGCATGTGCCACATGTATGTGCATGCCACACATATGATCAGTGTGTGTGTGTGTGTGTGTGTGTGTGTGTGTGTGTGTGTGTGTGTGCAGGTGATTGTTGTGCATGATGTGTTTAGTGTATGTGTGTAGTTGTGATGTATTCAATGGTGCATAAGTGTATGATGTAGATGGATGGTCGGACTAATGTATGCATGGATGGACATATAGATATATGCAGATGAGTTGTTATACATTTGATGGCTAGACTCTAAGGTGTGCCTGTGGATGAACAGGCAGGATTCAGATGCAAAGGTAAGTATTCTAATGATTTTCCATATATGTACGGTTAGATGGTTGTATTGTTGGATGGATGGTTAAATGTATGGTTGGATTCATTAGTTAATGGACAGTTGGATTGGATATGCCCAAGTCAATGGTTGAGATTGAACCAGTTGATCTTGTATATCGATGGTCTTATTGGACTAATTGGATACGTTGATCAATGGTTAAAATTAGATGGTTAAAATTTTTTTGGGTTATTACACTCATGTCAGTATGGTCCACCATGATGAACACGATATCCACACCCTTCATATGTAATCCTCTTTATTATTATTATTATTATTATTTTAATTTAATTTTATCTAGACAGCAAGTTCTAAAAATCATATAAAATTGATCATGTTAATATTAGAATTGAAACTTCGGAATAATCTAAACCATAATATGAACTAACTCTAGACCAAATTTTGTAGCCAATCAATGGTCCAATCATCTATAACATCAAGTTTTCTTTGCTGTTGTCCAGCATCAAATGCAGGATTCTGATTTGCCTAAAATGGACCCATTTTTAATTCCTTTAATGAATGTATTAAAAATATATGTTTCAATAGATTCGTAGAAAATTGAACTAGCTTTCCAATAGTATATAATAAGCCTCAATCGGAGTTTGGACGGTTAAGATCTTGGCGTTGTATGAAAGATCTATTTAGGAACTTGTTATGGCCATTCTTGTGTGGGTCATATCCATAATTCTAATGGTCAGATGTATTTGATGTTTGCTCTTAACTTACTTAAGATAGTTATTGATCATATGTATGGTCCCTATGGTCAAATTCTTTCATGATAGAATTTAGAAAATTCTAGACTATTAGATACTTTCGTAAGGATAAATCTTAAATTTCTATGTGTGGTCCAGATGGATCCAAGGCTCTTTATGATTGGAAACCTATAAACGGCTTGAATGATGTATTCCCAAATCATCCATTAGCTCAGATTTTCTAACAAAGAATACAATCATAGAGATTTCATCAATATATTTCATGTGTTACTCGATGAATACGTTGGATCTATGTAATACATAACAATTATCCTCTCATTGACCCACTTGGATGTGGGATCACTTGTGATTTATACATTTTAAAATGGACACCCATGTACATTGTTGTGTGTTCCTTATTTATGCTTCACTAGCGTACGGGCCCCACTTACCATTGGATCTATTTCATTTCCATTGCACTTTCTGTTTGCTGAAATTTCCTGGGTACTTGACTGTATTGCATGTGGGACTCTTTGACACCTTGTAATGGGCCCCACACTCTATAGTTAAGAGTCCCACTTTGGGGAATGTTTAATTCTTATATAAGTGAGTTGGGATGTCCCACTTTTTTGTCAGGAATGATCCCTAAGTGTTTCGAAATTGGGCCCTAAGTTGTGGAAGACCCCATTTCTGAAAATTGTCTAATTATTTGAGTTTTGTACTAACTTTGGGCCTCTGTGGTGGACCACATGCTGGATATATGAGTAGGACACTACTTGAAACCTTTAACCTATACCAATGAATAGGTAAATAATATTTTACTCAGGCTAAATCAGACCCCACATGATCAGAGAGTGGATCCTAAAATATGGTCAGGTATGGTTATGCAAAAGTCAAAGTACCTATGTTTGGCCCTATACCAAATATTACATGTGCACAACCAGTTGGTCCTAGCTTATAGTTTTTGAAGTACATATATAGTACAACAAAGGGCACCTGATGGGACACTAAAAAGTGATCCCCTATGTTCATGGGACATACTCAAGATCGGGCCAAAACTAACTTTGTACTGTGTTTCCTGCACATTTCCTCCAAGTACACATATTTGGGACCTCACCATAAATTGTATACACCAAACTAATGTGGATCACCTTATACTTTTTAAAGCTCATATATAGAGCTACCAGATGGATCCTTTTTTTTTACCAGATGTGGGTCCCACATGATCATAAATCTGAATTGACAATGGCCAGAAACCAACATTTTCACAAAAATCTGTTTGATGTAAAATTTATGTGGGGCCATGTCAGTGGGGTCCACTACCTTTCCAAAGTATTTAATACAGCATCTAAATTCTAAAAAATAACTCTCAGATATTGTTGGGCTTAAAAACCTTAAGTGGGCCATCTAGTATAGGTAATCTTATATGGGCCTTACCTTTCATGTAATGAGGTCCACTTGGCATGTTTTGTAAATGGGTGTTGTATAACTTGTAAAATATTTAGTGGACAGATCTTGCTGTCCAAATGTTCTCTTAAGATATGGGTGGCCTTGGGACCATCTAAATGATGTAACCCTAAGGCCCAAGCAAGCCTAACACTAAGAGAAATTGTTGGGGAATGAGAAACCTACAATGGTAACCTTCCTTGAGCCTGTTGGGCAGGCCCATAGCCTACTGGGGCAACGTTCCTTTCATACTACCTCTAGTCAATTGGACCACACTTAGAGAGACCTATTTTATAATGCATAAACTGAATAATTGGGCCTTTTCTTAATTTGTTGTGTATTTAGCTAGTGGGCCCAATATGATATATGACATGAAAGATATTAGCATGTTATCCTTTATGTTTGAGATTGTGCATTGTTCCTAGTTGGTGGAATGTGTGGAGCCATTTGGTTGTGGAACTAGATCCACACCATTGAAAGCATTGTGGTTGGACATTTATTCCTTTAAGTTGGCTTATTGATTCACCAAGTGGGACTCACACTTGACCTATACGACCCCATGCCTTGCATGTAGTTCAAGTCCAGTGTGGAAGTCACACTAGGCAGGATGCACCTAGTAATGAGTGATATGATGATAAATGTATGGTAACGTGATAATGATGATTATAAGTTGTTGGTTGAAATGATAGATATGATTTAATGAATGGTGAATTATGGCATATACATTGATGATGGATGAGTAATTATTTGTGTTAGTTATGATATTTCTTATGTTAATCATGAAGTGAAAATGATCTTCATGGTAATGATGATGATATTATATATTTATATGCATGATGACAAAATGTGCAAGTTGACCACCATGCTTGATATCCAAGTGATAATAATGCACATATTAATTGTCATGATGACATTGTGGACAAGATAACTATGTTTTGCTTGATGTATGGATGATGACAAATATATGATGCTGGTGAATGTAAGGAAAACCTCATGTATGACAGACAACGAATGCCTAGGGCATATATGATAGTGATGGATGATGGCCATGATATTGATGATGCATGTGAATCCCTATATGTTATGTACTCTATGCACATGATCACATGATACATGTTATGAGGATGAATTTGATGTTGAATGATGTCTATGATAATGATGATACATGTTAGAAATTAAGTACCACCATAACCTATGCACCTTATGTATGTACGTGTTATAGGAGCCCTGGTGGCCATTTGTTAAGTATTCACAAGAGGTATAGGGCCTTAATGTGCTATTGAAGACACTTGAATATATGGACCCTCACGTCACATTGGTTATTCTTGTGTTTAGGCCAATTATTGTTTATATCTGATAGTCATGCTAGTGTCCCTAGTCTAGTAGGACATACTGAAAATATGCTTAGTATAACATCATGATACATGCCCATACATAAAGCTGGCATCGAACCGAGTCAGATCAGATTGGGTCCAACTTGACTCAATCCAGATTTTACATGGGCCAACTCAAACTCGGACCAATCCAGGACCGAGTCCAGGTTATCTGACTCGGTCTGGCCTAAACCCCTGCTATCCTGAGCCGATCTGAGTTTAACTCGGTCATGAAAACTGAGACCGGATTGGGTAAATTTCGGATCAGCCTATTTACATTCAAAATAAACCAGCAAAGGCCCACTGCATTCATGATCGGCCTAATTGCACTTTAGGTTCTTTTCAAGTCCAACTTGGAAATAATGTAATTGCTGTTCAGTGCAAGATTCACAATATGAATGATATGAAAATTACAATTTCTGTAATTCCACACTATCAGTCTCTAAATTGCAGTTCTATTTGTACATCCAAATGCACGCATCTTTTGACATCATCATCATGAGTTATGTCATGTTTTTGCAAGATCCTATCTGTTCATTAGCTTGACCCCACTGAGTATGTTGGATTGTCCCAAAATAGGATGAAACAGGTCACCAGGTGGGTCCCAAGAATAAGGAAGTTTTAGGAACTTTAAAAAAATGACCAATAATCCACATCTTACCTACATGTGCATTCTACATGAGACAAACATGATTTTCAGGCCATGTCACCCTGTAGACCCACCTAGTGAACAACTTAGATCTGATAATCACATGCCACGATAGCATTGGTGAGATTGAGATTGTAGCCTTTGTAAGACCCATTGATAGCCCGGAGTATGGGCATCAGGCGCTAAAGAAAAAGAGGAGACTGGAGAGGAAGAAGATCGGGAAGGGGAGGCTGGAGACTGGAGAGGAAGAAGAAGAAGAAGAGGCTCATTCGTTCTATAGGGTAAGAAGAGAGGGGAGGGGTGTAAACAAGTTAGGGTAAAAAATTAAAAATAATATTTCTACTACTCGCTCCGGGTCGGGTCTGGTCGGTTCGAGCCGAATCCTTTCGGTTTGGGTATTCGAGTTTGATCAGTTCGGATAGACCTCTATCCAAACCTGACCCAAAAAACAATCGAATTTTGATTTATACACTCGATCAGGCCTAATCTAAGCCGTCGAATCTGTTCAGAATGGGTCAAATCCACTAGATCGGGTCAGAAATGCCTACCTTTACCCATACGCATTATTTGCAAGCTTGTTACGAGGAGTGACTGATCATAGCATATGCCATTGGGTGGATTCTTTATGGGACTCCCTGATAAACAGAGTTACCCAACATGAGCGCGCAGTACATGCAGGATCGATGTATGATTGGATAGTGTGATTCATGCACCTTGCATTGTATGATTTGATTGTTGTACGCCCTAGCGACATCAAGGTCGTAGTCTCCACAAGCATAGCATGGATGGCAGGATTAGATACCGAAAATACTTGTTCTAAGCACGAGGGTGCCATAAATGTCCCAGGGTGAAAGTCCTCAAACCCTTATGGTACCAAAGGATGCTCCAATGTTGAGACTAAGTGGATACATGAGCACATGAGGGCCGGATACTAGTAGGCCACGTCTCCCACTGTATCATGGTCAGTTGGAAGGGGGTGTGGCCTTACCTGCCCGAGTGAGGGGGTAATGACTAATCTGAGTCTGACCTAGCTTAAGGAATGGGTCTACTATTGACAAGCTGGGCCCGATATTGGCATATGGATAGTAAGGTCTCTTCCACTTACCTGGTTGTGCGCTTAGATGGGGTGACAAGTTAGTGTTGAGTGTACTAGACCCCGGTGATATTCCAGAGATGAACTGTACTGATATGTGGATCTTGATGAGGACTGACATGCTTGCATTGCATCTTGCATATGACATCGACCACATACGCCTTGTATCGCATAACCTTAGTATGGTTAACAACAATGTACTAGACTCCGGTGATATCCTAGAGATGTACGATACTAATATTGTGACGCCCCGTCATTGTTGCACATGTGGGGAGGTGTTGATGTGGGTCTGGCCTAAAGGCTTGAGCGAACTATCAGTGGTTGGCATGCTACTGTGCATACAATGGGGCGAAACCTTATCCCACATCAGAAGCATTGTGGTGGTTATATGTGGACTTACTGAGTAGGAGTTGCGTACTCAACATCTAACTTATTCATTCATTCATTCACTATCCACTCGGGCTGGTGGTGTTCAACTAAATCATTTTATGAACCTTTGTTATGGCCATGATTTTAGTGGGTACGTGACTAACCTAAGATCAGAAGTTTACCGCATTTAGTCTAGCTATCCAAATTTAGGTATGGGCCTCGTTTGGATAGAAGTCCCTTATGATGGATACCACAGCTTCCGATACCACGTACTATCATCCCGAATCCACACGTCAGCTCTGTCATTTCCCTTTCCTCGTATGTCATATAGTGAAAAATTGGAATTTGATTATCTTGTTCATGATTATTGACTATTTTAATGATTCATGGTCGCTTGTTGAGTGACATGCCTATTATTGATGTCATGTTCATGATAACCCGTTTAGTTGTATAACTTGATTAATTGATAACCTACTTACCTATGATAACATGACTGGTTGATAACATGCCTATGGTTATTTTGAATGTCTTTACGGGAGTGCCTTGATAAGATGTGTTTTACTCCCAGCACACACTAGACTCACGAGCTATGGTTTGCTCATACATATGACTTGCACTTTTTCAGGATGCATATAAGATACAAGAGCTATGGAGTTTGCTATTATTTCCTTCGTTATTATTGAGCCAGTACACCATATTATGTGTGACATGTCGAACAGGTTTGTCTCTTCAATATGCGTTGATACTATGTACAAAATGTGTGACCGCCTAAACAAATTAATCGTTCAAAAAAAAATTCATACTAAAAATCCTCCTTGTAGGACCCAGGATCAGAATCTGGCATATGGATGTCGGGAGCCGAGAATGGGATACTACGGAGGCTGTCAGCGCCGGATTTGGCGATCAGGAATTTTATGAGCCCGATTTTCAATTTTAACACATGACATATGCTTGATGCACATGAGCGAGTGGGACATGAAGGTGCTTTCAAACTGTTGTTTAATTTCATATTTTAAAAGTAGATTTTAATATATGCGAGTATTGTATATATTATAATCATTCAAGGTTATCTTTTAAGTTTGATAAATATGTTTGTAAGAGTGTTCTTAATTATGTACATTATGATGTATGGGGTCCATCTGAAAATGCACCTATTACGTGCCCTGGTTTTTCAATTACGTTGTAGGTTGAGTCAGTCGGATAACAGCGCCTAACAAGAAGATCAAGTCAAGCGTCCGCCTCAACTGGATGTGTAGAAGCTCACCGAAAGGAAAATCATAGCCTCACATCCCATGTCCCAAAACACCAGGTGATTAAATCCTTAAAAAGAACTAGAACATCTTAGGGTTTATGTGTAAGAAAAATTTTTATCAAAAAGAAAATATTCTAAGTTTTTCTTACACTGTCGATTATATCGATTCTCCTTTCGATATGATCGACCAGCTCTATCGATGTCCTCGGCATATCAATCGATACAATTGAGTGAGGACAAAAAGCGTCCAGCAATCAAACAATCTTCTGGACGATTTATCGATATATCGACCTTCGAGTCGATATCATCGATATTCGAAAATCGATCATATCTGAAGTGGATCGATCATATCGACAGACTGCTTTTCGGCGCCCCTATTTTTCTAAAGAAAATTAACAAATGCTTCGATATATCGATGACTGTCCGATACAATCTGAACTCAAATATCGATCATATCGGGTGTCAGTCGATCATATCGATTGGGGGCGCATGTTCTCTCCAACAAGAATTTCAGGTTACTTTTAATGTTAATCGGGGTGCCAGTCGATTAATCGATATTCTTATATCGATCATATCGAGACTTTGTCGATTGATCGAGTCAGGATATAAATCGTCCAGCAAGCTTACATGTAAATCTATACGATTTATCGATCCCATCGACAAGGTATCCGATATGATCGATGTACAAATTCTGATGACATCGACTGTTTCCCCAATCATATCTGTAATCCTGAAATTTTTCAAGGCTTCTCTCTTATTTTTCAACTGTCGATAGATCGAACCATCACTCGATGAAATCGGAGTTCGAAATCCGATAACATCGATGTGTGTCTCGATCCCATTGACCAGTCGGCGGAAGGTTTCCAAAAGTGAAATGACAATTGAGTTTGTATCATCGAGAGGTCGGCCGATACAATCGAGAGTATACGCTCGATCATATCGGCGACTGATCGATGATATCGAACTCTGTCATAAATATGACCATTTATATCCGTTGGAACCTTTTGCCTATAAATAGAGAGAGTAGTCTTCATTGCTGGCAGAGGAAGCGGAGAGTGCTTTAGAGTGTTTTAACCTTCCTATCATTTTCCTAAGCCCTTTCTCTCAGGAAGTTCATCCTCCAATCCACCCTCATCATTGATATCTCATAGAGTGGATTGGAGAAAGAACTTCCGCATTCAAGGATCCTTCAGCTACTACCTTAATGATATATCATTAAGCTGGGATGCCTTGAATGCATAGATGATGGGAACCTCTCTATCTTCCTTATAGGAAAATCTTCAGTGAGTGGTATTCCATCATAGCTTTGACCCAACCTAAGCCTAGCATATATACATCTTTGTGTTGTGGATCAAGGGAGCTGAAGATTCTTCATCAACAAGAAGGAGATCTTCATTATTGCGCTGAAAGGGACTCATCAACTTATCTGTAAGTACTAAGAGTCCAGAGGACACTTGTGATCATTCCTTTTTAGGATTGGGTTTTAAGTGTTGCTCACCATTTGAAGTCCTCAAAGGAGGCTTCCGACAGGAGTGTACGTGCGGGGTGCGTTGTGTGGACCCTTGCTCTGTGGAGAGCATAAACATCTGGTTAGGAGTACGCCAGCAAAACTCCAGGGTTAGAGGTGAACCAAGTAGAAACCTCAGGGTGCGTTGTGTGGACCCTTGTCCTGTGTGGGCATAAACATCTGGTTAGGAATACGCCAGTAAAACTCTAGGGTTTGAGGTGAACCGAGTAGAAACCTCTGTAAAGGTTGAAGGTGAACCTGATTTAAAACCTTAGGTTTAAGGTAAACCATGAGAAACCTCCTTAGTGAAATCCGGTCACTCAAGGGTTGAGTGTGGAAGCCGGGAGTGGAGTAGACAAGTCGTTGAACCACTATAAAATGAATATGTTTGTGACTGATAATGTCTTTCATTTATGTGATTTCCTTGCATGTATTTATATATTATCACATCCTATACACACACAGTCATATCCATCACAGTCTCATCTGTATATTGTTTATCTTTTAAATAGATTGTGATTGGATCCTCTATCAGGCTTGGAAGCCAGTAGAGTTAATTTTTGAGTAATCCTAATCTGTACTCTGTGATAGGATTGAAATATAACTTATAAATCTTTAAAAAGTCCTATTCACCCCCCTCTAGGACATATTGACATATTCCTACCTTAACTCAAGCGGTCTTCACCGCAATTTCAATTGGTATCAGAGCAGGTCTCTCTTTAAGGGCTTCACCGCCTAGAGAGTGATCTTGACTGAAGTAGAAATATGGCCAAAGGAGAGGGCTCATCTGTCACTAGACCTCCAGTATTTGATGGATCAAACTATGCTTATAAGAAGGCCAGAATGCATTACTTCCTGAGATCTTTAGATCATGAAGTTTGGGATGTAGTTGAAAAAGGATATGTGGTACCATCGGAACAAATTGTACTTGAAAATGAAACCACAATCACTAAACCTAAACCGAATGAGAAGTGGACGACGTTTGACAAAGAACGGCGAAATGCTGAAGCAAAAGAAATGAACGCCATCTACTGTGCCATGTCCCAAGACATTTTCAATCAGATAAGTATGTGTGGGACCTCTAAAGAAGCATGGGACTTATTGGAAACAACCCATGAAGGCACAAGCACTGTGAAGAGATCTAAACTACAACTCTTAACTTCACTGTTTGAAAATCTCAGGATGGAAGAGCATGAGACATTTATGGAGTTTTTCACAAAATTGAACATCATTTGTAACTCCATGGGTGGATTGGGAGAGAAGGTTCCAGCACCTAAAATATGTAGAAAAATCTTAAGATCCTTACCGGAACGCTTCAATCCCAAGGTAACAATAATTGAGGAGTGTAGGAATATTGATGAGATGAAAGTAGAAGAACTAGTAGGTTCCCTACAAACTTTTGAACTACACTTCACACAACCCCAAAAATCCAAAAACACTGTCCTAAAAACTTCTAAGATATCAAAACATGAGGACAGTGAGAGTGAAAAGGAAGATGAAGATGAGGAAGTGGCTCTGCTAGCACAAAGATTCAGAAGATTCTTTCAAAGGAATCGCGGCCGCCCCTCTAAAGGTAGAAAGGTGGATGACAAACCTTTAGCAGGAAAATTTGGGAAAAGAAACAGAGAACCACAATGTTATGCCTATCATGAGTATGGACACCTATCTACCGAATGCCCAAACAGAAAAACCAAAAGCAAGGCGATGGCTGCCACATGGGATGATACGGAGGAGTCAAATTCAGAAAACAATGACTCAGGAAGTGATGGAGATCAGAAACCTTTAAAAATTCTTATGGTCTCCACCACTTCAATTATTCCCATGGAATTGAAAGAAAAGAAGAACAACTAGCCACTGAATCATTTTTATCTGACAATGAGGAAATTGAAGAAGAAGAAGACAAAGAGCAGAATAAATTGCAGGATGCTTATAATCAACTATACAATCATAGCATCCACATCCTTAAGAAAATTGGCATGACTGAAAACAAAAAGAAATTGTTGCGGAAAGACTTGGACAGAACCTTAGAAATAAACATACATTTGTCCAATGATTTGCAACAATATCTTACAGATAATGATCAATTGAAAAAAGAAAACCTATCCCTAAAAGAAGAATTATTAGAACTTATGAACAAAGCTGAACTGCTAAGAGATGATAATGCAAAACTCAAAAATGAGAACCACTCACTTTGCATTGATTTAGAAAAATTCAAAAAATTTGTCGAGATAAACTATAATTTTTCTCAGAGTGGTGAAAAACTTGTAAGAATGTTAGGGATAGGAAGGCCTGGAAAAGATAAGAGTGGCCTAAGGTATGAGAAAATCAAAATGAAAACTAGAAAATCTGTTGCTTCAGGTAGCAATACAAGAACGTCTCCAGTTTGTCATTTGTGTGGTGATATGGGACATTACAAGTTTGAATGCTTAAAAACAACTTCTTGTAACTCTGGTCAAAATGACACTGATAAACTTAATCGGACCAGAGTAATGCAAAATATCATTTTATCACCCAAAATGGAAGACAGAACGAAGAAACCACTAGATCGAGTTGGTAAGATAACAAAAGTCACCACAATAAAAACTTCTGTCTCAAGGTGGAGAGTGAAGGAAAAACTGAACTTTGTACCCTGAATTCCTGAGCATATAAGAACACATTCAGATTTTTCATCAAAATCTGGATAATTGGTGAAATGATGCAACTTTTGCTAAATCCTCAATGTTACATCTAAGGTTGGAGACCTCTAATTTTTATATATAAACATTATCATGTTTATATTTGTATAGAACTGGTGTTTCTTTTATACATAAACTGATTAAGTCAAGAAATATATAATAACATGTCAAAATCAGGAAAATTCTGAATAGCACATACTTTCAAAGCAAGTAACGGTCTTCTTCGATTTTATCGACTGAGGATCGATACAATCGACAGCTGTTCAGAATGTGAAAAGTTGTGTGTCCTTGGATAACATCGAGGGTAGTCTCGATAGAATCGATCGACAACTTCTCGATACAATCGATGGGTTGGTCGATATGACCGACAAATGGTGCCCGATAAAAGCGAGCGAAATAGAAAAAAAGGGGTTTCTCAAAGGGCAATTCGACTGTCTTCCCTGTCCGATCCTCTCGACCAATCATCCTAAACCAGGGACCAGCCAAATCTCACTCCAAACCAGGTAATATTCTTCCATCATCAGAATCTCTTTCTCTTGGTTTGTTGGGATTTCTTTTTATCGTTTTCCCAATATTTCAAATAGCCTTTTCTTCCACATGGGAAAGGATAAAAATGTGGCATCTGGTCCAGGTGAATCATCAAGAGGTACTCCACAAAAGGTCCTTGCCTCAAGGGAGAGAGCAAAGATCCCAGACAGAGGGACCCCCACACGGCAAAGATCACGACGTGGTGGGTCCCAAACTGAAATTCCTAAACCAACTCAACCACTGCCTCCTCCTACTGTCCAACGGCCACTAAAATATGTCAATAGGAAGTTGATCTTTGAAAGAAAAGTAGACAGGGAGTGTTTAACATGAAAGGGCCTAGCTATCTGCCCTAGAGGGGGGGTGAATAGGGTAATGCCAAATAAAAATAATAACAGCGGAATAATAAAATAATTAAAGCACAATGCTTAATATAAAATAATTGCAATAGCCTAGAATAAGGAGATTGACACTTTATCAGTTCTAAGGACAACCTTACACCAAAAACCAGAGGTTTAAGGTAGGACAACCTTATTTTTAGAACATCCTTGTATCACAAACCAAAGAGGAATAAAAAGCAATGAAATTAAAATAACTTGCGGAAAATAGATCCTAAGTTATTACAACATTCATCCACACTTTGCTTGAAGTGATTACAACATTCATCCACAAACACAAATCACAAAACTGAATGAATAAAGGAATGAAAGAATAAAGCACATCCACAACACAACGATATATAGTGGTTCGCCTGTGTGTACACCAACTGTTATCCAACAACCACACAGATTACTACCCCACTCCTAATATCCTCACACAGGGGATATTAGCATGCACTATCAAAATAGGTTTCACAGGTTTACCTAAAACCTTCACAATTGTGTCTTTGATCTCGGGCTTACACAATCCAAAAACCCCACAATCTGAGTTTTCTGGCTCTCCTCAGATAACCAATACAATGAGATTTTTCTGGCGAATCTCAAACAAAAACCAGAGAAAGTAAATTACAAAACATGTAAAATACCTGAATCACCTTTTGATGAAGCACGGTAGAACCAATCGGAGTAGTAGTTTGATTCAACGTTCAAAGTCCAATACTCACTTTAAAAATGGTTCTAAGTCTAATTGATTTAGATCAAACGGGCTAGATCTATTTGATTTTGAATCCAGAAGAAGGAATAACAGAAATTCCCCTTTTCTAATAAGATTGGAATGTAGATTAAAATCAAATAAGAATAAGCTAGTAAAATGAATATTAAATAAGCACAAAGCAGCTTAAAATAAACACAAACTTATCTCAGAGAATAGCCTAAAGAATTCTTGAATAGAATTGATTTGAAGTGCTTAAACTCTGAAGTTCGTGCTCAATTTATAGACTAAAAAATCCCGTCTACGACTGGTCTTAGGATCCAAGGACTGGTCGTAGCTCCAAAGATTTTCAAAAGATTTTCGCGGGATTTGATTTTTAGTTCCACGACCGGTCGAGGGTGGTCTACGACCGGTCGTGGGCCATCTACGACTGGTCGTGAGACACCTACGACCGGTCATATGACCCTAAAAATGGTTGCTGGAATTTGAGTCGTAGGGCTACGACTGGTCGAAGGATGAGTCGTAGAACTCACAAGACTGGTCGTAGGATGTCCAGGACTGGTCGTAGGACAGCTAGAAAGATCTGAAAATCTTCAACTACCTAGGACTGGTCCTGAAAAATCTAAGACTGGTCGTAGTAAAGCTAGGACTGGTCTTAGAACACTCCAAACAAGCATATAAAGATATATGAGTTATGTATCCGGAATGACCTACAATAAAGCCCATCCTAATCTCAATCTAAGGTCAAACAAACCTTAAAAGTGAGATGGACTTGAAAGTCTGTACACTCAGATGACCCTTAAGAGAAGCTTGTGAATATTCAAAACTTGTAGTAGGCCTTCATAAGCTTAATCTTGACTTAATAAAGTCTTCTAGTAAACTTGAACTTGATCAAACCTTGAACATGCAACCTTGAAAACTTTTATTCTTGATTTCTTCATCCAAGACTTGAAAACTTTCTTCTTTTAAGATCTTGTCTTGAAGTGCGATGTCTTGATATGTCTTGATTGCAATGAATAGACTTCAAACATAAAACACAAGATATACAAGACATAGATATAGGTTTTGGCACCACAAAATTTGACAACTAAAGGGATATGAAATCATAGCACTTATAATCTCCCCCTTTGTCAAATTGTGACTAAACACATAACATCAAAGATAATAAGGAATGATAAGTCATAAAACCACAAAATACTCTACTCCCCCTGAGTAATACGAGTATTGCTCATATAATCAATACATAACATGAAAACCTCAAAACTTCAATCCGCATATCCATCATTCCACGTATCCTTCTCAATAAATACAAACAAAATTACTCCCCCTATCCGTATTACTCCCCTTTTAGCAATGCTTACTACTCCCCCTTTTTGTCACAAATTGACAAGGAAAATGAACAATATAAAGGAGAATATAGAGAGCAAATAATGAGAAGGTGATATGAAAGGACATAAAATAAACCTGAAGTGTCAAGTCATAATCCATACCACAAAGTACAATATCCATTTTATGAAACCAGAATCCATAATACATATCCAGAGTAAAAGAAATGTTATACTATTTAGAAGGTAATTCACTTAATCTGATCCAGAGGAGAGAGTAGGAATAGACGGATCAATCTTGTGTAAGCCCTTATTTATGCGACGAAGATATTTTCGCATGTACTTGAATCTCATGTCATGGGCTATATTCATATTATCAAGTTTTTTCTCCAATGCACGAAGGCGTGCATCAAAACCAGAAGGATCATAATCTGGATCATTAGGTGAATCAGTTTCTATACATCAAATAAGTCATCCATATTAACATCTTATTGTGGAAGATCACCAGCTTCCTCTTCGTTTCCAGCAACACCACCATCACCACCAACACCACTAACACCAGCTTCATCAAATTGGCCACGGAGCAGATCCAATTTCATCTTATTAAGATTGGCATTGTTAAAAATGAGATGAAGAATTGGTGCCTCATTAACCGGTTTATCGACAAGCATGTGAGTGGATAGAACATTCATAAGATAACCGAATGGAATATCACTGTGACCTGGATGGAAACGAAATTGTATAATGGAATGACAAATTAAAGAAGGAAGACAGACCTTGATTCCAGAAGCAATAGAATGCAATACACGAACCATGAAAGAAGTTAACTCAGTTTTATTACCGGACCGAGGATATACATTGGAAATGAAGAAACGATGTAGTATTCTGTATTTGGGTAACAGATACTTTGCAGGGAGCGCATTCCCTTTGTGAGTCCAATGCACATAAATTTTGCATAAATCTCTAGTTAACATGCGTTTTTCCGATTCTGAAGGTTTTTCGTATAAAGTATGAATCGGTATTCCTTCATCATTAACAGGTATATCCATAATACCTGATATTAAATGACGGTCTACTTCAAATTTCCCTTCTCTTGTATCAATAGAAGATGTTAAATTATCAAGGGAAAAATCTGAAATGCCTACAACCATTGATTGAGCAATGGACTGGTATGCAGACCCACCCCAAAGCAAAATGTTAGTCCAACCTACAGATTCAAGAAGGGGAATGACACCATATGGAGTAATGTGATTTAGATTAGCGGTATGCTCAATGATAATGTTACGGGCACGCAAATCCCGTACATCTTGAGTATCATCTTCGGGTGACCGAAGATGCCGTCTAGTTATTGGTCCAGATCTGGATGAAGATGGACCACGGGATGTTTTCTTTTTCCCCCTAGCATCCATATCCAAAAAGATATACAAAGAACAAGCAAGATGCACAAATGAAAGATGAGTTTTCTCTAGATCAGCAAATAGAAAGCGAACCCTTGAAAACCTCAACAAGAGATGAAATCAAACTCTACTATGAACAAATCAAAGCATAGAGATCATGAAACATCAAGAAAAATGATGAAATAGGACTTACCTTGAAGAAAAACTAGAAATCGAATGATTGGTCGAGCCACGACTCGTCGTAGGTGGGTGTGGAAATGAAGAAGAAGGAGATTTTTCTCAAATTATATGATGTTCACGAGATCCACGACCGGTCGAACCACGACCGGTCGAGCATCGACAAAAAATACATTTTAAATGAAAAATTTTAAAATTTAAACAATTAAAATGTGAAATACAATACAGTATGATACATGCAAGCAAGTATATTCAATCTAAAATGTACATACCAAGATTAAATTTCAATTTATTAAACCTGCTTTTGTCGAGCGGTTTAGTAAATATATCAGCAAGTTGAGTTTCTGTTGGTATATATTCCAATGAAATAATTTTTTCTTCAACCAACTCACGAATGTAATGATACCTAATGTCAATATGCTTAGTACGTGAATGTTGGATTGGATTTTTGGAAATGTTTATAGCACTGAAATTATCACAATATAAAATCATTGAATCTTGATTAATTTCATAATCGCTAAGCATGCGTTTCATCCAAACTAGTTGAGTACATGCATATCCAGCTGCAATATATTCAGCCTCAGCCGTAGAGAGCGATATTGAGCTTTGCTTCTTGTTGAACCAAGAAACAAAACAATTTTCAATGTAAAAACAACCACCACTGGTTGATTTTCTATCATCAATATTTCTGGCCCAATCAGCATCTGAATAGCCGGCTAATTGAACATTAGTATCAAAAGGATACCAAAGTCCTAAATTTATAGAACTTGCGACATACTAATAATCCGTTTAACAGCAGTGAGATGTGATTCCTTAGGATTAGACTGATATCTCGTACAAATTCCAACACTGAATGCGATATCAGGTCTACTAGCAATAAGATATAGCAAACTACCAATCATACTATGATATAGTTTAGGATCTATCTTTACCTGTAGAGTCTTTTGAGAGTCTTAATGTTGTACTCATAGGAGTATCAAAGTTCTTACCTTCTCAAATCCAAACCTTTTAACTAAGTTTGAAGCATATTTGGTCTGAGAAATGAAAATTCCATCAGGTTGTTGTTTTACTTGCAACCCTAGGAAATAGTTAAGTTCGCCAACCATGCTCATTTCGAACCTTGATTTCATTAACTCTGCAAACTCAGTAGACATGTTAGAATAAGTAGATCCATAAATAATATCATCAACATATATTTGAACCATCAAAATATCAGTGTTATTCTTTTTAAAAAAGCGTCTTAATGACACTACCTACTTGAAAGCTATGACTAAGTAAGAATTTAGTCAATTTTTCATACCATGCCCTAGGTGCTTGTTTTAGACCATAGAGAGCCTTTTTGAGACGAAATATATGGTCAAATAACTTAGGGTCTTCAAACCCTGAAGGTTGTTTAACATACACTTCTTCATGTAGATCGCCATTCAAGAAAGCACTCTTTACATCCATCTGAAAGATTTTAAATTTTCTGAAACATGCGATAGAAATAAAAAGTCTGATTGATTCAAGGCGAGCGACTGGAGCAAAGGTTTCATCGTAATCGATGCCTTCAATCTGTGTGTACCCTTGTACAACCAGTCTAGCCTTGTTTCGTATAATATTTCCGAGTTCATCAGACTTATTTTTAAAGATCCACTTTGTTCCAATAATGTTTTTATCTTTAGGTCTAGGAACAAGATACCAGACATCATTACGAACAAATTGATTAAGTTCATCCTACATAGCAACTATCCAATTTTTGTCAGAAAGTGTTTCTTTTACGTTGATCGGTTCTATTTAGGATGTAAAACAAACATAATTACATATGTTCTCAAGTTGTTTGCAAGTACGAACTCTAGTGAGAGGATTTTCAAGAATTTGATTGGTTGGATGATCTTTAATAGTCCTTGGTTCAGATTCTTTTTGACTTGATGAGATATCTAGATTGTCAATAATAACAGCTTCATCATCATCTGAACATGGGGCTGGTGTATTCAAATGATCATCAATGACCACATTGATGGACTCTTGAATCACACCAGTTCTCTTATTTAGAACCCTATAAGCTCGACTGTTCAAAGAATAACCAAGAAAAATTCCTTCGTCACTCTTCGTATCAAACTTACCCAAATTTTCACAATCCCGTAAAATATAACACTTGCTGCCAAAACTCCGAAAGTATTTGACAGTAGGTTTCTTTTCAAACCATAATTCATAACAGTCTTATTATCAGATTTACTGGTATAAACTCGATTAATAATATAGCATGCGGTATTAACTGCTTCAGCCCAAAGATTTCTAGAGAGCTTCATACTATTCAACATAACATTAGCCATTTCCTGAAGCACTCTATTTTTCCTTTCTACTATACCATTTTGTTGCGGTGTTTTGGGCGCTGAGAATTCATGTGATATTCCCTTATCACTACAGAATTTCTCAAAACTACTGTTTTCGAATTCAGATCCATGATCACTATGGATCTTACTAACATGAGAACCTTTCTCATTTTGGATTTGTTTGATGACCTTTTTCACTTCATCCAGGATTTCAATTTTGTCTTTTAAGAACGATACCCAAGTAAATCTTGTATAGTCATCTACGATAACCAAGATGTATTTTTCGCCTCCTCGACTCTCCAATCTGGTAGGTCTAATAAGATCCATATGGAGAAGCTCGAGTGGTCTAGATGTGGTGTTAGAGTTCACTTTCTTGTGAGAACTCCTAATTTTTTTGCCCAACTGGTATTCACCACATATTTTTTCTACTTTTTGCAATTTGGGTAGACCTCTAATTAGTTCTCTTTTGCTCAATCTAAATAAGTTTCGATAGTGTACATGTCCAAGGTGTTTATACCATAATTCAGTCTCATCGGTATGGACCATGTAACATGATTGAGTAGATGAGCTAGCATCACTAACAATGTAGCAGTTTTCAGAAGTTCTGCGACCAGTTAATATAACGAAACCCCTTTTATTAACTATCTCACAACCTTTATTAGAAAACTTTACACTATGGTTGTTATCACATATCTGAGAAATGCTTAATAGGTTGTGTTTTAAACCCTCAATATATAAGACATTCTTAAATAAGGGAAGGTTATAAAGTTGAACCGTACCTTGGCCAATAATCTTGCAATTGCTTCCATCACCAAATGTGACTGACCCATCAGTCATATCTTTTAGATCGGTGAATAAAGCTTTGTCACCTGTCATATGCCTGGAGCAACCACTATCTAGGTACCACTTTGAATGGCTTGTTGCTTTGAAAGTAGTGTGGGCAACTAAGCTGGCAACTTTAGGAACCCATTTCATAACTGTTTTGGGTTTAGGAGTATAGATGATCTTTTTCTATCTATTGTCATAGGACCGACCTATAGAGTTTGACTTTAATAACTCCTTGAGAAGATCAATAATTTTTTCAGCCAATTGATTACGGTTTTGAAAATTAAAGTTGACATGGCCACTTTTGGGTTTTTGGAAAGACCTAGAATTTTTGGACAAACCTTGATAGGTATTCTTTTCTTTTGAGGTCGAAGACTCTCCTTTAACAAATCTAGGAGCAATATTCTTTTATTTAGGAGATGTATTTTTATCATAGCCCAACCCGGATCGATCGCCACATTTTCTTGATCCGGACAATAATTTTTCCAATTTCGGATCTCCTTGGGCATATCTCCATGTGTCTTTTAAACTCAGAAGAGAAGCTACCTCATTTTTGAGTTTGTCTTTTTCGGATTTCAAATCTTCAATTTGAGAGGTTTTAAAATCTAAATCATTTTTGGTTTTTTCAAAAGAATTAGAAATATGAGATTTTTCTATGACTAGAGACTCATAATCTTCCATAAGCTTAGAAAATTTTTCTTTTGTAATTTAAGCTTGACAACAATTTTACAACTTTCTTTATACAGGGCATTATAAGCATCTTGAAGATCATCTTCATTATCGCAATCACTATTCAGATTTTCTTCACTAGATGTATCATCATGATCTGAATAGGTAATCTTGGCTAGAGTCATAAGGGCTTTAACACCATCGCCTGACTCGGTTTCAGAATCTTTTGATTTAGAAGAGGATTCAGAATCAGATGATTCATCCCAAGTAGTCATCATGCTTTTCCTTTTCGATTTGTCCTTTTTAGGACATTTGTTAGATAAGTGCTCATACTCTTGACAGTTGTAACATTGACTATCTTTCAAGGATTTACGAGTTCTAGGTTTAGATCGTCTCTTATCATTTGTTTTTGAAAATCAACCTTTTTCTTATTTTTGAAAATTTTGTAAAACCTTTTTGCTAAAAGTGCCATATCATCTTCGGTATTTTCTGAATCCGAAGTGCTCTCTTGAGAAATATTTTTAGATGATTTGAGAGCTATTGATTTTTCTTTAGGAGCCTTAAAGGATAACTCATAGGTTTGAAGTGAACCAACTAATTCATCAACCCCCATGGTATCCGTATCACGAAGTTCCTGAATTGCGGTTACTTTAGAATTGAACCGTTCAGGAAGTAAAAGTAGTATTTTTGCGAACACTTTACTTTTAGGGATTTTATCACCAAGACCCCACATAGAGTTCACTATGTCATTCAATCTAGTGAAGAAGTCCATAAACATCTCATTCTTCTCCATATGAATTTCTTCAAATTTAGTTGTGAGGAGTTGGACTTTAGATTTCTTGACAATAGAAGTACCCTCGTGTGTCGTTTCTAATATATCCCATGCTTGTTTTGCATTTTCATAAGAGATGATTCTTTTGAATTCATCTGGTGATAATGCACAAGTAATTGCATTTAGTGCTTTTGCATTAGCACTACTTTCAGTTTTCTGAAGTGTGGTCCAAAGAGAATAAGCTGTTATTTTCATAGTTTTTGAACCATCGTCATTAGCAACTTCAGTAATAGGAGGGTTCCATTCATTCACTGTGGCCAGCCACACACTTTCATCTAAGGATTTGAGGAATATCCTCATTCTGGCTTTCCAATAGGCATAGTTTGTGCCATTAAAAGGTGGTGGCCTAGTGACTGATAGGCTATCAAAATTTGACATCTTAATATAGCTTATATCGTTAGCTCAGGAAATAAATCCAATAAAATAAACAATAAGCACGAGCTATTAAGCTCTGATACCACTTGAAAGGGCCTAGCTATATGCCCTAGAGGGGGGGGTGAATAGGGCAATGCCAAATAAAAATAATAACAGCGGAATAATAAAAGAATTAAAGCACAATGCTTAATATAAAACAATTGCAATAGCCTAGAATAAGGAGAACGATACTTTATCAGTTCTAAGGACAACCTTACACCAAAAATCAAAGGTTTAAGGTAGGACAACCATATTTCTAGAACGTCCTTATATCACAAACCAAAGAGGAATAAAAAGCAATGAAATCAAAATAACTTGCGGAAAATAGATCCTAAGTTATTACAACATTCATCCACACTTTGCTTGAAGTGATTACAACATTCATCCACAAACACAAATCACAAAACTGAATGAATAAAGGAATGAAAGAATAAAGCACATCCACAACACAACGATATATAATGGTTCGCCTGTGTGTACACCAACTGTTATCCAACAGCCACACAGATTACTACTCCACTCCTAATATCCTCACACAGGAGATATTAGCATGCACTATCAAAATAGGTTTCACAGGTTCACCTAAAACCTTCACAATTGTGTCTTTGATCTCGGGCTTACACAATCCAAAAACCTCACAATCTGAGTTTTCTGGCTCTCCTCAGATAACTAATACAATGATATTTTTCTAGCGAATCTCAAACAAAAACCAAAGAAAGTAAATTACAAAACATGTAAAATACCTGAATCACTTTTTGATGAAGCCCGGTAGAACCAATCGGAGTAGTAGTTTGATTCGACGTTCAAAGTCCAATACTCACTTTAAAAATGGTTCTAAGTCTAATTGATTTTAGATCAAACGGGCTAGATCTATTTGATTTTGAATCCAGAAGAAGGAATAACAGCAATTCCCCTTTTCTAATAAGATTGGAATGTAGATCAAAATCAAATAAGAATAAGCTAGTAAAATGAATATTAAATAAGCACAAAGCAGCTTAAAATAAACACAAACTCATCTCAGAGAATAGCCTAAAGAATGCTTGAATAGAATTGATTTGAAGTTCTTAAACTCTGAAGTTCGTGCTCAATTTATAGACTGAAAAATCCCGTCTACGACTGGTCTTAGGATCCTAGGATTGGTCGTAGCTCCAAAGATTTTCGAAAGATTTTCACGGGATTTGATTTTCAGTTCCATGACCGGTCGAGGGTGGTCTACGACCGGTCGTGGGCCATCTACGACTGGTCGTGAGACACCTACGACCGGTCGTAGGACCCCAAAAATGGTTGCTAGAGTTTGAGTCGTAGGGCTACGATCGGTCGAAGGATGAGTCGTAGAACTCACAAGACTGGTCGTAGGAAGTCCAGGACTGGTCGTATGACGGCTAGAAAGATCCAAAAATCTTCAACTACCTAGGACTGGTCCTGAAAAACCTAAGACTGGTCATAGCAAAGCTAGGACTGGTCTTAGAACACTCCAAACAAGCATATAAAGATATATGAGTTATGTATCCAGAATGACTTACAATAAAGCTCATCCTAGGCTCAATCTAAGGTCAAGCAAACCTTAAAAGTGAGATGGACTTGAAAGTCTGTACACTCAGATGACCCTTAAGAGAAGCTTGTGAATATTCAAAACTTGTAGTAGACCTTCATAAGCTTGATCTTGACTTAACAAAGTCTTCTAGCAAACTTAAACTTGATCAAACCTTGAACATGTAACCATGAAAACTTCTATTCTTGATTTCTTCATCCAAGACTTGAAAAATTTCTTCTTTTAAGATCTTGTCTTGAAATGCGATGTCTTGATATGTCTTGATTGCAATGAATAGACTTCAAACATAAAACACAAGATATACAAGACATAGATATAGGTTTTGGCACCACAAAATTTGACAACTAAAGGGATATGAAATCATAGCACTTACATAATACCTTACAACTTAGAACCTCTATTTGCTGTAATTGGTTGGCTGCCCATCCTGGATCACTCCTGGCACCATAGTACAGATTCTCAATCTACAAATGGCTCCAGTAGGCCTTCCAAATTGGGATCTTGACTTTCCAGACATACGCTCTAAAATAACCAAATACCTATGCCATAACCGAGATATCTCATGGCATCAAGGGAATGCCCTAAAAGCTAGGTATATGGAGCCCTGGTTCAGAGTCATGCATGGGATCTTCACCACCAATCTGTATCCAAGAAGCACGAACAGATCGGATCTAACAAGCCTTATGGTGATGATAATCTACTTTGTCGCAATCGGGACGAATATCTGCCTTCCAACCTTAATTGTAAATCAGTTTGTCAATGCAATCCACACGTCTAGAGATTTGCATCTGTCATATCCCTGGATTTTTAGTAGAATCTGTCAGAGCATTGACTTTCCTTCTATAACAGATCCGGTTTTCCCCCTCAAAGTTTTCAATAAGAAAAATATTCAGAAAATGGATCTGAGATTTCATAAATACAAGGAGGAAACTGAGGAAGAAATTCATGCTGAAGCGGAAGGAGAAGTAGGTGGTGATCTCATGGAAGGAGATGCAATGGCTGAGGATGCACCTCTTGGACCAGATGTTGCTCCGTCCACATCAACTACCAGGTATGGCAAAAGGCTTAAACTGGACAGGATTGGGGCCATTCAGAAGGACATGCACTCGATGAAGGAGCGCCTCACTATTCTGGAACGAATGGTTCAAGGAGTTCAGAGTACGGTCCAATAGTTGGTGGATTTACTAACGTGCCGACGGGACGACACGATGCCATCTCACTTTGATCCCTGATGTCGGTTTTATACAAGCTTTCATGCACCCTTACTCTTATTTCTGTGTATGAACATCAGTATCTTTTTGGATGTTCTACGCTTTCAATAGTGCATGACAAGTTTTTTTCTCTGGTTTCTTGTTGGATGAATTTATCCATGGTTGGGCTAAAATACTTTTTATTGTTGGTTTATATTGCTGCCATCTGGGGCAGCATTGAATATTTCTCCCAATCTTGGGAAGCTTAAATATGGCTTAATCTAGTTCTTTTACTTCTGCCATTTGAATTTCTCCCTGGTTTATTGCAGTCTTAAGCTTATGGTCTGAATGCTTATCTATTAACTTCATGCTTCATTAATGTATGCTTTACACTGTCTTCATTTATATACATCTATCTCTGGTTCACCCATATGCTTTAATCTTCAGTCAATATCACGTCTTATACCTTTGCCAATGACTGACAAAAAGGGTGAGAACAATTCAAACACCCCAAGAGAAAATTGTATATCTTTGTTGCAGGTGTTAAGGGGAGCAACCGCAACAAGTAAGGGGGAGTTTTTGAATTAAAGGGGAGAAGTTTATTGGGTGTGTACATGGGAGTTTAGAATTTGTAAAATTGTGTTAATACATGTACACACAATTTAGGATGTATTTATTTAGATATGTTCCTAAGGTGTTTTGGGTATTTTGTCACGTAATTAATAAAGGGAGAGATTGAAAGTGTACCTACTACGTGCCCTGGTTTGTCAATTATGTTGTATGTTGAGTCAGTCAGATAACAGTGCCTAACAAGAAGATCAAGTCAAGCGTCCGCATCAACTGGATGTGTAGAAGCTCACCGAAAGGAAAATCATAGCCTCACATCCCATGTCCCAAAACACCAGGTGATTAAACCCTTAAAAAGAACTAGAACATCTTAGGGTTTATGTGTAAGAAAATTTTTTATCAAAAAGAAAATCTTCTAAGTTTTTCTTACACTGTCGATTATATCGATTCCCCTTTTGATATGATCGACCAGCTCTATCGATGTCCTCGGCATATCAATCGATACAATCGAGTGAGGACAAAAGGCGTCTAGTAATCAAACAATCTTCTGGACGATTTATCGATATATCGACCTTCGAGTCGATATCATCGATATTCGAAAATCGATCATATCTGAAGTGGATCGATCATATCGACAGACTGCTTTCCGGCGCCCCTGTTTTTCTAAAGAAAACTAACAAATGCTTTGATATATCGATGACTGTCCGATATAATCCAAACTCAAATATCGATCATATCGGGTGTCAGTCGATCATATCAATTGGGGGCGCATGTTCTCTCCAGCAAGAATTTCAGGTTTCTTTTAATGTTGATCGGGGTGCCAGTCGATTAATCGATATTCTTATATCGATCATATCGAAACTTTGTCGATTGGATCGAGTCAAGACATAAATCGTTCAGCAAGCTTACATGTAAATCTATACGATTTATTGATCCCATCGATAAGGTATCTGATATGATCGATGTACAAATTTCGATGACATCGACTGTTTCCCCGATTATATCTGTAATCCTAAAATTTTTCAAGGCTTCTCTCTTATTTTTCAACTGTCGATAGATCGAACCATCACTCGATGAAATCGGAGTTCGAAATCCGATAACATCGATGTGTGTCTCGATCCCATCGACCAGTCGGCGGAAGGTTTCCAAAAGTGAAATGACAATTGAGTTTGTATCATCGAGAGGTCGGCCGATACAATCGAGAGTATACGCTCGATCATATCGGCGACTGATCGATGATATCGAACTCTGTCATAAATATGACCATTTATATCCGTTGGAACCTTTTGCCTATAAATAGAGAGAGTAGTCTTCATTGCTGGCAGAGGAAGCAGAGAGTGCTTTAGAGTGTTTTAACCTTCCTATCATTTTCCTAAGCCCTTTCTCTCAGGAAGTTCATCCTCCAATCCACCCTCATCATTGATATCTCATAGAGTGGATTGGAGAAAGAACTTCCGCATTCAAGGATCCTTCAGCTACTACCTTAATGATATATCATTAAGCTGGGATGCCTTGAATGCATAGATGATGGGAACCTCTCTATCTTCCTTATAGGAAAATCTTCAGTGAGTGGTATTCCATCATAGCTTTGACCCAACCTAAGCCTAGCATATATACATCTTTGTGTTGTGGATCAAGGGAGCTGAAGATTCTTCATCAACAAGAAGGAGATCTTCATTATTGCGCTGAAAGGGACTCATCAACTTATCTGTAAGTACTAAGAGTCCAGAGGACACTTGTGATCTTTCCTTTTTAGGATTGGGTTTTAAGTGTTGCTTACCATTTGAAGTCCTCGAAGGAGGCCTCTGACGGTAGTGTACGTACGGGGTGCATTGTGTGGACCTTTGCTCTGTGGAGAGCATAAACATCTGGTTAGGAGTACGCAAGCAAAACTCCAGGGTTAGAGGTGAACCGAGTAGAAACCTAGGGATGCGTTGTGTGGACCCTTGTCCTGTGTGGACATAAACTTCTGGTTAGGAGTATATCAGTAAAACTCCAGGGTTTGAGGTGAACCGAGTAGAAACCTCTGTAAAGGTTGAAGGTGAACCTAATTTAAAATCTTAGGTTTGAGGTGAACCATGGGAAACCTCCTTAGTGAAATTCGGTCACTCAAGGGTTGAGTGTGGAAGCCGGGAGTGGAGTAGAGAAGTCCTCGAACCACTATAAAATGAATGTGTTTGTGATTGATAATGTCTTTCATTTATGTGATTTCCTTGCATGTCTTTATATATGATCACATCCTATGCACACACAGTCATATCCATCACAGCCTCATCTGTATATTATTTATCTTTTAAATAGATTGTGATTGGATCCTCTATCAGGCTTGGAAGCCAATAGAGTTAATTTTTGAGTAATCCTAATCTGTACTCTGTGATAGGATTAGTGTGATAGGATCGAAATATAACTTATAAATCTTTAAAAAGTCCTATTCACCCCCCTCTGGGACATATTGACATATTCCTACTTCAACTCAAGCGGTCTTCACCGTAATTTCACCATCACCCATGATTTTTGGTGGAGGTCATCATTGTTTGTCACATTCATTGATGACTATTTTAGGAAAGTGTAGGTTTATATTTTATGAAAAATAAATCTGATATTTTCATCAACTTCAAGTAGTGGAAGGTAATGGTGAACAAATATACATGGCGAAATGTGAACGTATTAAGGACGGATAACGGTCGAGAATTCACTTTTAGAGATTTAAATCAGTATCACAAAGATGAAGGGATCGTGAGGCATAACATAGTGCGTCACAAGACAGAGAAAAATGGTATGGCTGAGCGGATGAATCAAACACTCTTGGAGAGGGCTCGATCCATGATCAATAATGACGGTTTAGGCAATGAATTATGGACTGAAGTCGTTAACATGACTTGTTACTTTGTGAATCGGTCCCCTTCTAAAGCCATTAAATGTAAGATTCTAGAGGAAACATGGAGTAAGCAGCAGGCAGACTATTTGAGACTATGTGTATTTGGTTGTGACACTTACTCTTATAAACCGTTAGTCGAGAGAGATAAGCTAGAGCAAAGGGCCAAGAAATACATCTTTGTCAGCTATGGTGGTGGTGTGAAGGGGTACAGATTGTATGACCAAGTCACACAAAAAATCATCCTTAGTCGTGATGTTAAATTCGACGAATGATCTTTATTCCATAAAGATAATTACAAGGAACTAGAAAAGTTAGTTATGGACATTTAATTAGATAAAGATGAGACACGAGCTGAGATAGAGACACATACAGAAGTACATGAGCAGGTGGAGCAACCACTTATAAGAAGGAATCTTCCGCAGGATCACAAGTTACTAACAAGATACATGGATAACTTAAATGTCTCATATGCTCTCATTACAGATGAGGGGGATCCATCTACTCTTCATGAGGTTCTTAAGGAGCCAGATGCTGAACAGTGAAAGGTTACGATGGATGATGAGATTGGCTCTTTATACAATAACGACACGTGAAAACTAGTAGAGCTTCCCGTCAGTCGAAAGGCAATCATGTACAAGTAGATTTTTAAGAAGAAACAGGATAGATATAAGGCAATGCTGAGAACGAAGGGATACTCTCAGAGAGGTGTCGACTTCACTAAGATATTCGCACCTATGGTGTAGCAACTATCTTTCATATTCATGTTGGTGTTGGTTGCCCAATACGATCTCGAGGTAAAACAAATGTATGTGAAGACTACCTTCCTACATAGGGAATTAGAAGAGCAGATCCATATGAAGTAACCAAAATGTTATAAAATATAAGGGACAAAGAACAAGGTTTATAAGTTAAAAATATTATTGTACAGCTTGAAACAGTCACCTAGGCAGTGGTACAATATTTTGATTCTTTCATGGTGAATTAGAGGTTTACTAGGAATAAATATGATCATTGTGTTTATTACAAAACACTAAGTGATGGGAAATTTATCATCTTAAGATCAACTTACTGAAGACTTAATTATTAGGAACATTTGAGATAAAAGATCTAAGGGCTATAAAGAAGGTTTTCGACATTGATATACACAGAGACAGGAGGAGGAGCAGGATATATGATTATCTAAGGCAGAATACCTTGAGAAAGTATTAACATATTTGGGATGGACAAGGCTAAGACGGTCAACGTTCCACAAGCGGCTTACTTCAATCTATCTTCAAAATAATGTCCTAAAACTGATGAAGAAAAATAGTGTATGTCTCGTGTGCCTATGCGAATGTAGTTAGCGGCTTGATGTATATCATGATCTGTACGATACTAGATATTTCACATGCATTGGGTGTTATAAGCAAATACATGTTTAACCCCAAAAAGTAACACTGAAAAGTAGAGAAATGACTACTTCAATACATTCAAGGCATGCAGGATTAGATCTTATCTTTTGAGAAATCAATGGTCAAGTTAATAAGTTATGTGAATTTTAATTACGCGGGAAGTGTGGATAATAGAAGGTCGACTTCCGATTACTCTTGTTTGTGATAGCGGGTGGAGCGATCAGTTAAATGTCGAAGCTTCAATCCATGGTGGCACCTTCCAGAACTGAAAAGCTGATTACATGGCAATGATAGAAGCATTTAAGGAAGCTCTTTAGTTGTGAGCGATGATAAATCAATTAGGGCTTCAGCAGGAGGCCGTGCCGATTAATTGTGACAAAGAAAGCGTGATCAATTTGGCTAAAAATTTTGTTTATTACTCCTGAACATGTATTTCTCACAAACATCCCGGTGGCCTCTACCTACCTTCTACACCCTGTCTGAGCTACTACCAAAATAATATAAAGGCCTGCTGAGATGCATCTTGACCTATTGTAATAGGATTAGTCGAGACTTTAGCCATTGGATGTAACACCCTGTACTTTTCAGTACTCGGGTGTTACTTTGTAACCTAGCTTAGTATAAGTGGAAACCTAACCTATCAGAACAATTACATTAAATCTAGTCTAAATTTGACGATTGAAACAGACCCCACCTATATATCAAGCTATCCAACCGATGATTTTGGAAATAGACCATCACACCATTATAAAACCTACATTTTAACCTGAATCTAGCCACCAAGGTTAATCTACGTTTCTAGATCGAGTCCATATTGATCGATTTTCCAATCCATCACTGAATCATTAAATCAATAGTTAAACTCCAAATTTAACAATCCTTAAAGACCTAAGAACTCATGTGAGTCAAATATGGATCGATCTAATCGAAAGATTGCCTAAAACCAACAACAAACACCATGGATCGTTTTAAAAAGGGCAAATCAAACCATTCATATTTCAATTCGAGAAATCATATCATCAGATTCACCATTCAACGAGCCACAACTTACATTTACACGATCTAACAAAGTGTCACCTTAATTCAGATCAGTTGGATGCAATGCAATAATATATAAATACCTGAATCAATTATTAGAAAGGCTAACATCATTGAATGTATGAATCCAACATTGATCATCTTAATTAAATTATATAATCCTTAAACTCGCCACTAACTAGCCTCGAACAAGTCCAAAAACCCTAATTTTTAGTTTGGGTCAAATTTGGGATAGACCTGACCATTGAGTCATCAAAATCGCTAGTACGCACTCAAATAAAAAAATTTTGAGTCACCTGAGCTTTGGATCTACCAGATCTTTAGGTAAGGACACTAATTCAGGCCCTTCAAATGAAATGGACAAAGTATATTTATCAAATACATCTACGTGGACCTCACTTGAGGCACGCATGTGCACAGCCCATGCTAACCCGCGGTGCACCGAAATACATAGCCCCTTTAATCGGGGGTTGACCTGAGCAAGACCCAAAAAAGGGGAATTTCATCTCCTTGTTCCCGCCCGGATCTGTTTCAAACAGACGAGGGCCACTGCAATGGCTTGTGGCCCATCATCATCAGCCAAGCTGATAATTTGAGCCATTCATTGATTCGAGCACACGATCAAAACCAAGACCATAAGTTTTACAAGAAATCATGTGTACAGCCACGTGCACAGCAATGGACGCAAGAGGAAGGTGCGCTCGAGCGGCTTCTGAAAGCGGAAACTCTGCATTTTTCTTAGTTAGCAATCCGAAAGTAACGTCTCTCTCTTCATCTTAGTCATAAAAGTGGAGAAATCTCAGCCCTTTAACGGAGCTGCACCGGGGTTTTCGTAGCTTTAGAGAAGTGGAATGAATTCTTCCTTTTGTTGTTGGTATGATCTCAGCCACTGGGATCCTTCTAGAAACTATCCTGGATCATCCCAAGCGTCGAAATTAGGGTGTTAGAATCACCACAATGTTTAGCTAGGAGATCTCTTACGAGATCTTGTTAACTCGAGAAATCGGATGCAAAATGAGAGAAGTTGTGTAGCATCAAGGAATCTTGATTGTCCGTCCAAAACATGGACCCCACATTGATCACTGACCACATCTACACCATCCAAGTGTATCAAATCATCAGATCAACCGACCATGGAAGATTCGCCATTGATGGCTAGATCATCTTCCCCATTGAACCCGGATACCCATCATCTTGTTGTGGGCCTCCTTGTTTGATCTGAACTGTCCATCTAGTAGTCCATAGTCCCAGAAATCCATCCATGTGATCTGATCATAAACATGCAAAGAAGTAGCGGCTGGTTTTCCATTTAAACCTCGGGTCAAACCATCTTAATACCACACACCCAACTAATCCCCGGATTAGTTGCGTTAGAAGGCTCTAGAAGCTGAACAGGATAGCTATAAAAGTTCTCCTTCTATTTTGGGCAACCGGCCCTAAAAATTTGGTAAAGAGAGAGAGCATAGAGCAGCTCTGAGTTGTGTCGCACCCACCAATTTGAGTCAGGTCTGAGTCGTAGTGGAGCCAAGCCCCATCTGGATGCAGGAAGGTCGAGCAAGAGATGAAAGGAGGAAGAAGAAGAAGAAGGAAGAAGAAAATTGGGAAGAAAGTAGAATAAGAGACGGAGCAAGAAGAGACGAGTGGAGAAGAAGAAAGAGAGAAAAGAGGGGAGACGCGGAGTCGACTCAGCTGGTTGTCCAAGTTACTGAGTTCGGGAGCTGAGACTGGTGGTGTTGTTACCCCACTAGACCAAGTCCAGCTCGTGTCAAGACCCCTGAGAAGAAGAGTAAGACTTGGAAAAGGAGAGAGGTTGAGATTGGAAACCAAGTTGCAATACCGAGTTAACTTAGTTTGGACAAGGCATTTTTTGTTTGGACCGAATTGAGGCAAAGTTGGGTTGACCGAATAGTAGGTGAGTCGACTCCTTAATACATTCTAGTTAGTGATTAAATAAAACTAATTTAGTGTATCAATTTCCTGATTTGAACAATTGTAGGATTTTATAAATTTTCTTAATTAAATCTACCTTGTTGAATACAATCAGGAGCTCATTTGAAAATAAAGTGAATTAGGGATTTAGTTTGAGTTGAGTGGAAATATTAAGGTTACCTTATTCAAGGTTGAAATGATTAGGGACTTGATTAAGTTTTGGGTGGTGTCGAAGCAATTAGCAAAGAGGTTGACCTTAAAGTGCGCATTCAAGTATTTGCAACGTTGGAAACCAAGTCGACCCTTAAAAAGTGAGGATTACTCTTCAAGCTTTATACATCTAGATAATTGACTTGTTCATTCGCTTTCGTTCATATATCTTATAGATTGCCAAATATGGTTAGTTTCCCATGTTGAATTTGAATACTATAAATAGTTGATGAATTAAGTTTAAAGTCAAATATTTGAATATGCGGTGAATTTCAATTATCTCTATCTTGTTTTAAGGTTAATACTTTAGCTATGCATGTGTTATCTACATTATACGTCGCAAAATTTATTATTTATAATTACTTGATGGCGTTTTTAGGAAATCCTCGAACTAGTGGCCACCTATGTTATAGATTAAATAAATTTACATTGTGGACTTATCATCTTATGGATTATTTATGCCTATATGAATTTTGGAGAATAATCCATTCTTATTGTACCATTAAATGGAATATTCGACCCTTGCGGCTTTTATGGAATAATTGCTCCATGTGGCTTTAATAGATTATTCTATATAACCTTGCAATGGTAAGTTTCACTTGTTAGGCTATAATTGGCCACTAGTTGAGTAGGTTACCTTTAAACATCCTCTTCGTTAGCCTCATAAGCCAGAGATGGTGGAATGGGACACTATGCCTGAGCTGCCGGCCTATGCTAAGAACAAACCCCCCATAACAACCTTTGAGCTTTCTTAAAATGATTGTTTGAAATTGAAATAATAATGGTTAAGCTAATCATGCATTTTCATGGTATATATTACGGTCTTTTCTGGGTGATTAATTTTTCCTGGGCGATCTATATTATTTTGTCTTTTCTGGATGGTTAGTTCTCCTTGGGCGTACATTTGTGTACTTTTCTGGGTGACTAATTCTCCTTGAGCGATTTATATTATATGCTTTTTTTCGGGTAGCTAGTTCTCCTTGAACGTATCTTTAAGTATTTTTTTAAGTGACTAGTTCTCCTTGGGTAACTTTTTTTTACCAGCTGGATGTGCATCCATAGGTCGGTGAGCATGTACATACATCCATGCATTTAAACAAGATTATCTTTTATAATTTATTTAATGAATGCGTATTTGATGAACCTTACCTGATTTCCATGATAATCATTGTGTTATATTTGTTATACATTCTTTGATAACTGTGGTTAATTATCTTGATGATACGATAAATCTTGGGGGTTATACTTCACTGGATAGTCATTGACACTATCGAACCGTATTCAGTGTGCAGGAGACGCAGAGGAAGCGTATACTAGTGTTCATGTGGAATGGGAAGAGCTAGATGATCTTACGACTATCCATTCCTGATTTTATTTGTATTTAATTTATATTGTTATGTTTGTAAAGGTTAAGACATTGGTTTGTATAAGTTTTTGAGTAATCGCTTGAAATAATTGGTTTTGTATAATTGGACTCCCTCTTATACTTAATTGTTCGATCCCCATTACAAGAAAGAGGGTTTTCAGTGACGAAATACGTTTTCGTCGCTAAAAGTCACTTTTAGCGACGAAATAAATTTTCGTCGCTAAAAGGCTGCAAACAATTTTTCATAAAATTTGAATGGATTACTTTTAGCTACGAAAATTTTCATAGCTAAAAATCATGGATGAAACTTTTAGCGATGAATATTTTCGTTGCCAAAGGCTGCAAACAAATTTTAAAAAAATTTGAATGGATTACTTTTAGTTACGAAAATTTTCGTAGCAAAAAATGTTGAGACTTTTAACGACGAAACTTTTCGTCGCTAAAGGCTGCAAACAATAGGAATGTATTACTTTTAAGTACGAAAATTTTCATAGCTAAAAATCGTAGATGAGACTTGTAGTGGCGAAAATTTTCATCGCTAAAGACTACAAACAAGTTTTTTAAGAAATCAAATGGATTACTTTTAGCTACGAAAATTTTCGTAGCTAAAAATTATAATTGAGACTTTTAGGGATGAAAATTTTCGTCGCCAAAAGCTGCAAACAATTTTTCAAAAAATTCGAATGGATTACTTTTATGTACGAAAATTTTCATAGCTAAAAATCATGGTTGAGACTTTTAGCAATGAAAAGTTTCGTCGCTAAAGGCTGCAAACAATTTTTCTAAAAATTGGAATGGATTACTTTTAGCTACGAAAATTTTTGTAGCTAAAAATCATGGATGAGACTCATAGCGACAAACATTTTCGTTGCTAAAGGCTGCAAACAATTTTTCAACAAATTCGAATAGATTACGTTTAGCTACGAAAATTTTCATAGCTAAAAATCGTGGATGAGACGTTTAGCAAGCGAAAGGCTACAAACAATTTTTCAAAATATTCGAATGGATTACTTTTAGCTACGAAACTTTTCGTAGCTAAAAATCATGGATGAGACTTGTAGCAATGAAAATTTTCGTCGCCAAAAGCTACAAACAATTTTTTAAAAAATTCGAATGGATTACTTTTAGCTATGAAGATTTTTGTAGCTAAAAATCGTGGATTAGGCTTTTAGTGATGAAAACTTTTGTTGTTAAGGGCTGGAAAAACATTTCGAAAGGATTACTTTTAGCTACAAAAATTTTCGGTAGCTAAAAATCGTGGATCAGACTTTTAGCGACGAAAGTGTTCATCTCTTAAAGCTGCAAACAATTTTTCAAAATATTCGATAGGATTACTTTTAGCTACGACAATTTTCATAGCTAAAAACGTGGATGAGACTTTTAGTGATGAAAATGTTCATCGCCAAAGGCTTTTTTTTAAAAAAATTCGAAAGGATTACTTTTAACTACGAAACTTTTCGTGGCTAAAACTCCTGGATGAGACTTTTAGTGATGAAAATGTCCGTCGCTAAAGGCTACCGGGTTACTTTTAGCTATGAAAATCTTCATAGCTAAAAACGTGGATAAGACTTTTAGCAAATATTTTTTCATCCCTAATAAACGTGAATGAGACTTTTACCTACAAAATATTTCGTAGGTAAAATTCTCTTTTAAAAAAAAATAAATATATTCCATCTCAAATTTCCTGATATACACATGTTGGAATATAATTCATCATATTCTTCCTGATATACACCTATTATATATTATATTTCATCATATTCACATTCACATTCACACTCACATCCATCTAAACCCTAACTACGTAAATTCATCCAGATATAAACTACATTCATCCAAACATAAACTGCATCCATTCAAACACAAACAATCTTATGGAAAAAAAATAAATAAATGAAAAGATAGAGAACATATGAGAGGTGATCCAGTCAAATGGAAAGAAAAACAACCTTAACCTAAACCTAAACCTATAACCTACACTTATAAGTTTAGGTTATAGGTTTAGGTTTAGGTTTTAGGTTTAGATTAAGGCTAGGTTATAGGTTATAAGTTTAGGTTATAGGTTATGGGTTATAGGTTATGGGTTATAGGTTATGGGTTATAGGTTATAGGTTAAGGTTCAGGCTAAGGTTAAGGTTTAGGTTGTAGGTTTAGGTTTAGATTTAGGTTTATGTTTAGGTTTAGGTTTAGGTTATAGGTTATAGGTTATAGCTTTAGGGAATTAAGAATAGGTTAAGGTTTAGGTTTAAGAAATCAGGTTCTGGTTCGGGTTCGGTATCGAGTTTAGGTTTCGATTTTCAAGTTTAGGTTTAGGTTAAGGTTAGGGAGTTGAGATTAGGATTAGGTGTAGGTTTAGCTTTAGGGATTTGAGATTACATTTAGGTTTTAGGTTTAGGTTATAAGTGTAGGTTATAGGTTTAGGTTTAAGTTAGATTATAGGTTAAGGTTTAGAGAATTAAGAATAGGTTAAGGTTTAGGTTTAGAAAATTGGGTTCGGGTTTAGGTTTGGGGTTTCAAGTTTAGGTTTAGGTTAAGGAGTTGAGATTAGGATTAGGTGTAGGTGTAGGTTTAGGGATTTGAGAATACATTTAGTTTTTAAGTTTAAGTTTAGGTTGTAAGTGTCAGTTATAGGTTTAAGTTTAAGTTAGGTTATATGTTATAGCTTTAGGGAGTTGAGAATAGGTTAAGGTATAGGTTTAAGAAATCGGGTTTGGGTTCGGGATCGAGTTTAGGTTTGGGTTTTCAAGTTTAGGTTTATGTTTAAGTTAGGGATTTGAGATTAAGATTAGGTGTAGGTTTAGGTTTGGGGATTTAAGAATACATTTAGGTTTTAGGTTTAAGTTTAGTTTTAAGTTTTAGGTTTAGGTTAAGGTTATAGGTTTAGGTTCAGTTTAGGTTATAGGTTATAGCTTTAGGGAATTAAGAATAGGTTAAAGGTTTAGGTTTAGGTTTAGGAAATCGGGTTCAGGTTCGGGATCGAGTTTAAGTTTGGGTTTTCAAGTTTAGGTTTAGGTTTAGGTTAGGGAGTTGAGATTAAGATTAGGTGTAGGTTTAGGTTTAGGAATTTGAGAATACATTCAGGTTTTAGGTTTAGGTGCAGGTTTAGGTTTAGGTTTTAGTTTATAGGTTTAGGTTTTGGTTTTAGCTTTAGGTTAAGGTTATAAGTTTAGGTTATAGGGTTATAGGTTATAGGTTAAGGTTTAGGTTAAGGTTATAGGTTTTGGTTTAGGTTTAGGTTTAGATTTTAGGTTTAGGTTAAGGTTATAGGTTTAGGTTAGGTTTAGGTTTAGGTTTAGGTTTAGGTTATAGGTTATAGGTTTAGGGAATTGAGAATAGGTTAAGGTTTAGGTTTAGAAAATTGGGTTCGGGTTCGTGTTTAGGTTTGGGTTTTAAAGTTTATGTTTAGGCTAAGGAGTTGAGATTAGGATTAGGTGTAGGTTTAGGTTTAGGGATTTGAGAATACATTTAGGTTTTAGGTTTAGGTTTAGGTTTTAGTTTTAGTTTATAGGTTTAGGTTATAGGTTTAAGTTTAGGTTTTAGGTTTTGGTTTTGGTTAAGGTTAAGGTTAAGGTTAGCTTATAGGTTATAAGTTTAGGTTATAGGTTTAGGTTTAGGTTTAGGTTATAGGTTTTGGTTAAGGTTTAGGTTTAGGTGTTAAGTCATAGGTTATAGGTTATAGGTTTAGGGAATTGAGAATAGGTTAAGGTTTAGGTTTAGGAAATTGGGTTCGGGTTCAGGATCAGGTTTAAGTTTGGGTTTTCAAGTTTAGGTTTACGTTTAGGTTTGGGAGTTGAGATTAGGATTAGGTGTAGGTTTAGGTTTAGGGATTTGAGAATACATTTAGGTTTTAGGTTTAGGTTTAGGTTATAGGTTATAGGTTATAGGTTAAGGTTTAGATTTTAGGTTTTAGGTTAAGGTTAGGTTATAGGTTATAAGTTTAGGTTATAAGTTATAGGTTAAGGTTTTAAGTCATAGGTTTTGGTTTAGGTTAAGGTTATAGGTTAAGGTTTAGGTTTAAATTATAAGCTATAGGTTTCAAGAATTGAGAATAGTTAAGGCTTAGGTTTAGGAAATCGGGCTCGGGTTCGGGTTCGGGATCGGGTTTAGGTTTGGGTTTAGGTTTTAGGTTATAGGTTATAGGTTTATTTTATAAGTATAGGTTTTGGAATTTGAGAATAGGTTTAGGTTACAAGTATAGGTTTAGGTTAGATTATAGGTTAAGGTTTACGGATTTGATTTTAGGTTAAAGTTTAGGTTTAGGTTAAGGTTGTAAGTTTAGGTTAAGGTTATAAGTATAGGTTATAGGTTAAGGTTAAGGTTAGGTTTAGGTTATAAGTTAAGGTTTTGGTTTAGGTTATAGGTATAGGTTTAGGTTTAGGTTTATGTTTAGGTTTTTAGGTTTTAGGATATAGGTTTTGGTTTAGGGTTAGGGTTAAGTTATAGGTTATAGCCTTAGGGAATTGAGAATGAGTTTAGGTTATAAGTTTAGGGTTATAGTTTTAGGTTAAGGGTGTGGTACCTGCAAATACAAATATAAATACGGTCTGTCCAAATGGCCAGGCCCCTCCAATGCTGTCCATAGAAAATGAACAACTTCATCATGGTCATAACAGCAGTTCCCACCTTCCAGGGACCCCCGCTCATTCGGATACCTCCGACGCACATCCGGGTCTGCTCCATTAATTTCAAGAAAATACATAAACACGGTCTGTCCAAATGGTTAGGCCCCTCTAATATTTTCCATATAAAATGGACAGCTTCATCATGGTCATAATAGCGGTTCCCACCTTCCAGGGACCCCTGTTCATCCGGATAGCTTCGACACACATCCGGGTCTGCTCCATTAATTTTGAGTAAATACTTAAACATGGCTTGTCCAAATGGTCAGGCCCCTCCAATGTTATCCATAGGAAATGGACAGCTCTATCATGGTCATAACAGTGGTTCCCACCTTCCAGGGACCCCCACTCATCCGGATAGCTCCAATGCACATCCGGGTTTGCTCCATTAATTTTGAGTAAATACATAAACACGGTCTGTCCAAATAGTTAGGTCACTCCAATGCTATCTATAGGAAGGACAAGCTCTTTATACCAGGTGACTTACAGCTAATGAAAATTTTCAAGTAAATTGTATGAGGTTTACAGTAGTCTTAGAGTACAGAAAATTTCTAAGTATGTGCATTTTAGTTCGAGTTATTTCTATAATTACGATAGCCTTAAGAGGGTTAATACGAGAGATATGTTGATTGTAAAAGGACTTATTAAAACTATATTGGGTTATCTTGTCGGACGTAATGATTTTAGGACCAACAAGATAACCCAATATATTTAATCGGCCCTTTTGCAGTTAACTCATCCCTCATATTAACCCTCCCAAGGCTATCGTGATTAGGAAGGAACTCAGACTAAAATGCACAGACTTGAAAATTTTCTACACTCCACGATTACTGTAATCCTCGTACAATGTATATTCAACGATGTATATAATATAATGTATATAACATGAAATGGTACATGAGTGAGACAAGACAACGTAACCTTTTATATAGAAGCCATAAATTAATAGATTAAGATTGTCCTATCGAGGAGATTCTTAGGCGTAGTCCATCTACTGTTGGGACAAACAGGCATGGGTTTGGATTATTGGACCATGGCCCCCACCTGTCATTGAAAACTAAGGATTAAAACAATGTATTGGGTATCATATCATTCACCACCGATTAGGTGGCCATTTTTGTTGGTGGTTTGTAGCCATTTTTGGAGTGGCGGAAAATATTTTCTTTTACATTATAACACAAATAATGGGGTACAATGTAATTCGAGGCACAATGTACTAAATTGGACTTGTGGAGAGAGAGAGAGAGAGAGAGAGAGAGAGAGAGAGAGAGAGAGAGAGAGAGAGAGAGAGAGAGAGAGAGAGAGAGAGAGAGATGAATTGATTCCCATTGGGCATGCATTGCCTATGGCAGGAGAAGAGCTAGGGAATGTAGTGATTAGTAACATAGCAGCTATTAGGTTGCTTGATACCAATCCATAACAAGGATTAGAAACAAGCTTTGGCATAACACATGGTTTACAAGATGATACAACCATATCCATTGTGGAAAATACCAACGCACATCCAGACATGTACAAGTTTCAGACAATACTTGAAACCTTGAGCCACAACCATTTTATACTGAATTTTTCATTGCATCCATGGAGAAATTTGATGGTCTGATCTTAAAAAAAAAAAGACATGCATCAGAATCAAGGATTTACTATTTCAATTCAGTTTCATCATGTCATTCCTTTTTTTCATCTGAACATGGTTGGAATGTTCACCAAAAAAAAAAAAACTCAGTCAATTTTAAGCTTGTGTCATGTGTCCCACATAGAACAATACGAAATACTACAGTGGTCCACATTAAATTTAATAAGTTCCAATATTGGTCATTGGGTCTTTTCCAATCTATGAAATTTGGGGGATATGGTCCATCCCCAGATAGAGGCAACAGATCAATGGTCTAGATCCCCAAACAAAAGGTCCCACTACTAAAAACCAACAGATTTTGTTAGAAGAAATTAATGGATCCATACAAACGGGGGAGCAATACTATATATATATATATATATATATATATATATATATATATATATATATATATATATATAGAGAGAGAGAGAGAGAGAGAGAGAGAGAGAGAGAGAGAGAGAGAGGCAATAGATCAAAGGTATAGATCCCCAAACAAAGGGTCCCACTACTGAAAACCAACAGATATTGTTAGAAGATTGGCGAGACAATGCATGAACTGGCTGCAAAAGTTAACAAGTATGCTCGTGGAATGATCAGGGGGTCTGCTTCAACCTTGTTTGAGGAGCTCATGGGAACTTCCCATGAGGTCGAGCTGTGTTGGCCTCACCATGATGTGTGTCAAACATCAACACCGTGCATTTGATGGCTCCCCTTTAAATTATGGGATATCCCAAAAATCAACCGTGCACTTGGTGGGGCCCCAACTGAAATTTGGATGCGTCTGAAACTTGGTATGACCCCTCATCCAAGGGGCACACACATACTGGATGTGCGGGATTTGTGAATCTAAACCAATTTGTGCCCAAAAAATAATTATGAATGTTTTAATGAAGGGTAACCCCTCTCAACTTTTGTATGTGGTGTGGCCCGCCAAGGGATGGTGCATCCAACTGATAGGGTAGATGTTTTACATGCATCATGGTGAGGTCCACAGAGCCATATCAGACCCCAGCCAAAATTTAGGGCATGAGCCAAAAAATGAGCCAGATTTAAAGTTCAAGTGGACCACACCACAGGAAAAGGAGAATCGAACACCCATTGTTAAAAACTTCTTGGGCCATTGTTTACATTGGTGTGGGCCACTTCAACGTTGGATCTGCCTCATTTTTCAGATCATGCCTCAAAATGCCGTAGTAAAGTAAATGGACGACACGGATATATCATATACATCATGATGGGCCCACAAATAATTATAAATGTTTTAATGGAGGGTAACCCCTCTCAACTTTTGTATGTGGAGTGGCCCACACAAGTAATAGATTGATTTGATTTTTAATCCCTGGCCCACCATGGGATGATGCATCTACATGATGGGGTATATGTTTGACACGCATCATGGTGGGGCCCAAAGAGCCATACCAGACCACGGCCTAAATTTGGGCACGCGCTAAAAAACAGAGCCGCGCCAAAAAAAACCCCTACCTCAAGTCTCTCTCTCTCTCTCTCTCTCTCTCTTCATTCCCTAACCCAGATCTGGTCTATCTTCTCCTTTCAGCAGCTGTGAAGAAAGCTGAAAGCGAAGAAGTATTTTTACCCTCTTTCTCGCGGGGCTTTCAAGAGAGAAGCTCAGATCCGAAAAGCCGTAAGAAATTCTTCCTCCTTTCAATTTCATGATGCAAAAGAGGTCCGAGATCGAATCATTTTGTGGTATTTTCACACAAATCCGTTGAAAATCACGTTAATCCATGTTCTTTCTTTGACTGAGTTGATTTCAGATTGAGAGGTTGATGTTAGGGTTTTGTTTTGTAGTGAGATTGATCGCTTGTGTATTGGAGACTGTAAATCTTTGATTCAATCTCTTGCGTTTTGGTTTTATTAAGAGAAAATGAAAATGTTTTTGTTTTTGTTTTTATTTTTTATTTTTTAATTTTAAAGAAATTGAGGATATTTTTTGGCATATTAGTGAATTTTTCGACGTTCGAAACTGTAGATCCTTGAATAATCCATCCTTCTTCTTCTTCTTCTTCTTCTTCTTCTTCTTTTGAAAAAGAGGTTTTCTGAAGGTAATTTTAAAAAACTGGAGGATATTAGTGAATTTCAGTGGGTTTCGATGTTTGGAACTGTAAATCTATGGGATTTCAGTGGATTTCGATGCTTGAAACTGTAACCCTTCTTTAAAGTGGATGGTGAAAGAGGACGTTGGAAGATTATTTAAAAAAAAAAAAAAATTTTACATGCATTTTATCACACACACACACACACACACACACACACACACACATATATATATATATATATATATATATATATATATATATATATATATATATATATTTCAAATTAGAGGAATTAAGTGAATTGTAATTTTTGGGATGTTTAATTTACAACAAATTCCTCTTTCTTTTTTTTTTTTTTTAGTTATCACTGATCAAATAGAAAGATACAAAATTTGTTTTTCCTGTTTTTGTGTGTGTGTGTGTGTGTGTGTGTAACTGAGCAAGTAAGAGGCGCTAATCCAATTTTTGCATGGGCAATTTGAAGAAGCAATCAATTCTTGGCACATGCCATCTCTCTCATTTTCAGGTACTCTCTCTCTCTAGGTATTTTTCTTCTCTATCTCTCTGTAAAATTCCATTCCATAGCATAAATGATCTTCTGTAGAAGGTTGTTTTCTTTTTTAATGTTTCCATTGTGATTGAGGAATTTGTAAGCTTTTTATTTCCATTCATGTTTCGAAATTCGGTTATTTTAGAATATTCTAATTGGGAATAATCACAAGGCAGAAAATCGAAATTTTGTTCTGTATGCTTGAAAGGTTGTTTCCCACTTGTGGTTTCTATTGTTTCTGTGTCTTTTGATTTTTAAAGTATTCATAGATTAGAATTGCCTGGAAAGTTGAATTCTATGTTTATGAAGGTTAGGTGGGTGTTTTGAATTCTTTGGTATCGCTTTATGCTAATGCATCTCGACATTCCATTTTGGAATTTTTATGTATGGCTTGCCAATTGTAGAAGTTGTATGAGATCCATCCATGTCGTGTTGGTGGTGGATGTTTATGGGGATCGAGACCATGGATGTGGTGGGGCCACTAATTTTGGTGATTGTACAATTATGATTAAAAAAATGTTATCAGTTTTGTCAATGTAGACCGCATCAAAGTCAAAATTTCTTGCACCCTTGATCACCGAACAGCCCGTGTTTGTGGCACTTAATCGTGCAGATTTTTTTGGGTCATCAATGGTTTAGATTTTTATCTTTGTATCATTGGGTCATCTGACATAAAGAGTAGTCTAGTTGAATGACTCCCAACTCAACATAGCTTCCTTACTTGTAAGTTCCTTTAAGCTGTGACTTACAGGTAAGTCACTTACAAGTTACAGGTTATCCTATTTGGATGTAAGTTGTAAGTCACTTATAGGTAGGTTGGTTTTTCTTTTTTTGGATAAGCTGTAAGTTTGTTACGGGTAAAAAGTTGTATATTCACTCTAGGGAATCGTTCTAAACTGTTATAATCACATAAGAAATGTTGGTAACAAATATACCATTTTGTTAAGCCCATTTAAATGAATATTTAAGCCAATTCTTAGGCTAAATCAATTATCAAGTTGGTCATAAAAATGGGCCCACAGATAGGGACACATGGACAATCCAATCAATTGATCTGGACGTTTCTATCAAGTTCAGCCCATAATTAATGAACCACACACACACACACAAATAGGTAATTACATATGTGACATGTAGAATAGAGTTATTTTGGTGCACAATCTATGAAACTCAATGAAGTGTGTGCATCATAATAGCACACCTCTTCTACTTAAATACCATCTTTTCCATCATAACTGGTGTTAAGCCTGTGGTTATATATATATATATATATATATATATATATATATAGAACCTCAATCCTTTTGAAATTGATGGACATATCATTTGAGATAGTTTGTTGTGTAATTCTCTATTATGGTGTTTCGTCCTACATCCTTATTAAGTTTTGATTCCGGTCATCATCATTTGGGTGTATCCTTGTTTCCATCTTTATTGGTTTCTTCTTCTTTTGTTCTTTCTTTTTTTTTTGGTTGGAAGTGGTATTATGATATTCCAATATTAGTGCCTTTGTGGATTCGTGCCCGTGACATTATGTGTCGTTGTGCCATCATAACTTAGCAACCTACCATCTTTATCTTTTTTTAAAAGGTTATTGTTGCACCATACATCTGCAACAATAACCTACTAGCTATTGAACATCATCACTCATTATAATTTCCACTTTGCAAGCTCTAAATATATTTATTAGTGGAGAACATCTCTTTTTGTTTGTCTATTAAAGCAAGGGTGTTGAGTGTGCTTGGCACTTACAACGAATCATTGACACTCTTTCCTTGAATGATTTTTCAAGGTTACTGGCATGGTTCTTAGAGGCATTTTTCTATTACGGAAGAAGGAACTTGATTGGTTTTATGAGGGTGGTGCAGCTGCTATTTTCCCAGATGTTATGTTCTCTATGTTTTTTAGTGTATGGGTGGTATGTTTTTGCTATTGCTCCTCTCAAGAGTAGGATTTTGAAAGTCTCCCTACGTAGTTGCATGATCCTTCTAATCAAGTGCCATTCCCACTTCAAATTGCACCTTGGACTCATGCCCCTCCACTTCCAATTTTTGTATACCCGCTATCATTTTAAAACAGATGCTTCCCTGCTCCTTCGCCCAAATAAGTTGCCACTTTGCTTTACGCTTCCTCCAATGACAATATTTTTTTCATAAACGTGTTTCTTTGAAACAATCAGGAACACTCTAAACCATTCTTGGTGGGGGTTACCGAAGAGAAATGAAAAAAATTCTTCGTTTTGCCCCCCACTTTGATTCCAAAAGAGCCAATCACCCATCCAATATTGAATGACTTAACACTCAGATCCCATCACGAGTCTGGATGCAAAAGTCTCTTCAGTCCTTTAACCTGCTTACCAGATTGGATTGATTTGGCTAGGCACATAATGGTGAGGCCTACCTGATGACTGGCTTGGAACTAACATATACTTGCCAAATTGGCATGTCCGAGGACTGGGAGAGTTCGATTTTGGATCCTACTCTCACGAGTAGGCACTGTGTTTTTGTCATGGTCTGAGATTGTACGTTGGGTGATCAAAGTTTAATTTCAACCTGTCGAAGAAATGTTTGTTAAATGTGACATTGTTTCACATCATGTGTCTTCAAATTACTGTCAAGAAATGCAAAAGAAACAAATATACTATCTCAAAGTATTTCGTTAAAGTAGCAGTTCACTACAGTGTTGGCAAAATGCCATACGGAAAAAGACTGTCAGTTAAATGTTTGCATAAGTAATTTGTATGTGCACAGGTAATTACTAATAATACACATGTAATTCAAATAGTGAGTTAACACCATTCTTTCTCTTTCAAATCTTTCCTTTGCCAGCAATTCTTATATAATTTGCCCATGTTGGTTTACTAACGAAATTCCCTTTTATGGTTTACTAACAAGTAGAGATAATAATTCCTTGTTGAGGCTATTAGTTTCATATCGGCATTTATTCTCAAAAGATCCTCGGGAAGTTCTTTGGAATTCCTTATCCCCTGCTCTTTTGCTTTTCAATTGTTGAGATATGTTATTACTATCAGAACTACAAAGGAAGATACATGAGCTTGTTAACATTTTATGGTCTGAAGTTAGCTATAGTTATTTCGGCATCTGTGTACGTAGAGTGCAGATTTTCATATACTGGAAAGGTACTTAAGAGATGTTAGATTTGGTTCAAAAATCTTGTTTTGCCAAATATTCCTGTACTACACTCCATCTTCAAAGATACCAAATTAACAAGGTAAAATTGTCATCCCTTGAGTACTCTTGTTCCATGAATTGGATTTACATATTTCTAGAAGGATGGAAGACTAAGGGCCTGTTTGTTAAATCTAAAATCCGAAGTCTGAATCTGAAGTCTAAATCTGAAATCTGAATTTGAAGTCGGAAAACTAATCACTAAGGGCTCTGTATGTTACACATATTTGTCATCCACTAGTTTCTGTAAATGAAGATAAGAGGATTGATCTTAACAGTATGGTCGTCATGCACATAGACAGAAAATGCTTGCAATGAATTCTTATGGGTATTAGGTAGCCTATTAATGAAAACAATGTCTCCGTCCATAATACGTCTGTTTATGATTTGACCAACTTTCAAATATGTATGTCCTTTTGAACCTTCCCTAATTGCACAAGTGGCTGAACCATCTCTGTATGTTACACATAATTTGTCATCCACTGGTTTCTATAAATGAAAATAAGAGGATTGATCTTAATAGTATGATCGTCATTCACATAGATAGAAATGCTTGCAATGAATGTTTATGAGTACTTGATAATTTTGAAGTCCTTGGTTAGGGTTTGGGCTGAAAGTACGAGTGCTGGAACTGACGCTTTCGGAGTCCGAACTCATTCTTTTGAAAAATAGAAAAATGGGAATATTAGTAAATGGTAAGTATGTTGTTTACGAAGCATACTTATCTGCTAAATAATTAGAAACCAAGATAGACTGCTTAAGGCATAAGTAGCTTATGAAAAGAAACTTACAATCCAAATGCCCCCAAAGTGCTTCAATTGCCTTCACGAGCTTCTCTTCAACAATTTGAGAACAAGGTCAGAATTTGACTTCTATAATCTTTCCTAAAATCTATTATCATTTTAAATTGAAATTCGGCTGATTCCTTGATGTGTTTTGCTCTATCAAAGAGGTTCAATTAGATTGTGCATGATTTTGTGAAGTCAAAATGGTTGCAATAAGTTGTCTTTGCTTGTGACGTATTATATAGTAGTCGGGCTTAAACTGACACACCATGCTTGGGTTTTCAGTTTGTACTTGGGGGTGCATGATTCAACAATCCTTCTTTGATATGATGGGACCCATTGTTGATTACCCACTCACCAAAAAAAAAAAAAAAACCTAGCTTGGAAGATCCGTAGCATTGATTTTTTGGCCTCTTTTCATTGAATGTGGACTGTTTCTATATTTTCTTTCTTAATGTCTGTTTGCTTGACACCATTTAAATTCGGGATTTTTGAATCTGGGGTATGTTGGTACATACACTATACATGGTGGGTCACATTCATAGCAACTGTTTGGATTGCTGAAAACCTATGCTTAATGGGTAAACTTTCAACCCGAGCATTGTAAAATACCTCTTTTTACAAGAGGATCTATGAAAAGGGGATGGGAGTTCGGCTGTTTTTATCTATCTCGATTCAGTAACCTCTGTTTGTGGCATTTCATGTTGATGGGTCATAGATTCAAATTTGAAGTGGGTTTGACTTGGATGTAAGGAAGATTGAATTTGTTGGCAATGTTTACAATCTTCTTTCAATGTACTTCTTTTATGGATTGATTGGGTAGCTACAACAATTCAAACCTATCATGGCTTGGGGTTGAGGGGGTTGTGATGTTGGTTTAGCTTTTCTTTCTTCATTTTATCAGCGTAAATGGAGATACATTGCAATGAAGACAAGACAACTCGGGAGAGGTAAACTAGTCAGAAGTAGAAGAGAAACTAACCTCTACAAGACTAGAGAGGCATAAAAATGAAGTACAAGAGCCATGGACAGATCGATGGTACTCCTTCCTGTTCTTTTGTAGCTTTACCAAACATGCTAAACTTGTCTCTTTTTTACTGTATTTCTCAGGTCTATGACCTGTAGTCTTGCATCAGCTTCTTACATGAGCATTGTTCTTCTCATTCTTAGAGATCATTCGTATGTACCCTGGAACTATGATTGGTTTGGCAAGGTGTTTGGGTGGCATGGAAAATGGAACCTGCATTATGTGAGATTGCATTTTCTTGATTTTTCTAGCTCCAATCACAGGTGAGATGACAATGTGAAGGTGCCAATTAATCTCAGCTGTGACTTAAACATTCAAGCATCCCATCTGCATTGTGAAGTGGCAACACCCAAACGCTCCTAAAATGATTTAAATCGTGTTTAGTTGACTAAAACAACATCATTTGAGCTCTTTCATCGCCCCATTTTGGATACTTAAACTGAAGCCCAATCTCATGTCCTGTGTTTTCTGCATTTCAGGTAATTGCATGTTTCGGATGTGACGAAAAAATGGAAATGGATTCTGAGCCAAATCGATTGCTGTCCAGCCCGCTCGGGTTTTTTGGTTTTTTCAGAGGACCTGGTTCTCTAGTTTTGGCGACCGGCATTTTGGTGGTCGATTGTTCTACTTTGTTTTGGTAAAGAAGGCATTTTCCTCTATTAGCAGTGTAATATTTGAATATTTTGAAACATGTTCTATACACATCCATTTCCTTTTGTATGCATCATCAAACTAGAAAGGATGAATTGTCTGATTGTTGGATTTGGATTTTTGCAAGTGGGATCCATGGTTCTGCAATTTAGGTTGTTGATTTAATGGTTCAGCAAAAATCGGGCGCGCCCTCTTACCAGTTCTGATTCTTGCTAATCCATTGTCAATGAGTACATCCACTTGCTGGTCTTCTTCCTTTGACATGTTTGTCAAGTTCAATGTACAACTTAATTCATCCTTTGTATGACTCCACAATTTGATTTGATTCAAGTAGCCAACCTTACTAGAAGCAGGGATTGGAAGCCTGTTAGTTATTTGCATACTCCAATCAGTTCGGGATCATATCTAATGTGAAATCGGTGATGAAATTTTATTTATTTATAAGCATGCAGTTTTATTCGGAACTTGCAATACTAGTGAGGGAATGACACTAAAAGCAATATTGTTGTTTTCTATTAGTAGGAAAGAAATTGCTATTTCTATTTTTGTTTTTGTGGTTGTTATTTAGAGGGAGCCTCACATGCAACTAGTTTGGACGATCAGTTACAGTCCAACTAGGGCATGCAATGGGCAAGGCATGTACAATATCCAACCTATCCAAAATATTGGCCCACCATGAAGCACACCTGATGCAGAAATTAGGCTAATCCACTCATCATGTGTGCAGTCCGCCACACCATAGAAGTAAAGAACACAGTGGATGACCACCAATCTAATCCAGAGTACATGCATGGCCGTCCTGTTGAGTGGATCGACTTGATTTTTGTGCTACTTGATCTTCTTCATGGCAGAGCCAACTTGTTGGATGTCATATACAATATGATATATTTGCAGTTATATGCTGGTTGCACCATAAGTTAGCATCTAACTAGTTGCCTGTGAGACAAACTTATATTGTTGTTGTCACTGCTGTTGTTGCTATTTTTGGGTTGGCTTTTACATCATGTTTTGCTAATCATTCTGAAGGCCCTGTCGTCAATGGTTCCTTTCCCTAAAATAGAACCCTAAAAGAAAGGAGGAAGAATACAGAAAATAAAGATAAAGCAGATGGGCCATTCAATTGTAGTTTTAAAGTTTTCAACACATATAGTATATATTTGGCATTCATCCATCTCATCTATGTGCATTTTTATAGTTCATGTTACATCTTTAATGCTTTTAAAGATTCATGTTACATCTTTAACCTTTTGCAGGGAATGGACATAGCTCTTTCAAAATTGATCCAGGGTGGGTGGGTTCATATATTCCCAGAGGGAAGTCGTTCTCGGGATGGGGGAAGCTAGAACCATGGGGTTTGCCAAGAGAGGTGTTGGAAGGTGAGAAATGATGTAAAACTGTGCGTCCCCCATATCATATCATTTCATGTTTTTGTGTGACAATCCTATGCTCATGCTTGTCTTCCTAATCTATCGAAATTTTATGGCTTTGGTGCCTCAAATTAGCTAGCTATATTCAGATGACTAGAATGACTAATGATAATTGGTACTAAAGCTTTAGATTTGAAAGATATAAACAAAGCTATTGTGATAACAATGATTTCAGTGTGAATATGATGAAATATATATAACAGGTGTATATTAGGATGAATATGATGAAATATATTGTTAACAGGTGTATATCAGGAATTTTGTGAGGAATTTTGAGCTGGAATATTTTATTATTTTTTTTAAAAAAAGAGACTTTTAGCGACGAATATTTTCGTAGCTAAAAGTTTTGTAAATGTTTTTTAGCGACGACAATTTTCTTCGCTAAAAGGTATGTAATTTATTTTTAGCAGCAATTAGCGATGAAAATTTTCGTCGCTAAAAGTGAAACAATTTTGACAGTTTTTTTAGCAGTGAAAATTTTCGTCGCTAAAAGTGGAACAATTTTTTTTAGCAGCGAAACGTTTCGTTGCTAAAAGTGTTGTACAGTTTTTTCAGCGACGAAAAGTTTTGTCGCTAAAAGTGGAGCGATTTTTTTTAGCAATGAAAATTTTCGCTGCTAAAAGTCTTGTACAGCTTTTTCAGCGACGATTCGAATTTTTCACCGATAAAACCCTTCCACCGCCATTTTTAGACGATGAATTTAGCGACGAAAAGTTTCGTCGCTAAAATGTTTTAGCTATGAAAATTTTACTTCTAGCGACAAAAATTTTCATCACTATATTACTAACTCTGATTTTTAAAAAATGTATGTGAAATTTGAGTATATTTAAAGGTTAATACTCGGGTTTTTGAAAAGCGAGAAGTGTACTCGGGTTCCAAAAATTAGGGTTTTACACTGGATGAGGGTCCTTTTTAATAATCCACACCCTTTATAATAGTAGCATATACCCCGGAAAGCTGTGGGATTGAAATAGGTTGTCCCTTTGATTATTCTAAGATGAAGTAGACGCGACTTTTTCAGGGAAAAAGTCAGATGATAGAAGGTTTATAATATTTCATTACCGAGAGTTTTAATCCTTTGGAAAACCCCATCAAAGTTAAGCTCCATAGTATAAACAGCATGGGTCATTGAAAGATGACCCAAAATGGAAGGTCTAAAGCTTGGATTTATCCTGTTGTTGGGATGTATAGGAGCAAACCTCGGTAATAAAAGCACTTAAGTTGAATGGGGGGAAGAGGGGAAAATGTATAAAAGCATCGGGGAGTTTTTTTATACTCTAGGTGTGCATGACACTTGATATGCATTCAATTGGAAATGGTGCAGGGATGTCATGCATTAACTCAATTTAAACAACTAAATAGTGGAACATACAGTGGCTAAGTTAGGTTCAAATAATTAGATTGGTTAAGCAAACCTAACCTCTGATTTGGTAACACTTATTTCTTGAAATAAGACCATCTGTTGTTGTTTTTATTTATATTTTTTTCATTTTTAACCATCCAAAAAGTGTCCACCAATCTAGTAATTAGATTATCAAATAAGCACAATTTTTTTTATTCACAATGCATCTAAAATGGTCCACATAATTTAGATGGTTTAAATGGAATTATAATATTCCACATCTACAATTTTAAGTAATTTCTAAGTGCTAGTATATCACCTGTCACACTGCCAGAGTATCAAAGTTTTTCTTTAAAATTTCAAGACTACCCCTTATTCCTTACCTTCATTCTGGATGGGGAAATTTCCTACAGTGCGACCCATTTATGGCCCATTCCAAAAAATAAGCCCACTTATTTTGAGCTCCCAAGAATAAGCCCCAGCTGTACGGCCCGTTTCTCAAGTCGAAAATGCCCCTGCTTTTTCGGCTTTTTGTTTAGTGGAAGCTTGGGCTCCCTTTAGCTACGGATTATAACCACAGCTATAACCGTAGCTATAAACATAGCCATAACCCACTGATTGCAAAAGGGTGGACAACGAGTCGGGGTCGACTGGGTGAGTGGGACAGCAAGTTGGGGTCGATCAGGTCCAAACCTGGTTGACCCCGACTCGCTATCCCATATTTTTTTATTATTTTATTATTTTATTATTTTTTATTTTTTAAGAAGAACTTTTTCTCTCCAACATTTTTCTCTAATGCATATTTATATAAATATGTATATATAAGCATATAAAATGCGTTCTAATTAGAATGGGGCAGCAATACATACATAAGGCAAAAATTACCCAAAATATCTAACAAACATATGATTAACTTGATATTCAGTGAAGGGTTTTGCTGTCTGTAGAATTTTAGGAATTTAAGTCGTTAGATAGTTTCAGAAATTGGCTCCCAAACATCCATTTCTGATGGGATTTTATGGATATGCTGAAAGGTATTAATGGTGTTCCAAGTTAAACTAGGTATATATACCATGCTACCAGCCCAATTTGTGCACATGGCGATTAATCTATGCAGTCCAATTGATGGACCACAGCCCAAATTGAATCCAAAACTCCAAGCAATTGAAATTTGTAGATCATTCGCATGAGGGCTGGAGAATGTAGTTCCAAAGGTTATGGTCATCATTCAAAGCATGGTTTCAGATGTTGGTGATGAGTGCATAGCAATATCTAATTGATCTGGTATGGACTCCGATTATGTTTACTAAATTTCCATCCAAAAAGATAACATACTGAAATACCTCACTGCACAGTTGCCGGATGTAGCCAACAATCCACAATTCCAGCTGCTCAACAGAAATATTCCCGTCTAATTCGCCAAGAAGACATGCTTGCTGAAAATGTGGGAAAAAAAGAAAAAGAAAAAAATACTCCTTTGAAAAAATTGAATTGGAAAATCACCACAAATCCTAAAGGCAAGGGACTGTTTGGATGGACGACTGAAATGGATTGCGATAAGCATGTTTGATAAAGAGGACATGTTTGATAAACGCATTTCACGAATTGACCGTGAAATGTGTGGAAAAGACCATGAAGTGAATGGAGTTGACTATGAAGTGCATGGAAATGACCGTGAATCTAAACGGAATCGCCGGAAATGACCATGAAATGAATGGAAATGACCATGAAGTGAAGCGAATTAACCATGAAACGCATGAAAATGACTATGAAGTGAAGGGAATTAACATTGAAGTGCATGGAAATGACCGTGAATCTAAATGGAATCGTCGGAAATGACTGTGAAATGCATGGAAATGACCGTGAAGTGAAGTAAATTCACCATGAAATGTGTGGAAATGACCGTGGAGTGAAGAAATTAATTATGAAGTGCATAGAAATGACCGTGAATCTAAATGGAATCGCCGGAAATGACAGTGAAATGAATGGAAATGACCATGAAGTGAAGCGAATTGACCATGAAATGCGTGGAAATAACTGTGAAATGAAGGGTATTGACTGTGAAGTGCATGGAAATGACCGTGAATCTAAACGGAATTGTCGGAAATGATTATGAAATGAATGGAAATGACCGTGAAGTGAAGCGAATTGACCATGAAATGCTTGGAAATGACCGTGAAATGCATTGAAATGACCGTGAATCTAAACAGAATCTGGGAAATGACCGTAAAATGCATGGAAATGACCGTGAAGTAAAGCGAATTGACCGTGAAATGTGTGGAAATGACCATGAAGTGCATGGAAATGATCGTGAATCTAAATGGAATTGCTGGAAATGACCGTGAAATGAATTGAAATGACCGTGAAGTAAGGAAAATTGACCGTGAAATGCATGAAAATGACTGTGAAGTGAAGGGAATTAACCGTGAAGTGCATGGAAATGACCGTGAATCTAAACGGAATTGCCGAAAATAACCGTAAAATGCATGAAAATGACTGTGAAGTGAAGAGAAATGACCATAAAATGTGTGGAAATGACTGTGAAGTGAAGGGAATTGGCTGTGAAGTGCATGGAAATGACTGTGAATCTAAACGGAATCGCTGGAAATAACGGTGAAATGAATGAAAATGACTGTGAAGTGAAGCGAATTGATCGAGAAATGCGTGGAAATGATCGTGAAGTGAAGGCAATTGGCCATGAAGTGCATGGAAATGACCAAGAATCTAAACGGAATCGTTGAAAATGATCATGAAATGAATGTAAATGATCGTGAAGTGAAGCGAACTGACTGTGAAATGCGTGGAAATGACCGTGAAGTGAAGGATATTGACCGTGAAGTGTGTGAAAATGACCATGAAGTGAAGGGAATTGACTGTGAAGTGCATGGAAATGGTCGTGAATCTAAACCGAATCGCCTGAAATGACTGTCAATTGCGTGGAAATGACCATGAAGTGAAGGGTGTTGACCGTGAAGTGTGTGGAAATGACCATGAAGTGAAGGGTATTGACCGTGAAGTGCGTGGAAATGTAACACCTCAAATTTTTGCCTACCTGGAATTAGACGTCTTTAGGCAATAGGTCAACCATAACACCTTGGTAACCTCTCAAAATCCAATTCCAAAGCCAAAGAAATCCTTTAGAACCAAATTCTTTAGAAATTTATCTTGTATTAATTAGTGCTACACTAGATTTCCTGCCAAATCAGCTCCAATAACTTTTAATACAATCTATGAGACCCAGAACCTATAGAATCATTGACGCTATCTTACCCTGAAATCTAGGATCAATCTCTAAGCCCAGTTGCCCTCGAGATCATTTGGAAACTTCGTATCGGACCTGGACCGCATGTCGAAAGTCCGATAGTGATGAACTTAGACCATTTTGACTGCCTGGTTGGACTTGACAATCACCTAGAAAATCATGCCCAACCGATGTCCTGAGACCATTTCCTTGAGTCCGGAGTGAAGAGAGTGAGAAAATGAATATTTTTAGAAAATTAAATATATTTTTAAGTAATCTGTAACGGATCACTTGCGCATTATTTTTAAGCGTTCTGATCGTTAGAATTTGACCCAAATTCACCCTCGGATCAGGATAGGTGGCCCTTACATGTCATAGTACTTGTAGCTCTGATCGAGTTCCCGTAACCTTTGAACTGAAACTGGTCCACCACGGTCAATCTGAAAACCCGACCGGAATGAAAACTTAGCTTGACTTAGATCTGATATTAGAGAGGTTAAGTCCGACCGTATTTAGTAACAGGACCTCCAAAAGTGCTCCGTTGGATCGGAACAGACCCGATTTGGTTATAACCTAAGTATACCTTGGCCTTAAGTCTATTTTTATCAAGTTTAGGCTTATAAATAGGGCTTAAAACCCTCATTCCAAATCCCATACGAATTTTTAAACCCTAACTTTCTAAGAGGAAGAAAAGAGAGAGAAAGTGAGGGAGAAGTTGGTGCTGCTTCCTAGAATTTTTCCCAGCTTTACTACGTGCCTAATCCACCTATGCGTATCGCTATTCCGGCGTTTCTAACTCCATTTCTAGGTAAGAAATTCTAACCCTAACCTGTTTTGAAGCTTAGACAAGCTGTAGGAAAGTTGTAGATAACCTGTTTCATGCCATAGGTAGCGTATCCGCCGTTGACGAAGACACATCGTCTAAATCATATCGAATATACATTTTCTGGTTTAAGGTGCGGACTATATGCGCTTAGGTTATGGTTTTCAACACTTTTAATGATAGTTAATGATTTATTCATGTCGTGAATGCAATTACACATGCCAAATGTGCTATCTGTTTTGTCTTCCGTATACGTATACTCTATATTGTAAATATCGTATTTCATGTACATGTTAGAATACACGTATGCGTATGAAATCTGTTGATATGCTTGCCATGATTAATGATCATTGTTATATGCCTGATATGTATACGGCAACTCCTTGGTAAGAGGAGTTGCCCTAATATGCGACGGTGTCGACATACGTGATGTACGTTGAATAGTGTAAGCTAAGTGTTTGTTTAAATGTCTAAATGAGATAATGGTTAGAAATGTGTTTGCTAAGATGGTTGGGATATGGATTTCAACCATAATGTTTGTGTGAATGATTTCCTTCATGAATCATGTGACTTAGAATATCCATGCTAAATGAATATATGATTTCCTCCATGGATTATGTACTTGGTTGAATCACGTTAAATGTGTGTATAAATTCCTGCACGTACTATATACATTTCAAGCTATACTTCATTATTGTTTGTGTGAATGCAGGATATGAATCATATGCTAGTTATTATATGTGTATGTGAATGGGGCTGTGCTACAGTCCATGTAATCGGTAATCGTTCTGTAAATAGTGGTTGAGGTTGTTTTGCCACACCGGATGTGTTCAACGAATCTGAGTCGTACTTGAGATGTTCGACAGTGGTTAAGCCACACAGAGTGCTTATGCATTTCATGTCGTTCAACTCAACGTGCACTTAGCCTAGTTGAGCTTATCAACTAACCCGATTGACCGATGTTTGTTCACCATGTTTGGTCACTACTGCTTGAACCTAAAGTACCAAACTTACCAATGAAAAGCTCCTCTAACCTTGGTACCTCGATCCGCTAAGACTCATGAGCCGATTATGGTAGTATGGGACACTATATTCGTGCTGTTGGCCTACTTTGATTGGTGACGAGCCCTTTGTAGTGACCAGTGAGCACCTATACTCGTGAGTAAATTATGGTGGTATGAGACACTATATTCTTGCTGTCGGCCTGCTCTGATTGGTGATGTGCCCTTACAGTGACCTAGAATCGTAACATCATATGAGATTATCTCGGACTGACGACCCGAGAATGGATCACCGTTTGGGTAATGATATAAGGGAGGTACCTTAGCTTCCCAATCATGCTGTATGAAAAGGACTAATAAGAACTTGGTAAGCATATTCATAACACCGCATTGCATGTGCTAACAACGTTGGTGATAGAGTACTGAGGAAGTGAGTCATGCCACGATCGTTAGATGATGTCGCAGAAGGGATTGTGGTGAGGGCATGCATTATTCTTTATATCATCCTTGCATTAACAAGAGTATCTAGAACATGTTTAATTGTACTTCTTTATCATTACTGCTTGATTGGATTGATAACATGTTAACCTTTTCTGTATATAGTTTCCACTGAGTTGATCACTCACTCTCACATTACGGGACGGTGTTGGCCACACCAACCAGTCCCTATTTTAGTTTCAGATGATGGCGATGCTTGCGAAGCAGAGCCGGACTTGATGATGATGATGAGGATTTTTTCTATATGCAGGTTCTGATCGACGGGGTTTACAGGGTTACTGATTAGATGCCAATACACTTGGTATTTTACCTTTTATTTAAACACGTATGTATATTCTTTTCTTTCTATTTTTGGAGTATACATGTATTTAGTTAACCTGGTAACATGTTCACACTCTGGAGACTTACAATCAATTATACATTTTATATATTTATCACAGTCTTCCACTTGAGAAACTTATCTATCTCTAGAGTATAATATGTTGTTTTGGTCTAATCTCACTCATGTTTTCTGCACTAATATGAACAACATTCATCCATCATTGAAAATGTTGCATAAGTGATGTTCTGGAACTCGGGAGTGGAGTTTATGCTCGACCCTTGATTTTCGGGATGTTATAGGAAATGACCATGAAGTGAAGGGAATTGATTGTAAAGTACATGGAAATGGCCGTGAATATAAACGGAATCGTCGAAAATGATTGTGAAATGAATGGAAATGACCGTGAAGTGAAGCGAATCGATTGTGAAATGCATGGACATGACCGTGAAGTGAAGAGAATTGACCGTGAAGTGCATGGAAATGACCGTGAATATAAATGGAATCATCGAAAATAACCGTGAATATAAATGGAATGAATGGAAATGAACGTAAAGTGAAGCGAATTGACCATGAAATGCATGAAAATGACCATGAAGTGAAGGGAATTGACCATGAAGTGTATGGAAATGACCATGAATCTAAACAGAATCGCCGGAAATGACTGTGAAATGAATGAAAATGAATGTGAAGTGAAGCGAATTGACTGTGAAATGCGTGGAAATGACATTGAAGTGAAGGGAATTGACAATGAAGTGCATGGAAATGACCGTGAATCTAAACGGAATCACCGGAAATGACCGTAAAATAAATAGAAATGACCGTGAACTAAAGCGAATTGACCGTGAAATGCATGAAAATGACCGTGAAGTGAAGAGAATTGACCATGAAGTGCATCGAAATGACCGTAAATCTAAACGGAATCGTCCGAAATGACTGTGAAATGAATGGAAATGACCGTGAAGTGAAACAAATTGATCGTGAAATGACCGTAAAGTAAAGGGTATTGACCGTGAAGTGCATGGAAATGACCGTGAATCTAAACAGAATTGTCGAAAATGACTGTGAAATGAATGGAAATGACCGTGAAGTGCATGGAAATGACCATGAATCTAATTAGAATTGCCAATAATGATCGTGAAATGCATAGAAATGACCGTGAAATGCGTGGAAATGACCGTGAAGTGCATGGAAACGACCACGAATCTAAACAGAATCGCCGGAAATGATTGTGAAATGAATGGAAATGACCGTCAAGTTAAGCGAATTGACCGTGAAATGTGTCGAAATAACCGTGAAGTGAAGGGAATTGATTGTGAAGTGCATGGAAATGACCGTGAATCTAAATGGAATCTCCAGAAATTACCGTGAAGTGAAGCGAATTGACTGTGAAATGCGTGGAAATGACAGTGAAGTGAAGGCAATTGACCGTGAAGTGCATGGAAATGACAGTGAATCTAAACGGAATTGCCAGAAATGACCATGAAATGCATGGAAATGACCGTGAAGTGAAGGCAATTGACCGTGAAGTGCATGGAAATGACAGTGAATCTAAACGGAATCGCCAGAAATGACCATGAAATGCATGGAAATGACCTTGAAGTGAAGGCAATTGACCGTGAAGTGCATGGAAATGACAGTGAATCTAAACGGAATCGCCAGAAATGACCATGAAATGCATGGAAATGACTGTGAAATGCGTGAAAATGATCGTGAAGTGAAGGGAATTAACCGTGAAGTGCATGGAAATGATCGTTAATCTAAACAGAATCACCAGAAATGACTGTGAAATGCATGGTAATGACCCTGAAGTGAAGCAAATTGATTATGAAATGTGTGGAAATGACCGTGAAGTGCATGGAAATGACCGTGAATCTAAAAGGAATCATCGGAAATGACCATGAAATGCATGGAAATAACCCTGAAGTGAAGCGAATTAACTGTGAAATGCGTGGAAATGACCGTGAAGTGCATGGAAATGACAGTGAATCGAAATGGAATCGCCGGAAATGACCGTAACATGCATGAAAATGACCCTGAAGTTAAGCGAATTGACCGTAAAATGCGTGGAAATGACCTTGAAGTGAAGGGAATTGACTGTTTAGAAGATATTCTTGTTAAATGAATAAAGAAAGAAATGAAAAATAGAGAGAATTTTTTTTTATATGCTTATATATACATATTTATATAAATATATATTAGAGAAAATTGTACGCAGAATAAAGTTCTTTATGTTAAAAAAAAAAAAGAAAAAAAAATATATAGACTGTGTCATTATGGCTACGATTATAATCGATAGCAATTGACCCGGTCGACCAGCTCCCAACCTGGTCAACCCGACTCGCTTGCTGTCTTTTTTTTTTTTTTTTTTTTCTTTTTTTTTTCTGTTGTAATCCCCACCACTTTTTGTGGGTCCCATTATGAGGTATGTTTTATATCCAAACTGTCCATCTATTTGGAGAACTCATATTAAGGCTTGAGAGGAAAAATAAGATAGATCTAGCTATCAAGTGGACCACACTATAAAAAGTAGTGGAGGAATTAAGATCTACCATTGAAACCCTTTTAGGGGTTACAGAAGTTTTAGATCAATATGAAATTTGTTTTTCCTCTTCATCCAGATCTTTGTGACCTTATGAATAGATTGGATGGAAAATATATAATATGGTGGGCCCTATGAAATTTTTAACAGTGAAAATCATGTTTACCGCTGCTATTTGTTGTGTGGTACAGTTGATCTTTGGATATGATTCTTTTTTTCCAATAATGCTCTGAAATGATCTCAAAATATGGATGAACGGTGTGGATATAATAAATACATCATTGTGGGGCCATGTCGAGGAGCGTCAGCGCTCGTCTTCGCACACCAGCCAATACGCTCCCGGAAGGAAGGAACGACGGGGGTATTTTGGTCCCGTGAAAAGTCGCCCGTACATAGGGGTGTATTCTTGGAAGCTTAAAAAGAAGTGGGCTTACGATGGCTGGTGGGCCATAAATGGATCGTACAGTAGGAAATTTCTCATTCTGGATGTGCTGGGTTGGAATTGGTGGTCTCCATATACTGGTTTTAATTAGTGGGCCCCGCACGCATGACCCCCACAATCATCAGCCGAAGTAATCGCACAAACACACACATCATTTCTGGAGAAAATCAATATCTCCTCTTCATTGTTATGGGCAAAATCTCAAGGACAGATCTCGCAATCTGGCACTTCCAATGAAATTACACATCCATTGATGAGTGCATGTCTCCGTAATATTAAATAAAGGATTCAAACAACAATTTCCTGTTACTCTTCTTCGATGTCATGAGAATTCGGCTGAGATATTAAAGCCCTACATCAACCCTTCCCATAGTTCAACCACGCGGATTGCCGGAGCTAGGTGGGGCCCGCCGTAATGTTTGGAAGAAATCCACCCCGTTCATCCGTTTTTTTCCATATCATTTTACGGAATGAGCTCAAAAATGAGGTACATCCAAGACTCAAGATAAATGCCCACCGTTGAAACCTCCCTGCATCCACCGTGATGTTTAAGTGCCATCCATACCGTTCATAAGGCAATCCTGCTGATACGAACTGAAAAGATAAATATTAGCTTGATCCAAAACTTACGTGGCACCACAAATGTTTCAACTGCATACATTCAATATTCATTTTTTCGCATCGTGCCGCACACTTGAGTATTGGATCGGCCTCAGTTTTTGACACATGGCCTAATAAGATCTGGAAAAATGGATGAACGGTAGATTTCTAGTAAACATCACGGTGAAGCCCAACTACATTCCTCTCCCAGAGGTTCCTAAGACAGGCTGTGGCAGGAAATCAGCGTCAAGGATGAATTTATCCATTGGACCCAGCTTCGCTGGATCGCCCATCCCTGACTGTGGAGCCCACTGTGATATATAATCTTATATCCACGCCATCCATCCGTTTTTCCGCGTCATTTTAAATTATGAACCCAAAATGCAGCAAATTCAAATCGATCTCAAGTGGACCGCACTACAGGGAAAGTGGTAATTGACCACTAAAAGCCACTTGGATCAAAGCTGATATTTGTGTGACTACTTCATCCAGATCTTTGTAACCTTATCAACAGGTTGGATCGCAAATAAACATTCCTGTGGCCCCTACAAGTTTTTAATGGTAGGCATTCAATCACCATTATTTCTTGTGGTGTGGTGCAGCTGAGATTTGGATCTGCTGTATTTTTTTGTCTCGTGCACTAAAATGAGACGAGGAAACGGATAAATGGCGTGGATATAACATAAATACATTACATTGGGCTCCACATTAAAGAACCACAGACCTCGTGGATCCGGGATCCACCGAAGCCGCGTACAGATTTTGCAGGCTTAAGTCAGCCTCCGCGTAGATAAATTGGGGATTGGATCAGGTGCAGCCCCTGCCTCACCCAGGACAGTGTAACCCTTACCATGGGGCCCACCTTGATGTATGCATTCTACGTCCACACCGTACATCCGTTTTTTCAGAGCATTTTAGGGCATGAGCCCAAAAATTAAATTTATAGTGGCCAATAAAAGTTTTGGATAAGGCTGATATTTTTGTTTTCCAAACAGCCTCTTCGAGACCACCTTATGAACGGCTTGGATGGATGGCAAATGAACATCATGGGAGCCCTAGGAAGGTTTCAACGGTGGACGTTTACATCCCAACCGTTTCTTGTGATATGGCCGACATGTTTATTTCTTCTGTTTGGTTTTTGGGCTCGTATTCTAACATGAGCGGGAAAAACTGATGAACGGAGTGGATTTAAGAAGGACATCGAGGTGGGCACCACATGGCTTTGTGTTGCAAGATCTACCTGCAGCCCGAGGGACAGGTGTCGAGAGAATCGGACCAAGTCCAAACTGAAATTCATAGCTAATATTTTTATGAGCTATAAGTGAACTGGCATTGGGAGGCCTCCTTTTCGTTCTCCTGCTTTCCATTTCCTTCCATTTTCCATACAAGCATCTCAACAACAGAATCTCATTCCATACAAATGAACACGTCTTGTTCATGGATTTCCGCTCATTCTTTTCCCCTCTTCTTCTTCTTCATGTTCTCTAGCCGCGTTGTTTTGTTTTCTTCTCTAGAATTGGAAAACAAAGACAGACCATCTCTCTCTCTCTCTCTCTCTCTCTCTCTCTCTCTGTAAAAGTCCCATTATCCATCTCAATTTTTCTTCACAAAACGAGAGACTTGGCTTCTTGTTTCAATGAACACGCCATCAAGTTATCCGATTTGTCTGGCTCCTCTACTATGAAACTCGACCCGAGTTCGCATGTGTGCATGTGTGTGTGTGTGAGTGCATTTCATTTCTTTTGGTCCCACGGTCTTACCGGTCAAATTCTGACAACCCGCGACCTTCGAATTGTACTTGCGGTCATCCTTGAGTCCTGTCACGTAGACCTGACTCGGATCGAGCTGAGACCTGTGCCATTGCAACCGCATTGTCGCCGCGGTTCCAACACCGCGTCTTGTGCGTCCATCCGATGTGTAGATCATAAGTTGTGTACGTTTCATTAAATGACCCTTAATTTTAATCACGTGGCCCACCTTGGAGTGGTGCATGTGGCCCACACTATCTTTTTTACACAAGTTCCAACATACACTACACATACCACCTAAATCTCTATAACTCACACTACCAAGACCTTACACACCACCCACACCTAACCTATCCTAGCAAACGTTGTTTGTATCACTATAGGTTATGATTACTTCCCTTAAAAAGCTTTTCATTCTCTTTCTCTCTCATTTCTCTCTCTTCTCTTCTTCTCTAGCAATTTTTCTTCATTTCTTCAGTTCATTTTTCCAGCCACCTTACTCCTTAATCCCCACCATCTAACCCTTGAAACCCCATCTCCACCATTGATTCATCTCCCTTTGTGCTAAAGGACCTTAGTGTGAAAGTTTGGTGGTCATCTTTAATGTGGGTGACTATTCTTTTGTTGAATTCCTTTCTTTTCCTTAATCTCATTATTTCTTCATGGATTGATCACATGGGACCCACCAATCCATGGTTGGGATCCCATTTGATCCCATGGATGTGGCCCTTTGGCCTATCCTACATGCATGTCATGATCCATGATGAGGTCATTCTCTATGTACCCCATCATGATATATGTAATGATCCACTCCATCTCAAGGTCATATAGAACTTAAGGATCATATTGAGATGACATCCCAACCATCCATAGCAATTATAAATCATGCATGTAGTGATTTTGTATTACATGTACAATCAATGTAGTTACATGGGTATGATTCATTCTTGGGAGGGCTCATTAGTGGCCGGACCCTAACCCGTGACCGGATTGTGTTTCTTCTCCATCTTTTCTTTCCTCTCTTTATAGTGAATTTGATATATGTGTGGCCCACTTGATGTGCCATGAAACTAGGCCCAAGTGGTTAGACATCCAGGCCCACCTTGTTGCCCCATATAATTGGCATGTTTTAGATAACATTTGGCCTTGATTTTATGGATGATCTTGTAAGAGGTTTAGGTCTAAGAATTGTGTGACCCATCTAGGTGGACCCCACCCTGAGGAAATGGTGATTTATTTCCTTTTTAATTATCTTTTGGGGTGGTTTGGATAACAACATGTTGCTGTCCAAATATGCCTGAACAGATTTTTGGGCCACCTTGGGGCCTGATTTCTGAATCTTTGGTGGGAATACTGAAATAAAATAATATATAATTCTTATAGCCTCATGACCTACTTACAACCATACCAAATTTCAGCCCCATCTGTCATTCATTGGGGTCCCAAAGGTGTGGTCCAAGTAAGGTGGATAGTTTGGATTTTTCTACACTGTTCCAGCAACATTCCACCCTGGACAGGTTGGAATTCTGAAATTTATTAAAATACTTTTGTGTGTCTAAAAATTTTAAAACTTTACAGAGAAGTGGCCCACCCATGGTAGGACCTACATACCAAATTTTGGGGCCAATGGATACCTGTACGTACCATAGTGGTGGCTGGACTGGCCCACTATAATATAGTGTCCAGATCAGTCCGATTTTCAGGACAGATTGATTTCTCTAAATGAATTAAAATATTTATAGAGGTTTAAAAATTTTAAAATTTTTAGGGGTGTGGTCCACTCATGATAGGACCCACCTATCAAATTTTAGGGCTAATGGACCCTGTACACACCGTGGCAAGGGCCGGACTGGCTCACCACGTTTGGATGTCCAAGTCTGACCGATTTTATGGATAGACTATTTTGTTTAAATTAATTAAAATACTTAAGAATATTCAAAAATTCTGAAATTTGGTGGAGGTGTGGTCCACCTATGAAAGTATCACTTTGTAAAATTTCAATTCGAAATGACCCTATTTGGGCATCCAAAAGAATGGGCCAAGATGGTTAGACTGCCAGATTTTTCTGCTGTGCAGTCTAGTAATATGCCTTGATAAAAACCATAGTTCAAAATTATTTTCTCTGATGGTGGGCAATATTTTTGGGTTTCCTCTTATTTTATACATGATGAGGGACCTTGACTCTCAATTTTTATAATTTTAGAGGCCCTGGACTCACTCCAATGAAGTGCCTAAATTTAGGACAGCAACATGCATTATAGAAATTTCCTGTACATTATTGTCCCTTGTTATTTCAGAACTTTTGGGCTCCAGCCCATTGGGCTTTGTGTATGATTAGTTGGGGACCCATCCCTGATGTTCTAGGGCCCATTGGAGCCATGATTTTGGGGCCCACCATATTGAGAAAATTGAGTATTTATTGCTCCATTATATTTTAGAATATTCTTGGGCTTAATTAAGGCCTTTTTAGGTCTCCATTGATGATCATTTGTGGGACCCAAATATAAACCAGATTTTGAGACTTCCTAGTGGGCCTAGATTGGGCTGGAACATCCCAACTTAACCTAGCCATATGTTGGGCAGACTTTCACTATTTTGATGGACTTATGGGCTAAGATAAAGGTGGTATTAGGCCCTTGGTTGCCCACTTAGATTGCTAGTTGTTGGGCTGATGTAGTGGGGCCCATTTTACCCTACTTAAACCTATTTTTAAGCCGTGTTTTTATGCTCATAGGCTGCCCATTAAGTTCAACTAAATGTATGAGTCCTATTGCCATTGGGGCTTGGGCCTTGGGCCTTGATTCCTCTCCTTGGGCCCATGTTGTTGAAGGTAGTATTGGACCCTTTTTCTCATGCCTTTTTATAAGGCTTATGTATGTAGTTTGGATGTGGGCCTTGGGCCTTGTAGCTATATGGATTATGGTTGGTTATGACTTGAGAAAATGGTAGTTAAATGTCTCCATTATGGACCCCTCTAAGTGTGGTTGAATGCCCACCTTAATTTCTTGCTAGGCCCATCTCTATATTATTTAAGCCCGTGACTTTTATCTTTAGTCTTGTGGGCTATCCTAGGTAAATGGGCCTCCACTAGAGGTTGTATCCCTTATGAGAAATTGGTTAAGTACCTAGACCCTCCATAGTTAGGTAGAGAGTTCATCTTCACCTCGTTGGCACCCCTAATCATCTCCATGGCCCACTCTCATACGCATCAGATGCATGTTTGGTTGAGGTATGATTGACCATGGTTGTGTCATTGTGTAAGACATGTTGGCATCTCCCCGAGGGATAGAGTTCTCCCCTCTGGAGCACGATGAATGCTTGAGATTAATGTATGAGTGATTGTGTGATTCATGCATCTGGCATTTATATAGTATGTGGATATCCTCCCTCGTTTCATCAGAGCCTTGTCATGCCCCAAACTCGGAAACCGGCTCACAAAATTTTCGATCCCCGAATTCGGCGCCGATAGCCTCCGTAGAATCCCATTCTCGGCTCCTAGTGCCCATTCACCAGGTTCCGATCCTGGGATGTTACGAGGAGGATTTTCAACATCAGTTTGATTCGTAATAAGCATAACCAAAGACATAACCCACAAACAACAACCAAGAACTCCATTATATTTCCACTATGATAAAAAACTTTACAAGTATAATGAGCATAAAGTGGAAATACAATGGTAAAGAATAAAAACTCTAAAATGATCTGCAAGTGCTCCTGCCTCAGCGCTGCTGCGCCCCAACATCACCTGCACGCAACGGTCGTGCATAAGCTCATAGAAAGCTTAGAGGTGGTGAAAGTGTGTGCGCAAGGTAGTAATATGATCATGCAATAACAGAGTAATGCGAAGTATGCAGATGGATCCATAATATCATGAGTCGTACCAAGCCTATGCGATGCAAGATGCAAGTCAAGCATACAATCCTCATTTAAATCCACATATCAATACAGTTCAACTCTGGGATATCACCGGGGTCTAGTATACTTTAAACCAGATCGCCGCCACATCGCACGTAATAAGGTAGGTGGAAGAGACCTCACTATCCGTTTGCCAATATCGAGCACGACTCGTCGATAGCGGACCCATTCCTCCAGCTGGTCAAACTCAGCCTAGCATTGCCCCTTACACTCGGGCGAATAAGGCCGCACCCCCTTCCAACCGACCACGACACAGTAGAGAGCGCAGTCATCTGGTAATTGACACTCAGCGCTCATCTACCCACTCGGTCTAGATGTTGGAGTAACCTCTTGGTACCATAAGGGTTTAGGGACTTTCATCCAGGGATATCTATAGCACCCCATGTAGAATAAGATTTTCAGTATCCAATCCTGCCAACCATGATACGCCTGTGGAGGTTACAACCCCGATGTCGCTAGGGCGTACAATAACCATGTCACACAAATGCGAAATGCATGAATCACGCTATCCAGTTATGCAACAAATCCTGCGCATATCGTGTGCTCATGTAGGGTAATACCACCTAACCGGGAGCCCATAAACAACCTGCCCGAAGGCATATACTATGATCAGTCAATTCTCATATCAGGCATACATATGATGCGTATGATCATGAGTCATGGAACTTACTAAACATGTTATAATGAAATGAACTATCCTTACCATGCAGATGGACTTGGACGGCCTATACATAATAAGTACGAGACTAATAATGGGCCCTAAGGAGAGTCGTAATGTGGACATCCAACCAGCATTATACTCGCAATGTGGACGTCAAACCAACATTGCTCCTGAGGCACGATTGTCGTAAACATCGTTTCATAATCGGTGTTGGGGTCACACATTGCAATGGACCTTAGGTACTTCCCATTGGTCCTTAAATACATCAAATGGGCCATGTCATATAGGCCTTTTATTCATCAAATGGGCCACATAAATGGACCACGCCAATGTGCCTTAAGTATATTGCAATGGGTCATAACCCATGTGCCTCAGAGTACATCATAATGGGTCAAATCACATGAGCCTTGTGTGTCTTAAATGGGCCTAATCCCATGGGTTTCATACATATCAAATGGGCCCAATCCTATAGGCCTTATCTATCAAGTAGGCCTACATCCATAGGCCTTATATATCGAATGGGCCTAAATCCATAGGCCTTATATGAATCAAATGGGCCTAAACCGACCCATAGGCCTTATATGAATCAAGTGGGCCTAAAACCATAGGCCTTGGAATATATTAAATGTCCAATCCTAAGGGACTTATAATACGCCAAATAGGCCTAATCCCATGGGCCTTGGAATATATCAAATGTCTAATCCCATGGGCCTTATAACACGCTAAGATGGGGCCCACACGGACTATGGATCTGGCCCATTCTTGAACTTATTTCACAAAATGAGCTGTTAAAATGGATGGGCAGATTGGATGCAGCACCTGCATCAAGGGTGGGGCCCACAAGGCCCACCATCAGGTCATTTACAAAATATAATAATATATATATATATGTATATAGTATATACAATAATATATATGTATATATACATACATACATATATACATATATATATATATATATATATATATATATATATATATACACACACACACACACAATATAATATATATATATACACAGACGCATAACCCCACACGCACGCATGCACACACAGTGGACCCCACCGTCCACTGGACGGTGGGGGTGAAACACAAATATCAGGTGGCATCCACCATCCGCCTGGACGATGGATATAAGACACTTACATCATTGTGGGTCCCATGTGGGGCCCACCACAATGCTTATTTGAAATCCAACCCGTTCATAAGGTCACTCAGACCTGGATGAAGTGAGAACACAAATTTCAAATTGATCTGAAATTTCAGTGGGCCCAAAAATGGGTTTCAATGGTAGAGGTTCAATCCCTCTGTATCCTGTAGTGTGGGTCACTCGAGTCTTGGATCGAGTTGGAACTTGGAGGGGGCCCATCTGAGGAGGGGGCCCACCTCATGAACGGCTTAGATGGCATATAAAATCAAGGTAGGGCCCACGGCTGGAGGCCGTGGGTCCCTGACGTTCGCCCGCCCCAGACGCTGGACGCTGGGGCGTCCTCTCTTTCTGATAGCAGCAGCAACAACCATGCTGCTGTTTATTTTTATTATTTTTTTTAAATCAAGAGTTTTCATGGTTTTTCAGATATAGAGCCCACATCAACTGAATCCAGCCTGCCCATCATGTTCTGTGGCTCAAAACGAGCCCAATGAGTCCAAGGTTGGACATTTTTCAGCGTGTAGAACAATTATGGGGAACTTTAGATGGTGAAGGTCACTATTTACTGATTTATGGCCCACCAAATGCTCCGTTCAATCCCATTTTCTGGCTCAACACCAAAAATGAGTTGATGAAAGGGATGGACGGCTTGGATTAGAACCATACATCAAGATGGGGCCTAAGCAAGTGGACCACCCTAAAGGCTTGAAAATCAAGCTAGTATTTGTGTTTTTATGTAGCCCACGTCCAGCGTCCCAGGGACGCTGGACGTTTCACATGACTACAATGGAGGTGTGCCCTGCTTAAGGTGGGCCACCTCAGGGAGGATGGTGTGTGTACATCACATAAAGGTGGGCCCCACTTGAGGATAGCTTGGACAAAATAAATGCTTCAAGGTGGGGTCCATTCAAGTGGGCCACACAAACACAATATGATCTTAAAAAGAAAATGAAGTAGAGAGAGAGAGATAGAGGGTGGGATACGCTTGTGATGGAGGGCTTCGCCACTATGAGCCCTCCCTTGAAGAAATCATACAATCAAATGAGTCCCTTTACACATGAGACTTCCTAAATTGAAAATCAACGGTGGGGATCCTTTCTCCACCAACATGGACGGTCTAGATGACCTTCCTAATACAATAAAATAAACATCATGATGATCAAAATGGGCAATCGGCCACATTTTAGGGTCCCAAGTAAGATCCACACTATGGATCGGTAGGCCTCACTTGGCCCATCATAAAAATAAGAAAAACTATCCTATAGAGGCACCCACTGTTCGATCTTCTTGCTCCTATGGGTTCCTTAGCTCCTTAACTTTGATTTCAATGGATGAGATGAGGAATGGATGGCTAGGATGGGAGATGATGGGGTAGGAAAGTGGGCCACACTTGGAGTTGGAAGACTTGGAGAAATTCTCATACGTATGGGAGGGTTCTTGCTTGAATTTTTTTGAAAATGAGAAAGAGAGGAGTTGTAAAGGGAAAGAGAGAGAGAGAGAGAGAGAGTGATAGGTGATGGATGTGGTGAGTGATGGGTGTGTAGGAAATCCTTGACTTTGGTAGCCTTTTGTGTAAGAAAGGCATGAGTTTGTAAGACCTTTTTGACTTTTGTGGCTTATTTGGGAAAAGGTGAAAGGTGATGTGTACTTGACGTGTACTTGACATGTGATGGATTGATTGATGAGATTGATGTGACATCTCGTAGATATTCTCTTGGATTTCGCAACGCGCGACATTTTCCTCGCACCGAACGTTGGCCCACATCTCTTGACCAGGGTATCGCCTCTGCGAGCAAGTCGCGGCATCGGAACCGCAGTGATGGCGCGGTCACTGTGGTAATGGTCTTGGGTTGAGTCGATACAGGTTGACGGCATATGAATCAGGGTCACGCGTAAATATTGGTTAAGGGTCGAAGGTTGCCGAAATTTGACCGGTAAGACTGCGGAAGTCTACGGAACGGTACAGACTAAGATACGGGTCTTACAGGCCTTTCCTCCACAGGGATATTCATGGATGGCCGCCTATGTGAATACCAAAAATATTAGTTGAGCATACTGGGTGCATAGGATGCCCATGGATGAAATTTCTAAAACTTTCATGGTACCAAGGATTTGCTTCAATACCGTGATCAGGTGGAATACATGAGCACACGAGGACCTTATACCGTTAGGCTGCGACTCTCACTGTCGTGTAGTCGGTTAGATAGGGGTGTGACCTTATTTGCCTGGTGCGTAGGGGACATTGCTAAGCTGAGTTTGACCAGCTCATAAATGGGTCTGCTACCGTCAGGCCTTGCTGGTGATTGGCCGTCCACAGGCGGGTAGTGAGATCTCTTACGCTCGTTTGACTGTGCGAGCTCTGTAGAGCGACAATCATTCAGCAGTGTAATGGACCCCGATGATTTCCTTATGATTGAAAATGTACTTGACTTATGGTTTGGATATGAGCACTGACATTACTTGCATCGCATTAACATTGGCTGTACAAGCCCCTTCATGCATTGTCTTGGTATGACATCTAGTACTCATCGCATCGTACTTATTATAAGCCTTGGTAAGGCTAGTGATTTTTTCATTGAGCATATTTTCCTTCTTGCATCTCCTACTATTCTTCTATGCACCATTGTCATACACTTTCACCACCCTCTAAGCTTCTATAAGCTTATGCATGATTGATGCGTGCAGGAGACTCTAGGCAGACGTCGTAGCTGCAGGGCGCAAAGTTGAGTTGAGCTTGAGGACCTGGTATTGTTGATCTTCCTTTCTTTCTCCTATCATCTTATGTGTGTCGTTTTGTACCTTCTGAAAGTTGTAAAAGTTTAAATTTATAGTGGATTTTACGATGTGTGCCTTTGTTATTCTCAGATATACTTGTTGTGATCTTAGATATGCTCATATTGGTAATGATTACATTGTTATGAAAATCCTCCTTGTAGGATCCTAGGATCGGAACCTGTCTTAGGAGCTAAGAATGGGCTACTATGGAGGCTGTTATGGCTAGAACTGGCCATCGGGTTCCTTGGGATTCCGGTTTCGAGTCTGGGGCGTGACATCTATACAACCCCATTCCACCAAAAATACATTTTTTTGTCTCTACGACATAACTCTTTCCACCCAAAAATAGCTCCTCATCACAGTCACCTGGTGCAAGAACCTCATGTGCCAATGCCTCTCCGTAGATGTTGATGACAACCTTTCCCACACCTAGAGGGTCGACACAAATTCTTGGTTATTCTGGAAGAAAAGGGAACTCGATCGTTCGAATCCAGCCACAACAAGATTGATGTCTACTCAGACATCTCTTTGGCACAATATGGAGCGGGACCTGAACCCATCACTGGCTTCTATGTAGTGGTCATAACCAACTCCTAGATTGGTCTATTGCTCGGTGACATGGGCTACGAAGCAGCCTTCAAGAAATTCAACACCCACACCCTAATTGCTCTTTCCTTTCTTGTTGTAAGAAAGGAGTATGTTTTTGGCAAGACCCTTTATTCGACTAAGGACCAGTTCGGTGACAACGGGTCCAATTACAAGATTTTGATCAAATGTAGGGGAGAGAAAAGAGTGCTAAAAGATCCGGAGCTATTGGTTTGCATCGACAGGAAGAAAGTGATCCATGTGAAGAGATTGCAGTGGAAGTTCCTGTTAAGGGGCCTTGCACAAAACCTTAGGATCTAGCCCTCCAGAAAAAACTAGAATTATGGGATAATAAAAGCAATGAAATAAATCAAAGCACAACCACACACTACACAAGAGATTTTTACGTGAAAAACCCTCAAAGAGGTAAAAATCACGGGACCTCGTCCAGATCAATAATCCACTATAAAGCAGAACATTACAACCGATCACAAACACACCTTGCTATGATCAAACCTTCATCACTCACGCAGGAGTGGATAAACAGTAAGAGAACAAAGAAAAACTGAGAGATCTCACCGATTATGAGGACCTAGAAGTGCTAAGATATGGTAGATCATCTCCACAAGCATAACCTCCCTTTTATAAGTTTTCCCTCTCTCTTTCTCTCTCTCCGTCACCCCTTTGATAGCCCTAAACCCTTTAGGAAATCCTCTTGTGCTATTTTCTTCTCACAACATACCCTAGAAAGACCCTAGGGACCCCTTTTTATAGTTTTAGGAAACTACCTTCCGTATTCCAGTTGCAAAAGGACTTACGACATGAAATTCATGCAAAATCATGGAATGAATCTGCGTAATCACAATTGGTCATTCGCCACCCACGACCGGCCGAGCACCACCTATGACCGGTCGTGCACCTCCCATGACCGGTTGAGCACCTTAGAGAAAAATCATCCAAGCTCACTAGACTTTGAGTCATGTCACGACTCGAACCTACGACTGGTCGAACACCAGCCCACGACCGATCATACATGGCTCACGACTGTTCGACGACGGGTAAAAAAACCCATCAAATCTCTCCCTTTTTGACCCAAGAGGAATTCACCTTCTTCAAACCAGCCTGATTTCTACAAACCTCAAATTTGCCCTTGAGCAAAGCCTTTATCATCATATCTGACCCATTATCATCCGTGTGGACCTTTTCAAGCTGTAACACCTTTTATTCTAAAGTATCCCTTATCTAGTGATACCGAATCTCTATGTGCTTCGACTTGGAATGCTAACTTAGATTCTTGCTCAAGTGTATAGCACTCTGACTATCGCAATAGACCACGTGCCGGTCCTGCTTCAAGCTAAGTTCTTGTAGGAACCTCTTCATCTAAAACATCTTTTTACATGCCTCTGTGACTGCGATGAACTCGGCCTCTGTCGTCGACAATGCTACGACCTTCTGTAGCTTGCTCTGTCAAGAAACCGCTCCCCTTGCAAACATGAACATGAACCCTGATGTAGACTTTCTGGAGTCTATGTCACCTGCCATATCTGCATCTGTGTAGCCCTCTAGCACTAGTTTACCATCACCATAGCATAGGCTCAACTTGGATGAGCCTCTTAGATACCGTAGTATCCACTTCACCACTGCCCAATGCTCTTTGCCAGGATTGGCAAGATACTGGCTGACAACATCAACTGCATATGCTATGTCTGGGCGTGTACACACCATAACATATATCAAACTTCGTATGGTAGATGTGTAGGGTATCTTTTGCATCTCTTTCACCTCTACCTTCATCTTGGGACACTGTCTGTCACTCAATCTAAAGTGATCATCCAGTGGAGTACTGATCGGCTTTGCTGCATTCATATTGAACCACTCTAGGACTTTCTCAATATACCGGTCTTGTGACAGCTAAAGCTTCCAGCTGCTTCTGCCACGGGTTATCTTTATTCTTAGGATCTGTTTAGCCGGGCCCAAGTATTTCATCACAAAAGACTTGCCCAACTCTTGTTTTAGCCTGTCAATCTTCTTAATGTCTTTTCCCATGATGAGCATGCCATCAACGTATAATAGCAGAACTAAGAAATCACCATCTGAGAACTTACGTGTGAACACACAGTGGTCCAACTCTATTCTGTCATACCCATATTGTAACATGAACGAGTCGAACTTCTTGTACCATTGTTGTGGAGCTTCTTACAGCCCATACAAAATCTTTCGCAGCCTACACACCATATGTTCTTTGTCCTTGAGTTCGAACCCCTCTGGTTAATGCATGTAAATCTCTTCTTCCAGGTCACCATGGAGGAAAGCAGTTTTAACGTCCAACTGCTCTATCTCCAGATCCATGCTAGCCGTCAACCCAAACAACACCCGTATGGATTGAAATAGCGGTGAAGACCGCTTGAGTTGAAGTAGGAATATGCCAATATGTCCTAGAGGGGGGTAAATAGGACTTTTTAAATTTTTTATGAATTATTAAAAATCCTATCACACTAATCCTATCACAGAGTAGAGATTAGGATTACTCAAAATTAACTCTACTGGCTTCCAAGCCTGGTAGAGGATCCAATCACAGAACTATTTAAATGATAATCATGGAGCAGTTATAGTCTATGATGGATGTGACTGTGTGTGAAGTGTGAGCAAGTATAAATGCAGTTAATATAATCACATAAAAGATCAAACACAAGAATCAATCACAAACACAGTCATTTTTATAGTGGTTCGACTACTTGTTTACTCCACCTTCGGCTTCCACACTCAACCCTTGAGTGTACCTAATTTCACTAAGAAAGTTTTCCATGGTTCACCTCAAACCTAAGGTTTTAAATCAGGTTCGCCTTCAACCTTTACAGAGGTTTCTACTCGGTTCACCTCAAACCCTTGAGTTTTACTGGCGCATTCTTAACCAGATGTTTATGCCCACACAGAGAAAGGGTCCAAACAACGCACCTAGATGTTTATGCTTTCCACAGAGCAAGGGTCCACACAACGCACCCCACACGTACACTCCCGTCGGAGGCCTTCTTTGAGGACTTCAAAGGGTGAGCAACACCTACGACCCAATCCTAGAAAGGAATGATCACAAGTGTCCTCTGTACTCTGAGTACTTACAGATAAGTTGATGAGTCCCTTTTAACACAGTGATGAAGATCTCCTTCTTGTTGATGAAGAGTCTTCAGCTCTCTTGATCCACAACACAAAAGATGTACCTATACTAGGCTTCAGGTCGGGTCAAGGTTATGATGGAATTCCACTCTCTAAAGATTTTTCTATTAGGAAGATAGAGTGATTCCAATCATCTATGCATTCAAGGCATCCCAGCTTAATGATTTTCCATTAAGGTAGTAGCTGGAGGATCCTTAAATGCGAAAGTTCATTCCCTAATCCACTCTATTGAATATCAATGATGAGGGTGGATTGGAGGATGAACTCTCTGAGAGAAAGAGCTTAAGATAAATGATATGAAGTTTAAAACACTCAGAAGTACTCTCTTCTTTCTCTACCAGCAATAAAGACTAACCTCTCTATGTATAGGCAAAAGGTTCCAACGGATATAAAACGGTCACATTTATGATAGAGTTCGATATCATCGAGCAAGAGTCGATATGATCGAGCATATACTCTTGATTGTATCGATGATCCGCTCGATGATACAAACTCAAATGTCATTTTCGCTTTTGGAAACCTTTTTCCAACTGGTCGATGGGATCGAGACACATATCGATGTTATCAGATTTCGAAATCTGATTCCATCGATAGATGAATCGATCTATCGACAGGTGAAAACAAGAGAGACAAGCCTTGAAGAATTTTAGGTTCTAAAGATATGATCGGGGAATAGTCGATATTATCAGAATTTGTATATCGATGATATCGGAGTCCTTGTCGATGGGATCGATAAATCGTATAGATTTTCCTATAAGCTTGCTAGACGGTTTGTGTCCGATCTCGATCCAATCGACCAAGTCTTAATATGATCGACATGTGAATATCGATTTCTCGACTGACCCCCGATCAACATTTAAAACATCTTGAAATTTATGCTGGAGGAAACATGCGTCCACTATCGATATGATCGACTGACTTTCGATATGATCGATATTTGAATTTAAATTGAATCGGACAGTCATCGATATATCGAAGCTCAAATAAGTTTTCTTTAGAAAAATAGGGGCACCAGAAAACTGCCCGTCGATATTATCGATCTACTTTCGATGAGATCGATATTCGAATATCGATGATATCGATTGAAATTCCGATATATCGATAAATCGTCCAGATGATTGTCTGATTGCTAGACGCTTTTTGTCCTCACTCGATTGTATCGATTGAGATGCACAGGACATCGACAGAGTAGGTCGATCATATCAAATGGTGAATCGATATAATCGACAGTGTAAGAAAAACTTGAAGATTTTCTTATTTGGTAAAAAGTTTTCTTACACTAAAACCCTAAGATGTTCTACTTAGTTTTAAGGGTTTTAATCACCTGATGTTTTGGGACATGGGATGTGAGGCTATGATTGACCTATGGCGAGCTTCCACACATCCAGTTGAGGCAGACACTTGACTTGATCTTCCTATTAGGCGCTGTTGTCTGACTGACTCAACTTACACCGTAATTGACAAACCAGGGCACTAGTAGGTGCATTTTCAATCTCTCCCTTTGTCAATTATGTGACAAAATATCCAAAACACCCTAGGAGAATATTTAGACAGATACATTCTAAATTGTGTGTACATGCATTAACACAATTTTACAAATTCTAATCACCAATGTACACATCCAGTAATTTCTCCCCCTATCTTCAATACTCCCCCTTTCTTGTTGTGGTTGCTCCCCCTAACACCTGCAACATATACGAGCATAAATATCTAATTTTTCACAGGGGTGTTTGTAATTTTTCTCCCCCCTTTTGTCAGTCATTGACAAAGATATAGCAAGTGATATTGACTGAAGAAGTTAAGCATATGGGAGAATCACAGTCAGATAAATGTATATAAATGAAAGCAGTGTAAAGCATACATCATGAAGGCAGAAAGTAAACCGATGAAGCAGTCAGCACAGTCATTGTATAAGCAATAGGAATGGCAGTAAAATAAGAATTGTATGTAGCCATATCCAATGAGTATCCCAAAAAAAAATATACTGCCACAGACAGCAGTAGAATGAGATTTGTCCAAAGTAAAATACATAACACAACATCAGACGCGTGTGATAGTCATAGGACAACTGGACTGATGCTTAATGTCTTCGAGGAAGATCATGCGTGAGCAAGTCTGCCATTTGCTGAGTAGTTCCCTGGAGGACATCGAGCTTCTCTTCAATGATAGTGAGACGCCTTTCATAATTGTTCAGACGGTCCTCTATACCAACCATCCCATTGAGCAGGTGACGTTTGAGGTGATGAGCTGCGTGATTTGTAATTGACTCAGGGATGACCAAAGGAGTGCGATTTGATCCTCCATGTGTAGGCCGCACTGTTGGTGGAGCATGTTGGATGGCTCTTGGTATAGAAGGACTATGCCTGGGGGGAGACAAGGAAAGACAAAATCGTTGTGCTGCCAGTGATGCATCATTATCAAACCATGCTTTAGGATGCACTTCATCAGATGTGGCAGGAAGCCCAGCATGGTGTGCGAGTTTGCATATGAGCATGAGAAAGGGCAGTGTCTCCCCATGATGTCCTTAAATTACACGAATGATTTTCTTAAGGAGGAGAGTTGGTAGGCATACTCGATTCTCTTGATATACATCATAGAGTACATTGATCACAGATGGAGAAAGATGATCACCAATGACATCACAGGGATACACATTTGACCAAAAAATGCTATGAAGGATTTTGAAGGTGGGTCCAAGATGGTTGATATGCAGTAAATTTTCGTCATTTCACGCAACTGTAGTTCCTTGGCACAATGCACGGGTTATTTCTCCCCATACCCCCAACCCATTGAGATTTCGGTTGGTTACTAGAATTTAAGTGACCTCCAGATTGAGGAGTTTTGCCAAAGTGACTGGAGTGATAAGCTTTGAGTAATGTGCAAGAACGATTCGAATGCTGGGGGGATCTTTTTCAATATTGTAGACCAAACTTAGAAACTGATGTACCAGATTATGTTGAAAAGTTCCTCCAAGGTTCACAACATTTTCCCACCCAATTTGTTTCAAGAGATCGATGATCCTAAAGGGTTCAATGCTCTTTTTGTGAATCATCCGTTTCGCCACAAGGTTTAAGTTGAATAGAGGAAAAGAGGCACTTGCATCCTGCTTATCTTTCTTCTTTCCAATTGATGCATGTTGTGGATGAACCAATCCTTTGTTTTTGCCCATCTTGGAGAGATGAAATATCCAGGTCTGAGAGCACCAGATGCGGCTCTCCTTTTTGGTCTTCTGATTCTTACCAAGCAACGACAATCTATCCCTTTGATCATGTTCCCAGATTCCAAATTTTGATTTTTAATTTCAAGTTTTAGGGAAGAACAACCGTCCCGACGTTTCAACTACCTGGAGAGTCGTCAATTCTATCAATTCTCAGTCGATGTGATCGACATTTGTAAGTGACCAATCGATGCTCATATCGGAGGTGGATGTTTTCAAGTTTTTCTGCAGTTTGATGATCATTCATGTACAAAATAGTATATCTATTAAAGTTCTTAACAAAAATTATCAGTAAAATTTTGTATAGCTCCTGTACATCAAAGGTATAAACATTTAATTGTTTATGTGTAAAAAAAATGAGGTGAGAGACCTCAGATTATTTCTTCAGCAAAATTGCATCATTTCAGCAAGTATGCAGATTTTGATGCATAACTTGGACCAGTTTCTTCACTCTCAGTGTTTCTCAATATCATTCATTTCTTTTCCTATAATAATGTAGCAGTGGTTGTTTGTGTGAAGACCCTTCATAATTGATTTTCCTGATCGATCTAGGATCTCGCATTCTTCTTTGTTGAAATTGATCACATGCCCATTATCACAGATTTGAGAGATACTTAGGAGATTATGTGCTAAACCTTTTATGCAAAAGGCATTCTCATTTATAAGCAGATTGATTCCTTCTATGCTTCCCTGTCCAATTATTTCAGCAGTGGTTCCATCTCCATAGGTGACTATCTGTCACACCCCAAACTCGAAAATCGGGCTCACAAAATTCCTGATCGCCGAATCCGGCGCCGACAGCCTCCGTAGAATCCCATTCTCAGCTCCTAGCGCCCATTCACCAGGTTCCGATCCTGAGATGCTACGAGGAGGATTTTCAATGTCAGTTTGATTCGTAATAAGCATAACCAAAGGCATAACCCACAAACAACAACTAAGAACTCCATAACATTTCTACTATGATCAAAAACTTTAGAAGTATAATGAGCATAAAGGGAAATACAATGGTAAAGAATAAAAACTCTAAAATGATCTGCAACGTGCTCCTGCCTCAGCGCTGCTGCGCACCAATGTCACCTGTACGCAATGGTCATACATAAGCTTATAGAAATCTTAGAGGGTGGTGAAAGTGTGTGCGCAAGGTAGTAATATGAACATGCAATGTCAGAATAATGCGGAATATGCAGATGGATCCATAATATCATGAGCCGTACCAAGGCTATGCGATGCAAGACATGAATGGTATCGGCCATCCCAAGGCCATGCGATGTGCAATGCAACTCAAGCATACAGATCCTCATCTATGTCCACACATCAATACAGATCAAATATGGGATATCATCGGGGTCTAGTACACTCTAAACCAGATTGCTGCCACATCGCGTATAATAAGGTAAGTGGAAGAGACCTCACTATCCGTCTGTCAATATCAGGCGTGACTCGTCGATAGCGGACCCATTCCTCGTGCTGGTCAGACTCAGCCTAGCATTGCCCCCTACACTCGGGTGGGTAAGGCCGCATCCCCTTCCAACCGACCACGACACAGTGGAGAGCACGACCGTCTGGTAATTGGCGCTCAACGCTTCTCTACCCACTCGGTCTAGACGTTGGAGCAACCTCTTGGTACCATAAGGGTTTAGGGACTTTCACCCAAGGATATCTATAGTACCCCATGTAGAACAAGATTTCTGGTATCCAATCCTGCCAACCACTATGCGTCTGTGGAGGCTACGACCCTGATGTCGCTAGGGCGTACAATAACTATGTCACACAAATGCGAAATGCATGATTCATGCTATCCAGTCATGCAACAAATCCTGCGCATATCGTGCGCTCATGTAGGGCAACACTGCCTAACCAGGAGCCCATAAACAACCTGTCCGAAGGCATATGCTATGATCAGTCAATCCTTATATCAAGCATACATATGATGCGTATGATCATGAGTCATGAAACTATACTAAACATGTAAATAAGTGATGAACCATTCTTACAACGCAGATGGGCCTGGACGGCCTATACACAGCAAGTACGACCCAGTAATGGGCCCTAAGAAGAGTCGTAATGTGGACATCTAACCAACATTACACTCGCAATGTGGACGTCAAACCAACATTGCTCCCAAGGCACAATCTTTATAAACATCGCTAGTTAGTCTGTATGGGAATTACACATTGCAATGGACCGTAGGTTCATCCCATTGGGCCTTACATATATATCAAATGGGCCATATCTTATGGGCCTTTTATTCATCAGATGGGCCACATAAATGGGTCAAACCAATGGGTCTTATGTGCATTGCAATGGGTCAAAACCCGTGGGCCTTGGATTGCATCAAATGAGCTTAACTCATGGTTCTTAAAGGTAACGAATGGGTCACACCAATCGAACCCCATATGTACGCCAAATGGGCCTTAACCCCTAGACCTTACATATATCAAATGGGCCTACTTCCATGGGCTTTAAAAATACATCAAATGGGTTCAATTTCATGGGCCTTGGAATACATCAAATGGACCTAGTCCCATGGACTTGAAACATATCAAGTGGGCCTAAACCCATAGGCCTTAAATATCAAGTGAGCCTAAGCCCATAGGCTTTACATATCAAGTGGGCCCAAGTCCATAGGCCTTATATGAATCAAATAGGCCTAACCCATAAGCCTTTCATAAATCAATTGAGCCTAACCCATAGGCCTTTTGTAAATCAGATGAGCCTAAACCATAGGCCGTTATATATCAAGTGGGCTTAAATCTATAGGCCTTTTACCCATCAAATGGGCCTAATCCCGCAGGCCTAGAGGCCGATTGAGATGTTTAATTTTTTCCTCCAAAATGGCAAAGGGCCCACTGCTATGTTTATTTTCATCCAAATTATTCATGAGATTGCATGGACCTAGGCCCACTGCAATGTTTATTTGTCACCCAGCGTGGGTATGGGCCAGGGGGAGGCCCACTGTAGTGTTTATTTCCATCCAAAATGTTCAGCCAGGGGAGGGGGTGGCGTGAACAACACTTTCACACGTGCAAGGTGGGCTCCACCGTCCGCTGGATGGTGGAGGTAAAACAAAAATATCATGTGGGAGTCACCATCCACGGACAGTGGACGATGTGAATAAAATACATACATTACTGTGGGTTCCACAAACGTGGCCCACCATAATGTTTCAATGCCATCCGAGCTGTTCATAAGGTCACTCTGACCTGGATGATGGGAAAATATAAATTTCAGCTTGATCTAACACTTTGTGGGCCCCAAAAAGATTTCAATGGTGGGTATACAATTCCACTGTTTCCTGTGGTGTGGGCCGCCTGAGTTCTAGATCGGGTTAAAATTTGGAGGGGGCCCACCTGAGGAGGGGACCCATCAAATGAGCGGCACGGATGGGACATATGCATCATGGTGGGGCCCACGGTAGCAGCTGTGAGTGGCTGCACGGCACCCGCCCGCCCCAATCGCTGCACGCAGCAGCGTGCAGCGGCTGCTCGTGGCAGAAAGAGGCAGAGGCTATGCCTCGTTCAAAATTCAGGAAAACCATTTTTCTGGGGTTTTCATCGTGTGGGGTCCACATCATGAGAATCCACTCCATCTATTAGCTTCCCTGGCCCAAGACGAGCCCAGAGAGTCTAAAGTTTGAATTTTTTTGATAATAGAAAATGAAATAAAATAAGAAAAAGGATCCTTGAATGGTAATGATGCATTCTTTGATGCTATGGCCCACCAGATCTTCCAATCAACCCCAACTCTTGGCTCAACGCTTAAAAAGAGATGGGTGAGAGGATGGATGGCTTGGATTGTTTATATTCATCACGGTGGGGCCTAAGCAAGTGGACCACCAAAGGCCTCATTCTTTTCTTCTTTCCCTTTCTTCTTTTTTTTTTGAAATGTCCAGCGTCCCAGACGCTGGACGGTTTGGTTCTTTTAAAAAAATACATTGTGGTGGGCCCTGATGAAGTGGGCCACCACTGATGGGTGACGTGGGTACAACGTATAAGGTGGGCCCCACTTGAATAAATCTTGAACAAAATAAATATCTCAAGGTGGGGTCCATTCAAGTGGGCCACACAACCCTATTGCATAAAATAAAATAAAATAAAATAAAAAGAAATAAGGAGGGAGAGAGACATGGAGAGTGGGACACGCTTTGTAATGGAGGGACCCCGACATTATGGGCCCTCCCTTAAAAGCAAATCATACAATCAAAAGGGTCCCTCAACACATGGGACCACCAAGATCGAGAATCAACGGTGGAGATCCTTTCTCCACCAAAATGGACGGTCTAGATGACCTTTTTGCAATGAAATAAATATCATGGTGGGGTCCATGGTGAATGGCCCCATCATGGAATGATCATGATGATCCAAGTGGGCCATCGGCCTCATCTTAGGGTCCCAAGTGAGATCCACACCATTGATCGATGGGCCTCACTTGGCCCATCATAAAAATAAGAAAGAAACTACCCTATAGAGGCACCCACCGTCTGATCTTCTTGCTCCTATGGGTTCCTTGGCACCTTAGCTTGAATTTTAATGGAGGAGATGGAGAATGAAAGGTTAGGATGGGGAGATCATGGGGTGAAGAGGTGGGCCACACTTGGAGTTTAGGAAGCTTGGAGAAATTCCATACGTATGGAGCTTGGGAATTTTGCTTGAGAGAATGAGATGAGAAAATGAGAAAGATAGAGAATGTTGTAGAGAGAGATGGATGGATGGATGAATGATGGTTGTGCTAGAAAGTCTTGACTTTTGTGGCCTTTTGTGTAAGAGAGGTATGGGAGGTGTAAGAAATTCTTGACTTTTGAGGCCTTTTGTGTAAGAGAGGTATGGGAGGTGAAGACTTTTGTGGTTGCTTGGGAAAAGGGGTGAAAGTGATGTGTACTTAACATGTACTTGACATGTGATGGATTGATGGATTGATTGATTGATGGGATTGATGTGATTGATGTGACACATTGTAGAGATTCTCTTGGGTTTCGCAACGCGTGACATTTTCCTCGCACCGAACGTTGGCCCACATCTCTTGACTAGGGTATCACCTTGGCGCGCGAGTCGCGGCATCGGAACCGCAACGACGGCGCGGTCACTATGGTATTGGTCTCGGGTTGAATCGACTCGGGTTGTCGGTATATGAATCAGGGTCGCGCGTCGATATCGGTTAAGGGTCGAAGGTTGCCGAAATTCGACCGGTAAGACCGCAGAAGTTTTTCAGAACGGTACGGACTAAGATACGGGTCTTACACTATCCCTTTATGAAGATCCTTATATTTTGAAAGGAGGGACTTGTCACCTGTAACATGTCTTGAGCAACCACTATCCAGGTACCATTTAGCCACATTGCTTAATAAATTATCTGAATGAGTAACAAGGTGTAACGCCCTGGAAAAATCAGTACTTGGACTCGAGTACCAACTCGACCAGAAATCGCGTAGGATTAATTCCTTTAGAAAATAAGTGTAAGTTAGCTAGCGTAACACTAGAGTAGCTGGAAAATAGTCCCTAATCACTTTAAATACGTTCTATAAGACCCAAAGCGAGTAGAACTAATGACACTATAATACTCTAAAACCTCGGATCAAACTCTACACCGGTTTATTCTCTGGACCTCTTTGAAACTTTGTATTAGATCTAGACCGCGCGTCGAAAGTCCGATACCTACAATGTTAGACCATTAGAATTGCCTTGTTGGACTTGACAATCATTTCGAAAATCAAGTCCAACCGACATTCGCAGGCTATTTCATTGAGCCTGGACTGAAGAGAGTGAGAATAGGGTTAGATTTGGAATTTGAAATTCAAATCTGGCACACGACTTGACGCGTCAGTATTAAGCGTTCTGACCATCAGAATTCTGCCAAATTACACCCTCGGATCAGGAAAAATTTCCATTTCATATCATGAGACTTGCAGACCTGATCTACATGCGGTGACCGCTGAACTGAAACTGGACCGCCACGGGCGATCTACGAACACTGCTGGTCTGAAAATGGGATGTGAGCGACATCCGACATGTATGAACTTAAGTCCGATCGCTTTCGTCCAGGGGACCACCAGAAATGCCTTTTTGGACCGAAATAGCCCCGATTTGGTTAGGTATCAAGTAAACATTGTTCCTAAGCCTATTTTGGGCATGTTTAGGGTTATAAAAGGGGCTTAAACCCTCACTCCTCTCACCCATCCGAATTTTCTAGAAACCCTAGCAAGAGTGAGAGAGAAAGTGAGAGTTTGTGAGAGTGAGTGGAAGGGAATTTCCTGCTGCTTGTGCCACCTGTTGCACGTGATTAAGCAACGCGCCTCAATCACTTTGCCGGTGATTTCACCGCGTTTCTAGGTAAAAAAACATCCCTAATACTTGCTGATTTAAGGTTCCCTTGGTTCCATAGCGAAGTAGCTGATAGATCTTGTGTATTAGGTTCCCAGTTCGCCGTAGACGAAGCGTATACGCTCCGTTCGAATTAATACAGCTGTACGAGAAAAGGTGCAGATTTTAGACGCTTTGATTGACTGTTTCCAATGCTTTCAATGTCATTTAATAGTAGATTATCGACGGAAATGCCGTTTGAGATGTACAACATGCTGTCCGTTTCCTGTTTCGTTAGTAAACGAAGAATATGAGATTTAGGGCATTTTAGTCATTTGTAGGAAATACTGTTTTCATCCATAATTTGCTGATGTGATTGACATAGCTTCTTGTCGTATTAGGATACTAGGAATGCGTGCATAATTAGTTTGGTGAAGAGATTCTCCTAAATGTGCATTTTGAGTCGACATACTATATGTAGACTTAAGTGTATAGTCTAAGTGTTTGTATAAATGCTTGTATTAGTATGTATTGAATTAAATGGTGTTATGAATTAGTTTGAGATTGATTTCTCAATTAATATGCTGATGTAAATGATTTCCTACATGTTAGCTATATGCATGATTTCATTATAGGTTTGAAATGCATGTGCTTGATGATTTACTTAAGTTGTATGTTATAACATGTGTTAACATGCTCACATGGTTGTATTTCATTTCCATTACTCTTACATGATGGCTGATGTGAATTCATAATTGTTTGGGACTATACCTAGTCCAGGCAGTCGGCAACTGAGCAAATTCGTGGTTGGCTTATCTTTGCCACGAACGACGCGTCGATGAACGCGAGCCGTGTTTTGGAGTTGGCGGCAGTGGTTAGGCCACACGAGGTGTTTTACGCACTTCATGTCGTTCGACTTGAGATGCGCTCGTGCTAGTCGAGCCCGTCAAGTAACTCGACTGGCCGTTGTATGTTCACCCTATATGAGTCATAACTGCTTGAACCTAGGGTACTGAACTTACCACTGTAAACCCTGTCAACCATGGTACCTTGATCCACAAAGACTCATGAGCTGGGCATGGTAGTATGGGACACCGTGGTCGAGCTGTCGGCCTACGCTGGGGCCACAAACCTCCCCGTAGTGACCAGTGAGCACCTATGCCTCGTGAACAGATTATGGTAGTATGGGACACTATATTCTTGCTGTCGGCCTACACTGATCAGGCGACGAGTCCTTTGTAGTGACCGCGAGCGTATTCTGAGTCTACGGGAGGCGACGACCCTTCTGTAGCAGTGAGAGTACAGTAGGCCTGTATTGTTAAGGTGATGGGGGAGCGGTGCAACGAGTGCGAGCAGCAGCCCTGACAGCCCTTGCAGCGACCTACAAAATATACATCGTATGAGATTACTAGGTGTGACGACCCTAAACAGGATCTGTGTTGGGATTGATATAAGGGAAGTACCTTAGTTTCCCAATACTGCTGTATGAAAAGGACTAATAATAACTCGGTAATCATATCACCATCACATTGCATGTGCCTGGAAGATGTGGAGCACTGTGGAATGATTGCATGCCACGGGCGTAAGATGGTGTCGTATGAGGGAGATCGTCGGTGAGGGCATCCATCACGTCATGTCATATTGCATTAATAACAGTGTCACACCCCAAACTCGGAAACCGGGCTCACAAAATTCCCGATCACCGAATCCGGCGCTGACAGCCTCCATAGAACTCCATTCTCAGCTCCTAGCTCCCATTCGCCAAGTTCCGATCCTGGGATGCTACGAGGAGGATTTTAAATATCAGTTTGATTCGTAATAAGCATAACCAAAGGCATAACCCACAAACAACAACCAAGAACTCCATTACATTTCCACTACGATAAAAAACTTTACAAGTACAATGAGCATAAAGGGAAATACAATGGTAAAGAATAAAAACTCCAAAATGCTCTGCAACATGCTCTTGCCTCAGCGCTGCTGCGAACCAACGTCACCTGCACGCAACGGTCGTGCATAAGCTTACAGAAAGCTTAGAGGGTGGTGAAAGTGTGTGCGCAAGGTAGTAATATGAACATGCAATGTCAGAGTAAAGCGGAATATGCAGATGAATCTATAATATCATGAGCCGTACCAAGGCTTATGCGATGTAAGAGATGAATGGTATCGGCCATCCCAAGGCTATGCGATGTGCAATGCAACTCAAGCATACAGATCCTCATCTATGTCCATACATCAATACAGCTCAAAATATGGGATATCACCGGGGTCTAGTACACTCTAAACCAGATTGCCGCCATATCGCGCGCAATAAAGTAAGTGGAAGAGACCTCACTATCCGTCTGCCAATATCGGGCGCTACTCGTCGATAGCGGACCCATTCCTCGAGCTGGTCAGACTAAGCCTAGCATTGCCCCCTACTCTCGGGTGGGTAAGGCCGCACCCCCTTTCAACCGACCACGACACAGTGGAGAGCGTAACCGTCTGGTAATCGGCACTCAACACTCATCTACCCACTCGGTCTAGACGTTGGAGCAACCTCTTGGTACCATAAGGGTTTAGGGACTTTCACCTAGGGATATCTATAGTACCCCATGTAGAATAAGATTTTCGATATCCAATCCTACCAACCAAGATACATCTGTGGAAGTTACGACCCCGATGTCGCTAGGGCGTACAATATCCATGTCATACAAATGCGTCATATAAATGGGTCATACCAATGGGTCTTATGTGCATTACAATGGGTCAAAACCCGTGGGTCTTGGATTGCATCAAATGAGCATAGTCTCATGAGTCTAGTATGTGACCAATGGACCACACCAATTGGGATCCCACATGCAGATCAAGTGGGCCTCAACCCATAGACCTAACATGAGTCAAATGGGCCTAAACCCCTAGGTCTTAATCAAATAAAATGGGCCTAACTCATGGGTCTCAAATAAATCCAATGGGGCTAATTCCATGGACCCCTTATATCATCAAATGGGTTTAGTCCCATGGGCCTTACAATATATCAAATGGGTCCACTTCCATGGGTTTTAAGAATGCAACAAATGGGTCCAATTTCATGGGCCTTGAAGTATATCAAATGGGCCTAGTCCCATGGACTTGAAACATATCAAGTGGGCCTAAACCCATAGGCATTAAATATCAAGTGAGCCTAAGCCCATGGGCTTTACATATCAAGTGGGCCCAAGTTCTTAGGCCTTAAATGAATCAAATGGGCCTAGCTCATAAGCGTTTCATAAATCATATGGGCCTAGCCCATAGGCCTTTTACAGTCCAAAGGGGGCTTAACCCATAGGCCTTTACAAATCAAATTGGCCTTTCGCATAGGCCTTAAAATGATCTATACAAGTGGATGGACGGTCTGGATGCATTACACGCATCATGGTGGGTCCCACTGCCCAGTGGACAGTGCGGGTAAGGCACATACATCACCCAGGGCCCCACCGTCCGTTGGACGGTGGAGGCAGCACGAGTGCAAGGAGGGTGCCACCGTCCGCCTGGACGGTGGCCTTGGAAACACATACATCATTTTTGTGGGTCCCGTGTGGGGCCCACTGTAATGTTTAAGTGTCATCCGACCCGTTCATAAGGTCGCTCGGACCTGGATGAAGGGGCAACAAAAATTTTAGCTTGATCCAATACTTCTGTGGGCCCCACAAACCCTTCAATGGTAGAATTTGATTCACACTGTTTCACGTGGTGTGGGCCACCTGAGTTTTGGATCTGTCTCATTTTTGGAGGGGGCCCACCTGAGGAGGGGACCCACCTAGTGAACAGGTCGGATGACAAATAAACATCAAGGTGGGGCCCACGGCTGGAGCCGTGGGTCCCTAGCTGGACGCCCGCCCGCCGCCTGCACGGCTGCACGCAGCAGCGTGCAGCGCTGCCCGCTGACCGTGGCAGGAGCAGAGGCTCTGCCTCTTTCAAAATCCGGGAAAAACCCATTTTCCTGCGGTTTTTCACACTTGGGGCCCGCTAAAATGAAATTCGCTCCGGCCATTGCGTTCTGTGGCCCGTAACAATCGAAATGAGTCCAGAGTTCAAATTTTTTTGATGATAGAAAGTGAATAAAATAAGAAAATGGATCCTTGAATGGTAGTGGTACATTCTTTGATGCTATGGCCCACCAGGTCTTCCAATCAGCCCCAAACTTCTACCCAACGGTTAAAACACTGTAAGTAAGAGGGTAGATGGCTTGGATTGTCTAAGTACATCACGGTGGGGCCTAAACAAGTGGACCACCAAAGTCCACCTTCTTTTCTTCTTTCCTTTTTCTTCTTTCATTTGAAACGTCCAGTGTCCCAGACGCTGGACGGGTTTGGTTTAAAAAAAATGCACGTATGTGGTGGGCCCTGATGAAGTGGGCCACCACTGATGGGTGAAGTGGGTACAATGTACATGGTGGGCCCCACTTAAATAAAAATTTGAATAAAATAAATCTCAAGGTGGGATCCATTCAAGTGGGCCACACAATCCTATTGCATAAAAATAAAATAAAATAAAATAAAATAAAATAAATAAAAGAGAGAGAGAGACATGGAGAGTGGGACACGGCTTGTGATGGAGGGACCCTGACATTATGGGCCCTCCCTTACATGAAATCATAGATCAAGTGGGTCATTTTTCACATGTGACCATCAAAACTGAAGATCAACAGTGGGGATCCTTTCCCCACCAATATGGATGGTCTAGATGACCTTTCTAAAGAAAATAAACATCATGATGGGGTCCATGGAGAATGGCCCCATCATGGAATGATCATGATGATCCAAGTGGTCCATCGGCCACATATTAGGGTCCCAAGTGAGATCCACACCATTGATCGGTGGGCCTCACTTGGTCCACCATAAAAATAAGAAAAACTACCCTATAGAGGCACCCACTGTCCGATCTTCTTGCTCCTAGGGGTTCCTTGGCACCTTGGCTTCAACTTCAATGGATGAGATGAAGAATGGAGGGTTGAGATGGGAGATGATGGGGTAGGAAGGTGGGTCACACTTGGAGTTTAGGGAGCTTGGAGAATACCATACGTATGGAGCTCCTTTTTGCTTAGAGATTTTGAAATGAGAAAGAGAGAAAGAGAGAGAGTTGTAAAGGGAGAGAGAGAGAGTGATGGATGGATGTGGTGAGTGATGGTTGTGTAAGAAAATATTGACTTTTGAGGCTTTTGTGTAAGAGAGGTATGGGTGGTGAAGCCTTTTGTGGCTTTTTGTGTAAGAGAGGTATGAGTTTAGGAGACTTTTATGGTTGCTTGGGAAAAGGGATGAAAGTGATGTGTACTTGACTTGTGATGGCTTGATTGATTGATTGATTGATTGATTGATGTGATTGATGTGACACATCGTTGAGATTCCCTTGAGTTTCGCAACGCGCGGCGTTTTTTCACACCGAACGTTGGCCCATATCTCTTGACCAGGGTATTGCCTCGGCGCGTGAGTCGCGGTATCAGAACCGCGGCGACGGCGCGGTCGCTATGGTATTGGTCTCGGGTTGAGTTGACTCGGGTTGTCGGTATATGAATCAGAGTCGCGCGTCGATATCGGTTAAGGGTCGAAGGTTGCCAGAATTTGACCGGTAAGACTGCGGAAGTCTACGAAAAGGTACGGACCAAAATACGGGTCTTACAAACAGTATTAGGATTGTTTGATTTACTGCGTTACTATTATCGCATGATTGATTTGAGAACATGTTAATCCTTGCTCTATTATTTCACTGAGTTAGCTACTCATTTCTACGTTACGGGATGATATTTGCAACACCCACCAGACCCTGTCTTAGATGCAGGTGAGGCAGCGATCCAGGAGGTAGAGCCAGACTATGATGAGGACCAGGATGAGTTCTCATATATGCAGTACCACGACGGCTTTGCTTAGGTGGCCTGGGTTGACGGGACTTCTCAGTGGGACTACTTTTAACATTTTGATTTTATTTATTTACATGTATATGAGACTCAGAGATGTATTCATACTTTAGAGATAATCGAGATCTACTTTGTTTTACCATACAGTGATATATATATTCTTTAGTCTTTCGCTTGCTTTTATCACTGAATCTGGAGTATGAATTGTAGTTTTGGTATACTTTTACTCATGTGAATGCTTTAACTCAGACAACATTGAATCATAATCATTTTTGTTGCATAAGTGACGGTCTAGAACTCGGGAGTTGAGTTTATACACGACCCCCGATTTTCAGGGTGTTACAAGTTGGTATCAAAGCATGAATGAGATTATACCGAGCCTGGGTTATGGTCACGTGACGTACACTGTCATTTTCTTTGACTTAGGTGGGTGCGAGAAAGGTCTAGAAACACTTATAGGATCACAGATTCGCCAATAGGCGAGGTCTATTCGAATCGATCGCGCGATCGAGTCGGTAATGCGTCTAGGGTCGTGCGAAACGATCTAAGTAGCTCACAGGTGGTAGGTAGGTGGATTGAGACATTCTTTGAATGGTTCTAAACCCATAAATGTGAATCCTTGGGCTTTGGAATAACCACAATCCTTACATTCAATCGCTAGGGCTTAAAAACCCCGTTTCACCTAAATTCTTCAAAATTCTTCCTCTCACCACTCCATTCTTTAATTCTTTCTTATTATTTTCATGTTAGGCATTGATCCTAATGTGAAAATGATATAAAATCATACTTCAATAAAATTTTATAGTGAATAGTAAAATTTCATGAAAAATGGACATTAGGCCATTCTAAGTTTGAAATATTTAGCTACTAATGGGCTATATGGATGTATTAGCTCCTTCTACCCCAAAATCATATGCTGCATGATAGGGAATTACATTCATGTTTACAGATTGGCCTCGGAAAGCCCTGAATAGATGTTTGGGCCTCCCTAGGGCAATCTAGAATGAACTAAGGTGGGGCCCATATATTTTTGGTGTCCCTGGGCCAGGGGGGACCCGACCCATGTGGTCCCACCAGCCACCTTGCAAGATGGCCGACGATGCCATCGCCGATCCGGCGATGCATCGCCGTCCAGTGGGGCCCACTTGATGTAAATTTTGGACGCACGTGGACTTTTGGGTAGTACACCCCTCCCACGTGTGGTTAGTCCATAGAAAACCCCTAAATGGGGTACTTCCTTCACAACAGCCCCCTTCCCAAGCCCCTTGCTCGTTTTCTTGCTTCCCTCTCTTAAAACCGTGGCTCCAAATCCTTTCCAAACCCATTTCTTACTGAAAATGACTCCATTCCATCACTCCATTATAGTTTGCAATTCCTCCTCTTACAGATCTCATCCGTTGGAGCTCCTACAACCCTCAAAACGAGCTGAAATCATAAGGAGCTCCATTCCCCTTTTTCATTCTCTTTTCTTTTTGAAAATCCATCCTAGGGGAGCTTGAAGCATCCCTCTACAACACCTAGATCTCCCTTTTTCAGTTTGGGCAGCCATTTCTCTACATTTCTCCCATTTTCCATTACTTTTGTTGAAGCCATTTTGGATCTTTTATCTTTCTCCACCATCCTCTCTTTGATGGGAAAGAGAAAGACCGCAGCGGATGAGGCTGGGCCTAGTCACCCTGCACAATCAAGAAGACCGAGGGGTGGTGCCGCAAGCTCAAGCGCCGCCGCAAGTCCAAGCACAGCCCGAGAGTTCCATACAAAGCGGGATTTAGATCCCCATACTCAACTTGGGCGAGTGATTTTAGCAAAGATGCCTCATGGTGAATACATTGACCGTAAGGTGTTGTTTGAGGCGGACATGAAAGGACGATTCTTTGGTGAATTCCTGTTATTCGAGCGCATTGAAGCTGCACATTGGGGTCCGCTCTTTGAAGCTCGTGCTCGTGCTAATGTGAGCACCGTTCGTACCTTCTACGCTCATATCCAGTCCTACATTGGAGCCATTGCAGTTCAAGATTCCTTTTAGTAGAGACCGGATGGCTACGATCGATGTTCGGTTGATAGTGCGACTTCTGAACGTGCCCCTTGGTGATGTTCATCCCAGTGTGAAGAATTTGAGGAGTAGGCGTAAGCGAGATCACCGTACCAGGTTCTTATGCAATAAACTAGTTCCATGGCAGCCTAACAATAGCCTCAAGGCGTCTCATATGTCTGATGATTTACGCCTGCTGCACCACATTTTCACGTTCAACGTGTATCCTAGGTCGACAAATCGCATTAAATGTACGCGCCTTATGGTTGATTTCTTATATCAGGTGGCCTAGGGAGAAAAGGTGTGTATGGCTACTTTCGTGTTGCGATAGATTATCCTCATAGCGAAATCAAGAAGAACGTCTGAGTCGCTTCCTTTTGGCCGACTTATATGCAAGATCGCGCTTGAGTTTGCTTATAGACTTGGGCCGAAGTTGCCAGTTTCGATTCACTACATTGATGAGTCTACCATGGTCAAGATGAAGATCGGGTCTCAGTACCGTGAGACTCAGCTTGATGAGGATAGCGAGGACGATTTTGATGATGAAGAGGATCCAAGTGAGGGAGAACCTAGAGCAGAAGTTGAAGAAGAAGTCCAGGAAGAGGTAGAAGAGGAGGCTCAGGATACAGATGAGAGCCCTCCTCCTTCTGCTCAGGCTACTGGTGATGATCACATTGCCCGAATTGAGGAGAGCAGGTCGCCTTGCGAAGGGAAGTTCAGGAACTTCGGGCTGAGGTCGAGGATACCAAGGCCATTATGAAGAGAAAATTCGGCAAGGTGACTCGCACCTTGAAGGCGATCCTGTGCTGCTTGCAGGATAAGGGTGCTCCTCCTCCGTCACCCGACTCAGACTAGTGATGAGATCTTAGATGTTGTTGGTAGCAGTTAGTCGTTTCTTGCTTTATGTTGTGTAAGCCTGTTGAGGCTAGTAGTTTACTTGTGTTGCAGTTGTAACTTTAACTGTCTTAGTTCCCATGTACTTCCTGTCATGATGCTTGTAAGGAGATATCCCTTGTATTGTGACAATTTTGATTAAATGAAATGCATGGAATGCCTTTGACTCTTTATGTGAATGATTGCGGTGTGGTTGTGCTATTGAGACTGACAAGGTTGCGCCCTATTTTGAATATAGGGAATGTTGCCGAAGGCTACACGGAGCACAGCTCTGCTTACATTGGGTGAGCCTATGGATCAGGCTACTTCACAGTCTGATGCTCATGCGGACCCTGCTGTGAGCTCGATTCTTGAGACAGTACGTGCGTCTCAGCCTACTACTGGTCCTATAGTTGGACCACCACCTTTCACATCGCCCGTCAGAGAGCAGTACCGTGCGTCTTCTTCGACGCAGTACATGTCACAGCCTTCTCCACCTTCAGATAGATTTGAGCAGATGATGACTATGATGCAGCAGCAGCAGCAGCTCCTGACTACGATTGTGGGGACTCTAGCCCAGGGTAGGAGTGTGCCTCCACCTGTACCACCTGCGCATCCAGCTGAGGATGCCGATACATATGCTCAGGATGAGGGCATGATTCATCCTATACCACCTGCTTATCCTGCAGGGAATGCCGCAGACACACGGGGCTTGCTAGAGCGATTCTAGCACTTACGGCCTCCCACTTTTACGAGTTCTCATAGACCCGAGGAGGCCGAGTATTGGCTCGACCGTGTGTCGAAGTTACTACGGATGCTGCATTGTTCAGAGGCTGAGCAGGTCGAGTTGGCTACGTTCTTGTTCGAGCGAGAGGCCAGCTTATGGTGGGACAGTGTGTTGCGGACCGTTGCCGCTGATTACGTATGGACCTGGGCACCATTCGAGTTCCGCTTCCCCGAGAAATACTATCCCCCGACGTACAGGCATGAGTGGGAGAATGAGTTTCTCCACCTCAGAAAGGGAGGCATGACAGTCACTGAGTATGAGCATAGGTTCACTGAGTTGGGCAGATACGTCATGACTATATTGGCAGATGAGAAGATGCGCATACGGTGCTTTTCAGAGGGTTTGTGACCAGATATTCGGTCGAAGATGTGCTGCGTGAGCATCCCCTCCTACGCAGAGTTGATTCACATGTCCATGATGGGCAGAGCAGGATGTGGATAGACTTACACGATCTCGTGGCCCTATTGCTCCTAAGCCACGACCAGAGTTGCAGGACAGGCCCTTTGCGGGCAAGAGGCCTCGCGCCGACCCTCCTTCTAGGGCTACAGTGCCAGTACCCCCGATGCGGTGCCCTGATTTATCATGTACCTATTGTGGGATATCGGGCCACTTAGCGCAGAGTTGTTTTGCTCGGATGAGGGACAGTGGGTTCTCGCCGCCGCAGAAGATCGACCGTACATCCCCACAGGCTATATCAGCACCGCCTTTACGGTTGGCTCCTGCGCACCCTTCCTTCAGACCTCTGGTATCTCAGATCAGGCCGCCTCTATGGCCCATGGCACAACGGTCGAACCAGCCACAGTAGGCACGAGTACATGCCTTGACAGCTGAGGCAGCTGCGATAGAGACTTCTCAGCATTCGGCCTTTGAGGTCACTGCCCACATTGGAGGTATTCCTATTCTTATGATGGTGGACATAGGGTCTACGATTTCATTGATATCACGTGCCATAGTCAGGCGCATTGGGTTATCGACTATTAGGATGGATGGGGTGCGAGTTTATACAGCTCACAGGTCCTTTACAGATGCCACCCTGATGTGTGAGGGCTGTTTGGTGGATCTGGGGGGCAAGACGATGACTCTTAATCTTGTCGTCGATCCCTCTCTTGTTTATCTCGACGTCATTCTTGGCATGGACTGGTTGACTGCAGCGAGAGCCAAGATTGACTGCGAGACTCGTATAGTACTGCCTACGAGCCAGAGGGTGCATCCTTCACATTCCCAGTGCGGGTAAATCTCCCCTTCCGCATACTTAGCTACGCTACTTTACTATGGGACGCTGGTGCCCAGATGCTTGAGCATACGCCAGTCGTTTACGAGTTTGGGGATCTGTTCAGGAAGCTCCCTGGTTTGCCGCCTCGACGAGAGATTGATTTCACTATCGATCTGGTGCCTGGTTCCACGCCCGTCTCACTGCCGACGTATCGCATGGCACCGTGTGAGATGGAGGAGTTGAGGCAGCAGATTGACGGTCTGTTGGAGCTTGGCCTTATACGGCCTAGTGTGTCCCCTTGGGGAGCACCAGTCCTGTTCGTGAGGAAGAAGGATGGTTCGATGCGATTGTGTATTGATTATCGTAGACTGAACCAGATCACGGTGAAGAATAAGTACCCTTTATCCAGGATCGATGACTTGTTTGATCAGTTGAGAGGAGCGTAGTACTTCTCGAAGATTGATCTTCAGTCAGGATATCATCAGTTGCGCGTCAGGGATGAGGACGTGCAGAAGACAGCATTCAGGACCAGCTTTGGCCACTACGAGTTCCTTGTGATGTCGTTCGGTCTCACGAATGCACTAGCCGTGTTCATGGATCTGATGAATCGAGTATTTCGGCCTTTCCTCTTTCGATTCATCGTTGTGTTCATTGACGACATTTTGGTATACTCCAGGAGTCGAGAGGAGCATGAGGAGCACTTACGCTTGGTCCTAGATACGCTCAGACAGCATCAGTTGTTCGCACAGTACAAGAAGTGCAACTTCTGGAAGCAGGAAGTGAAGTTCCTGGGACACGTGGTGTCCAAGGATGGCATGGAAGTTGACCTGTCTAAGGTACCTGCAGTTCAAGACTGGGAGCAGCCTGGTTCTGTCACTGAGGTGAGGAGTTTCTTGGGTCTCGCTGGCTATTATCAACGCTTTATTCAGGATTTCTCGAAGATCGTGAGACCTTTATCTCAGTTGACACGGAAGGACGTGAAGTTCTCCTGGAATGACAAGGCAGAGTCAGCTTTTTAGGAGCTGAAGGATAGGCTTACGTTCGCCCCTATGCTAGTATTGCCAGAGCAAGGGGTTAGGTACACTATATACACTGACGCGTCTAGCATTGGTCTGGGTTGTGTCCTTATGCAGAAGGACAGGGTAATTTCGTATGCCTCGAGACAATTAAGGAAGCACGAGGAGAATTACCCTACACACGACCTAGAGTTGGCAGCCGTCATATTCACACTGAGACTCTGGAGACATTACCTCTATGGAGAGGAGTTCGAGCTCTTTTGCGACCATAAGAGCCTCAAGTACATATTCACGCAACGAGACTTGAATATGAGGCAGCGGCGATGGATGGAGACGTTGAAGGACTTCAAGTTTGAAGTCTCTTACCATCCTGGGAAGGCGAACCTTGTGGCTGACGCGTTGAGCCGTAAGAAGGTGATAGAGTTTGCGGCCCCGCTGATGGTTGCTGAGTGAGATATGGTTGAGTTTTTGCAAGACTTTGAGCAGAAACTCACTGTAGAGGAGCCGTATCAGTTCATCGCACATGTGCAGGTGCGATCTCAGGTTGATGACCGGGTCATCGAGGCGCAGAGGGATGATGCGCATCTGACTGATCTTTGAGAGCAGGCCAGTGATGATGCAGACGCAGAGTGGCGAGTTGGCATGGATGGGGGCTTACGTTATCGTGGCCGCCTATGCGTCCCAGATATCCCTGACTTGAGATGAGAGATTCTCGAGGCTGCGCACTGTACCAGACTCGCGTTGCATCCAGGCAGTACGAAGATGTATCGTGATGTGAAGAGGACCTATTGGTACGAAGGTATGAAGACCCACATAGTAGAGTTCGTGTCCTGTTGTCTCACTTGCCAGCAGGTGAAGGCAGAGCATCGCCGACCACCTGGACTCTTGCAGCCTATGACGATCGCAGAGTGGAAGTGGGATTTCATTTTCATGGACTTCATTTCAGGGCTGCCAAAGACGAGGAAGGGACATGATTCCATATGGGTGATCGTCAACCATCTGACGAAGTCGGCGCACTTCCTACCGATCAGAGTTACGAACTCTGCAGACGAACTGGCTAGACTATACATCAGAGAGATCATGCGTCTGCATGGAGTTTCGTTGGAGATCATGTCGGATAGAGACACGCGGTTCACTTCTATTTTCTGGACTCGCATTCAGGAGGCTATGGGTGTGAAGTTGAAGTTCAGTACTGCCTTTCACCCACAGACAGATGGACAGACAGAGTGGGTGAACCAGATCTTAGAGGATATGTTGCGAGCTTGCGCATTGGACTTCAAGGACAGTTGGGATGACTGTCTTGCATATGTGGAGTTCGTGTACAACAACAGCTTTCAGGCGAGTATCGATATGGCACCTTACGAGGCGTTATATGGGCGACCTTGTCGGGCACCGCATTGCTGGGAAGAGGTCGGTGAGCGTAGCTTGATTGGCCCAGAGTTAGTGCAGGCGACGTCGGAGAAGATTGATATTATTAGACGTCGGCTTCTCACAGCGCAGAGTAGACAAGAGTTATGCCGATACGAGACGGCGGCCGCTAGAGTTCACAGTTAGGGATCATGTATTTTTGTGAGTTTTCCCTATGAAGGGAGTCCTTCGGATCGGGGAGAAGGGAAGCTGGCACCGCGATTCATTGGTCCATTCTAGATCCTCGATCGTGTGGGAGCAGTGGTATACCGTTTGGCTTTACCCACCCCTCTCGCAAGCGTTCACAACGTATTTCATGTTTCTATGCTGAAGAAGTACGTTTCTGATCCTTCCCATATCATTAGATGGGAGCAGGTGCAGTTAGGAGAGGATGTTACATATATCCTGCGACCGACGCGTATCCTAGACAGGAAGGAGCAGGTACTGCGTAGCAAGGTGATTTCCCTTGTGAAAGTATTGTGGACGCATCATTCTGAGGAAGAGGCTACCTGGGAGACAGAAGCTGAGATCAGAAAGAACTACCCACAGCTTCTCGAGGAGTACGAAAATGTACTAATTTCGAGGATGAAATTATTTGTTAAGGGGGGTAGATTGTAACGCCCTGAAAAAATCAGTACTTGGACTCGAGTACCAACTCGACCAGAAATCGCGTAGGATTAATTCCTTTAGAAAATAAGTCTAAGTTAGGTAGCGCAACGCTAGAGTAGCTGGGAAATAGTCCCTGATCACTTTAAATACGTTCTACAAGACCCAAAGCGAGTAGAACCAATGACGCTATAATACTCTAAAACCTCGGATCAAACTCTAAACCGGTTTGTTCTCTGGACCTCTTTGAAACTTTGTATTGGATCTAGACCACGCGTCGAAAGTCCGATACCTATAATCTTAGACCGTTAGAACCGCCTTGTTGGACTTGACAATCATTTCGAAAATCAAGTCCAACAGACATTCGCAGGCTATTTCATTGAGCCTGGACTGAAGAGAGTGAGAATAGGGTTAGATTTGGAATTTAAAATTCAAATCTGGCACACGACTTGACGCGTCAGTATTAAGCGTTCTGACCGTCAGAATTCAGCCAAATTACACTCTCGGATCAGGAAAAATTTCTATTTCATATCATGAGACTTGCAGACCTAATCTACATGCGGTGACCGCTGAACTGAAACTGGACCGCCACGGGCGATCTACGAACACTGCTGGTCTGAAAATGGGATGTGAACGATATCCGACATGTATGAACTTAAGTCCGATCGCATTCGGCCAGGGGACCACCAGAAATGCCTTTTTGGACCGAAACAGCCCCGATTTGGTTAGGTATCAAGTAAACATTGTTCCTAAGCCTATTTTGGGCATGTTTAGGGTTATAAAAGGGGCTTAAACCCTCACTCCTCTCACCCATCCGAATTTGCTAGAAACCCTAGCAAGAGTGAGAGAGAAAGTGAGAGTTTGTGAGAGTGAGTGGAAGGGAATTTTCTGCTGCTTGTGCCACCTGTTGCACGTGATTAAGCAACGCGCCTCAATCACTTTGCCGGTGATTTCACCGCGTTTCTAGGTAAGAAAACATCCCTAATATTTGCTGATTTAAGGTTCCCTTGGTTCCATAGCGAAGTAGCTGATAGATCTTGTGTATTAGGTTCCCGGTTCGCCGTAGACGAAGCGTATACGCTCCGTTCGAATTAATACACCTGTAGGAGAAAAGGTGCGGATTTTAGACGCTTTGATTGACTGTTTCCAATGCTTTCAATGTCGTTTAATAGTAGATTATCGACGGCAATGCCGTTTGAGATGTACAACATGCTGTCCGTTTCCTGTTTCGAAAGTAGATGAAGAATATGAGATTTAGGGCATTTTAGTCATTTGTAGGAAATACTGTTTTCATCCATAATTTGCTAATGTGATTGACATGGCTTCTTGTCACATTAGGATACTAGGAATGCGTGCATAATTAGTTTGGCGAAGAGATTCTCCAAAATGCGCATTTTGAGTCGACATACTATATGTAGACTTAAGTGTGTAGTCTAAGTGTTTGTATAAATACTTGTATTAGTATGTATTGAATTAAATGGTGTTATGAATTAGTTTGAGATTGATTTCTCAATTAATATGCTGATATAAATGATTTCCTACATGTTAGCTATATGCATGATTTCATTATAGGTATGAAATGCATGTGCTTGATGATTTACTTAAGTTGTATGTTATAACATGTGTTAACATGCTCACATGGTTGTATTTCATTTCCATTACTCTTACATGATAGCTAATGTGAATTCATAATTGTTTGGGACTATACCTAGTCCAGGCGGTCGGCAACCGAGCAAATTCCTGGTTGGCTTATCTTTGTCACGAACGACGCATCGATGAACGCGAGCCGTGTTGTGGAGTTGACGGCAGTGGTTAGGCCACACGAGGTGTTTTACGCACTTCATGTCGTTCGACTTGAGATGTGCTCGTGCTAGTCGAGCCCGTCAAGTAACCCAACTGGCCGTTGTATGTTCACCCTGTATGAGTCATAACTGCTTAAACATAGGGTACTGAACTTACCACTGTAAACCCTGTCAACCATGGTACCTTGATCTACAAAGACTCATGAGCCGAGCATGGTGGTATGGGACACCGTGGTCGAGCTGTTGGCCTACGCTGGGGCCACAAACCTCCCTATAGTGACCAGTGAGCACCTATGCCTCGTGAGCAGATTATGGTGGTATGGGACACTATATTCTTGCTGTCGGGCTACACTGATCAGGCGACGAGTCCTTTGTAGTGACCACGAGCGTATTCTGAGTCTACGGGAGGCGACGACCCTTCCGTAGCAGTGAGAGTACAGTAGGCCTGTATTGATAAGGTGATGGGGGAGCGGTGCAACGAGTGCGAGCAACAGCCCTGACAGCCCTTGCAATGACCTACAAAATATACGTCATATGAGATTACTAGGAGTGACGACCCTATACAGGATCTGTGTTGGGATTGATATAAGGGAAGTACCTTAGTTTCCCAATATTACTGTATGAAAAGGACTAATAATAACTCGGTAATCATATCACCATCACATTGCATGTGCATGGAAGATGTGGAGCACTGTGGGATGATTGCATGCCGCGGGCGTAAGATGGTGCCGTATGAGGGAGATCGTCGGTGAGGGTATCCATCAAGTCATGTCATATTGCATTAACAACAGTATTAGGATTGTTTGATTTACTGCGTTATTATTATCGCATGATTGATTTGAGAACATGTTAATCCTTGCTCTATTATTCCACTGAGTTAGTTACTCATTTCCACGTTACGGGATGGTGTTTGCAACACCCACCAGACCCTGTCTTAGATGCAGGTGAGGCAGCGATTCAGGAGGCAGAGCCGGACTATGATGAGGACCAGGACGAGTTCTCATATATGCAGTACCACGACGGCTTTGCTTAGGTGGCCTGGGTTGACGGGACTTCTCAGTGGGACTACTTTTGACATTTTGATTTTGTTTATTTACATGTATATGAGACTCAGAGATGTATTCATACTTTAGAGGCAGTTGAGATGTACTTTATTTTACCATACAGTGATATATATATATTCTTTAGTCTTCCGCTTGCTTTTATCACTGAATCTGGAGTATGAATTGTAGTTTTGGTATACTTTTACTCATGTGAATGCTTTAACTCAGACAACATTGAATCATAATCATTTTTGTTGCATAAGTGACGGTCTGGAACTCGAGAGTTGAGTTTATACATGACCCCCCGATTTTCAGGGTGTTACACTAGGCAATTTGTCTTTTCCTTAATCGCCCACTTTGTGACAGGAGTTTTACTCGTGGTAGATTTGTTCTTCTTGTTTGATTTGTCCACATGACTTAACTGCTCCTTCATCTTGTCAACTATCTCGAGTGGTGATGATTGTATACTTCTTTTGTCTAGCTTATAAACTGACTCCTCATTTTTGTAACGAGTTGGGATAGGTTTGGTGTTACTACTAGATGCAACAGATTTTTTAAATGGTTGTGCATCATATTTAGTTTTTGTTCCTTTTTCATAACCCAAACCATATTTGTTGTTTCCAGATTTTTCCATACCCAAAAGTTTTTCTAACCTCTCACCACTCTAGAAAAATTTACAATTTAGTTGGGCTATTTTTCAAGATTCTTCTAATTCATTTTGAAGTGTATAATTCTTATTCTGAAGAATCAAGTTTTCCTCATTTAGTTCTTTGACTTGTTTCTTTAATTTTTCGGACTCAGATTTCAACGAAATGTTAGTTCTTTCAAGTCGATCATTATCTGAGTGACATTGCTGCAAATCAGTAATTAGATGAGTATTAATATTTGAAGCTTTACCCAGATCTAATTTCAACAATTCCTTTTTATTTTTAGATATTCAAAGTCTTTTGACAATATTAACGCTATGAATGTAAAGTTGATTGTAAGCGTCTTGTAATTCATTTTGCTCTTTATCTTCTTCTTCTTCAATTTCCTCATTGTCAGATGGAAATGATTCATTAGCTTGTTGTTCTTTCTCAAATTCAGTTGGAATGATTGAAGTAGTGGAGACCATAAGTATTTTCAAAGATTTTTGATCTCCATCACTCTCTGAGTCACTGTTTTCTGAGTTCGACTCTTCTGTATCATCCCATGTGGCGGCCATCGCCTTGCCCTCGATTTTTCTGTTTGGGCATTCGGTAGATAGGTGTCTATACTCATGATAGGCATAACATTGTGGTTCTTTGGTCCTTTTCCCAAATTTACCTGCTGAAGGTTTGTCATCCACCTTTCTACCTCTAGAGGGGCGACCGTGATTCCTTTGAAAGAATCTTCTGAATCTTTGTGCTAGCAAAGCCACTTCCTCATCTTCATCTTCTTTTTCACTCTCACTGTCCTCATGTTTTATTTTCTTTGATGCTCTTAGGATAGTGTTTTTGGATTTTTGGGGTTGTGTGAAGTGTACTTTAAAAGTTTGTAGGGAACCTACTAGTTCTTCTACTTTCATCTCATCAATATTCCTATACTCCTCAATTGTTGTTACCTTGGGATTGAACCGTTTCGGTAAGGACCTTAGTATTTTCCTACATATTTTACATACCGTAACCTTCTCTCCCAATCCACCCATAGAGTTACAAATGATATTCAATTTGGTAAAAAAAACTCTATAAATGTCTCATGCTCTTCCATCTTGAGATTTTCAAACTGTGAAGTTAGAAGTTGTAGTTTAGATCTCTTCACAGTGCTTGTGCCTTCATATGTTGTTTCCAATAAGTCCCATACTTCTTTAGAGGTCCCACACATACTTATCTGATTGAAAATATCTTGGGACACGGCACAGTAGATGACGTTCCTTGCTTTTGCTTCAGCATTTCGTTGTTATTTGTCAAACGCCGTTCACTTTTCATTAGGTTTGGGTTTAGTGATTGCGGTTTCATTTTCAAGTACAATTTGTTCAGATGGTACCACATATCCCTTTTCAACTACATCCCAAACATCATGATACAAGGATTTCAGGAAGTAATGCATTCTAGCCTTCTAGTAAGCATAATTTGAACCATCAAATACTGGAGGTCTAGTGATAGATGAGCCCTCTCCTTTGATCATATTCCTTAACTTCAGTCAAGATCACTCTCTAGGTGGTGAAGCCCTTAAAGAAAGACCCGCTTTGATACTAATTGAAATAGCGGTGAAGACCGCTTGAGTTGAAGTAGGAATATACCAATATGTCCTAGAGGGGGGATAATAGGACTTTTTAAAATTTTTATGAATTATTAAAAATCCTATCACACTAATCCTATCATAGAGTACAGATTAGGATTACTCAAAATTAACTCTACTGGCTTCCAAGCCTGGTAGAGGATCTAATCACAGAACTATTTAAATGATAATCATGGAGCAGTTATACTCTATGATGGATGTGACTGTGTGTGAAGTGTGAGAAAGTATAAATACAGTTAATATAATCACACGAAAGATCAAACACAAGAATCAATCACAAATACAGTCATTTTTATAGTGGATCGACTACTTGTCTACTCCACTCCCGACTTCCACACTCAACCCTTGAGTGTACCGAATTTCACTAAGAAGGTTTCTCATGGTTCACCTCAAACCTAAGGTTTTAAATCAGGTTCACCTTCAACCTTTACAGAGGTTTCTACTCGGTTCACCTCAAACCCTGAAGTTTTGCTGGCGCACTCCTAACCAGATGTTTATGCCCACACAGAGCAAGGGTCCACACAATGCACCTGGAAATTTATGCTTTCCATAGAGCAAGGGTCCACACAATGCACCCCACACGTACACTCCCGTCGGAGGCCTCCTTTGTGGACTTCAAAGGGTGAGCAACACCTACGACCCAATCCTAGAAAGGAATGATCACAAGTGTCCTCTGGACTCTGAGTACTTACAGATAAGTTGATGAGTCCCTTTTAGTGCAGTGATGAAGATCTTCTTATTGATGAAGAATCTTTAACTCCCTTGATCCGCAACAAAAAAGATGTACTATACTAGGCTTTAGGTCGGGTCAAGGTTATGATGGAATTCCACTCTCAAAAGATTTTCCTATTAGGAAGATAGAGTGATTCCAATCATCTATGGATTCAAGGCATCCCAGCTTAATGATTTTCCATTAAGGTATTAGTTGGAGGATCTTTGAATGCGGAAGTTCATTCCCCAATCCACTCTATTGAATATCAATGATGAGGGTGGATTGGAGGATGAACTCCCTGAGAGAAAGGACTTAAGATAAATGATATGAAGTTTAAAACACTCAGAAGCACTCTCTTCTTTCTCTACCAGCAATAAAGACTAACCTCTCTATATATAGGCAAAAGGTTCCAACGGATATAAAACGGTCACATTTATGACAGAGTTCGATATCATAAAGCAAGAGTCGATATGATCGAGCGTATACTCTCGATTGTATCAATGATCCACTCGATGATACAAACTTAATTATCATTTTCACTTTTGGAAACCTTTTGCCAACTGGTCGATGAGATCAAGACACACATCGATGTTATCGGATTTCGAACTCCGATTCCATCGATAGATGAATCGATCTATCAACAGGTGAAAATAAGAGAGAAGCCTTGAAGAATTTTAGGTTATAAAGATATGATCAGGGAACAGTCGATGTCATCGGAATTTGTATATCGATGATATTGGAGTCCTTATAAATGGGATCGATAAATAGTATAGATTTACCTATAAGCTTGCTGGACGGTTTGTGTCCGATCTCGATCTAATCGATCAGGTCTCGATATGATCGCCATATGAATATCGATTTCTCGACTGACCCCCGATCAACGATTAAAACATCCTAAAATTTATGCTGGAGGAAACATGCGCCCACTATCGATATGATTGACTGACTTCTGATATGATCGATATTTGAATTTAGATTGAATCAAACAGTCATCGATATATCGAAGCTCATAGAAGTTTTCTTTAGAAAAATAGGGGCGATGAAAAACTGTTTATCGATATTATCGATCCACTTTCGATGGGATCGATATTCGAATATCAATGATATCGATTAAGATTCCGATATATCGATAAATCGTCCAGATGATTGTCTGATTGCTGGACGCTTTTTATCCTCACTCGATTGTATCGATTGAGATGCCAAGGACATCGATAGAGCAGGTCGATTATATCGAAAGGTGAATCGATATAATCGACAGTGTAAGAAAAACTTGTAGATTTTTCTATTTGGTAAAAAGTTTTCTTACACTAAAACCCTAAGATGTTCTACTTAGTTTTAAGTGTTTTAATCACCTGGTGTTTTGAGATATGGGATGTGAGGCTATGATTTACCTATGGCGAGCTTCCACACATCTAGTTGAGGCAGACACTTGACTTGATCTTCCTGTTAGGCGCTATTGTCCGACTGACTCAACTTACACCATAATTGACAAACCAGGACACTAGTAGGTGCATTTTCATGTATGTCATCTTCTCCACTAGTGAGAATATCTCTTCGAAGTCTATGCCTTTCCTCTGACCGAATCCTTTTACTACAAGTCTGGCCTTGAAACTCGTCTATGAATTCTTCTGTTCAACCTTCTTTCTGAACACCCACTTGTTACTTAAAGCTTTCTTCCCCTCAGGTAGTTTCACCATATCATAGGTGTGGTTCTTATGCAAAATTTTTATCTCCTCTTACATAGCTTTTAACCACTCTCCCTTATGCTCGTCGGCTAGGGCCTCAGAATAATCTTCTAGCTATCCCCCATCGGTTAGCATAATGTACTCATTCCTCGAGTACCTCTTGGATGACTGCCTGTCCCTAGATGACCTACTCACCTGTGGCTCAACAGGTGGATCAAGTGGAGGTTTTTCTCCTGGTCCATCTTCTGAAGGAACCCCCTCGTCCTCTGCACCTTATTGTCCTCCCCCGTCATCAGGCACCACGGGAGGAATAATCGGATCCATGTCCTCTAGCTCACCTGAACTAGGCTGGTTCTTCTCTGGCTTACCAATGTCTTATATACACTGATCTTCAAAGAAAACTACATCTCTACTCTTGACGAGCTTCCTCTCAGTCGGATCCCTGTAACACCCTGAAATTCGGGGGTTGAGCATAACTCAGCTCCCGAGTTCTAAAACATCACTTATGCAACATAAACAATGATGGATGTATGTTGTCTGTGTTAGTGCATAAAACATGAAATATATCAAGCCAGATTAGCAGACATAATTCAGGAATATTGAGGAAATGCAAGAGAAAGAATTAAATAAATATATAATTCAAAAATAATTCCCAAAAGATGCGTGCTCTGCCCAGGGAAAAATATAGAACTTTCTCTCAAAATACATGTATCAAACTGCGCAAAATCGTCATATACATATCATAGAAACTCCAGTGGTCAGGACAAGGCTCACATGAACCCACCTGAGAACTGCATAAATGAGAACGCCTCCTCATCCTCATCAAAGTCTGGCTCCTCCTCGACAGCATCGCTGTCACCTGCAACTAAGTCAGAGTCTGGATGGTGTTTAAGCACCATCGCAGAACGTGGGAGTGAGTGATCAACTCAGTGGTACTATACAACAAAGGTTAACATGTTATCAATTCAATCAAGCAATAATGATAAAGCAGTGCAATCAAACATGTCCTAGATACTTGTAACGCCCTGAAAAAATCCGTACTTGGACTCGAGTACCAACTCAATCAGAAATCGCGTAGGATTAATTCCTTTAGAAAATAAGTGTAAGTTAGCTAGCGCAATGCTAGAGTAGCTGGGAAATAGTCCTTGATCACTTTAAATACGTTCTACAAGACCCAAAGCGAGTAGAACCAATGACGCTATAATACTCTAAAACCTAGGATCAAACTCTAAGCCGATTTATTCTGTGGACCTCTTTGAAACTTTATATTGGATCTAGACCGCGCGTCGAAAGTTCGATACCTACAATCTTAGACCGTTAGAACTACCTTACTGGACTTGACAATCATTTCAAAAATCAAATCCAACCGACATTCGCAGGCTATTTCATTGAGCCTGGACTGAAGAGAGTGAGAATAGGGTTAGATTTGGAATTTGAAATTCAAATCTGGCACACGACTTGGCGCGTCAGTATTAAGAATTCTGACCGTCAGAATTCAGCCAAATTACACCCTCGAATTAGGAAAAATTTCTATTTCATATCATGAGACTTGCAGGCCTGATCTACTTGCGGTGACCGCTGAACTAAAACTGGACCGCCTCGGACGATCTACGAACACTGATGGTCTGAAAACGGGATGTGAGCGACATTCGATGCGCATGAACTTGAGTCCGATCGCGTTCGGCCAGGGGACCACCAGAAATGTCCTTTTGGACCGAAACAGCCTCGTTTTGGATATACCTTAAGTATACATTGTTCTCGAGCCTATTTCGGGCAAGTTTGGGCTTATAAAAGGGGTTGAAACCCTCTCATATCTCTCCCATCCGAATTTGAAAAAAGTCCTAAGTTGAGAGAGAGAAAAGGTGAGAGATTGTGAGAGAGAGTGGGAGAGAATTTCCTGTTGCTAGTACTGCCTGCTACACGTGATTAAGCAATACACTCCAATCACTTTGCCGGTGATTTCTCCACTTTTCTAGGTAAGAAAATATCCTAATTAGTTGCTGATTTGCTGATTCTTAGTTTTCATAGCCTGGTAGCTGATGGATCTTGTAAATCAGGTTTCCTAGTCGCCGTAGACGAAGCGTATATGCTCCGTTCGAATTAACACACCTATAAGAGAAAAGGTGCGAATTTTAGACGCTTTGATTGACTGTTTCCAACGCTTTCATTGTCATTTAATAGTAGATTATCGACGGCAACGCCGTTTGACATGTACAACATGCTGTCCGTTTTCTGTTTCGTAAGTAGACGAAGAATATGAGATTTAGGGCATTTTAGTCATTTGTAGGGAATACTGTTTTCATCCATAATTTGCTGATGTGATTGACATGGCTTCTTGTCGCATTAGGATATTAGGAATACGTGCATAATTAGTTTGGCGAAGAGATTCGCCTAAATGCGCACTTTGAGTCGACATACTATATGTAGACTTAAGTGTGTAGTGTAAGTGTTTGTATAAATGCTTGTATTAGTATGTATTGAATTAAATGGTGTTATGAATTAGTTTGAGATTGATTTCTCAATTAATATGCTGATGTAAATGATTTCCTACGTGTTAGCTATATGCATGATTTCATTATATGTATGAAATGCATGTGCTTGATGATTTACTTAAGTTGTATGTTATAACATGTGTTAACATGCTCACATTGTTGTATTTCATTTCCAACACTCTCATATGATTGTGGATTCATAATTCTTTGGGACTATACCTAGTCCAGGCAGTCGGCAACTGAGAAAATTTGTGGTTGGCTTATCTTTGCCACGAACGACGCGTCGATGAACGCGAGCCGTGTTTTGGAGTTGGCGGCAGTGGTTAGGCCACGGTAGGTGTTTTACGCACTTCATGTCGTTCAACTTGAGATGCGCTCGTGCTAGTCGAGCCCGTCAAGTAACGCGACTGGCCGTTGTATGTTCACCTTGTATGAGTCATAACTACTTGAACTTAGGGTACTGAACTTACCATTGTAAATCCTGTTAACCATGGTACCTTGATCCACGAAAACTCATGAGCCGGGCATGGTGGTATGGGACACCGTGGTCGAGCTGTCGGCCTACGCTGGGGCTATAAACCTTCCCGTAGTGACCAGTTAGCACATATGTCTCGTGAGCAGATTATGGTGGTATGGGACACTATATTCTTGCTGTCAGCCTACACTGATCTGGCGATGAGTCCTTTGTAGTGACTGCGAGCATATTCTGAGTCTACGAGAGGCGACGACCCTTCCGTAGCAGTGAGAGTACAGTAGGCCTGTATTGATAAGGTGATGGGGGAGCGGTGCAACGAGTGCGAGCAACAGCCCTGACAGCCCTTGCAGCGACCTACAAAATATACATCGTATGAGATTACTAGGAGTGACGACCTTAGATAGGATCTGTGTTGGGATTGATATAAGGGAAGTACCTTAGTTTCCCAATCCTGCTGTTTGAATGGACTAAAAATAACTCGGCAATCATATCACCATCACATTGCATGTGCCAGGAAGATGTGGAGCACTGAGCAGTATGCAAGCATGCCGCGGATGCAGATGGTGCCGTATGAGGGAGAACGTCGGTGAGGGCATCCATCATGTCATGTCATATTGCATTAACAACAGTATTAGGAATGTTTGATTTATTGCTTTACTATTATCGCATGATTGATTTGAGAACATGTTAATCATTGCTTTATTTTACATGTTAAGATGTGCGAGAACATGTTACTCATTTGCCACACCCACCAGACCCTGTCTTAGATGTAGGTGACGCTGCGATCCAGGAGGCAGAGTCGGACTACGATGATGACCAGGACGAGTTCTCATACATGCAGTACCACGACGGCTTTTCTTAGGTGGCCTGCGTTGACGGGACTTCTCAGTGGGACTATTTTGGACATTTGATTTTGTTTATTTACATGTATATGAGACTCAGAGATGTATTCATACTTTAGAGACAGTCGAGATCTACTTTGTTTTCCATACAGTGATATATATATTCTTTTAGTCTTCCGCTTGCTTTTATCACTGAATCTGGAGTATGAATTGCAGTTTTGGTATACTTTTACTCATGTGAATGCTTTAACTCAGACAACATTGAATCATAATAATTTTTGTTACATAAGTGACGGTCTGGAACTCGGGAGTTGAGTTTATACACGACCTTCAATTTTGAGGGTGTTACAATACTCTTGTTAATGCAAGAATGATATGAGAGAATGATGCATGCCCTCACCACAAAATCCCTCATGCGACATCATCTAACGATCGCAGCATGAATCACTACCACTGTGCTCTCACACCAATGCCAAGGGCACATGCAGTGCGATCTCATGAGTATGAGTCCCTTTTATACAGCAGGATTGGGAAGCTAAGACACCTCCCTTATATCAATCCCCAAACATTGATCCATTCTAAGGTCGTCAGTCGTAGGAAATATCATACGATGTTTCGGTTATAGGTCGCTGCAAGGGCTGTCAGGGCTGTTGCACGGAATCGTTACACCACTCCCCCATCACGAAATCAATACAGGCCTAGTTATATTCTCAATACTGCAACAGGACTCATCGCCCTTATGCAGTGTCAGGATATACTCGAGGTCACTACAGAGGGCTCGTCACCAATCAATGTAGGCCGACAACAAGAATATAGTGTCCCAAACCACCATAATCTGCTCACGGGAGTAGGGTGCTCACTGGTCACTACGGGGAGGTTTGTCGCCCCAGCGTAGGCCGATAGCACGACCACGGTGTCCCATACCACCATGTCTGGCTCATGAGTCTTAGGGGATCACTGTACCACGGTTAATGGGAGTTTCACTGGTAAGCTCGGTGTCTTAGATTCAATCAGTAGCGACCAAACATGGTGAACAAACATCGGTCAACTGGGTTAGTTAATGAGCTTAATTAGGCCAAGCGCACTTTGAGTTGAATGACATGGAATGCATAAGTACTCCGTGTGACCTAACCACTGTCGAACATCCCAAGTACGACTCAGATTCGTTAAACTCATCCTGTGTGGTGAAAATGACCTCAATCACTATTTACAGAACGGTTACTGATTACCTGGACTATAGTGCAGCCCCAATCACGTACAAATTCAATAACAGGCATATGAGTCATATCTTACAATCATATGGACAATCATGAAGTATAACCTAAATGTAAATACAGTACATGGAGGAAATCATACACACCTTTAACATGATTCATCTAAGTTAATCAATCCATGGAGGGAATCATACACACACTTAATACGAATAATCTAAGCTACACAATTCATGGAGGAAATCATACACATAGTTAAGGAGATTGAGATTCATATCTCAACAACCTAAAACATCACTCTTTACTAACTACTAACTAAATCAAGCATTTATCCAAACACTTAGACTACCCTATTTAACATACGTCACATATGTCGATTCCATTACATATTAGGGCAAGTCCTTTCGTCAAGGAGTTACCGCATACATATCATGCATATGCTGACGACAAATAATCATGACAATCATAACGACATAATCCATACATATACGGGTATTCTAACATATACCTGAAATACTCTATTTCTAACATAACTTGTACATATACGTACATCGAAACAGATAGCGCATTTGGCATGTGTAATAGCATTCACATCATGAATAAATCATTATATATCATTGAAAGTCTTGAAAACCATAACCTAAACGTATATAGTCCGCACCTTAAACCAGAAAATGCATATATGATGTGATTCAGAAGATGTGTCTTCGTCAACAGTGGATACGCTACCTATGACATAAAGCAGGTTAGCTATGACATCATTTAAACTATTCTAGGCTTCAAAACAGGTTAGGTTTGGCTTAACTTATCCAAGAATGAAATCAGAATCACCAGAAGAACGATTCAGATACGCAGGTTCGATGTATAGATGAACTGGGAAGAATCCTACGGAGAATCAAAAGGTTCTCCCACACCTTCTCTCTCTTTTCTCTCTCTTGGAAAGCTAGGGTTTAGGAAATTCGTATGGAAATTGGGAATAAGGGTTTAAGGCCTTTTTATAAGCCTAAACTTGACGGAAACAGCCTTAAGGCCAAGGTATACTTAAGTTATAACTAAATCAGGCTCTTTCTGATCCAACGGAGAACTTCTGGAGGGCCTCTTATCAAATGAGGTCGGACTTAAGCTCACTAGCATCGGATCTTTAGTAAGTTAAGTTTTCAGTCCGATCGGGTTTTCAGATCGTCTATGGTGGACTAGCTTCAATTCAATGGTTACCGAAATTCGATCAGGCCCACAAGTACTTTGACATGTATGGGCCACCATTCCTGATTTAAGGGTGAATTTGGGTCGAAATCTAACGGTCAGAACGCTTAGAAATAACATGCAAGTGAAACATTTCAGATTACTTAAAATCATAATTAATTTTCTAAAAATCTTCATTTTCTCACTCTTTTCACTTCGGACTCAATAAAATGATCTCAGGACATCGTTTGGGCTTGATTTTCGAGGTGATGGTCAAGTCCAACTAAGCGGTCATAATGGTCTAAGTTCATAGCTATCAGACTTTCGATGTGCGGTCTAAATCCAATACAAAATTATAAAGCATTCCTGGGAGCAACTGGGTTTAGAGTTGGATCCTAGATTTCAGGGTAACATAGCGTCAATGATTCTGTAGGTTTTGGGTCTTACAGATCGTATTGAAAGTTATCGGTGCAATTGTTACACGCAATCTAGTTTAACACTATCTAAAACACATTAAATTTATAAGGGATTTGGTTCTAAATGATTTCGGCTAAAGATGATACTCAAGTCTAAGTACGGATTTTTCTAAGTCGTTACAATCTACCCCTTAAAGAAAAAATTTCATCCTCGAAATTCGTACCTTCTCATACTCCTCGAGGATCTGGGGGTAATTCTTCTTGACCTCAGCTTCCGTCTCCCAGGTAGCTTCTTCTTCACTGTGATGCATCCACAGTACTTTCACAAGTAGGATAACCTTGCTACGCAATACCTACTCTATCCTATCCAAAATACGCATCGATCGCAGCTCATAAGTGACATCCTCACTCAATTGCACCTGCTCCCATCTGATAATATGCGAAGGATTAGAAACATATTTCTTCAACATGGACACATGGAAAACATTATGCACGCCTGCGAGTGGTGTGGGCAAAGAAAGGCGATACACTACTGCTCCCACTCGATCAAGTATTTGGAATGTGCCAATAAATCTCGGAGTGAGCTTCCCCTTCTTACCAAACTTAAGAACCCCTCGCATAGGGGAAACTTTAAGGAACACATGGTCCTCAACATCAAACTCAAGCGGTCGCCGTCTCATATCGGTGTAGCTCTTTTGCCTACTCTGTGCTGAGAGCAGTCGACGCCGAATAATGTCGATCTTCTTCGAAGTCGCCTGAACCAACTCTGGGCCAATTAGAGTCTTCTCGCCCACTTCTGCCCAACAGTGCGGCGCTCTACATGGATGACCATACAATGCCTCATAGGGAGCCATACCAATACTTGCCTGGAAGCTGTTGTTATATGCGAACTCTGCATAAGAAAGACAGTCATCCCTACTGTCCTTGAAGTCCAATACACAAGCTCGCAACATATCCTTCAAAACCTAACTTACACGCTTCGTCTGCCCGTCTGTCTACTGATGGAACGCGGTACTGAACTTCAACTTCACACCCATCACTTCCTGGATATGAGTCCAGAAGATAGATGTGAATCGGGTGTCTCTATCTGACACAATCTCTAAGGGAACTCCATGCAGGCGTATAATCTCCCTGATATACAATCTAGCCAACTCGTCTGCAGAATTTGTGACTCTGATCGGTAGAAAATGAGCTGACTTCGTCAACCTATCAACGATCACCCAAATAGAGTCATGTCCCTTCCTCGTCTTCGAAAGTCCAGAAATAAAGTCCATGGAAATGTAGTCCCACTTCCATTCAACTATGGGCATGGGCTGAAGTAATCCAGGAGGTTGGCGATGCTCTGCCTTAACCTGCTGGCACGTAAGAAAACAGGATACGAACTCAGCAATGTGGACCTTCATATTATCCCACAAGTATGATCTTTTCATATTCTGATACATCTTCGTGCTACTTGGATACATCGCGAGCCTTGAACTATGGGCTTACTCAAGAATCTCTCGTCTCAAGTTAGGTATGTCTGGAACGCATAGGCGTCCTCAATATCGCAAGCCCCCATCCGTACGAATAGTCCACTCAAAGTCCCTGTCAGTACCAACCCGCTCCTTCATCTTCATCAGAAGCTCATCGCCTGCCTGAGCCTCAATGATAGGACCATCTACGAGCGGTTACACACGAATATGTGCGACGACTTCATACGGCTCTTCCACTGTGAGCTTCTACTCAAAGTCTCGCATGAATTCTACCATATCCCATTCTGTAATCATAAGCGGAGCCACAAATTCTATAGTCTTCTTGCGGCTCAACGCATCTACCACAAGGTTTGCCTTGCCCGGATGGTAGGAAACCTCGAACTTAAAGTCTTTCAAGGTCTCCATCCATCGGCGCTGCCTCATATTCAAATCTCACTGTGAGAATATATATCTAAGGCTCTTGTGGTCGCAAAAGAGCTCAAACTCCTCTCCATAGAGGTAATGTCTCTAGGGCTTTAATGCGAAGATGACTGCTGCCAACTCTAGGTCGTGCATAGGGTAATTCTCCTCGTGCTTCCTTAATTGTCTCGAGGCATATGCAATCATCCTGTCCTTCTACATAAGGATACAACCCAAACCAACGCGAGACACGTCAGTATATATCGTATACTTAACCCCTTGCTCTGGCAATACTAGCATAGGGGCGGACGTCAACTTGTCCTTCAACTCCTGAAAAGTTTCTTCAGCCTTCTCATTCCAGGCAAACTTCAAGTCTTTCCTTATCAACTGAGACAACGGTCTGGCAATCTTGGAAAAGTCTCGAATGAATCGTCGATAGTAACCTACCAGACCCAGAAAACTCCTCACCTCGGTAACTGAACTGGGCTGCTTCCAATCCTGAACCGTAGCTACCTTAGCGAGGTCAACCGCAAAGCCTTCCTTGGACACCACATGTCCGAGGAACTTAACTTCTTCCTTCCAGAAGTCGCATTTCTTATACTGTGCGAACAACTGGTTCTCCCTGAGAGTCTTCAATACCGCTCTCAAGTGCTCCTCGTGCTCTTCCCAACTAGGGGAGTATATCAAAATGTCATCGATAAAGACAATGACGAACCGGAACAGAAATGCCTAAGCACTCTGTTCATCAGATCCATGAACACGGCTGGAGCATTCATGAGTCCAAAAGACATCACAAGGAACTCATAATGACCAAAATTGGTCCTGAACGCAGTCTTCTGCACGTCCTCATCCCTGATGATACCGAGACTGCAAATCTATCTTTGAGAAATAACGTGCCTCCCTCAACTGATCAAACAGATCATCAATCCTAGGCAAAGGATACTTGTTCTTCACTGTCACCTGATTTAGCCTGTGATAATCAATACACAACCGCAGGGAACCATCTTTCTTCTTCACAAACAAGATAGGCGCTTCCCAAGGTGACACACTCGGTCGAATAAAGCCTGCTTCAAGAAAACAATCAATCTATCTCCTCAGCTCCTCCATCTCACATGGAGGCATACGATACATCGGTAGGGAAATAGGTTTTACACCGGGCACAAGATCAATAGTGAAGTCAATCTTGCGCCGAGGAGGAAGCCCTAGAATCTTCTCAAACACATTCGAGAAATTGCGAACTACTGACATCTCGTCTAGTGTCGGAACATCAGAATTCTCTAACATAGAAGCGTAGGTGCTAACACGATAGGACCAACTGACCTGAACTGGAAAAGAGAAGATCGTCCCTCAGGTCCATAGGCTGTCACAACTCTGGCCTCGCAATCAATCTCTGCTCTCATCTTTGCGAGCCAGTCCATCCCAAAAATAACATCATAATGACACAGTGGGGCGACAATCAGGTCGACGACTACTGTCCTGTTATCCAAATCTATCGAGCAAGACTCACAGGTCTAAGTAATATCTGACGTAGTCCCTATAGCTGTCGTGAGTCTCACTCCCTTCGTAGGAGCCGTAACCAAACCTAGCCGCTTGACCGCAGCATAAGAAATGATCGAAACAGTGGACCCAGTGTCCACCAATAGGAAGATAGGTGTACCTAGGATGTGTACAGGAACCTCAAATGATGTCAGTGCTGAATCTGCCGTGGGCACATGAACCCGAGCCTGCTCTGGGCACATGAACCCGAGCCTGCTGTGGGCGATGTGGTGGAGGAACCATGGGCCGTTGTGATGGCCTGAAACGACATGCTGGTGGTCTAAAGGAAGGATGAGCTAGTGCTGATCGAAGGGGTGGTGCTGAAATAGCCTGAGGCATCGGACGGCCGATCCTCTGAGGCGGCGAGAAACTACTTTCTCGCATCCTAGAAAAGTAAGAAATCTCGGTGTGGCCAGGCCTCTTGCAATAGGTGCACCACACATCAGGATGCCTCAAATGGCCAGAGATGCAGAAGACCCCTGCGGTGAATTAAACCGAGGCCTCTTATCGAGGAAAGGCCTACTTACGAACTCAGGTCACGGCCTAGGAACCACAGGTGCTCGCGTGCGGGACAACCTCTCCCCATTCTGCTCTGCTTGCAAGGACATGCTCACCAACTCTACATAAGAAGAAATGCTCACACAGCACATCTTTGATCTAATCTCGGACTTCAAACCCTTAGAAAAATGTCGCATCCTCAACGGATGATCACCCAGAATCAAAGGAACATACCTTCATAACTCCGTAAACCGATTTTCATACCCGTCACCAACATGCCTCCCTGGTGAAGGTGAAGGAACTCACTCTCCTTCTCATGCCGGTAAGTCACTAGAAAGTACTTCTCGTGGAAGCGTGCCTCAAATGCTGCCCACGTCCACTCAAATCCCTCCGTAACTGTACAGAGAATGCTGTCCCACCATAGCTAGCCTCCTTCTCAAACATGAAGGTGGCCAGCTTAACCTGCTCCACCTCGAAATAGTGCAATGGTCTAAGCATCTTCGAGATGCGGTCTATCCAATACTCATCCTCCTCGGGTCTGTGAGTACCCGAAAATGTAGGAGGCCTTAAGCGCTGAAATCACTCGAATGTACCACTCGCACTAGTATGCCCAACAGGGTGTAGAGGCAAGGCAGGTGAAGTTACTGCCATCGACTGAGCAAAGATACCAGCCATGGAGGATAAGAATTACTGCTACTGCTACTACATCAACAACATCATCTACTCTAGCCTATCAGGAGGCGGAGCGGACTGTGATGTAGAAGGCGTCGACGCAGACGCTCGGTTCTGCTCGGGAACCGCGGGTGTGACAGGAGGCACCATAAAAGGTGTCACAGGAGGTGGCCCAGCAGCAGGACCAGAAGTCGGCTGAGAACTCGACATGGGATCTGAACGAGATGGGCCTGAATGGGGGTCCATATGAGTATCGCACAGGGCAAGGGCCCCATCGAGCGAATCTCCCAGATAAAGATGGGCCGAAGATCTCTAACCCTTAGGTGGTATAACCTACACACAATAGAGGGTAGCAACCAATGAGATTAGGCATTCACACAGTCCATCCACAGTAGTAACTTCACAGGCCAAAAAAACAACATGCATTTCATTAACAAAATTGTCACAATACATGATTTACAGTATTACAAGAATCGCAACAGAGAAAGCATGTGAACAAAACATCTGAGCTTCAAACACTAAGTTTCAACACTAAACAACTATCAACTGCCAAACAACTATCACACCACATATAAAAATAAGCAACGAACAAGCAAACAATGACTACCCAAAGCCTATTCATCAGAATCTGGCGATGGAGAAGGGGCACCCTTATCCTTCAGGAAACATAGGATGGTCTTCAGCATGTGGGTTCTTGAACTTACGCTTTATGAGGCCCCGTAAATCCACAATATCCTGTCGAAGAGCAGCCTAACCCTCCTCGAGTCGAACTATACAGGCATCCCTAATAGCCTGAGTCGCAGGAGGAGGACTCTCATCAGTATCCTGAGCCTCCTCTTCTTCTTCATCTTGCACTTCTTCCTCTATCTCTGCCCCACCTTCCTCTTCACTTCCTTCTTCTTCGCTATCATACTCATCCTCACTTTCATCCAGTTGGGCTTCATGTTGCTGAGGCCCCATCTTCATCTGGTTAAGAGTAGTTTCACTGATATAATGGACCGGCGCCGCTAACTCTGCCCCAAGTCTGTAGGTAAACTCAAGCGTAATCTTGCATATGAGTCAGCCAAAGGGAAGTGACTCAGTCATCCTTCTTGATTGCACAATAAGGATGATCTGTCACAGGACAAACGTAGGCACGCACACCTTTGCTCCCCACCCCACTTGATAAAGAAAATCCACCATGAGACACGTGCATTCACTGCGATTGCTCCACTTGGGATAAACATTGAACATGCAGATGTGGTGAAGCAGACGAAAATCGTCCGATATATGGGTCACTAAGAGGCTCTTGTTATGCTGCCACTCAACCAAACGATCACATAGAAACCTAGTGCGGCGATCCCTCTCACGAGCACTATTCAGATTTCTTACACTTGGATGTACCTTTCCAAGTGGCACGTTCAGGACTCAAGCTATCAACCCAACATTGATTGTGGCCTCCCGATCTCTGCCGAAGGGGATCTTGAACTGCAACAGCTCTAGCGTAGGGTCCCGAATATGAGCATAGAAGGCGTGAAAAGTACTCACATTTGGACGAGACTCACCATCAAATAGCGGACCCCACCTGGCAGCTTCCATACGTTCAAACAACAAATACTCGCCAAAGAGTCACCCATCCACATGCGCTTCAAAAAGAACCCTACGGTCCTCGTAGATGCCATGAGCCAACTCTATCAACAATGATCTTCCAAATGGAGCATAGGGATCTAAATCTCGCTTCATCTGCACTTCTTTCCCAACACTTGAACTCGCGGTAGCTCCTCTAGGCCGCCTCAAACGAGCGGGACGATTAGGCCCAGCCTTGTCCACAGGGGCACGCTTCTTGCCCATCAGCAAAAAGATGGAAGAAATGGAGAAAAAGGCTACAACATCCTCCATGAAAGCCATGGAAGAGTGATGAAATGGAAGGAAAGGGCTGACCTAAATGGGTTTCCATGAATTTGGGTCTGAAAGAGGAGTGTAATTGGTCAAAGAAAGGGAAAATAGGAGAAAGAAAAGATCAACATAAGAGGGGTTAGGGGCTGGCACGATTTTGGAGCTTGTAAGAGGGAATTAGGAGCTTAAATCAAGAGAAATGGGAGGATTTGGTGATGGGTAGGGTTGAGCACGATGGAAGAACGTGAGGCTTGAAAGAAAATGGAAAAAAGAAGGATTGAAAAGGCGATTTAAGAGAGGTATGGACGGTTTTAAGGAAAAAGGAAAGCTTGGGAGGGTATTTTATGAAGGAAGTAACAGAATGGGGATGAAATAAACGAGGAACCATGGAGCATTAGGGTCTACAAGACCCCAAACTTGGTCGACCAAACGGCCCGACTCATCTGAGCCCGCTGGTCGGCGAGGCCCTCGCCGCTCACTGGACATTCTGTGGAAGGCTCGCCCATTGGGCGAGGGCCTCACCACCCCCTGGGTCTAAAAAAGTTGGGGTCCCACCCTGGAACCCCTGAAATTTTATCGTTTGGCCCCCCCTTCGGATTTGAGCCGTTTCGGGTCATTTCGGAACTAATCTGATCTCTATTCACTTTTACTAATTTATAACGGCTCGAATGGGATTAAATGCCGTCTATACCCGTCAATTGAAAGTCTAGACTTGATTTGGGGTCAACATGTGTGATCAGGAGTGTGCACGGACTCGATCTCGGCGACCATTTTCAGTAAACTTTCACAAAAAAATAAACTGGGGGTCCTAGTTCGGTTTCTAGATTATTCTCGCACCCTCCTAAGCTATAGTGGCATCAACATGCGTCGTGTGACCCTAACCCAGGTTCAGGATAATCTAGACCATGCTCTGATACCAACTTATAACGCCTTGAATTTCAGGGGTCGAGCATAACTCAACTCCCGAGTTATAAAACATCACTTATGCAACATAAACAATGATGGATGTATGTTATCTGTGTTAGTGCATAAAACATGAAATAGATCAAGCCAGATTAGCAGACATAATTCAGGGATATTGAGAAAATGCAAGCGGAAGACTTAAATACATATATAATTTAAAAATAATCCCTAAAAGATGCGTGCACTGCCCAGGGCAATATATAGAACTGTGTCTCAAAATACATGTATCAAACTGCACAAAATTGTCATATACATATCCCAGAAACCCCAGTGCTCAGGACAAGGCTCACATAAACCTGCCTGAGAACTGTATAAATGAGAATGCCTCCTCGTCCTCATCAAAGTCTGGCTCCGCCTCGCCAGCATCGCTGTTATCTGTAACTAAGTCAGAGTCTGGTTGGTGTTTAAGCACCGTCCCAAAATGTGAGAGTGAGTGATCAACTCAGTGGTACTATACAGAAAAGGTTAACATGTTATCAATTCAATCAAGCAGTAATGATAAAGCAGTGCAATCAAACATGTCCTAGATACTCTTGTTAATGCAAGAATGATATGAGAGAATGATGCATGCCCTCACCACAAACTCCCTCATGCGACATCATCTAACGATCGTGGCATGAATCACAACCACTGTGCTCTCAAACCAACGCCAATGGCATATGCAGTGCGATGTCATGAGCATGAGTCCCTTTTATATAGCAGGATTGGGAAGCTAAGACACCTCCCTTATATCAATCCCCAAACGTTGATCCATTCTAGGGTCGTCAATCCTAGGAAATCTCATACGATGTTACGGTTATAGGTCATTGCAAGGGCTGCCAGAGCTGTTGCACGGAATCGTTACACCACTCCCCCATCACCAAATCAATACAGGCCTAGTTATATCCTCAATACTGTAACAGGACTCGTCGCCCTTATACAGTGTTAGGATATACTCGAGGTCACTATAGAGGGCTTGTCACCAATCAATATAGGCCGACAACAAGAATATAGTGTCCTAAACCACCATAATCTGCTCACGAGATTAGGGTGCTCACTGGTCACTATGGGGAGGTTTATCGCCCCATCGTAGGCCGATAGCTCGACCACGGTGTCTCATACCACCATGTCAAGCTCAATAGTCTCAGGGGATCACGAAACCACGGTCAACGAGAGTTTCACTGGTAAGCTTGGTGTCTTAGATTCAATCAGTAGCGACCAAACATGGTGAATAAACATCGGCCAATCGGGTTAGTTAATGAGCTCAACTAGGCCAAGCGCATGTTGAGTTGAACGACATGGAATGCATAAGCACTCCGTGTGGCCTAACCATTGTCAAACATCCCAAGTACGACTCATATTCGTTAAACTCATCCTGTGTGGTGAAAATGACCTCAACCACTATTTACAGAACGGTTACTGATTACCTGGACTGTAGTATAGCCCCAATCACGTACAAATTCAATAACAGGCATATGAGTCATATCCTACAATCATATAGAAAATTATGAAGTATAACTTAAATGTATATACAGTACATGGAGGAAATCATACACACCTTTAACATGATTCATCTAAGTTAATCAATCCATGGAGGGAATCATACACACACTTAATATGAATAATCTAAGCTACACAATTCATGGAGGAAATCATATACATAGTTAAGGTGATTGAGATTCATATCTCAACAACCCAAAACATCACTCTTTACTAACTACTAACTCAATCAAGCATTTATCCAAACACTTAGACTACCCTATTCAACATACGTCACATATGTCGATTCCATTACATGTTAAGGAAAGTCCTTTCACCAAGGAGTTTCTGCATACATATCATGCATATGCCGATGACAAATAATCATGACAATCATAACGACATAATCCATACGTATACGGGAATTCTAACATATACCTGAAATACTCTATTTCTAACATAACTTATACATATACGTACATCAAAATAGATAGTGCATTTGACATTTGTAATAGCATTCACGTCATGAATAAATCATTATCTATCATTGAAAGTCTTGAAAACCATAACCTAAACGTATATAGTCCGCACCTTAAACCAGAAAATGCATATACGATGTGATTCAGACGATGTGTCTTCGTCAACGGTGGATACGCTACTTATGGCATAAAACAGGTTAGCTATGACGTCATTTAAACTATTATAGGCTTTAAAACAGGTTAGGGTTGGCTTAACTTACCCAATAATTGTTCACTCCCCAAGTGCAGGGTTGTGATGTAGTAATAACTCGGTAAGACCGAGGTCGAATCCCAAGGGACTGAAACTTGTACGTTATCTGAAACTAACTAGAACTAGAACTAGGCTAAGATGAATTCTAAATCAATTAGCAATGGTGGAATACTTGTAGAATAATTAATCTAAAACTTAGGAAAGAAATCAGAGATAGGAAACTAGGGATTCAGAGGATCCACTTGTAGAGATCAGGGAGAACTTATGCTTGCATCAAAAATCATGGAAATTACTGAACTGCCGTTGATCTAGTTTTCAAAGAGATGAAAGGTGTACGAATTAGAATGGATTCCATCACCAAACCATGCCCAAAAGACTATGGCAAACAACAGAATTAAACTAATTACCAACCCATCACATGTATGAAGGTTAGGAAGGGTACCGACATCCAACCATGCCCAGGAGACTATGGTGAACAACAGGGCTTCCTGACATCATAAACATTAAAGAAAATGGAAATATTTAAAGCCATTGCAGACCCATTGTAATTTCAGTCACAACAGACCATTAAAGACCAAAAATATTTCCATTAAAATCAAACTAAAACCAACTTCAATTCAAAAATTAAAATTAAATTAAAAGCATATAATCTCTCATCTCACTACAAGCTTCACCTCCTAGCCCTAGCTAGGAGGATTTAGCCTGCCATGGATGGGCTCAATCCAAATAAATAAAGAGAAAAAGAAAAGGAAAAGAAAAAGGAAAGAAAAAAAACCAAGCTCCTCTCTCTCTCCTCTGCCCACGTTGAAACCCAAGCTCGAGCCCTCTGTTCTTCCTCCCAAGACCTTGAATGAATGCTCCCCACGTCCAAAAACCTCTTTTTATAGCTGCTGGAAGGCTGGAGTCAGTGACAGAGTTGTAGCAGGACACGGAGTGCAATTTTCGCAGCCAAGTTCGGTACCATGAAACACGCCACTTTCCTCGCTCAAATTTCAAAGAAACACCGTCCCTTAGGATTTTATTGGGTCCTCTACATGATAGACGGTTCAGATCTGCCATATGATCAAAGATGGTGGGCCAAAACTGTCCGAAAAAGTCAGTTTTCGCGGATGTGCGAAACCTTTCTCACCATTTCGCTGTTGTGGTCGGTGGGCCCCACAGAAGCATTTTCTGGAAAATCCACCCCGTCCATTGGATTCAGAACAAAATTTCAGTCAAGAATGGGTGGTTTTGAACGTCCATTGACGTGGCCCAGAGAAGAAATCACAAAAGAATCAGTTTTGAACGTTACCGAGCAGCCCTTTTGTGGCCTCTGTATCTCACACGTGTGCACGCATGGGTGAAAAGTGACAACATGGTTTTGTAGTGCTCGCGGCTGTCTACACGGTGGACGGTTCGGATTAAGCTTATGGGGCACGTGTGGGGCCCACATCTGATCGCAAAAACGGCCAGCGGCCGTGCGTTACGCGGTGCGTAAGTGGAATTTTCTTCCGCTGTGATGATCAGTGGGGTCCACTTAGCTTTCTTTTCGAAAATCCACATCGTCCATTAGCTTCAGGACGAAAAACCGTTCGGGAAGGGGTGTTTTTGGAGCATTTTCGGTGTGGCCCACAGAATTTTCTATTCCGCCGTCCATTCTGCGATTGACGGTGCTTTCGACGCTTACTTTTGCATGAGACCGAAAAGAAAGCTTGAAGATGATTACGACCCACACATGGACGTGTTGAACGGTTCGGATCAGTCATCTAGGCCATGAGTGGGGCCCACTAAAAAAAACGGACGGACAGCGTAAACGCTGTCCGTTTTTTTCGTAGCTGGGAGAGGAAGACGGGTCAGCGTATGCTGACCCGTTTTTGGTTTTTTGGTGCACGGCGGCTACGTGTGCATTATGTATGCACACGTGTATATACAGGGCCCACTGTGATGTTTCTCAGAAATCCAAACCATCCATTCATTTTGACATATCATTTTAGCTGTTGGGAATAAAATTGAGGCAGTTCCAGATATCAGGTGGGCCGCAGATCGCAGATTCATGGGCTGATTTGTCTGTTTGGCCACTTCCCGAAATCTTCAATGGCTGAAATTTTATATTTACGGTTGATTTATGGTCCTCAGGCGACGTATGAAATTTCGAGTCGAACGGATGGTGGGAACCTCGTGATCTTGCATTCTGGACGTCCTTCAGGCCACTTGAGCTTCAATTTCTAACTTTTCTCGAATTTCTGACCGTGTATATTTGTCAATCTTGGTCCCCTGGAGTGTGTCCCTTGACTTTGGCGTCATCAGATCGTTAAATCTCAACTTTTAACGTTCTTTTTCCATCCATGCTCATAAAATCACTTTGCCACATAAGAATGAGAAAACGAGCCATTAGACAGCATTATATTCGTAAATCTAGACAATATCTGGGGTCTAATATGCAATATTTGACCCTCAACACAACCTCCAACCAGCATTTTGCTAGTCCCGAGCAAAGTATGCGAAAAATAAGTTGAGAATTATAGGAGAACTTTCTATGAAATCAAGTGAGATTTTGAACAAAATACGTGAAATTTAATATTCATGAATGTTAGAAATTGTATTCTCCTGAGCTCAAACGCACCGTAGACTTCATAATCAAGTGTAAAGCATTAATCCATCAATTAGAAAAATTTTAAACATTGAGATCCATAGATGTATAGTGTAATCTCAGCTAATCACATTAAGATTGAATTTATTATTTCAGGATCTCATTGGTAACCAGCAAGAGAATTCATGATAACCAAACTTAATCCAAAACTTGCCTCATAGATTAGCCTATTAACTTGTGATTTTTCTATTCAAAGTAATGCCAAGGAAGGGGAATCAAATCCTCACCTATAGGGAGCAAACCTATGGTGAAGATCGTACACCTGACTCTTTTTAAATATCATTCATGGGGAATTAACTCTACACCTATAGGGAGCAAACCTATGGTGAAGATTAATTATCCAACCTTTCCAATTTTTATACCATGATGGCAAGATATTTCAGGCTGGTTCCTTTCGTGCTTAGTGATTACCAAATTAACCCTTCAATATCAGACTGAAGTCTTAATGTGCAAGCAAGACGTGTCCTGAAATCATGATTCAATCAATGTTTACAACTTCTAATCATGGATTAATAATTCACTTAACTATGAAATCTAACAGATACGGAATCCAAGAGTCATAAATCCACCATTATGTACCTTGAAAATTTAAATTAGGGATATCTGTCAAAATCACTTCAAATTCATAAAAATTTTCAGAAAAATTCAAAATTTGTTTCACAATTGTTGCTCAAGACCAAGAAAATACTGATTAGGAAACCTAATCTCCCACCCCCAACCTAAAATCTACATTGTCCTCAATGTAAAAGATATGAGACAACGAAAGTAAATGAGAAGTGATGGGAAGATAGTACCTGAATAACGAATCAAGAGAGTTTCCAATAGATCACTGGGAGAGAGCAGGTTAGTACGAGAGAAAGAAAAACAAAAATAAAATTCTACCTATACCACTTTCGCAGGTGCTCTCGATTGCATTTAGCATATGCAATAAGCCTTTAAACCCCTAGGTTACCCCTAGTGGACGAGTTGTAGTCTCGTGAGGGTTTGCAGTAATGTTACCCACAAACATTGAACTAACTAACTTATGAAAGCGACTATCCTAAACCTATGAAAGCGATAAACCTACCTATACCTCCATCAGACTAGGAAATCAGTCCTGATAAACAGGAGCAATCAGAGGCATGGACATGTCCTCTGAATCAAATGTCTCAACAAATGGCTTTAATCGATGTCCATTAACTTTAAACTCCTTGCCATTGTCGGGATCTCTTATCTCGACGGCCCCATGAGGATAAGCAGTAACAACAATGTAAGGGCCGGTCCAACGAGATCGAAGCTTACCCGGAAAGAGATGTAGTCGAGAGTCATACAAGAGGACTTTCTGACCTGGCGTGAATGATTTCCGTAGAATATGTTGATCATGAAATGCCTTCATCCTGTCCTTGTAAATTCTTGAGTTCTCATACGCATCGTTCTGGATTTCTTCAAGTTCATTCAACTGAAGTTTGCGTAGCGAGCCAGCGTTGTCCAGATTGAAATTCAGATTTTTGATCGCCCAGTATGCTTTATGTTCCAATTCCACAGGCAAGTGACAGGCTTTCCCATAGACAAGTCTAAAGGGAGATGTTCCAATAGGAGTTTTGAAAGCAGTACGGTACGCCCATAAGGCATCGGTCAATCGGATTGACCAGTCCTTACGATCAGGGTTAACCGTTTTCTCTAGGATATGTTTGATCTCTCTATTGGAAATCTCAGCTTGTCCACTTATTTGTGGATGGTATGGGGTGCTCACCTTATGCGAGATACCGTATTTCTTCATTAAACTCTCGAATGGTTTATTACAGAAGTGTGAGCCCCCGTCACTAATGATGGCTCGAGGTGTTCCGAACCGCGACAGGATATTATCTTTCAAAAATTTAATGACCGTGCGATGGTCATTTTTGCGGCACGGAATTGCTTCGACCCATTTAGTGACATAGTCTACGGCGAGCAAAATATACAGATTTCCAAATGATTGGGGGAATGGTCCCATGAAATCAATACCCCAACAATCAAATGCTTCTATAATAAGGATGGGATTCAAGGGCATCATATTTCGACGGGACAATGCTCCCAATTTCTGACAACGCTCACAAGCCTTGCAAAACTCATGAGTGTCCCTGAACATAGTGGGCCAGTAGAAGCCACACTGTAAAATCTTGGCTGTGGTCTTTTTAGCAGAAAAGTGACCACCACAGGCCTGTGAATGACATAAGGAGATGACACTCTGATGTTCATCGTCTGGTACGCATCTCCTTAAGATTTGGTCTGGGCAATATTTAAACAAATATGGATCGTCCCAGAAAAAGTTACGCACCTTGGTAAAGAATTTCTTCTTATCTTGTGACGTTCAGTGTGTCGGTATGGCACCTGTAGCAAGATAATTAGCAATATCAGCAAACCAAGGTGAATGGGAGACTCTAAACAGTTGTTCATCAGGGAACATGTCATTGATATGGGTCGCCTCAAGGGAATCAGAGGTATTAAGGCGAGAAAGATGATCGGCCACTACGTTCTCTACTCCCTTTTTATCTTTAATTTCCAAATCAAATTCTTGGAGTAGAAGGATCCATCGTATTAGGCGGGGCTTAGAATCATTCTTAGAAAGAAGATACTTAAGTGTCACGTGATCTGTGTAGATGATGATCTTGGATCCGATCAGGTAGGACCTAAATTTGTCCAAAGCGAACACTACGGCTAAGAGTTCCTTTTCCGTAGTCGAGTAGTTCACTTGGGCAGGATTTAGAGTCCTACTTGCGTAGTGAATAACGTAAGGCCGCTTATCTTTTCTCTGGCCTAGAACCGCTCCAAGAGCATAATCAGAGGCGTCACACATAAGTTCAAAAGGAAGACTCCAGTCAGGTGGCTGCATGATAGGTGCAGTGGTTAGCATGCCCTTAAGCTTAGTGAAAGCTTCTTGGCACTGTTTAGTCCACTCGTATGGTGTATCCTTTTGAAGAAGATTACATAAAGGACGAGAGAGGAGACTAAAATCCTTTATGAATCGTCTGTAAAAGCCTGCGTGTCCTAAGAAGGATCGCACATCTCTAATGTTCTTGGGTGGAGGTAGGTTAGAGATAAGATCGATTTTTGCCTTATCTACCTCGATTCCTTTGGACGAGATGATATGCCCAAGGACAATTCCCTTTTGAACCATAAAATGGCACTTCTCCCAGTTAAGTACCAAATTTTTTTTCTTCACATCTTTTCAGCACACATTTAAGACTTGCTAAGCATTCGCTGAAAGATGAACCAAAAACAGAGAAATCGTCCATGAAGACCTCTAGATATTTCCCCACCATGTCAGAAAAGATACTCGTCATGCATCGCTGAAAGGTGGCAGGGGCATTACATAGCCCGAATGGCATCCTTCTATAAGCAAAGGTGCCATAGGGACATGTAAATGTGGTCTTTTCCTGATCTTCAGGGGCGATTTCAATCTGATTATAACCTGAATACCCGTCAAGGAAACAATAATAGGAATGACCAGCTAGCCTTTCTAGGATTTGATCAATGAAGGGCAAAGGAAAGTGGTCTTTCCTTGTGACGGTATTCAGCTTTCTGTAGTCAATGCACATTCTCCAACCAGTAGTAACTCTGGTCGGCACGAGTTCATTATTGGCATTGGCTACGATGGTGATCCCGGACTTCTTAGGAACTACCTGAGTTGGACTCACCCATTGACTATCGGATATGGGGTAAATGATCCCCACTTTCAATAGTTTGAGAACCTCGGCCTTAACCACTTCCTTCATGTTTGGATTTAGTCTACGTTGTGATTGCCGAACAGCCTTTGCATTGTCCTCAAGATATATACGGTGAGTACAAATCGATGGATTAATTCCCTTGAGGTCCGCTATCGTCCATCCAAGAGCTCCCTTATGCTCAATGAGAGTAAATATCAGCATACTCTCCTGTTCTTTCTCCAGGTGGGCAGAGATCACCACCGGGTATGTCTCATCTTGACCTAAATAGACATATTTTAAATCAGAGGGCAAAGGTTTTAGGTCAAGCTTCGGTGGCTTGAGGTTAGACGGTAGAGGCACTACATAAGTTTGGGGCAATTCTTCAATGTGTGGCCTCCACCGGTTAACTTCAAGTACCGGTGCAGTATCAGACATGGCACAAGTCTCCCTAATTATATCATCATCAAGATCATGGGAGTGGGCCAGGCACGTCTCTAGAGGATCAGAGGATAAGTTGAGAGATGTTCTATCTTCCACAAAAGAATCAATCATGTTAACATCGTGGAAATCGTCATCATCCTCTGAGTTGCTGCCGTTATTGAAAAAGATATTCGATTCCAATGTCAAATTTCCAAAGGACATAGTCATGACACCATTCCTGCAATTGATAATTGCATTTGAAGTGGACAGGAATGGGCGACCAAGAATGACGGGAATCTGAGTGCTCGTGTCGTTGATGGGTTCGGTGTCCAAGATGATAAAATCAACAGGGTAGTAGAATCTATCCACCTGGACCAACACATCCTCGATGATCCCTCTTGGTATACGAACAGAACGATCAGCAAGTTGTAGTGTGGTTCGAGTGGGTTTTAATTCACCCAACCCTAACTGTTGGTATACCGAATAGGGAATCAGATTGACGCTCGCTCCTAAGTCAAGAAGTGCATGATCAATTCGATAGTTTCCAATTACACATGATATGGTTGGGCAACCGGGATCTTTGAATTTTTGCAGCACATCTTTTTTTAGGACGGCACTCACTTTCTCAGTCAAGGAGATTTTCTTTTGAACACTTTTCCGTCGTTTGGTAGTACATAAGTCCTTTAGAAATTTAGCATATAAAGGAATCTGTTTTACAACATCAAGCAGAGGAATATTGACTTTTACTTGTTTCAACACCTCTAGGATGTCCTGAGAGTTAGATAGACGTTTTGGTTCAACCAACCGTTGGGGAAACGGAGCAACTGGCTTTTCTAGAGGTTCCGGTTCAAATTTTTGTGGGGCGCCACTAGATCCATCATTGTTGTCCTCTTCTGGTTCTTGAGGCTTTTCGGGCCTAACCGGAAGGGTTTTATCAATAACCTTCTCACTCCTAAGAGTGGTGATGGATTTAGCGTGCCCCATTTGATTCGAAGAGCTGGGATCACCTGTCTCGTATTGCGGTTTCGGATTAGGGAGTGATTGTGCAGGGAGCATCCCTTTTTCCATAGCCATCATACGTGAATCTATTTTTTGCATAAAATCTGAAATTCCTTGCATTGTCCGAGCTAGCTCTTGTATGGAAAATTGAACCGATTCTTCTTGAGGTTTCCCCTGATTTGGATTTTGATTGAAGAAACCTTGAGGGGTAGCAGTTTGTCCGTTCCTCCAACTAAAATTCGGATGATTTTTCCAGCCAGGATTGTATGTATTAGAGGGTGGTCCATTGAAAGGTCTTTGATAGTTATTTACGGCATTAGATTGTTCATTCAATACATCTCGAAAGGCAGGTATTGAAGGACAATTTTCAGTAGTATGAATAATGCAATCACAGATGCCGCAAACACTTTCATTAACCTTTTCCTTCCTTCCTTCCATGGCTTCAAATTTTCTGGTGAGATTGGCCACCTTAGCGTTAAGATCATTATCCTCTTTCAGGAGATATATTCCTCCTTTTTCCCTTGAATGAGTCGGCCTAGACGTGGTGTTCGTTCTTGGGTAATAGTCCCATGATTGTGTTTTTTCCGCGAGACTATCGAGGTAATCCCATACCTCGTCGACATTTTTATTAATAAAATCTCCGTTACACATTGTCTCGACCATTTGGCGCATGGAAGATGTTAGCCCATCATAGAAAAAATTCGTAATGCACCATATTTCAAAGCCATGTTGTGGGCATGCATTAACCAGATCCTTGAACCTTTCCCAACATTGGAAGAATGTTTCATCTTCCTTTTGGGCAAAGTTCATGATTGCTCTCCTGAGGGTAATTGTCTTATGATGTGGGAAAAATTTCTTTATAAATTCCCTCTGCATATCATTCCATGTGCCAATGGATCTAGGACGCAATGAATGTAACCACGTCTTGGCTTTTTCTTTCAAGGAGAATGGAAAGAGTTTCAGCCTAATAGTATCCTCAGATACATTAGGAAAGTATAAGGTGCCTATGATTTCATCGAACTCTTTCAGATGCAGATATGGTTCTTCAGACTCAAGCCTATGGAACTTAGGAAGGAGTTGGATAACCCCTGGCTTGATGTCCATATGTCCTGTATTCTCAGGAAAAATCATGCATGAGGGCGTACTCACCCCTGCCGGTTGTAAATAATCTCGTAAAGTACGAGGCGGGGGTGCCTGATGCACCTCATTCTCATCATGTACTTCCTCAACCCCTGGTTGGGGTAATGCTTGAGGTTGATTTTCAGCCATAACGTCTTCTAACTCAGGAGAATTCAAGTGGTGTCTAGTCCTGCGATGGACAGTCAACCCCTCAACTAATCCTCCTTCAGTCACGAGACGTCGAGTGTTGTCGCGTGCCCAATGGGGCATAAAACACACTCAGCCCTCAAATTCTAATTTAAACCTAAAAAAGAGGAAGAAGAAATCTATAAAATAAAAGGGAAAGATGGAAAGAAGTTACCAAATTTGGAGTCCTAGGTTAAGAATCTGCAAAATAAAACAAAATAAGTTAGTTTCTAAGAATAGAAAGTCCTAATTAAGAGTAAACTAATTTCTAGAAAAAAAAAAAAAAAGAAATTCTAAAGAAAGAGAAATTGGAAAGAGCTTACTAAATTAGAAGTTTCCTACAAAACAGAAAAAAATTAGGTTAGTTCTAAAAATCAGATAGAATGAAGAATAGTAAGTTTCTAACGTTAGGAAAAATTTCTAACAAGGAAAATAACTACTTCTAAACCTAGAATTAAAAATTCTAAAGAAAATCTAATCTTAAACTAATCCCAAAACTAATTAATTTCAGAAAAACGCAGCCGACAGTCCCCGGCAACGGCGCCAAAAACTTGTTCACTCCCCAAGTGCAGGGTTGTGATGTAGTAATAACTCGGTAAGACCGAGGTCGAATCCCAAGGGACTGAAACTTGTACGTTATCTGAAACTAACTAGAACTAGAACTAGGCTAAGATGAATTCTAAATCAATTAGCAATGGTGGAATACTTGTAGAATAATTAATCTAAAACTTAGGAAAGAAATCAGAGATAGGAAACTAGGGATTCAGAGGATCCACTTGTAGAGATCAGGGAGAACTTATGCTTGCATCAAAAATCATGGAAATTACTGAACTGCCGTTGATCTAGTTTTCAAAGAGATGAAAGGTGTACGAATTAGAATGGATTCCATCACCAAACCATGCCCAAAAGACTATGGCAAACAACAGAATTAAACTAATTACCAACCCATCACATGTATGAAGGTTAGGAAGGGTACCGACATCCAACCATGCCCAGGAGACTATGGTGAACAACAGGGCTTCCTGACATCATAAACATTAAAGAAAATGGAAATATTTAAAGCCATTGCAGACCCATTGTAATTTCAGTCACAACAGACCATTAAAGACCAAAAATATTTCCATTAAAATCAAACTAAAACCAACTTCAATTCAAAAATTAAAATTAAATTAAAAGCATATAATCTCTCATCTCACTACAAGCTTCACCTCCTAGCCCTAGCTAGGAGGATTTAGCCTGCCATGGATGGGCTCAATCCAAATAAATAAAGAGAAAAAGAAAAGGAAAAGAAAAAGGAAAGAAAAAAAACCAAGCTCCTCTCTCTCTCCTCTGCCCACGTTGAAACCCAAGCTCGAGCCCTCTGTTCTTCCTCCCAAGACCTTGAATGAATGCTCCCCACGTCCAAAAACCTCTTTTTATAGCTGCTGGAAGGCTGGAGTCAGTGACAGAGTTGTAGCAGGACACGGAGTGCAATTTTCGCAGCCAAGTTCGGTACCATGAAACACGCCACTTTCCTCGCTCAAATTCCAAAGAAACACCGTCCCTTAGGATTTTATTGGGTCCTCTACATGATAGACGGTTCAGATCTGCCATATGATCAAAGATGGTGGGCCAAAACTGTCTGGAAAAGTCAGTTTTCGCGGATGTGCGAAACCTTTCTCACCATTTCGCTGTTGTGGTCGGTGGGCCCCACAGAAGCATTTTCTGGAAAATCCACCCCGTCCATTGGATTCAGAACGAAATTTCAGTCAAGAATGGGTGGTTTTGAACGTCCATTGACGTGGCCCAGAGAAGAAATCACAAAAGAATCAGTTTTGAACGTTACCGAGCAGCCCTTTTGTGGCCTCTGTATCTCACACGTGTGCACGCATGGGTGAAAAGTGACAACATGGTTTTGTAGTGCTCGCGGCTGTCTACACGGTGGACGGTTCGGATTAAGCTTATGGGGCACGTGTGGGGCCCACATCTGATCGCAAAAATGGCCAGTGGCCGTGCGTTACGCGGTGCGTAAGTGGAATTTTCTTCCGCTGTGATGATCAGTGGGGTCCACTTAGCTTTCTTTTCGAAAATCCACATCGTCCATTAGCTTCAGGACGAAAAACCGTTCGGGAAGGGGTGTTTTTGGAGCATTTTCGGTGTGGCCCACAGAATTTTCTATTCCGCCGTCCATTCTGCGATTGACGGTGCTTTCGACGCTTACTTTTGCATGAGACCGAAAAGAAAGCTTGAAGATGATTACGACCCACACATGGACGTGTTGAACGGTTCGGATCAGTCATCTAGGCCATGAGTGGGGCCCACTAAAAAAAACGGACGGACAGCGTAAACGCTGTCCGTTTTTTTCGTAGCTGGGAGAGGAAGACGGGTCAGCGTATGCTGACCCGTTTTTGGTTTTTTGGTGCACGGCGGCTACGTGTGCATTATGTATGCACACGTGTATATACAGGGCCCACTGTGATGTTTCTCAGAAATCCAAACCATCCATTCATTTTGACATATCATTTTAGCTGTTGGGAATAAAATTGAGGCAGTTCCAGATATCAGGTGGGCCGCAGATCGCAGATTCATGGGCTGATTTGTCTGTTTGGCCACTTCCTGAAATCTTCAATGGCTGAAATTTTATATGTACGGTTGATTTATGGTCCTCAGGCGACGTATGAAATTTCGAGCCGAACGGATGGTGGGAACCTCGTGATCTTGCATTCTGGACGTCCTTCAGGCCACTTGAGCTTCAATTTCTAACTTTTCTCGAATTTCTGACCGTGTATATTTGTCAATCTTGGTCCCCTGGAGTGTGTCCCTTGACTTTGGCGTCATCAGATCGTTAAATCTCAACTTTTAACGTTCTTTTTCCATCCATGCTCATAAAATCACTTTGCCACATAAGAATGAGAAAACGAGCCATTAGACAGCATTATATTCGTAAATCTAGACAATATCTGGGGTCTAATATGCAATATTTGACCCTCAACAATAATGGAATCAGAATCACCGCAAGAATGATTCAAATACGCAGGTTCGATGTATAGATGAACTGGGAAGAATCCTACGGAGAATCAATAGGTTCTCCCACACCTTCTCTCTCTTTTCTCTCTCTTGGAAAGCTAGGGTTTAGGAAATTTGTATAGAAATTGGGAATAAGGGTTTAAGGCCTTTTTATAAGCCTAAACTCGACGAAAACAGCCTTAAGGCCAAGGTATACTTAAGTTATAACCAAATCAGGATCTTTCTAATCCAACGGAGCACTTCTGGAGGTCCTCTTATCAAATGCGGTTGGACTTAAGGTCACTACCATCGAATCTTTAGTAAGTTAAGTTTTCAGTCCGATCGGGTTTTCAGATCGTCTGTGGTGGACCAGCTTCAATTCAACGGTTACTGAAATTCGATCAGGGATACAAGTACTTTAACATGTATGGGCTATCATTCCTGATCCGACGGTGAATTTGGGTCAAAATCTAATGGTCAGAATGCTTAGAAATAATGCGCGAGTGAAACATTCCAGATTACTTAAAATCATAATTAATTTTCTAAAAATCTTCATTTTCTCACTCTCTTCACTCCGGACTCAATAAAATGGTCTCAGGACATCGTTTAAGGTTAATTTTTGAGATGATGGTCAAGTCCAACTAAGCACTCATAATGGTCTAAGTTCATAGCTATCAGACTTTCGATGTATGGTTTAAATCCAATATAAAATTATAAAGCATTCCCGGGAGTAACTGGGTTTAGAGTTGGATCCTAGATTTCGGGATAACATAGCGTCAATGATTCTATAGGTTTTGGGTCTTACAGATCGTATTGAAAGTTATTGGTGCAATTGTTACATGCAATATAGTTTAGCACTAGCTAAAACACATTAAATTTCTAAGGAATTTAGTTCTAAATGATTTCAGCTAAAGATGATACTCGGGTCTAGGTATGAATTTTTCTAAGTCGTTACAATCTCACAATCTGTAACTGAACTTTTCATAACCGTACTCCAAGAACACACACTACCTGATTTTCATATCGAGCATGGATCTCTCGTCCTTTGGTACGTGAACAGATGTCGTGCATCTAAACACCTTGAAATGAGTGTACGATGGATCTTATTCAGTCCACACCTTCTCAAGTACTCCATTTAATGGGGCTGATGGAGACCTGTTTATCAGATACACTGCCGTGTGCATTGCTTCTCCGCAGAACGTCTTGGGCAACTTCGCATGGGATAACATGCATCTGATTCTTTCAATAATGGTGAGATTTATTCGTTCAGCTACAACATTATACTGGGTGGTCTTAGGAACCGCCTGTTCATGCCGTATACCCATGGACTTGCAGTACTCATGAAAGTCGCCAATGTTTTCACCACCATTGTCAGTGCGGATGCGCTTCAATGATCTACCTGTCTCTCTCTCGACTATAACATGAAACAATTTAAACACACCAAAAACCTCATCCTTAGATTTCAAAGCATAAACCCAAACCCTCCTAGATGTATCATCTATAAAAGTAACAAAATACAATGCGCCACCCAATATTTTTTTTCTCATAGGACCACAAACATCAGAATAAACCAAATTTAATGCATGCACTTTATTAATATGAAAAACAGTTTTAATGAATGAAACTCTATACTTTTTCCCTGATAAATAATCAAGACAGGTTTTAAGAGGCGTACTTGTCACATCTGAAAGGAGCCGCTTTCTCGCTAGTAGCTGAAACCCTTTTTTACTCAAGTGGCCTAGATGCCTGTGCCACATGTCAATAGCTGAATCTTCCGCTGCGTTCAACCCACCCTTGTACACACTAAGACATGCCTTGTAAAGGGTGTAAGACTTCAATCCTCTGGTTGCGATCAACGAACCCTTGATGAGCTTCCATCGCCCACCAGCAAACCTGCGTCCATAGCCATCATCATCCAACTTTCCCATCGACATCAAGTTGAGACAAAGGTCTGGGATATGCCTCACATCCCTAAGAATTAATGTGTAGCCTACATCAATTTTCACGCAAATATCACCGACCCCTACGATCTTCGATACACCAGAATTTTCCATCTTTATGGTCCCATAGTCACCTGACTTGTAGCTTATGAAGAAGTCCCTATGTGGATTTGCATGAAAAGCGGCTCCTGAATCTATCACCCAGTCGGTGTCCTGACTCTTAGCCGTGAGACATACATCATGATTTGTAGAAAGAATAACTACAACGTCACCATCTGAAGTGACCGCTGTGAAATCTGATTCATCTTCCTTTTCCTTTCCTTTTCCTTTTTTGTCATTCTTAGCCTTACGACATTCATGCTTATAGTGGCCCTTCTTGCCACAATTCCAGCATTCAACTTCTTTTCTATTATTTGACTTACCTCTAAATTTATCTCGGGCCTTCTCCGTCTCCCCTATTCCTGTGTGACAAGGCCCTCTTGCTGAGTAGACCCCTGAGACTTTCTCCTTGTCTCCTCATTAAAGAGACAGCTAGTAACCTGTTCCATGGATATCTTTCCGTTTAGTGTAGAGTTACTTAGAGACACCATTAATGTCTCCCAAATGTCAAGCAATGAACTAAGCAAAAGTAAAGCTCATAATTCATCATCTAGGACCATCTTCATAGAAGAGAGCTAATTTACAATATTGTTGACCTCATTCATGTGCTCGGCCATAGAACACCATCCTTGAACTTAAGATTCATAAGGCGCCTTATCAGAAAAATTTTATTACCGGCTATCTTCCTCTTATACAACCCTTCTAGTTTCAGTCATAGGCTAGCGGCTGAGGTTTCCTTAGATACATGATGGAACACAGAATCATCCAACCATTATCTAATAAACCCCACCACCTTTCGGTCTATTCTTCCAATTATCATTAGACATATCCTTGGATTTTGCTGATATGCCTAAAATTGGAGAATATAGGTCCTTGTAATAAAGCAAGTCCTCCATCTTAGCCTTCCAAATGGTCCAGTTAGAACCATTGAGGCTGATCATCCTTGATGAGCCACCTCCCATAATTCCAAACCGATCCTACCCGTTCAATGAACTTAAGCTCTGATACCACTTTGTTGGGGGGCCTTGTACAAAACCTTAGGATCTAGCCTTCTAGAACAAACCAAAATTATGGTATAATAAAAGCAATGAAATAAATCAAAGCACAACACACACCACATAAGAGATTTTTACGTGGAAAACTCTCAAAGAGTTAAAAACCACGGGACCTCGTCTGGATCAACAATCCACTATAAAGCAGAACATTATAACCAATCACAAACACACCTTACTATGATCAAACCTTCATCACTCTATGATCAAACCTTCATCACTCACATAGGAGTGGATAAACAGTAAGAGAATAAAGAAAAACTGAGAGATCTCATCGATTACGAGGACGTAAAAGCGCTAAGATATGGTAGATCATCTCCACAAGCATAACCTCCCTTCTACAAGCTTTCCCTCTCTCTTTTTCTCTCTCTCTCTCTCACCCCTTTGATATCCCAAAACCCTTTAGGAAACCCTCTTGTGCTTTTTTCTTCACACAACCTACCTTATAAAAATCCTAGGGATCCCTTTTTATAGTTTAAGGAAACTCCCTTCCACATCCCAGTTGTGAAAGGACTTGCAATACGAAATCCGTGCAAAATCGAGGAATGAATCTGCATAACCACGACTGGTCGTGCACCACTCACGACCGGTCGAGCGCCTCCTATGACCAATTGTGCACCTCCCATGATCGGTCGAGCACCCCAGAGAAAAATCGTCCAAACGCACTGGACTTTGAGTCGTGTCACGACTCGAACATACGACTGGTTGAACATTAGAGCACGACAGGTTGTATAGGGCTCACGACTGGTCGACGACGGGTAAAAAAATTCATCAGTTCCAAGGGAATCAGACGCTATTTGTGGATGGGACACCATTGATATGATGTGGGATGTTCATGGCTGGTTCTTCATTCCGACTTCAGGGAATGCAATTTTCCCGTTTAAGATGAAAAGTGGGGTGGAGAGTGGATGTGGTTGGAGGAGAATTTGCTGCAGAAAGGGGAGAAGAGGATTGGGTTTTCTCTATTCATCTATGCCTGTAAGAGCCCATGAAAAAAAATTGGTAGGCTCTCTCTCTCTCTGTCTCTCTCTTCATCAGAACGGCGTGTTAGTTATTCTTTAAATTGGGGGGAATATGATGGTTGACTTCAGTTGTAGACATGAGAACTGTGGATATAACTTGGATTTGCCATCTCTCTCTCTCTCTCTCTCTCTCTCTCTCTCTCTCTCTCTCTCTCTCCCCCCCCCCCCCCCCCATGGGTGTATCTAGTAATTGGAGAAGGTGTAAATATCAACTACAAGATGAAAATAGCATTTACTCTCACCCTGATGCATTGATAGCCATCCTTTCTGCTTCCGTTATAATAAAATAATACAACTTTGTAAGGCTGGATCCAATATACACGTTTCTATGTTAAGCTTAACCTACGAATCACTGTGTAAGGCCCACTTTATGTTTTAATGATCTAATCCATTCATCATTTCTGCCCCCTCCTATTCCTCCTATTCTCTGTGTCCCAAAACTCGGGACGATACAAAACTCACGTAGGACACACCCAGTAAACTCGTGCCTGAAACTTATAAAATCAAGTGTTATTGCTCGCTTCAGTTCTAGAATGGCATGTGTTACAACCAGGAATCTAGTCAAATAGATGTGATCAAGTAAACTTACAAAGAAACAGAAAGATGAGCCCATGATAGTTTAGGACCCTCTGGTACTAAGTTAGGATAGTAGATTTAGATTAAAGGTTTGTTCTTAAATTTTCTCATTTACCTTCTTTTAATTGCAGTTGTGTAACGCCCTAAAAATTGGGGGTCGAGCATAACTCAGCTCCGGAGTTCTAAAAAATCACTTATGTAACATTTTTAATGATGGATGTATGTTGTCTGTATTAGTGCATAAAATATGAAGTAGATTAAGCCAAATCAGCAAAACATAATCCAGGGACAGTTGTAGTACACAAGCGGAAGACTGAAATAAATATATAAACCAGTATAAGTCTCCAAAATATGTATGATCTGCCAGGTCAATAGTTACAAGTATTGTTTCAAAATACAAATGTCAAAATGTGATAGTCCTCTACAAAGCATAAACCCTGAAGCCCTGATGATTCAGAACGGTCTAAGTGAACCTGCCTCAATACTGCATACACGTGAATGTCTCCTGTCATCCTGGAACTCTGGCTCTGCCTTGCGGGTCGGATCAACATCTGCATCTAAGATAGAGTCTGGTTGGTGTTTAAGCACTGTCCCAGAACGTGGAAGTGAGTGATCAACTCAGTGGAACTATACAACAAAGGTTAACATGTTATGAAGAAATGATGAAGCAATACAATCAAACATCCCTAATTACTCTGATTAATGCAAGGATGTATGAAGAAATGATGCATGCCCTCGCCTACACTCCCTTTGCAATCTTCATCTTACGGTCACGCATGTCAGTCACTTCCTCAGTGCTCTGCCCAACGTCAAACGGCACATGCAGTGTGGTGCATGTACATCATTACCAAGTTCCTATTAGTCCTTTTCATACAGCAGGATTGGGAAGCTAAGGTACCTCCCTTATGTCAATACCCAAACAATGATCCTAGGATCGTCAGTTCTAGTAAACCTCATACGATGTGACGGTTCTAGGTCACTATAAAGGGCTTGTCACCAATCAATACGGGCCTAGTTATACCCTAGATGTAACAATAAGGCTCGTCGCCTCAATGCAGTTTCAGGGTATGCTCGAGGTCACTACAAAGGGCTCGTCACCAATCAAAGTAGGCTGACAGCACGAATATAGTGTCCCATACCACCGTACTCGGCTCACGAGTTTGGATTGTTCACTGGTCACTATGGGGAGGCTCGTCGCCCCAGCTTAGGCCGACAGCTTAACCACAGTGTCCCATACCACTATGTCTGGCTCATGATTCTTAGCGGATCGAGGTACCAAGGTTAACAGGGTTTCAGTGGTGAGTTTGGTACCTTAGATTCAAGTAGTAGTGTCCATACATAGTGAACATACATTGGATTAATCAGGTTAATTGATGAGATCGACTAGGACGAGCGCACGTTGAGCTGATCGACATGAAATGCATAAGAAATCCATATGGCCTAACCACTGTCGACATCCTAAGTATGGCTCGAATTCATCGAACACATCTTGGTGGCAAAAATAACCTCAGCCACCAGTTCGAGAACTATTACCGATTACCTGGACTGTGATATAGTCTCAACCACGTACAATCACAATAATGAATATTTAAGTCAAATCCTACAATCATGTGAACATGTTATGGAATATAACTTAAATAGAATACACAGTACATGAAGGAAATCATACACACAGTTAAACATAAATAAGTAGGCTATACAGTTCATGGAGGAAATCATACACACAGTTAAGGTAGTTGGGATTCATATCTCAACTCCCTTATAAATCACACTTTACTAACTACTAACTCATTTAGACATTTTCACAAACACTTAGCTACACTTTTCAACATACAGCACGTATGTTGGCCATATTACGTATTAGGGCAAATCCTTTTGCCAAGGAGTTGTCGCATACATAACAACCATGTACCTACGACAATTAATCATAGCAATCACAACATTAGATTTCAAATGCATACAAATATTTCAACAAACACATGAAAAACTCTATTCATAACATAGTTTATACATATATGTAAAACGAAATAGATAGCGTATTTGACATGTGTAATGGCACCCACATCAGTAATAAATCATTATTTGACATTAAAAGTCTTGAAAACCATAACCTAAACATATATAGTCCGCACCTTACAGCGATAAATACGTAACGAATTTGATTTAGATGTTTAGTCTTCGTCAACGGCGGATTGGAAACCTAAAGCACGAATTTGGTTAGCCATATCATCACTTAAACCATTGGAAACCCTAGAACGGATTAGGGTTAGGATTTCTTATCCAATATTGGAATTAGAATCGCCAGAATAATGATTCGGTAGCGATAGATAAACACGTGGAGAGTCAGGGTAGAATCCCGAGAACCATCACCAACTTCTCTCTCACTATCTCTCTCTTTTCTTAGCTAGGATTTTAGAATTCGCATGGCTTATGAGAGAGGGTGTTTAAAGCACTTACATAGGCCCAGAACTTATGGAAATAGTCCCAGGGCCAAGGTATACTTAGGTTATAGCTAAATTGGGTCTATTCTGATCCAATGGAGTAGTTTTGGAGGTCCCTTTGCTGAATGCGGTCGGACTTAAGCTTTCTGATATTGGATCTTAATCAAACTAAGTTTTCAGTCCGATCGGGTTTACAGATCAACCGTGGAGGACCAGTTTCAGTTCAATGATCACCGACACTCGATCAGGACCACAAGAATATTGGCATGTGTGGAACATTTTTCCTAATTTGAGGGTGAATTTAAGTCAAATTCTGACGGTCAGAATGCTTATAATTAGCCCGCAAGTGACACGATTCAGATTACTTAAATTCGGATTTAATTTCTAAAAACATTCACTATTCTCACACACTTCGCTCCGCACTCAAGTAAATCGTCGTGGGATACTGTCTGGACTTCATTTCTGAGGTAGTTGTCAAGTCCAACAAGGCGGTCATATTTTTCTAAGTTCGTCGCTATCGGACTTTCGACGTGCGGTCCAGGTCCGATACGGAGTTTCTAAATGCTCCCGAGAGCAACCGGGTTTAGAGATGGATCCTAGGTTTTAGGGTAATGTGGCATTAATAATTATCACACCCCAAACTCAGAAATTGGATTCACAGGAATCCCGATCAATGAATCCAGTGCCGACAGCCTCCGTAGTGCCCCATTCTCGGCTCCTGATAATTATATGCCAGATTCCGGTCCTGCGATCCTACAAGGAGGATTTTTAGAATGAATTTTTTTTTTGTAATGAAGCATAACCACAAGCATATCCAAGTCACAAAACAACAACACCACATATCCACTATATCAAAGCTTTAAGTACAATGAGGAAAGGGAAATACAAGATGATTAAAAAGTTCCAAAATGACCTGATACGTGCTCCTACCTCAGCGCTGCTGCTGTCCAACGACTCCTGCACGTAACGGTCGTGCATAAGCTTACAAAAGCTTAGAGGGTGGTGTAAGTGTGTACATAAGGCAAGTGCCAAGTATATAATATCAGAGTAATGCAGAAACCTACGATAAGTCCATGAATGCTATCAGCTGTACCAAAGCTATATAATGCAAGGCATGGATACTATCGGCCATTCCAAGGCCATGTGATGCATAACCTATGTAACCAAATATCATATGTGAGATGCAAAATAGGTATGTCAGTACTCATCAAGTACACATATCAATACATTTCCTCTTTGGATATCACCAGGGTCTAATACACTTCGCATTGACTACCTCCTCCCTAGTTGCACAGTCAATCAAGAAGAATAAACCTCACTATCTACCTGAACAGTAGTCTACCAATACCTACCTGGCTCCTCGATAGATGACTCATTTACGAGCTAGTCAAACTAAGCCTAGCTTATAGCCCTCTCACTCTGGCGAATAAGGCCACACCCCCTCCCAACCGACCACAACACAGTGGGAGACGCGACCTGCTAGTATTCGGCACTCTAGCACTCGTGTATCCACTCGGTCCAGATGTTGGAGCAACTCTTGGTACCAAAAAGGTTCTGAAAATTTCACCCAAGGACATCCTAAGTGCCCACAGTGCTAGAACTAAGTATTTTTGGTATCCAATATGGTCATTCACGATGCACCTGTGGAGCCACGGCCCTAATGTCACTAGGGCATATAATGATCAAGTCACACATATGCGAGATGCATGAGACACACCGTACAATCATGTAACAATCTCGTGCGCACCATGCACTCATGTGAGTAACTCCTATCAATGAGTCCCATAAATAATCTGCCTAATGACATATGCTATGATTAGTTACTACTCACATCAAGCATATATATGATGCGTATGGTATGAGGCATGGAATTATACTAAGCATATTATAAAGTGATGAACTATCCTCACAACGATGATGGGCCTAGACGGTCTGCATGTAACAAGTATGGGCCTATCAATGGGCCCAAGGGAGAGTTATAATGTGGACATCTAATCGACATTACTCTTACAATGTGGATGTTAAACCAGTATTGTTCCCGAGGCGAGGCTCGCCATAAATATCATTCAATAAATCATGGTGGAATCGCACATTGCAATGGACCTTAGGTACATCCCATTGGGCCTTAAATGCATCAAGTGGGCCATATCTCATGGTCCTTATATTCATTAAGTGGGCCACATCAATGGGCCTTATATTCATCAAGTGGCCCACATCCATGGGCCTCACCAATGGGCCTTAGGTATATTGCAATGGGCCTTCACCCATGGGCCTTGGGATGCATCACAATGGGCCTCGCAACATAGACCTTAGATATATCAAAGTGGGCCTCAACAAGCCATAAATACATGGAATGGGCCTAATCACAAGGGCCTCATGTGTATACCAAGGTGGGCCTCAATGGATGACCACAAACCAATTAAGATAGGCTCCATACATGTGCTAAGGTGGGGTCCTCTTGAACTATAGATCTGACTCATTCTTTAGCTCATATCATAAAATGAGCTCTCAAAATGGGTGGACAGTTTGGATGTAGCACCTGCATCATGGTGGGGCCCATTGTCCTTGGACAGTGCGAATAAACACATATATCATAAGGGGGGGGGGGGGGGGTCCCATTAGCCGTCCTCCAGCCAGCAAAAGGGCTGGATGGCTTGATAAAACACATATTATAGTGGGTCCCCACCATCCACCTAGACAGTGGGATGGAACACATGTATCACTGTGGGCTCCACATGAGGGCCCACCATAATGTTTACTTACCATCCAACCTGTTGATAAGGTCACAAAGACCTAGATGAATAGGAAAAATAAATATCAGATTGATTCAAAAATTTTGTGGGCCTAAAAAGGGTTTCAATGGTAGAGTTCAATCACCGTTGTTTCTTGTGGTGTGGGCCACCTGAGATCTAGATCAAGTTGATTTTTGGAGGGGACCCACCTCAGGGGGTGGTCTATCTCATGGATGGTGTGGATACAAAATATACATCATGGTGAGGCCCACAACTGGAGCCGTAGGTCCCTGTCTGCCCACTTGTCATGCCCCAAACTCAAAAACTGGGCTCACAAAATTCTCGATCGCCGAATCCGGTGTCGACAGCCTCCGTAGAACCCCATTCTCAGCTCCTAGCTCCCATTCGCCAGGTTCCGATCCTGAGATGCTACGAGGAGGATTTTTTTTTTTTTTATGTCAGTTTGATTCGTAATAAGCATAACCAAAGGCATAACCCACAAACAACAACCAAGAACTCCATTACATTTCCACTATGATCAAAAACTTTATAAGTACAATGAGCATAAAGGGAAATACAATGGTAAAGATCAAAAACTCCAAAACGCTCTGCAACGTGCTCCTGCCTCAGCGCTGCTGCGATCCAACGTCACCTGCACGCAACGGTCGTGCATAAGCTTACAGAAATCTTAGAGGGTGGTGAGAGTGTGTGCGCAAGATAGTAATATGAACATGCAATGCCTGAGTAATGCGGAATATGCAGATGGTACCATAATATCATGAGCCGTACCAAGGCTTATGCGATGCAAGACATGAATGGTATCGGCCATCCCAAGGCCATGCGATGTGCAATGCAACTCAAGCATACAGATCCTCATCTATGTCCATACATCAATACAGCTCAAAATATGGGATATCACCGGGGTCTAGTACACTCTAAACCAAATTGCCGCCACATCGCGCGCAATAAGGTAAGTGGAAGAGACCACACTATCCGTCTGCCATTATCGGGCACGACTCATCGATAGCGGACCCATTCCTCGAGCTGGTCAAACTCAGCCTAGCATTGCCCCCCACTCCCTAGCGGGTAAGGCTGCACCCCCTTCCAACCGACCACGACACAGTGGAGAGCGTAACTGTCTAGTAATCGGCACTCAACGCTCATCTACCCACTCAGTCTAGACGTTGGAGTAACCTCTTGGTACCATAAGGGTTTAGGGACTTTCACCTAGGGATATCTATAGTACCCCATGTAGAACAAGATTTTCGGTATCCAATCCTGCCAACCACGATCTGTCTGTGGAGGCTACGGCCCCGATGTCGCTAGGGCGTACAATAACCGTGTCACACAAATGCGGAATGCATGAATCACGCTATCCAGTCATGCAACCAATCCTGCGCATATCGTGCGCTCATGTAGGGCAACACCGCCTAACCGGGAGCCCATAAACAACCTGTTCGAAGGTAAATGTTATGATCAGACAATTCTCACGTCAAGCATACATATGTTGCGTATGATCATGAGTCATGGAACTGTACTAAACATGTTATAATAAAATAAACTATCTTACAATGCAGATGGACCTGGACGGCCTATACACAATAAGTACAGCCCAGAAATGGGCCCTAAGGAGAGTCGTAATGTGGACATCCAACCAGCATCACACTCGCAATGTGGGCGTCAAACCAATATTGCTCCCAAGGCACAATCTTTGTAAACATCGGTACTTAGTCTGCAATGGATTTACACATTGCAATGGACCGTAGGTTCTTCCCATTGGACCTTACATATATATCAAATGGGCCATATCTTATGGGCTTTCTATTCATCAGATGGGCCACATAAATGGGTCATACCAATGGGTCTTATGTGCATTGCAATGAGTCAAAATTCGTGGGCCTTGGATTGCATCAAATGAGCTTAGTCTCATGCGTCTAATATGTGACCAATGGGCCACACCAATTGGGCCCCCACATGTACATAAAAAGGGACTCAACCCATAGGCCTAACATGAGTTAAATGGGCCTAAACCCCTAGGCCTTAATCAAATAAAATGAGCTTAACTCATGGGTCTCAAATAAATCCAGTGGGCCTAATCCCATGGACCCTTTTATAATCAAATGGGTTTAGTCCCATGGGCCTTACAATATATCAAATGGCCTACTTCCATGGGCTTTAAAATTTTAACAAAAGGGTCCAATTACATGGGCCTTGAAGTACATAAAATGGGCCTAGTCCCATGGACTTACAACACATCAAATGGGCCTAAGTTCTTAGGCCTTAAATGAATCCAATGGGCCTAGCCCATAAGCATTTCGTAAACCAAATGGGCCTAGCCCATAGCCCTTTTGAAATTCAAATGGGCCTAGCCCATAGGCCTGTTACAAACCAAATGGGCCTAACCCATATGTGAGTGGCCCACCCAACTGATAGCTCAAGCCTTAAAATGATCCCACCCCGTGGATGGACGGTCTAGATGCACCACGTACATCATGGTGGGTCCCACTGTCGCTGGACAGTGAGAACCACACATATATTCAAAGGGCCTCACCGTCCACTGGACGGTGGGAGTGAAGATACACAACAGTGGGTGCCACCGTCCACTGGACAGTGGACTTTAAGACATGTATCATTCGTGGGTCCCATGTGGGGCCCACAGTAATGTTTATTTGGCATCCAACCCGTTAATAAGGTCAAACAGACCCGGTTGAAGGAAAAACACAAATTTCAGCTTGATTCAAAACTTCAGTGGGCCCTAAAGAGGATTTCAATGGCAGGCATTCAATTCCACTGTTTCCTGTGGTGTGGGCCACCTGAGATTTGGAATCCACTGAAACTTGGAGGGGGCCCATCTGAGGATGAGACCCACCTCATGAACGGTTATGATGGCATATAAAATTCAAGGTGGGGCCCACGGCTGGTGGCCGTGGGTCCATGGCGTCCGCCTGCCCGCTCGCCTGGCAGCCGCGCAGGTGCTGCCAGCGCCTGACGTAAGCAGCAACCCTGCTGCCTCATCTTCTCTCTCTCCTTAAATTTTATTTTTTGCCAAAGATCATGTGTGGGGCCCGCTTTACAGTAATCCACCCCGGCCATTGCGTTCAGTGGCCCGTAACAATCGAAATGAGTCCGAAGTTTGAATTTTTATAAGCTTAAGAAGTGAAATAAAATGAGAAAATAGTATTTGAATGGTGAGGACGCAATATTTGGCGCTATGGCCCACCAGGTGCTCCGTTCAATCTCATTTTCTGGCTCAACGCCTAAAATGAGATGGTGAAAGGGATGGACGGCTTGGATTAGAACGATACATCAGGGTGGGGCCTATGTAGGTGGCTCACCCCAAAGTTTCTTTTTCCTTCTTTCTTTTTTTCCTTTTTCATACAGGGACGTCCAGTGTCCTAGACGCTGGATGGTTGGCATTTAAGAAAAGATTATGGTGGGGCCCTGATTAGGTGGGCCACCACTGATGGATGGTGTATTTCAACATTTAAGGTGGGCCCCACTGGAAGGAAAATTGGACTAAAGAATACTTCAAGGTGGGGTCCATTCAAGTGGGCCACACAATCCTATCGCAAAAAAATAAAATAAAATAAAATAAAATAAAACAAAATGAAAGAAATAAAAGAGAGAGAGAGAGAGACATTGAGAGTGGGACACGCCTTGTGATGGAGGGACCCCGACATTATGGGCCCTCCCTTACAATGAATCATACATCAAGGGGGCCTTAAAGCATGTGGGACCACCAAAATTTAAAATCAACGGTGGGGATCCTTTCCCCACCAACATGGACGGTTTAGATGACCTTTGAAAAGAAAATAAATATCATGATGGGGTCCATGGAGAATGGTCCCATAATGGAATGATCATGATGATCCAAGTGGTCCATCGGCCACATTTTAGGGTCCCAAGTGAGATTCACACCATTGATCGGTGGGCCTCACTTGGTCCACCATAAAAATAAGAAAAACTACCCTATAGAGGCAGCCACCGTCCGATCTTCTTGCTCCTAGAGGTTCCTTGGCACCTTAGCTTCAACTTTAATGGTTAAGATGAAGAATGGAGGGTTGAGATGGGAGAAGATGGGGTAGGAAGGTGGGCCACTTGGAGCTTGGGAATTTTGGAAAATTCCATACGTATGGACTCTTTGTTGCTAGGGATTTTTGAAATGAGAAAGAGAGAAAGAGAGAGAGTTATGTAGAGAGAGATGGATGGATGGATGAATGATGGTTGTGTAAGAAAAGATTGACTTTTGAGGCTTTTGTGTAAGAGAGGTATGGGAGATGAAGACTTTTGTGGCTTTTTGTGTAAGAGAGGTATGGGTTTGGGAGACTTTTGTGGTTGCTTGGGAAAAGGGAATAAAGTGATGTGTACTTGACATGTGATGGCTTGATGGGTTAATTGATTGATGGGATTGATGTGATTGATGTGACACATCGTAGAGATTCCCTTGAGTTTCGCAACGCGTGGCGTTTTCTCATACCGAATGTTGGTCTACAACTCTTGACTAGGGTATCGCCTCGGCGCGCGAGTCACGCCATCGGAACGGCAACGACGGCGCGGTCGCTATGGTATTGGTCTCGGATTGAGTCGACTCGGGTTGTCGGCACATGAATCAGGGTCGCGCGTCTATATCGTTGTGGGGTCCATCCAAGTGGGCCATAAGGCCATAATGTCATACACAAAATAATAAAATAAAAAAAGAGTGGGACACGCGTGATGAAGGGACCCCGACACTATGGGCCCTCCATTTCAAGCATCCAATCATACATCAATGGGTCACATTGCATATAGGCCTTCCAAATAAAAGATCAACGGTGGAGATCCCTCTCCACCCAAAATGAACGGTCTATATGACCTCTTTATGCAAGGAAATATAAACATCATGATGGGGTCCATGGAGAATGGCCCCATCATGGAATGATCATGAGGATCAAGGTGGGCCATCGGCCACACCTAGGGTCCCATGTAAGACCCATACCATTAATCGGTAGGCCTCACTTGGCCCTTCATCATAAAAGTGAAATCTAGGCCTATGGAAAACACCCACCTAGCAATCTCCTTGGTCCGTTGGAAAGCCTATCTCCTTGTGCTTCTCTTTGATGGTGGAAGATGGGCGACGGATGGCTAGGATGGGAGATCTTGGGAAGAGAAAGTGGGCCACACAAACTCTCTTTTCTCTCACTTGGAAGCTTGGACGTGGGGGTGCTCTTGCTTGGCTTGGGAATATTGAGAAATGAGAGGGAGAGAGAGAGTTGTAAGGAGAGATGTGAGTGATGGGTAATGGAGTGATGAATGTGGTACTTGACATGTAAGGTGGTGTAAGAGAGAGGGTGAGAAAGAGTTGACTTTGGTGGTTGCTTGGTGATGGGGTGAAAGGTGATGTGTACTTGACATGAAGTGATTAATGGATTGATGAGTTGATGTGACATGTTGTAGAGATTCTCTTGGTATTGCAACGGGTGGCATTTTTTCTCGAACTGAACGTGGGTCCACATCACCTCGTCTGGGTATTAGATCGGTGCGTGAGTCACGGTGTTGGAACCGCGCCGACGGTGCAGTCACAATGATACAAGTCTCAGATTAAGCTGACTCAAATGTATAGGAAACGACTTACGGTCGTGCGGGAGTCGACGGAACAGTACGGTTTAGGATACAGGTCTTACAATAATTCTAAAAGTTTTGGGTCTTGCAAATCGTATTTAAAGTGATTGGTGATAGTTTCATAGGTAATCTAGTTTAGCGCAAGTTAATTCTTACTAATTTCTAAAGGATTTGATCCTAAGTGATTTCTGCTTGAGGTGGTACTCGGGTCTTTATACAAATTTTTCCCATGATGTTACAATCTACCACCCTTAAAGAAAAAATTTCATCCTCAAAATTTGTACCTTTTCGTACTCCTCGAGGATCTGAGGGTAGTTCTTTCTGACCTCAGCTTCAATCTCCCAAGTAGCCTCTTCTACACTGTGATGCGTCCATAGTACTTTCAAAAGTGGGATAACCTTACTATGCAATAACTGATCCTTCCTATCCAGGATACGCACTGATCGCAGTACATATGTGGCATCTTCGCTCAACTGCACTTCTCCCAACTGATAATGTGTGAAGGATCAGGAATGTACTTCTTCAACATGGACACATGGAATACGTTGTGCACACCTACGAGTGGTGTGGGCAAAGCAAGGCGATATGCTACTGCCCCCACTCGATCTAGTATCCAATGAATCTCGGCATGAGCTTCCCTTTCTTACCAAATCGAAGGAATACATGGTCCCCAACCTCAAACTCAAGTGGTCGCATCCTTATATCGGCGTAGCTCTTCTACCTACTCTGTGCTGATAAAATTCGACGCCTAATAATTTTAATCTTCTTTGAGGTCACCTGAACTAACTCTGGGTCAATCAGAGTCTTCTCGTCCACTTCTGCCTAGCAATGTAGTGCTCTACACGGGTGACCATACAGTGACTCATAGGGAGCCATGCCAATACTCACTTAGAAGCTATTGTTATATGCGAACTCTGCATAAGGAAGAAAGTCATTTCAACTGTCCTTGAAATCCCACGCATAAGCTCACAACATATCTTCTAGCACCTAATTCATTCGTTCTGTCTGCCCGTCTGTCTATGGATGGAACGCGGTGCTGAACCTCAACTTCACACCCATCGCTTCCTAGATACGAGTCAAGAAGATAGATGTGAATCGCGTGTCTGGGTCTGACACGATCTCCAAGGAAACTCCATGCAGATGTACAATCTCCTTGATGTATAACCTAGCCAACTCGTCTGCAGAGTTCGTAACTCTGATCGGTAGGAAATGAGCCGATTTTGTCAATCAGTTAATGATCGCCCAAATGGAGTCATGTCCCTTCCTAGTCTTAGGCAGCCCTGATATTGTAAGACCCTTATCCTAGTTTGTACTGTTACGTCAACTCCCGTGATCCTTCTGGTCGAATTCGACAATCCTCGACCACTTTCTGATGTTTGTACGCGATCCTAAGCTGAGACCTGTATGCCAAAGATGGCTAAAAATTGAAACCTATACCTTAGCGACCGCGCCGTCGCTGCGGTTCTAACGCCGCGACTCGCACACCGAACCGATACCCAGGCTGGAAGATGACGGTCTGCGTCCGTTCCGAAGAAACACCACGCGTTAAGAATTACGAGGGAATCGCTACGAGATATCCCATCAATCAATGTCAAAGTACAACCATACCTCAAGTACAAGCCCCATCCCTCCTTTTTCCCTCAAGTCAACTCTCTTTCCACCTCACCATCTCACTTTATAAAAATTTCAACCATAACCATCCCTCTTTTACCCATTTTTCAAACCAACCCATACTTCATTAATTACACCCATCACTCCAACTATATCTTTTATTATTCTCTCTCATTTCTCAAAATCTCCCAAGCAAAAAAATTTTCATACGTCCAAGCCTCCCAACTCTCTCCCAAATCACAAGTGTGGCCCACTCTCTTATCTCTCATCCTCACCATCAAAGGTCCATCATCCACCGTCCAAAGAAAAGGCAAGGAGCTAAGGAGGCTAGGGGAGCAAGAAGGAAGCCAAGAGGTGGGTGATCCACCGTTGAATTCTTTTTAGGAATCACTTATTGGTGGGACCTATTTTTGATGTATGATTTGCATTATGTGGGGCCCGTAGTGGCGGGGCCCCACCATCACCGTCTCTTGTTCTCTCTTTCTCTCTCTCTCTCTCTCTCTCTTCTTCTGTCCTTATCCTTCCCCTAAAATGAAGTGGGCCCCACCGATTCATGATAAATCTACTCCATCCATCAAATGGTGTGACCCACTACATATTATACAAAATGATATTTATTTTATATTAATATATATACAAATATATATATATATGTCTATTTTTGGTGGGCCACGATCATGTGGGACCTACCTTGATGTGTGGGCCACGTGAATGTGGGACCCACACAGTGCATGTGTTCATTCATGACCGTCCAGCGTCTCTGGATGCTGGATGCGGGCATGGCTAACATGAGGCGTGTACTTACAGGGAAAAAAAAAAGGGGGGACGCCAGCATCCAGCGCCGGCGAGTGGCGGGCGGACGAGGTGGCTGGGGCTCACGGCCCCAACAGTGGATCCCACATGGTGCGATTCAAAAATCCACACCGTCCATTAGGAAGCCCCCTAAGGCAGTGGGGTTCCTGCCAAAAATCAGCCGTATACGGACTCAGGTGGGCCATACCATCTAAAATCATGTGAAGACATGCCTGAAACATATAAAAGCACTTGGTGGGGCCTACCTGAGATTTGGACATGGCTGAAACTTGGTCTGGACCCTCAGTTAGATGGGACTCACATAATGAGTGGGTTGGATTGGCGAACCACCCCGACCGTGGCCTCATGAATTGGTTGAATGACAAATAAACATTATAGTGGGCCCATGCCGCTGGAACGTGCCAGCGCCCAGCGGTGGTGTGGCCGTGGGCCCCCACTCAGATGTATGTATTGTGTCCATGCCGTCCATCACGTGAGCCCCTGGCCACGTGATATTATGAACAGGTTTGGATGGCAATGAACATTTCAGTGGGCTCCACGTACGTGTGACCCTATTAACAGTTTGGATGTCAAACAAATATCACAGGGCCCCCTGACTGCGTGACCTTGTGAATAGGTTGTATGAAAAATAAACATTTCTAGTGGACCCCAGCTTTCACAGGTCCATGCGATTTGTTTTAAATATATTGGATGTCAAATAAATATTACAGTGGGCCCTCCTTATCCATGTGACCTTATGGACAAATTGTATGGCAAATAAACATTTCAGTGGGTCCATGGTCCACTTGACCTCATGAATAGTTTGGATGGCGAACCAACATCACCATGAGCTCCAGGTCCACATGACCTTATGGACTGTTTGGGTGGCAAATAAACATCGCTATGAGCTTGGACAGATTGGGTGTAAATAGACATTTTGGTGGGCCCCTATTCATATGACCTTATCAACAGATTGGATAGGAAAATAAACATTTTGACGGGCCTCACATGAGGCCCACTTCGGTATATATGGGCTGATGTATTTAGGCCCATCTTGACATGTGATTAAGCCCAACTTAATGCATTTGTGGCCCGTTGTCGAGGCCCACTTTGTTATATATGGGCCCATGTGTGTAGGCCCATTTGATGTATTTGTGGCTCACTGTTGAGGCCCACCTTGGTATATATAAGGCCTATGTGATTAGGCCCATTTGATGCACAAAAAGCTCATGTGATTGGGGCTCATTTTTAATGGATACTGAGGCCCATGGGTTATGACTCATTGCAAAGGACCCAAGGCCCATTGGTGAGGCTCATTGAGGTGATCCATTTGATGAATGTAGAGCCCATATGATACGACCCACATTGATGTACTTTAGGCCCAATTGGGGGTAACTAGGTCCATTGCAATGCTTGATCGTCCATGGTATATGATGATGTTTATAGCAAGTAATGCCTTGGGAACAATGATGGTTAGATGCCCACATTGTAAGGATGACGACGGTTAAATGTCCACACCGTCACTCTCCCTAGGGCCCACTGATAGGCCCATATTATATTCTATAGGCCGTTTAGGCCCATCTTCATTTTGAGCAAAGCCCGCTTATTTTGTATTTAAGGCCCGTGGAAGTAGCCCAATGAGATGCATTTACGGCCCTTGTGCCAAGGCCCATGTCGATGTATATGCAGCCCATGAGTGAGGCCCGATGTGATGAAATTATGACCTATGATGATGTATATTAGACCTTATATGAGGCCCGTTGTGATGTGTATCCAGCCCGTGGTGAGGGCCAATATGATATTTTTATGGCCCATCTTGATATATTAGTGCGGCCCATTGATGCAGCCCACTTGATGTGAATGAGGCCCATGCGCAGGGCCCACCCATGAAATATATATTAGGCCCATGTGAACAACCCATATTGATGTATTTGCAGCCCAGTTGATAAGGCCCATAGTGATGTATTTGTAGCCTGTATAGCGAGGCCTGTCATAATGTATATGTAACCCTTGTATGAGGGCCATGTGAGAGACCCATCGTGGTGTGTATTAAGCTCTTAAGTGGGACCCATGGTGTTGTATATTTAGCCCTTGTATGAGGCCATGGGTCCACTATATGTTAGGCTCTATGTGGGCCATTCCTTGGGACAATATTGGTTAAATGTCCACATTGTCGAGGCCGATTGTTGATATTGACTGTGAGTATGTGATAGCATAGCATCATGATACATGCCCATACACATCATCTGCATGTTTGTTATGAGTTGTGGGTGATCATTGCATATGTCATTGAATATGTTGATATGAGACTCCCTGATAGGCGGAGGTTACCTCACATGAGCGCACGACATGCACAGGATTGATGCATGACTGGATTGTGTGACTCATGCATCTTGCATTGTGTGTTATACGCCCTATCGACATCAGGGTCGTAGCCTCCACAGACATATCGTGGATGGCCAGACGGGACACCGAAAATATTTGGTTCTAGCATACGGGCTCCATAGATGTCCCTGGGTGAAAATCCCTAAACCTCCGTGGCCAGGAGATGACTCCAATGTCGAGACCGAGTGGATATATGAGTGCACGAGGGCCGAATGCCAGGAGGCTGCGTCTCTCACTGTGTCGTGGTCAGTTGGAAAGGGGTGGTGACCTTACTCACCTGAGTGAGAGGGCAATGTCTAGGTTGAGTTTGACCAGCTTCAGGAATGGGTCCGCTATCGACGAGCCGGGCCTGATATTGGCAGGCAGATAGTGAGGTCTCTTCCACTTACCCAGTTGTGCGCTTGGATAGGGGCGGCAAGCTGGCGTAGAGTGTAATAGACCCCGGTGATGATCCCCGAGATGAACTGTACTGATATGTGGATTTAGTGAGTAGGAGTTGCATACTCATTCATTCATTCATTCATTCATTCATTCACTATTCACTCGGGCTGGTGGTATGCAACTATTTGTCACGTGTGCCTTCGCAATGGCTATGATTTCGGTTGGGGCGCGCGACTAACCTGAGATCAGGAGTTTACCACATTGAGTCTGACTATCCAAATTTAGGTATGGGACTGGTTTGGATAGAAGTCCCTTATGGTGGATCCCTAGCCTGTGATACTACGTACTATCATCCCGACTTCACACTCCAGCATGGTCATTCCATTAGCACCACATATTGCATATTGCATTATATCCTCGGCATATGGCATTTTGGGTTATTATGTTTCTGTATTCTTGTGACTTATATGAGAGTGATGATATTTGTTAGCTCTTCCGAATCGTATATTGCATTATATCCTTCTCATCCGATATTTGATTATTTATGACTTATCATTTGCATAGCTGTCCTGTATTGCGTATTCTGATATTGATTGACTCATGGACATGTCCGTATTTCTGCTTACTCTGTTATCATATGATTTATGATCTTGTCTGTATTTCGGTTTACTCTGATAATTTCTGCTCTTGTCATGTTTCTGCTTATTCTGACATTGTATGATTTATGGATTATCAGTGTTTTTGGTATTGTATGATTAAGGCATTGTATTGAATACTTGACACTTACCTTATGCACACACTTACACCACCCTTTAAGCTTTCTATAAGCTTATGCACGATAGATGCGTGCAGGTAAAGTTAGGTTGCAGCAGCGTCGAGCTTAGAGCGTGCAGTGGTCTTTCGAAGCTTGATTTTGATATATGTATTTTCCTTTCAGTATTGTACTCAAATGATTATATTAGTGGATATGTGATGATGATGTTACCTTTGTAAATTGGGTAATCTTGTGGTTATGCTTATTATGAGTTAATTGTACAAAAAAAATCCTCCTTGTAGGATCCCGGGATCGGAATCTAGCATATGAATGCTAGGAGTCGAGAATGGGGTACTACAGAGGCTGTCGGCACTGGATTCGGTGATCGGGAATCCTGTGAATCCTATTTATGGATTTAGGGCATGACAGATATGAAGTCCATAGAGATGAAATCCCACTTCCATTCGGCTATGGGCATGGGCTAAAGTAGTGTAGGAGGTCAGTGATGCTCTGCCTTGACTTGCTGGCACGTGAGACAACGGGATACAAACTCGACGATGTGAACATTCATATTGTCCCAGAAGTACGATCTTTTCATGTTTTGATACATCTTTGTGCTACTAGGATGCATCGCAAGCCTCGAACTGTGAGCTGACTCGAGAACCTCCTGTCTCAAGTCATGAACGTCTGGGACGCATAGGCGGCCACGATAAGGTAAGCCCCCATCAGAACCAACACTCCACTTAGAGTCCTCATCTGTACTAACCCGCTCTCTCATCTTCACCAATAGCTCATCGTCTACCTGAGCCATAATAATCCTGTTATCAATGAGGAGCTGTACTCGAATGTGTGCGATGACTTCATACGGCTCCTCCACCATGAGTTTCTGCTCAAAGTCTCGCACAAACTCCACCATGTCCCATTCTACAATCATTAGTGGAGCCACAAACTCTATAGTCTTCTTGTGGCTCAACGTGTCTGTCATAAGTTTTTCCTTGCCCGGATGGTAGGAGACATCAAACTTAAAGTCTTTTAAGGTTTCCATCCATCGGCGTTGCCTCATATTCAAGTCTCGTTGAGAGAATATATATCTATGGCTCTTGTGGTCGCAAAAGAGCTCGAACTTCTCTCCATAGAGGTAATGTGTCTAGAGCTTCGGTGTGAAGATAATGGCTGCCAACTCTAGGTCGTGTGTAGGGTAATTCTCCTTGTGTTTCTTCAACTGTCTCGAGGTGTATGCAATCACCCTATCCTTCTCCATCAGGACACAACCCAAACCAACACGAGACGCGTCAGTGTATATAGTATACTTAACCCCTTGCTCTGGCAATACTAACACAGGGGCAGACATTAGCTTGTCCTTCAGCTCTTGAAAAGCTGCTTCAGGTTTCTCATTCCAGGTGAATTTCAAATCTTTCCATGTCAACTGAGACAGCGGTCTGAAAATCTTGAAAAAGTCCTGAAAGAATCGCCGGTAGTACCCTGCCAGACCAAGAAAACTCCTTACCTCAGTAATTAAACCAGGCCACTTCCAATCCTGAACCGCGACTACCTTAGCGAGGTCAACTGCTATCCCTTCCTTAGACACCACATGTCCCAGGAACTTAACTTCCTTCTTCTAGAAGTCGCATTTCTTATACTGTGTGAACAACTGGTTCTTCCTGAGAGTGTCGAAGACTACTTGCAGTTTCTCTTCATGCTCTTCCTGACTCTTGGAATATATCAGAATGTCATCAATAAACACGATGACGAATCAGAACAAAACGGGCGAAACACCCTGTTCATCAGGTCCATGAACACGGCTGAAGCATTTGTGAGTCCAAACGATATCACAAGGAACTCGTAATGACCAAAACTAATCCTGAAGGCCGTCTTCTGTACATCCTCATCCTTGACGTGCAACTGATGTGTAACACCCTGAAAATCGGGGGTCGTGCATAAACTCAACTCTCGAGTTCCAGACCGTCACTTATGCAACAAAAATGATTATGATTCAATGTTGTCTGATTTAAAGCATTCACATGAGTAAAAGTATACCAAAACTACAATTCATACTTCAGATCCAGTGATAAAAGCAAGCGGAAGACTAACAATATATATATCACTGTATGGAAAAACAAAGTAAATCTCATCTGTCTCCAAGGTATGACTACATCTCTGAGTCTCATATACATGTACATGAACAAAAATGTAATGTTCAAAATAGTCCCACTGAAGTCCCATCGATCCAGGTCGCCTACGGGAAGCCGTCGTGATACTGCATGTACGAGAACTCGTCCTGGTCCTCGTCGATGTCTTGCTCCACCTCCTGGATCTCAGCCTCACCTGCATCTACAACAGGGTCTGGTGGGTGTTGCAAACACCATCCCATAACGTGGGAGTGAGTGATCAACTCAGTGGAATCATAGAGCAAGGATTAGTATGTTCACAATTCAATCATGCGATAATAGTAAAGCAGTAAATCAGACAATCCTAATACTGTTGTTAATGCAAGATGACATGACGTGATGTATGCCCTCACCGACGATCTCCCTCATACGGCAACATCTTACGACCGCGGCGTGCCACACTCCCTAGAGTGCTCCACATCTTCCAGGCACATGCAATGCTATGGTGATATGATTTCCAAGTTGTTATTAGTCCATTCAAACAGCAGGATTGGGAAACTAAGGTACTTCCCTTGTATCAATCCCAACACAGATCCTGTCTAGGGTCATCACTCCTAGTAATCTCATACGATGTATATTTCGTAGGTCACTGCAAGGGCTGCCAGGGCTGTTGCTCGCACTCATTGCACCGCTCCCCCAACACCTTATCAATACAGGCCTACCGTACTCTACTGCAACGGAAGGGTCGTCGCCTCCCGTGGACTCAGAATACGCTCGCGGTCACTACAAAGGACTCGTCGCCTGATCAGTGTAGGCCGACAGCTAGAATATAGTGTCCCATACCACCATAATCTGCTCACGAGTCTAGGTGCTCACTGGTCACTACGGGGAGGTTTGTGGCCCCAGCGTAGGACGACAGCTCGACCACGGTGTCCCATACCACCATGCCCTGCTCATGAGTCTTCGTGGATCAAGGTACCTTGGTTAACAGGGTTTGCAATGGTAAGTTCAGTACCCTAGGTTCAAGCAGTTATGATTCATACAAGGTGAACATACATTGACCAGTCGGGTTACTTGACGGGCTCGACTAGCGCGATCGCATCTCAAGTCGAATGACATGAAGTGTATAAAACACTTCGCGTGGCCTAACCACTGCCGCCAACTCCAAATACGAATCACGTTCATCGACGCGTCGTTCGTGGCTATGACCAGTCAGCCACGAATTCGTTCGGTTACTGACTGCCTGGACTAAGTCTAGTCTGAAACATTTATGGAATCACATTAGCAATATATGTAAAGGTATCAGAATTGAAATATAATCATATGAGCATGTTAATACATGTTATAACATTCAACTTAAGCAAATCTTCAACACATACTTTCCATGCATGTAATGGAATCATGCATATGGTCAACATGTAGGAAATCATTTAGGTCAGCATATTAACTGAGAAATCAATCTCAAACTACCACATAACATCATTTAATTCAATACATACTAATACAAGCATTTATACAAACACATACACTACACCCTTAAGTCTACATATAGCATGTTGACCCAAAGTGCGCAACTAGGCGAATCTCTTCGCCAAACTAATTATGCAAGCATTCCTAACTCCCTAATGCGACAACAAACCATGTCAATCACGTCAGCAAAATATGAATGTAGACCGTACTTCCTACAAATGACTAAAATGCCCTAAATCTCATATTCTTCGTTAATTTACGAAACAGGAAACGGAGAGCATGTTGTACATGTCAAACGGCGATGCCGTCGATAATCTACTATTAAACGACATTGAAAGCATTGTAAACCGTCAATCAAAGCATCTAAAATCCTCACCTAGTCTCTTACGGACGCGTGATTTCGAATAGAGCTTGTATGCTTCGTCAACGGCAGTAGGAGAACCTATTTTACAAGTTACGTTAGCTTACACGCTAAGAATCTAAGTAAACCCTAAATCAGCAAGTTCTAGGGTTGTTTTATACCTGAAAGAACGGAAAAATCAGCATCCAGATGATTGGGAAGAGTTGCTGAAGCAGTAGCAATCGGTGGCTCGGAGACGGGAAAAATCCCTTCCAATCTCTCTCTCAAACTCTCTCTCCTTTTCCTAGGATTTGCAATTTTCGGATGGGAGAGGGAAATGAGGGTTTCAACCCCTTTTATAAGCTTAAAAATACCGGAAACAGGCTCCGTAGTGAAGTTTACTTGGTGCCTATCCATTTCGGGGCTGTTTCGGTCCGAAAGTTGCTTTCTGGTGGTCCCCTGGTCGATTGCGATCGGACTTAAGCTCATGCGTACCAGATGTAGCACGTATTAAGTTTTCAGTCTGGCAGGGTTCGCAGATCGCACGTGGCGGACCAGTTTCAGTTCAGCGGTCACCGCACGTAGATCAGGGCTGAAAGTCTCATGATAATAAATAGAAATTTTTCCTGATCCGAGGGTGTAATCTGGATGAATTCTGACGGTCAGAACGCTCAATACTGACGCGTCAAGTCGTGTGCCAGATTTGAATTTGAAATTCTAATTCTGTCCCTATTCGCGGTCTCTTCAGTCCGGGTTCAACGAAATAGTCTGTGATTATCGGTTTGACTTGATTTTTGAGATGATTGTCAAGTCCAGCTAGGCGGTTCTAACGGTCTAAGATAGGAGGTATCGGACTTTCGACGCGCGGTCTAAATCCAATACAAGAATTCAAAGTGGTCTAGCGAACAAACCCGCTTAGAGTTTGATCCGAGGTTATAGAGTATTGTAGAGTTGTTTGTTCTACTCGATTTGGGTCTTGTAGAAAGTATTTAAAGTGATCACGGACTATTTCCCCGCTACTCTAGCGTTGCGCTAGCTAACTTACGCTTAATTTCCATGGAAATTAATTCTATGCGATTTCGGGTCGAGTTGGTGCTCGGGCCCAAGTACGGATTTTTCACGGGCGTTACAATCTACCCCCCTTAACAAATAATTTCGTCCTCGAAATTTGTACCTGTTCGTACTCCTCGAGAAGCTGTGGGTAGTTCTTTCTGATCTCGGCTTGTCTCCCAAGTAGCCTCCTCCTCAGAGTGATGCGTCCACAATACCTTCACAAGGGGAATCACCTTGCTACGCAGTACCTGCTCCTTCCTGTCTAGAATGTGTGTCGGTCGCAGGATATAAGTAACATCCTCTCCTAACTGCACCTGCTCCTATCTGATGTATGGGAAGGATCAACAACGTACTTCTTCAGCATAGAAACATGAAATTCATTGTGAACGCTCGCGAGAGGCGTGGGTAAAGCCAATCGTTAAGCCACTGCTCCCACACGATCGAGGATCTGGAATGGGCCAATGAATCGCGGTGCCAATTTCCCCTTCTTCCCGAACCGAAGGACTCCCTTCATAGGGGAAACTCGCAAAAACACATGATCCCCAACTGTGAACTCAAGTGGCCGTCGTCTCGTATCGGCATAACTCTTCTGTCTACTCTGCGCTGTAAGAAGCCGACGTCGAATAATATCAATCTTCTCTGACGTCGCCTGCACCAACTCTGGGCCAATCAAGCTACGCTCACCGACCTCTAACCAGCAATGCGGTGCGTGACAAGGTCGCCCATACAGTGCCTCATAAGGTGCCATACCGATACTCGCTTGGAAGCTATTATTATACGCAAACTCTGCATATGCAAGACAATCATCCCAACTGTCCTTGAAGTCCAATGCGCAAGCTCGCAACATATCCTCCAAGATCTGGTTCACTCGCTCTGTCTATCCATCCGTCTGTGGGTGGAAGGCAGTACTGAACTTCAACTTCACACCCATAGCCTCCTGAATGCGAGTCCAGAAAATGGAAGTGAACCGCGTGTCTCTGTCCGACACGATCTCCAGCGGAACTTCATGCAGACGTACAATCTCTCTGATGTACAATCTAGCCAGCTCGTCTGCAGAGTTGGTAACTCTGATCGGTAGGAAGTGCGTCGACTTCGTCAGACGGTCGACGATCACCCAAATGGAATCATGTCCCTTCCTCGTCTTCGGCAACCAAGAAATGAAGTCCATGGAAATGAAATCCCACTTCCACTCTGCAATCGGCATAGGCTGTAAAAGTCCAGGTGGTCGGTGATGCTCTGCCTTCACCTGCTGGCAAGTGAGACAACGGGACACGAACTCAGCTATGTGGGTCTTCATACCTTCCCACCAATACGTCCTCTTCACGTCACGATACATCTTTGTGCTGCCTGGATGCATCGCGAGTCTAGTAGAATGCGCAGCCTCGAGAATCTCTCGTCTCAAGTCAGGGACATCTGGGACGCATAGGCGGCCACGGTAACGTAAGCCCCCATCCATACCAACTGGCCAGTCAGCGTCAGCATCATCACTGGCCTGCTCTCGAAGCTCAATAAGATGCGCATCGTCCCTCTGCGCCTCGATGACTCGGTCATCGATCTGAGATCGCACCTGTACATGTGCGATGAACTCAAACGGCTCCTCTACCGTGAGTTTCTGCTCAAAGTCTCGCAAAAACTCAACCATATCCCACTCGGTAACCATCAGTGGAGCCGCAAACTCTATCGCCTTCTTGCGGCTCAACGCATCAGCCATAAGGTTCGCCTTCCCAGGATGGTAAGAGACTTCAAACTTGAAGTCCTTCAACATCTCCATCCATCGTCGCTGCCTCATATTCAAGTCTCGCTGCGTGAATATGTACTTGAGGCTCTTGTGGTCGCAAAAGAGCTCGAACTCCTCTCCGTAGAGGTAATGTCTCCAGAGTCTCAGTGCGAATATAATGGCTGCCAACTCTAGGTCGTGTGTAGGGTAATTCTCCTCGTGCTTCCTTAATTGTCTCGAGGCATACGAAATTACCCTGTCCCTCTGCATAAGGACACAACCCAAACCAACGCTAGACGCGTCAGTGTATATAGTGTATCTAACCCCTTGCTCTGGCAATACTAGCATAGGGGCGGACCTAAGTCTGTCCTTCAGCTCCTGAAAAGATGACTCCGCCTTATCATTCCAGGCGAACTTCACGTCCTTCCATGTCAACTGAGATAAGGGTCTCGCGATCTTCGAGAACTCCTGAATGAAGCGCCGATAGTAGCCAGCGAGACCCAAGAAGCTCCTCACCTCAGTGACAGAACCAGGCTGCTCCCAGTCCTGCACCGCAGCTACCTTAGACAGGTCAACTGCCATGCCATCCTTGGACATCACGTGTCCCAAAAACTTCACCTCCTGCTTCCAGAAGTCGTACTTCTTGTACTGTGCGAACAACTGATGCTGTCTGAGCGTATCCAGGACCAAACGCAAGTGCTCCTCATGCTCCTATTGACTCCTAGAGTACACCAAAATGTCGTCAATGAATACAACGACGAATCGATAGAGGAAAGGCCGAAATACCCGGTTCATCAGATCCATGAACACGGCCGGTGCGTTAGTGAGACCGAACGACATCACGAGGAACTCATAGTGGCCAAAACTAGTCCTGAATGCTGTCTTCTGCACGTCCTCATCCCTGACGCGCAGCTGATGATAACCTGACTGAAGATCAATCTTCGAGAAGTACTGCGCTCCTCTAAGCTGATCGAACAAGTCATCGATCCTGGGCAAAGGGTACTTGTTCTTCACCGTGAGCTGGTTCAGCCTGCGATAATCAATACACAATCGTATCGAACCATCCTTCTTCCTCACGAACAAGACAGGTGCTCCCCAAGGTGACACGCTAGGCCGTATAAGGCCAAGCTCTAGCAGACCATCAATCTGCGTCCTCAACTCCTCCATCTCACATGGTGCCATGCGATACGTCGGCAGTGAGACGGGTGTAGAACCAGGAACCAGATCGATAGTAAAATCGATCTCACGTCGGGGCGGCAAACCAGGGATCTTCCTGAATAGATCCCCGAACTCGAAAACGACTCGTACATGCTCGAGCACCTGGGCACCAGCGTCACGCAATAAAGTGGCGTAGCTAAGTATGCGGAAAGGAAGAATTATCCGCACTGAAAACGTGAAAGGCGTGCCCTCAGGCTCGTACACCGTCACCATACGAGCCTCGCAGTCAATCTCGGCTCTCGCTGCAGTCAACCAGTCCATGCCAAGAATGACGTCGAGATAAACGAGCGAGGGATCGATGACAAGATCAAGAGTCATCGTCCTGCCTCCCAGATCAACTAAACAACCCTCACACAACTGGGTGACATCCGAATAATCCCCATGAGCTGCAAAGACTCGCACGCTATCCATAGTGATAGTCTGTAACCCAAGACGCCTGACTACGGCACGCGATATCAAAGAAATCGTGGAACCAGTGTCCACCATCACAAGAACGGGAGTACCTCCAATATGGGCCGTGACCTCGAAGGCTGAATGCTGGAAAGTCGGCGTCGCAGCTGCCTCAGCTGTCAATGCATGAACCCGAACCTGCTGTGGCCGGTTCGGCCGCTGTGTCAAGGGCCGTGGAGGCTGTCTAATCTGCGATACCGGAGGTCTGAAAGAAGGATGCGCAGGAGTTGACCGTATAGGCAGTGCTGATATCGCCTGTGGACGTACACGGTCAATCTTCTGCGGCGGCGAGAACCCACTGTCTCGCATCCTAGAAAAGCAGCTCTGCGCCAAGTGGCCTGATCTCCCACAGTATGTGCACGTCAAATCGGGGCTCCGAAACGGTGGTACAGGCGCCGTAGTCCTAGTAGGAGGATCAATGCGAGGCCTCTTGCCCGCGAAGGGCCTATCTGGCAAGTCTGGTCGTGGCCTAGAAGCAACCGGGCCACGAGATCGCGCAAGTCGATCCACGTCCTGCTCTGCCCGCATGGACATGTGAATCAACTCCGCATAGGAGGGAATGCTAACACAGCACATCTTCGACCGAATATCCGGTCGCAAACCCTCCAAAAAGCACCGTATGCGCATCTGCTCATCAGCCAAGATCGTCGGGATGTACCTGCCTAATTCCGTGAACCGATGCTCATACTCTGTAACTGTCATCGCTGCCTGTCTGAGGCGGAGAAACTCATTCTCCCTGTCGTGCCTGTAAGTCTGGGGATAATACTTCTCATGGAAGCGGAACTCAAATGCTGCCCACGTCCATACAAAGTCTGCGGCAACGGTCCGCAGTACGCTATCCCACCACATGCTGGCCTCTCTCTCAAATAGGAAGGTAGCCAGCTCTACCTGCTCGGCCTCGGTGCAATGCAACATCCACAAAATCTTCGACACCCGGTCGAGCCAGTACTCAGCCTCCTCGGGTCTGTGAGAACCCGTGAAAGTGGGAGGCCGCAAGCGCTGAAATCGCTCCAATAGGCCCCGTGTATCAGCAGGATTCCCCGCAGGGTAAGCAGGCGGCGCAGGATGAGCTATGCCCTCATCCTGGGCGTATGTATAAGCATCCTCAACTGGATGCGCAAGTGGTGCAGGTGGTGTAGATGGAGCCGCACCCCCACCCTGGGCTAATGTCCCCACGATGGTAGTCAGAAGCTGCTGCTACTGCAGCATCATCGCCATCATCTTCTCGAATCTGTCAGGGGGTGGAGCAGGCTGTGGCGGATGCTGTGTAGAAGTAGATGCGCGATATGGCTCTCTGACCGACGGTGTAAATGGCGGTGGTCCATCTGTAGGACCAGCGGCAGGCTGAGACGATCGAACTGCCTCAGGAATCGGGCCCAAAGCAGGGTCCGCATGGGTGCCAGACTGCGAAGGCGTCTGATCCATATGCTCAGTCAATGCAAGCAGAACCGTACTCCGCGTAGCCTTAGGCGGCATTCCCTATATTCAAAATAGGGCGCAACCTTGTCAGTCTCATTAACACAAATACACCACAATCATTCACACAAGGAGTCAAAGGCATTCCATGCATTTCATTTAATCAAAATTGTCACAATACAAGGGATATATCCTTACAAGCATCACAACGAGAAATACATGGGAACTAAGATAGTTAAAATTGCAACAGCAACATAAGCAAAGAACTAGCCCTAACAGGCTTACACACATAAAGCAGGAAATGACTAACTACTGATAATAACATTAAAGATCGCATCGCTAGTCGGAGTCTGGGGACAGAGGAGGAGCACCCTTATCCTGTAAGCAACATAGGATCGCCTTCAAGGTGCGAGTCACCTTGCCAAATTTCTTCTTTGTAATGGCCTTGGCATTCGCGACTTCTGTGCGAAATTCTTGGACTTCCCTTCGCAAACCGGTCTGACTCTCCTCCATCCGAGCAATGCGATCGTCGATAGTAGCCTGCGCAGAAGGAGGAGGACTCTCATCTGTATCCTGAGCCTCCTCTTCTGCCTCTTCCTGAGCTTCTTCCTGAACCTCTGCTCTAGGTTCTTCTTCGCTTTGATCTTCCTCATCATCAAAGTCATCCTCACTATCCTTTTCAAGTTGATTTTCACGGTATTGTGACCCAATCTTCATCTTGACCATTGTCGACTCATCAATACTATGAATCGAGACTGGCATTTTCGGCCCAAGTCTATAGGTAAACTCAAGCGCAATCTTGCAAATCAGTCGGCCAAAGGGAAGCGATTCGGATGTTCTTCTTGACCTGGCTATGAGGACTATCTGCCGTAAGATGAAAGTGGCCATACATACGTTCTCTCCCTGGGCCACCAGATATAAGAAATCAACCATAAGGTGTGTACATTCAATGCGGTTCGTCGACCTGGGATAAACATTGTACGTACAGATATGGTGCAGCAGGTGTAAATCCTTAGACATATACGTCGCCTTGAGGCTATTATTAGGCTGTTATGGAACCAACTTACCGCATAGGAACCTGGTGCGGCGATCTCGTTCACGTCTAGTCCTCAGAATCTTCTCACTAGGATGCACATCACCAAGAGGCACATTGAGAAGTCGCGCAATCAACCGAACATCGATCGTAGCCATCCGATCTCTACCAAAAGGGATTTTGAACTGCAAAGGCTCCAAGGTAGGATTCTGGATACTAGCATAGAAGGCACGAATGGTGCTCACATTAGCACGAGCGCGAGCTTCAAAGATCGGACCCCAATGCGTAGCTTCAATGCGTTCGAACAACAGATATTCGCCGAAGTCGTCCATCTACGTCCGCCTCAAATAACACTTTGCGATCAGTGTATTGGCTATGAGGCATCTCTGATAAAATTGCTCACCCAAGGTGTGCATGGGGATCCAAATCCCTCTTTGTACGGCACTCCAGGACTGCAGTTGGACCTGCGGCGGCGCTTGAACTTGCGGCACCACCCCGTGTTCTTCTTGATTGAGCAGGACGGCTTGGCCCAGCCTCTTCTGTTGCGGTTTTCCTCTTACCCATCAAAGATATGATGGATGAGAGTGATAAAAGGCCTAAAATGGCTTCCACGAAAGCCATGGAAAATGGTGAAAATGCGGAGAAGTGGCTGTCCAATCTGGAAAAATGAAGTCTAGGCATCGTAGAGGGATGCTTCAAGCTTCCCAGGAGTGTATTTTCAGGGAGAAATGAAAATAAAAAGGTGGAATGGAGCACCTCACGATTTCAGCTCTATTTGGGGGTTTTTGGAGCTCCAAATGGTGAAATCTTCAAGAGGAAGGGTTGACAACTCCCAATAAGTGATGGATGACGGTCGTTTTTGGCCAAGGAGTGATCTAGAGGTGATTTGGAATCTCAGATTTTAGAAACGGTTGCTGAAAAATGAAAATGGGGCTAAGGGGAGGGCTGTTTGTGAAGGAGGGGGGTGTTTTAGGGGTTTTCGTGGGACGGGAGGTATGGGGGGATGATGTGCTAGGCATTTTAGGGCGTGCACCCGAAAATTAAAGCCAACGGGCCCCACCGGTTGGCGATGCATCGCCGGCCAACTTCCTAGTTGGTCAGTGGGACCACATGGGTCTAGTTCCCCATGGTCCAGGGATTTCAAAAATATGTGGCCCACCCCCTGGTTCATTGTATTTTGACCTATATGAGCCCAAACATGTGTTCAGAGCTTTCCGGGGCCATTCCGCAATCCCGAATACCAAACCCTATGATGCAGCATATGAATTTGGGATAGAAGGAGCTAGTACATCCATCTAGATCCTTAGTTGCTAAAGAAAGTGAATTTAGAATAGCCTTATGGCCATTTTTCATGAAATTTTACTATTCACTGTACAATTTTGTGAAAGTACTAATTTATGTTATTTTCACATTGGGTTTGATGCCTAACATGAAATGGATAAGAAAGAAATGAAGATCGGAGTGTTTAGAGGAAGAATTTTAAAGATTTTTGGCGAAACGGGGTTTTTAAGCCCTGGCGATTGATTACAGGAGTCGTGGTCATCCCACGGCCCAAGGATTCACTTTTTCAGTTTAAAACCGCTCATAGGACGTCTTAACCAGACTTCCTACGGCTTAGAAGCTATTCGGGTTGCTTTACGCGACCCGAGATGCGTTACAGACTCGATCTTGCGATCGATTCTAATAGACTTCGCCTATCGGCGAATCTGCGATCCTAGAAGTGTTTCTAGACCCTTGTCGCACCCACCTAAGTCAAAGGAAGTAACAGCGTACGTCGCGAGACCATAACCCAGGCCCAGTATACTCTCATTCATGCTCTGATACCAACTTGTAACACCCTGAAAATCGGGGGTCGTGTATAAACTCAACTCTCGAGTTCCAGACCGTCACTTATGCAACAAAAATGATTATGATTCAATGTTGTCTGATTTAAAGCATTCACATGAGTAAAAGTATACCAAAACTGCAATTCATACTTCAGATCCAGTGATAAAAGCAAGCGGAAGACTAACAATATATATATCACTGTATGGAAAAACAAAGTAAATCTCATCTGTCTCTAAGGTATGACTACATCTCTGAGTCTCATATACATATACATGAACAAAAATGTAATGTTCAAAATAGTCCCACTGAAGTCCCATCGATCCAGGTTGCCTACGGGAAGCCGTCGTGATACTGCATGTACGAGAACTCGTCCTGGTCCTTGTCGATGTCTGGCTCCACCTCCTGGATCTCAGCCTCACCTGCATCTACAACAGGGTCTGGTGGGTGTTGCAAACACCATCCCGTAACGTGGGAGTGAGTGATCAACTCAGTGGAATCATAGAGCAAGGATTAGCATGTTCACAATTCAATCATGCGATAATAGTAAAGCAGTAAATCAGACAATCCTAATACTGTTGTTAATGCAAGATGACATGACGTGATGTATGCCCTCGCCGACGATCTCCCTCATACGGCAACATCTTACGACCGCGGCATGCCACACTCCCTAGAGTGCTCCACATCTTCCAGGCACATGCAATGTTATGGTGATATGATTTCCAAGTTGTTATTAGTCCATTCAAACAACAGGATTGGGAAACTAAGGTACTTCCCTTGTATCAATCCCAACACAGATCCTGTCTAGAGTCATCACTCCTAGTAATCTCATACGATGTATATTTCATAGGTCACTGCAAGGGCTGCCAGGGCTGTTGCTCGCACTCGTTGCACCGCTCCCCCATCACCTTATCAATACAGGCCTACCGTACTCTACTGCAACGGAAGGGTCGTCGCCTTCAGTGGACTCAGAATACGCTCGCGGTCACTACAAAGGACTCATCGCCTGATTAGTGTAGGCTGACAGCTAGAATATAGTGTCCCATACCACCATAATCTGCTCACGAGTCTAAGTGCTCACTGGTCACTACGGCGAGGTTTGTGGCCCCAGCGTAGGCTGATAGCTCAACCATGGTGTCCCATACCACCATGCCCGGCTCATGAGTCTTCGTGGATCAAGGTACCATGGTTAACAGGGTTTGCAATGGTAAGTTCAGTACCCTAGGTTCAAGCAGTTATGATTCATACAAGGTGAACATACATTGGCTAGTCGGGTTACTTGACGGGCTCGACTAGCGTGATCGCATCTCAAGTTGAACAACATGAAGTGTGTAAAACACTTCGCGTGGCCTAACCACTGCCGCCAACTCCAAATACGAATCACGTTCATCGACGCGTCGTTCGTGGCTATGACCAGTCAGCCACGAATTCGCTCGGTTACCGACTGCCTGGACTAAGTCTAGTCCCAAACATTTATAGAATCACATTAGCAATATATGTAAAGGTATTGGAATTGAAATATAATCATATAAGCATGTTAACACATGTTATAACATTCAACTTAAGCAAATCTTCAACACATACTTTCCATGCATGTAATGGAATCATGCATATGGTCAACATGTAGGAAATCATTTAGGTCAGCATATTAACTGAGAAATCAATCTCAAACTACCACATAACATCATTTAATTCAATACATACTAATACAAGCATTTATACAAACACATACACTACACCCTTAAGTCTACATATAGCATGTTGACCCAAAGTGCGCAACTAGGCGAATCTCTTCGCCAAACTAATTATGCAAGCATTCTTAACTCCCTAATGCGACAACAAACCATGTCAATCACGTCAGCAAAATATGAATGTAGACCGTACTTCCTACAAATGACTAAAATGCCCTAAATCTCATATTCTTCGTTAATTTACGAAACAGGAAACGGAGAGCATGTTGTACATGTCAAACGGCGATGCCGTCGATAATCTACTATTAAATGACATTGAAAGCATTGTAAACCGTCAATCAAAGCGTCTAAAATCCTCACCTAGTCTCTTACGGACGCGTGATTTCGAACGGAGCTTGTATGCTTCGTCAACGGCAGTAGGAGAACCTATTTTACAAGTTACGTTAGCTTACACGCTAAGAATCTAAGTAAACCCTAAATCAGCAAGTTCTAGGGTTGTTTTATACCTGAAAGAACGGAAAAATCAACAGCCAGATGATTGGAAAGAGTTGCTGAAGCAGTAGCAATCGGTGGCTCGGAGACGGGAAAAATTCCTTCCAATCTCTCTCTCAAACTCTCTCTCCTTTTCCTAGGGTTTGCAATTTTCGGAAGGGAGAGGGAAATGAGGGTTTCAACCCCTTTTATAAGCTTAAAAATGCCAGAAACAGGCTCCGGAACGAAGTTTACTTGGTGCCTATCCATTTCGGGGCTGTTTCGGTCCGAAAGTTGCTTTGTGGTGGTCCCCTGGTCGATTGCGATCGGTCTTAAGCTCATGCGTACCAGATGTAGCACGTATTAAGTTTTCAGTCTGGCAGGGTTCGCAGATCGCACGTGGCGGACCAGTTTCAGTTCAGCGGTCACCGCACGTAGATCAGGGTTGAAAGTCTCATGATAATAAATAGAAATTTTTCTTGATCCGAGGGTGTAATCTGGATGAATTCTGACGGTCAGAACGCTCAATACTGACGCGTCAAGTCGTGTGCCAGATTTGAATTTGAAATTCCAATTCTGTCCCTATTCGCGGTCTCTTCAGTCCGGGTTCAACGAAATAGTCTGTGATTATCGGTTTGACTTGATTTTCGAGATGATTGTCAAGTCCAGCTAGGCGGTTCTAACGGTCTAAGATAGGAGGTATCGGACTTTCGACGCGCGGTCTAAATCTAATACAAGAATTCAAAGTGGTCCAGAGAACAAACCCGCTTAGAGTTTGATCCGAGGTTATAGAGTATTGTAGAGTTGTTTGTTCTACTCGATTTGGGTCTTGTAGAACATATTTAAAGTGATCAGGGACTATTTCCCAGCTACTCTAGCGTTGCGCTAGCTAACTTACGCTTAATTTCCATGGAAATTAATTCTACGCGATTTCGGGTCGAGTTGGTGCTCGGGCCCAAGTACGGATTTTTCACGGGCGTTACATGATGATACCTTGACTGCAAATCTATCTTTAAAAAATACCGTGCCCCTTCAACTGATCAAACAAATCATCAATCCTGGGCAAGAGAACTTGTTCTTCACTGTCACCTGGTTCAACCTGCGATAATCAATACATAATCGCAGGGAACCGTCCTTCTTCTTCACAAATAATACAGGTGCTTCCCAAGGGGACACACTCGTTCGTACGAAGCTTAACTCTAACAAGACATCAATCTGTCTACTCAGTTCCTTCATCTCACATAGAGGCATATGATATGTCGGCAAGGAAATAGGTGTCGCACCGAGCACAAGATCGATTGTAAAGTCGATCTCACGCCGAGGAGGAAGTCCCGGGATCTTCTCAAATATGTCCGGGAAGTCCTGAACCACGGGCGTATCTCTTAACGTCGGATCATCAATACTTTCTAACAAGGAAGCGTAACAACTAACTCGACAAGATCAACTGACCTGAACTGGAAATATAAAGACCGTGCCCTCAGGTTTGTAGGCTGTCACGACTCTGACCTCGCAATCAATCTCGGCTCTCAACTTGGTGAGCCAATCCATTCGGAGAATAACGTCGTAGCGATACAGTGGGGCAACAATCAGGTCAACGACCACTGTCCTGCTACCCAAATCTACTGAGCAAGACTCACAGGTCTGGATAATATCTGAAAAGATCCCTATATCGGTAGTGAGTCTCACTCCCTTCGTAGGAGCAGTATCCAACCCTAGTCGCTTGACCGCAGTGTAAGAGATGATCAAAATAGTGGACCCAATGTCCACCAATAAGAAGACAGGCGTACCTTGGATATGAGCCAGAACCTCAAAAGATCTCAGTGCTAAGTCTGCCTCTGGCGCTTTAGCTGTAATCGCGTGTACCCGAGCCTGCTGTGAACGGTTCGGTTGTGGAACCATGGGTCGTTGAGGCATCTTGAAGCAAGGTGCGGGTGGCCTGAAAGATGGGTAAGCTGGTGCTGATCGAAGGGGTGGAGCGAAAATGGCCTGAAGTGGTGAAAAACCACTATCTCACATTCTGGTGAAACAATTTATCTCTATGTGGCCTGGCTTCTTACAGTAAGCACACCACACGTCTAGTCACTTCACAGGGATAGGAGATGCCATGAGCCTTAGCGGTGAGTCTACACGAAGCCTCTTATCGAGGAATGACCTGGTCGAAAAATCAGGTCGCAGTCTGGGAGCCATAGGTGCTCGCATACGGGACAACTTGTCCCCATCCTGCTCAACTAGCAGGGACATGCCCACTAACTCGGCATAAGTAGATATGCTAGCACAGCACATCTTCGACCGGATCTCAGGTCGCAGACCCTCAGAAAAATGTCGCATCCGTATCGGCTAGTCACCCAAAAGCAAAGGAGCATACTTGCCCAGCTCCATAAATCGGTTCTCATATTCCGTCACCGACATCCCTCCCTGATGGAGGTGAAGGAACTTGCTCTCCTTCTCATGTCAGTAGGTGACCGAAAAATACTTCTCGTGGAAGTGGGTCTCAAATGCCTCCCAGGTCCACATAAATCCTTCCGCAACAGTGCGAAGAACACTATCCCACCAAAAACTGGCCTCCTCAAATATGAAGGTGGTAAGCTCGACCTGCTCTGCCTCAGAACAGTGTAGCGGCCTTAGCATCTTAGAGATGCGGTCAATCCAGTACTCGGCCTCCTCGTGTCTATGAGTATCCGTGAAAGTGGGAGGCCGTAAGCGATGGAATAGCTCAAATGTGCCGCTAGCACTAGCATTCCCAGCTGGGTGCATAGGTGAGGCAGGTGGAGTCACCCCCATCATTTGAGCAAACATGTCAGCCATGAAGGTCAAAAACTGTTGTTACTGCTGTTGTTGCTGTATCTGCTGCTGCTGCTGCATCAACAGCATCATCCACTCTAGCCTATCAGGAGGCAGAGCAGACTGAGATGCATGTGGCATCGACGTAGATGCATGGTTTTGCTCAAAAACCGAAGGCGTGATAGGTGGTACCACAGATGGTGTCACAGGCATTGGCCCAGCAGCGGGGCCAGTAGCCGGCTGAGAATCCGGCATAGAATCAAAGTGAGACAGGCCTGAATAGGGGTCCGTATGGCTATTGCTTAGGGGAGAGGCACTATCAAGCGACTCGCCCAACGAGAGATGGGCCGAAGTACTCATGACCTTAGGTGGCATGCCCAACATAAGACAAAGGATACAACCTGTGAGATTTAGCATACACACAATCCATCCACACAGTAATTCACATCTCAACTCAAAGAAACATCATGCATTTCATTTAACAAAATTGTCACAATACATGAGGCACAACATTACATGGATTGCAACAGAGAATGCATGTGAGCTAATACAACTAAAGCTTCAAACTCTAAAACAACTACCAAACTACTACGCCTATCAAGGCTACACACAAGAACAAGCAACAAAGAAAAATAAATGACGACCACATATATGACTATTCGTTGGAATCTAGCGATGGAGGAGGGGCACCCTTATCCTGCAGATAGCACAAGATAGACTTCAAAGTGCGAGTCACTTTCTTAAACTTGTGTTTCACGAGGGCCTGAACATCGATAATATGCTGTCGTAGGGTAGCTTGACCCTCCTTAAGTCAAGCTAAGAGGGCCTCCCTATCAGCCTGATCAGGGTCATGCTCTCGTGTCATAGGAGGAGGGCTCTCATCCGTATCCTGGGCCTCCTCTTCTTCTTCGCTCTGCTCTTTTTCTATATCAGCTCCACCTTCTTCATCACTCTCTTCCTCTTCACTTTCTGTCTCCTCACTCTCCTCAAGTAGGGCTTATTATTGTCGTGGCCCGATATCCACCTGATTGAGAGTAGTCTCGTTGATGTAATGGATCGGCACTGGCAATTCTGCCCCAAGTCTGTAGCCAAACTCGAGTGCAATCTTGCATATGAGTCGACCGAACGGGAGTGATTCAATACTTCTATTTGAATGTGCGGTAAGGACTATCTGTCATAGAACATGCATAGGAACACACATCTTCTCTCCCTGCCCCACTTGGTATAAGAAATCCACCATCAGACACGTGCACTTGCTGCGATTGCTCCACCTGGGGTAGACGTTGAACGTGAAGATGTGGTGAAGTAAACGGAAGTCATTTGTCATATTGGTCACTAAAAGGCTATTATTTGACTGTTATTGAACTAGACGACCACAAAGGAACTGTGTGTGGCGATCCCTTTCACGTGCAATCCTTAGATTCTTCTCACTTGCATGTACCTCGCCAAGTGGCACATTCATAAGCTAAGATATCAAACTAACATCAGTTATGGCCTCCTGATCTCTTCAAAATGGAATTTTAAACTGCAAGGGTTCCAGCGTTGGCTCTTGAAAGCTCGGATAGTGCCCACATTTACACGGTGCTCACCCTCAAATAGCGGACCCCACTTGGCTTCTACCAGGCGCTCGAACAACAAGTATTCCCCAAATAGCTGCAAATCCACATGAACTTCAAAAAGGAACCTATGGCCCTCATAAAATCCATGAGACAACTCCGCTAACAAAGCCCTTCCTATGGGAGCCTGGGGATCTAGATCCCGCTTAGTCTGTAACTCTCGATTGACGCTTGTACTTGCGATGGCACCTCTCGGCCTCCTTGTATGAATGGGGCGACTAGGCCCGACTTCATCCACGGAAGCCCTCTTCTTTTCCATGAAAGTGAGAATGGTGGAAATAAAAAAATATGGCCGTAACTAGCTCGAACAAAGCCATGGAAAAGGAAAGAAAAGAGGGAAATGGGAAGTTTATGGGGTTTCCATGAATTTGAGACTCAAAATGGGATTTGAGTGCTCAAATGGAAGGAAAAGCAAGGGAAAATCAGGGATGGAGATGGGTTTTAAGGGGGTGGTGTAGATGGTGCATGAAAATGGAAGAAGAAAGTGCTTGGAGGGTATTTTTGGGGAGATTTGAGAGATTTTTGAAGAAAGGAGAGCTTGGAGGGGTGGTTTGTTGTAACACCCTAAAAATCAGGGGTCGTGTATAAACTCAACTCCCGAGTTCCAGACCGTCACTTATGCAACAAAAATGATTATGATTCAATGTTGTCTGAGTTAAAGCATTCACATGAGTAAAAGTATACCAAAACTGTAATTCATACTCCAGATTCAGTGACAAAAGCAAGCGAAAGACTAAAAGATATACATCTCACTGTATGAAAAATAAAATAGATCTCAACTGTCTCCAAAGTATGAATACATATCTGAGTCTCATATACATGTAAATAACAGAAATCAAATGTTAAAATAGTCCCATTGAGTAGTCCCGTCAACCCAGGCCACCTAAGCAAAGCCGTTGTAGTACTGCATATATGAGAACTCGTCCTGGTCCTCATCATAGTCCGGCTCTGCCTCCTGGATCGCTACCTCACCTGCATCTAAGACAAGGTTTGGTGGGTGTTGCAAACACCATCCCAAAACATGGGAGTGAGTAGCTAACTCAGTGGAATAATAGAGCAAGGATTAACATGTTCTCAAATCAATCTTACGATAATAGTAAAGCAGTAAATCAAACAATCCTAATACTGTTGTTAATGCAATATGACATGACGTGATGGATGCCCTCACCGACGATCTCCCTCATACGGCACCATCTTATGCCCGCGGCATGCAATCATCCCACAGTGCTCCACATCTTTCAGGCACATGCAATGTAATGGTGATATGATTACCGAGTTATTATTAGTCCTTTTCATACAGCAATATTGGGAAACTAAGGTACTTCCCTTATATCAATCCCAACACAGATCCTGTTTAGGGTCGTCACTCCTAGTAATCTCATACGATATATATTTTGTAGGTCGCTGCAAGGGCTGCCAGGGCTGTTGCTCGTACTCGTTGCACCGCTCCCCCATCACCTTATCAATACAGGCCTACTGTACTCTCACTGCTACTGAAGGGTCGTCGCCTCCCGTAGACTCAGAATACGCTCGCAGTCACTACAAAGGACTCGTCACCTGATCAGTGTAGGCCGACAGCAAGAATATAGTGTTCCATACCACCATAATCTGCTCACGAGTCATAGGTGCTCACTGGTCACTACGGGGAGGTTTGTGGCCCCAGCGTAGGTCGACAGCTCGACCACGGTGTCCCATACCACCATGCCCGGATCATGAGTCTTTATGGATCAAGGTACCATGGTTGACAGGGTTTACAATGGTAAGTTCAGTACCCTAGGTTCAAGCAGTTATGACTCATACAAGGTGAATATATAAAGGCCAGTCGGGTTACTTGACGGGCTCGACTAGCACGAGCGCATCTCAAGTCGAACGACATGAAGTGTGTAAAACACCTCGTGTGGCCTAACCACTGCCGCCAACTCCAAAACGCGACTCGCGTTTATCGACGAGTCGTTCGTGGCAAAGATATGCCACCCACGAACTTGCTCGGTTGCCGACTGCCTGGACTAAGTATAGTCCCAAACAATTATAAATCCAAAACAGCCATCATGTAAGAGTATTGGAAATGAAATACAACAATGTGAGCATGTTAACACATGTTATAACATATAACTTTAGTGAATCATCAAGCACATGCATTTCATACATATAATGAAATCATGCATATATCTAACATGTAGGAAATCATTTACATCAGCATATTATTGAGAAATCAATCTCAAACTAATTCATAACACCATTTAATGCAATACATACTAATACAAATATTTATACAAACACTTAAACTACACACTTAAGTCTACATATAGTATGTCGACTCAAAGTGCGCATTTAGGTGAATCTCTTCGCCAAAATAATTATGCACGTATTCTTAATATCCTAATGCAACAAGAAGCCATGTCAATAACCTCAGCAAATTATGGATGAAAACAGTACTTCCTACAAATGACTAAAATGCCCTAAATCTCATATTCTTCGTCTGCTTACGAAATAGGAAACGGACGACATGTTGTACATGTCAAACAGCGTTGCCGTCGATAATCTACTATTAAACGACGTTGAAAGAGTTGGACACAGTCAATCAAAGCGTCTAAAATCTGCACCTTTTCTCTTATAGGTATATTAATTCGAACGGAGCGTATACGCTTCGTCTACGGCGAACCGGGAACCTAATACACAAGATCCATAAGCTAACATGCTATGAAAATGAGGGAACAACAAATCAGCAAGAGTTAGGGGTGTTTTCTTACCTAGAAATGCGGCGAAATCACCGGAAAAGTGATTGAGGTGTGTTGCTTAGGCACGTGCAACAGGTAGCACAAGCAGCAGGAAATTCCCTTCCACTCTCTCTCACAAACTCTCACTTTCTCTCTCACTCTTGCTAGGATTTCTAGAAAATTCGGATGGGTGAGAGGAGTGAGGGTTTAAGCCCCTTTTATAACCTAAAACTTGCCCGAAATAGGCTCGGGAACAATGTTTACTTGATACCTAACCAAATCGGGGCTGTTTCGGTCCAAAAAGGCATTTCTGGTGGTCCCCTGGCCGAACGCGATCGGACTTAAGTTCATGCACATTGGATGTCGCTCTCATCCCATTTTCAGACCAGTAGTGTTCGGAGATCACCCGTGGTGGTCCAGTTTCAGTTCAGCGGTCACCGCACGTAGATCAGGTCTGCAAGTCTCATGATATGAAATAGAAATTTTTCCTAATTCGAGGGTGTAATTTGGCTGAATTCTGACGGTCAGAACGCTTAATACTGATGCGTCAAGTCGTGTGCCAGATTTGAATTTCAAATTCCAAATCTAACCCTATTCTCACTCTCTTCAGTCCAGGCTTAATGAAATAGCCTGCGAATGTCGGTTGGACTTGATTTTTGAAATGATTTTCGAGTCCAACAAGGGGGTTCTAACGGTCTAAGATTATAGGTATCGGACTTTTGACACGTGGTATAGATCCAATACAAAGTTTCAAAGAGGTCCAGAGAACAAACCGGTTTAGAGTTTGATCCGAGGTTTCAGAGTATTCTAGCGTCATTGGTTCTACTCGCTTTGGGTCTTGTAGAACGTATTTAAAGTGATCAGGGACTATTTCCCAGCTACTCTAGCGTTACGTTAGCTAACTTACACTTATTTTCCAAAGGAATTAATCCTACGCGATTTCTGGCCAAGTTGGTACTCGAGTCCAAGTACGGATTTTTCCAGGGCATTACATTTGTGAAGAGAGGACGTTTATGGGGTTTCCACGAATTTGAGACTCAAAATGGGATTTGAGTGCTCAAATGGAAGGAAAAGTAAGGGAAAATCAGCGATGGAGATGGGTTTTAAGGGGGTGGTGTAGATGGTGCATGAAAATGGAAGAAGAAAGTGCTTGGAGGGTGATTTTTGGGGAGATTTGAGAGATTTTTGAAGAAAGGAGAGCTTGGAGGGGTGGTTTGTGAAGAGAGGACGTTTATGGGGTTTCCACGAATTTGAGACTCAAAATGTGTAACACCCCGGATTTTGGCCAATCTGGGATTTGACGTCCTTAGGCAGTGGGTCAATTAAAACACCTGGAAAGTCGTTCAGAACCTAATTTCATAGCCAAAGAAACCACTTAGGATTAATTCCTTTAGAAATTAAGCGTAAGTTAGCTAACGCAACGTTAGAGTAGTTGGGAAACAGTCCCTGATTACTTTAAATACGTTCTACAAGACCCAAATCGAGTAGAACGTATGACTCTATAATACTCTATAACCTCGGATCAAACTCTAAGCAGGTTTGTTCTCTGGACCACCTTAAAATTTTGTATTGGATCTAGACCGCGCGTCGAAAGTTCGATGCCTACTATCTTAGACCGTTAGGACCGCCTAGCTGGACTTGACAATCATTTCGAAAATCAAGTCCAACCGATAATCACAGGCTATTTCATTGAGCCCGGACTGAAGAGAGTGCGAATAGGGACAGAATTGAAATTTGAAATTCAAATCTAGCACACGACTTGACGTGTCAGTATTAAGCGTTCTGACCGTCAGAATTCAGCCAAATTACACCCTCGGATCAGGAAAAATTTTTATTTCATATCATGAGATTTGCAGGCCTGATCTACGTGCGGTGACCGCTGAACTGAAACTGGACCGCCATGTGCGATCTGCGAACCCTGCCGGACTGAAAACTTGATGTATGCTAGATCCAGTATGCATGAGCTTAAGTCTGACCGCATTCAGCCAGGGGACCACCAGAAATGTCCTTTTGGACTGAAACAGCCCCGATTTGGTTACCCCTCAAGTGAAACTTGTTCCCGAGCCTATTTCGGGCAAGTTTGGGCTTATAAAAAGGGATGAAACCCTCACTCCTCTCTCCCATCCGAATTTGCAAAAAAGCCCTAGATTGGGAGAGAGAAAAGGTGAGAGTTTGTGAGAGAAGGTGGGAGAGAATTCCCTGCTGCTTGTGCCACGTGCTGCAAGTGGTTAAGCCACGTGCTCTAATCACCTGGCCGATGATTCCTCCGCTTTTTCAGGTATAAAATAAGCCTAGAAAGTTGCTGATTTGAGGTTTACTAGGATTCATAGCTTGTTAGCTGACGTAACTCGTGAATTAGGTTCTCTTATCACTGTATACGAAGCGTATACGCTCCGTTCGAATTTACACATCCATAAGAGACAAGGTGTGGATTTTAGACGCTTTGATTGACTGTTTCCAACACTTTCAATGTCTTCTAATAGTAGATTATCGACGGCAATGCCGTTTGACATGTACAACATGCTGTCCGTTTTCTGTTTCGTAAATCGACGGAGAATATGAGATTTAGGGCATTTTAGTCATTTGTAGGAAGTACTGATTTCATTCATATTTTACTGATTGATTGACATGATTTGTTGTCGCATTAGAATGTTAGGAATGCGTGCATAATTAGTTTGGTGAAGAGATTCGCCTAAATGCACACTTCGGGTCGACATACTATATGTAGACTTAAGTGTGTAGTGTAAGTGTTTGTATTAATGCTTGTATTAGTATGTATTGAATGAAATGATGTTATGGATTAGTTTGAGATTGGTTTCTCAATTGATATGCTGATGTGAATGATTGTTTACATGTTAGCCATATGCATGATTTCATTATATGAATGAAATGCATGTGCTTGATGATTCACGTAAGGTGTATGTTATAACATGTGCTTGGTGATTTCATTATGATTTAGTTTGAGATTAAATTCTCAATTAATTTGTTGATGGAAATGATTTCCTATATGTTGGCGATATGCATAATTTCATTATATGTGTGAAAGGCATGTATCAGGTGATTTGCTTAAGTTGTATGTTACATGCATAATTTCATTATATGTGTGAAAGGCATGTATTAGGTGATTTGCTTAAGTTGTATATTACAACATGTGTTAACATGCTCATATGGTGGTATTTCATTTCCAATTCTTTCACATGCTTTACTGATGTGATTCCACATGTTTGGGACTGTACTTAGTCCAGGTAGTCGGTAACCGAGCGAATTCGTGGTTGGCTTATCTTTGCCACGAACGACGCGTCGATGAACGCGAGCCGTGTTTTGGAGTTGGCAGCAGTGGTTAGACCACACGAAGTGTTTTACGCACTTCATGTCGTTCAACTTGAGATGCGATCGTGCTAGTCGAGCCCGTCAAGTAACCCGACTAGCCGTTGTATGTTCACCCTGCATGAGTCATAACTGCTTGAACCTAGGGTACTCAACTTACCATTGTAAACCCTGTTAACCATGGTACCTTGATCCACGAAGACTCATGAGCCGGGTATGGTGGTATGGGACACCGTGGTCGAGCTGTCGGCCTACGCTGGGGCCACAAACCTCCCCGTAGTGACCAGTGAGCACCTAGTCTCGTGAGCAGATTATGGTGGTATGGGACACTATATTCTTGCTGTTGGCCTACATTGATAAGGTGATGGGGGAGCGGTGCAACGAGTGCGAGCAACAGCCCTGGCAGCCCTTTGTAGTGACCGCGAGCGTATTCTGAGTCTACGGGAGGCGACGACCCTTCCGTAGAAGTAGAGTACAGTAGGCCTGTATTGATAAGGTGATGGGGGAGCGGTGCAACGAGTGCGAGCAACAGCCCTGGCAGCCCTTGCAGCGACCTACAAAATATACATCGTATGAGATTACTAGGAGTGACGACCCTAGACAGGATCTGTGTTGGGATTGATATAAGGGAGGTACCTTAGTTTTCCAATCTTGCTGTTTGAATGGACTAATAACAACTCGGAAATCATATCACCATTACATTGCATGTGCTTGGAAGTTGTGGAGCACTTTAGGGAGTGTGGCATGCCGCGGTCGTAAGATGGTGCCGTATGAGGGAGATCGTCGGTGAGGGCATACATCACGTCATGTCATATTGCATTAACAACAGTATTAGGATTGCTTGATTTATTGCTTTACTATTATCGCATGATTGATTTGAGAATATGTTAATCCTTGCTCTATTATTCCACTGAGTTAGCTACTCACTCCCACGTTACGAGACGGTGTTCCTGGACACCCACCAGACCTTTTTGTGATTACAGATGATGGCACGGCCTGCGAGGCGGAGCCGAACTTGATGATGTTGATGATGATGAGGATCCCTCCTTTATGCGTATTCTGATTGACGGGATTACAGGGAGGTTGATTAGATACCTTGACACTTGTCATTTTAGATTTTCAGAGCACTCATGTATATTCATTTTGTTTACTTTTGGAGTATATATGTATGTATATAACTTGGTAACATGTTCACACTCTGGAGACATACAACAGTTTATATATGTTATACCTACTATCACAGTCTTCCACTTGTGACTTTAACTGTCTCTGGAGTATGATATGCTGTTCTGGCTTAATCTCACTCATGCTTAATACATTATCACATACAACATTCAATCATACATATCCATGTTGCATAAATAACATTTTGGAACTCGGGAGTTGGGTTTTTGCTCGACCCCCCCGATTTTCGGGATGTTACATATGGTATCAGAGCATGATTTGGATTAAATCGGGCCTGGGTTATGGTCACGCGACGTACGCTGTTGCTTCCTTTGACTTAGGTGGGTGCGAGAAGGGTCTAGAAACACTTCTAGGATCGCAGATTCGCCAATAGGCGAAGACTATTCGTATCGATCGCGCGATCGAGTCTGTAACGCATCTAGGGTCGCGTGAAGCGACCTGAGTAGCTCTTGGGTTGTAGGTAGGTGGGTTCAGACATTCTTTGAATTACTCTAAACCCGTTAATGTGAATCCTTGGGCTGTGGGACAACCACAGCCCCTGTATTCAATCGTCAGGGCTTAAAAACCCCGTTTCACCGAAAATCTTTGAAATTCTTCCTCTCACCACTCTAATCTTTAAATTTCTCTTATCCTTTTCATGTTAGGCATCAATCATAATGTGAAAATAGTATAAAATCATAATTTCATAAAATTTTACAGTGAATAGTAAAATTTCATGAAAACTGACTATTAGGCCATTCTAAGTTTGCTTTCTTTAGTAAATAATGGGCTAGATGGATGTACTAGCTACTTCTACCCCAAAATCATATGTTGCATGATAGGGGTTTGTATTTGGAATTACAGATTGGCCCCGGAAAGCCCCGAACTCATGTTTGGGCCTATATAGGTCAAAATACAATGAATCAAGGTGGGGCCCATAGTTATTTGGGGTCCCTGGACCATGGGGGACCAAACCCATGTGGTCCCACCGGCCACTATGCAAGATGGCCGGCGATGCCATCGCCGTCCGGTGGGGCCCACTGGATGTAATTTTCGGGCGCACGCCCTAATACGGCTAGGGCACCTCCCCCATATGTGGTTCACACCTTGAAACCCCCTCTATACCCTACTTCCTTCACAAACGGCCCCCATTCCAAGCTTCATTTTCATTTTTGCTGTCCTATTCCAAAAATTGTGATTTTAAATCACTCCCAAATCCATCCTTGGTTGAAAACGATCACACTCCATAACTCCATCGAAGTTTGCAGCCTTCCCTCTTGCAAATCTCATTGTTTGGAGCTCTTACAATCCACAAAATGAGCTGAAATCGTGTGGAGCTCCATTCCCCTGTTTCCTTCTCTTTTCTTTTTGAAAATCTAGCCTTTGGGAGCTTGAAGCATCCCTCTACAACGCCTAGATTTCATTCTGTCCATTTGGGCAACCATTTCTCTGCATTTTCTCCGCTTTTCATGCCTATTGTTAAGGCTATTTTAGCTTTTCCTCCCTTTCCATCGTCCTCTCTCTCAAGTCCCTTTTATTTGATCCTCAGACTCGTGGAAACCTGCTTACCCATCCCATTTCTCCACGTTCTTCGCTTGTTTGATTACTGTTTTGAAATTTCTGTGTTTTGTTTTTATTAGGTAGAAAATGTGTTTGTGTTGTGGTTTGAGCTTAATATAGCTGAAATTTGTTGAATGGAGTGCATGCCGTTCATTTTTTTATTAGGTATTGTCCCTAGATTGGGAGTATTGTAACTCCCGAGATTCAGCATACAAATTAATTTTTATCCCAACCCACCCTCCTACCAAGCATGCCACTTCCAATCCCGCCATGGGACTAGGAATGCAGTTCCATTTGATACAACTAAACGCTACTGGCCACATAGGCCCTTAGCGTTTTGGTCCTAGAGTTAGCACTTCTAGATTTGAAGGGTCTGACGACATAAGAAATCCAATTCTAGTTAGACAATCTTGACCCTGATCGATAGAACAATTCCTTGTAGTAGAAATGGTATAGGAAAGCCATTTACTGTATAATCTTAGGCTTTGGATTATACCTACTGAGTTATAGACTAGCCTACTAGTTACCTTAAGTAGTGTAAAGCCTGTATATGCTAAGGAATTGAAGGTTAGATTTGGTTGAAGTAGAACCTTATTCCTTCGATAGATCCCCTTATGACTTATAGACTTCTGTTGTTGCCCATAGGAAGGAACCATTCACTCTCAGGGAACATTTATAAATCCCACAGATTGAACTTAGTATGTACTAGCATGCCCCTTAGAATTGCCTTCTCCAAGGGCTTATTGCATTCGAGAACGCGGAATAAAGGAAATACAATTATCAGTGAAGTATTCGCGGTTTGAATCGACTTCTTAATCCTAGTAGTTACCACTAAATCCAATGCTCTGATCAAGCAGAAGATCGGCATCGACTAGGATTGAGGACTGATACAACAACTTTTCTGTCATCGCGGGGCAGAAGGTTTGTGTATCCAGCTCAAACCCATTACACAACTATTCTTCCGTGTTGGCCTGACCATCTACTACCATAAGTTATTGCTTTGCCCTTGGTAAATGTTAAGGACCTCAAGCCAGTAGAGGATTCGACATCTTGCCATCAACTCATACCTGCCCCTGAACTTAACCACAATAGAGATTAGGCTCATCTTTATGACCATAGGTACCAATGCCATAGAACGCATCATTAGCAAGGAAAACCATGTAGAGAAAGGTTGTTTCCATTTTAGGTTAAGGATAGCCCCTAAGTTGCATCTCGTTCCGATATACGGATCGATGCAACGATTCTTCTACCTTAAGTAAAACCAAGTTTTAAGGGCGGTAGAACGAATTAAGTCTAATCCAGTTAGGTTAGTCAACGCTGCCGTTCGATCAGAGTGGCGCAGCGGAAGCGTGGTTAGGCTCTTTCCCACTGGCCCAAGATCGAAACATTTGATTTAGGTTATATGTACGGTTAGGTTATTAAATAGGATTTGAACCTTCCTTAAAAAAAGTACTCCTTGCCCTTCGCCAATTTCGGGGACAAAATTTTATTTTAAGGGGGGTAGATTGTAACACCCCGGATTTTGGCCAATCTGGGATTTGACGTCCTTAGGTAGTGGGTCAATTAAAACACCTGGAAAATCGTTCAGAACCCAATTTCATAGCCAAAGAAACCACTTAGGATTAATTCCTTTAGAAATTAAGTGTAAGTTAGCTAGCACAACGTTAGAGTAGCTGGGAAACAGTCCCTGATCACTTTAAATACGTTCTACAAGACCCAAATCGAGTAGAACGTATGACTCTATAATACTCTATAACCTCGGATCAAACTCTAAGCAGGTTTGTTCTCTGGACCACCTTAAAATTTTTTATTGGACCTAGACCGCGCGTCGAAAGTTCGATGCCTACTATCTTAGACCGTTAGAACCGCCTAGCTGGACTTGACAATCATTTCAAAAATCATGTCCAACCGATAATCACAGGCTATTTCATTGAGCCCGGACTGAAGAGAGTGCGAATAGGGACAGAATTGGAATTTGAAATTCAAATCTGGCACACGACTTGACATGTCAGTATTAAGCATTCTGACCGTCAGAATTCAGCCAAATTACACCCTCGGATCAGGAAAAATTTTTATTTCATATCATGAGATTTGCAGGCCTGATCTACGTGCGGTGACCGCTGAACTGAAACTGGACCGCCATGTGCGATCTGCGAACCCTGCCGGACTGAAAACTTGATGTATGCTAGATCCAGTATGCATGAGCTTAAGTCTGACCGCATTCAGCCAGGGGACCACCAGAAATGTCCTTTTGGACTGAAACAGCCCCGATTTGGTTACCCCTCAAGTGAAACTTGTTCCCGAGCCTATTTCGGGCAAGTTTGGGCTTATAAAAAGGGATGAAACCCTCACTCCTCTCTCCCATCCGAATTTACAAAAAAGCCCTAGATTGGGAGAGAGAAAAGGTGAGAGTTTGTGAGAGAAGGTGGGAGAGAATTCCCTGCTGCTTGTGCCACGTGCTCTAATCACCTGGCCGATGATTCCTCCACTTTTTCAAGTATGAAATAACCCTAGAAAGTTGCTGATTTGGGGTTTACTAGGATTCATAGCTTGTTAGCTGACGTAACTCGTGAATTAGGTTCTCTTATCGCTGTAGACGAAGCGTATACGCTCCGTTCGAATTTACACATCCATAAGAGACAAGGTGCGGATTTTAGACGCTTTGATTGACTGTTTCCAACGCTTTCAATGTCGTTTAATAGTAGATTATCGACGGCAACGCCGTTTGACATGTACAACATGCTGTCCATTTCCTGTTTCATAAACCGACGGAGAATATGAGATTTAGGGCATTTTAGTCATTTGTAGGAAGTACTGATTTCATTCATATTTTGCTGATGTGATTGACATGATTTGTTATCGCATTAGAATGTTAGGAATGCGTGCATAATTAGTTTGGTGAAGAGATTCGCCTAAATGCGCACTTCGGGTCGACATACTATATGTAGACTTAAGTGTGTAGTGTAAGTGTTTCTATTAATGCTTGTATTAGTATGTATTGAATGAAATGATGTTATGGATTAGTTTGAGATTGGTTTCTCAATTGATATGCTGATGTGAATGATTTTTTACATGTTAGCCATATGCATGATTTCATTATATGAATGAAATGCATGTGCTTGATGATTCACGTAAGGTGTATGTTATAACATGTGCTTGGTGATTTCATTATGATTTAGTTTGAGATTGAATTCTCAATTAATTTGCTGATGGAAATGATTTTCTATATGTTGACGATATGCATAATTTCATTATATGTGTGAAAGGCATGTATCAGGTGATTTGCTTAAGTTGTATGTTACAACATGTGTTAACATGCTCATATGGTGGTATTTCATTTCCAATTCTTTCACATGCTTTGCTGATGTGATTCCACATGTTTGGGACTGTACTTAGTCCAGGTAGTGGGTAACCGAGCGAATTCGTGGTTGGCTTATCTTTGCCACGAACGACGCGTCGATGAACGCGAGCCGTGTTTTGGAGTTGGCAGCAGTGGTTAGACCACACGAAGTGTTTTACGCACTTCATGTCGTTCAACTTGAGATGCGATCGTGCTAGTCGAGCCCGTCAAGTAACCCGACTAGCCGTTGTATGTTCACCCTGCATGAGTCATAACTGCTTGAACCTAGGGTACTCAACTTACCATTGTAAACCCTGTTAACCATGGTACCTTGATCCACGAAGACTCATGAGCCGGGCATGGTGGTATGGGACACCGTGGTCGAGCTGTCGGCCTACGCTGGGGCCACAAACCTCCCCGTAGTGACCAGTGAGCACCTAGTCTCATGAGCAGATTATGGTGGTATGGGATACTATATTCTTGCTGTCGGCCTACATTGATAAGGTGATGGGGGAACGGTGCAACGAGTGCGAGCAACAGCCCTGGCAGCCCTTTGTAGTGACCGCGAGCGTATTCTGAGTCTACGGGAGGCGACGACCCTTCCGTAGCAGTAGAGTACAGTAGGCCTGTATTGATAAGGTGATGGGGGAGCAGTGCAACGAGTGCGAGCAATAGCCCTGACAGCCCTTGCAGTGACCTACAAAATATACATCGTATGATATTACTAGGAGTGACGACCCTAGACAGGATCTGTGTTGGGATTGATATAAGGGAGGTACCTTAGTTTCCCAATCTTGCTGTTTGAATGGACTAATAACAACTCGAAAATCATATCACCATTACATTGCATGTTCCTGGAAGATGTGGAGCACTTTAGGGAGTGTGGCATGCCGCGGTCGTAAGATGGTCCCGTATGAGGGAGATCGTCGGTGAGGGCATACATCACGTCATGTCATATTGCATTAACAACAGTATTAGGATTGCTTGATTTATTGCTTTACTATTATCACATGATTGATTTGAGAATATGTTAATCCTTGCTCTATTATTCCACTGAGTTAGCTACTCACTCCCACGTTACGGGACGGTGTTCCTGGACACCCACCAGACCTTTTTGTGATTACAGATGATGGCACGGCCTGCGAGGCGGAGCCGAACTTGATGATGTTGATGATGATGAGGATCCCTCCTTTATGCGTATTCTGATTGACGGGATTACAGGGAGGTTGATTAGATACCTTGACACTTGTCATTTTATATTTTCAGAGCACTCATGTATATTCCTTTTGTTTACTTTTGGAGTATACATGTATGTATATAACTTGGTAACATGTTCACACTCTAGAGACATACAACAGTTTATATATGTTATACCTACTATCACAGTCTTCCGCTTGTGACTTTAACTGTCTCTGGAGTATGATATGCTGTTCTGGCTTAATCTCACTCATGTTTAATACATTATCACAGACAACATTCAATCATACATATCCATGTTGCATAAATAACATTTTAGAACTCGGGAGTTGGATTTTTGCTCGACTCCCCCGATTTTCGGGATGTTACAAAATGGGATTTGAGTGCTCAAATGGAAGGAAAATCAAGGGAAACTCAGCGATGGAGATGGGTTTTAAGGGGGTGGTGTAGATGGTGCATGAAAATGGAAGAAAAAAGTGCTTGGAGGGTGATTTTTAGGGAGATTTGAGAGATTTTTGAAGAAAGGTGAGCTTGGAGGGGTGGTTTGTGAAGAGAGGATGTGTTAGGGGTCTTTAAAATCGACCCAACATGGATCTGTGGGCCACACAACACCCTAGAAAAATTGGCCTGCGCCGGCCCGCCCGATCTGGCCCGAACGGCGGCGAGGCCTTGCCAATCCGGCGAGGTCCTCGCCGGTCTCTGGACATTCCAGTGAGGGCTCACCCATGGGGTAATGTCCTCCTACCCCCTGGGTCCCAAAAAGGTATGGGTCCCACCCTGGGCCCCCATGAAGATGCTCCGTTATGCCCCCTACTCAGTTTTGAGTAATTTCGAGTCCTTTTGGGTAGAATTTGATGCATGTTCATGCTTACCATTTTTAAATGGCTGGGATAGGATAAAACATGGTCTATACACATCAATTAATGGTCTAGAAGTGGGTTGGGATCGTTTCGCGTGATCACGGGTATGTACGGATCCAATCTCGGTGATCATTTTTAGTAATCCTTCACCAATTGGCGAAACTAGAAACCTAAACTTATTTCTAGATTTTTCTCGCACCCTCCTACATTAAATTGACATTAGCGTACATCGTGTGACCATAATCTAGGTCTAGTTTAATCCAAATTATGATCTGATACCAACTTGTAATGCCCTGAAAATCGAGGGTCGAGCATAACTCAGCTCCCGAGTTCCAAAACATCACTTATGCAACATTTTTAATGATGAATGTATGTTGTCTATATTAATGCATAAAATATGAAGTAGATTAAGCCAAATCAGCAAAATATAATCCAGGGACAGTTGTACTACGTAAGCGGAAGACTGAAATGAGTATATAAACCAGTATAAGTCCCCAAAATATGTATGCTTTGCTAGGTCAATAGTTACAAGTATTGTTTCAAAATACAAATGTCAAAATGTTATAATCCTCTACAAAGCATAAACCCTGAAGCCCCGATGATTCAGAATAGTCTAAGCGAACCCGCCTGAATACTGCATACACGAGAATATCTCCTCATCATTGTTGGAGCATAAAATAAGGAAAGTGGGTAAAGATAAGTGTTGTGCGGGTAAATGGCATTATTGTGCAGAAAAAGATAGTATTGTGTGAAAATGGGCCCTGTGCACAGACAGTTGGAGCGCACAACAAAATCCACACAATGGTTGGAGCATAACAAAATCCGCACAATGGTTGGAACACAATAGAATCTGCACAATGATTGGCGCACAGCAAGAGCCGCACAAAGTGAGGTCGCACGAAGCTTACGTAGCATGACTCACACGTGTGGAGGGGTTATAAATACCCCTTGACCCCTCTAGTGGGGTCATGAGCAATCGATCACAGCCATAACAAAAGTGGGAAAAGAAAGAAGAGAAGGTAAAGTCCGCAGCTAATGTGCGGGCCGCACAACACCACTAGCGCACAATGGTATTGGCACACATCGGAGGCCAGTGCACAAAGGGGTGCTCCAACGCACAATGGAGTCCAATGCACAACAGAGGCCGTCGCACAACAAGTTGCTGTGCACAACGACCTCTGTAGCGCACAATGACCTCTGCTTCTGCACAACGACCTTTGCTAGTGCACAATGATTTCTGATAGTGCAAAATGACTCCTAACATTGTGCAATGGCTTCTAAGATAGTACTCAATATTATGTTTAATATTTTCTTGTATTTGTATATAGTATGAAGGCTAATTCTTATGTTACTATAATATTCACAAATATTCTATTTGGAATCAAAGGAGAAAAGGATGTAAAGAATTCAGAATGAATGAACAAAATGATTATCCTCCATGTTTTGAATGAAAGTTTCCCATCCAAAACACATTTCGTTTCTTGTCGAAACAAAATGACGACTCCACTAGGGACTTAGGAATTACATATAAGATAATCACAACTGTTTGGCATCATTAAGGCGCCAAAATGGCGACTCTCAGTGGGAACATCCTACCTTTCATCTCCAAAATAGGTTATAAGTTAATATAAACACTAATCTATTATATTCTTTCAGGAATATACAAAAGAAGCAAGAAGAATACTACAATTACCTCAACAAATGGCAATCGCTCAAAAGAACACAGTCTTCTACTTTACTTCAACAGGGTTCGTTGTGCAGTATGCTGACGAACCGATTGGACATCATGAAGACAAAGTAACAATAAACAAGCAAATGGGATTGCAAACAACAGCTATAGTTGTGACTGCTTCACCAATAGCATGAGGAGAGATATGAATGGTTCATCATCACTCGTAGGAGGACCAAAGCCCAGAATGCAGCAGCAGCAAGAGCAACTATACCACCAAGCAGAATTAGAGGTCCAGTGACTCGAAACGCCGCCAGAAGGAATCCTGAACTCATCCCTCCTTCAATCTACCCTGAGCAAGTAGTTCCACAGTTAATGTCACATGATTTCCTGGCATTGACAACCCCGAAAGCTAGGTGGACAAGAGCACAAAAGGGTAAAGTAATGGCGGTAAATTCATCCGTGTCCACTTCGCCCCGCTTGGATAGCGGTAACGGAGGTGTAGGGAAGTTAAAACAAACCTCGTCCTCTCCCCCTTTCATAAGTCCTCTTTCATCGGCATATTCTTACCCTACCCCTACTACGATTTCATCAAAGAGTGGAGAAGCCACGGTCCACATGGCTGGAACTAATCAGGAAAATACGCCAAACACAGAAGACTGTGTGAATGCTGTGGTAGAAGCATAAAGAGTACTGATGGAAGAATGCAGAAGTCTTAGGGAAGCTTTAGCCACTCTTGCACATAATGTCGCCTGAATGGCTGCACCTCCAGCGACGAATAATATGAATGAGAGAGACCAACTCCCCGAGGGGTCACAACAGCCGAGAACAGGGTCGCATGGATCTGTTCCCACTACAGGTATAGAAACACAAGAAGAAGTACGATAAGTCATCGAAGAAGCAGTCAGAACAGAAAGAGAGTGTGAAAGTACTGGGAGATTCAGATACCGAACGCCATATCCAAGAGAAGTAGAAGATGTACCATTCCCAAAAAATTTTAAGCACCCAGACTTTCAAAAGTTCAACGGAGAGGGATCACCAGAAGAACATTTGATGCATTTTATCACTAGCATGGGGAATTTTGCCAAAGTACCTCAGTACTGCCTTCAATTATTTGGGTCTTTCTTGACAAATAAAGCATTCAGATGGTATGCTAGTTTAGCACCTGGATCGATACGAACCTGGGAACAAATGCAGGATGCATTTATGTCAAATTTTTTCTCGTCAAAGTGTGACGTTAGCATCTCATAGTTAGCCTTAGTATGATAGAGAGAGGGAGAGCCAGTGGAAAAGGTCATAAACAGGTGGTAGACGTTGGGAGGTTCTTGCAGGAAATTACCAGAAGAGAAAGAATAGGTGAAAATGTGTTTGAATTTTATGGAAACCAGGATAGCATTTAGCCTTACTAGTGCTGACGTACGGACCTTCTGTGATTTGGCTACAAAGGCACACGCTCTAGAATTAATGACACAAAAAATGCTAGCATTCAAGCATGACGCGGTCAGAAAGGGATCTCAGAGATTGATCACAAACATGGTTGAAAATGACAAAAGAAACCCGGAAGTAAGAGAAGTAAAGGGTAAAAGAACAAAAAGAAGGGAAGAGTCAGGTAGTCCTAGAGGAAAGTTTTATGACAAAAGGTTCCGGTCTTTAAATTCTCATGAAGGTTTCGCATTCGAAAAAGATGACGTACTCCCCATGTTGAATCAATTGCTAAAAGTAGGGACGATTGAATTTCTACTGTCGAAATGTCCCGAGGAGGCATCTAAAATAAAGGAAAGGGATTTCTCTCACTACCACCGTTTAGTAGGACACTCTACAGAAAATTGTTATACACTGAAGTGTATTATACAGAAAATGATAAACAACGGTGAGATAATAGTTGGGAAGGAGAAGGAAAGAGATAGAAAGGCAATAGCGAATGTACTTACTATGCGAGAAGATTACCAAATGAAGGGAATGACAGACGATTCGAAGACAACAAGGAAGGTTATTGTAACTATTTTGTGATCCGGAAGGAAAATAGGTAGTCCGTCAAGGTCGAAGAGTGAAAAAATGAAAACAAAAGCAATTGTGGATCATACAGGTAGCAATGACAACAATGGGAAAGGAAAAAGAAAAGAGACAGGGACAGTAACGTATGATATCATAAGTCATCTGAAAAGTATCCCAACTCGATTGAGTGTTTATGATGCTTTAAAGTTGTCAGAAGACTCCCGACGAAGCTTGATTAGAGACTTATCAGATGAAAATATAAGGGAGGTACTAATGGCCGAATTGGAAAATGAGAAACAAAGAGATTGTCTGCCAGTGATCTCTTTCTCTAATGAAGATTTGGTTTGTGAGGGTGAACACAATAGACCATTAATGATCATGGGATACATTCGGGGTAAACAAGTGAAAAGAATAATGCTGGATAATGGGTCTGCTGTAAACCTGTTGCCATTAACGATGCTTGATAAATTAGGTTATCAGTGCTCGAACCTGCACCCTAGTGGAATGATGATACAGGGCTTCAATCAAGAAGGGCAACGCGCACTTGGAAAGATAACGATAACGCTGGAGATAGGAGAACTAACTACGCATGTCATTTGCCATGTTATAAATGTAGTGACTACATATAATCTTCTTCTAGGAAGACCGTGGATGCATCAGAATGGCATCATCCCTTCTACCCAACATCAGTGTTTTAAATACTGTAAGGATGAGATACAAAATAAAGTAATAGTCGATGCAAAGCCGTATACGAAGGCCGAAGACTTTTTCGCAGACGCTAGTTATTATGATGCATTTACCAGTAAGGGAGAGAAAGAGAATGATGAGAACCAAGTCTAAGAAAATGCTTGCATAAGGATAGTGAGAGAAGAAGGGATGAAATCATCTACAGAAGAAAAAGCTAAGAAGAAGTTCTATTTTGTCTCAAAACATTTACGACAGCTAGGGCAAGAACCATTAACACTACTATCGCCTAGATAGTTCAAAATTCTACAGTCAAATTATACGGTACCGCTCCCATATGCTGAAAGAAGTCAGCCATTTCCCTACATGCCAAACAGGTTCTATGTAGAACCTAATGCAAAAAATCCACGACCAATCAAGTTTTATACTCCCCCAGAAATAAGACAAGACGAGGCGTACAACATTGGAATGAAAAATGAAAGCCTGACACCTGAAGAGTTGAAGAGATATAGTTTGGCAAGTCAGAAAATTATGAAGAAAATGGGTTTTGACTATGAAGAACCTGTTGGCTTAAATGGTGGAAGAGGAATTCAGATTCTAATTTGGGTTGATCAGAAGAAGCGGGAAAAATTTCACGGACTAGGGGCAGAATCTTCAGTGAATATGGTGACAGTTGATCAAATAAGAAAAGTGGACCTTGACATGATTAGCAAGCCTGAGACAGCTCCGAAGAAAATGGAGGATGGGGGTCAACCGACAATTGACAGCTTATAAGAAATAAATTTGGGGACAAAAGAAGAACCGCGAAATACTTTTATAAGTACCAATTTACCACAAGAAAAAGTTGATCGATACATCAGCTTGTTGAAAGAGAATAAATATGTTTTTACTTGGACGTATGCGGAAATGACAGGTTTAGAGCCAGCAATGGCCATGCATCAGCTGAATATCTTTAAGGATAAGAGACCCGTTAAACAGACATAGAGACGAATTCACCCAGATCTAGTTCCTAAGATAAAAGAAGAAATAAGCAAATTGATAAAGGTCAGATTCATTAGGGAAGTTAAATATCCCAAATGGATATCAAATATAGTCCCAGTGAAGAAAAGAATGGGCAGATAAGGGTTTGCATTAATTTCAGGGATTTAAACGATGCGTGTCTAAAGGATGATTATCTATTGCCTATAACCGAAATGTTAATTGATAGCACTACGCAGTACGCTATCATGTCTTTTATGGATGGATACACCGGGTACAATCAGATACGGATGGCGCCTGAAGACGAAGAGGCATCAACTTTCAGAATGCCGTTAGGGATATACTGTTATAAGGTTATGCCTTTCGGTCTCAAGAATGCTGGGGCAACATATTAGTGAGCAATACAAAATATTTTTCAAGACATGATGCATAAACATGTTGAGTGTTACGTTGATGATTTGGTGGTCAGGTCAGGAGATCATCAGGAGCATCAAGAACATCTGGCATCAGTCTTTCATCGGATTAGAAAGAAGCAATTGAAGATGAATCTAGCTAAATGCGCGTTTGGGGTACTGTCGAGGAAATTTCTTGGCTTTGTAATGAAGCACAGGTGTAACGCCCGGGAAAAATCCATACTTAGGCTCGAGTACCAACTCGACCAGAAATCGCATAGGATTAATTCCTTTAGAAAATAAGTGTAAGTTAGCTAGCGCAACGCTAGAGTAGCTGGGAAATACTCCCTGATCACTTTAAATACGTTCTACAAGACCCAAAGCGGGTAGAACCAATGACTCTATAATACTTTAAAACCTCGGATCAAACTCTAAGCCGGTTTGTTCTCTGGACCTCTTTGAAACTTTGTATTGGATCTAGACCGCACGTCGAAAGTCCGATACCTACTATCTTAGACAGTTAGAACCGCCTAGCTGGACTTGACAATCATTTCAAAAATCAAGTCCAACCGACATTCGCAGGCTATTTCACTGAGCCTGGACTGAAGAGAGTGAGAATAGGGTTAGATTTGGAATTTAAAATTCAAATCTGGCACACGACTTGACGTGTCAGTATTAAGCGTTCTGACCGTCAAAATTTATCCAAATTACACCCTCGGATCAGAAAAAATTTCTATTTCATATTATGAGACTTACAGACCTGATCTACGTGCGGTGACCTCTGAACTAAAACTGGACCGCCACGGGCGATCTACGAACACTGATGGTCTGAAAACGGGATGTGAGCGACATCCGATACGCATGAACTTAAGTCCGATCGCGTTCGGCCAGGGGACCGCCAGAAATGTCCTTTTGGACCGACACAGCCCCGATTTGGATATGCCTTAAGTATACATTGTTCCCGAGCCTATTTCGAGCATGTTTGGGCTTATAAAAGGGGTTGAAACCCTCACTCCTCTCTCCCATCCAAATTTGGAAAAAGCCCTAGGTTGAGAGAGAGAAAAGGTGAGAGTTTGTGAGAGAGAGTGGAGGAGAATTTTCCTGCTGTTGTGCTACCTGTTGCACGTGATTGAGCAACACGCTCCAATCACTTTGCCGGTGATTTCTCCACTTTTCTAGGTAAGAAAATACCATAATTAGTTGCTGATTTGCTGATTCTTTGTTTCCATAGACTGGTAGCTGATAGATCTTGTAAATCAGGTTGCCTAGTCGCCGTAGACGAAGCGTATACGCTCAGTTCGAATTAACACACCTATAAGAGAAAAGGTGCAGATTTTAGATGCTTTGATTGACTGTTTCCAATGCTTTCAATGTCGTTTAATAGTAGATTATCGACGGCAACACCGTTTGACATGTACAACATGCTGTCCGTTTCCTGTTTCGTAAGCAGACGAAGAATATGAGATTTAAGGCATTTTAGTCATTTGTAGGAAATACTGTTTTCATCCATAATTTGCTGATGTGATTGACATGGCTTCTTGTCGCATTAGAATACTAGGAATGCGTGCATAATTAGTTTGGTGAAGAGATTCGCCTAAATGCGCACTTTGAGTCGACATACTATATGTAGACTTAAGTGTGTAGTGTAAGTGTTTGTATAAATGCTTGTATTAGTATGTATTGAATTAAATGGTGTTATGATTTAGTTTGAGATTGATTTCTCAATTAATATGATGATGTAAATGATTTCCTACATGTTAGCTATATGCATGATTTCATTATATGTATGAAATGCATGTGCTTGATGATTCACTTAAGTTGTATGTTATAACATGTGTTAATATGCTCACATGGTTGTATTTCTTTTCCAATACTCTTACATGATTTGCTGATGTGGATTCATAATTGTTTGGGACTATACCTAGTCCAGGCAGTCGGCAACCGAGCAAGTTCGTGGTTGGCCTATCTTTTCCACGAACGACGCGTCGATGAACGCGAGCCGTGTTCTGGAGTTGGCGGCAGTGGTTAGGCCACACGAAGTGTTTTACGCACTTCATGTCGTTCGACTTGAGATGCGATCGTGCTAGTCGAGCCCGTCAAGTAACCCGACTGGCCGTTGTATGTTCACCTTGTATGAGTCATAACTGCTTGAACCTAGGGTACTGAACTTACCATTGTAAACCCTGTCAACCATGGTACCTTGATCCACGAAGACTCATGAGCCGGGTATGGTGGTATGGGACACTGTGGTCGAGCTGTCGGCCTACGCTAGGGCCACAAACCTCCCTATAGTGACTAGTGAGCACCTATGTCTCGTGAACAGATTATGGTGGTATGGGACACTATATTCTTACTGTCGACCTACACTAATTAGGTGACGAGTCCTTTGTAGTGACCACGAGCGTATTCTGAGTCTACAGGAGGCGACGACCCTTCCGTAGTAGTGAGAGTACAATAGGCCTGTATTGATAAGGTGATGGGGGAGCGGTGCAACAAGTGCGAGCAACAGCCCTAGCAGCCCTTGCAGCGACCTACAAAATATGCATCGTATGAGATTACTAGGAGTGACGACCCTAGACAGGATTTGTGTTGGGATTGATACAAGGGAAGTACCTTAGTTTCCCAATCCTGCTGTTTGAATGGACTAATAACAACTCGAAAATCATATAACCATCACGTTGCATGTGCCTGGAAGATATGGAGCACTGAGCGGTACGCAAACATGCTGCAGATGAAGATGGTACCGTATGAGGGAGAACGTCGGTGAGGGCATCTATCATGTCATGTCATATTGCATTAACAACAGTATTAGGATTGTTTGATTTACTGCTTTACTATTATTGCATGATTGATTTGAGAACATGTTAATCCTTGCTCTATTATTCCACTGAGTTAGCTACTCATTTCCACGTTACGGGATGGTGTTTGCAACACCCACCAGACCCTGTCTTAGATGCAGGTGACGCAGCGATCCAGGAGGTAGAGCCGGACTATAATGAGGACCAGGACGAGTTCTCATACATGCAGTACCACGACGGCTTTGCTTAGGTGGCCTGGGTTGACGAGACTTCTCAGTGGGACTATTTTGGATATTTGATTTTTTTTATTTACATGTATATGAGACTCAGAGATGTATTCATACTTTAGAGACAGTCGAGATCTACTTTGTTTTACCATACAGTGATATATATATTCTTTAGTCTTTCGCTTGCTTTTATCACTGGATCTGGAGTATGAATTGCAGTTTTGGTATACTTTTACTCATGTGAATTCTTTAACTCAGACAACATTGAATCATAATCATTTTTGTTGCATAAGTGACGGTCTGAAACTCGAGAGTTGAGTTTATACACGACCCCCGATTTTCAGGGTATTACAAGTTGATATCAGAGCATGAATAAGATTATATCGGGCCTAGGTTATGGTCACATGACGTACGCTGTCGCTTCCTTTGACTTAGGAGGATGTGAGAAGGGTCTAGAAACACTTATAGGATCGTAGATTCACCAATAAGCGAAGTCTATTTGTATCGATCGCGCGATCGAGTCCGTAACGCATCTAGGGTCGCGTGAAGTGACCTAAGTAGCTCCTAAGTTGTAGGTAGGTGGGTTGAGATGTTCTTTGAACGATTCTAAACCCGTAAATATGAATCCTTGGGCTATGGGACAACCACGACCCTTGCATTCAATCGCCAGGACTTAAAAACTCCGTTTCACATAATTTCTTCAAAATTCTTCTTCTCACCACTCCATTCTTCAATTATTTCTTATTTTTTTTATGTTAGTCATTGATCCTAATGTAAAAATGATATAAAATTATACTTTGATAAAATTTTATAGTGAATAGTAAAATTTCATGAAAACTGGCCATTAGGCCAATCTAAGTTTGCGATATTTAGAAAATAATAGTCTATATGGATGTATTAGCTCCTTCTACCCCAAAATCATATGCTGCATGATAGGGGATTGCATTCAGGTTTGTAGATTGGCCCCGGAAAGCCCTGAACGCATGTTTGGGCCTCCATAGGGCAATCTACAATGAACTAAGGTGGGGCCCATACATTTTTGGGGTCCCTGGACCATGGGGGACCAGACCCATGTGGTCCCACCGACCAACGTGAGGGACGGTCGGCGATGTCATCGCCGATCCGGCGATGCATCGCCATCCGATGTGGCCCACTTAATCTGAAACTTTGCACGTGGGGTATTTTGTGTAGTACACCCCCCCATGTAGGGTCCGTCCATAGAAAACCCCTAAATGGGGTACTTCCTTCACAACAGCCCCCATCCCTAGCTCCATTTTTATTTTCTTGCTGCCCTATCCCAAAATCGTGATTCCAAATCACTCCCAAACCCATTCTTTGTTGAAAATGACCCCACTCCATCACTCCATTGCAGTTTGCAACCCTCCTTCTTGCAAATATCATCCATTGGAGCTCTTACAACCCCCAAAATGAGCTGAAATCGTGTCACGCCCCAGACTCGGTAACCGGAATCACAAGGGACCCGATGGTCGGTTCTGGCCGTAACAGCCTCCATAGTACCCCATTCTTGGCTCCTGAGGCAAATTCCGATCCTGGGATCTTATAAGGAGGATTTTCATTACAGTATAATCATTACCAATATGAGCATACCCAAGATCACAGCAAATACATCTGAGAATAACACATCACAAAATCCACTAAAAATTTAAACTTTTACAATCATCCATAAGGTCCAAAAGGACATACATGAGATAAAAGGAAAAGAGGGAAAGGTCGGCAACACTGGAGTCCTCAAAAGATCCGCTCCACTCCACGCGCTGCTGCTATGATGCCTGCCTAGAATCTCCTACACGCATCAATCATGCATAAGCTTATAGAAGCTTAGAGGGTGGTGAAAGTGTGTGACAATGGTGCACAGAAGAATAGTAGGAGATGCAAGAAGGGAAATGTGCTCAATGGGAAAATCACTAACCTTACCAAGGCTTATCATGAATATGATGCAATGAGTACTGGATGTTAAACCAAGGTAATGCATGAAGGGGGCTTATACAACCAATGGTAATGCGATGCAAGTAATGCCAGTGCTCATATCCAAATCATAAGTCAAGTACATTTTCAATCATAAGGAAATCACCGGGGTCCATTACACTACTGAATGACTGTCGCTCTACAGACCCCGCACAGTCAAACGAGCATAAGAGACCTCACTATCCGCCTGTGGACAGCCAATCACCAATAAGGCCTGACGGTAGCGGACCCATTTACGATCTGGTCAGACTCAGCCTAGTAATGCCCACTACACACCAGGCAGGTAAGGCCACACCCCTATCCAACCGACTACACAACAGTGGGAGTCGCAACCTAACGGTATAAGGCCCTCGTACGCTCATGTATTCCACCCGGTCACGGCGTTGGAGCAGATCTTTGATACTATGGAAGTTTTGGGAATTTCACCCATGGGCATCCTATGCACCCGGTATGCTCAACTAATATTTTCAGTGTCCACACATACGGCCATTCACGAATATCCCTGTGGAGGTAAGGCCCTGATGAAGTAAGGGCAGATATCCACATGCTATGCAATGCTAGATGTATGAATCACACAATCACCCATGCATCAATCCCAAACATGCATCTCTCAGGGAGATACCAACATGTCCTACACAATGCCACAACCACGGCCAATCATTCCTCAACCAACATGCATATGATGTGTATGGGAGTGGGCCATGAAGATAAATAGGGGTGCCAACACGGTGGAGATGAACTCTCTACCTAACCATGAAGGGTCTAGGTACTTAACTAATTCCTCATAAGGAATACAACCTCTAGTGGGGGCCCATATACCTGGGGTAGCCCACAAGACTAAGGAGAACAATGGTATGGGCCTAAATAGTGAGATGGCTTAGCAAGGTTCTATGGTGGGCCTTTAACCACCCATAGAAGCCCATGGGCCTACCTTAAGGCCACCAAGGTAGACATCCAACCACAATTGGTCCCTAAGAGGTAGTCCATCTCTAATTGATCATGAATCAAGGACCAAGGCCCATGCAACATCAAAAATAAGAAATGAGCAGCCATAATTATACCACAACACTCATGTTGGGCTTCAGAAAGGGCGGCCCAAGGCCTACCCAAAATATGGGTTCAAGGGGAACACACATAACCCAAATCATATATACCACTATGAGCCCATAAGGGAAAGGTTAGGGCCCAACATAAAGGCCACTAATCTCATATATTATGGTGTCCTAGTGGGTGGCCCATTGCTCAAACCACATGGGCAATGTCATGCTCTTAGTCAAGTAAGTTGGGCCTACAACTCGGCCCAAGTATAAAGTTAATTTGATGGGAAATCAAGGGCCCATATACTTGTGTAATCTAGCCCACTAACCCAACATAATAGTGTAGTAAAATGGCCCAATAGTTCAATGGGTCTATCTGGAAAGTTCCAACCCAATTGGGCCTAAAGAGTTCAACAACTAGCTACATTCATGGACCCAATTAAATTCAACTGTGGTGGGCCTCAAAAGTGAATTTATTAAGCCCAAAATTTAAGAAACTAAAGGTATCAATTATCTCCTCTAATACCTTCATAAATGTGGTGGGCCTCACTCCTCAAAATTTCAGCCCAAGTCCAAGCATAATTATAATATGTTGTTGTCCTAAATTTGGGCACTCCATTGGAGTGGGCCCAAGGCCTCTAAAACTTTGGAAATTGAGGGTCATGGCCCCTCATCATGCATACAATGAGTTGAAACCCAAAAATATGGCCCACCATCAAGAGAAATATTTTTGTATTTTGGTTTTTATCAAGCATATTGCTGGACTGCACAACAGAAAAATTGGAAGTCCAGCCATCTTGGACCATTTTTTTGGATGCCCTAAAGGGGTCATTTGAGGCTGAAATTTTACATAGTGATACTTACATATATGGGTCACACCCTCACAAAATTTTAGAATTTTTATATATTTATAAGTATTTTAATTAGTTTAAACAAAATAGACTGTCCATGAAATCGGACAGACCTGAACGTCCCAACGTGGTGGGCTAGTCCGGCCCTTGCCACGGTGTGTACAGGGGTCCATTGGCCATGAAATTTGGTAGGTGGGTCCTACCATGAGTAGATCACATCCCTACAAAATTTTAGAAATTTTAGACACTTATAAATATTTTAATTCATTTAGATAAATCAATCTGTCCTAAAAATCAGACTCTAGGATGACCGCAGCACTATCTGAGGGTCGCAGGTCGCCAGAGTTCGACCGGTAGGACCGCGAGACCATAAGAAATGAAATACACACTCTCACACACACATGCACATATGTGAACTTGGGTCAGGTCTCACAACCCTCCCCACCAATAAAGAAATTTCGTCCTCGAAATTGACTAATCCAAGACAGAATAAAAGAGAACACCACCATCACATAGTAATCATCATACAAGAAAGGTAATACAAACAATCATATATCTATCAATTATCAAACAAATGAGGATAACACTCTCTAATCTTAGCCTCACATTCCCAAGACACTTCAGCCTCCGAATGATGACCCCATTGCACTTTCACCAAGGAAATGACCTTAGTCCTGAGGACCTGCTCCTTCCGATCAAGAATACGAATCGGCTGCTCAATGTAAGAAGCATCCTCACGGACCTCAAGTGGCTGCCAATTAATTATAGGAATAGTGTCCGACCCACATTTTCTCAACATAGAAACATGAAATATGTCGTGGATCACAGACAACTCAGGATGTAAGGAAAGCCTATAGGCCACAGCGCCTACGCGCTCGGTAATCTCAAAAGGTCCAATAAATCTCGGGGTGAGCTTGCCCTTCACACCAAAGCGAACCACGCCTTTCATAGGCGAGACCTTGAGATACACCATGTCCCCGACTACGAACTCAAGGGGTCGACGCCGACGATCAGCATAAATCTTCTGCCGGCTCTGAGCTGTGCGCATCCTCTGCCTAATAACATCAATAGCCTCTGACGTCTGTTGCACAAGCTAGAGACCTAAGAGACGACGCTCTCTAACCTTGGTCCAACAACTAGGAGATCTACATAGCCTACCATAAAGTGCCTCGAAAGGAGCCATGCCGATATTCGACTGATAACTGTTGTTGTATGCAAACTCGGCGAGGCGCATATGCTCATCCCAACTGCCCGCAAAGTCGATCACACAAGCCCTGAGCATATCCTCAAGGATCTGGTTGACCCTTTCGGTCTGCCCATCTGTCTGCGGATCATAAGCGGTGCTGAGATGTAAAGTGACCCCCAGTGCCTGCTGAAAATTCCTCCAAAACTGAGATGTAAACCTAGAGTCTCGGTCTGAAACAATCGAAACTGGGACACCGTGCAGTCTCACTATCTCCTCAATAAATATCCTCGTCAACCGGTCCATAGACTAGGAAGCACGTACTGGAATGAAATGAGCCGACTTTGTCAAACGATCGACGATAACCCAGATGGTATCATGACTGTGCTGAGTCCTCGACAAACCTGCGATGAAATCCATCGATATGTGCTCCCACTTCCACTCTGGAACGCTCAACGGCTGCAAGGGACCAGGGGGTCTTTGATGATCGGCCTTGACACACTGGCATGTGTCACACTCAGCCACAAAACTCGCAATCTGGCGCTTCATCCCCTGCCAAAAGTACTGCCTCCTCATATCACGATACATCTTCGTAGAGCCCGGGTGGATAGTAAGTCTCGATCGGTGTGCCTCGGTCATCAGATCACGACGCAACTCTAGAATGTCCGGGACACACAACCGGCCCCTGAAGCGTAACCCACCATCGAAACCAATATGCCAATCTGACTGCTCCACGGAGGCGGCCTCTGCTCGGTACTCCTGAAGTGACTCGTCCGTCTGCTGAGCCTCGATCACCCTATCCACCAAGGAGGGTTGAATCGACAAGCTCGAAAGCTGAACAGTGGAAGACTGCAGACCGAACTCAAAGTCAAACTCTGAAACATCCTCGAGCATCTGGCACTGTCCAACCATCATATGTGCCACCAGGCCTCGTGGCTGACGGCTGAGCGCGTTCGCCACCACGTTCGCCTTGCCCAGGTGGTACTGAAGGTCAAAATCATAATCCTTTAGCAACTTCATCCATCGCCTCTGCCGCAGGTTTAACTCGGACTGCGAAAATAGATACTTCAAGCTCTTATGATCCAAGAAGAGCTCGAACCTGACCCCATATAGATAATGCCTCCACACCTTCAGTGCGAATACAATTGCTGCAAGCTCTAAATCATGAGTGGGGTAGTTCAGCTCATGGACCTTGAGCTGATGCGAGGCATACGCTACTGGCTTCCCATACTACATCAGTACAGCACCCAAGCCAACTCTAGAGGCATCAGTAAAGACAACAAAACCCTCACTCCCATCAGGAAGAGTGAGGACAGGAGCGGACGTGAGGTGGTCCTTCAACTCCAAAAATGCCTTCTCGCAAGTGTCACTCCAGATGAACTCGACGCCCTTCCGCGTCAACCGGGTCAGCAGTGCCGCAATACGGGAGAAACCCTCGATAAATCATCGATAATATCCCACTAGACCAAGGAAGCTGTGAATCTCAGACGCGTTCGTGGGTTGACCCCACTGACGCACTGCATCAACCTTCGAGGGGTCCACAGCGACACCCTCCCTTGTCACCACATGACCAAGGAACTTCATCTCCTCCTGCCAAAACTCGCACTTCTCCAGCTTCGCATACAGTTGGTGGGCACGAAGGGTCTCAAGTACAATCCGCAGGTGCTCGGCATGGTCCTCACGGCTCCTCGAATATACAAGAATATCATCAATGAATACCACCACGAACTGATCGAGGAACGGCCGAAAGACCTCGTTCATCAGCTGCATGAATATGGTGGGCGCGTTGGTCAGTCCGAACGACATGACCAGGAACTCGAAGTGACCATAATGTGTCCGAAACACCGTCTTCGAAATGTCCTCCTCTCGGACCCAAATCTGATGGTAACCGGAACGTAAGTCTATCTTGGAAAAATACTGTGCACCCTGCAACTAATCGAACAGATCATTAATACGGGAAAGCGGGTATCAGTTCTTGATGGTGACTCTGTTGAGCTCACGATAATCTATACAGAGTCGCAACGAGCCATCCTTCTTCTTCACAAACAATACCGGGGCTCCCCAAGGTAAACTGCTGAGACGAATGAAACCTAACTCCCGAAGCTCATCCAACTGCTCCTGCAGTTCTCACAACTCTAACGGTGCCATTCGGTAGGGGGCCTTTGAGATAGGAGCAGTACTAGACACCAAATCTATCTGGAACTCCACTTGTCGACGTGGTGGCAAACCCGGAATCTCCTGAAACACATCCGGGTACTCACGAACAACTGGCCGCTGCTCAATACTCTCTGCCATAGAATCCTCAACGACCGAAGCCAAGAAGTTAGATAACATCTCTCTTCTAGGCTCGGCGACGAACTGAAACACTGGCAAGCCTGGAATATGAAATGTAACTGTCCTCGCAGCACAGTCTAAGACGGCACGATACTCCGCAAGCCAGTCCATACCTAGAATCACATCAAATCCTACCATCGACATCACGAACAAATCGGCAGGAAGGAACATCTCACCCACTAACACCGGGCAAGAAGGACAGCGACAGGTCAATATCACAGACTTCCCCATGAGAGTCAAAACGGTCAAGGCCTCGGACACAGACTCCGATGGAATACCAGTCGATCGGTAAAACTACTTGCCCACAAACGAATGGGAAGCACCAGAATCAAACAAAACATGAGCAATGCAAGTAGAAACAAGAAGAATACCCTCAATGACTCCACCGGTCGACAACTGCGGGTCCTGGCCTAGCGCCTACTGCGCAGAATAAAAGCAGCCCTGAGCTGGTAGGGGAAGCAATCCGAAAGACTGATGGTCCTGAGTCTGAGCCTGCTGGGCTGATATACACACTGGACCTAAGGATCGAACAACATATGGATATCCCCTCTATTGATGCTGCTGCTGCTGCTGTCTCTGATGGGGAGGTCTGCCTGCCTGCCTCTGCTGCTGAGGAGGAGCCCTAGGAGCGGCGGGTGAAAGCTGAGCTCTCTGCTGCTGCTGAGGAGGACGAGGAGGAGGCAACTGCGGTGGCCTCTGCTGCTGAATGGGGAGAGGGCACTCACGCCTCCGATGCCCAATCTGTCCATAGCCAAAGCATACACCTGAAAAGGGGCCAGAAGATGAGGCTGCTGGCGGTGCCAAAGATGATGAAAAAGCCACTGTCTGAACTGCGGGCTGTCGAAATCCTGATCTGCCTCTCCGTCTCTGCTGACGGTACTGCCTGGAACTACCGGCTGGTACTCTCCTCTTTCGGTCTCCACTGGAACTCTGCTCTCTCGACCTTTGGGCCATAGCCCAGTCCTCCTAATAAACTAGTGCTCGATACACAACCTGGTCGAACGTCTCCAAGCAATGCGCTAAAACACGACTGCGAAGGGCAGGGCGTAAACCAGTCACAAAACGACGAGCTCTCATCTTCTCATCACTGGTCAGATGAGGATCAAATCTAGAAAAGGCCAAGAAACGGGCCTCATACTGAGATACAGTCATATCACCCTGCATTAGGGTCTCAAACTCAATCGCCCGCTGGATCTGAACATGTTCAGGGAAAAACTTTTGGTCGAAACGGATCACGAACTCCTCCCATGTCCAAACAAACTGAGGTCCAACCATCCTAGATATGGATGACCACCAATGACGGGCCTCACCCTGAAGGAGATAGGTCACAAGGGATACTCTCTGGCCTGCAGATACTCTCTGGCCTGCAGGACACTGTATAGTGTCAAAAATCCTCTCAACCTCAGTGCGCCAAGCCTCGGCGGCAGAAGGGTTAGGATCACCACTAAATCTCGGGGGATCATGCTTCGGAACTCTCGAGCTATGACACTAGCATGGGGTAAGTCAGACCACCTGGAAACCTCAGCGGTAGCTGGCTGATGGGTCTGCAATGCGGTGCCAACAAGCTGCATTAACTGCTGAAAATGCTCAGCTCCTATAGGTATTGTCGAAAAGGTAGGGGCGGCAATCGCCTCAGGTGGAGGCACGGGTGCAGCCGACGGGGTAGGAGCCTCAGTAACTGGAACAGCAGGCTGAGTAGGGCGAATAGGTGGGGGAACTGGAGCAACTGGAGGTACAGGCGCTACGGGCTCAACTGGAGGAACAGGCCGGATCGGGACCTCAGGAATCGGATCCTCAACTACTAGAGCAGGACGTGCTCGAGTAGGATGGGTACCTCGGGCGCCTCGCCCACGGGCACCACGACCACAGGCGCCACGACCACGAGTGTCACGACCACGCGACATCGTATATAAAATAATGATGACGTAAGGAATCAGGTCAGTTACAGGCTCAATACGGAGCGAAAGGAAGGATCTCGGGACACTACTTACCCCATGTTCTTGGCAGACATGTGATGTTCCCTAGAGTCATTCCAGAATTACTTTCTATGCTCTGATACCAACTCCTGTCACGCCCCAGACTCGGTAACCGGAATCACAAGGGACCCGATGGTCGGTTCTGGCCGTAACAGCCTCCATAGTACCCCATTCTTGGCTCCTGAGGCAAATTCCGATCCTGCGATCTTATAAGGAGGATTTTCATTACAGTATAATCATTACCAATATGAGCATACCCAAGATCACAGCAAATACATCTGAGAATAATAAAGGAACACATCACAAAATCCACTAAAAATTTAAACTTTTACAATCATCCATAAGGTCCAAAAGGATATACATGAGATAAAGGGAGAAGAGGAAAAGGTCGGCAACACTGGAGTCCTCAAAAGCTCCGCTCTACTCCACACGCTGCTGCTGCCTGCCTAGAATCTCCTGTACGCATCAATCGTGCATAAGCTTAAAGAAGCTTAGAGGGTGGTGAAAGTGTGTGACAATGGTATACAGAAGAATAGTAGGAGATGCAAGAAGGGAAATGTGCTCAATGGAAATATCACTAACCTTACCAAGGCTTATCATGAATATGATGCAATGAGTACTGGATGTTAAAACAAGGCAATGCATGAAGGGGGCTTGCACAACCAATGCTAATGCGATGCAAGTAATGCCAGTGCTCGTATCCAAATCATAAGTCAAGTACATTTCCAATCATAAGGAAATCACCGGGGTTCATTACACTATTGAATGACTGTCGCTTTACAGACCTCGCACAGTCAAACGAGCATAAGAGACCTCACTACCCGCCTGTGGACAACCAATCACCAACAAGGTCTGACGGTAACAGACCCATTTATGAGCTGGTCAGAATCAGCCTAGCAATGCCCACTACACACCAGGCATGTAAGGCCACACCCCTATCCAACCGACTACACGACAGTGGGAGTCGCAGCCTAACGGTATAAGGCCCTCGTACGCTCATGTATTCCACCCGGTCACGGCGTTGGAGCAGATCCTTGGTACCATGGAAGTTTTGAGAATTTCACCCATGGGCATCCTATGCACCCGGTATGCTCAACTAATATTTTCGGTGTCCACACATACGGCCATCCACGAATATCCCTGTGGAGGTAAGGCCCTGATGAAGTAAGGGCAGATATCCACATGCTATGCAATGCTAGATGCATGAATCACACAATCACCCATGCATCAATCCCAAACATGCATCTCTCAGGGAGATACCAACATGTCCTACACAATGCCACAACCATGGCCAATCATTCCTCAACCAACATACATATGATGTGTATGGGAGTGGGCCATGAAGATAAATAGGGGTGCTAACACGGTGGAGATGAACTCTCTACCTAACCATGAAGGGTCTAGGTACTTAACTAATTCCTCATAAGGAATACAACCTCCAGTGGGGGCCCATATACCTGAGGTAGCCCACAAGACTAAGGAGAACAATGGTATGGGCCTAAATAGTGAGATGGCTTAGCAAGGTTCTATGGTGGGCCTTTAACCACCCATAGAAGCCCATGGGCCTACCTTAAGGCCACCAAGGTGGACATCCAACCACAATTGGTCCCTAAGAGTAGTCCATCTCTAATTGATCATGAATCAAGGACCAAGGCCCATGCAACATCAAAAATAAGAAATGAGCAGCCATAATTATCCACAACACTCATGTTAGGCTTCAGAAAGGGCGGCCCAAGGCCTACCCAAAATATAGGTTCAAGGGGAACACACATAACCTAAATCATATATACCACTATGGGCCCATAAGGAAAAGGTTAGGGCCCAACATAAAGGCCACTAATCCCATATATTATGGTGGCCTAGTGGGCGGCCCATTGCTCAAACCACATGGGCAATGTCATGCTCTTAGTCAAGTTGGGCCTACAAATCGGCCCAAGTATAAAGTTAATTTGATGGGCAATCAAGGGCCTATATACTTGTGTAATCTGGCCCACTAACCCAACATAATAGTATAGTAAAATGGCCCAATAGTTCAATGGGTCTATCTGGAAAGTTCCAACCCAATTGGGCCTAAAGAGTTCAACAACTAGCTACATTCATGGACCCAATTAAATTCAACTGTGGTGGGCCTCAAAAGTGTATTTATTAAGCCCAAAATTTAAGAAAATAAAGGTATCAATTATCTCCTCTAATACCTTCATAAATGTGGTGGGCCTCACTCCTCAAAATTTCAGCCCAAGTCCAAGCATAATTATAACATGTTGTTGTCCTAAATTTGGGCACTCTATTGGAGTGGGCCCAAGGCCTCTAAAACTCTAAAAACTGAGGGTCATGGCCCCTCATCATGCATATAATGAGAGGAAACCCAAAAATATGGCCCACCATCAAGAGAAATATTTTTGAATTTTTGTTTTTATCAAGCATATTGCTGGACTGCACAACAGAAAAATTGGGAGTCCAGCCATCTTAGACCATTTTTTTGGATGCACTAAAGGGGTCATTTGAGGCTGAAATTTTACAGAGTGATACTTACATATGTAGGCCACACCCCCACAAAAGTTTAAAATTTTTATGTATTTATAAGTATTTTAATTATTTTAAACAAAATAGACTGTCTATGAAATCGGACAAACCGGAACGTCCCAACATGGTAGGCCAATCCGGCCCTTACCACGGTGTGTACAGTGGTCCATTGGCCCTGAAATTTGGTAGATGGGTCCTACCATGAGTAGATCACATCTCTACAAAATTTTAAAATTTTTAGACACATATAAATATTTTAATTCATTTATATAAATTAATCTGTCCTAAAAATCGGACTGATCTGGACACTATATTATAGTGGGCCAGTCCAGCCACCACTATGGTACGTACAGGTGTCCATTGGTCCCCAAATTTTGTAGGTGGGTCCTACCTTGAGTAGGCCACCCCTGAATAAATTTTTATAATTTTTAAACACCTATAGATATTTTAATAAATTTCAGAAATCCAACTGTCCGTGGTGGAATGTTGCTGGAATAGTGTAGAAAATCCAGACTGTCAACCTCACTTGGACCATACCTTTGGGACCTCAATTAAGGTCAGATGGAGCTGAAATTTGGGAAACATCAAGATGAGATCCCCACCTTTCAGAAAAGTATATTTGATGGGTGTGAATAGTCCCCCAAACAGTCCCAAAATCTGGTCAAAAAACAAACAGAAATTGTCCAGAAAATTCTGGACAGCAACATGTACTTAGATAAAATTTATTATATAAGTTAAATAAAAAGGAAAACACAGTAATGGAGGATGGTGTGGCCTTCCTTAGTAGGCCCCACAAATGTCCATGTCATAACCTAAAGCCAACACACCTTGCATGCATCATTAAGGCAGCAAGTAGGACACCCAAAATCAAACAATGGGCAGTTTGGGCATCCCACCTTGCTGAAATTTATGGATGTCCTAGGCCCACTAAATGAGCCACACACATCAAGAAATAAAATGAGAAAAAAAGAGAGATAGAAGGATAATCCGGACATAGGGAAAGGGCTCCGCCACTATCGAGCCCTCCCTAGATCAATCACACTCATACATCATACATAGATTTACATTTATAACATGAATCTTGCACATGCATGGCCTATAATTAAAATGCATGGTGAGGATGCCATCCCCACCATGGTTATAAGGTCTAGATGACCCAAACATAATATGATATGAAAGAAAATGGTCATGATGGGGCCCATAGAGAAAGGCCCCATGCATGGATCATGCATGCATAAGATATGCCATTAGGCCACAACCATGGGATTGTGTAGGATCTCCACTATTGATTGGTGGGTCCTACACTTCCCTCATGAAAAAATAGAAACTATCTATGCTATAGAAAATAGATTTTTACATCTAAAGGAGCACCCACCTCAAAGATGACCACCAAACTTTCACACTAAGGTCCTTTAGCACCAAGGGAGATGGATCAATGGTAGAGATGAGGTTTCAAGGGTTAGATGGTGGGGGATTAAGGAGGAAGGTGGCTGGAAAAATGGAGGAAAATAGGCTGGAAAAATGGAGAAAAATTGCTAGAAAAGAAGAGAAGAGAGAGAGAAATGAGAGGAAAAGAGAGGAAAAATCTTTTTAAAGAAAGTAATCATTAACCTATGGTGATACAAACAATGTTGCTAGGGTAGGTTAGGTGTGGGTGGTGTGTGAGGTCTTGGTAGTGTGAGTTATGGAGATTTAGGTGGTGTGTGTAGTGTGTGTTGGAACTTGTGCAAAAGAGGGAGTGTGGGCCACATGCACCACTCCAAGGTGGGCCACTTGATCGAAATCAAGGGTCATATAATGAAACGTACACAACTTATGATCCACATATCGGATGGATGCATAAGATGAGGCATTGGAACCGCGGCAACAATGCGGTCGCAATGGCATAGGTCTCAGCTCGATCCGAGTCGGGTCTACTTGATCAGACTCTAGGATGACCACAACACTATCTAAGGGTCGCAGGTCACCAGAGTTCGACCGGTAGGACCGCGAGACCACAAGAAATGAAATGCACACTCTCACACACATGCACATATGTGAACTTAGGTCGGGTCTCACAAATCACAAGGAGCTCCATTCCCCTTTTTCATTCTCTTTTCTTTTTGAAAATCCATCCTTGGGGAGCTTAAAGCATCCCTCTACAACGCCTAGATCTCCCTTTTTCGGTTTGGGCAACCATTTCTTTGCATTTCTCCCATTTTTCATGGCTTTTGTTGAAGCCATTTTGGGTATTTTATCTCTCTCAACCATCGTCTCTTTGATGGGAAAGAGAAAGACCGCAGTGGATGAGGCTGGGCCTAGTTGCCCTGCTCAATCGAGAAGACTGAGGGGTGGCGCCGCTAGCTCAAGCGCCGCCACAAGTCCAAGCACAGCCCGAGAGTTCCATACAAAGTGGGATTTGGATCCCCATACTCAACTTGGGCGAGTGATTTTAGCAAAGATGCCTCACGGATAATACACTGACCGTAAGGTGTTGTTTGAGGTGGATGTGAAAGGATGACTATTCGACGAATTCCTGTTATTCGAGCGCATTGAAGCTGCGCATTGGGGTCCGCTCTTTAAAGCTCGTTCTCGTGCTAATGGGAGCACCGTTCGTGCCTTCTACGCTCGTATCTAGAGTCTTACATTGGAGCCATTGCAGTTCAAGATTCCTTTTGGTAGGGACCGGATGGCTACGATTGATGTTCGGTTGATAGCACGACTTCTGAATGTGCCTTTCTATCAGAGATGCCTCTCGGTCAATACACTGATCGCAAAGTGTTGTTTGAGGCGGACGTGGAAGGGCGATTGTTCAGTAAATTTTTATTGTTCGAGCGCATTGAAGCTGCGCATTGGGGTCCGATCTTTGAAGCTCGCGCTCGTGCTAATGTGAACACCGTTCGTGCCTTCTACGCTTGTATCCAGAATCCTACCTTGGAGCCATTGCAGTTCAAAATCTCTTTTGGTAGAGATCGGATGGCTACGATTGATGTACGACTGATTGCGTGACTTCTGAACGTGCCTCTTGGTGATGTTCATCCTAGTGAGAAGAATTTGAAGAGTAGGCATGAACGAGATCGCCACACCAGGTTTCTGTGCGGTAAGTTGGTTCCATGGTAGTCTAATAATAGCCTCAAGGCGACGTATATGTCTGATGATTTGCGCCTGCTGCACCATATCTGCACGTTCAATGTTTATCCCAGGTCGATGAATCGCATTGAATGTACACGGCTTATGGTCGATTTCTTGTATCTGGTGGCCCAGGGAGAGAATGTATGTATGGCCACTTTCATCTTGCGACAAATAATCCTCATAGCCAAGTCAAGAAGAACGTCCGAATCACTTCCTTTTGGCCGACTGATATGCAAGATCACGCTTGAGTTTGCTTACAGACTTGGGCTGAAATTTCCAGTTTCGATTCATAGCATTGATGAGTCGACTATGGTTAAGATGAAGATTGGGTCTCAGTACCGTGAGAATCAGCTTGAGGAGGATAGCGAGGATGACTTTAATGATGAGGAGGATCCAAGTGAGGGAGAACCTGGAGCTGAAGTTCAGGAAGAAGTCCAGGAAGAGGCAGAAGAGGAGGCTCAGGATACAGATAAGAGCCATCCTCCTTCTGCGCAGGCTACTAGCGATGATCGCATTGCTCGGATTGAGGAGAGTCAGATCGCCTTGCGAAGGGAAGTTCAGGAACTTTGTGCTGAAGTCGAGGATGTCAAGGCCGTTACGAAGAGAAAATTCAGCAAGGTGACTCGTACCTTGAAGGCGATCCTGTGCTGCTTGCAGGATAAGGGTGCTCCTCCTCCGTCACCCGACTCAGACAAGCGATGAGATCTTTGATGTTGTTGTTAGTAGTTAGTCATTTCCTGCTTTAAGTTGTGTAAGCCTGTTAGGGCTAGTGCTTTGCTTATGTTGCTGTTGTAATTTTAACTGTCTTAGTTCCCATGTATTTCTCATCATGATGCTTGTAAGGATATATCCCTTGTATTGTGACAATTTTAATTAAATGAAATGCATAGAATGCCTTTGACTCCTTGTGTGAATGATTGCGGTGTATTTGTGCTATTGAGACTGACAAGGTTGTGCCCTATTTTGAATATAGGGAATGCCGCCCAAGGCTACGCGGAGCACGGCTCGACTTGCATTGACTGAGCCTATGGATCAGGCTCCTTCACAGTCTGACGCACATGCGGACCCTGCTGTGGGCCCGATTCCTGAGACAGTGCGCTCGTCTCAGCCTATTGCTGGTCCTACAGTTGGACCACCGCCGTTCACACCGCCAGTCAGAGAGGCGTATCGCGCATCTTCTTCGGCGCAACACACGCCACAGCTTGCTCCACCTCCCGACAGATTCGAGCAAATGATGGCTATGATGCTGCAGCAGCAGCAGCTCCTGACTACTATTGTGGGGACACTAGCCCAGGGTGGGGGTGTGACTCCACTTGCACCACCTGCGCATCCAGCTGAGGATGCTGATGCATATGCCCAGGATGAGGGCATGGCTCATCTTGCACCACCTGCTTACCCTGCGGGGAACGCCGCAGATATGCGGGGCTTGTTAGAGCGATTCCAGCGCTTACGGCCTCCCACTTTTACAGGTTCTCATAGACCCGAGGAAGCCGAGTATTGGCTCGACCGTGTGTCGAAGATATTGCGGATGCTTCATTGTACAGAGGCTGAGCAGGTAGAGTTGGCTACGTTCCTGTTTGAGAGAGAGGCCAGCTTGTGGTGGGATAGCATATTGTGGACCGTTGCTGCCGATTATGTATGGACATGGGCAGTGTTTGAGTTTCGCTTCCATGAGAAGTATTATCCCCAGACGTATAGGCATGACCGGAAGAATGAGTTTCTCCGCCTCAGACAGGGAGCCATGACAGTCACGGAGTATGAGCATCGGTTCACGGAGTAGGGCAGATACGTCTCGACTATTTTGGCTGATGAGCAGATGTGCATACAGTGCTTTTCAGAGGGTTTGCGACTGGATATTCGGTCAAAGATGTGCTGTGTGAGCATTCCCTCCTATGCGGAGTTGATTCACATGTCTATGCGGGCAGAGCAAGATGTGGATCGACTTACGCGATCTCGTGGCCCTGTTGCTCCTAGGCCACGACCAGAGATGTAGGACAGGCCCTTTGCGAGCAAGAGGCCTCACGTCGACCCTCCTACTAGGGCTACCATGCCAGTACCCCCGATGCGGTGCTCTGATTTACTATGCACATATTGTGGGAGAGAGGGCTACTTGGCGCAGAGTTGTTTTTCTAGGATGTGGGACAGTGGTTTCTCGTCGCCACAGAAGATCGACCGTACACGTCCACAGGCGATATCAGCACCGCCTATACGGTTGGCTCCTACGCACCCTTCGTTCAGACCTCCGGTATCGCAAATCAGGCAGACTTCACGGCCTGTGGCGTAACGGCCGAACTAACCACAGCAGGCACGGGTTCATGCCTTGACAGCAGAGGCAGCTGCGACACAGACTTCTCAGCATTCAGCCTTCGAGGTTACTGCCCATATTGGAGGTACTCCTATTCTCGTGATGGTGGACACTGGTTCCATTTCTTTGATATCACGTGCTATAGTTGGGCGTCTTGGGCTACAACTATTACTATGGATGGGGTGCGAGTTTATACAGCTCACGGGTCCTTTACAGATGCCACCCAGATGTGTGAGGGTTGTTTGGTGGATCTGGGGGGCAAGACGATGGCTTTAGATCTCGTCGTCGATCCCGCTCTGGTTTATCTCGATGTCATTCTTGGCATGGACTGGTTGACTGCAGCGAGGGCCGAGATTGACTGCGAGACTCGTATAGTGACAGCCTACGAGCCAGAGGGAGCATCCTTCAGGTTTTCAGTGCGAGTAAATCTCTCTTTCCGCATACTTAGTTACGCCACCTTATTGCGAGACGCTGGTGCCCAGATGCTTGGGCATACGCCAGTCGTTTGTGAGTTTGGGGATTTGTTCAGAAAGATCACTGGCTTGCCACCCCAACCAGTGATCGATTTCATTATCGATCTGGTTCCTGGTTCCTCGCCCGTCTCACTGCCGACGTATCACATGGCACCGTGTGAGATGGAGGAGTTGAGGACGCAGATTGAAGGGTCTGACGATATAAGAAATCCAATTCCATTTAGACAATCTTGACCCTAAGCAATAGAAGAATTCCCTGTAGTAGAAATGGTATGGAACCATTTAACGTATAATCTTTGGCTTTAGATTATAGCTACTGAGTTACAGACTAGCCTACTAGTTACTTTAAGTAGTGTAAAGCCTGTATATGCTAAGGAATTGTAGGTTAGATTTGGTTGAAGTAGAACATTATTCCTTCGATAAATCCCTTTATGACTTATAGACTTATGTTGTCGCCCATAGGAAAGAACCATCCACTCTCAGGGAATGTTTATAAATCCCTCAGATTGAACTTACAATGTACTAGCACGCCTCTTATAATTGCCTTCCCCAAAGGGCTTATTGCATTCGGGAACGCGGAGTAAAGGAAATGTAATTATCAATGAAGTATTCGCGGTTTGAATTGACTTCTCAATCCTGGTAGTTGCCAATAAATCCAATGCTCTGATCAAGCAGAAGATCGGCATCGTTTAGGATTAAGAACTGATACAGTAAATTTCTGTTCTAGGCAGAAAGTCTATGTATCCGGCTCAGACCCACTACACAACTCTTCTTCCGCGTTGGTTCGACCACATATAACCAAAAGTTATTGCTTTATCTTTGAGAAATGGCGAGGACTTAAAGCCAGTAGAGAATTCGATATCTTGCCACCAACTCATGCTTGCCCCTAAACTTAACCACAATAGAGATTAGGCTCATCTCTATGATCATAGGTACCAATGCCACAGAACGCATCATTAGTAAGGAAAACCCTGTAGAGAAAGGTTGTTTCCATTTTAGGTTAAGAATAGCCCCTAAGTTGCGCCTCGTTCCAATATACGGATCGATGCAAAGATTCTTCAACCTTAAGTAAAACCAAGTTTTAAAGGGGGTAGAACGTAATGAGTCCAATCCAGTTAGGTTAGTCAACACTGCCGTTCGATCTGAGTGGCGCAGCGGAAGAGTGCTTGGCCTCTTTCCCACTGGCCCAGGATCGAAACATTTGAGTTAGGATGTACGTACAGTTAGGTCATTAAATAGGATTTGAACCTTCCTTAAAAAAATTACTCCTTACCCTTCGTTAATTTCGGGGACGAAATTGTGTTTTAAGGGGGGTAGATTGTAATACCCCGGATTTTGGCCAATCTGGGATTTGACGTCCATAGGCAGTGGGTCAACTAAAACACCCGGAAAATCGCTCAGAACCCAATTCCATAGCCAAAGAAACCACTTAGGATTAATTCCTATGGAAATTAAGCGTAAGTTAGCTAGCGCAACGTTAGAGTAGCTAGGAAATAGTCCCTGATCACTTTAAATACGTTCTACAAGACCCAAATCGAGTAGAACCAATGGCTCTATAATACTCTATAACCTCGGATCAAACTCTAAGCAGGTTTGTTCTCTGGACCACTTTGAATCTTTGTATTGGATCTAGACCGCGCGTCGAAAGTCCGATACCTCCTATCTTAGACCGTTAGAGCCGCCTAGCTGGACTTGACAATCATTTCGAAAATCAAGTCAAACCGAAAATCACAGGCTATTTCATTGAGCTCGGACCGAAGAGAGTGCGAATAGGGACAGATTTGGAATTTGAAATTCAAATCTGGCACACGACTTGACGCGTCAGTATTAAGCGTTCTGACCGTCAGAATTCAGTCAAATTATACCCTCGGATCAAGAAAAATTTCTATTTCATATCATGTGACTTTCAGCCCTGATCTATGTGCGGTGACCGCTGAACTGAAACTGGTCCGCCACTTGCGATCTGCAAACCCTGTCGGACTGAAAACTTAATACGTGCTAGATCTTGTACGCATGAGCTTAAGTCCGATCGCATTCGACCAGGGGACCACCAGAAAGCATCTTTTGGACCGAAACAGCCCCTAATTCGATACGCACTAAGTGAACTTTGTACTAGAGCCTATTTTTGGCATTTTTAAGCTTATAAAAGGGGTTGAAACCCTCACTCCTCTCTCCCATCCAAATTTGAGAGAAACCCTAGATTGGGAGAGAGAAAAGGTGAGAGTTTGTGAGAGAGATTAGGAGAGATTTTTTCTGCCTTCGTGCCACCTGTTGCACGTGTTTCAGCAACACATCTCAATCACCTGGCCGGTGATTCCTTCACTTTTTCAGGTATGAAATAACCCTAGAAAGTTGCTGATTTGAGATTTACTAGGATTCATAGCTTGTTAGCTGATGTAACTCGTGAATTAGGTTCTCTTATCGCTGTAGACGAAGCGTATATGCTCCGTTCGAATTTACACATCCATTAGAGACAAGGTACGGATTTTAGACGCTTTGATTGACTGTTTTTAAAGCTTTCAATGACGTTTAATAGTAGATTATCGACGGCATCGCCGTTTGACATGTACAACATGCTATCCGTTTCCTGTTTCGTAAATCAACGAAGAATATGAGATTTAGGGCATTTTAGTCATTTGTAGGAAGTACTGATTACATTCATATTTTGCTGATGTGATTGACATGGTTTGTTGTCGCATTAGAAAGTTAGAAATACGTGCATAATTAGTTTGGTGAAGAGATTCACCAAATTGCGTACTTCGGATCGACATACTATATGTAGACTTAAGTGTATAGGGTATGTGTTTGTATAAATGCTTGTATTAGTATGTATTGAATTAAATGATGTTATGAATTAGTTTGAGATGGATTTCTCAATTTATGTGTTGACATAAATGATTTCCTACATGTTGACTATGTACATGATTCCATACTATGCATGAAATGTATTTGCTTGAAGATTTGCTTAAGTTGAATGTTATAACATGTGTTAACATGCTCACATGATTGTATTTCAATTCCAATACTCCTACATAAATTGCTGATGTGAATTCATATGTGCTTGGGACTATACTTAGTCCAGGCAGTCGGTAACCGAGCGAATTCGTGGTTGGCTGGTCTTGGCCACGAACGACGCGTCGATGAACGCGAGCCGTGTTCTGGAGTTGGCGGCAGTGGTTAGGCCACCCGAAGTGTTTTACGCACTTCATGTCGTTCGACTTGAGATGCGATCGCGCTAGTCGAGCCCGTCAAGTAACCCGACTGGCCGATGTATGTTCACCCTATATGAGTCATAACTGCTTGAACCTAGAGTACTGAACTTACCATTGTAAACCCTGTTAACCATGGTACCTTGATCCACGAAGACTCATGAGCCGGGGATGGTGGTATGGGACACCGTGGTCGAGCTGTCGGCCTACGCTGGGGCCACAAACCTCCCCGTAGTGGCCAGTGAGCACCTAGTCTCGTGAGCAGATTATGGTGGTATGGGACACTATATTCTTGTTGTCGTCCTACACTGATCAGGCGACGAGTCCTTTGTAGTTACCGCGAGCGTATTCTGAGTCTACGGGAGGCGACGACTCTTCAGTAGCAGTAGAGTACAGTAGGCCTGTATTGATAAGGTGATGGGGAGCGGAGCAACGAGTGCGTGCAACAGCCCTGGCAGCCCTTGCAGCGACCTACAAAATATACATCGTATGAGATTACTAGGAGTGACGACCCTAAACAGGATCTGTGTTGGGATTGATACAAGGGAAGTACCTTAGTTTCTCAATCCTTCTATTTGAATGGACTAATAACAACTCTAAAATCATATCACCATAACATTGCATGTGCCTGGAAGATGTGGAGCACTTGAGGGACGATTGCATGCTGCGGTCGTAAGATGGTGCCGTATGAGGGAGATCGTCGGTGAGGGTATACATCACGTCATGTCATATTGCATTAACAACAGTATTCGGATTGTCTGATTTACTGCTTTACTATTATCGCATGATTGATTTGAGAACATGTAAATCTTTGCTCTATTATTCCACTGAGTTAGATACTCATTCCCACGTTGCGGGATGGTGTTTGCAACACCCACCAGACCCTGTTGTAGATGCAGGTGATGCTGAGATCCAGGAGGCAGAGCCACACTTCGACGAGGACCAGGACGAGTTCTCTTACATGCAGTATCATGATGGCTTTGCTTAGGCGACCTGGGTTGACGGGACTTCAGTGGGACTATTTTGAACATTTATTTTTGTTCATGTACATGTATATGAGACTCAGTGATGTATTCATACTTTAGTGATAGTTGAGATCTACTTTATTTTTTTTATACAGTGATATATATATTTTTTAGTCTTTCGCTTGCTTTTATTACTGGATCTGGAGTATGAATTACAGTTTTGGTATACTTTTACTCATGTGAATGCTTTAACTCAGACAACGTTGAATCATAATCATTTTCGTTGTATAAGTGACGGTCTGGAACTCGGGAGTTGAGTTTATACACGACCCCTGATTTTCAGGGTGTTAAATTTGCTCCTTAGCTTTGATTCCAATGGAGGAGATGAGGTTTGGACGGTTGAAATGGAATATGAGAGGGTAGGAAGTGGGCCACACTTGTTGCTTGGAAAAGTTTAGGAGAGACTTGGACGTATGGGTTTTTTTTGGGTTGCTTGGAAGGTGAGTTTGAAAATGAAGGGGTGATGGGTGATGGATGTGGTGAGTGATGGGTGTAAGAGCTTTTTGACTTTTGTGGTTGCTTAGTGTAAGAAAGGTATGGCCTTGTAAGAAACTTTTTGACTTTGGGAGGGTTGCTTGGGGATGGCCGAAAGCTGATGTGTACTTAACATGTACTTGACATGATGGGATCGATTGATGGATGGATGTGACATTCGGTAAAGATTCTCTTGGGTTTTATAACGTGCAGTGTTTTCCTCAAACCGAACACTGGCCCACATCTCCTAGCCAAAGTATCGGATTGGCGCGCGAGTCACGGCATCGGAACAGCGGAGATGGCGCGGTCGCTAGGGTATAAGTCTCAGGTTGAGCTGACTCTGGTTGACGGCGTGTTACACAGGGTCGTGCATAAATACCGGTTAAGGGTCGAAGGTTACCAGAATTTGACCGGAAAGATTATAGAATCCTACGGAACCGTACAGACTAAGATACGGGTCTTACAACTCTCTCCTCCTAATAAAAATTTTGTCCTCAAAATTTACACAATCATCATAACTTGGCATAACTCGCAAGGAAGAAGGAATATAACATTATCATATAAAATCAGAGATAACATACAAAATACAACACATGATCGATCATCAAAGAGATGGGGATAACTCTCTCAAATCTCGGCCTCGTATTCTCAAGAAGCCTCATTAACAGAATGGTGACCCCACTGAACCTTCACCAACGGAATGACCTTGGTCTGGATGACCTGCTCCTTCTAATCAAGGATACGGACTGGCTGCTCAATATAGGAAGCGTCCTCACGAACGTTTAATGACTGTCAATCAATAACAGGAACGATGTCTGACCCGTACTTCCTCAACATGGAGACATGAAAAACATTGTGGACGCCAGACAACTGAGATGGAAAGGCAAGCCGATAGGCCATGGCGCCAACACGCCCAATGATCTCAAAAGATCCTATGAATTTTGGGGCAAGCTTGCCCTTCGCTCCAAATCGAACTACGCCCTTCATGGGTGAGACCTTGAGATACACATGGTCCCCTACATCAAACTCCAAGGGACGATGCTGATAATTAGCAAAACTCTTCTGCCGGCTCTGAGCTGTGCGCATCCTCTGTCTGATGATATCGATAGCCTCTAACATCTCCTACACGAGAACAGGACCTAGGAGACGGCGTTCTCTAACCTTAGTCCAACGACTCGGTGATCTGCATGGTCTGTCAAATAGTGCTTCAAAAGGAGCCATGTCGATGTCGCCTGATAGCTGTTGTTGTACGCGAACTCAGCCAATTGTAAATGCTCATCCTAGCTACCCCCAAAATTAATCACGCAGGCCCCAAGCATATCCTCAAGGATCTAGTTGACCCTCTCGGTTTGGCCATTGGTCTGCGGATGGTACGTGGTGCTGAGCTGCAATCCGTCCTCATCGTTCGCTAGAAACTCCCCCAAAACTGAGACATGAACCTCGAGTTTCGGTCAGAAATGATCAAGACTGAAATGCCATGCAGTCTCACAACCTCCTCGATAAATAACCTCGCAAGCCGGTCCATAGACCAAGTCGCATGCATCGCAAGGAAATATATCAACTTCGTCAGACGATCCACAACAACCTAAATGGCGTCATGACCACGCTGAGTCCTCAGTAAGCCCATAATAAAATCTTTCGATATATGCTCCCACTTCTACATCATAAGATTTCTGTGTAACTTAAGAATATCCGGGACACATAATCGGCCTCTTAAGTGAAGTCCACCATCTGTACCAATCTGTCAATCTTCCTGACTCTCAGATACCGCCTCAGCCATATAACTCTGCAACGACTCATCAGCCTACTGAGCCTCGATCACTCTTGCGACAAGAGAGGGTTGAATCGACAGGCTCGATAACTGCACAATAGAAGATTACAAACTGAACTCAAAATCATACTCTATTATATCCTCAAGCATCCGCTACTCCTAAATCATCATGTGCGCCACCAGGCCTCGTGGCTAATGACTGAGGGCATCTTCCACCACATTTGCCTTGCCCGGGTGGTACTGAAGATCGAAGTCATAGTCCTTCAAGAGCTCCATCCAGCGCCTCTGCCTTATGTTCAACTCAGACGGTGAGAAGAGGTACTTCAGGCTCTTGTGGTCATAGAAGAGCTTGAACCTAACCCCATTGATATAGTGCCTCCACACCTTCAGTGTAAAGACAATTGTCGCCAGCTCTAAATCATGTGTGGGGTAGTTCAGCTCGTGGACCTTGAGATGACGAGACGCGAAGGTCATTGGTCTCCCGTGCTGCATCAAGACAACACCCAACCCAATATGTGAGACATCAGTGAATAAAATAAATCCATCACTCCCAGAGGGAAGAGTGAAGATAGGAGCAGACGTGACGTGGTCCTTCAACTCCGTAAATGCTCGCTCACAGGCATTACTCTAAATATACTCTGCGCCCTTCCGAGTCAACCTGGTCAGCGGGGCTACAATACGGGAGAAACCATCAATGAAATGCCGGTAATATCCTGCTAAACTAAGGAAACTACGGATCTCAGATACAGTCGTGGGCTGGCCCACTGACACACTGCTCCAACCTTCGAGGGGTCCACTGTAACACCCTCCCTCATCACCACGTGACCGAGGAACTTCACCTCCTCCTACTAGAACTCGCACTTCTCCAGCTTCGCATACAGCTTGTAAGACACCGTCCATTCCATACCATTTTCTATGCATATATACATGATGATTGATGCCTTTAGCTAGACCTAGATTGGTCGTTCATGGTACACACCCAACTGATTAGGATCCTAAGACCTCGAAACCTATCTCATATCGACCGCCCTGTCATTACGATCGCGTAGGTATCACCCGTGCGTCTATACGATACTCTGTTTGTGAGATACACCGTGAAGAATAATTAGCGTATCATATGCGTAAGGCGCTATGTACTCCACTCCACACATGTGCACAACACATGTGATACACAAATGCACATGCCACACATGGGTGAGAGAATCTCTACCCATGTGTGTGATGTCACACACCCATACCTCTCATGTCTCATGTGCTCCCCAAAGTCAACTCTTTTCCATGTCATACCTTAAGCATGACATCATCACACCATGTCATCCCATGCTCTTTTAATCCACCATTAAATACAAATCATGAATTAAATATCATAATCCTAGCATAAGCTCATATTAATCACATTATCCTAACTTAACCAAATTTTTATGAATTTCTCTACAAATACCCCTCCATCCCCTCGAATTTCACCATTTTTCTGCACATGAGAGAGAGAGAGGAGTGATCTTGGTGGGCCATCAACTCCATCAATCTCATGCCTTCCATCTATCTCAACCATTGTATCTAATCCATCAAGGTGAGTACACCCACCCTACTCATTCTTATTTTATTTTTGTTGTGTTTATGTATGGTGGAGATGATGTTGATGATGATGTGATTAATGGTGTGGATGATGAAGATAGTATGATTGATGGTGAAGATAATTGCAATAATGATGATGATGCTATTAATGGTGTGGATGCATAGGAGAATATATAAAATCAATTTATTATAAAGTTCAAGTGGAACCCATTGATAATGGGCCCCACCAAAATGTTTGTATGGCATCAAAATCTTCCAACCATTTGCCCATTGGGCTGGACATACTCACACACTGGCACGTATTTAAAAAAAATAATAAAAAGAAAAAATAAAGATAGACGTTGCTTGCTGGCAGCAGCATCCCAGTAAAGGGGCAGGGACTGTGGGTCCAAAACGGGCCCCACCAAGGTGTATGTATTTAATCCATGCCATCCATTTGATTTCTCAGCTTATTTTAGGCCTTGAACCAAAAAATGAAGCCATTCCAAATCTCTGGTATGCCACACCATCAAAACAAAACTATTTTAATAGTGATAAACTTTTAGGGCCCACTGTGATGTTCTATATGCCAAAACAAATTGAATATTGGACTGTTTGATTTGTTACGAGCCATAGAATATAACAAACAGGTGGGATTTTCTTTATGTGGGCGCCACATATGAAAAACCATAGATTTTTTTTAAAAAATACAAAAATAAAAAATAAAAATTGTTGGACGCTACTTGCAGTCAGCGTCTAGAGTACGCTGCTTGCAAACAACGTCATTTGGCAAGGATGGTGGGCTGCACCACAGGCCCCACCTTGATGTATGTCAAACATCAGTACCGTGCATTTGATGGGTCCCCTCTAAAAAATGGGGTACGCCAAAAATCAGCCGTACATGGAACTTAGATGGCCCATACCATCTAAAATTATTTGAAGAATGGACGTCAAAAAGTTTTGTGGATCCCATTATGAGGTATGTGTTATATCCAAACCGTCCATCCATTTGGTGAGCTCGTTTTGAGGTTAAACATATATATATATATATATATATATATATATATATATATATATATATATATATATATATATATATATATATATATATATATATATATATATTAAATAAATAAATGAAAAGATAGATCTAACTATCAAGTGGGCCACACTACAAAAGCAATTGGAATTGAACATCTACCATTGGAACCCTTTTTGGGTTATAAGTTGTGAACCAATATGAAATTTATTTTTCCCTTATTCAGGTCATTGTGGCCTTATGAACAGATTGGATAGAAAATAAACATTAAGGTGGGCCCTCTAAATTGTTTAACGGTAAAATCATTATCTCCACTACTATTTGCGGTGGGGTCCAGATAATCTTTGGATATGATTCATTTTTGGATGATGCTTTAAAATGATCTCTAAAAAAATAAAAATAAAAATAATGATAATAATAGATGAACTGTGTACATGTAGTAAATACATCACTTTGGACCCATGTAACTTAGATCTCCTTGAACCGTTTATACAACTTGGAGCCCAAGCATATAAAAGCATTTGTCGAGGTCCACTTGAAATTTAGATGCATTTGAAACTTGGATTGAACCCTCAACCAAGTGGAACGCCCATGATGGAGGGGCTGGATTTATGAACCATGCCTCGGTGGCCCAACAAATGATTATGAATGCTTTAATGGAAGGAAACCCTCTCAACTTTTGTGTGTGGAGTGGCTCACAAAAGCCATAGATTGACTTGATTTTAAGTCCCCGACCCACCTTGAGCATATGTCTTGTGAAACCATTAGTGGTAGTCTTACATGTGCCAATGAATGAACTCCTTTAGCAAATGTTTATGACTCCATATGACATACGTACAATCATATGAACTTTGATGTGTGATATACTAATGGCCACCAAGCCATGTGATCTTATAATTTCGAGTGGCCCACTTGCCTATGGAGGATTGTGAGGTTGTAGGGCCACTTAAACTTTATGAACTTGTGATTTCCTTGTGACCTTTCATTTACGTGAATTCGAGAGTTTTGTAGCCATCAAACTCATGTGATCATTTATGTGGATGTAGCCACTCAATCATGCCAAATTATGGTGTGCATATGGCTATTCGATCATTAATAATTGTGATCTATGTGTGTATCCACTTAGACAAGTGCAATTATAGTGTATGTGTGGTCCAAACCACATGATCATGCGGTGCCTCAACGACCACTAAATCATGGGAAATTGTGCGGTGTGTGCGGTTGGACCAAAATTGTGCGAGATTGGGTTGCTGCCCTAGATTACTTAATTTTATAACGAGTGCACAACCCTTCCCAACTTTGCGCTTTGGTTAGAGAGCGGCCCTAAGTAATAGGATCATGTGACTTGTGTTTAAACCCTTAAACATGTTTAATTATAATAAATATGTAGACTCTAATGGTGTGAGGGTGTGATATACTTGGTTGGCCCATTAATCATGTGGGTATTTGATGTATGTATCACCACCTAATCATAGGAAATGGTGGAATATATGTAGTCATCTAATTGTATGAATGTGAAATACGTACAAGGCCACTTAACCGTATGAAATCTAGTGGCACTGATGGCCATTCAACAATGTAGGTTTATGCTTATCGATATAGATACCACCATTTGAATCACATATAACTAAGTTGTACACTAAACCGAATGTGATGTAGGGTTATGTTACCCAAGCTAATGCTATCAAGGTCCTAGATTCTATACACTGTGATCTCTAAACCATAAATGGTACGATGAAATGTGGCTCTTGGCCCTTAACCATGCGACACCAAATATGAGCCATTAACTATGTGATGTGTGAAGTGGTTGTAGTATAAGACTTATCATAATTGGTGTAGCCATGTATTTGTGGCCTATGGGCAAGGCTCATTGAGATATATTTCTAGCCCATATGGTGAGGCTCATTGTGATGTATTTCTGACCCATAGTGATGTGTATTAGGCCCAGGTATGTGTCCTACCTGTGAGATAGATTTGAGGCCACTTGTAATGTATTCAAGGCCCATGGGCGAGGCCCAATGTAATGTATTTGAGACCCATGAGTGTGGCTCATTGAGATGTATTTTAGGCCCATGGGTTGTGACTCATTGTGATGTATTTAAGGCCCATGTGTAGGGCCCACCTGTTGTGTATTTGAAGCCCATGGGTTGTGAAGCCTGATGTGGTGTATTCATGGCCCATGTGCCGAGGCCCATTGTGATGTGTGAGGCCATATGATATGACCCAATGTGATGTATATGCAGCCCATATTCGAGGCCCACTGTGATGTGTATTCAACCCGTGTTTAAGGCCCAATGTGATGTATATGAGGCCTATGTGATGAGACCCATTTTGATGCATTTAAAGGCCAGGCGATGAAGCCCATTGTGATGTATGTTAGGCCCATGTGAAGACCTATCGTAGTATGTATTAAGCTCTTGAGTGGGGCCCATGGTGTCGTATATTTGGCCCTCGTGTGAGGCCATGGGTCCACTATATAATAGGCTCTATGTGGGCTATTCCTTGGATGCAATGCTGGTTAAATGTCCACATTGTCGAGGCTGATTGTCGATGTCAGTTATTGATACTGATTATGAGTATATGACAACATAACATCATGATACATGCCCATATGCATCATCTGCATGTTTGTTATGAGATGTGATTGATCATTGCATATGTCAGTGAGCATGTTGTTATAAGACTCCCTGATAGGCAGAGGTTATTTCATATGAGCGCACGGTATGTGCAAGATTGATGCATGATTGGATTGTGTGACTCATGCATCCTGCATTATGATTACTGTACGCCCTAGCAACATCAGGGTCGTAGCCTCCATAAGCATATCGTGGATGGCCAGATGGGACACCGAAAATGTTTGGTTCTAGCATACGGGTGCCATATATGTCCCTAGGTGAAAATTCTTAAACCTCCACGGCCAGGAGACCCCCCAACGTCGAGACTAAGTGGATACATGAGCGCCCGAATGCCGAATACCAGGAGGCCGCGTCTCCCACTGTGTCGTGGTTGGTTGGGAGGGGGTGTGGCCTTACCCGCCAGATGGTAGGGGGCATAGCTAGGTTGAGTTTGACTAGCTCATGAATGGGTCCACTATTGACGTGCTGAATAGGTATTAGCAGACTATTGGTCAGGCGAATAGTGAGGTTTCTTACACTCACTTGGACTGTGCTGTTGGGAGAGAGGCAGTGTCATTTGGAGTGTACTAAACCCCGGTGATGATCCCAAAGAGGAACTGTACTGATATGTGGACTTATTGAGCAGGAGTTATATACTCATTCATTCAGTCATTCACTATCCACTCAGGCTGGTGGTACACAATCATTTATTACGTGTACCTTCGCAATGGTCAGGATTTTGGTTGGGGCGAGCCACTAACCTGAGATCAGGAGTTTACCACATTAAGTCTGACTATCTAAATTTAGGTATGAGACTGGTTTGGATACAAATCCCTTGTGATGAACTCCATAGCCTACGATACTACGTACTATCATCCCGACTTCACACTCCAGCATGGTCATTCTATTCGTACCACATATTTCATTACATCTGCGGCATATGACATTTTGAGTTACCTGTGTTTCTGCATTTATATGGTTTAGATACAGCATCTGATATTTAATTCTTTATGACTTCTCATTTATATAGTTGATCTATATTGCGTATTCTGATATTGTTTGACTCATGGACTTTTCAGTATTTCTAATATTGTATAATTATGGCATGACAATATGATGATGATGTGATTATGGATGCGTATAACACAGTTATGGCTGTGGTATAGGAGAATTGAAAATATGACTTGGAGTATTACTATGATGCATATGCATTGCATTAGCATTGACATCATACTTTACTTGCTATAGGCCTTTCACATGTATGATTTCCTTGTAACATATTTATTTTTCTTGCATGTAGGACACACTGCACATACTTACTAGGCTTTTTGTTTAAGCTTCCTATTTTCCATTTTTTTCAGGACAGGAGAAGCTTGGAAGACTTAGCATTTTTAATGCATTGTATTTATTTTTCGATTTGGCAATGTTGATGTCGTGTGCCTTTTGGGAAGCATTGTACTTATAACCATAAGGATTTATAATGAAGAGTGTTGTTTAGTATTTTATTCATGGATCTTCATGCTGAGGTATTATATAAAAAATTCAATTAAAAATCTTCCTTGTGGTGCGCCGAACTCAGGACTTGGTGTTTGGAAGTCGAGTGCCAGATTCAGGGCATCACAAAAGCTGTCCATCCTCGAATTTTGGTTGTGACACAGCTGGTGTGCACGGAGGGTCTGCAAGGTAATCTCCAGGTGCTGCTCGTGCTCCTCACGGGTCCTCGAATAGATTAGAATGTCATCGATAAAGACTATAACAAACTAATCAAGATATAGACGGAAGACCTCGTTCATCAACTACATGAAGACCGCGGGTGCATTAGTCAATTCGAAGGACATGACTTGGAACTCAAAATGACCGTAGCATGTCTTGAAAGTCATCTTCGGAATGTCCTCCTCTCGGACCCGAATCTGATGATACCCGGAACGTAGGTCGATCTTCGAAAAGAACTGTGCACCCTGCAACTGATCGAACAAATCATCAATCCTTGGGAGCGGGTACTTATTCTTGATCGTGACTTTGTTGAGCTCGCGATAATCTACGCAGAGCCTCAACGAGTCATCCTTCTTCTTCACGAACAGTACCGGCGCTCCCCACGGTGAACTGCTCGGATGGATAAAGCCTAACTTGCATAACTTGTCCAGCTGCTTCTGCAGTTCCTACAACTCCATTGGTGCAATACAATACGGGGCCTTCAAAATAGGCGTTGTACCGGGTACGAGATCAATCTGAAACTCGGTGAGTCGACGAGGCTGTAATCCTGGAATCTCCTGCAACACATCGGGAAAATCATAAACCACGAGCAACTGGTCGATGCTCACCGCTATAGGCTCCTCTATGGCACACGACATCATACAAGATAACAGCTCTCCTCTGGGCTTTGCAATGAACTGGAACTACGGCACGTCGGGTATACAGAACGTAATTGTCCTTGCGGCACAGTTCGATATGGCATAGTACTCGGTAAGTCAATCCATACCCAGGATGACATCGAACTCGGACATCGACAAAGTAAACAAATCGGTAGGTAAAAAGGTATCCTCAACTAGAACAGGGCAAGACAAGCAAAATCAGCCCAACACTGCAGTCTTCCCCAAGGGAGTTGATACCGACAGACCCTCACGAGCAGCATCCAACGACAAGCTAGTCGATCGGCAGAAACTCTCAGCCACAAAAGAATACGATGCACTAGATCAGACAACACATGAGCAATGCATGCAGAGACTAAGAGCATACCCTTGACGACTCTTCCGGATGACTGCGGGTCCTGCTGAGCCGCATAAAACCTAGCCTGAGCCAGCTGGGGAGGTACCTGTCCCCTTTAAGCATGCTGCAACTGTTGGGGTCACTGAGGTTATCGAAACTATTGCCTCTGCTGCTATGGTCTCGGAGGCTCGTGCTGATGTTGCTGCTGAGGTGGTCTCGGTGGTTGGGGCTACTGTCGTTGCTACTGTGGGAGTCTCTGCTACTACGATGGTGGAAGCGTTATGAACCTCTCTGCTACTACGGCTGTTGCTGCTGCTGGGGTCGAGGACACTCCACACATGGTGTTCCGTCGCACTGCACCCAAAACAGGTACCCGTGAACTACCTTAGAGGTGGTGCTGGAGGTGCTGCTGGTGCTCAAAAGGCTGGGTGACCTGTGCACCTCTGTTGTTGTGGTCGATGCTACTGGGAGTCATCGGAAGGAACGTGCCTCTTCCAGTCTCTCCTCTGACTGCGATCAGACTGAGAACCAGCCCACTCAGCCTTAAAATTTTGGGCCTTCCGTACCACCCCCTCGAACGTCAGGAGCTCATGCCCAATAACACTGCCTCGAAGACCGTAACGCAAGCCATCCTCGAAGCGAGGGGTTCTCCGCTCCTCATCATCTACCAAATAAGGTGCAAATCTGGACAGCGTTACAAAACGAGCTTGGACTCGAGTACCGACTCGATCCGAAATCGCGTAGGATTAATTCCTTTAGAAAATATGACTAAGTTAACTAGCGCAATGCTAGAGTAGCTGAGAAATAGTCCCTGATCACTTTAAATACGTTCTACAAGACCCAAATCGAGTAGAACCAAGGACTCTATAATACTCTATAACCTCGGATCAAACTCTAAGCAGGTTTGTTCTCTGGACCACTTTGAAACTTTGTATTGGATCTAGACTGCGCGTCGAAAGTCCGATACTTACTATCTTATACCGTTAGAACCGCCCAGCTGGACTTGACAATCATTTCGAAAATCAAGTCCAACCGATAATCACAGGCTATTTCGTTGAGCTCGGATTGAAGAGAGTGCGAATAGGGACAGATTTGGAATTTGAAATTCAAATCTAGCACACGACTTGATGTGTCAGTATTAAGCGTTCTGACCGTCAGAATTTAGTCAGATTACACCCTCGGATTAGGAAAAATTTCTACTTTATATCATGAGACTTGCAGTCCTGATCTACAAGCGGTGACCGCTGAACTGAAACTGGACCGCCACGTGCGATCTGCAAACCCTGCCGGACTGAAAACTTGATGCGTGCTAGATCCGGTACGCATGAGCTTAAGTCCGATCGCATTCAGCCAGGGGACCACCAGAAATCATCTTTTGCACCGAAACAGTCCCGATTTGGATATGCCCTAAGTAAACCTTGTACCTGAGCCTATTTTGGGCATTTTTAAACTTATAAAAGGGGTTGAAACCCTCACTCCTCTCTCCCATCCGAATTTGAGAGAAACCATAGATTGGGAGAGAGAAAAGGTGAGAGTTTGTGAGAGAGATTGGAGGAGAATTTTTTCGCCTTTGAACCACCTGTTGCAAGTGCCTAAGCAACACACTTCCACCACTCAGCCGGTGATTTCTCCACATTTTCAGGTAAGAAATAACCCTAGAAGTTGCTGATTTGAGGTTTACTAGGATTCATATCATGTTAGCTGACGTAACTCGTAAATTAGGTTCTCTATTCGCCGTAGACGAAGCGTATACGCTCCGTTCGAAATCGCACATCTATAAGAGATAAGGTGAGGATTTTAGATGCTTTGATTGACGGTTTCCAATGCTTTCAATATCGTTTAATAGTAGATTATTGATGGCATCGCCGTTTGACATGTACAACATGCTATCCGTTTCCCATTTCGTAAATCAACGAAGAATATGAGATTTAGGGCATTTTAGTCATTTGTAGGAAGTGCTGATTTCATTCATATTTTACTGATGTGATTGACATGGTTTGTTGTCGCATTAGAATGTTAGGAATACATGCATAATTAGTTTGGAGAAGAGATTCACCTAATTGCGCACTTCGGGTCGACATACTATATGTAGACTTAAGTGTGTAGTGTATGTGTTTGTATAAATGCTTGTATTAGTATGTATTGAATTAAATGATGTTGTGAAATAGTTTGAGATTGATTTCTCAATTAATATGCTGACATAAATGATTTCCTACATGTTGACTATATGCATGATTTCATTATATGCATGAAATGTATGTGCGTGAAGATTTACTTAAGTTGTATGTTATAACATGTGTTAACATGCTCACATGGTTGTATTTCAATTCCAATACTCTCATATGATTTGTTGATGTGATTCCATCATTGTTTGGGACTATACTTAGTCCAGACAGTCGGTAACCGAGCGAATTCGTGGTCGATTTATCTTGGCCACGAACGACGCGTCGATGAATGCGAGTCGTGTTTTGGAGTTGACGGCAGTTGTTAGGCCACGCGAAGTGTTTTACGCACTTCATGTCGTTCGACTTGAGATGCGATCGCGCTAGTCGAGCCTGTCAAGTAACCCGACTGGCCGTTGTATGTTCACCCTGCATGAGACATAACTGCTTGAACCTAGGGTACTAAACTTACCATTGTAAACCCTGTTAACCATGGTACCTTGATCCACGAAGACTCATGAGCCGGGCATGGTGGTATGGGACACCGTGGTCGAGCTGTCGGCCTACGCTGGGGCCACAAACCTCCCCTAGTGACCAGTGAGCACCTAGTCTCGTAAGCAGATTATGGTGGTATGAGACACTATATTCTCGCTGTCGGCCTACACTGATCAGGCGACAAGTCCTTTGTAGTGACCGCGAGCGTATTCTGAGTCTACGGGAGGCGACGACCCTTCAGTAGAAGTAGAGTACAGTAGGCCTGTATTGATAAGGTGATGGGGGAGCGGTGCAACGAGTGCGATCAACAGCCCTGGCAGCCCTTGCAGCGACCTATAAAATATACATCGTATGAGATTACTAGGAGTGACGACCCTAGACAGGATCTGTGTTGGGATTGATATAAGGGAAGTACCGTAGTTTTCCAATCCTGTTGTTTGAATGGACTAATAACAACTTGGAAATCATATCACCATACCATTGCATGTGCCTGGAAGATGTGGAGCACTTGAGGGTCGATTGCATGCCGCGGTCGTAAGATGGTGCTGTATGAGGGAGATCATCGGTGAGGGCATACATCACGTCATGTCATATTGCATTAACAACAGTATTAGGATTGTCTGATTTACTGCTTTACTATTATCGCATGATTGATTTGTGAACATGCTAATCTTTGCTCTATGATTCCACTGAGTTGATCACTCATTCCCACATTACGGGATGGTGTTTGTAAGACCCACCAAACCCTGTTGTAGATGCAGGTGATGCTGAGATCTAGGAGGCAGAGCCAGACTTTGACGAGGACCAGGACGAGTTCTCGTACACGCAGTACCATGATGGCTTTGCTTAGGTGACCTGGGTTGACAGGACTTCATAGTGGGACTCTTTTGGACATTTATTTTTGTCATTTACATGTATATGAGACTCAGTGATGTATTCATACTTTAGTGACAGTCGAGATCTACTTTGTTTTTCCATACAGTGATATATATATTGTTTAGTCTTCCGCTTGCTTTTATCACTGGATCTGGAGTATGAATTACAGTTTTGGTATACTTTTACTCATGTGAATGCTTTAACTCAGACAACATCGAATCATAATCATTTTTTTTGTATAAGTGACGGTCTGGAACTCGGGAGTTGAGTTTATACACGACCCCCGATTTTCAGGGTGTTACAGAACACCCCTCCACTTTAAAAGCTTCGGCTTGTTCATCTGGGCCCATAGAGGCGAGTATCGTGTTTCGACCATCCTTGATGAAAATGTGTACATTATCTTATCCTCTATGGGTGATATCACAAATTATTTTCCATGGTTGACTGAGTAACAAATGACAAGCCTCCATGTCGACTATGTTGCATACTACTTGGTCCTTATAATATTTATCAATTAAGAAAGAAATAATGCATTGTTTAGTTACTTTCGAATCGCTGACCTTCTTAATGCATCTGATTGTATACGGGGAAAGGTGTCATTATGTTTTTAGTTGTGATTTCTCTACCATGACCTGAAGACAATTTTCTTGATGCTCCTGTTGTCGATGATCACATCACTGACTTTTTGATTCACCGTACACATTGTTTAACAGATGTTGTGTCTCTACAAGTGTACCTCCTTCTTAGGTATGTACAATAGCCATCTCACCACTAGGGATTCACCGTGATCTTGTGAAATCTAATATGCTTTGGCCTCATCATATGCGGTATACTCCAATTCATTAACATCCGGGTCTTCCACTGTGTTTTTAGCGCTACCATCATTAATGGCGAGGTTAGTCACTTGTCACTAGGGCCAATTAACTAGTTGACCACATTGATAAAAATGGTCAAGCCTTGAATGACCATAGGGGTTCGGGATCTTGCTCAGACTAGGTCTCTGCTATTTGAGGTCTCGCTTGTCCATTCTCCGACTCTTGGTTTGTGGGTATAGGAGGTTGAGGATGCTACCTATAGGTTATTTCCTTTTGGTCTATGGAGACCCCTGTAAAGAACCTATTGTAGCTACCCTATTAGTAGGATATGCCCATGTATTGGATCGTTCAAGTTGCATCTTCGCTCGGGTGGCCAATTTTATCACTTCATTCATCGTCCAAACGAGCTGTATTTAAGCCTAATCTTGAATAGCAACATGCAACCCACCGTTGAATCGGAGACTTGTTGCTATTCAGTTTTGACCAAATCATTTCATGCCGCCAAATGACAGAACTCCTCAGGGTAATCTCTCACTGTTTGACTACCCTACTAACAATTTCGGTATTGTTGGAACAACACTTGATTATAGTTGTTGGGGAGGAAATTCACGCGCAATAGTTGATTCATCCTCTGCCATGCGTGGATTGGTGCCTTCATATGTTTTTTTCGTATAAGCTGAAGTTACTCCCACCAAGCCGAAGCTTCGCCCTCCAACTTGTACACTACCAATTTGACATTCTTCTCTTCAAGGATTTCTGTGTAGTCGAAGAAACACTCAAATTCAAGTAACCAATTGCGGAAGTGCTCGATATGGAGTTGGTTGTTGAAAATAGGAAGATCAACTTTTATCATGAATTCTCTATCTATCCGATATACCCGATCATTGCCTCATCCAGGATGTTGAAGGATCATGTCGTTGATCTCCTTATCGCTGGATCCCACCTCCTCATGTGTGATTTTGCAATTCACCGCTGGCATCGTCTTGCGATCACAACGATTGTGAATTTTAGCACCTACCGAAGGCAGATCATTGGCATGAACACAACGGTCTCCTAGAGCCTCCATCATGTGATCATGATAGCCTACAACCCTTGCATAACTTGCTGATTCTCTCGTTATACCACTTTGGAAGCCGTTATTTTTAAAGGATATTCCCTAGAGCACCACCCATGGGATGTTTGCACACCCATCGTTAGAAGCTATCGATTCGAAGAAAAAACATCGCTCTGATACCAACTGATGTAGGGAAGGACGTGATGAGGTGGATCACCATCTTCCCTGATCAATAAAGACCATAATCCACAAGGCTCTCTTGAATCCACGTGAGAGATTTCTTGAATCCATGAGAGAACTACACTAATTTCTAAAAAAACTTATTGGTTGATTATAAAAAAATTAAAAAAAAAAAGAGTTTTTCACGCTTAAATAACCCCTAAACAAATCCTAAATCATAACCAAAGAGTCCTAATTGAATAAGGAAACAAATTCTGAAAAAATGTGCAAATTCCTGCATTCATCAGCCTGTTGTCAACTAGTCGAGCCGACAGGTCGAAATGGCTCAAAAACATCTAGAGATTATATCTAAAATTTAGTGAATTTTGATCTGTTGACCTGATTGATCGACTTGTCGAACAGGGCATTCAACCTTTTGAATTGTTAAAACAGGTAAAATATATCTAACAACAATAATGGAATTTCTGGTGGAATTTCTACATGTCAACCCAATTGGTTGACCGATCAAACTATGCAGAATGTTATCGATCCTTCTTTGACTCTTTCCTTGGGTCCATAATAGCCATGAAGGAATCCACGACCCATTTTACATTAATGTAAAAAGACTTGCTTAAATTACTAGCTAAACCTATAAAAATACCTTAAATTTGTGTACCCAATATTAATTAATTTCTTAAACATGTAAGGATATCCTAAAATTTTAAAATGAATTGTATCACACACAATTGGCTGTAAATGAAAGTTGATGCAACTAGTGTTTGGAGCTCATCCTATTGCATTTATGGCATCTTAACATAATCTCAGTCACCTACCATGAAAATGGGATGCTCCGAAAAATAGAGAGATCCAATCAGGGCACTGAAGCTGTACAAAACAACGGAGAACCACCAGAAAACCATCAAATTCATATGGGACTGATGGTTGGATTCGCATGGTTATTTAACATGCAGTTTGGGTACTACCCCGCCAGTCCCTAAGGGGCTACCATGATGGAAGGGTTTTATTCACACCGCCCATCCATTTTACCATGAGACAGTTCTAATGCTCAAGTTGCGTGGAGATTAAACATCAACCGTTGAAAACTTTTTGGTGGCCACAGAAGATTTCAATGGTAGGTATCATTATTACCGCTGCTTCCTGTGGTGTGGTCTACTTTAGCCTTGTATCTAACTTATTTTTTGGCCTGTATCTTAAAATGATACGGTAAAATGGATGGACAGTGTGGACAAATCCATACATCACAGTGGCCCCTCATAGTCCCCTGTCCGCTCCTACCTAAGGAGAGCCGGGGTAGTAAAGCATCAGCGTCTGATTTTTCTGGCATTCCATGTTCACGGTTGGAAGACACTGGTCCACAGGTTAGATGCTACACACACACACACGAGGATAAGCCCTAAATACAGCTAGTTGCAAGCGAGACTTTATTATCTTTTTAAATTTTAAATTGACAAATGCGCTCGCCGCCCCCGAATGGCTGATACAGCCTTTTTTATCGGCTCCTTCGTCAACGAAAGGGACGCGGATTGGTTACTACCCCCACCAGGACCTGGCAAGGGATGGACGGTCCTGTCTCTGAGTGGCTCGCCGTGATATGTGTTTTATCCAAGCCGTCCATCCATTTTAAAAGATAATTTTAGATCACGAACCCAAAAAGGCTGGACTGGACCGGACCAAATGAAGCAGTGGTGACAATGATCCTCACCGTTGAAACCTTCCTAGGGCCCGCGGTGGGGTTTAATTGCCATCCAGTTCATGAGTTCACGTTGACCGGGATGAAGGGAGAATATAAATATCAGCTTGATCCAAATTTTTATAACTTCTAAGACGTTTTCAATGGCAGGCGTTCAGTCCAGTCTCCTGTCGTGTGGTCCACTTGAGCGTTCAGTCGGTCTCCTTTCCAGGCTCATCTAAAATGATTTTTCGAAATGGATGGACAGCGTAGATACAACAAATACATGATGGTGGGAACTTCCATCTCTAGCTAGGACCTGGTGGGAAGCGGATTGCATCCTGCCTCGCCAGGATTATTTTAAAGGGGAAGCGGATTGCCTAGTCACTCAATACGCTCACCGTAGTAAGGAAACTCTGTGAGGTCCATCATGATTTATCTATTTTATCAGCTCCGTCGATCCATTTTTTCAAATAATTTTAGGGCTTGAGCATATAAAATGTTCAAATGGACCACAAAGAAGTTTTAGATCAAGCTTATATTTGTGTTTTCAGTTCCTCTACGTCTGTATGATCTCATGAATAGGTTGGATGACAAATAAACGCCACCGTGGGGCCTAGCAAGGTTTCAACAGTGGAAATCATTATCTCCAATGTTGCATGTGGTATGATCCACTTGATCTTTGGATATGTTTCAATTTTGGGCTTAATCCCTTAAATTAGATGAGACGGTGGATGGATGGCATAAATAGACCACATACATTCAAGGTGGGCCTAACCTAGTTTACTCAGTATGCTAAGAAGAGCGTACTAGCACACTGAGTAACTCAGCACGCAGTCCAATTTCATTTCTGGGCATGTATGATAGGAAAAGCGTACTAAGTAACCGCGGCACAAAATTTGGGAGGATATTTAGAGTACGTTTGCAGTTATAATAGTTGGTGCTAGTTAGATAATACATGTCATCCGGAGACAAAGCATGACTAATCAGTGAAAGATAGGACATGATCGAATGAGAAATGTGGTTATTAGGACACGTGTCAAAGAAAAGTTTGGAAGGTTGGAGTGATCTTGAGGTGGTTGTTATTACCGATTAAATGTGGAAAGAAGCATCCACATGGTTGTTTTGGGAGAAGTTTATAAATAATAAAGGAGCTCAAAGAAGTAAAGTGTCTTATACCAACAATTAAACAAATCAAATCTATCGATTATTCTTTATATTTTTTAGCATAATATGTCTTAATAGTAATTTAGTAGCAGTAATCCTTAAAGGTAATCCAAGTTATACTCATATGCTAGACAATTTCCATTATAATACAAGCAGTTCTTTTGTCGGAAATGTGCTTTGTAGTTACTCCCTGGTTGGAGTATAAATGTTTCTTTTTTGTTTGCTTTGGTATCCAAAAGTCTTTTTTATACTGAAGGCAAGGTGCAACTCATATTCGGAGGACGAACCCTACCCTCTGATAATCACCTGATCATATAAAATAACTTACGAGTGGCTGAATAGGTGATTGAATTTGAAACCGAGAGGTAAAATTTTTTGGCACGCCCAATAGGACACTTGATAATTTGGTAAACATACCAGTGTGATTTAATTAATTAATCTACCATTAGAAATATGATTTAAAGGGTTACCTAAACTGTTCTGGGGCTAATGAGCCCGCAACACCTTATGCACTGCCTTCACTCGGAAAAATGCAAGTGCAACCAACACCTGAACTACAAGGTTCGCTATTAAACCCTATGCCCAATCCTCGAAGCCAGGATGGGGCATCCTCATTTCAAAGCGACCCTCTTGACACAATATCAGGTGAGTTGTGCAATATGCATATGGAAATCCAACATATTGTGGAGTAAAGGAGGGCTCAAGTAGAACAAGCGCGAGCTCAGGCAAAGTAATCACAAATTCAAGCAGACACCTTTAATAGATGGATTGCCATATAGATCGAGAAGTTGAACCAAATGGTGGCTATCCTTGCTGAGAGGTCACCTAATGCAGCTTGAAAAAATATTGTGGTTAGTTCTGTGAGAACTTTGGCGCCAATACCACTAGTACCCCCTCCATAGTGGAATATGCATCCTCCTTCGACAAAGTATATGTGGAATGCGTCTCTGCCTATCAAATTCAGGAGACCTGAGTAGGAGGCCAGAAGCTTCATTTTTATAGTTAGAAATCAAGGAATCCCTTACAGGCACCCTTTTCCTAAGAATCTTCATTACAACTACATGGGGAGGGGGGTGGGGGCAATACCTAGTATGTCCATATCAATCACTGGCTGAACCTCACAATCTAGATCGTGATCAGGTTAGGTAACTGGTCTAAGAAGTGGCAGGCTTATACCACAAACCTTATTCTGAATTGATCAACCAACAATATCTATTACCTAGGAACTATTGACCAGACTTTGCACTTTTCATTAATGACATAGGTCAAATGACCATATAGAACATAAGTCGATCTGTCATGCAATGTAGTGAATTAGCTAAAAATGATTATCATAAGTTATAACTATTCGATCATTCTGTAACCGTAATGTATTTTAGTTGGTATTCTAATTTGTTGTCAAACTCTATGTAAACTTGGCAAGAGATTGAGGAGAAATTTTTTCATGCCCCAAACTCAAAAACCAGGCTCATAAAATTTTTGATCGCCGAATCCGGCGCCGACAACCTCTGTAGTACCCCATTCTCGACTCCCAACGCCCATTCGCCAGGTTCCGATCTTAGGATGCTACGAGAAGGATTTTCAACATCAGTTTGATTCGTAATAAGCATAACCAAAGACATAACCCACAAAAAAAAACCAAAAAATCCATCACATTTCCACTATGAAAAAATTTATAAGTACAGTGCGTGTAAAGGGAAAGACAATGATGATAAATAAAAGCTTCAAAATGATCTGCCACGCACTCTAGCCTTAGTGCTGCTATCCAACGTTACCTGTACGCAATGGTCGTACATAAGTTTATGGAAAGCTTAGAGGGTGGTGAAGGTGTGTGCACAATGTAGTAATATAATTATGTAATATCAGAGTAATGTGGAATATGCTAATGAATCTATGAATACTATTGGTCGTACCAAGGCCATGCGATGCAAGGTATAAATGATGTCGGCCATACTAAGGCCATGCGATGTGAGATGCAACTCAAGCATACAAATTCTCATCTAAGTTCACATATCAATATACTTCAACTCTGAAATGTAACTAGGGTCTATTACACTCCAACCAGATTATCGTCCCATCGCGTGCAACAAGGTGAATGGAAAAAACCTCACTATCCACCTGTCAATATTGGACTCGGCTCGTTAATAGAGGACTCAATCCTCGAGCTGGTCAAACTCAGCCGAGATTTGCCCCCTCCTCTCGGGCGGGTAAGGCCGTACTCCCTTTCAACCGACCACGACAGAGTGAAAAGTGCGGCCTCCTATTAATCGGTACTTGGCCCCCATGCATCCACTCGGTCTAGACATTGAAACAACCTTCTGATACCATAAGGGTTTAGGGACTTTCACCCAAGGATGTCTATAGCACCCTATGTAGAACAAGATTTTTGGTATCCAATCCTTCCAATCACGAAATGCCTATGGAGGCTATGGCCCTGATGTCACTAGGGCATACAGTATACATGTCACATAATGTGAGACGCATGAATCACGCAATCCAGTCATACAACAATCATGCGCATACCGCGTGCTCATGTGGGCATCTCCCTTCACTAGGGAGTCCGATAACAATCTGTCCAATGACATGTGCTATAATTAGTCGCTCATCTCATCACAAGCATACAGATGATGTGCATGGGCATGTATTGTGATGTTATGTTGTCACATACTTATAATTGGTATCAACGCCCGACGTCGACCTTGATAATCGGCACTGATAATCAGCATCGATGATCGTCATCAATAATCAGGGTCGATAATTGGTGTCAACCTCGATAATCGGCATCGGTAATTAGCATCAATAATTAGCACCGACAACAACATATATAAGCAAGGCGGGGTTCACAGATGATCAACCGATCAACCATATTTAAAGATCGACACTCCACCGTAGTTATATCAAATCTGGTAACATGGAGTCATCCACCTATGGTGAATGGGGTCCACTTATTTGAGTTAACCCACGAAGAGAATGGGCCTAGCAAGGCCTAAGAGAAGGTCACAATGAGGACATCTAACCATCATTGCCCCTCAATGTGGACATCTAACCAATATTGCTCCTAAGGTGTGGCCTACATAAGGAATTCATAAACAATGTAACGGCCACACACATACATTACATTGGGCCTCGCTCATAGGCCTCACACACATCACATCGGACTTCATATACATCAAATGGGTCGATCGAATGAGCCGATCAAATGGGCCGATCAAATGGGCAGAATCAATGGGCCGAATCAAATGGCTTCATGTATAACAAATTAGCCACACCAATGGGCCAAATGTTTATCCAATCGGGCCCATGCTTATGTATTTGAGATCCGACCTATTCATAATTTAACATAGAGATAGATGAAGTGAAAGTCAAATATCAGCTTGAGTGAGAACCATTATGGCTCCTAAGAAGTTTTAAACGGTGGATGTCACTGTACCCCATTATTATTGCAAATGGTGGGGTTCACTTGAACTTTGGATCTCACTCATTTATCCCATACCATAAAATGATCTCACAAATGGTTGGATGATTTGTATACAACACATGCATCATGGTGGGTCCCATAAATAGATGGCGTGGATGAAATAGGTGGGACCCACGGAATTTGCTGCCATTAGTACAGCAGCCAGCGGCGGGTCCACATAGCTAGACGGTGTGGATAACACCCACACGCGCAACACAATAGGTCCTGCAGACCTTGCTGATGTGTAATAGGGCAGCTGCATAACTACTGTTAGTGCAGCTTTGCTGCCTATAAGAAAAGCAGAGGTGGGTCCCATGTAGGGCCTACCCTCACATGTCATATATATAATATATAATATATATAAATATATTATATTGCTGCTCAACAGCTTTTATGCATTAAAGAGAGGGCAGAGGTGGGTCCCACATAGGGCCCACCCTCACATATAATATATATATATATATATTAAATCCATGTAACGTCTAGGCCCTTGGACGGCTTGGACGGTCACATACATCAAGGAGGGCCCCACACATGGAGTGTGTCCCACCGTCCAAGGATGGTGGATAGTTTAAATAAAACACATACACTAGGGTGTGGCCCATCTAGAAGGATGGATGACATGGGTGGGTCCCATGGACCCCACCGTCCAGTCACACTTCACTGTTAGCCACCCTCAATGCTAAGACCTCAACGTTGAAACGAGGTATCTTTCACTCAGCCTACCATTTGAACTATGGATCTGGGTCCCACTATTTGGACGGTCTAGATCTTGCTAACGCTAAGGATGCAGTGTCCTGCTGCTGACCATTCAACATATGGAAAACCCAGCTGAATTGGATGGATGGTTTGTATATAACACACACCCCATGATAAGACCCACCATCCTAAGCCATGGACGGTGGGAATATCCAACATATATTAAAGTGGGTCCACGTTGCTGGGCAACGTCATTACAACAGCCGTCCATTTCTAAAATAGGCGGGTTCCACATGGGGCCCACACGTACAACATATTATATTATATAATATATTATAATATATACATACCTTATATATACATATATTATATAATATATATTACATCCAGCATCCAGCCACTGTCCAGCAAGCTGGACAGTGCTGGACGATTGCACCTACATCATGGTGGTCCCACACAGTGGGCCACTAGAATTGGATCAAGCCAATATTTATTTTTTTTCCTTTCATCCGGGCCTGTGTGATCGTCCGATCATGCAGACCCCAAATCGGGATCAAAGTGGCCCACTTGTTGGACGACATGGATGAAATGCACACATCATAGGTGGGCCATTGATCATAGGAAGAGAGAGAGAGAGAGAGAGAGAGAGAGAGAGAGGGACGTGTAGGGGAGGGACCCCGCCACTATTGGGCCCTCCCTTGAATAATACATACATCAAGTGGGTCCTACAACAAGCGGACCCTTAAATCATAAAAAAATAAGGTTGTGGGTCCAAGATCACCCACTGTCCACTTCTTCTTGCTCCCTTGGCTTCCTTTGCTCCCTAACTTCAATCCTAATGGAAGAGATAGAGTTTAGATGGTTGAGATAGGAGATGAGAGGGTGGGAAGTGGGCCACACACAAAGCTCTCTTGAAGGTTGAAAGAGCTTTGACGATTGATTTTATTTTATTTTTTCCTTGGGAAAGTGGTTTGAGAATAGGAGAGAGAGAGAGGGTTGTAAAGAGAGAGAGAGAGAGAGATGGGTGATGGATGTGGTGACTGATGAGTGTGTAAGAACTTTTTGACTTTAGGGGTAGATGGTGTAAGAAGGGTATGGGGTGTGTAAGAACTTTTTGACTTTAGGGGTTGTTTGGGGATGGGTGTGAGGTGATGGTGTACTTGATCCTTGATAAGATTGATTGATTGATGGATGTGACATTGGGTAGAGATACTCTTGAGTTTAACAACGCGCGACATTTTTCTTGAACTAAACACGGGCCCACATCTCCTGGCCTGGGCATCGCCTTGGCGCGTGAGACGCGACATCAGAACCACGGTGACAACGCGGTCGCTAGGGTATAAGTCTCGATTTGAGTCAACTCGGGTTGATGGCGTTTAACTCAGGGTCGTGCGCAAACGCCGATTACAGGTCACGGGTTGCCAGAATTCGATAGGGAGGATCACGGGAATCTATGGAATGGTACAAACTATGATATGGGTGTTATAAATTTTGTGCCCAATTCTTCTATAAGGATAGAGAGATTTTCATGGCCGACCTTATGCATTTTCGACAGTTGTTTAATGAATCAGTCGAAAACTATATTGCTCAGTTTAAGAAAGCAAAAAGTTGATGGAAGGTACTCACGACTGAGGTCGAATTTATATAGTTCTCCTAGGATGGTTTGGAATACAAACTTTGTAAAATTTTTATTGGGATGAAGTTTGAGAATTTATACGACTTAACAAGAAAAGTATCCCGATATCAAGCCTTTCTTCAAGAAGGAGAAATGCAAAAGAAGTCGTTAGTTAGGACATACTATTATGATTCTAACTATGAGGTGCTTGTGACCGAAGTGGTGGCAAAGAAGCCATTTGTGTGTTCAGCATTGTCTAGAAAGGAGGCAACTACACTGACCATACACAAAACTCATAAGGTACATTAGACATTACTCTTGTTGAAGAAATCCTTGACATCATGTTGGCTAAGAAGTTCATTAAAATTTTCATTAACCACAAAATACCCACGGTTGAAGAGATAAAAAAATTTGAGTACTTTAAGTGACATGGAACCCATTATCACTCCACTAAAAACTATGTAGTTTTCAGGAATATCATTTAGGATAACATTGACTAGAAATTACTAAAATTCCCTGAGAAAGAAAATAAAGTAACGTTAATCGATACTTATAAGGCTCGTATCCTAGCCTGTACCATTCTATAGGCTTTCGCAGTCCCCTCGGTCGAATTTCGACAACCCACAACCTATAATCAACAATTGCATGCGACCTTAAGTCATATCCCATATTCTTGAGTTATCTCAACCCAAGACCTGTACCAGTGCGACCGCGCCGTCCCCACAGTTCTGATGCCGCGTCTTGCGCGCCAAGGCGATACCCAAGTCAGGAGATGTGGGCCTGCGTTCGGTTCGAGAAAAATACTGCGTGTTGTAATTTCGAGAGTATCTCTACGATACGTCACATCAATCAATCAAACTACAACCCATCACTCTATCTCATCCCCAAGTACAACCACCCTCCCTAAAAGTCAACACTTTCTCTTACACAAGTACACATCTATCACTCATTCACCCATCACACCCCATCACTCACCTATCCCTCTCTTTTACACCTCTCTCTCTCATTATCCCAAGCAATCTAAGCCCCAACGTCCAAGCTTCTCAAGCTTCCATGGAGAAGCTAGTGTGGCCCACCTTCCTATCTCCCATCCCCACCCTTCCAAAACTAATCTCAACCGTTGAAGTTTATCCTTTTCAGCTCTAGGGTGCTTTGGCAGAAGGAGGAGGAGAAGATTAAAGGTAGGTGTTCATTATCTCATTTTTTTAATTTAAGGCCCACATGGTGGGACCCACATGATATATGTATTGTAGTTTGTATGGAGGAGCTCATAGTGGCGGAACTCCTCCCACCTCATCCGATATCCCACTTTTCTCTCTCTCTCTCTCTCTCTCTTGTGATGGGTGTGGCCCACTCGATCCACGCCGTGCAACCATGTGGACCCACCTGATTTATGTGTTTCATCCAGCTGTTCAGCTGGGACAGTAGGCCACACACTGATGCATGTGTTTAATCCACGCCATGGACACCACCTTGATGTATTTATTTCATCCACACCGTCCAGATTATGACTGGACGATGCTGGACAATGTTTGGACAATGGTGTCCAATGTTTGGACGAAGCTGTGGGCCCCATGCTAACGTACGTGTTCTAAATCCACCTCGTCCATGCATGAGACATGGGGCCCACCTTGTTGCTGCCACGTGTGGCCTGCCATGATGCTTATATCCCAGCCATCCATCAGTTTTATCCAGACCATCCAACAGTATGGACATGGGTGTGACCCATCATGATTTTTGTATTTCAGAGGGACGGTGGGGATCCCAGCAGCATTCAGCTGCTGGATTACGTCTGTAAGATCTGTGAGGCTGACCATGATATATGCGTTATATCTGAGCCGTCCAGTAGCTAGACAGCTGTTGCATTAACGCATGCTAGTCCTATGGACCTGGATCATGATGGGTGGTTTGATCCACGCCATCTATTCCAAATGAAGTAGATTCAAATCTCAGATGTCCAACCCCCTGTACATGGGACCCACCTTGATGATGTACATCCAGATCGTCTGTAGTCTGGATGCTGGATGTTGAAGCACCCCCCTCCCTTTTCAAATAAAAAATAATAATAATAATAATAATAATAACAACAACAATAAATAATATTATAATATATATATAATATTATATGGTGGGCCCCACGTGGGATCCACCTTTGCTGCATGTATATATCCACAACGTCTAGTATTTTCTGGACGATGGAACATGACCACACATGTGACATCCACATTGTCTAGGAAGGACGGTGGGATCCACCGCGATGTAAGTGTTTTGTCCATGCTGCCCTAGAGCATGGGCGTCACACATGGAAACCACGTGATGTATGTGTTTTTTATCGACACCGTCCATCTATTAGCTATCGGACGACAAAGTTCTGTGGGACCCACCCTACACATGTGGGGGTGGGGACCGCCTTGATATCTGTTTTATCCTAGCCATCCATCATTGGGATGATGGGACACCATTGTGAGGTATCTGTATAATTCATTCCATCCAGAATATTTGGACGATGCTGGGCCGTGTTTGGGCCATGCTATGGACCACACCATGTTGTATGTATTTCATCCACACCGTCTATATATCTGACGGTGTTAGACAATATTTGGACAATGCTGATAGCTGGACAGTGTCCAGATGGTGCTGATTTACATAGACAATGTTTGGACGATGTTGATCATCATTATTGTGTTTTGTGGGACCCACCATTGATGTATTTATTCTATATCCATGCTGTCTATTAGGTGGACCACTGCAGAAAATGATGGAGATTGAACGACCACCATTGAAACCCTTTTTGGGGTTAAAGAAGTTTTAGATCTATATGAAATGTATTTTCCCTCTTAATCCAAGTCTTTGTGACCTTATGACTAGATTGTATGGAGAATATGGTGGGCCCTACCTTGATGTATTTATGACCCATCCATGGGGCCCATCCAGATGTATTTGTGGCCCATCGATGCGGCCCATTGGTGTGGTCCATAAATGTGGCCCACTTGATGTATCTATGGCCTATCCATGAGGCCCACCTTGATGTATTAGTGGCCCATCCGTTAAGGCCCGCGTTGATTACAATTGCAGCCCATTTGATGCAACCCATTGTGATGTATATCCAACCCATTTGGTAAAGCCCATTGTGATGTATTCGTGGCCTATGGGTAAAGCCCATTGTGATATATATTAGGCCCACATTGGTGTGGCCCATTTGATGTATTTGAGGCCCACATGATGTGGCCCATTTGATGTATATGAGGCCCATTGGTGTGGCCTGTTGATACGGCCCATTTGATGTATATGGGTCCATTGGTGCAGCCCATATGATGTGGCCCATTGATGCATGTTGGCCCATTGGAGCAGCTCACATGATGTGGCTCGCTGGATGTATATGATGCCCAATGAGATGTATGTGAGGCCTTTGTGTGGGCCGAATGTGATGTATATGAGGCCCATTACGATGTGAGATTCCACTATGATGTATGTAATGATGTTTATGGTGGCCACTGCTTGGGAGTGATGTTGGTTGAACGTCCACATTGATGGGAAATAATGGTTGGATGTCCACATTGTGACCTTCCCTTAAGCCTTGTTTAGGCCCATTCTCACCGATTTCGATTGTTAAGGCCGATTTCGATTTTGATTTTTCGTAGCTGATTGTATAGGTTGATTCTGATTTGTCGAGGCCAATTGTATAAGCCGATTCTGATTCGTCAAGGCCGATTATATAAGCCAATTTCGATTGTCGAGGCCGAGTATCGAGGTTGATTGTATAGGCTGATTTCGATTTGTTGAGGCCGATTGTATAGGCTAATTTCTATTGTCGAGGCTGATACTGATTTTTCGAGGCCAATTGTATAGACTGATTTCGATTGTCAAGGCCGATTGTATAGGATGATTTTGATTTACCGAGGCTGATTTTGATTGTCGAGGCTGAGTATTGAGGCCGATTTCGATTGTTGAAGCCGATTCCGATTTGTCAAGGCCGATTGTATAGGCTGATTTCGATTATTGAGGCTGAGTATCGAGGCCAATTTCGATTTGTCAAGGCTTATTGTATAGGTCGATTCTAATTTGTTAAGGGTGATTGTATAAGTCAATTTCAATTATTAAGGCCGAGTATCAAGGCTGATTCTGATTGTCGAGGCCGAGTATCGAGGCTGATTTCGATTATCGAGGCCGAGTATCGAGGCTGATTCTGATTTGTCAAGGCCGATTTTGATTTATCGAGGCCGATTGTATAAGTCGATTACGAATGTCGAGGCTGAGTATCAAGGCCAATTCTGATTATCGAGGCCGATTCCAATTTATCAAGGCTGATTGTATAAGCCGATTCTGATTGTCGAGGTCGAGTATCAAGGCCAATTCTGATTTGTCAAGGTCAATTGTATAGGTCGATTCTAATTTGTCGAGGTCGATTGTATAGGCTGATTCCAATTGTCGAGGTTGAGTATCAAGGCCGATTTCAATTGTCGAGGCCAAGTATCAAGGCCAATTCCTATTATCGAGGCCGATTGTATAACTGAGTACCGGGGCTGATTCCAATCATAGAGGCTGATTGTATAGGCCCATTCTGATTGTCGAGGCCGATTCCGATTATTGAGACCGATTTTGATTGTTGAGGCTGATTTCGATTGTCAAGGTCGATTGTCGAGACCTATATGATGTATATGAGAACTGTAGTTGAGGCCATTGTGGTGTGTATTCAGCTTGTGTGACATATATACAACCCGTGTTTAAGGCCTAATGTGATTAATATAAGGTCTATGTGATGAGGCCCATTGTTATGCATTTGAGGACCAGGCAATGGAGTCCATTGTAATGAATATGAGGCCCATATGAGAGGCCCATCGTGATGTGTATTAAGCTCTTAAGTGAGGCCCATGGTGTTGTATATTAGGTCCTTGTGTGAGGCTATGGTTCCATTATATGTTAGGCTCTATGTGGGCCATTCCTTGGGGGTAATGTTGGTTAAATGTTCACATTGTTGAGGCCGATTGTTGATGCCAGTTATTGATACCGATTATGAGTATGTGATAACATAGCATCATGATACATGCCCATACGCATCATCTGCATGTTTATTGTGTGATGTGATTGACCCTTGCATATGCCATAGTACAGATGGTTTATGAGACTCCCTGATAGGTGGAGTTATCCCACATGAGCGCACGACATTCGTAGAATTGATGCATGATTGGACTACTGACTCATACATCTTACATTGTGTGATTGTGATTACTGTACGCCCTAGCGACATCAGGGCTGTGACCTCCACGGGCATGTCGTGGATGACCAGATAGGACATCGAAAATATTTGATTCAAGCATCTAGGCACTTTGGATGTCCGTGGGTGAAAGTCCCTAAACCTCTGAGGCTAGGAGACACCCTAATGTTGAGACAGAGAATACATGAGTGCATGAGTGCCGAATACCAGGAGGTCGTGTCTCACACTTTGTCGTGGTCGGTCGGGAGGGGGTGTGGCTTTACCTACCTGAGCATAGGGGGCATAGCTAGACTAAGTTTGACCAGCTCATGAATGGGTCCGCTATCGATGTGCCAGGTAGATATTAGCTGACTACTGGTCAGGCAGATAGTGAGGTCTCTTCCACTTGCATGGTCACGCATCAGTGGGTGACGATTTGCATGTAGAGTGTACCAGACCCCGGTGATGATTACAGAGATGAACAGTACTGATATGTAGACTTATTGGGTAGGAGTTACATATTCATTCATTCATTCACTATCCACTCGGGATGGTGGTGCACAACTATTTGTTACATGCGCCTTTACAATGGCAAGGATTTCGGTTGGGAGGTGTAACTGACTTAAGATCAGGAGTTTACCACATTGAGTTTGACTATCCAAATTCAGGTATGGGACTTATTTGGATAGAAGTCCCTTGTGATGGACCCCGTAGCCTATGATACTACGTACTATCATCTCGACTTCACACTCCAACATAGTCATTCTATTCACACCGCATATTGTATTGCATCCTCGACATCTAATATTTAGCTCTTTATGACTCCTCATTTGCATAGTTGATCTGTATTACGTAATTTGATATAGATTGACTCATGGACTTGTTAGTACTTCCGCTTACTCTGATATAGTAGGATTCATGATCTTATCAGTATTTCCGATATTGTATGATTATGACATTGTATTGGATACTTGGCACTTACCTTGCGCACACACTTACAACACCCTCTAAGCTTTATATAAGATTATGCATGATAAATGTGTGCAGGTGGCATAAGGTTGCAGCATCATCGAGCTTGGAGCATGTAGCCGTCTTCTGGAGCTTTAATTTTTTATATGTGTATTTTCCTTTTAGCACTATATTCAAATATTTATATTAGTGGATATATGATGATGATGTTGCCTTTATGATTTGGGTAAACTTGTGGTTATGCCTCTTATGAAACAAATTTACGCTGAAAATCCTCCTTGTAGGATCCTAGGATCGAAATCTGGCGTATGGGCGCAACCAAAACCAGCGGCAATTTTCTGCTGAGAGCCCTAATCCGTGTGAATGGGCATGGATGTTTGAGATTGTACTCCTTGAAGGCTTGCAAAAACACCTATAGACGGCTAGGATGGGGAGAAATGAAAGCACGCGGATTGCTAACGTGGAAAACGAAGAGATTTTTCAACTTTTTGCAAAGGGTGTGTTATATTACCTGATTTACAGCTGAGATTTTGCATACATGTGAGCAATCCAATGGCTGAAACCAACAGGGCTTGGTTAGACCAATGCCATAGACATTATGAACAGTTCAAATCATCTGATCAGGGCCAGCGGTAGGCTGTCTCATGGAAAAAGGAAAACGGGTTTAGTCCATTTTGAAATCCCAACAGTAGGAAAAATGAAAGAAAGGGAGGGAGACCTCTCCACTTTTAGAAATTGTCGGGACAAACCGACCTGACCGTGTCCCTTGGATCCAGTGCGCTGCAAGCACACGCACCCCATGTGCATGCGCACTCCAAGGTGGGGTCCGCTGAGGTGTTCTCGACAGATCTACCTCGACGATCAAGTTGTGTGGCCTATTAGGGCATCTGGTCAAGGGTGGGGGTAAACCAAGGCTTAGGTGGGCCATATTTGATCAATTCGAGTCATCCAATTGTTTCTAGTCAATTCGATGGTCGGATTGATTCCAATTCGATCGTCAACAGTTAAAAGGTATTAATGGACCATATGTATATTCAAGACCCTCATAATATGTTAGTAAGTAATCAATAGTTTTAATGTTTTAATTTTACTTCATTATAATTATAATTATTGTTATTATTAGTAATCATTTGCCTTATATACTTTGTCATTTATAATTTATATTATTATAGATTGTTAATAAATATAAATTATATGAACATCAGTAAGCAAAGGTTTATACATACATATATATATATATATATATATATATATTATTTGTATATTTTTTATGTGGTTATATATGTTTTAAGTTTAAATTTTATATAAAATCTCAAAATGCTTGAAATATGTTATTATTATAAATTTTATTAATTTATGTAATATAGATTTTTATGATTGAAATTTATATAAATAATGTCACAAGTGTATAATTATAATATGGATTGTAATTACACATCAACGTATTATTAAATTTTATATATTTAGGAAGTGTACAAGTAACATTTCGTAGTGTATGTATTTATATTGTATTGCAGTATTTATTCTAAATGATAATTAAATAGTTAGATCACATAATACACATAAATACTGAGTTATTCTTATTAGAGTGATTGAAATCCTAACATAGGTGCCCCCTCACTTTCTAGTGGTGTATTGCTTTCCATTCAAGTATGCTGCTGATGAACAATGGATCTCATGGTCATGGCTCCTAGTTTTAAGGAGTAGAGTTAGATCCTATCTATTTAACAAGAATGAACTCTTAAAGATAGGTTACTTGATTGACATGAAAGTCCATTTTGAAAGTAGATGGTTGGATTTGAGGCCCAAGTCTTATAGTTTAGTTGTGTATTGTTCCTTACCCATTTCTAAGGGTGAGGATTGATGGGTTCGATGATCCAATACTATAGGTAACTAGTGGATGGTTAGGTTCACTAGAGAAATAGGTCCTCTAGATACTGTGGCACCATATTTTTAAACCAATGGATGGATTGTCCTAGGGTCGATGCCTTCTTCCCATCGGCTATATGTTGTCCTAAAATGTAGCTTGGACAATAGAGTTAAGCTTATTTTGATAATCCTACCTGTGCATTTGTGAGACTTAGTTCACACGGTAACACCCGAGTACAAAAAAGTACGGGGTGTTGGAGGGGGACATGCATACACAAAAGCAAAGATAAAGTAGAGATTCGAGTTATGTAAACAAAAGCTTTCTTCATTAATAATGAAAAAGTTTACAAAAAGCTAAGATTATAAAAAGTCCAAAAAAATAAAATAAAAATAAAAAGTGACTATGGTGTCGGAGGTCCCTCTAGCTCAGGAGCAACTTGACCGATGGCAACTTAAATAACATTAGCAACATTCTCTTCTGAGCCCGCCTCTCTTTCCAGCCATGATAGGTTGAGCTCGAGGAATCATCCATAGACCCCTTCTTGACATTTGGTGAAGCCAACAATTAAAACTTCCTCTAACTCAGCCTGGTGGATCTCAAAAGCTTTGTAAGCATCCACTACCACCGCCTCTTGGATTAAGATGCCGATCTCCGTTTCAGCCACTATGGCCCTCACCTATGGCACCTCGGCCTCTAGGTCAACCCTCTTGGCCATCAGTGTTCACTCCACTAACATTCCTCCGCCAGCTCCGAGATAAACTAAGCTCCCACTCCTCCTTAGATACGGGAAGGGTGCCACAAAGCTCTCCTAGATCAACCGTGGCTGACACAAACTCCTAGGCCTTTGCCTCAAGCTTGGTCCGAGTAGCATTGAGCAGGCGGCCAGCCTCCTTGACCCGACCCATCATGTCAAGGAAATTTTGGCGGAGAGAGATGATCCCAAGGGCTTCCTGCAACAAAAAGAGGACTAAAGTTATTGAAACGCCTTGAAAATCGGGGGTCGAGCAGATGCTCAGCTCCCGAGTTCCAATGCATCACTTATGCAACATAAATGAAGATGATTGAATGTTGTTCATGGTAGTGCATTAGACATGAGTGGGATTACGCCAAAACAGTAATTCATACTCCAGATCAGTTTAAATAATACAAGCGAAAGACTTAAAACTATATATAAACGATAGGAAATCAAAGATCACTGTCGATCTACTAGAGTATGAATATATCTCTGAGTCACCATATACATGTAATGTTCTAGAAACAAAATGTCAAAAAGAGTCCAACTATGATAGTATGCCCTATAGCCTCGTCGATCAGTACAGCCTAAGCGAAGCTGTCCAAGAACTGCATATAAGAGAACTCATCCTGATCCTCGTAATAGTCAGGCTCCACCTCCTGAGTCGCATCCTCATCTGCAACTAAGACAGATTCTGGTGGGTGTTCAGAACACCATCCCAGAATGTGGGAGTGACTGATCAACTCAGTGGAATCATAGAGTAAAGATTAACATGCTGTCAATTCAATTAAGCAGTAATGATAAAGCAAACATATCAACCATTTCTAAATACTCTTATTAATGCAGGGATGAGATATTTCATGAATGCATGCCCTCGCCTACAATCCCTCGTGCGACACCATCTTACGTTCACAGCATACTTTCAGCCCTCTGTGCACTTCATCGTCGGCACATGTAGTGCGATAATATGAACATGATTACCAAGTTCTTATTAGTCCTTTTCATACAGCAGGATTGGGAAGCTAAGGTACCTCCTTTGTATCATTACCCAAACGATGATCCATTCTCGGGTCGTCAGTCCGAGACAATCTCATACGATAGTATAGTTTTAGATCGCTGTAAAGGGCTCATCACCAATCAATACAGGTCTAGTGATATCCTATAGACTACAACAAGGCTCGTCGCCCCATTGTAGTTTTAGGATATACTCGAGGTCACTACAAAGGACTCATCACCAATCAGAGTAGGCTGACAACTCGAATATAGTGTCTCATACCACCATAATCGGCTCACGAGTATAGGTGCTCACTGGTCACTACAGGGAGGCTCGTCGCCCCAGCGTAGGCCGACAGCTCGACCACGGTGTCCCATACCACCATGGCCGTCTCATGAGTCTTAGCGGATCGAGGTACCAAGGTTAACGGGATTGCATTGGTAAGTTTGATACTTTAAATTCAAACAGAAGTGTGTATACATGGTGAACACACATCAGGCCAATTGGGTTACTTGACGAGCTCGACTAGCTCGATCGTACGTTGAGTTGATCGACATGAAATGCATATGCACTCCGTGTGTCCAAACCACTTCCGACAACTCTAGTACGGCTCGGGTTTGTCAAACACGTCCTTCGTGGTGAATAAAACTCAAACACGAACTTAAGTCTGTTACCGAATTCCTGGACCATACCATGGCCCCAATCACGTACATATGATTTAACATCCACATTCATATAAGCAGGATATGAAATATAACTTAAACATGAAGACTATACATGGAGGAAATCATACACACAATTAGTAGGAATGAAATGAACTAAATATAACATGGAGGAAATCATACATCCAAGTAAAGTGATTGAGATTCATATCTCAATTCAAAAATAATCATACTTTACCTATTTCTAGCTCATTTATACATTTATACAAACACTTAGCTTATACTATTCAACATACATCACGTATGTTGGCATATTGTATATTTAGGCAAATCCTTTGCTAAGGAGTTGTCGCATACATAACAAGCATACACTAACAAAGATTTATCATGGCAATCACTAGATCAGATGTCATACGCATACAAACATTTTATCAATCACATGGAACACTCAGTTTGTAATATAAGCTATACATAATCGTAAGACAGAACAGATAGTGCATTTGGCATGTAGAATAGCATCTACGTTAGTAATAAACCATTATCTGACATTGAAAGCTATGAAAACCATAACCTATACGTCTATTATCCGCACCTTACACCATAGAAGCGTAATGTATATGATTTAAGCGATAATCCTTTTGTCAACGGCGGTTTAACAACCTATAACATGAACTAAGTTACCTATTGCATGACTCCATCTATATCAAACCTTAAAACAGGTTAAGGTTTGATTTTCTTACCCAAGTGCGGATCAGAATCCCCGAAACAACGATTCAGATGGATGGATTTGATACATAGTGCAGTTGGGTAGAATCACAAGATGAAATCACCACTTCTCTCTCACTTTCTCTCTCTTTTCCTTCTTCTCTCCTAGAATTTTTCTCAAATTCGTATGGAGCAAATGAGAGAGGGTTTAAGGCCTTTTTATAAGCTCTAAATCGACGGAAATAGCCTGAAGGCTAAGGTATACTTAGGTCATAACCAAATCGACCTTGTTCCGATCTAATGAAGCATTTCTGGAGGTCCTGTTACTGAGTGCGGTCGGACTTAAGCTCTTGGATGTTGGATCTTGATCAAGTTAAGTTTTCAGTTCGATCGGATTTCCAGATCGACTGTGGCGGACCAGTTTCAATTCAGCGGTCATCGAAACTCAATTAAGGCCACAAGTAATTTGGCATGAATGGGCCATCATCGCTGATCCGATGGAGAATTTGGGTCAAAATCCAATAGTCAGAATGCTTACAAATGTCACGCAAGCGACACAACTCAGATTTCTTAAAATCATATTTAATTTCTTAAAAATCTTCAGTTTCCCACACTCTTCACTCCAGACTCAAGGAAATAGTCCCCGAGCATTATTTGGACGTGATTTTCGCGGTGATTGTCAAGTCCAACTATGCGATCAATATCTTCTAAGTTCATCGCAATCGGACTTTCGACGTTCGGTCCAGGTCCGATACAAAGTTTCAAAGTGCTCCCATGAGCAACTGGGTTTAGAGTTGGATCCTAGATTTTAGAGTAACATAGCGTTACTAATTCTACAAGTTTTGGATCTTACAGATCATATGTAAAGTGATTGGTGTTAATTTCACAGGTAATCTAGGTTAGTACTTAGCAATTCACGTCTAATTTCTAAAGGATTTAATCCTCAGGGTTTTTTGACTGAGTTGGTACTCGGGTCTTTGTACGAATTTTTTCGAGTCGTTACAATCTACCCCCCTTAAAGAAAAATTTCATCCTTGAAATTAGTACCTTTTTGTGCTCCTCGAGAATCTGAGGGTAGTTCTTTCTGACCTCGGCCTCTGTCTCCCAAGTAACTTCCTCCTCAGTATGATGTGTCCACAGAACTTTCACCAGTGGAATGACCTTACTGCGCAACACCTGCTCCTTCTTGTTTAAGATACGCCTCGGATGCAGTATATATGTAGCATCCTCGCTCAGTTGTACCTGCTCCCATCTAATGATATGGAAAGGATCAGGAACGTACTTCTTTAGCATAAATACATGAAATACGTTGTGTACGCCTGCAAGTGGTGTGGGTAAAGCTAAGCGATACACTACTGTTCCCACTCGATCTAGTAAACCTCGGTGTGAGCTTCCCCTTTTTTCCAAAACACAGAACTCCCTTCATAGGAGAAACTCATAGGAACACATGGTCTCCAACCTCAAACTCAAGCGGTCGCCACCTCATGTCGGCATAACTCTTCTGTCTACTCTGAGCTGTCAGAAGTCGATGTTTGATAATGTCAATCTTCTCTGAGGTCTCCTGCACTAACTCTGGGCCAACCAAACTGCGCTCGCCAACCTCTGTCCAACAATGTGGTGCTCGGCAAGGGCGCCCATACAAGGCCTCATAAGGAACCATGCCATACTCTCTTGAAAATTATTATTGTAGGTGAACTCTTCGTACAGAAGACAGTCATCCCAACTGTCCTTGAAGTCCAAAATACAAGCTCGCAGCATATCTTCCAAAATCTAATTTACTCGCTCTTTCTGCCATTTGTTCTGTGGGTGAAATACGGTACTAAACTTCAACTTCACACCCATTACTTCCTGGATACGAGTCCAGAAGAAAGATGTGAACCGCGTGTCTCTATCCAACACGATCTCCAAAGGAACTCCATGCAGACGAACTATCTCTTTGATATACAACCTGGCTAACTCGTCTGCAGAGTTCGTGACTCTGTTCGGCAGGAAGTGAGCCGACTTCATCAATCAGTCGACAATCACCCAAATAGAATCATGTCCCTTCCTCGTCTTCGGCAGCCCTGAAATGAAATCCATAAAGATGAAGTCCCACTTCCATTCAGTTATGGGCATGGACTGAGGTAGTCCAGGAGGTTGGCGATGCTCTGCCTTGACCTACTGGCACGTGAGACAATGAGCTACATACTCTACTATATGTGTCTTCATGTTGTCCCACCAGTATGATCGCTTCACATCTCGATACATCTTTGTACTTCCAGGATGCATCGCTAGCTTCGAATCGAGCGCTGCTTCAAGGACTTCCTGTCTGAACTCAGGAATGTTTGGGATGCATAGGCGGCCAAGACAACGTAGGCCCCCGTCCAAATCCACACTCCATTCGGCATCCTCATCATCACTAGCCAGCTTTCTAAGCTTAATCAATCGCTCATCGTCCTTCTGGGCTTCTATAATCCTGTCATCAATAAGAGGTCGCGCCCGAATGTGTGCGACACACTCGAACGGTTCCTCCACGGTGAGTTTCTACTCGAAGTCCCACACGAACTCTACCATATCCCATTCTACAACCATCAGCGGAGCCGTAAACTCTATAGTCTTCTTGCGGCTCAATGCGTCTGCCACAAGGTTGGCCTTTTCAGGATAGTAGGAGACCTCGAACTTGAAGTCCTTTAAGGTTTTCATCCATCGGTGCTGCCTCATATTCAAATCCCTTTGCGTAAATATATACTCAAGGCTTAGTCACAGAAAAGCTCGAACTCCTCTCCATAGAGGTAATGTCTCCAGAGCTTTAATGCGAAATTGACGGCTGCCAACTCCAGGTCTTGTGTAGGATAATTCTCCACGTGCTTCCTTAATTGTCTCAAGGCATACACAATCACCTTGTCCTTTTGCATAAGGACACAACCCAGACCAACGCGAGACGCATCAGTGTATATAGTATACTTAACCCCTTACTCTGACAATACTAGAACAGGGGCGGATGTCAGTCTGTCCTTCAGCTCCTGAAAAGCTGCTTCCACCTTCTCATTCCAGGAGAACTTCAAGTCTTTCCGAGTTAACTGAGACAAAGGTCTGTCAATCTTCGAGAAGTTCCGAATAAAGCGTCGGTAATAACCTGGCAGACCCAAAAAACTCCTCACCTAAGTAACTGAAACAGGCTGTTTCTAGTCCTGAACCGTGGCTACCTTAGCGAGGTCCACCGCAATCCCTTCCTTGGACACTACGTGTCCCAGGAACTTGACTTCCTCCTGCTAGAAGTCACACTTCTTGTACTATGCGAACAACTGGTTCTTCCTCAGAGTTTCCAAGACTGCTTATAGGTGCCTCTCGTGCTCTTCTCGACTTGTAGAATATTCCAGAATATCATTGATAAACACAATGACAAATTGGTATAGAAATGGCCGAAATACCCAGTTCATCAAGTCTATGAACACGGCCGATGCGTTCGTAAGACCGAACGACATCACGAGAAACTCATAATGACCGAAACTAGTCCTAAATGCAGTCTTTTGCATGTCTTCTTCCCTGACGCGTAACTGGTGATATCCTGACTGTAGATCAATCTTCAAAAAGTATCACATCCCTTTTAGCTGATTAAATAGATCGTCTATCCTGGGAAAAGGATACTTGTCCTTCATGGTCAACTGATTCAACCTACGGTAATCAATATATAACCGTAACGACCCATCCCAACACAAGTGCTCCCTAAGGAGACACACTGGGTCGTATGAAGCCTTTCTCCACCAGGTCGTCAATCTATTTTCTCAACTCTTCCATCTCACATGGTGACATACGATACATCGGTAGCGAAACAGGTACTGTACCAGGCACGAGATCAATCGTAAAGTCAATTTCACGCCGAGGAGGTAGCCCATGTATCTTACTAAACACTTTCCCAAAATTTTGAACCACAGGCATGGTTTCAAGCGCAGAACTAACAGACCTTTTCAATCGAGAAGTGTAGTAATCAAGTTGGGTAGGGTAATTGACCTAAACAGGGAAAGTAAATTTCATGCGCGTAGGTCCATGGGCTGTCACTAGCCTAGTCTCACAGTCAAGCTCTGCTCTCATCTATGTGAGCCAATCCATGTCAAGGATAATGTCATAATGAAGCAAGGGCGTGACATACAGGTCAACCACAACCGTCCCACTCCCTAGGTATATCAAGCAATCCACATATACCCTAGTAATGGTAGAAGAGTCCGTTATAGCTGTAGTGAGAGTCACTCCCGTTGTAGGAGCAGTAACCAATGCTAACCGCTTGACTAGCGCGCATGAAATGAGGGAGGTTGTGGACCCAGTGTCCACTAACAAGAAAACAGGAGTACCTTAAACATGTGCAGTGACCTCAAAAGCCCTGGGTACTGAAAGTGTTACCTCTAGTACATCTGGTGTGAGTGAGTGCACCCGAGCCTGCTGCAGGCAATTCAGCAGTGATGCCATGGGTCGTTGAGGTTGCCTAAAACGAGGTGCTGGCGGTCAAAAAGATGGATATGCAGGTGCAGACTATAGAGGTGGAGCTGATATAGCATGAGGGCGAGGCCAATCGATCCTCTGCCGTGGTGAGAACCCACTGTCTCTCATACACGTGAAGCAGCTCTCTGCAACATGACATGGTCTCCCATAATAAGTACAGGTCACACCAGGTCATCTCATCAGTACTAATGGCACTGCGGTCTTGGGAGGAGAGTCGATACGGGTCCTCTTGCCGAGGAATGGCCTACTCGGTATATCTGATCATGGCCTAGGGATCATAGGCCCACGAGAACGTGACAAATGCTCCCCATCCTACTCTGCTCGCATAGACATGTGTACTAGCTCAACATAGGATGGTATGCTAATACAGCACATCTTCGAATGAATGTCGGGGCTCAAGCCCTCGAAAAAATGCCACATCCACATCTGTGCATCAACAAGCACAATAGGGACATATTTGCCCAACTCTGTAAAACGGTGCTCATACTCAGTCACGGTCATGCCTCCCTATCTGAGGCACAAAAACTCATTCTCCTTCTAGTGTCGGTACGTAAGGGGATAATATTTCTCATGGAAGCGGGTCTCGAATGCTGGCCACGTCCAAACATAGTCAGCGACTACAGTCTGCAGTACACAATCCCACCACAAGCTAGCTTCCTTCTCCAGCATAAAGGTCACCAACTCGACCTATTTCTGCTCGGTACAATGCAACATCCTCAGCATCTTGGAGATGGGATCAAGCTAATATTTGGCCTCCTCAGGTCTGTGAGAACCCAAAAATGTAGGAGGTCGTAAGTGCTAGAATCGCTCTAAAAGGCCATTCATATCCAAGTTTCCTGTAACGTATATGGCAGGGGTAGGCAAGGTCACATCCTCGCCCTGAGCCCTGCAGCCTCAGCAGGCCGTACAAAAGGTGAAGGTGGAGTCGCACCCCCACCCTGAGCTAAGGCTCCTGCAATGGTGGCCAAGAGTTACTGCTGCTGCTGATGCTGCTCCTGTTGCTGGTGCATCATCATCAACAACTGCTCTAACCTATCTATAGGTGGAGCTGACGATGACACATGCTGCATCGAATAAGACGCATGGTTCTGCTCACGAACCGGTGGTGTATAAGGTGGCGGCCCAACTATAGGACCAGTAGAAGGCTAAGACTCAGGCATAGTCTCACGATCCGGGCCTAAACTAGGGTCCGCACGACCATCGCTCTGGGGTGGTGCCTAATCCATCAAATCACACAACGCAAGGCGAGTCGTGCTCCATGTGAACTTAGGTGGCATACCCTACACATAGGGTGTAACGCCCTGGAAAATCAGGGGTCGTGTATACGCTCGACTCCTAAGTTTTCGAGTGTCACTTATCATCAATTTTATGGTTTTATGATTAATCAAGTTTAAACACGCAGCCTAAAATTACTTGGAGCATGAAATGCAACCACAACTAGTCTACTGAAGTGAAAGAGATATAAATATATACAAGTCCAAAAGAATATAAAGGGGTCGCTCAAGGCATTGCCCAACAAAAATAAACAAAAGATTCATATATCTAAAGGAATGGTGTGCTGAGCCCATGACTCAACACTCCAGAATCCAGTCTCCTAAGTCGATGGAGAGCCGCTCATCAATTGAAAGTAGGAGAACTCGTCCTCCTTGCTTAAGCTCTCACCGCTAGGCTCGTCGAACTCAGCACAACCTGTAGCTACTGAAGAGTCTGGGTGGTGTTTTAAAACACTGTCCCAGAGTGAGAGTGAGTGATCAACTCAGTGGGTGTTATTAGTCTTAAGTTTTAACATGCATCAAATATAATATGAATTTAATGAAATATAAACAATCATCAATTCCTATTAACTCTTATTTAAATGCATGAATGTGGAATGATATGATGCATGCCCTCGCCACAACGCTCCCTCGAGCGACTCCATCTAACGATCGCGTATGTCAACACTCCCTCATTGTGACCTCGACTTCCGAGTCACCACCCTAACTAATGCGATGCAATGCGATCATGTTAGCCGAGTTATTAATTAATTCCATTCATCCAGCAAGTTTAGAAAACTGATACACCCCACGTATCAATGCCCTAAATGGGTTACGAGGCCAAGACCCCCCAATGCGTGAGGCCGAGACCTCGGGGTCTGTGATCCCTTCGGGTTCCTCATCCCCGACTTCAAGCACATGAGGAGTGCCAAGAGAAAGGGATCCCTCGCGATCACTACGAGGAGGCGCGGCACCCCATCGTAGGCCGACAGCTCAGACACAGTGTCCAATTCCACCATGCTCGACTCACGAGGCTGTGGACCAATTTACAAGTGGATTGTTGATGGGCTACAATGGTTGTAGGGTGGTTCAGGTTTCATACATGTGTGATCAACCATGGTTAACAAATAGGGTTAGTCAGACAATAGGCTAGACCGCATGAGTCAGGAGAGCATGAGATGAGTAACATCGGGTACAAAGGACCCATGTAGTCAAACTATAGCCACTCAAACACACCCGCCCAAACCCACGGGTCTAGCCCTAGCATAATCCTACCGACGGGACTAGTGCCTCTCTTCATGATCCTGACCAACCTAAGGATTCGATGTTGATTCATAGCATGCCAACCATCAAGATTATCAACAAGCACAAAACGTCATGTTCACATAATCGTAACCTATGATCCAAATATTCTTAGCAAGCATACTTCATTATTATAAACATGGTGCGTGTGAATGTGTGGGTTAGTGAGGAAGTTGAGTACTTCCAACACCTCAAGAAATCAAACTCACAAGAGTTAAGATTCTTAAGCACTATGAAGCAACACAAATGAGCAAACCAATCAAATAAACATGAGCATGTAGTCATTCCTATGCTAAATCGTGTGAGAGATAAAATCAACATCAAATATAAATTAATCATGTAAAACCATGCAATTCAAATAACACACTATTCCTAGTTTTCTCTAATTTCCTCAATATAACAACTCAACAATCAAAATCATTACACGCCTACTATAATTGGTGCTAGGCCACCTAAGAGCAAAAGTCCACACCTTGAGATCGTTGGAGGCTTGATAGATGACCAAAAAATGAGGGTTTTGGGGATTGGCTGGCCGAAATCCCTAAAGTAAGCTCTTGCATGTGAGAAATCCAATCCAAGCCAAACCATTCTCAATACATGGGTTTCAAGAAAAAGGGTGAAGGATCTTACCTAGATGCTTCATGGAATGATTATTGTGGTGGTGGTGTAGGATTTTCTTTGGAGAAAGGAGTAGGGAGTTGCAATGCTTGATCTCCTCGGCCTCACCACAATCTAGGGTCCACTATAGATCTCTTCTTCACTCTCTCACTCTTTCTTCCTCTGTTTCTCTTTCTCTCTTTCTCTCTCTTTTTCTTTCTTTCTTTCTTAGGGCAAAAATCGTATGGGGAGAGGGGTGCCCAAGAGAAGACCTTTTATAATGTCAAAATTGTTGTAAATGGCCCTAAGGGCTAAGTTTTTACTATACTAGACCTATGGGAGGGTCTTTCTAAGATCTAGGGCCCACTATGGGGTGTACATATCGATATACACAGCAGGATAAGTGCTCCATGGCCCGATGAAGGGTCATGCAAGATTTGGGAACCATCGGATATGGGTTTGACTATATGGTCCTGATCTTTAAGTGGCCCTATGGGGTCTATTCTAGTGATTGGAGAGGTTCTGGTGGTCCCCTGGCAATGAAACTTATAGGATAGGTGGACCATGACCCGATGAAGGGCCATACAAAATTTGGGGACGATGGATATTTGGTTTGATCATATGGGTCTGATTTGTAATCAACGGTTACCGTGCCATGATCGGGTTCTAGATTCTGTGGATGGGTGAGGGACACCACATTAGACCTTCACCAAAAATTTAGAAGGAATCCGACGGCTAATACGCTCGGAATCCCTATTCCCTTGACAAGCGCCAGATTTCCAATATGGCCTTGTGTGAGTTGACCAGTGCTGTAGGAACGGCTTTGATAATTAGTTTTTAGGTGTCCAATGAGTCTGTGGTCTGCGATGGACCATAAGCCCAGTGAGATCTAGTGTTCCCTAAAGTTTTATAATTTTTTGACCTTCCTACGTCGCGGTATGGCCCATACGGGCTAATGCTAAATGTAAACGGTCATCTGGCTTGGCGGCTCGCACTAGGCCCTATCATGACCTATCTGGTCTACTCTAATGAGCTAATCCTAGGTTAATCAACTTATGGTACCCCACCATGAGTGGCTTAAACAAATGGTCTTACGACAAATCCTACGTGGACGCCCTAGGACACTGTGTTGGTTGGACAGGACGTTACAAGGGTTAATTTGGTTTATCAGTTAAGATCCGGGCCTCATCTGACTCGGCTTTGGTTAGATCTTTAATTTAGTTATGCTTGTCTTGATTAGTTAACGACGGGTTGGTTAGATTTGGGTCCTATGCGAGTAAATTATGGGGCTACACCTGATGTTCAAGCGATCAGGTAGATTCGTTGACTTCCTACGGTTGATTAATAGGACTTGTGCAGTCCTTTACTGGTACCGACCCTGTATAAACTGACATTGAGTGCTAATGATCATTAAGGGTTATTATGAGTTAATTAATAAAGAAAAAAAAAATTAAGCATTTTTGAAAATCTAAAACAGCGAAAATTCAGGATGTTACATAGGGTGCAACCTAGATCAGATTCAACATAACTACAATCCATGCACGCAAAATTCACACATAAATTTAAAGCAACTTCATGCATTTCATTTCCAAAATTGTCATAATACATGCGACATAGGTTTTACATGGATCATAACAGAAAATGCATGTGAGCTAATACAACTAAGCTTCAAACACTGAGCTATAACATTAAAGCAACTATCAAACTACGAAGCCTATAAAGGCTACACATAAAATTAATAACTACAAAAAAATGACAAATAACTACGGGGCAACAACATAGATGACTAAGCATCCGAATCTGGTGACGGAGAAGGGGCACCCTTATCCTGCAGGCAACACGGGATAGTCTTCAGTGTACGAGTCACTTTTTTGAACTTATTTTTCACGAGGCCTCAAAGATCCATAATGTCCTGTCATAGGACAGCCTGACCCTCCTCAAGTCGAGCTATACGTGCATCCCTAGTGGCCTGATCAGTGTCTTGCTCCGATGCCGCAGGAGGAGGACTCTCATCAGCATCTTGAGCCTCCTCTTCCTCTTCGCCCTGCACTTCTTCCTCTTCTATCTCTGCTCCACCTTCTTCATTGCTCTCCTCTTCTTCTTCGCTTTCAGACTCATCCTCGCTTTCTTCAAGTTGGGCTTGTCGTTGTCGTGGCCCGATCTTCATTTAGTTGAGAGTGGTCTTGGTGATGTAATGGACCGGCACTGGCAATTCTGCCCCAAGGCTGTAGCCAAACTCGCGTGCAATCTTGCATATGAGTCGACCGAAGGGGAGCGACTCAGTCGTTCTTCTTGATCACGTGATAAGGATGATCTGTCGCAGTATAAACGTAGGCATGCATAAGTTCGCTCCCTGCCCCACTTGGTATAAGAAATTCACCATGAGACGCGTGCACTCTCTGTGGTTACTCCACCTGGGGTAGATGTTGAATGTACAGATGTGGTGAAGCAGACGGAAATCACCTGACATATGGGTCACTAAGAGACTCTTGTTATGCTGCCACTCAACCAAACAACCACATAGAAACCTGGTGTGGTGATCCCTTTCACAAAAACTATTCAGATTCCTCTCGCTAGCATGTACCTCCCCAAGTGGCACATTCAGGAGTCAAGCTATCAACTTCACGTTAACTGTGGTTTCTCGGTCTCTACCAAAGGGGATCTTGAACTGCAAGGGCTCCAACGTAGGCTCTCGAATGTGAGCATAAAAGGCTCGAACAATGCTCACATTTGCATGCGATTCACCTTCAAATAGCGGACCCCACTCGGCCGCTTCCAAACGCTCGAACAACAAGTACTCGCCAAAGAGTCACCCATCAACATGTGCTTCCAAAAGAACCCTACAGTCCTCGTAGACGCCATGAGCCAACTCCGCCAACAACGCTCTTCCAAATGGAGCATGGGGATCCAAATCCCGCTTCGTCTGCACTTCTCTCCCAATGCTTGAACTCGCGGTAGCTCCTATGAGAGAAAGGATGGTGGAAATCGAGAAGAGAGCCACGAAAAGCTCCAAGAAAGCCATGGAATGAAGAAGGAAATGAATGAAGAAGGTGAGATCTATGGGTCTTCACGAATTTGGGCCTTATATGGGAGTGTAAAGGCTCAAATGAAAGAAAAGAAAGAAGAAAAATAACAAGAGAAGATGGGTTAATGGCTTTACACAGTTTTGGGACTCAAATGGGAGATTCGAGAGCTCAAATCGTAGAAAATGAGAGGGTTAGGGGATGGGTATGGCTGTGCACTATGGAAGTAGGTAGGGTTTAACGAAAAATGAAAGAAAAAGCGATTTGGAGGATGATTTGGAAGAGGAATAAACTGTTTTAAAGGAAAGGGAGAGCATGGGAGGTGATTTTATGAAGGAAGTAGCGATTTGGGGAAGTTTTAAGCAACGAATCATGGATCAGTGGGTCCTACTAAGCCCCATGTATGATCGGCTCGTCGGCCCAACCCGGCTGGGCCCACCGGTCGACGAGGCCTCGCTGGTCACTATCTCATCCGACGAGGTCCTCCCCACCCCTAGGGTCTAAAAATGTCAGGGTCCCACCTCGGAACCCCCTGAAAGTTAATCGTTTGGTCCCCTCTTCCGATTTGAGCCGTTCCGGGTCATTTCAGAACTAATCTGATCTTTATTCACTTTTACCGATTTCAAACGGTTGGGATGGGATGAAACTTGGTCTAGACCCGTCAATTGACGGTCTAAAATTGATTTGAGGTCATCGTGTGTAATCAGGCGCGTGTACGAAATCGATCTTGACGATCATTTTCACTAAACTTTCACCAACAAATGAACTGGGAGTCCTAGACCTGTTTCTAGGTTGTTCTCGCACCCTCCTACGCTATAGTGGCATTTACATACATCGTGTGACCATAACCTAGGTCCGGTTTAATCCAATTCATGCTCTGATACCAACTTATAATGCCCTAAAAATTGGGGGTTGAGCAGACGCTCAGCTCCCGAGTTCAAATGCATCACTTATGCAACATAAATGAAGATGATTGAATGTTGTTCATGGTAATGCATTAGACATGAGTAGGATTATGCCAAAACACTAATTCATACTCCAGATTAGTTTAAATAATGCAAGTGGAAGACTTAAAACTATATATAAATGATAGGAAATCAAAGATCATTGTCTATCAACTAGAGTATGAATACATCTCTGAGTCACCATATACATGTAATGTTCTAGAAAAAAAATGTCAAAAAGAGTCCAACTATGATAGTATGCCCTGTAGCCCTGTCGATCAGTACGGCCTAAGCGAAGCCTTCCGAGAACTGCATATAAGAGAACTCATCCTGATCGTCGTAATAGTCAGGCTACACCTCCTGAGTCACATCCTCATCTACAACTAAGACAGAGTCGGGTGGGTGTTCAGAACACCGTCCCAGAATGTGGGAGTGAGTGATCAACTCAGTGGAATCATAGAGTAAAGATTAACATGCTATCAATTCAATCAAGCAGTAATGATAAAGCAAACATATCAACCATTCCTAAATACTCTTATTAATGCAGGGATGAGATGTTTCATGAATGCATGCCCTCACTTACACTCCCTCGTGCGACACCATCTTACATTCGTGGCATGCTTCTAGCCCTCTGTGCACTTCATCGTCGGCACATGCAGTGCGATGATATGAACATGATTACCAAGTTCTTATTAGTCCTTTTCATACAGTAGGATTGGGAAGCTAAGGTACCTCCCTTGTATCATTACCCAAATGATGATCCATTCTCGAGTCGTCAGTCCGAGACAATCTCATACGATAGTATAGTTCTAGATCATTGTAAAGGGCTCGTCACCAATCAATACAGGTCTAGTGATATCCTATAGACTACAAGAAGGCTCGTCGCCCCATTGCAGTTTCAAGATATACTCGAGGTCACTACAAAGGGCTCGTCACCAATCAGAGTAGGCTGACAGCTCGAATATAGTGTCCCATACCACCATAATCGGCTCACGAGTATAGGTGCTCACTGGTCAATATGGGGAGGCTCGTCACCCCAACGTAGTCCGACAGCTCGACCACGATGTCCCATACCACCATGCCTGGCTCATGAGTCTTAGCGGATCGAGGTACCAAGGTTAACGGAATTGCATTGGTAAGTTTGGTACCCTAGATTCAAACAAAAGCGTTCATACATGGTGAACACACATTGGTCCAATCGGGTTACTTAACAAACTCGACTAGCTCGATCGCAGGTTGAGTTGATCGACATGAAATGCATATACACTCCGCGTGGCCAAACCACTGCTGACAACTCTAGTACGGCTCGGGTTCGTCAAATACGTCCTTCTTGGCAAATAAAACTCAACCATGAACTTAAGTCTGTTACCGAATGCTTCGACCATACCATGGCCCCAATCACGTACATATGATTTAACATCCACATTCATATAAGTAGGATATGAAATATAACTTAAACATGAAGACTATACATGGAGGAAATCATACACACAATTAGCAGGAATGAAATAAACTAGGCATAATATGAAGGAAAGCATACACACAATTAGTAGGAATTAAATGAACTAAATATAACATGGAGGAAATCATACATCTAAGTAAAGTGATTGAGATTCATATCTCAATTCAAAAATAATCATACTTTACCTATTTCTAGCTCATTTATACATTTATACAAACACTTAGCTTATACTATTCAACATACATCACGTATGTTGGCATATTGTATATTTAGGAAAATCCTTTGCTAAGGAGTTGTCTCATACATAACAAGCATACACTTACCAAGATTTATCATGGAAATCACTAGATCAGATGTCATACACATACAAACATTTTATCAATCACATGGAACACTTAGTTTGTAATATAAGTTATACATAATCGTAAGACAGAACAGATAGTGCATTTGGCATGTAGAATAGCATCCACGTCAGTAATAAACCATTATCTGACATTGAAAGCTTTGAAAAGCATAATCTATACATCTATAATCTACACCTTACGCCGTAGAAGCGTAACGTATATGATTTAAGCGATAATCCTTTTGCCAACGGCGGTTTAGCAATCTATAACATGAACTAAGTTAGCTATTGTATGACTCCGTCTATATCAAACCTTAAAGCAGGTTAGGGTTTGATTTTCTTACCCAAGTGCGGAATCAGAATCCTTGAAACAACGATTCAGATGGATAGATTTGACACGTAGTGCAGTTGGGTAGAATCACAAGATGAAATCACCACTTCTCTCTCACTTTCTCTCTTTTCCTTCTTCTCTCTCCTAGGGTTTTTCTCAAATTTGTATGGAGCAAATGAGAGAGGCCTTTTTATAAGCTCTAAATCGATAGAAATAGCCTTTAAGGCTAAGGTATACTTAGGTTATAACCAAATCAACCTTGTTCCGATCCAACGAAGCATTTCTAGAGGTCCTGTTACTGAGTGCAGTCGGACTTAAGCTCTTGGATGTTGGATCTTGATCAAGTTAAGTTTTCAGTTCGATCGGATTTCCAGATCGACCGTGGCGAACCAGTTTCAATTCAGCGGTCACCGAAACTCGATCAAGGCCACGAGTAATTTGGCATGAATGAGCCATCATCCTTGATCCGAGGGTGAATTTGGGTCAAAATCCAATGGTCAGAATGCTTATAAATGTCGCGCAAGCGACACGACTCAGATTTCTTAAAATCATATTTAATTTCTTAAAAATCTTTAGTTTTTCACACTCTTCACTCTGGACTCAAGGAAACAATCCCAGTGCATCATTTCGACGTGATTTTCATGGTGATTGTCAAGTCTGACTACGCAGTCAATATCTTCTAAGTTCATTGCAATCGGACTTTCGACGTGCAGTCCAAGTTGGATACGAAGTTTCAAAGTGCTCCCATGAGCAATTGGGTTAAGTTGGATCATAGATTTTAGAGTAACACAGTGTTACTAATTCTACATGTTTTGGATCTTACAGATCATATGTAAAGTGATTGGTGTTAATTTCATAGGTAATCTAGGTTAGTACTTAGCAATTCACATCTAATTTCTAAAGGATTTAGTCCTGAGGGTTTTCTGACTGAGTTGGTACTCGGTTCTTTGTATGGATTTTTTCGAGTCGTTACAGTTATTAGAAAAAGAGAGAAGAATGGTATAATCTACATGTCACCAACTTACCTTGATAGCCAAGTTCTCCACCATCGAGAACAACCACTCGGGATGTAGAGATAACAAAAAGTTTACCTCTTCCTTGGAAAATTGTGCCCCCCCCCCCTCCCCTAAAAAAAAAAAGCTTAGGATCATGGCCAGATGCCTCGGGATAGAGGAAGCAAAAGATAAGACCCCCCACAACGGCCTCCTCGAGGGTCAAGCCTTGGTGCTTAGAGGCACCTTGGGTATCTCAGGCCTCCTTTCCCTAAGATCCCTCAGCCCTCGGGGAGGGTGCATCCAGCTTGACCACTTCTTGTGGACGAGCATTAGAAGGAGCAGCGATAACTCTCCCTCTGGACCTTGCTAGATTTCTATGGAGGTGATGTTGGCAAGAGCCCTACTTATTGGCAGGTCAAAGGCAGGGGTGGTAGTCCTAAGGGGTAATGAGAGAAGGAGCTAAGGGGGTCACCTTTTTTCCCACACTCTTCAGCTTTTCCAACTCAGCCCAGGATGAAAGCTTCATCTTTTGGGGCTGAGGGTGGTGTGCCATCATTGTAATCATAATAGAGAGGTCAATATGAGAGAGCTTATATACAAAACCAACAACCAAGAACCAACTAAGGTCAGAAAATTTACCTGCCAGAGCAAAGTTGAATTACTGTGGGATCTGTGGAGTAACCATCCTTCTATAGTCCTGATGGGCAGTAGGTCGCTCTTAAGCAATCTTGATCTGGTGTAAATAGAAGGTGGAAAAGGGTAGATTGGGATTTAGGAAAAGATGCATAAGAAAAAGAACCATGCATTAGCACTGAAGGAGCAAGTAAACAAAAATAAAAAATAAAAAATCTAAGTACAATGGCTCAGTATGTGTTCCGACCTGGTAGGGAGAAGGAGGTAGTGACCCGAACTTATAAGCCCTCTAGCTTTGCTATAAGAGCCTCCCACTCCCTAGTTACAAAAAACCATTTGTCCTTTTGGACCTTGTTGGAAGATAGGTTATTGGTAATAATGGCTTGACCCTTACCCAACCATGAAGAAAAGTAATACCAGGCATGAGAGCTGGAGTTGCTCTTGCCTTAGTACAAGTACTAGAGGAGCTCATTTACTATGAGCTTGGAATTACCGACCAGTTCCCAAAGAATGCAATAGGCGAAGACAACTCACCAAAATGTAAGAGTTCAATTGCCTTGGGGCGACTATGAGGTAGTGAAGTACCTCTCTCACCATAGGATGGAGAGGTAACCGAAGATCACAGGAAAAGAACACTAAATACAACGTGAACTCCCCGTGGGAGGTTGGCCAAGGACTTCTCTAGCTCAGGGAAGTCGAAGCCCTACTAAGTTAGGAATCATATATTCAGACCTGAGGGCTTGCAGATCAACTGCCCTCAACCTAGATACAAAAATATTGGTCGTAAGGGCCATATCTCTGAAAGAAGGGGCGACCAACTCAGCTTACCATGAGGAGGCCACCTCACTTCATGGTTCCACCCCTGATGGTGTTTCCACCTCAGGCGAAGGGATAGACCTTCAATATTCAGACCCTAAGAATGGAGCAGACTTGGAATTAGAGCTATTTCCTACTGTTCCTCCTGAAATGAGTCGAAGTTAATGGTTGCCTAGGAGTCCTCCCCGGAAGACATCGAAAAAAATAAAACAATAAGAGGAAGGAAAACAAGGAGGATAAGGAAAGAAGAAGGCTCTGACATATCGAAAAATGTTTTGGCAAGAGGACTTGGATCTAATTGATGCTGAGAAGGTAAGTTTATAGGGTCGGGGAGAAGACTGAACGCTAGTCGACAGAGCTTGGGCTTCACAAAATGAACGAATGAGCAGAAGGGAAATCATAGTACTTATAAAGCTCTCCTGATAGTGCATTTACTCCTACACAGTACCACGTGTCAGCGTGAAAGCCCGATGAGACACTTCGACTGACGTGCCCCTCCATGTGGTAGCAATGGATTCGTCCAAGAAAAAACTGATGGCCCGAGTGACAGGATAATAGTTGTCAACCTGTGATTCATCTAAAATCTAAATGACGATCTGTCGTTAATGCATGCCCCCATGTATCCCACAATAGTAGTAATGCCTTTTTTATTTTTGCATAAGGCAACGACTTTACAGCTCTCGCATTCACCAACAAACGACAAACCCGAATTCGATTTAAAATTCAAAAAAAGACCAGGCTGCTTGAAACTTAATTTTTGATTTTCGCACTTTCAAACCAGTTTAGGCTCTTACTTCTTGAGTACGTGGAAGTCAAACTCGGAAGTGGCAAAACTGAACTGGTCCACTATAGGGGAAGTATAACCAACCACAAGAGAGATTTCTCAAAGTTGAAGCGACTAGAAGACCAGGATAGGGTTCTATCTCGAGTTGATAGAGCACATAGATCAACAGATATAGTAAGTGACTCTTCCAATAAAGAGATGTGCCCTAAGCCAACCTCAAGCTAAGAAATCTGAGGAGAGAGCTTGGTGGGAGGAAAATCATCTCTTGAGATGACTAAATCATCCACGACCGGAAGAATCCTACCTCGGATCAAGAAAGGAAATATTCAGAATGATCCTACATGAAGATCATGCTGACCGAGGTGGAGCTCGACGATATTTTTAGGATTAGATTCCTTCAAATAAGGACTCTTCGGTGAATCCAGTGGATCCCATGGGGATACGAAGGTATTGAAACTTCTTAAGGACCTCATAGATATAGCAACTTGTAACGTCCTGGGAAAAATCCGTACAAAGACTCGAGTACCACCTCAAGAAGAAATCACTTAGGACCAAATCCTTTAGAAATTAAATGAGAATTAACTAGCGCTAGACTAGATTACCTGTGAAACTATCACCAATCACTTTAAATACGATCTGTAAGACCCAAAACTCGTAGAATTATTAACGCTACATTACCTTGAAACCTAGGATCCATCTCTAAACCCGGTTGCTCTTGAGAGCATTCAAAAACTCCGTATCGGACCTGGACTGCACGTCAAAAGTCCGATAGTGATGAACTTAGACAAATATGACCGCCTTGTTTGACTTGACAACCACCTCAGAAATTAAGTCTAGACAGTATCTCACGATGATTTACTTAAGTCCGGAGCGAAGTGTGTGAGAATACTGAATGTTTTTAGAAATTAAACATAAATTTAAGTAATTTGAGTCGTGTCACTTGCGGGACAATTATAAGCATTCTGACCATCGAAATTTGACCCAAATTCACCCTTGGATCAGGGGAAATGTCCCACACATGCCAATATACTTGTGGCCCTGATCGAGTGTCGGTGACCGTTGAACTGTAACTGGTCCGCCACGGTCGATCTGTAAACCCGATTAGACTGAAAACTTAGCTTGATTAAGATCCAATATCAAAAAGCTTAAGTCTAACCGTATTTAGCAAAGGGACCACCAGAACTGCTCCGTAGGATCATAATAGACCCGATTTGGCTATAACATAAGTATACCTTGGTCCTGGGGCTGTTTCCATCTGTTCTGGGCCAATATAAGGGCTTTAAACACCCTCTCTCATAAGCCATACGAATTCTAAAACCCTAGCTAAGAAAAGAGAGAGATAGTGAGAGAGAAGTTGGTGATGGTTCTCGCGATTCTACCCTGACTCTCCACGTGCTTATCCATCACTAACGAATCATTATTTTGGCAATTCTAATTCCAATATTGGGTAAGAAATCCTAACCCTAATCCGTTCTAGGGTTTCCAATGGTTTAAGTGATGATATAGCTAACCAAATTCGTGCTCTAGGTTGCCAATCCGCCGTTGACGAAGACTAAAGTCTAAATCAAATTTGTTATGCGTTTATCGGTGTAAGGTGTGGACTATATACATTTAGGTTATGGTTTAAAAGACTTCTAATGTTAAATAATGATTTATTACTGACGTGGGTGCCATTACACATGCCAAATGAGCTATCAATTTCATTTTACGTATATGTATAAACTATGTTGTGAATAGAGTATTTCATGTGTTTCTTGAAATGTTTGTATGTATTTAGAATCTAACGTTGTGATTTCCATGATTAATTATCGTAGGTACATGGTTATTATGTATGCGACAACTCCTTGGCAAAAGGATTTGCCCTAATACGAAATATGGCCAACATACGTGATGCATGTTGAAAAGTGTAGTCTAAGTGTTTGTGAAAATGTCTGAATGAGTTAGTAGTTAGTAAAGTGTGATTTATAAGGGAGTTGAGATATGAATCCCAACTACCTTAACTATGTGTATGATTTCCTCCATGAATTGTATAGCCTACTTATTCATGTTTAACCGTGTGTATGATTTCCTCCATGTACTGTGTATTCATATTTAAGTTATATTGCATAACCTATTCATATGATTATAAGATTTGACTTAAATATTTATTATTGTGATTGTATGTGATTGGGACTATATCACAGTCTAGGTAATCGGTAACAGTTCTTGAACTGGTGGCTGAGGTTATTTTCACCACGCAGGATGTGTTCGACGAATCCAAGTCGTACTTGGGATGTCGACAGTGGTTAGGCCACACAGAGTTCTTATGCATTTCATGTCGATCAACTCAACGTGCGCTCGTCCTAGTCGAGCTCATCAATTAACCCGATTGACCTGATGTATGTTCACCATGTATGGACACTACTACTTGAATATAAGGTATTAAACTCACCAGTGAAACCCTGTTAACCTTAGTACCTTGATCTAATAAGTTTTATGAGCCGAACATGGTGGTATGGAAGACTGTGGTCGAGCTGTCGGCCTACGCTGGGACGACGAGCCTTCCCGTAGTTACCAGTGAGCAACCCAGACTCGTGAGCTTAATACGGTGGTATGGGACACTGTATTCGTACTGTCGGCCTACTCTGATTGGTGATGAGCCCTTTGTAGTGACCTCGAGTGTACCCTGGAACTACATTGAGGCGACGAACTTTATTGTAGCATCTAGGGTATAACTAGGACTGTATTGATTGGTGACAAGCCCTTTACAGCGACCTAGAACTGTAACATCGTATGAGGTTTACTAGGACTGACGACCCTAAGATGGATCATTATTTGGGTATTGACATAAGGGAGGTACCTTAGCTTCTCAATCCTGCTGTATGAAAAGGACTAATAAGAACTTGGCAATCATGTACATGCACCGCACTGCATGTGCCGTTTGGCTTTGGGCAGAGCACAGAGGAAGTGACTGACATGTGCGACCGTAAGATGAAGATCACAAAGGGAGTGCAGCCGAGGGCATGCATCATTTCTTCATACATTCTTTCATTAATCAGAGTAATTAGGGATGTTTGATTGTATTGCTTTATCATTACTGCGTGATTAAATTGATTACATGTTAACCTTTGTTATATAGTTCCACTGAGTTGATCACTCACTCCCACGTTCTGGGACGGTGCTTAAACACCAACTAGACTGTCTTAGATGCAGATGTTGATGCGACCCGCGAGGAAGAGCCGGAGTTCGAGGATGACTATTTTGACAAGAAACGAAATGTGTTTTGGATGGGAAACTTTCATTCAAAACATGGAGGATAATCACTTTGTTCATTCATTCTGAATTCTTTACATCCTTTTCTCCTTTGATTCTAAATAGAATATGAGTGAATATTATAGTAACATAAGAATTTAGCCTTCATACTATATACAAATATAAGAAAATATTAAACATAATATTGAGTACTATCTCAGAAGCCATTGTGCAATGCTAGGAGTCATTTTGTACTATTAGAAATCATCGTGCACTAGCAGAGGTCGTTGTGAAGAAGCAGAGGTCGTTATGCGCTAGAAGAGGTCATTATGCGCTAGCAGAGGTCGTTGTGCGCAGCAACTTGTTGTGTGACGGCCTCTTTTGTGCGTCGGACTCCGTTGCCCGTTGGAGCACCCCTTTGTTCACTAGCCTTCGATGTGTGCCAATACCATTGTGCGCTAGTGGTGTTGTGTGCTGCACAACACCCTTGCCACACATTAGTTGCGGACTTTACCTTCTCTTCTTTCTCTTCCCACTTCTATTCTGGCTATGATCGATTGCTCATGACCCCACTAGAGGGGTCAAGGGGTATTTATAACCCTCCCACACATGTGAGTCATGCCACATAAGCTTCGTGCTACCTGACTTTGTGCAGCTCTTGCTGTGCGCCAATCATTATGCAGATTCTGTTGTGTTCCAACCATTGTGCGGATTTCGTTGTGCTCTAACCATTGTGCGGATTTTGTTGTGTGCTCCAACTATCTGAGCACAGGGCTCATTTCCGCACAATACTATCTTTTTCCGCACAATAATGCCATTTACCCACACAACACTTATCTTTACCCACTTTCCTTATTTTATGCTCCAACAGATGCCCCCTAGATCCTGTATTTTCTTTTGAAACCTTTAAAAAAAATGTAGGATCAATCTCTCAAAAGAAAAATACTATTTCTCTTTCCTCCTATTATGTAACTATTTCCTCCATTGTGGGTAAATTTATTTGCGCACAATCATTTATCGCACAACAACTAGTGCACCACCATTTGCGCACAATCAGTTGTGCACACCCAGTTGTGCACAATCAATTAGCGCACACCCAGTTGCGCACAATCAACCGTGAACATCTATAAATACTGAAGTCTGCTTCATTTACGCCATCAGTCTCCATTTCTCTACTCTGTACTTGTGCGATTTTACACATCCTTTATACGATATTCTCGTTGTGCACCGCACAACGGTTGTTTTGCACATAGATTATTCCCTGTTTAATCAGAATCCCCTACATTTCAGGTAGCACTCCATCCCTACGCACAATGATCTGCGCAGAATGATCGGCGCCCAGTCATCTGCGTACAGTGATCTACACACAATGATCTGCGTACAATGATCTGCACACAGTGGACTGTACTTAGTTGCTTTGCGCATAGTGACTATTCTGTACATCTTTTGTGTATTCTTCCTCCTTTTATCTCTTTTCTTCACTCAATAATCCTTCTTCCTAACTCTAATCTTTTGCTAACTCTTAATCAGAATCTCCAGCTGGCGAGCTCTAAAAGACTGTTTGCTTCCTCAAGTGTTGCTGGCCAATTTGAACCACAACCCAATGAAACTCAAAACCCTAAAAGGCCTCGTTCTGGTGGAAATTATAGTTCCTTTCTTAAGGAACCAACACCTATCATTGTGAATTTTTTCGACTGCATTCCACACCTGTCCGAAAATATCTGCACGGCTATCATCACAAAAGAAATAGAGAGTCCTCCCCTCTCGGGACAAGAATCAGACTGGGAAGAATGGCTAAAATATACCACCAACTATCGCACCGATATTACTCGTCTCCCTAATGCAGAGGCTTCTCCTCCTCCAAATGTTCCCCCACGAACCAGAGCGAGGCACCCAGATGAAGTTTTCCAGGAGAGAGTTCGAGAACACAACCGAAAACGCTTTCAAAATACGTGGGACTCAGTAAAATTAGCTACCGAGCCGATTAAATTTCATAATTCGTATAAAGACGAGACCATTGCACTCCCTCTACATCTTCAACGTCACCGTTCAATTCTCGAAAGCGAACCCAGAGACTTCATGACTCAGAATAGGCTCCTCTATACATCCAATTGGGTTATCAACGAGCCACACATCCTTGAGGGCTACCTTTTAGATAAAGGTTTAACTTAGAAGACCTGTCAAGTGAGATACATGCATTTTCTTGCACCGTGCCATGATACCCATTCTTTGTATCCTACTCATTTCTTTGAGACCATTCTACAACGCTTCCCCCATCGTGACTCTTTATGGGGTAAGGACGAATTCAGAACACGGGGTCTCTAGACAATCCGTCCATACTACAGTGCCTGGACTAAAGCAATTCTAACAAAGTACAAGAATGCTTTACGTACCACCCAAATTTACGATGCTATAGAAGCCACTTTTGATTTATTTTTTTTAAAGACACGATAATTTATAAAGGCTTCTTGAAGTATTGGTCCTCAGTCACAAACTCTTTCCATCTCCCAATAGGAGAAGTGAGCATTACATTATGGGATCTTAACAGAATGGCCGGCTTGCCCATCTCAGGATCTTTCCTCGACGAATATGTTCCTTCAAATTTGGAGTTTGCTTATATTAGATCTGATAGAGTACCCAAAATTACAGCATCGACTATTAGGCTTTTTCGTGAGACATCTTACTTTACTGATGTCCACAAGATCTCTCCTCTCCAGTGGCTTGCACATTTTTCTCATTACTTGGTGTAAGAATTTTAACTCTTCTCCTTTCTTTTCAAATAATACTTATTCTATAAATCAAAACTTGCTCACTAATTTTCCTTTACTTTCAGGTTCTCTGGTAGTCACTGTGCTGAATTAGAAGCCAATCGTAAGAAAATAAAGGGCCCAACTGATTTCACTGCTGACACTGAATTAGCTGCTTTCCAGACCTACTAGTTGAGCTTGGTTGTGCTCCTTAGTTCAAAAAGTTCAGATTCAATACGACCAACCTTATTTGTGGCAGTAGGGGCAATGACAGAAGGCAGAAAGAAATAGTCCTTAGCCCCTCCCATCTTATGCTCACTATACAGGGCTTTTAGTCATGCCGCGGCACATTGCTCAAGCCCGACGATAGGAATTACACCTGCTTTTGCTCTGTGGCATTATTTCTCTGGATGGCTTGGCATTTATTTTCCTTGGACGTATAATGACCCAGAAAAAGCTTATGTTCATCTAAATCATTTACCTTTGTGGTACTTTTTGAATAGGAAAATGATAAAGAAGAGCTATCAATAGATAACTGATAAAATTGACAACACCAAATCTATCGATTTCTTCCCTTTTTTACTTAGATTTTCAAGCCGAAGACAAAGACATGGTATATACCAATGAATTGCAGCCTCTCGAAAGGACTTTCTTTCTCTACATCCACTCTTGTAATCTTCCACTGAGAGGGAATAGAATTCTGGCGAGAACCATATTATCCGAATTGGTTTGCTAGACAATTCAGCTATGATCAAACCATACCCACAGCAAGCGACAAAGTCACCCACACCATGAGGAGCTAGGGAGTTGGTCCTTATAACTGGTCCTTAATATGGAAACAGTTCCTGTTCAGAAATTTTGGTTCTTGGTTCATGCTTCCTGGATACAATCATAAAGTAACAACTTCATATTCTTGGATGCGATGGTGGAGTCAGCAATATCATCTAGTACGCAATTATTTTCTAGTAGATTGACCTATCTGGATTCCTCCCCCTCGTCTGAGGAACTACAGACCAGAATAAAGAATTGGATACTTCTACGAAAGGGATCATGCCGCCACTCCAGGACAATTTTACTGTAAAATTTCTGTTGAAGAACCCATTAGAGAATTGAAATCCTCATACACTTTAGAGGGTTGGATTGCCTTCGGTTCTAGAAAGCTGTGCTTTCCACTGTGTCATGGTCGGTTGGAAGGGGGTACAGCCTTACCCGCCCGAGAGGAGAGGGCAAAGCTAAGCTGAGTTTGACCAACTAGAGGAATGGGTTCGCTATCGACGAGCTGAGCCCGATATTGGCAGGCGGATAGTGACGTCTTTTTCACTTACCTTATTGCGCGCGATGGGGCGGCGATCTGGTTTAGAGTGTACTAGACCCCGGTGAAATTCCAAAATTGAACTGTATTGATATATGGACTTAGATGAGGATTTGTATGCTTGAGTTGCATTTGCATCGCATGGCCTTGGTACGGCCAATAGTATTCATGGATATATCAACATATTCCACATTATTCTGATATTGCGTTACTACCTTGCTGACACACTTTCACCACCCTCTAAGCTTTCCATAAGCTTATGCACGACCGTTGCGTGCAGGTGACGTTGGGGCACATCAACGCTAACGCAGGAGCGCTTTGCAGATCATCTTGGAGTTTTTATCCACTATCATTATATTTCCCTTTATGCTCATTGTACTTGTAAAGTTTTTTATCATAGTGGAACTGTAATGGAGTTTTTGGTTGTTGTTTGTGGATTATGCTTATTACGAATCAAACTAATGTTAAAAATTCTCCTCATAGCATCCCAGGATCGAAACCTGGCGAATAGGCGTTAGGAGTCGAGAATGGGGTATTATGGAGGCTATCGGTGCCAGATTCTGCGATCAAAAATTTTATGAGCCTGGTTTCCAAGTTTGGGGCGTGACATACAACCAGCCCAAGTGGATAGTGAATGAATGAATGAATGAATATGTAACTCCTGCTCAATAAGTTCATATATCAATACTGTACATCTTTGGGATCATTACTGAGGTCTAGTATACTCTAAGCCAGCTTGCTGCCCCATTAAGCTCACAATATAACTCGGTAGGTGGAAGAGAGCTCACTATTTTCTTACCAATATCTGGCCCGGCTTGTTGATAACGGACTCATTCCTCAAGCTGGTCAAACTTAGGCTAGCTATGCCTACTCCCTCAGGTGGATAAGGCCACACCCCTTTCCAAACCGACCATGACACAGTGGGAGACGTGGCCTACTGCTATATAGCACTCCTGTGCTCATATATATCCACTCGGTCTCAATGTTGGAGCATCCTTTGGTACTAAGAGGGTTTAAGAATTTTTACTCAGGGTCATCAATGATGGCTCGATGATAATAACAGATTTTCGATGTCTCATCTGGTCATCCACGATATGCTTGTGGAGGTTACGGCCCTGATGTCGCTAGAGCATACAATAATCACAACACACAATGCATGATGCATGAGTTATATAATTCAGTCATGCATTAATCCTGCGCATACCATGTGTTCATGTGAGATAATCTTCACCTATTAGGGAGTCTCATAAATCATCTGTATTATGAAATATGCAATGGTCAATCACATGCTCATAATAAATATGCAGATGATACGTTTGAACATGTATCATGATGTTATGCTGTCTCATACTCATAATCGGTATCAATAACTGACATCAACAATCGGCCTCAACAATGTGGACATTTAACCAATATCGCCCCCAAGGAATAACTCTCATAGAGCCTAACATATAGTGGACTCATGGCCTCACACAAGGGAATAATATATAATATCATGGGCCTTAGTCAAGAGTTTAATACACATCACTATTGGCCTCTCACATGGGCCTAATATGCATCACAATGGGCTCCATCACCTGGCCCTCAAATGCACCACAATGGGCCTCATCACATAGGCCTCATATACATCACATTGGGCCCTAAACATGGGCTGAATACACATCACAATGGGCCTCAAATATAGGCCTCATATACATTACATTAGGCCTTGACAATCGACCTCGACAGTTGGCCTTAACAATCAGAATTGACCTCAACAATCGGAATTGACCTCAACAATCGGAATCGACTTTGATAATCAAAATCGGCCTTGATAATTATAATCGGCCTCAATAATCAAAATCGGCTTTGATGATTGGCCTCTACAATCAGAATCAGCTTCAACACAAGGCGAGGTCTATCGATGTATAACCAATAATGGATGAAACAATATCAATGGGGTCCAATAATTTGAGTTAACCCACTTGAGAATGATGAGAATAGGCTTAATCAGGCCTGAGGGAAGGTCACAATGTGGACATTTAACCATTATTTCCCATTAATGTGAACATTTAACCAACATTGCTCCCAAGAAGTGGTCCATATAGTGCTGAACATATAGTTGGCCCATGGCCTCACACAAAGGCCTCATACACAATACAATGGGCTGCATACTATCTCAATGGGCCTCATATAATCATAATAGGCCATACACAAGGGTCTCATACATCATAATGGGCCATGTTACATGGGCCTAATACACATCACATAGGCTGTATCACATGGGCCTATATACATCAGATGGGCCACGTCTTATGGGCCCCGAATACATCATAATGGGCCACAACCCATGGGCCCCAAACGCATCACAATGGGCCTCTCATACGGGTCCATTATGCATCACATCAAGGTGGGCCTCAATGGATGACCACAAATACATCACATTGGGCCTCATATACATCAAGTGGGCCGCATCATATGGGCCACATATACATCACAACGAGCCTCTAACACGGGCCTAATGTACATCACAAAGGGCCACATCCCATGGGCCTTAAATATATCACAATGGGCCTCGACTAATGGGCTCAAAATACATCACAATAGGCCTCAACCCATGGGCCCCAATTATATCACAATGGGCCTCAACCAATGTGTAACATCCCGAAAATCGGGGGGTTGAGCAAAAACCCAACTCCCGAGTTCCAAAATGTTATTTATGCAACATAGATATGTATGATTGAATGTTGTCTGTGATAATGTATTAAACATGAGTGAAATTAAGCCAGAACAGCATATCATACTCCACAGACAGTTAAATTAACCAGCGGAAGTCTGTAATAGTATGTATAACATATATAAACTGTTGTATGTCTCCAGAGTGTGAACATGTTACCAGGTTATACACATACATGTATACTCCAAAAGTAGATGAAACGAATATACATGAGTGCGCTAAAAATATAAAATGACAAATGTCAAAGTATCTAATCAACCTCCCTGTAATCCCGTCGATCAGAACACGCATAAAGGAGGGATCCTCCTCATCATCATCAAGTCCGGCTCTGCCTCACAGGCCGCGCCATCATCTGCAATCACAAAAAGGTCTGGTGGGTGTCCGGAACACCGTCCCGTAACGTGGGAGTGAGTAGCTAACTCAGTGGAATAATAGAGCAAGGATTAACATGTTCTCAAATCAATCATGCGATAATAGTAAAGCAGTAAATCAAACAATCCTAATACTGTTGTTAATGCAGTTATGACATGACGTGATGTATGCCCTCACCGACGAGCTCCCTCATACGGCATCATCTTACGACCGCAGCATGCCGCACTCCCTCAAGTGCTCCACATCTTCCAGGCACATGCAATGTCATGGTGATATGATTACCGAGTTGTTATTAGTCCTTTTCATACAGCAATATTGGGAAACTAAGGTACCTCCCTTATATCAATCCCAACACAGATCCTGTCTAGGGTCGTCACTCCTAGTAATCTCATACGATGTATATTTTGTAGGTCACTGCAAGGGCTGCCAGGGCTGTTGCACGCACTCGTTGCTCCGCTCCCCCATCACCTTATCAATACAGGCCTACTGTACTCTACTGCTACGGAAGGGTCGTCGCCTCCCGTAGACTCAGAATACGCTCGCGGTCACTACAAAGGGCTGCCAGGGCTGTTGCTCGCACTCGTTGCACCGCTCCCCCATCACCTTATCAGTGTAGGCCGACAGCAAGAATATAGTGTCCCATACCACCATAATCTGCTCACGAGTCATAGGTGCTCACTGGTCACTACGGGGAGGTTTGTGGCCCCAGCGTAGGCCGACAGCTCGACCACGGTGTCCCATACCACCATGCCCGGCTCATGAGTCTTTATGGATCAAGGTACCATGGTTAACAGGGTTTACAATGGTAAGTTCAGTACCCTAGGTTCAAGCAGTTATGACTCATACAAGGTGAACATACAACGGCCAGTCGGGTTACTTGACGAGCTCGACTGGCACGAGCGCATCGCAAGTCGAACGACATGAAGTGCGTAAAACACTTCGCGTGGCCTAACCACTGCCGCCAACTCCAACACGACTCGCATTCATCGACACGTCCTTCGTGGCCAAGATAAGCTAACCACGAATTCTTTCGGTTACCGACTGCCTGGACTAGGCATAGTCCCAAACAATCATAGGATCACATCAGTAGTTGTGTAAGGGTAATGGAAATGAAATGGAACCATGTGAGCATGTTAACACATGTCATTACATACCACTTAAGCAAGTCTTCAAACACATGCCTTTCATACATATAATGAAATCATACATATCGCCAACATATAGGAAATCATCACCATCAGCGTATTAATTGAGAATTCAATCTCCAACTAAGTCATAAGAAGCTCATCAAGCACATATTATAACATACCACTTAAATGAATCATTAAGCACATGCATTTCATACATATAATGAAATCGTACATATGGCTAACATGTAGGAAATCATTCACATCAACATATTCATTGAGAAATCAATCTCACACTAATCCATATCACCATTTAAGCCAATACATACTAATACAAGCATTTATACAAACACTTACACTACACACTTAAGTCTACATATAGTATGTCGACCCGAAGTGCGCATTTAGGCGAATCTCTTCGCCAAACTAATTATGCACGCATTCCTAACTTCCTAATGCGACAACAAACCATGTCAATCACATCAGCAAAATATGAATGTAAACTGTACTTCCTACAAATGACTAAAATGCCCTAAATCTCATATTCTTCGTTAATTTACGAAACAGGAAATGGAGAGCATGTTGTACATGTCAAACGGCGTTGCCGTCAAGAATCTACTATTAAACGACATTGAAAGCTTTGAAAACAGTCAATCAAAGCGTCTAATATCCGCACCTTATGTCTTGTAGACTCGGGAATTGAAACGGAGCGTATACGCTTCGTCTACGGCGAATAAGGAGCCTAATACACAAGATCCATAAGCTACATCGCTATGGAAACAAGGGAAACTCAAATCAACAACTATTTAGGGTTTTTACTTACCTAGGATCGCGGTGGAATCGCCGGGAAAGCGGTAGAGGTGTGTTGCTTAAGCACGTGCAACGCGTAGTACAAGTGGCAGGAAGAACTCTCCCACACTCTCACAATCTCCCACCTTTTTCTCTCTCCCAAGCTAGGGCTTCTCTCAAATTCGGATGGGAGAGAGGAGTGAGGGTTTCAACCCCTTTTATAGCCAACAACATGCCCAAAATAGGCTTGGGAACAATGTTTACTTGGTGCCTAACCAAATCGGGGCCGTTTCGGTCCAAAAGGGCATTTCTGGAGGTCCCCTGGCCAAATGCGGTCGGACTTAAGCTCGTGCATACTGGATCTAGCACACATCCAGTTTTCAGACCGGTTGGGTTCCCAGATCGCACGTGGCGGTCCAGTTTCAGTTTAACGGTCATCGCACCAAGATCAGGCCTATAAGTCTCGTGATATATAATAGATATTTTTCCTGATCCAAGGGTGTAATTTGGCTGTATTCTGACGGTCAGAATGCTTAATACTGATGCGTCAAATTTATGTGCCAGATTTGAATTTGAAATTCCAACTATGTCCCTATTCACACTCTCTTCGGTCCGGGCTCAATGAAATAGCCTGTGATCGTCAGTTGGACTTGATATTCGAAACGATTGCCAAGCCCAGCTAAGTGGTCATAACGGTCTAAGATGGTAGGCATCTGACTTACGACGCGCGGTCTAGATCGAATACAAAGTTTCAAGGAGGTCCCGAGAACAAACCGGCTTAGAGTTTGATCCGAGGCTTTAGAGCATTATAGCACCCTTGGTTCCACTCGCTTTGGGCCTTGTAGAACGTATTTAAAGCGATCAGGAACCATTTCCCAGCTATTCTAACGTTGCACTAGCTAACTTAGTCATATTTTCTAAAGGAATTGATTCTAAGTGGTTTCTTTGGCTATGGAATTGGGTTCTAAGCAATTTTTCAGGTGTTTTAATTGACCCATTGCCTAAGGACGTCAAATCTCAGATTGGCCAAAATCCGGGGTGTTACAATCTACCCCCCTTAAAACACAATGTCGTCCCCGACATTGGCGAACGGCAAGGAGTACCTAGAGGGACTTTAGTATTGACATTCTAAGGAAGGTTCAAATTCTACTTAATAACCTAACCGTACATATAACCTAAATCAAATGTTTCGATCTTGGGCTAGTGGGGAAGAGCCTAACCACGCTTCCGCTGCGCCACTCTAATCGAATGGGAGCGTTGACTAACCTAACCGGATTGGACTCCATACTTCTACCCCCCTTAAAACTTAGTTTTACTTAAATTCAAGAATCTATGCATCGCTCCGTATATCGGAACGAAGTGCAACTTAGGGGCTATCCTTGACATAAATTGGGAACAACCTCTCATTACAGTGGTTTTCCTTTGCTAATGATGCGTTCTATGGCATTGGTATCTATGATCATAGAGATGAGCCTAATATCTATTGTGGTTAAGGTCAGGGGCAGGTATGAGTTGGTGGCAAGATGCCTAATTCTCTACTGGCTTTAAGTCCTCGCCATTTCCCAAAAGGCAATGTGATCCCGTTTGGTTGTAGGTGGTTGGGCCATCACAGAATAAAGGTTATGTAGTAGGTCTGAGCCGGATACATAGACTTTCTGTCTAGCTAGAACAGAAGATTTATTGTATCAATTCTTAATCCGAGTCGATGCCGATCTTCTGCTTGATCAGAGCATTGGATTTATTGGGAACCACTAGGATTAAGAAGTCGATTCAAACCGCGAATACATCGCGTACATGCAGTTCCTTTACTCTGCGTTCCCGAATGCAATAAACCCTTGGGGATGGCAATTCTAAGGGGCGTGCTAGTCCATTCTAAGTTCAATCTGAGGGATTTATAAATGTTCCCTGAGAGTGAATGGTTCCTTCCTATGGGCAACAACAGAAGTCTATAAGTCATAAGGGGATCTGTCGAAGGAATAAGGTTCTACTTCAACCAAATCTAACCTACAAGTCCTTAGCATATACAGGCTGTACACTACTTAAGGTAACTAGTAGGCTAGTCTGTATTTCATTCGCTATAATTCAAGACCTAAGCCTATACACTAGACGGTTTCATACCATCTCTAATACAGGGAATTGCTCTATCGCTTAGGATCAAAATTGTCTAAATGGAATTGGATTTCTTATGTCGTCAGACCCTTCAAATCTAGGAGTGCTAACACTAGAACCAAAACACCTAGAGCCTATGTGGCCGGTAGCGCTTAGTGGTATTAAATGGAACTGCATTCCTAGTCCCATGGCAGGATTGGATGTGGTATGCTTGGTAGGAGGGTGGGTGGGGATAAAAATTAATTTGTAGGCTGGATCTCAGGGAGTTATAATACTCCCAATCTAGGGACAATATTTTATAGCGAAATGAAACAACATGCATTCCATTCGAAAAATTTTGGCTATATTAAGCCCAAACCACAACACAAACACATTTTTCTACCTAACAACAAAACAACACAGAAATTTCAAACAGTAGTCAAACAAGCTAAAGGGCAACGACATAGATGCCTAATTCTACCAAAGGACTTCTACCAGGGTCCCGACTGACCTTCTTGAATACTACCAAGTTCAATACTGTCAGTTGCCCATTAGAGCTCTATCGGCCATGTGTTTTCAATACTTCTCAAACGGAGAAAGTTGAGAAATGGGATTTGAGGTTAGCATGATTCTGAGAATCAAAAAGGGGGTAAAGGCTCAAATAAAAGGGACATGAGAGAGAGAACGATGGAAAGGGAGGAAAAAGGCTGAAACAGCCTTAACAATAGCCATGGAAAATGGAGGAAATGCGAAGAAATGGTCGCCCAAAGGGACAGAATGAAATCTAGGCGTTGTAGAGGGATGCTTCAAGCTTCCCTAGGATGTATTTTCAGAAAGAAATGAAAATGAAAAAGGGGAATGGAGCACCTCACGATTTCAGCTCGATTTTGGGGTTTTAGGAGCTCCAACGGATGAAATCTTCAAGAGGGAGGGCTGCCAACTTCAAAGGAATGACGGAGGGTGGTCGTTTTTGGCAGGGAATGGATCTAGGGTGGTTTGGAATCACAAATTTTTGGGATACGGCAGCTGAAAACGAAAATGGGGCTAGGGGAGGGGCTGTTTGTGAAGGAAGTACCCATATTTGGGGTTTTCTTGGGGTGGGAGGTGCATAGGGGTGATGTGGACCCTGTTTAAGGGGGTGCGCCCGAAGGACGGCCCCATCGGAGCTCGCCGGCCGGCGATGGCATCGCCGGTGAAGTTGCAAACTGGCCTCTGAGGCCATATTGGATGGATTCCTCTTGCCCTAGGGATTCCAAAAAGGTATGGTGCACACTCTAGTTCATTGTAGATTGCCCTAGGGAGGCCAATACATTTTTAACATCCATTCGAGGATTTTTGGGTCCAATCTTCAATCCCGAATACAAAACCCTATCATGCAGCATATGATTTTGGGGTAGAAGGATCTATTACATCCATTTAAACCATTAGTTTCTAAATAAAGTGAAGTTAGAATGGCCTTATGGCCATTTTTCATGAAATTTTACTATTCACTGTAAAATTTTGTGAAAGTACTAATTTGTGTTATTTTCATATTATGTTTGATACCTAATATGAAATGGATAAGAAAGAAATGAAGATTGGAGTGTTTAGAGGAGGAATTTTGAAGATTTTTGGTGAAACGGGGTTTTTAAGCCCTGGCGATTGAATACAGGAGTCGTGGTTGTCCCACGGCCCAAGGATTCACATTAACGGTTTAGAATTGTTCAAAGAATAGCTCAACCCACTTACCTACAACCTAGGAGCTATTCGGGTTGCTCTACGCGACCCTAGATGCGATACGGACTCGATCACGCGATTGAAATGAATAGGCTCCGCCTATTGACGAACCTGGGATCCTAAAAGTGTTTCTAGACCCTTCTCGCACCCACCTAAGTTAAAGGAAGCGACAGCGTACGTCGCGTGACCATAACCCAGGCCCGGTTTAATCCAAATCATGCTCTGATACCATCTGTAACATCCCGAAAATCGGGGGGTCGAGCAAAAACCCAACTCCCGAGTTCCAAAATGTTATTTATGCAACATAGATATGTATGATTGAATGTTGTCTGTGATAATGTATTAAACATGAGTGAAATTAAGCCAGAACAGCATATCATACTCCAGAGACAGTTAAATTAACCAGCGGAAGTCTGTAATAGTATGTATAACATATATAAACTGTTGTATGTCTCCAGAGTGTGAACATGTTACCAGGTTATACACATACATGTATACTCCAAAAGTAGATGAAACGAATATACATGAGTGCGCTAAAAATATAAAATGACAAATGTCAAAGTATCTAATCAACCTCCCTGTAATCCCGTCGATCAGAACACGCATAAAGGAGGGATCCTCCTCATCATCATCAAGTCCGGCTCTGCCTCACAGGCCGCGCCATCATCTGCAATCACAAAAAGGTCTGGTGGGTGTCCGGAACACCGTCCCGTAACGTGGGAGTGAGTAGCTAACTCAGTGGAATAATAGAGCAAGGATTAACATGTTCTCAAATCAATCATGCGATAATAGTAAAGCAGTAAATCAAACAATCCTAATACTGTTGTTAATGCAGTTATGACATGACGTGATGTATGCCCTCACCGACGAGCTCCCTCATACGGCATCATCTTACGACCGCAGCATGCCGCACTCCCTCAAGTGCTCCACATCTTCCAGGCACATGCAATGTCATGGTGATATGATTACCGAGTTGTTATTAGTCCTTTTCATACAGCAATATTGGGAAACTAAGGTACCTCCCTTATATCAATCCCAACACAGATCCTGTCTAGGGTCGTCACTCCTAGTAATCTCATACGATGTATATTTTGTAGGTCACTGCAAGGGCTGCCAGGGCTGTTGCACGCACTCGTTGCTCCGCTCCCCCATCACCTTATCAATACAGGCCTACTGTACTCTACTGCTACGGAAGGGTCGTCGCCTCCCGTAGACTCAGAATACGCTCGCGGTCACTACAAAGGGCTGCCAGGGCTGTTGCTCGCACTCGTTGCACCGCTCCCCCATCACCTTATCAGTGTAGGCCGACAGCAAGAATATAGTGTCCCATACCACCATAATCTGCTCACGAGTCATAGGTGCTCACTGGTCACTACGGGGAGGTTTGTGGCCCCAGCGTAGGCCGACAGCTCGACCACGGTGTCCCATACCACCATGCCCGGCTCATGAGTCTTTATGGATCAAGGTACCATGGTTAACAGGGTTTACAATGGTAAGTTCAGTACCCTAGGTTCAAGCAGTTATGACTCATACAAGGTGAACATACAACGGCCAGTCGGGTTACTTGACGAGCTCGACTGGCACGAGCGCATCGCAAGTCGAACGACATGAAGTGCGTAAAACACTTCGCGTGGCCTAACCACTGCCGCCAACTCCAACACGACTCGCATTCATCGACACGTCCTTCGTGGCCAAGATAAGCTAACCACGAATTCTTTCGGTTACCGACTGCCTGGACTAGGCATAGTCCCAAACAATCATAGGATCACATCAGTAGTTGTGTAAGGGTAATGGAAATGAAATGGAACCATGTGAGCATGTTAACACATGTCATTACATACCACTTAAGCAAGTCTTCAAACACATGCCTTTCATACATATAATGAAATCATACATATCGCCAACATATAGGAAATCATCACCATCAGCGTATTAATTGAGAATTCAATCTCCAACTAAGTCATAAGAAGCTCATCAAGCACATATTATAACATACCACTTAAATGAATCATTAAGCACATGCATTTCATACATATAATGAAATCGTACATATGGCTAACATGTAGGAAATCATTCACATCAACATATTCATTGAGAAATCAATCTCACACTAATCCATATCACCATTTAAGCCAATACATACTAATACAAGCATTTATACAAACACTTACACTACACACTTAAGTCTACATATAGTATGTCGACCCGAAGTGCGCATTTAGGCGAATCTCTTCGCCAAACTAATTATGCACGCATTCCTAACTTCCTAATGCGACAACAAACCATGTCAATCACATCAGCAAAATATGAATGTAAACTGTACTTCCTACAAATGACTAAAATGCCCTAAATCTCATATTCTTCGTTAATTTACGAAACAGGAAATGGAGAGCATGTTGTACATGTCAAACGGCGTTGCCGTCAAGAATCTACTATTAAACGACATTGAAAGCTTTGAAAACAGTCAATCAAAGCGTCTAATATCCGCACCTTATGTCTTGTAGACTCGGGAATTGAAACGGAGCGTATACGCTTCGTCTACGGCGAATAAGGAGCCTAATACACAAGATCCATAAGCTACATCGCTATGGAAACAAGGGAAACTCAAATCAACAACTATTTAGGGTTTTTACTTACCTAGGATCGCGGTGGAATCGCCGGGAAAGCGGTAGAGGTGTGTTGCTTAAGCACGTGCAACGCGTAGTACAAGTGGCAGGAAGAACTCTCCCACACTCTCACAATCTCCCACCTTTTTCTCTCTCCCAAGCTAGGGCTTCTCTCAAATTCGGATGGGAGAGAGGAGTGAGGGTTTCAACCCCTTTTATAGCCAACAACATGCCCAAAATAGGCTTGGGAACAATGTTTACTTGGTGCCTAACCAAATCGGGGCCGTTTCGGTCCAAAAGGGCATTTCTGGAGGTCCCCTGGCCAAATGCGGTCGGACTTAAGCTCGTGCATACTGGATCTAGCACACATCCAGTTTTCAGACCGGTTGGGTTCCCAGATCGCACGTGGCGGTCCAGTTTCAGTTTAACGGTCATCGCACCAAGATCAGGCCTATAAGTCTCGTGATATATAATAGATATTTTTCCTGATCCAAGGGTGTAATTTGGCTGTATTCTGACGGTCAGAATGCTTAATACTGATGCGTCAAATTTATGTGCCAGATTTGAATTTGAAATTCCAACTATGTCCCTATTCACACTCTCTTCGGTCCGGGCTCAATGAAATAGCCTGTGATCGTCAGTTGGACTTGATATTCGAAACGATTGCCAAGCCCAGCTAAGTGGTCATAACGGTCTAAGATGGTAGGCATCTGACTTACGACGCGCGGTCTAGATCGAATACAAAGTTTCAAGGAGGTCCCGAGAACAAACCGGCTTAGAGTTTGATCCGAGGCTTTAGAGCATTATAGCACCCTTGGTTCCACTCGCTTTGGGCCTTGTAGAACGTATTTAAAGCGATCAGGAACCATTTCCCAGCTATTCTAACGTTGCACTAGCTAACTTAGTCATATTTTCTAAAGGAATTGATTCTAAGTGGTTTCTTTGGCTATGGAATTGGGTTCTAAGCAATTTTTCAGGTGTTTTAATTGACCCATTGCCTAAGGACGTCAAATCTCAGATTGGCCAAAATCCGGGGTGTTACACAATGGGTTCCGAATGCATCATATTGGGCCTCCGTAAATACAACAAGTTGGGCCTCTTCTAAGGGCCTCATATATCACATTAGGCCTTATCAAATGAGCCTTAAGTACATCAAAGCGCCAAATCAAATGGGTTGTATCAAATGGGTCGTACCACTCCACCATTCATCTATTGTTAGAGATCATTTTAGAGTATTATTTAAAAATGAATCATATCAAAGGATCATCTTGACCATACCACACATAACAGTGGTGATAATAATTCCCACTGTTACAAATTTAGAGGGCCCACCATAGCATTTATTTTCCATCCAGTCAGTTCAAAAGGTCACAAAGACCTGAACTAAGAGGAAAACCAAATATCATATTAGTCCAAAACTTTTGTAACCCAAAGGGGGTTGTAATGGTAGACGTTCAATCCCACTATTTCTGCAGTGTGATCCTCATAATACTAGATTTGTTTTATATTTAGTTTCATGCCTTAGACTAACTCACCAAATGGATGGACGGTTGGATGAACCATATACATCAGGGTGGGGTCCACGAACGTGGCCCACCTAAGATGATCTTGCTAAATGGATGGAGGATTGAACACATCCATCATGCTCTGAGTCCCGCCATCCAGCCATCTGGACGGTGCTGGGCAGATTTAGAAGCATTAAAGATGGGTCCCACATGGGGCCCACCACATATATATATTATAATATAATATGTTATAAAGATATTATAATAATATTATTGTTATTATTATATCATTCATTCATTCATTCTTTCTTTCTTTCTTTTTTTTTTGCACGCCAGCGTCCAGCGTCCAACGTCTAGTAAGTTGGACGGCCTAGACATGGCATCGCCTAGTGGGGTCCACAGTTGGATGGTCTTGATAAAATCCCTACATCTCACATGGGTCCCACACTGTAACGCCTTGGAAAAAAAAATCCGTACTGAGACTCGAGTACTAACTCGACCGAAAATCGCTTAGGATTAATTCCTTTAGAAAATAAGCGTAAGTTAGTTAGCGCAACGCTAGAGTAGCTGTGAAATTGTCCCTGAACACTTTAAATACATTCTACAAGATCCAAAACTTGTAGAATCAATGACGCTATAATATCCTGAAACCTTGGATCAAACTCTAAAGCCGTTTGCTCTCAGGAATTCTCTGAAACTTTGTATTGGATCTAGACCGCGCGTCGAAAGTCCGATACCTACAATCTTAGATCGTTATGACCGCTTAGCTGGACTTGACAATCATTTCAAAAATCAAGCCCAACCAATGTTCAGAGGCTATTTCATTGAGCCTGGAGTGAAGAGAGTGAGAAAAGGGTTGGATTTAGAAATTTAAATCCAAATCTAGCACGTGACTTGGCGCGTTATTATTAAGCGTTCTAACCGTCAGAATTTAGCCAAATTTCACCCTCGGATCAGGAGAAATTTCTCTTTCATATCATGAGACTTGTAGACCTGATTTAGGTACGATGACCACTGAAACTGGACCGCCACGTGCGATCTACGAACTCTACCGGACTGAAAACTGGGTGTGAGCAACATCCAGTGACCATGAGCTTAAGTCCAATCACGTTCGACCGGGGGACCTCCCGAAATGCTCTTTTGGAACAGAACAGCCCCGATTTGGTTATAACCCAAGTATACTTTGTTCTTGAGTCTAAAAGGGTGAGGTTTTAGCCTATATAAGGGCCTTAAACCCTCACATATCTCACCCATCCGAATTTGCTAGAAACCCTAGCTAGAGAGAGAGAGAAAGTGTGAGATTGTGAGAGAGTGTGGGAGAAATCTTCCTGCCACTTGCACTAGTTTTTGCACGTTCTAAAGTGACACGTTCAAATCACTTTTTCGGTGATTTTCAACGCACTCTTAGGTAAGAAAACCCTAACTACTTGGTGTTTTGGGGTTTCCTTCGATTTGTTAGCGATGTAGCTTATGTAACTTGTGTATTAGGTCGCCTGTACGCCGTGGACGAAGCGTATACGTTCTAATCGAAACGATACATGTCTAGGGCAAAAGGTACGGATTTTAGACGCTTTGATTGGCTGATTTCAAAGCTTTCAATGTTGTTTAATAGTAAATTATCGACAGCAACGCCGTTTGACATGTACAACATGCTGTCCGTTTTCTGTTTTGCAAACGTAGGGAAAATATGAGATTTAGGGCATTTTAGTCATTTGTAGGAAATACTGTTTACATCCATATTTTGCTGAAATGTTTGCCATGGTTTTTTGTCGTGTTAGGATATTAGGAATGCGTGCATGATCGGTTTGGCGAAGAGATTCGCCCTAATGCGCACTTTGAGTCGACATACGCTATGTAGACTAAAGTGTGTAGACTAAGTGTTTGTATAAATGTTTGTACTAGTATGTATTGAGTAAATGGAGTTGTGAGTGAGTTTTGAGATTGAATTCTCAAGCAATATGCTGATGTATATGATTTTCACCATGTTGGCTAAATGTATAGATTTCACTATATGTATGAAATGCATGTGTTGGATGAATTGCTTAAGTTGTATGTTATAACATGTGACAACATGCTTGTATTGTTGTATTACATTTCTATTACTCTCATATGAATACTAATGCTGATTTACAAATGTTTGGGGCTATGACCTAGTCCAGGCAGTTGGTAAATGATCAAATTCGTGGTTGGCTTCTATTTGCCACGAAGGACGCGTCGATGAACGCGAGTCGTGTTTTGAGTTGGCGGCAGTGGTTAGGCCACACGAAGTGTTTTACGCACTTCATGTCGTTGACTTGCGATGCACTCGTACTAGTCGAGCCCGTCAAGTAACAAGACTGGTCGTTGTATGTTCACCCTATATGAGTCATAATTGCTTGAACCTAGGGTACTGAACTTACCATTGGAAATCCTGTTAACTATGGTACCTTGATCTATAAAGACTCATGAGCCGGGCATGATGGTATGGGACACCATGGTCGAGCTGTCGGCCTACGCTGGGGCCACAAACCTCCCCGTAGTGACCGGTGAGCACTTATGACTCGTGATCCGATTGTGGTGGTATGGGACACTACGTTCGAGCTGTCGGCCTACACTGAATGGTGACGAGCCCTTTGCAGTGACCGCGAGTGTATTCTGAGTCTACGGGAGGCGACGACCCTTTCGTAGCAATGAGAGTACATTAGGCCTGTATTGATAAGGTGATGGGGGAGCGGTGCAACGAGTGCGAGCAACAGCCCTGACAACCCTTGCAGCGACCTATAAATATAACATTGTATGAGATTTCTAGGAGTGACGACCCTAGACAGGATCTGTGTTGGGATTGATATAAGGGAAGTACCTTAGTTTCCCAATACTGCTGTATGAATGGACTAATAACAACTTGGTAATCATATCCACACCGCACTGCATGTGCCTGTAAGATATGGAGCACTGTGGGAAGAAAGCATGCCACGGACGCAGATGGTGCCGCATGAGGGAGTATGTCGGTGAGGGCATCCATCATGTCATGTCATGCATATATTAATAACAGTATCTAGGAATGTTTGATTTATTGTTTTACTATTATCGCGTGATTGATTTGAGAACATGCTAATCTTCGCTCTATTATCCCACTGAGTTGATCACTCACTCCCCCGTTACGAGATGGTGTTTGCAACACCCACCAGACCCTGTCTTACATGCAACTGATGCGGCGATTTAGGATGCAGAGCCAGACTACGACGAGGACAAGGACGAGTTCTCATATATGCAGTTTTACGACGGCTTTGCGTAGGTGACCTGGGTCGGCGGGACTTCTTAGTGGGACTATTTTTAACATTTCCTTTTCGTTTATGACATGTATATGACTTAGAAATGTATTCATACTTTGGAGACAGTTTGAGAATATTTTGTTTTCCATACAGTGATATATATATTCTTCAGTCTTCCGCTTGCGTTTTATCACTGAATCTGGAGTATGAATTGAAGTTTTGGTATAATCTTACTCTTGTGAATGCTCTAACTCAGTCAACCTTGAATCATAATCATATTTGTTGCATAAGTGATGGTCTGGAACTCGGGAGTCGGGTTTATACACGACCCCCAATTTTCAGGGTGTTACAAGTTGGTATCAGAGCATGATTGAGATTAAACCGGACCTGGGTTATGGCCACGCGACGCACGCTGTGGCCCCTTTGACTAAGGTGGGTGTGAGAAAAATTTAGAAATACTCATAGGACTTCATTTTGCCAATAGGCAAAGTTTACTCAAGTCGATCGTTTCGATCGAGTCCGTAACGTATCTTTGGTCGCGTGAGGCGACCTAAGTAGCCTTTAGGTTATTAGTAGGTAGGTTTGAGAGGTTTCCAAAAGAATTCCAACCTGAAAATGCATGTCCTTGGGTTGTGGGGCAACCACAACCCTTATATCAATCTCAAGGCTTAAAAACCCCATTTCAGCCAATTCCTTCAGAATCTTTCCTCTTACCAGCCCATTCTTCAACTTTTTCTAAGTATTTTCACACTAGGCATAAATCCTAATGTGTAAATGATAGAAAATCATACTTAGATAAAAAGTTACTATAAATAGTAAATATACATAAGAATTGGACCTTTGGCCATTCTAATTATGGAATCTCTTATAAAAAATGGGTTAGTTGGATGGATTAGCTTCTCCTACCCCAAAATCATATGCTATATGATGCACAAGCTCATTCTGGTTTACAAATTGGCCCCAAAATTCTTCAAACAGAGGCTTGGGCCTATCTAGGCCAATATACAATGAACTAGGGTGGGACCCATGTACATTTGGGGCCTACAGGACAGGGGGAAAAAATCTGGGGGGGTGCACATCACCGTATTTCAAGTTGGCCGGCTATGACATCGCCGACCGATGGGCCCCACTCGGGCCGTGCGTTGGGCGGACGTCCTAAAAGGGTTAGGGGAGGCCTCCTATATGTGGGCCGCATGTCAAAAACCCCCCAAAACCCTATCTCCTTCACAATAGCCCCCTCCAAGCTCTCCCTTTTGTGCTTTCTTGCTGCTCTCTCCTCAAATCTTGGTGCCAAACCCCTCCTAATCCTATCTTCTGCTAAAACTGATGTCTACCCACCCATTGGAAGCTGTTCACAGCTCTCTCTCTCTCCAATCTCGTCCGTGAAATCTCCCACAACCTCCATTCGAGGTTGAAATCGTGTGATCTTCCATTCCCATTTAGTTTTCTCTTTTTCCTTTGACAATCCAGCCTTTGGGAGCTTGAGTCATCCGTCTACAATGCCTAGATTTTCTTTAATCCATTTGGGCAGCCGTTTCTCCCCATTTCCCTCTTTTCCCATGGCTCTTGTGGAGGTTATTTTAGTCTTTTTCTCCCTTTCCACCATCCTCTCTCTCATGGGAAAGAAGAAGACCGCTGTGGATGAGGCTGGGCCTAGTCGCCCTTCACGATCAAGAAAGCTGAGGGGTGGCGTAGCTAGCTCAAGCACCGCCGTAGGTCCAAGTACAGCTCGTGAGTTTCACACAAAGCGGGATTTGGATCCCCATGCTCATGTAGGGCGAGTACTGTTAGCAGAGTTGCCTCATGGTGCTTATACAGATCGCAAGGTCCTGTTTGAAGCGCATGTGGATGAGCGGCTCTTCGGTGAATTTCTGTTGTTTGAGCGCATTGAAGCTGCCAATTGGGGTCCACTCTTTGAAGCCCGCTCTTGTGTGAACGTGAGCACCGTTCGTGCCTTCTATGCTCATATCCGGGATCCCATGTTGGAGCCATTACAATTCGGGATTCCCTTTGACAAAGATAGGGAAGCTACGATCGATGTTCGGTTGATAGCTCAAATTCTGAATGTGCCTCTTGGTGAAGTACATCCCAGCGCTAAGAATCTGAAAAGTGTTCGTGAGCGAGATCGCCGCACCAGGTTCCTATGTGGTGGTTTGGTTCCGTGGCAGCCTAACAGGAGCCTCTTAGCGTCCCACATTTTGAATGATTTTCTCCTACTACACCACATTTGTACGTTCAATGTGTATCCCAGGTTGACGAATCGCAGTGAATGTACGCGCCTCATGGTTGATTTCCTGTATCAGGTGGGCCAGGGAGAGAATGTGTGTATGGTCACCTTTGTGTTGCGACAAATAGTCCTCGTAGTGAAATCAAGAAGAACGTCTGAGTCACTTCCTTTTGACCGGCTCATATGCAAGATCGCGCTTGAGTTTGCTTACAGACTTGGGTCGGAGTTGGCAGTACTGATTCACTACATTGATGAGTCTACCATGGACAAGATAAAGATCGGGCCTCGGCAGCGTGAGGCTCAGCTTGATGAGGATAGCGAGGGCGATTATGATGGCGAAGAGGATGCAAGTGAAGAAGAAGCTGGGGCAGAAATAGAGGAAGAAGCCCAGGAAGAAGAAGAAGAGGCTCAGGATACTGATGAGAGCCCTCCTCCAGCAACTCAAGCCACTAGAGATGCTCACATTGCCCGACTTGAGGAGAGTCAGGTTGCCTTGCGACGGGAAGTCCAGGAACTTTGGACCGAGGTTGAGGATACCAAGGCCGTCATGAAGAGAAAATTTGGCAAGGTGACTCACACCTTGAAGGCGATCTTGTGTTGCTTGCAGGATAAGGGTGCTCCTCCTCCATCCCCAGACTCGGACTAGTGATCTAGATCTAGATGTTGTTGGTTGTAGTTAGTTGTTTCCTGCTTTCTGTGTGTAAGCCTGATAAGGCTAGTAGTTTGCTTATGTTGCTGTAGTAGCTTTGACTGGCTTAGTTTCCCATCATTTCTTGTCATGATGCATGTAAAGATATATATCTTGTATTGTGACAGTTTTGGTTAAATGAAATGCATGGAATGTCTTTGGCTCGTTATGTGAATGATTTTGTGGTGGTGTGTTTGTGCTATTGTTGAAACTAAAAAGGTTGCACCCTATTTTGAATATAGGAAATGCTGCCTAAGGCTACGCGGAGCACGGCATGACTTACTTTAGGTGAGCCTATGGATCGGGCTCCTCCCCAGAGTAATGAGCATACGGACCCTTCTGTGGGCTCGATTCCTTAGACTACACATGAGTCTCAGCCTTCTACTGGTCCTGCAGCTGGACCACCGCCTTTCACACCGCCTGTCAGAGAGCAGTACCGTGCATCTTCCTCGACGCAGTATGTGCCACAGCCCGCTCCACCTCCTGATAGGTTCGAGCAGTTGATGGCCATGATGCATTAGCAGCACCAGCAGCTCTTGACTACGATAGCAGGGGCTCTAGCCCAGGGTGGGAGTGCGACTCCACCTACACCACCTGTGCATCCAGATGAGGATGCTGGTACTTCTACTCAGGATGAGGGCTTGGCTCATCCTGCACCGCCTGCTTACCCTGCGGGGAATGTCGCTGATACACGGGGCCTACTCGAGCGATTCCAGCACTTACGGCTTCCTACTTTTATGGGTTCTCACAGACCCGAGGAGGCCGAGTATTGGCTCGACTGTATGTCGAAGATACTACGGATGCTGCACTGCTCAAAGTCTGAGCAGGTAGAGTTGGCTACGTTTATGTTTGAGCGGGAGGCCAGTCTATGGTGGGATAGTGTTTTGCGGACTGTTGCCGTCGATTACATTTGGACTTGGGAAGCATTCGAGTTTCGTTTTCACGAGAAATACTATCCCCAGGCTTACAGGCACGAGAGGGAGAATGAGTTTCTACACCTCAGACAGGGAAGCATGTCTGTGACAGAGTATGAGCATCGGTTTACTGAGTTGGGAAGATACATCCTAACTATACTTGCTGACGAGCAGATGCGCATACGACGCTTTTTTGAGGGCTTGCGACTGGATATTCGGTCGAAGATGTGTTGCATCAGCATTCCCACCTACGCTGAGCTGATTCACATGTCTATGCGGGTAGAGCAGTATGTTGATTGGCTTGCACGATCTCGTGACCCTATTATTCCTAGGTCACGACCTGATATGCAGGACAGGTCATTTACTGGCAAGAGGCCTCGCATCGACCCTCCTCCTAGGGCTTCAGCGCCAGTACCCCCGTTGCGGTGCCCTGATGCCTCATGTACTTATTGTGGTAGACTAGGTCATGCAGTAGGGAGTTATTTTGCTCGGATGTGGGATAGCGGGTTCTCACCACCGCAGAAGATTGACCGTCCACGCCCCCAGGCATTATCTACTCTGCCTCTACGGTTGGCTCCTGCGCATCCTTCCTTTAGACCCCCCGTACCTCCATTTTGGCCGCCTCTACGGCCTATGATACCGCGGCCGAACCGGCCATAGTAGGCTTGGGTACATGCCTTGACAGCAGAGGCAGCCGAGACAGAGACTACTCAGCCCTTGGCCTTTGAGGTCACCGCCCATATTGGAGGTACTCCCATACTTGTGATGGTGGATACTGGATCCACGATGTCATTGATATCGCATTCCATTGTCAGGCGTTTTAGGCTACCGACTATTCGGATGGATGGAGTGCGAGTCCTTTCAGTTCACGGGGATTTTTTTGATGCCACCCTGATGTGTGAGGGTTGCTTGATGGATCTAGGAGGCAGGACCATGTCTATTGATCTTGTCGTCGACCCTTCTCTCGTTTATCTTGATGTCATTCTTGGCATGGATTGGCTGACGCAGGGAGGGCCGAGATTGACTGCGAGACCTATGTAGTGACGGTATACGAGCTAGAGGGCACACCTTTTATATTTTCGGTGCGGGTAAATCTCTCCTTCCGCATACTTAGCTACGCTTCTTTACTATGGGACGCTGATGCCCCGACATTTGAGCATACGCCAGTCATCCGTGATTTTGGGGATCTGTTCAGGAAGATCCTTGGTTTTCTGCCTCAGCGAGAGATTGATTTTACTATCGATCTAGTGCCTGGTTCCATGCCTGTCTCACTACCGACGTATCGCATGGCACCGTGTGAGATGGAGGAGTTGAGGAAACAAATTGATGATCTGTTGGAGGTTGGCTTCATTCGACCGAGTGTGTCTCCTTAGGGAGCACCAGTTCTGTTCGTGAAGAAGAAGGATGGTTCTATGCGATTGTGTATTGATTATCGCAGGCTGAACCAGATCACGGTGAAGAACAAGTACCCTTTACCCAGGATCGATGACTTGTTTGATTAGTTGAGAGGGGCGCAGTACTTCTCGAAGATTGATCTTCAGTCAGAATATCATCAGTTGCGCATTAGGGATGAGGACGTGCAGAAGACAGCATTCAGGACCAGCTTTGGCCACACGAGTTCCTTGTGATGTCGTTCGGTCTCACGAATGCACCAGCTGTATTCATGGATATGATGAACAGGGTATTTTGGCCTTTCCTCTATTGATTCGTCATTGTGTTCATAGACGATATTTTGGTATACTCCAGGAGTCGAGAGGAGCATGAGGAGCACTTACGCTTGGTCCTGGATACATTTAGACAACATCAGTTGTTTGCACAGTATAAGAAGTAAGACTTCTGGAAGCAGGAAGTAAAGTTCCTAGGACACGTGGTGTCCAAGGATGGGATGGTAGTTGACCTGTCTAAGGTAGCTGCAGTTCAGGATTGGGAGCAGCCTGGTTCTGTCACTGAGGTGAGGAGTTTCTTGAGTCTTGCTGGCTACTATCGACGCTTCATTCAGGATTTCTCGAAGATCGCTAGACCTCTATCACAGTTGACACGAAAGGATGTGAAGTTCGCTTGAAATGATAAGGTGAAGTCAGCCTTTCAGGAACTGAAGGACAGACTTACGTCTGCCCCTATTTTAATATTGCCAGAGCAAGGGGTTAGATACACGATATACACTAACGCGTCTAGCATTGGTTTGGGTTGTGTCCTTATGCAGAAGGACAGGGTAATTTTGTATGCCTCGAGACAATTAAGGAAGCATGAGGAGAATTACCCCACACACGACCTGGAGTTGGCAGCCGTCATATTTACATTGAAGCTCTGGAGACATTACCTCTATGGAGAGGAGTTCGAGCTCTTTTGCGACCACAAGACCCTTAAGTACATATTCACGCAGCGGGATTTGAATATGAGACAGAGGCGATGGATGGAGACTTTGAAGGACTTTAAGTTCGAAGTCTCCTATCATCCTGGAAAGGTGAACCTTGTGGCTGACGCGTTGCGCCGCAAGAAGGCGATAGAGTTTGCGGCTCCGCTGATGGTTGCTGAGTGGGACATGGCTGAGTTTTTGTGAGACTTTGAACAGAAACTCACTGTAGAGGAGCCATATGAGTTTATCGCACATGTACAGGTGCGATCTCAGAACAATGATAGAGTCATTGCGGCATAGGGGGATGATGCGCGTTTGACTGAGCTTCGAGAGCAGGCCAGTGATGATGCAGATGCCGAGTGGTGAGTTTGCATGGATGATACATTATCGTGGCCGCTTATGCGTCCCGGACATTCCCGACTTGAGACGAGAGATTCTCGAGGCTGCGCACTGTACCAGACTTGCGATGCATCCGGGCAGCACAAACATGTATCGCGACGTGAGGAGGACTTATTGGTGGAAAGGTATGAAGACCCACATCGCAGAGTTCATGTCCCATTGTCTTACTTGCCAGCAGGTGAAGGCAGAGTATCGCCGACCACCTGGACTCCTTCAGCATATGCCGATCGCTGAGTGGAAGTGGGACTTCATTTCTATGGATTTTATCTCAGGGCTGCCGAAGACGAGGAAGGGACATGATTCTATTTGGGTGATCGTCGACCGTCTGACGAAGTCGGCGCACTTCCTACCGATCAGAGTTACGAACTCTGCAGACGAGCTGGCTAGACTATATATCAGAGAGATCGTGCGTCTGCATGGAGTTCCGTTGGAGATCGTGTCGGACAGAGACACGTGTTTCACTTCTATTTTCTGGACTTGCATTCAGGAGGCGATGGGTGTGAAGTTGAAGTTCAGTACTGCCTTCCACCCACAGACAGAGCGGTTGAACCAGATTCTAGAGGACATGTTGCGGGCTTGCGCATTGGACTTCAAGGACAGTTGGGATGATTGTCTTGCATATGCGGAGTTCGCGTACAACAACAGTTTCCAGGCGAGTATCGGTATGGTACCTTATGAGGCATTGTATGGGAGACCTTGTCGAGCACCGCATTGTTAGGCAGAGGTCGGTGAGCGTAGATTGATTGGCCCAGAGTTAGTGCAGGCGACGTCGGAGAAGATTGACATCATTAGACGCCGGCTTCTTACAGCGCAGAGCAGACAGAAGAGTTATACCGATACGAGACGGCGCCCTCTAGAGTTCACAGTTGGGGATCATGTATTTTTGTGAGTTTTCCGTATGAAGGGAGTCCTTCGGTTCGGGAGGAAGGGGAAGCTGACACCGTGATTCATTGGACCATTTCAGATTCTCGATCGTGTGGGTGCAGTGGCTTATCATCTGGCTTTGACTACGCCTCTTGCGAGCGTTCACAATGTATTTCATGTTTCTATGCTAAAGAAATACGTTTCTAATCCTTCTCATATCATCAGATGGGAGCAGGTGCAGTTAGGAGAGGATGTTACATATATACTGCGACCGACGCGTATACTAGATAGGAAGGAGCAGGTACTGCATAGTAAGGTGATCCCCCTTGTGAAGGTGTTGTGGACGCATCACTCTGAGGAAGGGGCTACCTGAGAGACAGAAGCCGACATCAGAAAGAACTACCCACAGCTTCTCGAGGAGTACGAAAAGGTACAAATCTTGATGACGAAATTTTTTGTTAAGGGGGGTAGATTGTAACGCCTTGGAAAAAAAATCCGTACTGAGACTCGAGTACTAACTCGACCGAAAATCGCTTAGGATTAATTCCTTTAGAAAATAAGCGTAAGTTAGCTAGCGCAATGCTAGAGTAGCTGTGAAATTGTCCCTGAATACTTTAAATACGTTCTACAAGACCCAAAACTTGTAGAATCAATGACGCTATAATATCGTGAAACCTTGGATCAAACTCTAAACCCGTTTGCTCTCAAGAATTCTCTGAAACTTTGTATTGGATCTAGACCGCTCGTCGAAAGTCCGATACCTACAATCTTAGACCGTTATGACCGCTTAGCTGGACTTGACAATCATTTCGAAAATTAAGCCCAACCGACGTTCAGAGGCTATTTCATTGAGCCTGGAGTGAAGAGTGTGAGAAAAGGGTTGGATTTGGAAATTTAAATCCAAATCTGGCACGTGACTTGGCACGTTATTATTAAGCGTTCTGACCATCAGAATTGAGCCAAATTTCACCCTCGGATCAGGAAAAATTTCTCTTTCATATCATGAGACTTGCAGATCTGATTTAGGTACGATGACCGCTGAACTAAAACAGGACCGCCACATGCGATCTACGAACTCTACTGGACTGAAAACTGGGTGTGAGAAACATCCAGCGACCATGATCTTAACTCCGATCGCGTTCGACCGGGGGACCTTCCGAAATGCTCTTTTGGACCAGAACAGCCCCGATTTGGTTATAACCCAAGTATACTTTGTTCCTGAGTCTAAAAGTGTGAGGTTTCATCCTATATAAGGGCCTTAAACCTCCACATATCTCACCCATACGAATTTGCTAGAAACCCAAGCTAGAGAGAGAGAGAAAGTGTGAGATTGTGAGAGAGTGTGGGAGAAATCTTCCTGCCACTTACACTAGTTTTCGCACGTGCTAAAGCGACGCATTCAAATCACTTTCCCGGTGATTTCCAATGCACTCTTAGGTAAGAAAACCCTAACTACTTCGTGTTTTGGGGTTTCCTTCGATTCGTTAGTGATGTAGCTTATGTAACTTGTTTATTAGGTCGCCTGTACGCCGTGGACGAAGTGTATACGTTCTAATCGAAACGATACACGTATAGGGCAAAAGGTGTAGATTTTAGACGCTTTGATTGGCTGATTTCAAAGCTTTCAATATCGTTTAATAGTAGATTATCGACGGCAATGCCGTTTAACATGTACAACATGCTGTCCATTTTCCGTTTTCCAAACGTATGGAAAATATGAGATTTAGGGCATTTTAGTCATTTGTAGGAAATACTGTTTACATCCATATTTTGCTGAAATATTTTCCATGGCTTTTTGTCATGTTAGGATATTAGGAATGCGTGCATGATCGGTTTGGCGAAGAGATTCGCTCTAATGCGCACTTTGGGTCGACATACGCTATGTAGACTAAAGTGTGTAGACTAAGGGTTTGTATAAATGTTTATACTAGTATGAATTGAGTAAATGGAGTTGTGAGTGAGTTTTGAGATTGAATTCTCAAGTAATATGCTGATGTATATGATTTTGTAACACCCTAAAAATCGGAGGTCGTGTATAAACCCGATTTCCGAGTTCCAGACCGTCACTTATGCAACAAAAATGATTTTGATTCAATGTTGTCTGAGTTAAAGCATTCACATGAGTAAAAGTATACCAAAACTGCAATTCATACTCCAGATTTAGTGATAAAAGCAAGCGAAAGACTAAAGGATATATATGTCACTGTATGGAAAACAAAACAGATCTCAACTATCTCCAAAGTATGAATACATCTCTAAGTCTCATATACATGTAAATAAACAGAATCAAAATGTCAAAAAGAGTCCCATTGAGAAGTCCCGCCAATCCAGGCCACCTAAGCAAAGCCGTCGTGGTACTGCATATATGAGAACTCGTCCTAGTCCTCATCATAGACCGGCTCTGCCTCCTAAATCGCTGCCTCACCTGCATCAAAGACAGGGTCTGGTGGGTGTTGCAAAAACCATCCCGTAACGTGGGAGTGAGTAGCTAACTCAGTGGAATAATAGAGCAAGGATTAGCATGTTCTCAAATCAATCATGCGATAATAGTAAAGCAGTAAATCAAACATTCCTAATATTGTTGTTAATGCAATATGACGTGACATGATGGATGCCCTCACCAACGATCTCCCTCATACGGCACCATCTTACGCCCGTGGCATGCTTTCTTCCCACAGTGTTCCACATCTTCCAGGCACATGCAATGTAATGGTGATATGATTACCGAGTTATTATTAGTCCTTTTCATACAACAGGATTGGGAAACTAAGATACTTCCCTTATATCAATCCCAACACAGATCCTGTCTAGGGTCGTCACTCTTAGTAATCTCATACAATGTATATTTTGTAGGTCGTTGCAAGGGCTTACAGGACTGTTGATCACACTCGTTGCACCGCTCCCCCATCACCTTATCAATACAGGGCTACTGTACCCTCATTGCTATGGAAGGGTCGTCGCCTCCCGTAGACTCAGAATACGCTCGCGGTCACTACAAAGGGCTCGTCGCCTGATCAGTGTAGGCCGACAATAAGAATATAGTATCCCATACTACCATAATCTGCTCACGAGTCATAGGTGCTCACTGATCACTATGGGGAGGTTTGTGGCCTCAGCGTAAGCCGACAGCTCGACCACGGTGTCCTATACCACCATGCCCGGCTCATGAGTCTTTATGGATCAAGATACTATGGTTAACAGGGTTTACAATGGTAAGTTCAGTACCCTAGGTTCAAGCAGTTATGACTCATACAGGGTAAACATACAATGTCCAGTCGGGTTACTTGACGGGCTCGACTAACACGAGCGCATCGCAAGTCGAACGACATGAAGTGCATAAAACACCTCGTGTGGCCTAACCACTGCCGCCAACTCCAAAACACGACTCGCGTTCATCAACGCGTCATTCGTGGCAAAGATAAACCAACCACGAATTTACTCGGTTGCCAACTGCCTGGACTAGGTATAGTCCCAAACATTTATGAATTCACATCAGCAATCACATAAGAGTAAAGGGAATGAAATACAACAATGTGAGCATGTTAACACATGTTATAACATACAAGTTAAGTAAATCATCTTACACATGCATTTCATACATATAATGAAATCATGCATATAGCCAACATGTAGGAAGTCATTTACATCAGCATATTATTTGAGGAATGAATCTCAAACTTATTCATAACACCGTTTAATTCAATACATACTAATACAAACATTTATACAAACACTTAGTCTACACACTTAAGTCTACATATAGTATGTCGACTCAAAGTGCGCATTTGGGCGAATCTCTTCGCCAAACTGATTATGCACGGATTCCTAATATCCTAATGCGACAAGAAGCCATGTCAATCATATCAGTAAAATATGGATGAAAACAGTATTTCCTACAAATGACTAAAATGCCCTAAATCTCATATTTTTCGTCTGCTTACGAAACAGGAAACGGACAGCATGTTGTACATGTCAAACGGCGTTGCCGTCGATAATCGACTATTAAACGACATTGAAAGCGTTGAAAACAGTCAATCAAAGTGTCTAGAATCTGCACCTTTTATTCTAGAAGTGTATTGATTCGAACGGAGCGTGTACGCTTCGTCTATGGTGAACAAGCAACCTATTTCACAAGATGTATAAGCTACCATGCTAAGGATCCGACGGAACCTTAAATCAGCAAGTCTTTAGGGTCTTTTCTTACCTAGAAATGCAGTGAAATCACCGGGAAAGTGATTAAGGTGCGTTTCTTAAGCACGTGCAATAGGTAGTGCAAGGAGCAAAAAATTCCCTCCCACTCCTCTCACAATCACTCACCTTTTCTCTCACACCAGCTAGGGTTTCTAGCAAATTCGGATGGGTGAGAGAAGTGAGGGTTTAAGCCCCTTTTATAACCTAAAACATGGCCAAAACAGGCTTGGGAACAATGTTTACTTGATGCCTAACCAAATCAGGGCTGTTTCGGTCCAAAAAGACATTTCTGGAGGTCCCCTGGCCGAACGCGATCGGACTTAAGTTCATGCACGTTGGATGTCGCTCACATCCCATTTTCAGACCAGTAGTGTTCGTAGATCGCACGTAGCGGTCCAGTTTCAGTTCAGCGGTCATCGCCCGTAGATCAGGTCTACAAGTCTCATGATATGAAAGAGAAATTTTTCCTGATCCGAGAGTGTAATTTGGCTGAATTCTGACGGTCAGAATGCTTAATAATAACACGCCAAGTCGTGTGCCAGATTTAAATTTCAAAATTCCAAATCTGCCCTATTCTCACTCTCTTCACTCCAGGCTCAATGAAATAGCCTCTGAATGTTGGTTGGACTTGATTTTTGAAATGATTGTCAAGTCCAGCTAGGCGGTTATAACGGTCTAAGATTGTAGGTATCGGACTTTCGACGCGCGGTCTAGATCTAATACAAAGTTTCAAAGAGGTCCTGAGAACAAACCGGTTTAGAGTTTGATCCGAGGTTTTAGAGTTTTATGGCGTCATTGGTTTTACTCGCTTTGGGTCTTGTAGAACGAATTTAAAGTGATCAGGGACTATTTCTCAGGTACTCTAGCGTTGCGTTAGCTAACTTACACTTATTTTTCAAAGGAATTAATCCTACGCGATTTCTGGTCGAGTTGGTACTCGAGTCCAAGTACGGATTTTTCCAGGGCGTTACAATCTACCCCCCTTAACAAAAAATTTCATCTTCGAAATTTGTTCCTTTTCGTACTCCTCGTGAAGCTGTGGGTAGTTCTTTCTGATCTCGGCTTCTGTCTCCCAGGTAGCTTCTTCCTCAGAGTGATGCGTCCACAATACCTTCACAAGGGGAATCACCTTGCTATGCAGTACCTGCTCCTTCCTGTCTAGGATACGCGTCGGTCGCAGGATATATGTAACATCCTCTTCTAACTGCACCTGCTCCCATCTGATGATATGGGAAGGATCAGAAACGTATTTTTTTAGCATAGATACATGAAATACGTTGTGAACACTCGCGAGAGGCGTAGGTAAAGCCAAACGGTATGCCACTGCTCCCACACGATCGAGGATCTGGAATGGACCAATGTATCGCGGTGCCAGCTTCCCCTTCTTCCCGAACTGAAGGACTCCCTTCATAGGGGAAACTCGTAAAAATACATGATCCCCAACCATGAACTCCAGCAGCCGCCGTCTCGTATCGGTATAACTCTTCTGTCTGCTCTGCGCTGTAAGAAGTCGACGTCTAATAATATCAATCTTCTCCGACGTCGCTTGTACTAACTCTGGGCCAATCAATCTACGCTCACCGACCTCTGCCTAGCGATGCGGTGCTCGATAAGGGCGCCCATACAACACCTCGTAAGGTGTCATTCCGATACTCACCTGGAAACTGTTGTTGTATGCAAACTCCGCATGTGCCAGACAGTCATCCCAACTGTCCTTGAAGTCCAATGTGCAAGCTCGCAACATGTCCTCTAAGATCTGGTTCACCCACTCTGTCTGCCCGTCTGTCTGTGGGTGGAAGGCAGTACTGAACTTCAACTTCACACCCATAGCCTCTTGAATGCGAGTCCAGAAAATAGAAGTGAACCGCGTGTCTCTGTCCGACACGATCTCCAACGGAACTCCATGCAGACACACGATCTCTCTGATATATAGTCTAGCCAGCTCGTCTATAGAGTTCGTGACTCTGATCGGTAGGAAGTGCGCCGACTTCGTCAGACGGTCGACGATCACCCATATGGAATCATGTCCCTTCCTCATCTTCGGCAGCCCTGAAACGAAATCCATGGAAATGAAGTCCTACTTCCACTTTGCGATCGGCATAGGCTGAAGAAGTCCACGTGGTCGGCGATGCTCTGCCTTCACCTGTTGGCAAGTAAGACAACGGGACACGAACTCTACTATGTAGGTCTTCATACCTTCCCACCAATAGGTCCTCCTCATTTCACGATACATCTTCGTACTGCCTGGATGCATCGCGAGTCTGGTACAATGCGTAGCCTCGAGAATTTCTCATCTCAAGTCAAGGATATCTGGGACTTATAGGCGGCCACAATAACATAAGCCCCATCTGTGCCAACTCACCACGCGGCATCTGCATTATCACTGGCCTGCTCTCGAAGCTCAGTCAGATGCGCATCATCCCTCTGCGCTTCGATGACCCGGTCATCGATCTGAGATCTCACCTGCACATGTGCGATGAACTCATACGACTCATCTACAGTGAGTTTCTGCTCAAAGTCTCGTAAAAACTCAACCATATTCTACTCAGCAACCATCAGTGGAGCCGCAAACTCTATCGCCTTCTTGCGGCTCAATGCGTCAGCCACAAGGTTCGCCTTCCCAGGATGGTAAGAGACTTCGAACTTGAAGTCCTTCAAAGTCCCCATCCATTGCCGCTGCCTCATATTCAAGTCTCGCTGCGTGAATATGTACTTAAGGCTCTTGTGGTCGCAAAAGAGCTCGAACTCCTTTCCATAGAGGTAATGTCTCTAGAGTCTCAGTGCGAATATGAAGGCTGCCAACTCCAGGTCGTGTGTAGGGTAATTCTCCTCGTGCTTCCTTAATTGTCTCGAGGCATACGATATTACCCTGTCCTTCTGCATAAGGACACAACCCAGACCAACGCTAGACGCGTCAGTGTATATAGTGTATCTAACCCCTTGCTTTGGCAATACTAGCACAGGGGCAGACGTAAGTCTATCCTTCAGCTCCTGAAAAGCTGACTCCACCTTGTCATTACATGCGAACTTCACGTCCTTCCGTGTCAACTGAGATAAAGGTCTTGCGATCTTCGAGAAATCCCGAATGAAGCGTCGATAATAGCCAGCGAGACCCAAGAAACTCCTCACCTCAGTGACAGAACTAGGCTACTCCCAGTCCTGAACTGCAGCTACCTTCGTCAGGTCAACTGCCATCCCATCCTTGGACACCACGTGTCCCAGGAACGTCACTTCCTGCTTCGAGAAGTCACACTTCTTGTACTGTGCGAACAACTGATGCTGTCTGAGTGTATCCAGGACCAAGCGCAAGTGCTCCTCATGCTCCTCTCGACTCCTGGAGTATACCAAAATATCATCCATGAACACAAGGACGAATCAATAGAGGAAATGCCAAAATACCCAGTTCATCAGATGCATGAACACGGCTGGTGCGTTCGTAAGACCGAACGACATCACAAGGAACTTGTAGTGGACAAAGCTGGTCTTGAATGCCGTCTTCTGTACGTCCTCATTCCTGACGCGCAACTGATGATATCCTGACTAAAGATCAATCTTCGAGAAGTACTGCGCTCCTCTCAACTGATCAAACAAGTCATCGATCCTGGGTAAATGGTACTTGTTCTTCACCGTGATCTGGTTCAGTCTGCGATAATCAATACACAATCGCATCGAACCATCCTTCTTCCTTACAAACAAGACTAGTGCTCCCCAAGGAGACATACTGGGTCGAATAAGGCCAAGCTCCAACAGACATCAATCTGCATCCTCAACTCCTCCATCTCACACGGTGCCATGCGATACGTCGACAGTGAGACGGGTGTGGAACCAGGTACCAGATCGATAGTAAAATCAATCTCTCACTGAGGAGGCAAACCAGAGATCTTCCTAAACAGATCCCTAAAATCATGGATGACTGGCATATGCTCGAGCGTCTGGGCACCAGCGTCCCGTAGTAAAGTAGCGTAGCTAAGTATGCAGAAGGGGAGATTTACCCCCACTGGGAATGTAAAGGACGCACCCTCTGGGTCGTAGGCAGTCACTGTACGAGTCTCGCAGTCAATCTCAGCCCTCGCTACAGTCAGCCAATCCATGCCAAGAACGATGTCGAGATAATGGAGAGAGGGATCGACGATAAGATCAATAGCCATCGTCCTGCCCTCCAGATCCACCAAACAACCCTCACACATCTTGGTGGCATCTGTAAAGGACCCGTGAGCTGTATAAACTTGCATCCCATCCATCCTAATAGTCGGTAGCCTAATGCGCCTGACTATGGCATGCGATATCAATGAAATTGTGGATCTTGTGTCCACTATCACGAGAATAGGAATACCTTCGATGTGGGCAGTGACCTCAAAGGCCGAATGTTGAGAAGTCTCTGTCTCGGCTGCCTGTGTTATCAGAGCATGTACTCGAGCTTGCTGTGGCCGGTTTGGCCGCTGTACCATGGGACGTAGAGGCGGCCTAAAATGAGATACGGGAGGTAGGAAGGGTGCGCAGGAGCCAACCGTAAAGGCGGTGCTGATATAGCCTGTGAGCATGTACGATCGATCTTCTGCGGCGGCGAGAACCCACTGTCCCGCATCCAAGCGAAACAACTCTGTGCTAAATGGTCCGGTCTCCCACAATAAGTACATGATAAATTGGGGCACCGCATGGGGGGTACTGGCGTTGTAGCCCTAGGAGGAGGGTCAACGCGAGGCCTCTTGCCCGCAAAGGGCCTGTCCTGCAACTCTGGTCGTGGCCTAAGAGCAATAGGGCCAGGAGATCGCACAAGTTGATCCACATCCTGCTCTGCCCACATGGATATGTGAATCAGCTCTGCGTAGGGAGGAATGCTCACGCAACACATCTTCAACCGAATATCCGGTCGCAAACCCTCAGAAAAGCACCGTATGCGCATCTGCTCATCTTCCAGTATAGTCGGGACGTATCTGCCCAACTCAGTGAACCGATGCTCATACTCAGTCACCGTCATGCCTCCCTGTCTGAGGCATAGAAACTCATTCTCCCACTCATGCCTGTACGTCTGGGGATAATATTTCTCGTGAAAATGAAACTCAAACGCTGCCCAGGTCCAGATGTAATCAGCGGCAATGGTTCGCAACACACTATCCCACCATATGCTGGCCTCTTGTTCAAATAAGAACGTAGCCAACTCAACCTGCTCAGTCTCTGAGCAATGCAGCATCCGTATTATCTTCGACACACAGTCGAGCCAATACTCGACCTCCTCGGGTCTATGAGAACCCCTAAAAGTAGGAGGCCGTAAGTGCTGAAATCGCTCTAGTAAGCCCCATGTGTCTGCGGCATTCCCCGCAGGGTAAGCAGGTGGTGCAGGATGAGCCATGCCCTCATCCTGAGCATATGTATCGGCATCCTCAGCTGAATGCACAGGTGGTGCAGGTGGAGTCACACTCCCACCCTGGGCTAGAGCCCCCACTATAGTAGTCAGGAGCTGCTGCTGGTGCTGCATCATGGCCATCATCTGCTCAAATATATCTGGAGGTGGAGCAGGCTGTGGCATGTACTGCGTCGAAGAAGACGCACGGTACTGCTCTCTAACGGGCGGTGTGAAAGGCGGTGGTCCAACTGCAGGACCAGTAGGAGGCTGAGACCCACATGCTGTCTCAGGAATTGGGCCCACAGCAGGGTTCGTATGAACACCAGACTGGAGGGGAACCTGATCCATAGGCTCACCCAATGTAAGCCAAGTTGTGCTCCGTGTAGCCTTAGGCGGCATTCTCTATATTCAAAATAGGGCGCAACCTTGTCAGTCTCAATAGCACAAACACACCGTAATCATTCATATAAAGAGTTAAAGGCATTCCATGCATTTTATTTAATCAAAATTGTCACAATACAAGGGATATCTCCTTACAGGCATCATGACAAGAAGTACATGGGAACTAAGACAGTTAAAGCAACAACAGCAACATAAGTAAACTACTAGCCTTAACAGGCTTACACAACATAAAGCAGGAAATTACTAACTACTACCAACAACATCTAAAATCTCATCGCTAGTCTGAGTCGGGTGATGGAGGAGGAGCACCCTTATCCTGCAAGTAGCACATGATCGCCTTCAAGGTGCGAGTCACCTTACTGAATTTCCTCTTCATAACGGCCTTGGTATCCTCGACCTCAGCCCGAAGTTTCTAAACTTTCCTTCGCAAGGTGACCTGGCTCTCCTCAATTCGGGCAATGTGAGCATCACTAGTAGCCTGAGTAGAAGAAGGAGGACTCTCATCAGTATCCTGAGCCTCCTCTTCTATCTCTTCCTGGACTTCTTCCTCTACTTTCGCTCCAGGTTCTCCTTCACTTAGATACTCTTCGTCATCAAAATCACCCTCGCTATCCTCATCAAGTTGAGTCTCACGATACTGAGACCCGATCTTCATCTTGACCATGGTAGACTCATCAATGCAGTGAATCAGAGATGGAAACTTTGGCCCAAGTCTGTAAATAAACTCAAGCGTGATCTTGCATATAAGCCGGCCAAAAGGAAGCGACTCAGACGTTCTCCTTGATTTCGCTATGAGGATAATCTGTCGTAACACGAAAGTAGCCATACACATATTTTCTCCCTGGGCCACCTGATATAAGAAATCAACCATAAGGCGCGTACATTCAATACGATTTATCAACCTAGGATACACGTTGAACGTGCAAATGTGGTGCAACAGGCGTAAATCATCAGACATATGAGACGCCTTGAGGCTATTGTTAGGCTGCCATGGAACCAGACTACCGCATAGGAACCTGGTACGGCGATCTCGCTCACACATGCTCCTCAAATTCTTTGCACTGGGATGAACATCACCAAGGGGTACGTTCAGAAGTCGCGCTATCAACCGAACATCGATCGTAGCCATTCGGTCTCTACTAAAGGGAATCTTAAACTGCAATGGCTCCAATGTAGGATTCTGGATATGAGCGTAGAAGGTACGAACAGTGCTCACATTAGTACGAGAACGGGCTTCAAAGAGCGGACCCCAATGTGCAGCTTCAATGCGCTCAAATAATAGGAATTCGCCAAAGATTCGCCCTTCCACATCCACCTCAAATAACACCTTACGGTCAGTATATCGCCGTGAGGCATCTCTGCTAATAGCACTCACCCAATTTGAGCATGGGGATCCAAATCCTGCTTTATATGAAACTCCCGGGCTGTGCTTGGACTTGCGGCGGCGCTTGAGCTAGCGGCGCCACCCCTCGGTCTTCTGGATTACGCTGGGTGACTAGGCCCAGCCTCATCAGCTGCGGTCTTTCTCTTTCCCATCAAAGAGAAGATGGTGGAGAAAGAGAAAAGACCCAAAATGGCTTCAACAATAGCCATGGAAAGTGAGGGAAATGGGGAGAAATGGATGCCCAAACGGACAGAAGGAAATCTAGGCATTGTAGAGGGATGCTTCAAGCTCACTAGGGCTAGATTTTTAAAAAGAAAAGAGAAGAATAAAGGGGAATGGAGCTCCACCTGATTTTAGCCACAAATGGAGGTTGTAGGAGCTCTAACAGATGAGATTTGTAAGAGGAGGAGTTTCAAACAGTAATGGAGGGATGGAATGGGTTCGGTTTCAATAAGAAATGGGATTAGGAGGGATTTGGAACAACGATTTGAGAAGGGACAGCAAGAAAAATGTGAAAGGAGCTTGGGAGGGGGCTGTTTGTGAAGGAGGTACCCCTTTTAGGGTTTTTTGACGGACAGACCGCACATGGGAGGGATGCCCTACCCAGAAAAACCCGTGCGCCCGAAGTTCAATGCAAGTGGGGCCCACCGATCGGAGATGGCATCGCCGGCCGGTCACAAATCTGACCAGTTGGACCACATGGGTTGGGTCCCCCCTACCTTAGGGACCTCAAATATGTATGGGCCCCACCTTAGTTCATTGTAAATTGGCCTAGGGAGGCCCAAACTTCCCTCTGGAGAATTCTAGGGCCAATCTGTAAACCTGAATACATTCACCTATCATTCAGCATATGAATTTGGGGTAGGAGAAGCTAATACATCCATCTATCACATTAGTTGCTAAATATTACAAATTTAGAATGGTCAAATGGCCAGTTTTCATGAAATTTTACTATTCACTATAAAATTTTGTCAAAATATGAATTTATATCATTTTCACATTAGGATCAATGCCTAACATGAAAAGTCAAAGAAATAATTGAAGAATGGAGTGGTGAGAGGAAGGATTTTGAAGAAATTAGGTGAAACGGGGTTTTTAAGCCCTAGCGATTGAATGTAAGGGTTGTGGTTGCCCCACAGCCCAAAAATTCACATTTACGGGTTTAGAACCTTTCATAGAATGTCTCAACCCACCTACTTACAACCTAGGAGCTACTTAGGTCGCTTCACGCGACTCTAGATGCGTTACTGACTCAATCAAGCGATCGATACGAGTAGACTTCACCTATTGGCGAAACTGTGATCCTATAAGTATTTCTAAACCTTCCTCGCACCCACCTAAGTCAAAGGAAGTGACAATGTATGTCGCGTGACCATAACCCAGGCCCGGTATAATCTCATTCATGCTTTGATACCAACTTGTAACACCCTAAAAATCAGGGGTCGTGTATAAACCCGATTCCCAAGTTCCAGACCATCACTTATGCAAAAAAAATGATTATAATTCAATGTTGTCTGCGTTAAAGCATTCACATGAGTAAAAGTATACCAAAACTACAATTCATACTCCAGATTCAGTGATAAAAGCAAGCGGAAGACTAAAGGATATATATATCACTATATGGAAAACAAAACAGATCTCAACTGTATCCAAAGTATGAATACATCAAAGACAGGGTCTGATGGGTGTTGCAAAAATTATCCCGTAACGTGGGAGTGAGTAGCTAATTCAGTGGAATAATAGAGCAAGGATTAGCATGTTCTCAAATCAATCATGCTATAATAGTAAAGCAGTAAATCAAACATTCCTAATACTGTTGTTAATGCAATATGAGGTGACATGATGGATGCCCTCACCAACGATCTCCCTCATACGGCACCATCTTACGCCCGCGGCATACTTTCTTCCCACAGTGCTCCACATCTTCGAGGCACATGTAATGTGATGGTGATATGATTACCGAGTTATTATTAGTCCTTTTCATACAACAGGATTGAGAAACTAAGATATTCCCTTATATCAATCCCAACACAGATCCTGTCTAGGGTCGTCACTCCTAGTAATCTCATACGATGTATATTTTGTAGGTCGCTGCAAGGGCTTCCAGGACTGTTGATCGCACTCGTTGCACCGCTCCCCCATCACCTTATTAATACAGGCCTACTTTACTCTCATTGCTACGGAAGGGTCGTCGCCTCTCGTAGACTCAGAATACGCTCGCGGTCACTACAAAGGGCTCCTCGCCTAATCAGTGTAGGCCGACAACAAGAATATAGTGTCTCATACCACCATAATCTGCTCACGAGTCATAGGTGCTCACTGGTCACTACGGGGAGGTTTGTGGCCCTAGCGTAGGCCGACAGCTCGACCACGGTGTCCCATACCACCATGCCCGGCTCATGAGTCTTTATGGATCAAGGTACTATGGTTAACAGGGTTTACAATGGTAAGTTCAGTATCCTAGGTTCAAGCAGTTATGACTCATACTGGGTAAACATACAATGTCCAGTCGGGTTACTTGATGGGCTCGACTAGCACAAGCGTATCGTAGTCGAATGACATGAAGTGCATAAAACACCTCGTGTGGCCTAACCACTGCCGCCAACTCCAAAACACGACTCGCGTTCATCGACGCGTCATTCGTGACAAAGATAAACCAACCACGAATTTACTCGGTTGCCGACTGCTTGGACTAGGTATAGTCCCAAACATTTATGAATTCACATCAGCAATCACATAAGAGTAAAGCGAATGAAATACAACAATGTGAGCATGTTAACACATGTTATAACATACAAGTTAAGTAAATCATCTTACACATGCATTTCATACATATAATGAAATCATGCATATAGCCAACATGTAGGAAGTCATTTATATCAGCATATTATTTGAGGATTGAATCTCAAACTTATTCATAACACCATTTAATTCAATACATACTAATACAAACATTTATACAAACACTTAGTCTACACACTTAAGTCTACATATAGTATGTCGACTCAAAGTGTGCATTTGGGCGAATCTCTTCGCCAAACTGATTATGCACGCATTCCTAATATCCTAATGAGACAAGAAGCTATGTCAATCATATCAGTAAAATATGGATGAAAACAGTATTTCCTACAAATGACTAAAATGCCCTAAATCTCATATTTTTCGTCTGCTTACGAAACAGGAAATGGACAGCATGTTGTACATGTCAAACGGCATTGTCATCGATAATCTACTATTAAATGACATTAAAAGCATTGAAAATAGTCAATCAAAGCGTCTAGAATCCGCACCTTTTATCCTAGAAGTGTATTGATTCGAACGGAGCGTGTACGCTTCGTCTACGGCGAACAGGCAACCTATTTCACAAGATGTATAAGCTACCATACTAAGGATCCGACGGAACCTTAAATCAACAAGTGTTTAGGGTCTTTTCTTACCTAGAAATGCAGTGAAATCACCAGGAAAGTGATTGAGGTGCGTTGCTTAAGCACATGCAGCAGGTAGTGTAAGCAGCAGGAAATTCTCTCCCACTCTCTCTCACAATCACTCACCTTTTCTCTCACACCAGCTAGGGTTTCTAGCAAATTTGGATGGGTGAGAGAAGTGAGGGTTTAAGCTCCTTTTATAACCTAAAACATGCCCAAAACAGGCTTGGAAACAATGTTTACTTGATGCCTAACCAAATCGGGGCTATTTTGGTCCAAAAAGATATTTCTGGAGGTCCCCTAGCCGAACGCGATCAGAATTAAGTTCATGCACGTTGGATGTCACTCACATCCCATTTTCAGACCAGTAGTGTTCGTAGATCGCACGTGGTGGTCCAGTTTCAGTTCAGCGGTCATCGCCCGTAGATCAGGTCTACAAGTCTCATGATATGAAAGAGAAAATTTTCCTGATCCGAGGGTGTAATTTGGCTGAATTCTGACGGTCAGAACGCTTAATAATAACGCGCCAAATCGTGTGCCGGATTTGAATTTCAAAATTCCAAATCTGCCCTATTCTCACTCTCTTCACTCCAGGCTCAATGAAATAACCTTTGAATGTCGGTTGGACTTGATTTTTGAAATGATTGTCAAGTCTAGCTAGGCGGTTATAACGGTCTAAGATTGTAGGTATCGGACTTTTGACGCGCGGTCTAGATCCAATACAAAGTTTCAAAGAGGTCTTGAGAACAAACCGGTTTAGAGTTTGATCCGAGGTTTTAGAGTTTTATGGCGTCATTGGTTCTACTCGCTTTGGGTCTTGTAGAACGTATTTAAAGTGATTAGGGACTATTTTCCAGCTACTCTAGCGTTGCGCTAGCTAACTTACACTTATTTTCCAAAGGAATTAATCCTACGCGATTTCTGGTCGAGTTGGTACTCGAGTCCAAGTACGAATTTTTTCAGGGCGTTACAGATTTTCATCATGTTGGCTAAATGTATAGATTTCACTATATGTATGAAATGCATGTGTTGGATGAATTGCTTAAGTTGTATGTTATAACATGTGACAACATGCTTGTATTGTTGTATTGCATTTCTATTACTCTCATATGACTGCTGATGCTGATTTACAAATGTTTGGGGGTATGACCTAGTCCAGGCAGTCGGTAAATGATCAAATTCGTAGTTGGCTTCTATTTGCCACGAAGGACGCATCGATGAACGCGAGTCGTGTTTTGAGTTGGCGGCAGTGGTTAGGCCACACGAAGTGTTTTACGTACTTCATGTCGTCGACTTGCGATGCGCTCGTACTAGTCGAGCCCATCAAGTAACCCGACTGGTCGTTGTATGTTCACCCTGTATGAGTCATAACTGCTTGAACCTAGGGTACTGAACTTACCATTGGAAACCCTGTTAACCATGGTACCTTGATCCGTAAAGACTCATGAGCCGGGCATGATGGTATGGGATACTGTGGTCAAGCTGTCGGCCTACGCTGGGGCCACAAACCTCCCCGTAGTGACCAGTGAGCACCTACGACTCGTGATCTGATTGTGGTGGTATGGGACACTACATTCGAGCTGTCGGCCTACACTGATTGGTGACGAGCCCTTTGTAGTGACCGCGAGCATATTCTGAGTCTACGGGAGGCGACGACCCTTCCGTAGCAATGAGAGTACATTAGGCCTGTATTGATAAGGTGATGGGCGAGCGGTGCAACGAGTGCGAGCAACAGCCCTAACAGCCCTTGCAGCGACCTATAAATATAACATCGTATGAGATTTCTAGGAGTGAAGCCCCTAGACAGGATCTGTATTGGGATTGATATAAGGGAAGTACCTTAGTTTCCCAATACTGCTGTATGAATGGACTAATAACAACTTGGTAATCATATCCACATCGCACTGCATGTGCCTGTAAGATGTGGAGCACTGTAGGAGGAAAGCATGCTGCGGACGCAGATGGTGCCGCATGAGAGAGTATGTCGGTGAGGGCATCCATCATGTCATGTCATGCATACATTAATAACAGTATCTAGAAATGTTTGATTTATTGCTTTACTATTATCGCGTGATTGATTTGAGAACATGCTAATCTTTGCTCTATTATCCCACTGAGTTGATCACTCACTCTCACGTTATGGGATGGTGTTTGCAACACTCACCAGACCCTGTCTTAGATGCAGGTGGTGCGGCGATTCAGGATGCAGAGCCAGACTACGACGAGGACTAGGATGAGTTCTCGTATATGCAGTTTTACGACGGCCTTGTGTAGGTGACCTGGATCGGCGGGACTTCTTAGTGGGACTATTTTTGACATTTTCTTTTCGTTTATGACATGTATATGACTCAGAGATGTATTCATACTTTGGAGACAGTTTGAGAGTATTTTGTTTTCCATTCAGTGATATATATATTCTTCAGTCTTCCGCTTGCATTTTATCACTGAATCTGGAGTATGAATTACAGTTTTGGTATAATCTTATGCATGTGAATGCTCTAACTCAGTCAACCTTGAATCATAATCATATTTGTTGCATAAGTGATGGTCTGGAACTCGGGAGTCGGGTTTATATACGACCCCCAATTTTCAGGGTGTTACCCACACACACGTGGCCCACCTGGTTTAGATCAAGCTGAAATTTATGCTTTTTTATTTCGTCCAGGCCTGATAATAGGCTAGGCGATGTAGATCCAACACATCCATCAGGTGGGTCCCACATGGGTGGACAACATGGATAAAATACATACTTCATGGTGGGCCACACATACACACCATCATCCATACAAGAGGGAGGGAGAGAGAGAGAGAGAGAGAGTCGTGAAGGGGGGAATCTTGCTACTATTGGGCCCTCCCTAAACAATGCATACAACAAGTGGGTCCCATAACAAGTGGGCCCTAGAACAAGATTCAATGGTCGATCACCCACCTTTCCTTCTTCTTCCTCCCTAGTGCCCCAAGGCTCCTAACCCCTTCAATGATAAAGATGATAATCTAAGGGTTGGATTGGGTGGTAGGAAGGTGGGCCTCACCTAGCTTTTAGGAGAGCTTGGATGTTGGGTGTTTCTCTTGGGAGTTGGATATTAGTTATTAGAGAATGAGAGAGAGAGAGAGAGAAAGAGAGAGAGAGAGAGAGAGAGAGAGAGAGAGAGAGAGAGAGAGAGAGAAGTGATGGATGGAGTGGGTGTTGTAAGAAAGGGGATGGAGAGGTATGGGTTGGTTAGAATTTTATGTAAAGGAGGAATGGGTAGGGATAGAGAGAGTTGACTTGGGGAAAGAGGGAATGGGTGCTTGTACTTGGGATAGGGTGAGGTGGCATTGGGGTATGGAGGACGTACTTGACTTGATTGATGTGATGGATCATAAAGATTCTCTCAGAATTCATAATGTGCTGTGTTTCTTCGGAATGAACGTGGGCTCATATTTCCTGGCCTGGGTATTGCCTCGGCGCACGAGACACGACGTTGTAACCGCGACGACGGTGTGGCCACTAGGGTACAAACTAGGATACGAGCCTTACAACTCTCCCTTCCTAATAAAAATTTCTTCCTCAAAATTTACACGATCATCGCAATTAGACATAACTCATAAGGAAGAGGAAACATAGCATCATTGTATAAAATCAGAGACAACATATAAGATACAATATATAATCAATCATAAAAAGATGGAGACACCTCATCAAATCTCGACCTTACACTCCCAAGACACCTCATCAGCATTATGGTGACCCCTACTGAACTTTAGATCCTAGATCAGAAACAATTAAAACTAGGATACCTTATAGCCTCAGAGTTTTATCAATGATTAATCTAATAAGACAGTCCAAAGGATTGGTCTTACGAATCATCGACAACTCCTTCTGACAATTGAGGGTCCTGCTGGGCTACATAAAGTCTGCCCGGTGCCTACTGGGGAGGTGTGTAACACCCCGTACTTTTCAGTACTCGGGTATTACCACAAGGATCCGACTCAATACGAACACGAGCCCGACTCTTCTAGCCATCCACTTTCACCCTAGTTTAAGTCAAACCATTAAAAGGGATCAACAATCATCCATCCATGGATTATAAAAAAAAAAGGACCATCACACCACATGAAGGACCTATTTCTAGAACTTGACCTCCCTATTAAGTGAATCTAACCATCCACTAGTAGCCTATAGTGCTAGATCATTAAATCCATAAATCATCGACGCTTGGAATAGGCTATGAGTGGCGCGCAGATATTTTGTAAGGATGGGGCCCTAAGTCCTGCCATAAATCATTGGGTGGATAGTCCTCGAGCCCTTAGAACTCATTGGATAGGTGATAATCAAATTTAAAAGAAATCTGGCTATTGTACTAGCAGGAATAACTAATTAATCATGAGACCTCTAGGTATGGCCCACCTGAATTTAGGACCTAGCCCATTATCTTGGTTGGGTCTCAGCGTGATCTGATAAAGAAAATGGACAGAGTGGATTGATCAAGATCGTCCATATGGACCCACTTTGATTGTGGCAAGTACACTAGAGAAAGTACAACCGCTGTGTACTAGACCAAGACCCATACATTATGACCACTTACAATTAAAATAATCCAATCATCTTATCATGGCCATATAGAGAGGCTAAGTGAAGGAATAAAGGTTACAGATCAGGGTATGGCCCACATAAATGAACTGGAGGAAAGTAAAAGAAACATTACAGAATAATAATAACAACATTAAACAACAATAATAAGATTACTAGTAATAATAATATTATAAATATGTATGGGGTCATCTGACCCCAAATCTAACCATTTATTCTTAGGTAAATGGCCCCTTGAAACCTTTTAACCATTAACGTTAAATTTTGAGATGATCTAACCATTAGATCAGTAGAAATCCACATGGGGGCGCTTCAATTATGATTGACATCAGATCGCTAAAATGGTCAAACGTAGGTTGACCCGTGTTTCCTAAATAAGGAGAGATTTCTCTTTCTCTCTTGCTATTAAAAGCGGATGGACGACAGATCTTCTGATCAAGATGGGGCCCACCATTAGGATCGGTTTGGGTGATCGGAACCATTCATCTTGTCAGGAATTAAGAATTGAACATACCCTAGGTGGTTTTGCCTGATGTAGTGCACCTATACGCACATGAGAACCAATGCAAGTCGACCCTACTAACATTAGTTTATGAAAACAGAAACTGTTTGATCAGCTAGCTAGCACGATCTGCATGAGAAGTGTTTGGGATGATCTAAAGTGTCCAAACAGTCCCATCTCGACTGTCCGATGCTGGCAGTTTAAGGCTCCCTCATGGTGAAGAGAAAATCAATGCCGGTTTTGCAATACCGACCGGTTTTAGGGGGGTTTTAAATAGACCAAATCCTAATCATTTAATCTCCATCCAACGGTTTGGGAGGCTAGGGTGAGCAAATAAAAGTGGGAGGTTTGGACAACAATGAGATCCGAATCCATCCTTGTAACCGCACTCAAGAACGGTTGTTTCCGTTCTACCTTCGAACCCCCCACCTAATCCTCCATGAAGCTTCAAAATCTTCACCTTACGAGCTCCATTACATTTATACGAATCATCCCATGTTGCTTAAATGAAGAAAGAAGCTTCATTAGAGATTCACCATTAGAGCCGATCTTCTCCTCCATCGTTCTTCCACACCAAGTGGGACCAAGACATACTTCGAAGCAGTGGTCGGGGCTGAGTCTAGATTCCCACATTGCATCAAAGGAGAAACTAAGAAGGAGAGGAAGAATGGAGAGAGAGTCTGGCTGCTATGCAGCATAAACTGAACCAAACTGAACTGAAAAAAGCTCGATCTGGTTGAAGGCCTTGCGGGTTTGAGTGTTGCTGGAGTTCCAGTACACACACACACATGGAGGGTGATGAAGGAGGAGAAACGAAAAAGAAGTGAGGAGAAGAAAGAGATGAGAGACAAGAGAAGGAGAAATGAGAGAGAGAGAGAGGGAGGAAGCCGACCGAGTTAGGCTTGTACCGAGTCGAGTCCAGCTGGGTCGGGTTAGGTCTGGTCTAGCCTAAAAACCCCACTGGCATGGCTGTGCTAGCAAGGAAGAGTCTTATAAGGTGGAGGGGTGTGTGCATTGTGGCTGTTCAGTCACTTCCGAGTTGACGTGTTGCATCAAGTGGGCTAAGCCCTGGGTTGAGCTCAGCATGGATGGACTGAGTTCAGACTCAGTCTGACTCGTCTCTGAGTGAAAGAAGAAGAAGAAGAAGAAGAAGAAGAAGAAGAAGAAGAGAGAGAGAGAGAGAGAGAGAGAGAGAGAGAGAGAGAGAGAGAGAGAGAGAGAGAGAGAGAGAGAGAGATGGGTGCTTGTGTTAATCCGAGTCAACTCGGTTCGAACCAAGTCATCAAGGTGAGTAAACATTTACTTCCCATTCTAGCCTTGTTTTGATGCACTATTATTATTTGCTACCATTGTTATTATTAATATTAGCGAAGATTAGCTATTAGTAGATCATTATGCTAAACAAGTTATTATAAACAAAATGTAATTATTAAATAGTAGCATCTTATCTATCATTCTTAAATATTCATTTTGGATAGTCATTGGTGTCACCATGATGATTATTTTTCTACATTAACTAATATTAATTGTAACACTAATGTTAACAATTATTTTCTAATTATTAAATTAACATCGTTACCATTTCCATCATTATTAGGATTGTTAAATATTAGGATGCATGACCATTAGTAAATTATATATTCTAATGAAGGTTATTACATACAAGAAATTAAAACGATATCATTATTAAATGACTAATGTATTATTTTTGTCATAAATAATATATCATGATATTAATTATCATCATAATGATTATTAACTAATATTTATAATACTAATGTTAGTAAATATTTTATAATTATTAAGTCAGCATTCTTAAGCTATTACACATCTACTACAATTTAAACCCTAGAGTTAAGACTACAACTAAGTTCTAGGATAAGACCCTAATTCTACACCAAAAACCTAAAGATAAGTAATTAAAACCCTAGGCTATGATCTTAAACCCTAGGAAGTTTGTAGGACTTGGATCTAATTGTACGAGTTCCTGATTTATGGTAGGACTTAATTTTAAGGGCACGCGCTTCCTAGCAGCCTTAGTTGGCATTGGCGATTCGACTGGTCAAGTGATGATTCTTCCCCTTGAGCTTCCAATTTTCCATTAGCTTAAGTTATAGTTTTTATTTTATTTTATGATTAATATCTCTATTTTATAACTATATGTGTTAATTGTTGGAATTGAGTTACTACATCGCATGCTTAATGTTTATCCTGTATATTCAATTCATGCTATTGGATTATTTATGAATTGGTTATGGAACTTAAACTGGTACATCAGTGGAAAACCCCCACCTATAAATGTACACCCATACTTGGGATGTAACTTGACTAGTTGTGATTGAAATGGACCTTTGGCTCGGTGGTTATTTAGTGGTGGTCTAAATGGATCATTGATGTGGGCCTATCATCCAAGGTTGTTGTGTCTAATTAGTTTTCTAGGATGGTATTTTATCATATGATTTTGATACTCACCCTATGTGGCTTATTTTGATATTTGCTCTATGTCGCTTGTTTTGATATTGGCCCTATGTGGCTTTGTTTTGGTATTTTCCTTATATGGGTTTGATGCCTTATACTGTGTAACCATGCGATGGTAAACCTCATATACTATAATATGATTGGGCACTTGTCGATAAGCTTCCATTAAACATCCTAAGATAGTAATCTCATGAGTTGGGGATGGTGGTATAGGACCTATGCCCGATGGGCTCTGAGCTTCCTTTAATGACCTTTGAGCTTATTAAACCTGCTGGTTGTAAACAAATTAATAACGGTTGGGATAATCATGCATTCACTGCATTCAGGCGATGATAGGTGGCTAATTCTGGATGTTGTAGCACGTGCCTAATAGGATTTATTTGGGGTATCATTTCACTAGCTCCCAGACCATCGACTATCGACCCACTTTTGGTGAGTTTGACACTATGCATGTACTATGTACTTTCACTGGTGACCGACCATATTGCATGGATTTTTCCTAAAATCCAACTGGATGAGCATCTCCAGTTGATGTGCACTCATACATCCATACATTTAATAAGACTATATTATATATTATTTTGTATTCCTTGTATGTTTTCATAACTATGCTTACCTAATGCGGCGGTATATAATCTTGAGGGAAATTCACACTAAGTTGGCTACTCATCCATCAAATATACAACCGTACAGGTAGCATAGGTGGATTAAGTGATATGCAAGTCTAAGCTAATGAGGAGCTGTTATGATGGTCAAGTTTGCGTGATTGTACCTGTCTTGAAAGCAGCTCGATCTTGTGGCTTTCGCTTATACATTTTATATGCTTTTAAACCTCTCATGTATGTATATCTTGTAAATGTAAATGTTGAGACATTGGCTTGTATAAGTCATTATGGGAAACCCCTTGTATATTCTAAATGTAATTACAATTTTTCCTTTACACTTACTTGTCCATTCTATGCTCATTTGCTTACTCTAATAGATGAAAGAATATATATATGTATATTATATATACACACACACACACACACACTCGAATTTGACCATGTTTTTTGGTTAACACTTGGTTTTTAGGAAACGAGTCATATACTCGAGTCTTGAAAAAGTCGGGGCATTATAATTGGTATCAAAACATAGTTTAGACAAACTCAGCCTTGAAAAATAATCTTATACAAACTTTAAATGTCTCAAGATAGGATGCTTGAAACTAGAAATTTGAACTTAGGTGTTTTGCCTTAGGCTTAAAAGAATAATTGTGAATGTATAAACTCAAACTTAGGTTCCCTTAGAAGTGACTTGGATGGCAATATAAAATTCCATTTGAGCAAAGAACAAATTGAGATTATAGAAATATAAAACCTAGGTCCCCTTAGAAATTATTAAAACAACTATTTGAACTTAGGTGAAATCTCCTTACAAATAGGAGAGATTGAGAACGTGGAAATTTGATATTCTAAGCTCCATGTAGACTTGTCTGAATGATTGTAAGGCTTAGAAATGAACTTAGGTTCCCTTGAATTTTTTAGATTAGTTGATTGAAATTAGAAACTAAACCTAGGTATCTTGGGAGAACAAATACACACTATAATATAAATAAGACCTGACAAGAACCTTCCTTGGACTTGACTCCTAAAGAATGATCTTTAGGAACTAAGAAGTTTGTACCTCTCCAAAATTTTCCTTAGATAGAATTGACATTATCACAACATTTAGTAAATGAAACAGACTTGGCATTGTAGGAAATTCCTTGCCCACCATATTGTACCTTAGGACAAACTTAAAACTACATAAGCTTAAGAATCAAACGTAAGAATGATAAATCGAACTCGTTAATACATCTCTTCAACTAGAGATGGTATCTCTCATAATTTTTCGTACCTAGAATTGACTAGAGGAACAACTCAGATTATAAATGGATACCAAAATCCTCTGTTCGATGTAGACAGATGATCAATGTATCGGGCTCAAACCTACTACGACCATCTATTCGTGTTAGCTTGAGCATTGGAAATTTGAAATCTTTAAGGGGGGTAGATTGTACTAACTCTCGTCTTAGTAGTGAGTACCGAGTGCTTTCTTATGCAAATAAACTTAGTATGGAAAACTAGCGAATGCATACGGGCACCGTAAGGTTGGTTGTTGTCCACATTCATAGTCAGAGTGTTGAATTTCGGGAGCGAAATTCTCTTTAAGGAGGGTAGATTGTAACACCTCATACTTTTTAGTACTTGGGTATTACCACGAGGATCCGACTCAATTTGAACACAAACCCGACTCTTCTATCCATCCACTTTCACTCTAGTTTAATTCTAACCATTAAAAGGGATCTACAACCATCATCCATGAATTACAAAAAACAAAAGGAACCATCACACCACTTGAATGACCTATTTCTAGAACTTGACCTGCTTATTAAGTAAATCTAACCATCCACTAGGAGCCTATAGTGCAAGATGATTGAATCCATTAATCATCGGCCCTCGGAATAGGCTACGAGTGGCATGCATCTATATTGTAAGGATGGGGCCCTAAATCCCACCACAAATCATTGTGTGGATAGTCCTTGGGCCCTTAGAACTAATTGGATAGGTGATGATCAAATTTAAAACAAATCTGGCCATTTTATGAGCAGGAATCACTAATTGATCATGAGACCTCTAGGTATGGCCCACCTGAATTTAGGATCTAGCCCATTATCTTGGTTGGGTCTCAGTGTGATCTGACAAAGAAAATGGATGGTGTAGATTGATCAAGATCGTCCATGTGGATCCACTTTGATTGTGCAAGTACACCAGAGAAAGTACAACCACTGTGTACTAGACCAAGACCCATACATTATGACCACTTACAATTAAAATAATCCAATCCTCTTATCATGGCCATATAGAGGGGCTAAGTGAAGGAATAAAGGTTACAAATCAGGGTATGGCCCACATTAATGAACATGAGGAAAGTATAAGAAATATTACAGAATAATAATAACAACAATAAACAGTAATAATAAGATTATTAGTAATAATGATATTATAAATACGTATGGGGTCGTATGACCCCAATTCTAACCATTTATTCTTACCTAAATGGCCCCTTGGACCCTTTTAACCATTAACGTTAAATTTTGAGATGATCCGACCATTAGATTAGTAGAAATCCACATGGGAGTGCTTCAATCATGACGGATGGGCTGTCTGAGTATTAGATCGCCCTAGTCTCTGGGCTGGCCCCTCAAGTGGGACCCCCAAGATGAATGAACGACGTAGATCTCACGATTCCATCACTATGGATCCCACAATGGGGTGCACGTACACCACGTTCGGTGTGTACACTCCACATCGGATTGTTGAAATGGTCAAACGTAGGTTGACCTATGTTTCCTAAATAAGGAGAGATTTCTCTCTCTCTCTCTCTCTCTCTCTCTTGTTGTTGACAGCAGATGGATGCCCGATCTTCTGATCAAGATGGGGCCCACCATTAGGACCGGTTTGTGTGATCGAAATTGTTCATCTTATCGGGAATCAAGAATTGAACAAACCCTAGGTGGTTTTGCCTGATGGAGTGCACCTACATGCACACGAGAACCAACGCAAGCTGACACTACAAACGCTAGTTTATAAAAATGAAAACCGTTTTCTTAGCCAGCTAGCACGATCGCGTGAGAGGTGTTTGGGACGATCTAGAGCGTCCAAATAGTCCCATCTCGACCGTCCGATGCTGGCAGTTTAGGGCTCCCTCATGGTGAAGAGAAAACCATTACTGGTTTTGCAATACCGACAAGTTTTAGGGACAGTTTTAAATAGACCAAATCCTGATTGTTTAATCTCGATCCAACAGTTTGGGAGGCTAGGGCGAGCAAATAAAAGTGGGAGGTTTGGACAACAATGAGACCGAATCCATCCTTGTAGCCGCACTCAAGAACGGAAGTTTTCGTTCTACCTTCGAACCCACCGCCTAATCCTCCCTGAAGCTTCGAAATCTTCAGCCTACGAGCTCCATTACATTTATATGAATCATCCCATGTTTCCTAAATGAAGAAAGAATCGTTCATTACAGATCCACCATTAGAGCCGACCTTCTCCTCCATCGTTCTTCCACACCAAGTGGGACCAAGTCATACTTCGAAGCAGTGGCCGGGGCTGAGTCCAGACTCCCACATTCCATCAAAGGAGAAACTAAGAAAGAGAGGAAGAATGGAGAGAGAGTGCGGCTGCTATGCAGCCCGAACCAAACTAAGCTCGGTCTGGTTGAAGGCCTTGCTGGTTTGAGTGTTGCTAGAGTTCTAGCACACACGCACACGGAGAGTGATGAAGGAGGAGAAATGAAAAAGAAGTGAGGAGAAGAAAGAGACGAGAGATAGGAAAAGGAGGAACGAGAGAGAGGGAGGAGGTGGCTAGCAAAGCCGGCTGAGTCAAGCTCGAACCGAGCCGAGTCCAGCTGGCTCGGGTTAGGTTTGGTCTAGCCCAAAAACCCCGTTGACCTAGTTGTGTTAGCATGGAAGAGTTTTAGAAGGTGGAGGGGTGTGTGCATTGTGGCTATTCAGTCACTCTTGAGTTGACTCAGTGAGTTAATGTGTTTAATCAAGTGGGCCAAGCCGTAGGTTGAGCTGAGCACGGATGGACTGAGTTCGGACTTAGTCTGCCTTGTCTCTAAGTGAAAGAAGAAGAAGAAGAAGAAGAAGAAGAAGAAGAAGAAGAGAGAGAGAGAGAGAGAGAGAGAGAGAGAGAGAGAGAGAGAGGAAGAGAGAGAGAGAGAGAGAGAGAGAGAGAGAGAGAGATGGGTGCTTGTGTTAAGCCAAGTCAACTCGGTTCGAACCGAGTCATCAAGGTGAGTCAACCTTTCCTCCCCATTCTAGCCTTGTTTCGATGCACTATTATTATTTGTTACCATTGTTATTATTAGGATTATTAATATTAGCAAAGATTAGCCATTATTAGATCATTATGCTAAACAAGTTATTATAAACAAAATGTAATTATTAAATAGTAGCACCTTATCTATCATTCTTAAATATTCATTTTGGATAATCATTGGTGTCACCATGATGATTATTTTGCTACATTAACTAATATTAATTGTAACACTAATGTTAACAAGTATTTTCTAATTATTAAATTAACACTGTTACCATTTCCATCATTATTAGGATTGTTACATATTAGGATGCATGACCATTAGTAAATTATATATTCTAATGAAGGTTATTACATACAAGAAATTAAAATGATATCATTATTAAATGTCCAACGTATTATTTTTGTCATAAATAATATATCATGATATTAATTGTCATCATAATGATTATTAACTAATATTTATAACACTAATGTTAGTAAATATTTTATAATTATTAAGTCAGCATTCTTAAGCTATTACACATCAACTACAATTCAAACCCTAGAGTTAAGACTACAACTAAGCTATAGGATAAGACCTTAATTCTACACTAAAAACCTAAAGATAAGTAATTAAAACCCTAGGCTATGATATTAAACCCTAGGAAGTTTGTAGGACTTGGACCTAATCGTACGAGTTCCTGATTTATGGTAGGACATGATTTTAATGGCACATGCTTCCTAGCAGACTTAGTTGGCATTGGCGATTCGACTAGTCAGGTGATGATTCTTCCCCTTGAGCTTTCCATTTTCCCATTAGCTTAAGTTATAGTTTTGATTTTAATTTATGATTGATATGTCCATTTTATAACTATATGTGTTAATTGTTGGAATTGAGTTACTACATCACATGCTTAATGTTTATCTCATATATTTAATTCCTACTTTTAGATTATTTATGAATTGCTTATGGAACTTAAACTGGTACATCAGTGGGAAACCCTACCTATAAATGTTCACAAATACTTAGGATATAACCTGACTGGTCATGATTGAAATGGACCTTCGGCTTAGTGTATATTGAGTGGTGGTCTAAATGGATCATTGATGTGGGCCTACCATCTAGGGTTATTGTGTCTAAGTGGTTTTCAAGGATGGTATTTTATCCTATGGTTTTAATACTCACCCTATGTGGCTTATTTTGATTGTTTTGATATTGGCCCTACGTAGCTTTGTTTTGTCATTTTCCTTATATGGGTTCGATGCCTTATATTGTGCAACCATGCGATAGTAAACCCCCTATATTGTAATATGATTGGCCACTAGTTGATAGACTTCCATTAAATATTTTAAGATGGTAGTCTCATGAGCCGGGGATGGTAGTATGAGAGCTATGCCCGAGCTATCGACCTATGCTGGGCTTTAAGCTCCCCCTAATGACCTTTAAGCTTATTAAACCTACTGGTTGTAAATGGATTAATAATGGTTAGGCTAATCATGGATTCGAGCAAAGACGGGTGGCTAATTCTGGATGTTGTAGCATGTGCCTAATAGGGTTTAGTTGGGGTATCATTTGGCCTACTCCCAGACCATCAACTATCTATCCACTTTTGGTGAGTTTGGCACTATGCATGTACTATGTACTTTCGTTGGTAATCGGCCACATTGCATGGGTTTTGCCCAAAAGTCAACTAGATGAGCATCTCCAGTTGATGTGCACTCATACATCCATGCATTTAATAATATTGCATCACGTTTTGTTTTGTATACCTTATATGTTTTCATAAATACGGTTACCTAATGCGGTGGTGTGTAATCTTAAGGAGAATTCACACTGAATTGGCGACTCATCCATCAAATATACAACTATACAGGTGGCATAGGTGGCTTAAGTGATATGCAAGTCCAGGCTGATGAGGAGTCGTTATGATGGTCAAGGTTACGTGATTGTACCTGTCATGGAAGCTGCACGATCTTGTAGCTTTCGCTTCTGTGTTTTATATGCTTTTAAACCTCTCAGCTCCCAAGTTCTAATGCATATAACACCCTGAAAATTGGGGGTAATTATGTATGTAACACCCTGAAAATTATGTGAGGAGTCATTATATATGTAACACCCTGAAAATTGGGGGTCGAGCAGAAGCTCAGCTCCCGAGTTCTAACGCATCACTTATGCAATATAGATAATGATGATTGAATATTATTCATATTAGTGCATTAAACATAAGTGGGATTATACCAAAACAGCATATCATACTTTAGAGACATTTAAATTTTGTAAGTAGAAGACTGTGATAGATATATAAAATATATAAACTGTCGTAAGTCTCCAGAGTGTGAACATGTTACCAGGTTAAATATATACATGTATACTTCAAAAATGGACAAAATGAATATACATGGGTGTTCCAAAAGTGCAAAATAATAAGTCTAATGACATCTAATCAGCATCCCTGTTACCCCATCGATCAGAACATGATCTATATAGACCCGCCTGGTAGCTGCATATAGGAGAAACCCTCCTCCTCATCATCATAAAAGTTTGACTCTGCCTTATACGCATCGCCATCATCTGAAACTAAAACAAAGTCCGGTGGATGTTTAAAACACCGTCCTGTAACGTGGGAGTAAGTGATCAACTCAGTGGAACAATATAGCAAAGATTAACATGTTATCAATTCAGTCAAGCAGTAATGATAACGCAATATAACAATCAGGTCCTAAGTACTCTTGTTAATGTAAGAATGATATGAAATAATGATGCATGCCCTTGCCGGCGAACGATCACGACATGAAATACTTCCTCAATGCTTGACTTTCTATGTCAAAGGTACACGTAATGCGATGCATGCATGTGGTTAGCCAGGTTGCTTACTTAGGTTTATTCATATAGCAGGATTGAAAAGTAAAGGTACCTCCCTTATATCAATTCTAGGGTCGTCAGTCCTAGTAAATTTCATACGATGTTGCGGTTCTAAGTCACTACAAAGGGCTCGTCTCCTGTCAGTGTAGGCCTAGTTTACACTGTTGCTACAGAAAGGCTCGTCGCCTCAACACAACCTCAAAGTATGCTCGAGGTCACTACAAAGGGCTCGTCACCTGATCAGTGTAGGCCAACAGCTTGAATACAGTGTCCCATACCACCATATTCGGCTCAGGAGTCTAGGTTGCTCACTGGTCACTGCGAGGAGGCTTGTCACCCCAGCGTAGGCCAACAACTTAACCACGGTGTCTGATGCCACCATGCCTAGCTCATGAGTCATAGCGGATCGAGGTACCAAGGTTAACGGGGTTTCTAATGGTAAATTTGGTACCTTAGATTCAAGCAGTAGCATCCATACATGGTGAACATACATCGGGCCAATCGGGTTACTTGACAAGCTCAACTGGTATGAACGTACGTTAAGCAGATCGACATGGAGGGTGTAAGCACTCCTTGTGGCCTAACCACTGCCGATAAGCAGCGTACGACTCGGATTCATCGGGCGTGTCCATGGTGGCTAAACAGTTTGGCCACTGATTGCTTACCATTACCGATTATTTGGACTACATCGTAGCCCCAAGAACAATCCAAATAACAATATATGCATGTATTAACCAAGGACAGCATGTGAAAGCGAAAATAAAATATAGATCTTACTCTAAGCAATTCAACAAAACACATATTACACATGTATCGTAAAATAGCATTTCATCCTTAATTCATATAGTAGTAAGATAGGTTACAAAAAGGAAACTCTAACTATATATAAGGGGATTAAGAATCATATCTCAACACCCTCATTAAGTACATCACATCAAGCATTTTCTCATTCAGGCAATTTACCAAACGCTTAGACTACACCTATTACATACATGTAATAAATTAGTTAAAACACATATCATAGCAAATCCTTCCACGTAGGAATTGCCACACGTATAACCATCATGTAGCCTCAAACATAAATCATGAAAAATATAAATTATAATTTTATACTCATTCAAACATTTCAACAAACACTTGGAATGTATTAAAATCAACATAGTTTACATATATGTGTAATATATGGGAAACATTGTATCTAAGCATATGAGATAGCAATCAAATCAGTCATAAATCATTACTAACATTGAAATGCTTGAAAACTATAACCTTAACGTTTATAGTTCGCACCTTATGCTGATAAACAAGTATCGAACTCAGTTTGTAGATCAAGCCTTTGTCTACGGCACAACAAGCACCTATAACATGAAATAGGTTAGCTATTTCATCACTTACACTATTTAAAATCCTAAAATAAATTACGGTTAGGTTTTCTTACCTAAGAACGGAATCGGAATCGCCTGTATAGTGATACAGGAATGGTGGTGAAGCACGTGGAGCGGCGGGATTTAATCCCAGGAATGAACTCAAACTCTTACCCTCACTTTCTCTCTCTTTCCTTCTCTTTTCTCTCTTCTCTCCCTTAGGGTTTTCCAAATTTGTATGGAATGAGAGAGAGAGAGAGAGGGTTTAAGCTCTTTATATAGGCTCAAAAGTGATGGGAATGGCCCCAAGGCCAAGGTATACTTAGGTTATAGCCAAATACGGGTCGTTTCGGTCCAATGGAGTTGTTCTGGTGGCCCCTTTTCTACATGCGGTCAGAGTTAAGCTCCCTGACCATGGATCTAGGTTAGGCTAAGTTTTTGGTCTGATCGGGTTTGCAGATCGACTGTGGCGGACCAGTTTCAGTTCAATGGTCACCAGTACTCAATCAGGGTCACAAGTACACTGACATGTGTTGAAAATTTTTCCTGATCTGAGGGTGTAATTGGGTTAGATTCTGATGTTCAGAATCCTTAGATTTGGCCTGTAAGCGAACCGACTCAATTCACTTAAGTTCAGTTCATTTCCTAAAGATATTTACATTTCTCATACACTTCGCTCTGGGCTTAACTTGTATGTTTCTGGGTACTATTATGAATTAATTTCTAATGTGGTTGTCAAATCCAGTAAGGCGGTTATAACCGTATAGTTTTGGGGTAATCGGACTTTCGACGTGCGGTCTAAGTTCGATACAGAGTTTCAAGATCCTCCCGAGAGCAACTAGGTTTTTAGATTGATCCTAAATTTTTAGTTAATATAGAATTACCGGTTCTACTTGTTTTAGGTCTTATAGTTCGTATAGAAAGTGGTTCAAGCTAAATCCATCGATTGTTTAGTTCAACACTTAACCAAACTCCACCTTAATTATGATAGAATAAGGTCCTAGGGCAATTCTATGCCCCTTTTTGGCACTTTTAGTTAGTATATTATTTTAATTATTTTTTTACTAGTTCATCATTAATTTTACTTCATCTTCACCGAATTTCATGAGATTTTATATTGTAGAAAAATTCTAAAAATTCCAGAACAAACATCTGTCTAACTAATAATTTTTCAGATATTTGTCACAATGACCTACTTTTAACTATATTAAATATTTTATTATATTTTAAATTATTTTTATATGAAACTAGACTCATTTAGATTGAATCTGGCTTTTGAATTACCTAAATCGGAGTTATAACGAGGGAGATATGAGTTTTTGAAGTTAGACGATACATGCAGAAAAAATGCAAAGGCCAGCGAGGCCTTGCCGATCCAGCGATGCCATTGCTGATCGCTGGACATCGGGGCGATGGCATCCCCACCCCCAGGGTACCAGAAAAGTAAGGGACCCACCTGGGGTCCCCCCAATTTGTATCGTTTGGCCCTTTGAGTCTGTTTAATGTGGTTTCGCCGATCTGATATTTGAAATAGGTGTATTTTACAAATCAAAATGAGTTATTCAATGTACAATATATGATTTTGGGGTAGGAGAAGCAGATAAATCCAAATAACTTATTTATTTCATGAGATTCCAAAATTTTAATATTTAAAAACCTATTTTATTTATATATTCACCATTTATAGTAAATTTTAATTTCATTATTGTTCTTCATCATTTAATCTTTAGGATTAGTATCTAATATGAAAGTACTTAGAAAATTTTGAAGAATAAGGTGGTAAAAGGTGAGATTTTGAAGGAAATAGGTTGAAAAGGGATTTGAGGCTTTAGGATTGAGTTCTGAGAAGTCAATTAAGGTGTTATGATCGACTCATTGCCTGAAGACGTCTAACTCCAGGTTGGCAAAAATCTGGGGCGTTACAATGTATATCTTGTAATTATAAATGTTGAGACATTGGCTTGTTTAAGTCATTATGAGCTACCCCTTCTATATTCTAAATGTAATTACAATTTTTCCTTTATGCTTACTTGTCCATTTTACGCTCATTTGCTTACTCTGATAGATGAAAAAAAAAATATATACTTGAATTTGACCATCCTTTAAGGTTAACATTAGGATTTTTGGAAAACGAGTCATAAACTCAGGTCCTAAAAAAGTCGGGGAGTTACAAGGTGTGTGTCTTCTCTATGGTTGTCGTTGTCGTGGCTGCTGCTAAGGTCCTGATGGTAGGAGTTGTTGTCACTATTGTTGGTGTTGAAGGCTGGCATACTCCCACCAACTGTGTCTCGTCTCGCTGCACCCATAACAGGCACCGGTGAATTGCGTTAGAGGTGGTACTAGGGGTGCTGTCGATGCTCGGATTGCTGGGTGATTCCTATGCCTCTGCGGCAGTTGATGCTGCTACTGCTGGGAGTTATCGGAGGGGGCTTGCCTCTTCTAGTCTCTTCTTTTGTCCCGATCCCTCTGCGAACTGACCCACTCGTTCTCATAAATCTGACTCGTACTACCTTCTCGAAAGTCGGGAGCTCATACCTAGCAACACGGCCTCGAAGACTATAACGTAAGTTGTTCTCAAAATGGTGAGCGTTCCGCTCCTCATCATCAACTAAATATGGCACGAATATGGATAACACTGCAAAATAAACTGCATACTGCACCATAGACATGTCTCCATGTACCAAGGTCTCAAACTCTAATGCTCGCTGCTTACGAGAATAGTCAGGAAAATATTGCTGGTCGAATCGGTCTATGAAATCCTCCCATGTTCAAACAAAATTGAGCCATGTAACATGGGTAATGGAGGTTCACCAGTGCTCGGCCTCACCTTGAAGAAGAAATGCAGCTAATCGGACCCGTTGTGGAGTCGTACATGCCATTATATCAAAAATCTTCTTCACATCAGAGTGCCATCTCTCGGCTGCTATTGGATCTGACTTGCCTTGGAAATGCGAGGGATTGAGCTATCAAAATTCCTAAAGAAGTTTGCTCGTGTGCTCTTGCTCTAACTGGACTGGCGAAATAACGAGGTGCCTACCCTGCCCATGAAGGGTAGCCGTCACAACTTGCAACATCTGCTGTAACTAGGAGACTTTCACTGGTATGATCAGATCCGCAACGGCCTTAAGTGGAGGAACGACATCCTCAGGCTGAGAAGTAGAGATCTCTGGTGGCAGTTGCTCACAACTTGCAACATCTGCTGTAACGTGGGAGTTTCTCACGTCGCTCTCCTGAGTGGCATTCCTATAGGAAGGAACAAAGGCGCCTATTATCCTTAACCACTCTCAAATATAAACACAACGGTGAGCTCTATCAGAAAGTCTCTAAGTTATTCGAACTTGGGGACCTAATCATTCTAAGTTCTCAACAATCATAGAGTGTAGGATAGCTATCAACAGATATGTGATGTTATCCTTAGGTATTCCCAAGTTATGCTCTGATACCAACTTTTGTCACCCCCCAAACTCAGAAATCGGGCTCATAAAATTCTCGATTGCCGAATCTGGTGCCGACAGCCTCCGTAGTACCCCATTCTTAGCTCCCAGTGCCCATACGCAAGATTCTGATGCTGGGATCCTACAAGAAAGATTTTTAACATGAATTTGTCTCTTAAGAAGCATAACCACAAGTATACCCAAATCACAAGAATAACATCATCATCACATATCCACTAATATAATCATTTGAGTACAATGCTAAAAGGGAAATAAAATATAGAGATATCAAGAAAACTCCATAAGTTCAACTGCACGCTCCTGCCTCATCTCGACCACATCCTGACACACCTGCACACATTTATCGTGCATAAGATTATAAAAAGCTTAGAGGGTGGTGTAAGTGAGCAGAATATGCATGCTCAGAATTTAGTATCAAAGTAAACGAAAATACTGGTAAGTCCACGAATCATACAATATCAGAGTAAGTACAAATACTGACAAGTCCATAAAAATATCATTAATCTCATCCAGGATACGCGATGTAAAGACACAACAAGCCAATGCCATATACTGAGAAAGTAATGTAAGTCGGCTATCTAATGCAGAAACATAATGAAAGGGCCTAGCTATATGCCCTAGAGGGGGGGTGAATAGGGCTATGCCAAATAAAACTTATAACAACGGAATAATAAAATAAAACAATCCACAATGCTGAATTAAAAAGTAACCTCAATAAACTAGTATTGAGAGGTTGATATTAATTCAGTTCTAAGGACAACTTTAGACCAAAAACCAAAGGCTTATGGTAGGACAACCTTATTTCTAGAACATCCTTTGTATCAAAAACTCAAACCGAGAGAAATAAATAAAGCAAGGAAATAACTTACAGGAAATTAAACCTAAGTTATTACAACATTCCCCACACTAGCTTGAAATAAAATGATTACAACATTCAACCACAGATTCAATCCACAAAACTAAATGAATAAAGGAATAAAAGAACAAAGCACATCCACAACACAAAGATATATAGTGGTTTGCATGTGTCTACACCAACTGTTATCCAACAGCCACACAGAATGCTACTCCACTCCTAATATCCTCACACAGGGGATATTAGCATGTACTATTAAAATAGGTTTCACAGGTTCACCTAAAACCTTCACAATTATGTCTTTTTATCTCGGGCTTACACAATCCAAAAACCCACACAATCTGAGTTTTCTGGCTCTCCTCAGATAACCAAAACAATGAGATTTTTCTGGCAAATGTCAAACAAAACCAAAGAATTTAAATTACACAAATGTAAAATACCTGAATCTCCTTTTGAAGTAGCCCGGTAAAATCAATCGGAGTAGAAGTTCGATTCAACGTTCAAAGTCCAATACTCACTTTATGAATGGTTCTAAGTCTAATTGATTTTAAATCAAAAGGGCTAGTTCTATTTGAGTATGAATCGGAATACCTTCATCTTTAACGGGTATATCCATAATGCCCGATATCAAATGTCTGTCTACAAGAAATTTCCCTTCTCTAGTAACAATTGAAAAAGTTAAGTTGTCAGAGGAGAATTCTGAGATACATGCAACCATTGATTGTGCAATAGACTGGTATGAAGGCCCACCCCAAAGTAAAATGTTAGCCCAGCTAACAGATTCAAGGAGAGGACGATACCATATGGTGCAACATGATTGAGATCAACGGGACGCTCAACGATAACATTAGGACTATCTAAATCTCATACATCTTGAGGATCATCTTCGGGTGACCGAGGGTGCCGTTTTGTTATCGGTGTAGATCTAGATGAGGATGGACCACAGGATGTTTTCTTCTTCCCTCTAGCATCCATGTTCAACAAGATATACTAAGAGCAAGAGAAATACAAAAAAACAAGGATGAGTTTTCTCTAGATCAACAATTTGAGAAAAAACCCTTGAAAAACCCAACAAAAAGATGAAATCAAGCTACACAATGATCAAATTAAAGCATAGAAAACATCAAACTTCAAGAAAAATGAAGAAATAGGACTAACCTTGAAGAAATATAAGAAATCCTATGATTGGTCGAGCCACGACTCATCGTAGGTAGGAGTGAAAATGAAGAAGAAGGAGATTTTTTCTAAATCATATCAAGTTCGCGAGCTCCACGACCGGTCGAGTGTTGTGTACAACTGGTCGAGCATCGACCAAAAATACATATTTAATGTAAAAAATTAAAATTTCAATACATATAATACCAAATATAATACACTATGATACATGCAAGCAAGAATACTCAATGTAAAATGCACATACCAAGATCAAATTTCAATTTATTAAACTTACTTTTGTTGAGCGGTTTAGTAAATATATTAGCAAGTTGAGTTTCGGTTGGTATATATTCCAAGGAGATTACTTTTTCTTCAACCAACTCACGAATGTAATGATACCTAATGTCAATGTGCTTAGTACGTGAATGTTGAATTGGATTTTTAGAAATATTTATAGCACTGGAATTATCATAATGTAAGATTATTGAATCTTGATTAATTCCATAATCGCTTAGCATGCATTTCATCCAAACTGGTTGAGTACATGCATATCCAGCTATAATATACTCAGCCTCAGCAGTGGAGAGCGATATTGAGCTTTGCTTCTTGCTGAACCAAGAAACTAAGCAATTTCCAATGTAAAAACAACCACCACTGGTTAATTTTCTATCATCGATATTATCGGCCCAATCAGCATCTGAGTACCCGACTAATTGAACACTAGTATCAAAAGGATACCAAAGATCCAGATTTATAGTACTTACGACATATCTAATAATCCGTTTAACAGTAGTAAGATGTGATTCCTTAGGATAAGACTGATATCTCACACAAATACCAACACTAAACGCGATATCAGGTCTACTTGCAGTTAGATACAACAAACTACCAATCATACTACTATACAGTTTAGGATCTATATCTTTACCTGTAAAGTCTTTTGAGAGTCTTAACGTTGTACTCATAGGAGTATCAAAGTTCTTACCATTCTTAAATCCAAACCTTTTAACCAGGTTCGTAGCAAACTTGGTTTGGAAATGAAAATTCCATCAGGTTGTTGTTTTACTTGCAACCCTAGGAAATAATTTAGTTCACCAACTATGCTCATTTCAAACTTTGATTTCATTAACTCTGCAAACTCAATAGACATGTTAGTGCAAGTTGATTCATAAATAATATCGTCAACATAAATTTGAACCATCAAAATATCATTGTTATACTTCTTAACAAAGAGCGTCTTATCGACACTTCCTACTTGAAAGCTATGACTAAGTAAGAATTTAGTAAATTTCTCATACCATGCCCTGGGTGCTTGTTTTAGACCATAGAGAGCCTTTTTGAGACGAAATATATGGTCAAATAACTTGGGGTCTTCAAACCCTGAAGGTTGTTCAACATACACCTCTTCATGTAAATCACCATTCAAGAAGGCACTCTTTACAAGCATCTGATAAATCTTAAATTTTCTAAAGCATGTGATGGAAATAAAAAGTTTGATTGATTCAAGGCGAGCGACTGGAGCAAAGGTTTCATCATAATCGATGCCTTCAATCTGAGTGTACCCTTGTACAACTAGTCTAGCCTTGTTTCGTATTATATTTCCAAGTTCATCAGACTTATTTTTAAAGATCCATTTTTTTTCAATAATGTGTTTATCTTTAGGTCTAGGAACATGATACCAGACATCATTACGAACAAATTGATTAAGTTCATCCTGCATAGCAACTATCCAATTTTCGTCAGAAAGTGTTTCTTTCACATTGACCGATTCTATTTGGGATTTAAAATAAACATAATTACATATGTTCTCAAGTTGTTTGCGAGTACGAACTCCAGTGAGAGGGTTTTCAAGAATTTTATTGGTTGAATGATCTTTGACAGTCCTTGGTTCAGATTCTTTTTGACTTGATGAGGTATCTTGATTGTCAATAATAAGAACTTCATCATCATCTGAACTCGAAGCTGGTGTAGTCAAATGATCATCAATGATCACATTGATGGACTCTTAAATCACACCAGTTCTCTTATTTAGAACCCTATAAGCTCGACTGTTCAAAGAATAACCAAGAAAAATACCCTCATCACTCTTTGTATCAAACTTTCCCAAATTTTCACGATCTCATAAAATATAACACTTGCTGCCAAAAACCTGAAAATATTTGACAGTAGGTTTCTTTTGAAACCATAATTCATAAGCAGTCTTATTATCAGATTTACTGGTAAAAACCCGATTAATAATATAGCATGCGGTATTAACTGCTTTAGCCCAAAGATTTCTAGAGAGCTTTATGCTATTCAACATAACATTAGCCATATCCTGAAGCACTCTATTTTTTCTTTCAACTATACCATTTTGTTACGGTGTTTTGGGCACAGAGAATTCATGCGATATTCCCTGATCGCTACAGAATTTCTCAAAACTACTATTTTCGAATTCGGATCCATGATCACTACGGATCTAACTAACATGAGAACCTTTCTCATTTTGGATTCATTTAATGACCTTTTTCACTTCATCTAGGGTTTCAGTTTTATCTTTTAAGAACGATACCCAAGTGAATCTGGTATAGTCATTTACGATAACCAAGATGTATTTTTTACCTCCTCGACTCTTTCGTTCTGGTTGGTCCAATAAGATCCATGTGGAGAAGATCGAGTGGTCTAGATGTGGTATTGGAGTTCACTTTCTTGTGAGAGATCCTAGTCTATTTGCCCAACTGGCATTCACCACATATTTTTTCTACTTTTTACAATTTGGGTAGACCTCTACTTAGTTCTCTTTTGCTCAATCTAAATAATTTTCGATAGTGTACATGTCCAAGGCGTTTATGCCATAATTCAGTGTCATCGGTATGGACCATGTAACACGATTGAGTAGATGAGCTTGCATCACTAACGATGTAGCAGTTTTCAGAAGTTCTGCAACCAGTTAATATAACAGAACCCTTTTTATTAACTATCTCACAACCTTGATTAGAAAACTTCACACTATGGTTGTTATCGCATATCTGAGAAATGCTTAGTAGGTTGTGTTTCAAGCCCTTAACATATAAAACATTCTTAAATAAGGGAAGGTTATAAAGCTGAACCATACCTTGGCCAATGATCTTGCAATTGCTTCCATCACCAAATGTGACTGACCCGTCAGTCATATCTTTTAGACCGGTGGATAAAGCCTTGTCGCCTATTATATGCCTGGAGCAACCACTATCTAGGTACCACTTTAAATGACTTGTAGCTTTGAAAGCAATGTCAGCAACCAAGCAGGCAACTTTAGGAACCCATTTCAGAACTATTTTGGGTTTAGGAGTATAGATGGTCTTTTTCTGTCTATTGTTATAGGAGAGACCTATAGAGTTAGAGTTTAATAGCTCATTGAGTAGATCAATTATTTTTTCAGCCAATGAATTTCGATTTTGAAAATCAAAGTTGACATGGCTACCTTTAGGTTTTTGAAAAGTCCTTGAATTTTTAGAAAAACCTTGATAAGTATTCTTTTCTTTTGAGGTTGAAGACTCTCCTTTTACAAATTTAGGAGCAATATTCTTTTGTTTAGGAGATGTATTCTTATCATAGCCCAACCCAGATCGATCGCCACATTTTCTTGATCCAGACAATAATTTTTCCAATTTAGGATCACCTTAGGCATATCTCCATGTGTCTTTCAAACTCAGAAGAGAAACTACCTCATTTTTGAGTTTCTCATTTTCGGATCTCAAATCTTAAATTTTGGAGGTTTTGAAATCTAAATCACATTTGGTCTTTTCGAAAGAATCGAAAATATGAGACTTTTCTAAAATGAGAGACTCATAATCTTCATTAAGCTTAGAAATTTTTTCTTTTTGTAACTTAAGCTTGACGACAATTTTACAACTCTCCTTATAAAGGGCATTATAAGCATCCTGAAGATCATCTTCATTATCGTAATCACTATTCAGATTTTCTTCACTAGATATATCATCATTATCTGAAAAAGTGATCTTGGCTAGAGTCATAAGGGCTTTAACATCATCGCCCGACTCGGTTTCAGAATCTTCTGATTTAGAAGAGGATTTAGAATCAGACGATTCATCCCAAGTAGCCAACATGCTTTTCCTTTTTGATTTGTCCTTTTTAGGACATTTGTTAGCTAAGTGCCCATACTCTTGACAGTTGTAACATTGACTATCTTATAAAGATTTTCGAGCTCTATGTTTAGATCGTCTCTTATCATTTAACTTTTGAAAATCAACTTTTTTCTTGCTTTTCAAAATTTTATAAAACTTTTTTGCTAAAAGCGCCATATCATCTTCGAAATTTTCTAAGTCCGAAGTACTTTCTTGTGAAACATTTTTAGATGATTTGAGAGCAATTGATTTTCCTTTAGGAGCTTTAAAGGTCAACTCGTAGGTTTGTAGTGAACCAACTAGTTCCTCAACCCTCATGGTATCTATATCACGAAGTTCCTGAATCGCGGTTACTTTAGAATTGAACCGTTCAGGAAGTGAGCCTAGTATCTTTGCGCACACTTTACTTTCTGGGATTCTATCACCAAGACCGCACATGGAGTTCACAATGTCATTCAATCTAGTGTAGAAGTCCATAAACATCTCATTCTCCTCCATATGAATTTCTTCAAATTTAGTTGTGAGGAGTTGGACTTTAGATTTCTTGACAATTGATGTACCCTCGTGTGTCATTTCTAATACATCCCATGCTTGTTTTGCATTTTCATAAGAGAAGATTCTTTTGAATTCATCTGGTGATAATGCACAAGTAATTGCATTTAGTGCTTTTGCATTGGCACTACTCTCACTTTTCTGAAGTGTGGTCCAATGAAAATAAGCCGTTACTCTCATTGATTTTGAACCATCGTCATTAGTTACTTCAGTGATAGGAGGGTTCCATTCATTCACTGTGGCCAGCCACACACTTTCATCCATGGATTCGAGGAAGATCTTCATCCTGGCTTTCCAATAGGCATAGTTTGTGCCATTAAAGGGTGGTGGCCTAGTGACTAATAGGCTATCAAAATTTGACATCTTAATATAGCTTAGATCATTAGCTCAGGAAATAAATCCAATGAATAAACAATAAGCACGATCTATTAGGCTCTGATACCACTTGAAAGGGCCTGGCTATATGCCCTAGAGGGGGGGTGAATAGGGCCATGCCAAATAAAACTTATAACAGCGGAATAATAAAATAAAATAATCCACAATGCTGAATTAAAAAGAAAACTTAATAAACTAGTATTGAGAGGTTGATACTAATTCAGTTTTAAGGACAACTTTAGACCAAAAACCAAAGGCTTATGGTAGGACAACCTTATTTCTAGAACGTCCTTTGTATCAAAAACTCAAACCGAGAGGAATAAATAATGCAAGGAAATAACTTTCAGGAAATTAAACCTAAGTTATTACAACATTCCCTACACTGGCTTGAAATAAAATGATTACAACATTCAACCACAGATACAATCTACAAAACTGAATGAATAAACGAATAAAAGAACAAAGCACATCCACAACACAAAGATATATAGTGGTTCGCCTGTGTCTACACCAACTATTATCCAACAGCCACACAGAATGCTACTCCACTCCTAATATCCTCACACGGGAGATATTAGCATGTACTATCAAAATAAGTTTCACAGGTTCACCTAAAACCTTCACAATTGTGTCTTTTTATCTCGGGCTTACACAATCTAAAAACCCACACAATCTGAGTTTTCTGGCTCTCCTCAGATAACTAAAACAATGAGATTTCTCTGGCAAATCTCAAACTAAACCAAAGAATGTAAATTACACAAATGTAAAATACCTGAATCTCCTTTTGAAGTAGCCCGGTAGAACCAATCGGAGTAGAAGTTTGATTCAACATTCAAAGTTCAATACTCACTTTATGAATGGTTCTAAGTCTAATTGATTTTAAATCAAAAGGGCTAGTTCTATTTGATTTTGAATCCAAGAAGACGGAATATAAAAAATTTCTCTTTTCTAATAAGATTGGAATGTAGATCAAAATCAAATACAAAATAAGCTAGCAAAAGGAATATTAAATGAGCACAAAGTAGCTTAAAAATAAACACGAACTTATCTCAGAGTATGGCCTTAAAATTGCTTGAATTGAATTGAATTGAAAAACTCTAAAATTTGTGCTCTATTTATAGCCTGAAAAATCCCATCTACGACTGGTCTTAGGATCCCTAGGACTGGTCGTAGTTTCAACAGATTTTTAAAGATTTTCGCGGGATAAGGATTAGCTGTTCCGCGACTGGTCCTGGGTAGCTTACGACCGGTTTTGAGCTACCTACGACTGGTCGTGGGTCACCTACGACTGGTCGTAGGACCCCCAGATTAGTTGATGGAGTTCGAGTCGTAGGGCTAAGACCGGTCGAAGGACGAGTCATACAGCTCATAGGACTAGTCGTAGGATGTCCATGATTGGTCATAGGACAACCAAAAAAATCTAAAAATCTTTAACAACCTATGACTGGTCCTGAAAAACTTAAGACTGGTCATAGCAGAGCTAGGACTGGTCTTAAAGTCCCTAGGACTGTTCTTAGAACAGCCCGTACAAGCATATTTAAAATATATGAATTAAGTATCCAAAATGACCTATAATAAAGTCCAACCTAAGGTCAATCTAAGGTCAAACATACCTTGAAAGGGAGATGAACATTGATAGTCTGTACTCTCAGATGACCCTTAAGAGAAGCTTGAGAATTTACGAATCTTATTGTAGGCCTTCTCGAGCTTGAACCTTTCTTGACTTGATAAAGTCTTCTTCTATTCTTGTACTTGTTAGAATCTTGAACATACATACTTGAAGACTTCTATTCTTGTATACTTCATCCATGACTAGACTTCAAACTTTCTTCATTTAAGTTCTTGTCTTAAAATACGATGTCTTGAAGCAATGAATAGTCTCAAACATGAAACACAAGATGTACAAGACATATATATATATAGGTTTTATCACCACAAAATTTGACAACCAAAGGGATATGAAATCATAGCACTTACATATAATGATCTAAATATCAAATATCGAGGATGTAATACAATATGCAATTCGAAAGAGCTACAAATACCATCAGCCTCATTTGGGTCATATAAATGCAAAAACATAGCAACCCAAAATGTCATATGCTATGGATGTAATGCAATATGTGGTATGTGGTGCGTATAAAATGACCAAGCTGTAGTGTGAAGTCGGATGATAGTACGTAGTATCACATGCTATGAGGTTTATCACAAAGGACTTCTATCAAAACCAATCCCAAACCTAAATTTGGATAGATAGACACAATGTGGTAAACTCCTGATCTCAGGTTAGTCGCACACCCCAACCAAAATCCTTACCATTGCGAAGGTACACATGATGACTTGATTGCGTACCACTAGCCCGAGTGGATAGTAAATGAATGAATATGCAACACCTCAGTATTGTACATCTCTAGGATCATCATTGAGGTCTAGTGCATTCTACACCAGCTTGTCACCCCATCAAGTGCACAATACAATTGGGTACGTGGAAGAAACCTCACTATCTGCCTGCTAATATCAGGCCCGATTCATCGATAGTGGACCCATTCCTCGAGCTGGTTAGACTCAGCCTAGCTATGCTTACTCCCTCAAGTGGGAAAGACCACACCCCTTTCCAACCGACCATGACATGGTGGAAGACGCGGCCTATTGGTATACGACCCTCTTGCACTTATATATTTCCACTCGGTATCGATGTTGGAGCGTCCTCTGGTACCAAGAGGGTTTGGAGATTTTCACTAAGGGCCATCTATAGTGGCCCGATGCTAATAATAGATTTTTGGTGTCCCATCTGGCCATCTGTGATATACTTGTGGAGGCTACGACCTTGATGTCGCTAGGGCATACAGTAATCACAACACACAATGTAAGATACATGAGTCATACAATCCAGTCATGCATCAATCCCACGCATGTCGTACGCTCATGTGAAACAATCTTCACCTATCAGGGAGTCTCATAAACCATCTGTACTGTGGCATATGCAACAGTCAATCACATCTCATAATAAATATGCAGATGATGCGTATGAACATGTGTCATGATGCTATGCTATCTCATACTTATAATCAGTATCAATAATTGACATTAACAATCGGCCTAGACAATGTGGACATTTAACCAACATTGCCCTCCAAGGAATGATGCTCATAGAGCCTAACATATAGTGGACCCATGACCTCACACAAGGGCCTAATATAAAACATCATGGGCCTTAGTCAAGAGCTTAATACACATCACGATAAGCCTCTCACATTGGACTAATATACATCATAATGGGCTCCATCGTCTGGCCCTCAAATGCAGTACAATGGGCCTCATCACATAGGCCTCATATACATCACATTGGGCCCTAAACACGGGTTAAATACACATCACAATGGGCATCAAATATGGGCCTCATATACATTACATTAGGCCTTGACAATCAGCCTCGACAATTAGCCTTGACAATCAAAATCGACCTCAATAATCAAAATCAGCCTCGATGATTGGCCTTAATAATCAGAATCATCCTCGACAATTAGAATTAGCCTCGATAATTGGAATCGGCCTCGATAATTGAAATCAGCCTCGATAATCAGAATCGGCCTTGATGCTTGGCCTCAATAATCAGAATCGACCTCGACAATCGGAATCAGCCTCGATAATCAAAATCTGCCTTGATAATTAGAATCGTCTTCGATGATCGGCCTCAACAATTGGAATGGGCCTCGACACAAGGTAGGGTGCATAGATGGACGACTGATGATAGATCAAGCAATATCAATGGGACATAATAATTTGGGTTAACCTACTAAAGAGTGATGAGAATAGGCCTAACCAGGCCTAAGGGAAGGTCACAATGTGGATATTTAGCCATCATTGCCCATCAATGTGGACATTTAACAAACATTGCTCCCAAGAAGTGGTCCACATAGGGCTAAACATATAGTGGGATCATAGCCTCACACAAAGGCCTCATACACAATACAATGGGTTGCATACTATCTCAATGGGCCTCATACAATCATAATGAGCCTTACACAAGGGTCTCAAACATCATAATGGGTTTCGTCACATGGGTCTAATACACATCACATGGGCCCATATACGTCAGATGGACCACGTCCCACGGGCCCCGAATACATCACAATGGGCCACAACCCAGGGCCCCAAACACATCACAATGAGCCTCTCATACGGCTCCATTATACATTACATCAAGGTGAGCCTCAATGGACAGCTACAAATATGTCACATTGGGCCTCATATACATCAAGTTGGCCACATATACATCACAATAGGCCTCTGACACGGGCCTAATGTACATCACAAAGGGCCACATCCCATGGGCCTTAAATATATCACAATGGGCCTCTACCCATGGGCTCCAAATACATCACAATGAGACTCAACCCATGGGCCCCAATTATATCATAATGGGCCTCAACCCATGGGCTCTGAATACATCATATTGGGCCTTAAGGAATGGGCTGCAAATACATCATATTAGTCCTTCACAAATACAACAAGTTGGACCTCTTACCAGGGCCTCATATATCACATTGGGCCTTATCAAATGAGCCCCAAGTACATCAAATGGGTCGTACCACTACACCATTCATCTATTGTTAGAGATCATTTTAGAGTATTATTTAAAAATGAATCATATAAAAGGATCATCTGGACCATACCACACATAACAGTGGTGATAATAATTCTCACTATTAAAAATTTAGAGGGCCCACCATAGCATTTTTTTTCCATCTAGTCAGTTCATAAGGTCACAAAGACCTGAACTAAGAGAAAAAACAAATATCATATTAGTCTAAAACTTCTGTAACCCAAAGGGGGTTGCAATGGTAGACGTTCAATCCCACCATTTCTATAGTGTGGTCCTCATGATACTAGATTTTCCTTATATTTAGTTTCAAGCCTTAGATTGACTCACCAAATGGATGGACGGTTGGATGAACCATATACATCAGGGTGGGGTCCACGTACGGGGTCCACGTACGTGGCCCCCCTAAGATGATCTTGCTAAATGGATGGGCGGTTTGGATTAAACACATCCATAAAGTGGTGAGTCCCGCCATCCAGCCATCCAGACGGTGCTGGGCAGATATAGATGCATTAAAGGTGGGTCCCACGTGGGGCCCACCACATATATGATATATATATATATCACATATATGTATTATAATATAAAAGCAATAAAGGTGGGTCCCACGTAGGGCCCACCACATATATATAATATATATTTCATATATATATTATAAAGATATTATAATAATAATATTGTTATTATTATATCATTCTTTCTTTCTTTCTTTTTCTTCTTTTTCTTTTCTTTTTTTTTTTTTTTTTTTGCATGCCAGTGTCCAGCAAGCTGGATGGCCTGGACATAGGGGGGTCCACGGTTGGACTGTCTTGATAAAATCCCTACATCTCACATGGGTCGTACACACACCTGGCCCACCTAGTTTAGATCAAGGTGAAATTTGTGTTTTTTTAATTCTGTCCAGACCTGATAATAGGTTGGGCAGTGTAGATCCAACACATCAGTCAGGTGGGTACCATGAAGGTGGACAACATGGATAAAATACATACTTCATGGGGGGCCACACACACACACACACACCATCATCCATACAAGAGGGGGAGAGAGAGAGAGAAGGAGAGAGACATGAAGGGGAGGGAGAAAGTGCCCTGGTTTGTCAATTAGCGTGAGTGTTGAGTCAACTAGACAGAGAAGCTCCATAGGAAGATCAATCAACTATCTTCCTCAACCAGATGTGTGCCCAAACTCATCAAAGGTAAATCTAAGCCTCACATCCCATGTCCTAAAACACTAGGTAAACAAAACCCTTTAAATTGGTTAGAATATCATAGGGTTTATTGGTTAGAAAACTTTTCTACAAATTTAGAAAATCTCTAAGTTTTCTACGTCTGTTGATTTATCGATAGACAGATCAATATGACCAAGAAGTGTTGTCGATGTCCTCGATGATCAATCGATACCATTGAAATGAGGACAAAAGAAGTCCAACAACCACAATTCATCTGGATGGAATTATCGATGTAACGATACCCCTATCGATATCATCGATATTTGAAACTCGAGTCTATCGAAGTTGACTTGATAAAATCGACAATAAAGAATTTGTCCCTATTTTTTTTATAGAAAATCATGTATACCTTCGATATATCGAAGTACTCCTCGATATCCTTGGAATTTAAAAATCGATGATATCGATCTTGGATGCATTTTTTCAGCAATATTTTTTAGGTGTTTTTTATCTTGGATCGAGGGTCACTCGAAAGAATCGATATTCAAATATCGATGATATCGAGGTCGGGTTGATGACATCGAGAAAAGACATTATTTGTTCAGCAAGCTTACTAGAAAATTCTTTAGATTTAACAATGCATCGACACTGCCATTAATATCATCGACATTCAAATTTCGATGATATTGAGTGTACCTCGATCATATCCTTGACCTGAAATATTTCAAAGGCATTATCCCTCTCATTTTCAAATGTCGAGGAATCGATCCTCGTGTCAATAAAATCAGAGTTCGAAATCTAATGACATCGACGCAGGTTTCGATCTCCTCAACCAGCTGGTAAAAGATTTCAAAAGCATATGACATTTGAGTTTAATCATCGAGCGGTCAGTCGATGCAATCGAGAGTATATGATCGATGATATCGACCCTGCTCGATGATATTGAACTCTGTCATAAATGTGACTGTTTTATATCCATTGGAACTTTTTTCCTATATATAGAGAGCTTGTCTTTAGTTGCTAATAGAGAAAGAAGAGAGTATTTTTTGAGTGTTTAACCTTAGATCATTTACCCAAAGCCCTTTCTCTCAAGGGAGTTCATCCTCCAATCCACCCTCATCATTGATATTTAATAGAGTGGATTGGGGAATGAACTTCTGTCACACCCTAAACCCGAAAATCGGATGCATAGGAATCCCGATTGCCGAATCTGGTGCCGACAATCTCCATAGTACCCCATTCTTGGCTCCTAACATTTATATGCCAGATTCTGATCCTGAGATCCTACAAGGATGATTTTTATATATATATACATTTAACTAGTAATAAGCATAACCACAAGATTACACAATTCACAAAAGCAACATCATCATCACATATCCACTAATATAATCATTTACGTACAACACTGAAAGGGAAATATATAAATAGAAAATCAAGCTCCAAAAGACCACTGCACGCTCCAAGCTCAACACTACTGCATCCTAACATCACCTGCACGTATCTATCATGCATAAGCTTATAGAAAGCTTAGAGGGGGTGTAAGTGTGTGCACAAGGTAAGTGTCAAGTGTTCAATACAATGTCATCATCATACAATACCGAAATTACTGGTCATCCATAAATCATACAATATCAGAATAAGTAGAAATAAAGCAGAAATACTAACAAGATCATAAATCATATGATAACAGAGTAAGCAGAAGTACGGACAAGTCCATACGCAAATCAATAGCAGAATATGCAATATAGAACAGCTATGCAACAAGGAGTCATGAAGAGCTAAATATCAGATACCGAGGATGCAATGCAATATACAAATCCTGCTAAGTCTGTCTAGGCCATATAAGTGTAGAAATATAGCAACCCAAAATGCCATATGCCTACGGATGTAATGCAATATGCGATGCGAATGAAATGACCATGTCGGAGTGTGAAGTCGGGATGATAGTACGTAGTATCGCAGGCTACGAGGTCCATCACAAGGGAATTCTATCCAAACCAGTCCCATACCTAAATTTGGATAGTCAGACTCAATGTTGTAAACTCCTGATCTCAGGTTAGTCACACGCCTAACTGAAATTCTTGCCATAATGAAGGTACACAATGATTAGTTACACACCACAAGCCCGAGTGGATGTGAATGAATGAATGAGCATGCAACTCCTACTTAATAAGTCCACATATCAGTACGGTTCTTCTCTGAAAAATCATCGGGGTCTATTACACTCCAAACCAGATTACTGCCCCATCACGCGCAATAAGGTGAGTAGAAGAGACCTCACTATCCGCCTGCCAATATCGGGCCCGGGTCATCAATAGCGGACTCATTCCTCGAGCTGGTCAGACTCAGCCTAGCATTGTCCCCTCCTCTCGGGCAGGTAAGGCCGTACCCCCTTCCAACCGACCATGACACAGTGGGAGACACGACCTAATGGTGTACGACCCTCATCCGCTAATGTATCCACTCGGTCTAGACGTTGGAACAACCTCTGGAACCAAGAGGGTTTAGGGACTTTGACCCTAGAATATCTATAACACCCCATGTAGAACAGATTTTTAGTGTTCCATCTGGCCATTCACGATATGCCTGTGGAGGCTACGGCCCTGATGTCTCTAGGGCATATAGTAATCACAACAAACAATACAAGATGTATGAGTCATACAATCCACTCATGCATCAATCCTGCATATATCGTGCGCTCATGTGAGACAATCTCTGCCTATCAGGGAGTCTCATAACAACCAACACTATGACATATGCAATGGTCAATCACATCTCATAACAGACATGCAAATGATGCATATGGGCATGTATTATGATGCTATGCAGTCACATACTCATAATTAGTATCAATAGCAAGCATTGACAATCGACATCGACAATGTGGACATTTAACCAACATTGTTCCCCAAGGAACAGCCCTCATAAAGCCTAACATATAGTGGACTCATGGCCTCACACAAGGGCCAAATATACAACACCATGGGCCTCACTCAAGAGTTTAATACACATCACGATGGGCTTTTCACATGGGCCTAACATCCATTACAATGGGTTCCATCGCCTAGCCCTCAAATGCATCATAGTGGGCCTCATCATATAAGCCTCATATACATCACGTTGGGCCTTAAACATGGGCTGGATACACATCACAATGGGCCTCAAATACGGCTTGCATATACATCACATTGGGCCTCGAAAATCAGAATCAGCGATCAGCCACGACAATCGAAATCGACAATCGGCCATGATAATTGGCCTCGATCGATAATCGGCCTCGATAATCAGAATCGGTCAATTGGCCATGACAGGAAGAATCGGCAATCTGCCACGTCAATCGACAATCAGCCACGATCGGTAATCGGTCATGATAATCGGCCTCGATCGATAATCGGTTAATTGGCCTCGACAAGCAGAGTCAGCAATCGGCCACGTCAATCGATAATCGGTCATGATCGGTAATCGGTCACGATAATCGGCCTCGACAATCGGTAATTGGTTAATCGATCATTATAAGCAGAATCGGCAATCGGCCGTGTCAATCGACAATCGGCCACGATTAGTAATCGGTCACGATAATTGGCCTCGACAATCAGAATCAATAAATCGGCTAAGTCAATTGAAATCGACAATCGACCATGACAATCAGAATCGATCAATAATTAGAATCAGAAAATCGGTCACCTTAATCAAAATCGGCAATCGGTCATGATAAATGGCCTCGATTGCTAATTGACACCTATATCAGCAAATAAATAAAGTGGGGGCCATAGATGATCAGTCGATCAACCATATCATAAAGATCAGCCCACGACCGTGGTTATATCTAATTTGATGTCATGGAGCCATCCGTCTATGGCGAATGGGGCTCACTTGTTTAGATCAACCCACGTAAAGAATGGTCCGAATGAGCCTAACAAAGCCCACGGAAAGGTCACAATGAGGACATGTAACCATCATTGCACGCTAATGTGGACATCTAACTAACCTTGCTCCCAAGGTGTGGCCTGCATAAGGGATTGGTACACAATGTAACGGCCACACATACATCACATTGGGCCTCATTCATGGGCCATAATTGCATCAAGGTGGACCTTAACGGATGGGCCAAGAATACATCACATCAGGCCTCATCATATGGGCTGAAATTACATCATAATGGGCCTCACTAAATGGGCCATAAATACACAACAGGTGGGCCCTGTACATACATCATGTGGGTCGTATCAATAGGCCTTATACACATCAAGTGGGCTGCATCAATGGACCGTACTAATGGGCCTTACATACATCAAGTGGGCCTCTTAGGTAATGAGGCCTATGACTCAGAAATAAATGAATAGTTTGTGTGATATACATACACCATGGAGTCCATGATCTGGATGGCCCATCAAAACAGGCCCCACATGACACATACGACATGACAGGTTCCACTTGTGTGTAGGCCCACGTTGTTGGGCAATATGGATAAAATATATAGATCATTTGTAGGCCCCACAGAATTTACTGATGTTGCTACATAGGGCCCGCAGTCCTAAAAATGAATGGACTGCATAGATAAAATAGATACATCACGGTAGGCATTGCACATCACCGTCCAGTCCAGATGGACGGTGAGAATATAATTCATGCATTGAGGTTGGGACCCAACGTCCATGGGTTGGATGGTGGAATTCAACACATCATTAAGGTGGTCCCCACCCTCACACGTGCAGGGTGGGTCCCACAAAACTTGCTACCGACCAATCACATTAGCTGCTGAGAGAGGTACATGGGCCAGTTCATCCAGTAGGTGGGTCCCACATGGAGCCCACCAATACATATATATGATAGTATAAAGTAATATTATAATATAAAATTATATTATGAAGAGCCTAGCGTCCAGACCCTCTGGACGCTGGACGGACGTTGTGTATCAAGGTGGGTCCCACAACATCATGCAGATGTCACTACGACTGCTATATATATGGTGGGACCCACAGATAAATGGTCTAGATGGCACCGTCCCATCTGGACGGTGTAGATATAGCACATACATCAAGGTGTGCTCCACACAGCTGGATGAAACACATTTCACACGTACAACATGTGCATGGTGGACCCTACATGAAATTTGCATCTATCACATTCTCTTACATAGCCATAAAACTGTCTCTACGAAAGGTTGGACGGTATGGATACAACACATGCATCATGAGGGCCACACTGTCTAAGTGTAGACAGCATGGACAAAACATACATCAGTGGGCTCCAATGGCTGGATGGACAGTGCTGATAAATCAATACATCATGGTGGGGTCCACACATCCCACGTGTGGACAGTGGACTTACAACACATCATCAAGGTGGCCACCCACACAGTACGCCCAATGACTGGATGGTGGAGGAAGGTGGGTCCCACACGCACGTGGCCCACCACTTATATATAATAATATTTTATATTTATTATTATTATTATTATTACATATGCAGAAAGGTGGGTGGACGGTGTGATAATTCACAAATATTGTATGGGTCCCGCCGTCCATATCTGGACGGTGGATTGCATGGATGGAATGCATACATTTAGTGGGCCCCACCTCCACACGTGCAGCACGTGTGGAGTGGATCCCATGGCTGCCAAAAAAAATGGATGAACAGTTTGATATAACTCATACCGCCTGAAGGTGTCCACAACGTTTGCTGATGGTGTGGATTAAAATGCATAGATCTGGTGGGCCCCACCCTCACACGTGCCACACATGTGAGGTGGTTCCCCACGTCCTATGAATGGACAACATCAATGAAACACTTACATCAGGGTGTGTACCACCGTTCAGCTGCTTGGACGGTGGATACCACACATTATAGTGGTTCCGACAGCGCCATCCAGGGATGGCGTACATTTGATGGGTCCACATGTGTGGCCCACCAAAAACTACATAGCCGTCTAGGGCTGATAGACGCCTGGACGGTCTGGATATAGCATATAAATATGATGGTGGTCCCACACGGGTGGGCCACACGTTTTAGATCAATATAATATTTATGTTTTCCTTCGTATAGGAGCGATGGAAGCTGGGTGTGCCAGCCCCAACAGCTGAGCCCTGAATCAGATCTGGCCCATAGATGGATGACCTGGTTTGGTAAGACACAACATTAAGGTGGGGTCCACACCAATGTGACCCACCTGTTGGATCAAAGCTGATATTTGCAATTTCCCTTCACAAAGATCAATCCCAAAACAATCCAGGCAGCAATGCTGCTAGACATCAACAAAATGGGTCCCATAATGGGACAGCATGGATACAACGCATTCATCAAGGTGGGGTTCACATTAGTGGCCCACCTAGCTTAGAATCAAGCTGCTATTTGTGGCTTCCCTTTAACTAGGGCTTGCCCGAAAAGGGGTAACAATGATGCTGCGCATGGGACGGTCAGCAGGGTGGGCCCTGCTTGATGGATGGCAAGGCTGTCCCACTTCCGGGCAGCGTGGATAAACTTGCACATCAGGTGGGCCATAAACAGGGAAGAGAGAGAGAGAGAGAGAGAGAGAGAGAGAGAGCACCCACCTTTAGATCTCTTCTTCCTTCTTCCGCCAATGCATAATAGAGTCCCAAAGGAACAATTTCAACGGTTTAGATGGGCTTAGGATGGTGGGATCAGGTGGTAGAAAGGTGGGCCACACTACTCTCTCCCATGGAAGCCATGGACGTGAGTTGCTCCCATGGAGCTTGGGAGAAATGAGAGATGAGAGAGAGAGAGATGTAAGAGAGAGATGGGTGTGATGGGTGTGAGTGAGTGATGTGTGTACTTTGTGTAAGAGAGAGTTTGACTTTGGGATTGCTTGGGAATGATGTTGTACTTTGACATGTAAGGTGATGTGTACTTGATTGATGGGATTTGATAAAATGTTCTTTTCAATTTTGCAACGGGCGATGTTTTTCTGTAAAATGAATGCAGGCCTACATCTTCTGGCTAGGGTATTGCCTTGGTGTGCGAGACGCAGCATCAGAACCGTGGTGAGAGCGCGGTCGCACGGGTACAAGTCTCGGGTCAAGCCGACTCTGAAGTACACGACATGACTCAGGGTTGCGCGCAAACCCCAATAATAGATCAAGGGTCACTGAAATTCAACCGGAAGGACCGCGAAAGCCTACAGAATGGTACGGCTTATGATATGGGTCTTACAACTTCCGCATTCAAGGATCCTTCATCTACCACCTTAATGGGAAATCATTAAGTTGGGATATCTTGAATGCATAGACTATTGGAATCACTCTATCTTCTTTATAGGAAAATATTTGAGAGTAAGATTCCATCATAACCTTGACCCAACCTATCGCCATGCATTGGTATATCTTTTGAGTTGCGATTCAATGAAGCAGAAGTTTCTTCATCAACAAAGGATGAGATCTTCAACAGTGAGCTAAAAGAGACTCATATACTTTTCTGTAAGTTATTAGAGTCCAGAGGACCCTTGTGATGATTTCTTTGTAGGATTAGGTCTAAAGTGTTTCTCACCCCTTGTAAGTCCTCTAGGAGGCCTTGGCGGGAGTGTACGTGGTGGGTGCATTATGTTGACCCTTACTCTATCGAAAGCAGAAACAGTTAGGGTCTTATGAAAGATCCTTGGCCAGTGTGCCTAAAAGTGAGTGCGTTGTGTTGACCCTTGCTCGTGAAAGCATAAATAGTCAGCCTAGGTGTAGGTTGTAAAGGTTAAAGGTGAACCTGATTTAAAACCTTGGGTTTAGGGTTAACCATGTAAAACTTCCTTAGTGAAATCCAGTACACTCAAGTGTTGAGTGCGGTTACCGGGAGTGGAGTAGAAAAGTAGTTGAACCATTATAAAAATGACTGTGTTTGAGATTGTTATTGTCTTTCATTTGTTTATGTGATTTTCTTAAATACTTTCATATCTGATTATCTGAGATCATAACTCATACACACGCATAATCATATCCATTATAAACTAGTTTGCATATTGTTCATCTATCAAATAGTTTGTGATTGGATCCCCTACTGAGCTTGGATGCTAGTAGAGTTGCTCTTGAGTAATCCTAATATATGCTTGTTATATGGATTAGAGTGATAGGATTTTAAATTGTTATAAAATTATTAAAAAGTCCTATTTATCCCCCTCTAGGACATATCGGCATATTCCTACTTCAATTAAAGCGGTCTTTACTGCAATTTCAATTGGTATTAGTGCTGGTCTCTCTTTAAGGGCTTCACCGCCTAGAGTGATCTTGACTGAAGTTGGGAATATGGCCAAAGGAGAGGGCTCATCAGTCACTAGACCTCTAGTATTTGATGGATAAGTTATGCATACTAGAAGGCTAGGATGCACTACTTTCTGAGATCTCTGGATCATGATGTTTGAGATATTGTTGAACGAGGATATGTGCCACCTACTAAACAAGTAGTACTAGAAAATGGCATAGCTATCACCAAACCAAAATCCAAAGAAATGTGGACGACATTCGACAGAGAAAGGCAAACATCCGAAGCTAAAGCTATGAATGTTATCTACTGTGCTGTGTCCCAAGATATTTTCATCTAAATCAATATGTGTGGGACAACTAAAGAAGCATGGGATTTGTTGAAAACAACTCATGAAGGAACAAGCACTGTGAAGAGATCTAAACTGCAACTCCTGACATTACAGTTCAAAAGTCTCAAAATGGAAGAGCATGAGACCTTTATGGAGTTTTTCATAAAACTGAATATCATTTGCAACTCCATGGGTGGATTAGGTGAGAGAGTTCCAGTTCAAAATTTTTGTAGAAAAATACTAAGATCATTACCGAAACGATTCAATCCTAAAGTAACAACCATTGAAGAATGTAGGAACATAGTTGAAATGAGAGTAGAAGAACTGATAGGTTCCCTACAGACATTTGAACTAAATTTCAAACAAATCCCTAAATCCAAAACTACTGTCCTCAAAACTTCAAAGTAAACAACAAATGATGACATTGAAAGTGAAAGAGAAGATGAAGATGAGGAAGTGGCTTTGTTGGGTCAACGATTGAGAAAGTTCTTTCAGAAAAATCGTGGCTATCCATTTAAAGGAAGAAAGGTGGACAACAGATCTCCTACAGGTAAATTTGGTAAAAAGACCAAAGAACCACAATCTTATGCCTGTCAGAAGTTTGGATACCTATTTACTGAATGCCCAAATAGAAAAACTAAGGGCAAGGCAATGGCTGCCACATGGGATGATATAGAAGAGTCAAACTCAGAATCTAGTGACTCAGAGAGTGATGGAGATCAGAAATCTTTGAAAATCCTTATGGTCTCCACTGCTCCAATCACTCTCATTGAAACTGAGAACGAGGAAGAACCACAAGCCACTGAATCATTTCCATCAGATAATGAGGAAGCTGAAAAGGAAGAAGAAGAAGAACAACAAAACAAACTACAAGATGCTTATAATCAACTCTACACCCATAACATCAACATTGTTAGAAGACTTAGAATATCTGAAAATAAAAAGGAATTGCTGCAAAAGGATCTAGTTAAAACTTTGGAAATTAATACACATCTAATTAATGATTTGCAACAATATTATTCAGATAATGATAGACTTGAGAGAATCAACACCTTCCTTAAATTCGAGTCTAGAAAAATAAACAAACAGGTTGAGCAACTAAAAGACAAAAACATTCTCCTTTAAAAAGAAAATCATACACTCCTGTTTAATTTAGAAGAATCTAGAAAAATTGCTAAGCTAAACTATAAGTTTTCCCAGAGTGGTGAGAAGTTAGAAAAACTCTTAGGTATGGGAAAACTTGGAAAGGACAAGAGTGGCTTAGGATATGATAAAACAAAGATTGGAAATGCAGCACCAACAACTGACAAATCTGCTGCTTCAGGTAGCAATAGAAGAACTACTCCAGTGTATCATTTATGTTATGATTTAGGTCATTCTAAGGTTGAATGCTTGTCTCTTAGGAAGACTCAACATAGCTCTGGTCAGAATCATATTGGAAAATTCAAACCAACTAGAGAAGTGCAAAATGTTCAGAGTCAACCTGGGAATATGGATAAAAGAGATTCACATCCACCACCTAAAATGACTAACAAAGAGCAATTGAATCAAGTGGTCGAATTAAACAAGAAAACAAAATCTACCAAAGTTAAAAATCTTGTCACAAAATGGGTAATGAAAGAAAAGAAAAATTACCTTGTCACTCATTCAAATTTTATAACAGGCAATGAAACTAAGTGGTACCAAGATAGTGGATGTTTAAGACATGTCACAAGTGACAAATCTCTTCTTACAAATTACTTAGATCTCAATAATGGGATAGCCACCTATGGAGATGGAAGCACCACTAAAGTAATTGGACAGTGTCATGCCCCAAACTCAAAAACTGGGCTCACAGAATTCCTGATCTCTGAATCTGGTGCCGACAACCTTCGTAGAACCCCATTCTTGGCTCCCAGCGTCCATTCGCCAAGTTCTGATCCTGGAATGTTACGAGGAGGATTTTTTATATCGGTCTAATTCATAATAAGCATAACCAAAGGCATAACCCACGAAAAATAACCAAAAACTTCATTTCATTTCCACTATGATTGAAAACTTAACAAGTACAATGAGCATAAAGGGAAATACAATGATAATGGGTAAAAACTTCAAGTTGATCTGATATGCGCTCCTGCCTCGGCACTGCTATGATCCAACGTCACCTGCATGCAACGGTTGTGCATAAGCTTATGGAAAGCTTAGAGGGTGGTGAAAGTGTGTGCGTAAGGTAGTAATATGATCATGCAATATCAGAGTAATGCGGACTATGCTGATGGATCCATGAATACTATTGGCCGTACCAAGGCCATGAGATGCAAGGTGCAAATCAAGCATACGAGTCCTCATCTAAGTCCACATATCAATACAGCTCAAATCTGGGATATCACCGGGGTCTAGTACACTCTAAACTAGATCTCCGCCCCATTGCGTGCAATAAGGTAAGTGGACGAGACCTCACTATCTGCCTACCAATATCGGGCTCAGCTCATCGATAGCTGACCCATCCCTCGATCTGGTCAAACTTAGCCTAGCTTTGCCCCCTACTCTTGCGTGGGTAAGGTCGCACCCCTTCCAACAGACCACGACATAGTGGAAAGCACGGTCGTCTGGTAATCGGCACTTGACGCTCCTGTACCCACTCGGACTAGACGTTGGAGCAACCTCCTGGTAATATAAGGGTTAAGGGACTTTCATCCAGGGATATCTATAGCACCCCATGTAGAATAAGATTTTCAGTATCCGATCCTACCAACCACGATACGCCTGTGGAGGCTACTTCCCTGATGTCGCTAGGGCATACAGTAACCATGTCACATAATGTGAAATGCATGAATCACACTATCTAGCCCTGCAGCAATCCTGCGCGTATCTTGCACTCATGTAGGGCAACGTCGCCTAACCGAGAGCCCATAAACAATCTGCCCGAAGACATATACTATGATCAGTCACCTCTCATATCAAACATACATATGATGCGTATGATCATGAATTATGGAACTATACTAGATATGTTATAGAGTAATGAACTATCCTTATAACGTAGATGAGCCTAAACGACCTACACATAACAAGTATGGGCCTATCAGTGGCCCTAGGGAGAATTATAATGCAGACATTTAACCAACACTATTCTTACAATATGGACGTGAAACCAACATTGCTCCCAAGGCATGATCCACCATAAATATCATTACACAAGCCATGGGGAATCACACATTGCATTGGATCTTGTATATGTATCCCATTGGGCCTTAATTATATCAAATGGGCCACATCACATGGGCCTTATATTCGTCAAGTGGGCCGCATCAATGGGCCGCACTAATGGTCCTTTTGTACATTGCAATGGGCCATAACCCTTGGGCCTTGAATACATCAAATGCGCCTAATCACATGGGCCTTATGTGTAACAAATGGGCCACACCCATTGGGCCTCATATGTAAATCAAATGGGCCTCAACCCATAGGCCCTAATACATCCCAATGGGCCTTAACCCATGGGCCCCTAATACATCAAATAGGCCTCAACCCATGGGCCTTACATATATCAAGGTGGGCCCCAATGGACTACCATAGATAAATCAAGATGGGCCTCATAACATACCAAGGTGGGGTCCACTTGAACTATGGATCTGTCTCATTCTTTAGCTCATACCATGAAATGAGCTTTTAAAATGGATGGACAGTTTGGATGTAGCACTGCATAATGGTGGTTCCCATATAAATGGATGGCATGGAGAGAACACATGCAACATTGGGTCCCGCCGTCCATCCTTGGACGGTGTGGTGAAAACACATGCACCGTGGTGGGTTCCAACATCCATGGTGGACGGTGTGAATAAAACACATGCATCATTGTGGGTCCCACGTGGGGCCCACCATAATGCTTATTTGTCATCCAACCTGTTGACGTGGTCACACAGACTCAGATGAAGAGTAAAAAAAAATTTCACATTGATTCAAAGCCTCTGTAACCCAAAAAGGGTTTCAATGGCAGACGTTCAAACCCCCACTATTTCCTGCCGTGTGGGCCACCTGAGTCTTGAATACGGTTGATATTTTGAGGGAACCTGCTCCAAGGCAGGGCCCACTAGTTGGACGGTATGAATACTAACATACATCATGGTGGGGACCTGAGGTGGGGCCCACTCCCCCTGTCCGTCCAACGTCAGACGCAAGATGCTATTGTGTCCTGACGTCAGCGGCAACAGTAGACACTACTGCCTTAGTTTTTATTTTTATTTTTATTTTTGAAAACTCTTTTTTTTTAATGTTTTACCTATGTGGAGCCCGCTTCAAGTGAATCCACTCCAGCCATTGGATTACATAGTCCATAGCAGGTCCATCAAGCCCAATATTGGGCCTGTTTCGGCGTGTAGAAAAATCCGGGAAACTTTAAACGGTGAAGATCACTGTTTGCTAAGGTATGGCCCACCAGATGCTTCAATCAACCTCATTTTTCGGCTCAACGCCTAAAATGAGTTGGTATATAGGATAGACGGCGTGGATTGAATACATACATCAAGGTAGGGCCTACATGAATGGCTCACCCAAATGGCCTTAAACTAAGGCTAAATGATGGTGTTTTCACCCTCACGTCTAGAGAGAGCGTCTCTGGACTCTCTTTTTTTTTTGTTTGGGCGTATGGTAATCTTAAGGTGGGCCCTGCTTAGGTGGGCCACCTAATAATAGATGGTGTGGATATAACCCCTATATAAAGTGGGGTCCATTCAAGTGGCCTCACAACTACATCATCATACAAAAGGGAAACAGAGAGAGAGAGAGAGAGAGAGAGAGAGAGAGAGAGACATGGGACACGTGTGATGGAGGGACCCTGACACTATGGGCCCTCCCTTGCATTCAATCATACATCAAGTGGGTCCCATTACACATGGGTCCATCGAAATTGAAAATCAACGGTGGAGATCCTTTCCCCACCAATATGGAGGTCTAGATGACCTATTTAATGCAAGGAAATAAACATCATGATGGGGTCCATGGAGATTGATCACATCATGGAATGATCATGATGATCAAAGTGGGCCATCGGCCACATCTTAGGGTCCCAAGTGAGATCTAAACCACTGATCGGTATCCCTCACTTGGCCCATCATGAAAACATAAAAAACTAGCCTATAGAAGCACCCACCATTCGATCTTCTTACTCCCTTGGCTTCCTTTGCTCCTTAGTTTTGATTCCAATGGAGGAGATGAAGTTTGGATGGTTGAGATGGGAGATGAGAGGGTAGGAAAGGTGGGCCACACTTGTATCTTGGAAGAGAGGGAGATGCCTGGACATGTGGAGTTCTTTCTCTTGCTTAGGAATGAGTTTGAAAATGAAAGAGAGAGAGAGAGTTGTAAAGGGAGAGAGAGTGATGGGTGATGGAGTGATGGATGTGGTGAGTGATGGGTGTAAGAGACTTTTTTGATTTTTGTGATTTTTGGTGTAAGAAAGGTATGGGCTTGTAAGAAACTTTTTGACTTTGGGGTTGCTTGGGAATGGGTGAAAGGTAATGTGTACTTGACATGTACTTGACCCTTGATGGGATTGAATGATGGATTGAGGTGACATGTTGCAGAGATTTTCTTGGGTTTTGCAACGCACGACGTTTTCCTTACACCGAACGCTGGCCCACATCTCCTGACCAAGGTATCGCCTCTGTGCGCGAGTCTTAGCATCGGAACCATGGCGATGACGCGGTCGCTATGGCATAAGTCTCGAGTTAAGTCAACTCGGGTTGACAGCGTGTGAATCAGGGTCGCGTGAAAATGCCAGTTAAGGGTCGAAAGTTGCTAGAATTTGATTGGAAAGTCCGTGAAAGTCTAGAGAACGGTACAGTCTAGGATACAGGGTTTATAGACAGGGAATTATTAAAGGAATACAGTTGCTCAAAAATGAGAATGCCTTTTGCATAAAAGGATTAACACATAATCTTCTAAGCATTTTCTCAAATATATGACAATGAGCATGTGGTTACATTCAACAAGGAAAAATGTGAAATCCTGGACCTCTCAGGAAAATCCATGATGAAGGGTTCTTGCACAAATAACCACTGCTATGTCATCAAATGTGAAGGAAAGGATGATCCCTATGCCTAGAAATACTGAGCATAGAAAAAAAAGTCTAGGTCATGCATCAAGATGTGGATATTTGCATTTGAAATCTCTCACCTCAATCTTTTTGCATATAAACACTCCAATGTTTATAATTTTGATTTGTACAATGCTTGTACAAAATTTTACGGTGTATATGTAACGCCTGTGAAAAATCCGTACTTGGGCTCGAGTACCAACTCGACCCGAAATCGCGTAGAATTAATTTCCATGGAAATTAAGCGTAAGTTAGCTAGCGCAACGCTAGAGTAGCTGGGAAATAGTCCCTGATCACTTTAAATACGTTCTACAAGACCCAAATCGAGTAGAACAAACAACTCTACAATACTTTATAACCTCGGATCAAACTCTAAGCAGGTTTGTTCTCTGGACCACTTTGAATTCTTATATTGGATTTAGACCGCGCGTCGAAGGTCCGATACCTCCTATCTTAGACCGTTAGAACCGCCCAGCTGGACTTGACAATCATCTCGAAAATCAAGTCAAACCGATAATCACAGACTATTTCGTTGAACCCGGACGGAAGAGACCGCGAATAGGGACAGAATTGGAATTTCAAATTCAAATCTGGCACACGACTTGACACGTCAGTATTAAGCGTTCTGACCGTCGGAATTCATCCAGATTACACCCTCGGATCAGGAAAATTTTTTATTTATTATCATGAGACTTTCAGCCCTGATCTACGTGCGGTGACCGCTGAACTGAAACTGGTCCGCCACGTGCGATCTGCGAACCCTGCCAGACTGAAAACTTAATACATGCTACATCTGGTACGCATGAGCTTAAGTCCGATCGCAATCGACCAGGGGACCACCAGAAAGTAACTTTTGGACCGAAACAGCCCCGAAATGGATAGGCACCAAGTAAACTTCGTTCCGGAGCCTGTTTTTGGCAATTTTAAGCTTATAAAAGGGGTTGAAACCCTCATTTCTCTCTCCCATCCGAAAATTACAAACCCTAGAGAAAAGGAGAGAGAGAGTGGAAGGGATTTTTCCCGTTTCCGAGCCGCCGATTGCTACTGCTTCAGCCACTCTTCCCAATCACCTGGCTGGTGATTTCTCCACTTTTTCAGGTATAAAACAACCCTAGAACTTGCTGATTTGGGGTTTACTTAGATTCACGGCGTGTTAGCTAACGTAACTTGTAAAATAGGTCCTCCTACTGCCGTAGACGAAGCGTACACGCTCCGTTCAAAATCTCGCATCCGTAAGAGACTAGGTGAGGATTTTAGACGCTTTGATTGATGGTTTACAACGCTTTCAATGTCGTTTAATAGTAGATTATCGACGACATAGCCGTTTGACATGTACAACATGCTCTCCGTTTCCTGTTTCGTAAATTAACGAAGAATATGAGATTTAGGGCATTTTAGTCATTTGTAGGAAGTACGGTCTACATTCATATTTTGCTGACGTGATTGACATGGTTTGTTGTCGCATTAGGGAGTTAGGAATGCTTGCATATTTAGTTTGGCGAAGAGATTCGCCTAGTTGCGCACTTTGGGTTGACATACTATATGTAGACTTAAGTGTGTAGTGTAGGTGTTTGTATAAATGCTTGTATTAGTATGTATTGAATTAAATGATGTTAAGTGGTAGTTTGAGATTGATTTCTTAGTTAATATGCTGACCTAAATGATTTCCTACATGTTGACCATATGCATGATTCCATTACATGCATGGAATGTATGTCTTTGAAGATTTGCTTAAGTTGAATGTTATAACATGTGTTAACGTGCTCACATGATTGTATTTCAATTCCAATACTCATACATAGATTGCTGATGTGATTCCATAATTGTTTCGGACTAGACTTAGTCCAGGCAGTCGGTAACCGAGCGAATTCGTGGCTGACTGGTCATAGCCACGAACGACGCGTCGATGAACGTGATTCGTGTTTGAAGTTGGCGGCAGTGGTTAGGCCACGCGAAGTGCTTTACGCACTTCATGTCGTTCGACTTGAGATGCGATCGCGCTAGTCGAGCCCGTCAAGTAACCCGACTGGCCGATGTTTGAAGTTGAGTCATAACTGTTTGAACCTAGGGTACTGAACTTACCATTGTAAACCCAGTTAACCATGGTACCTTGATCCACGAAGACTCATGAGCCGGGCATGGTGGTATGGGACACCATGGTCGAGCTGTCGGCCTACGCTGGGGCCACAAATCTCCCCGTAGTGACTAGTGAGCACCTAGACTCGTGAGCAGATTATGGTGGTATGGGACACTATATTCTAGCTGTCGGCCTACACTAATCAGGCGACGAGTCCTTTGTAGTGACCACGAGCGTATTCTGAGTCCACGGGAGGCGACGACCCTTCCGTTGCAGTAGAGTAAAGTAGGCCTGTATTGATAAGGTGATGGGGGAGCGGTGCAACGAGTGCGAGCAATAGCCCTGGCAGCCCTTGCAGTGACCTACGAAATATACATCGTATGAGATTACTAGGAGTGACGACCCTAGACAGGATCTGTGTTGGGATTGATACAAGGGAAGTACCTTAGTTTCCCAATCCTGCTGTTTGAATGGACTAATAACAACTTGGAAATCATATCACCATAGCATTGCATGTGCCTGGAAGATGTGGAGCGCTCTAGGGAGTGTGGCATGCCGCGGTCGTAAGATGTTGCCGTATGAGGGAGATCGTCAGTGAGGGCATACATCACGTCATGTCATCTTGCATTAACAACAGTATTAGGATTGTCTGATTTACTGCTTTACTATTATCGCGTGATTGAATTGTGAACATGCTAATCTTTGCTCTATGATTCCACTGAGTTGATCACTCACTCCCACGTTACGGGATGGTGTTTGCAACACCCACCAGACCCTGTTGTAGATGCAGGTGAGGCTGAGATCCAGGAGGTGGAGCCAGAGATCGACGAGGACTAGGACGAGTTCTCGTACATGCAGTATCACGATGGCTTCTCGTAGGCGACCTGGATCGATGGGACTTCAGTGGGACTATTTTGAACATTATTTTTTTGTTCATGTATATGTATATGAGACTCGGAGATGTAGTCATACTTTGGAGACAGATGAGATTTACTTTGTTTTTCCATACAGTGATATATATATTGTTTAGTCTTCCGTTTGCTTTTATCACTGGATCTGAAGTATGAATTGCAGTTTTGGTATACTTTTACTCATGTGAATGCTTTAAATCAGACAACATTGAATCATAATCATTTTTGTTACATAAGTGACGGTCTGGAACTCGGGAGTTGAGTTTATACGCGACCCCCGATTTTCAGGGTGTTACAGTATACTATTGATTCATAGATATACTAAAAGTATACATGAAGGGTTGTTTGAATGCTAAAAATTGACAACATTCACCTTTGATATGACTATCGATAAATTAGATGGATTTTCAATTAAATCGACTGAGGATCAATGTCATAGATGATCTCTCGAGTAGCTGAAATGTTGAGACGGCTAGTTTTCCCTAGAACTCTTCATTAAAAATTTAAATCAGGGTATATCGATATCATCGAACCTATGATCGATATAGCAAAGGTTACTACTCGGTAAATATCGGAGTAATAGAAAAAGAGTTTCATTTATTGATCTCAACTTAGTTTTTCTATCTCTTAGAACGGTTTCTCTTACAGAATTCAAATCTTCTTTCACCCCAGGATGTTTAAAGACAATGATCCGATTCTTCCACAAAGTACCTTAACTAAGGGCAAGAAAGGTAAGAAGAATACAACTGCCTCATCTTCATTTTCTGAGTTAGAAATTATGGCAGAATGAGTTGTTCATAGGAAGTGCATTGAACCCTTTGAGATCATCAATCTCTTATAACTGATTGGGTGGAGTATATCATGAATTTTGGAGGTGGATTTCAACATCATCTTATGCATCAGTTTCTGAACCTATTCTACAACCTTGAAAATAATCCTCCACTCATTTCAGTCGTTGCATAAATCAGACTGAGCACATCACTCCCAGACTGATAAGTCATCTGGTTGGTGTAGAAGTCACTAGGATACCTGTATCAGAACAAAACATGAATGGTCTTGGTGTATGGGGAGAAGTTACTCGAGCACTATGTAATGGTGCTACTATACCGAGAAATGCAAAGAATGTTCTTCATGTTACATATCTCAATCTTACATATAAAATTCTTCACAACATTTTCAGTATAAATGTCTATCCCTGTGAAGTCTCTGGCAACAAGCTTTCTCCATACATTCTAAATGTTTTATATGATGTCTATCTCGGTATTCACGTCTGCTTACCCACTCTTATTCTACAACAATTAATTTGGGCATCTTCAGACGAATCACTACACTTCCATTCCCATGTCTTGTGTCCAAGATATCATGACAATTTGGGCTGCCTTCTATTAACGTTCTCCCACACCTGTGTGCCTGGTTCAACCAAGAAGACATCTATAATCTGAATATCATTGCCAATGCACCTTTTAGAGGAAAAATCGATTCAATCTCAGGCAAAGGCTATCCTGTGCATAGCCCCGTCTCTATTGAGAACATTCAGGCTATCATAGAACGAGACACTATACAGGATCTGCTTGATAGGCAATCCTACATAATGAAATGGCTAGATGACTGTGAAGTCTTTCTATTGGAGATCAAAACCATGCTGGTGACTCTGCAAAAGCTACATAACAAATTTTGAATGTCTTACCAGCGCAGTAAAGGCTTTTTTATTATTTATAGTCCGACCAATGCATCACATACTTGGATTCTCCATGAAATGCTTAGGACATAAATATCTTTTTGAATTCCCTTCACTCATATATAGGTGTGATGCATTATTAACTTACAAAGTTTAAAAAGTCTCTTTTTGCTGTTATATTCTCTGAGTGAGGAATTCATTTTTTTTGCCCGTGAATGGGCTTGATTTTTTTGTATTGCTGCTACTCTGGGGTAGTATGTGCATTGGATATTTTTAGATATGGTTGATTATCATTCACTCCTATCTACTGCCATGTTTATATCCACATTCTCCCCGATATGTGGAATGCATATGCTATTTTTTATCATTATTCTATCACTGCTCTATTTGGTCTGATATGCATACATAGTTTCTGAAAATGATGTCTGACTATTCACCTGTTTTGATCATTACACATCTACCTTTTATAAATGCATGTTCTCTGGATGATTGGTTCTTTCAAATACTTCAAACTTCAGTCAATATCAACCGATATACCTTTGTCAATGACGGACAAAAAGGGGGAGAATAAATCAAACACCCTGATGGGAAAATTGTATATTTGTCTATGAATGGTGATACATGTGTTAGGGGGACCAACTACATGTAACGCCCGTGAAAAATCCATACTTGGGCTCGAGTACCAACTCGACCCGATATTGCGTAGAATTCATTCCTTTAGAAAATATGACTAGGGTAGCTAGTGCAACGTTGGAATAGCTGAGAAATGGTCCCTGATCACTTTAAATACGTTCTACAAGGCCCAAAGCGAGTGGAACCAATGGTGCTATAATGCTCTAAAACCTCGGACCAAACTCTAAGCAGGTTTGTTCTCTGGACCACTTTGAATCTTTGTATTGGATCTAGACCGCACGTCGAAAGTCCGATACCTCCTATCTTAGACCGTTAGAACCGTCTAGCTGGACTTGACACTCATTCCAAAAATCAAGTCAAACCGATAATCACAGGCTATTTCATTGAGCCCGGACCGAAGAGAGTGAGAATGGGGTTAGAATTGGAATTTGAAATTCAAATCTGGCACACAATTTGACGCATCAGTATTGAGCGTTCTGACCGTCAGAATACAGCCAAATTACACCCTTGGATCAGGAAAAATATCTATTATATATCACGAGACTTATAGGCCTGATCTTGGTGCGATGACCGTTAAACTGAAACTGGGCCGCCACGTGCGATCTGGGAACCCAACCGGTCTGAAAACTGGATGTGTGCTAGATCCAGTATGCATGAGCTTAAGTCCGACCGCATTTGGCCTGGGGACCTTCAGAAATGCCCTTTTGGACCGAAACGGCCCCGATTTGGTTAGGCACCAAGTAAACATTGTTCCCAAGCCTATTTTGGGCATATTTTAGGCTATAAAAGGGGTTGAAACCCTCACTCCTCTCTTCCATCAGAATTTGAGAGAAGCCCTAGCTTGGGAGAGAGAAAAAGGTGGGAGATTGTGAGAGTGTAGGAGAGTTCTTCCTGCCACTTGTACTACGCATTGCACGTGCTTAAGCAACACACCTCCACCGCTTTCCCGGCGATTCCACCGCGATCCTAGGTAAGTAAAAACCCTAAATAGTTGTTGATTTGAGTTTCCCTTGTTTCCATAGCGATGTAGCTTATGGATCTTGTGTATTAGGCTCCTTACTCGCCGTAGACGAAGCGTATACGCTCCGTTTCAATTCCCGAGTCTACAAGACATAAGGTGAGGATTTTAGACGCTTTGATTGACGGTTCCCAACGCTTTCAATGTCGTTTAATAGTAGATTCTTGACGGCATCGCCGTTTGACATGTACAAAATGCTCTCCGTTTCCCGTTTTGTAAATTAACGAAGAATATGAGATTTAGGGCATTTTAGTCATTTGTAGGAAGTACGGTCTACATGCATATTTTGCTGACGTGATTGACATGGTTTGTCGCCGCATTAGAGAGTTAGGAATGATTGCATAATCAGTTTGGCGAAGAGATTCGCCAAGTTACGCACTTTGGGTCGACATACTATATGTGGATTTAAGTGTGTAGTGTATGTGTTTGTATAAATGCATGTATTAGTATGTATTGAATTAAATGATGTTATGTAGTAGTTTGAGATTGATTTCATGATTAATATGCTGACCTAAATGATTTCCTACATGTTGACCTTATGCATGATCGCATTACATGCATAGAAAGGATGCCTTGAGGATTTGCTTAAGTTGAATATGCATGGGAAGTATGCCTTGAAGATTTGCTTAAGTTGAATGTTATAACATGTGCTAACATGCTCACATGATGTATTTCAATTTCAATACCTTTGTATGGTGTTAATGTAATTCCATAGATGTGTGGGACTTGACTTAGTCCAGGCAGTCGGTAACCGAGCGAATTCGTGGCTGACTGGTCATAGCCACGAACGACGCGTCGATGAATGTGATTCGTGTTGAGAGTTGGCGGCAGTGGTTAGGCCACGCGAAGTGTTTTACGCACTTCATGTCGTTCAATTCGAGATGCGATCGCACTAGTCGAGCCCGTCAAGTAACCCGACTGGCCGATGTTTATTCACCTTGTATGTATCATAACTGCTTGAACCTAGGGTACTGAACTTACCATTGTAAACCCTATTAACCGTGGTACCTTGATCCACGAAGACTCATGAGCCGGGCATGGTGGTATGGGACACCGTGGTCGAGCTGTCGGCCTACGCTGGGGCCACAAACCTCCCCGTAGTGACCAGTGAGCACCTTGACTCGTGAGCAGATTATGGTGGTATGGGACACTATATTCTAGCTGTCGGCCTACACTGATCAGGCGACGAGCCCTTTGTAGTGACCGCGAGCGTATTCTGAGTCCACGGGAGGCGACGACCCTTCCGTGCAGTAGAGTACAGTAGGCCTGTATTGATAAGGTGATGGGGGAGCGGTGCAACGAGTGCGAGCAACAGCCCTGGCAGCCCTTGCAGTGACCTACGAAATGTGCATCGTATGAGATTACTAGGAGTGACGACCCTAGACAGGATCCGTGATGGGATTGATACAAGGGAAGTACCTTAGTTTCCCAATCCTGCTGTTTGAATGGATTAATAACAACTTGGTAATCATATCACCATAGCATTGCATGTGCCTGGAAGATGTGGAGCACTCTAGGGAGTGTGGCATGCCGCGGTCGTAAGATGTTGCCGTATGAGGGTGATCGTCGGTGAGGGCATACATCACGTCATATCATCTTGCATTAACAACAGTATTAGGATTTGTCTGATTTACTGCTTTACTATTATCGCGTGATTGAATTGTGAACATGCTAATCTTTGCTCTATGATTCCACTGAGTTGATCACTCATTCCCACGTTACGGGATGGTGTTTGCAACACCCACCAGACCCTGTTGTAGTTGCAGGTGAGGACGAGATCCAGGAGGTGGAGCTAGATGTTGACGAGGACCAGGATGAGTTCTCGTATATGCAGTATCATGACGGCTTCCCGTAGGCGACCTGGATCGAGGGGACATCAGTGAGACTTTTCTTTTTGAACATTATTCTTTTGTTATGTATATGTACATGAGACTCAGTGATGTAGTCATACTTTGGAGACAGATGAGATTACTTTGTTTTTCCATACAGTGATATATACATTGTTTAGTCTTCCGCTTGCTTTTATCACTGGATCTGAAGTATGAATTGCAGTTTTGGTATACTTTTACTCATGTGTATGCTTTAAATCAGACAACATTGAATCATAACCATTTTTGTTGCATAAGTGACGGTCTGGAACTCGGGAGTTGAGTTTATACACGACCCCCGATTTTCAGGGTGTTACACTACATCAAGATGGGGGAGAATGCTGTTAGGGGGAGCAGCTATTGATTGTGTGTATGGTTTCACTAGAACTTGTACAATTGTGTAAATTACATATACATATACAATTTAAGATGTGTTTGTCTAGATATTGTTCTAGGGTGTTTTGGTATTTTGTCACGTAATTGACAAATGGGGAGATTGAAAGTGCCCCGGTTTATCAATTAGCGTGAGTGTTGAGTCAACTAGATAGAAGCTCCATAGGAAGATCAATCAACTATCTGCCTCAACCGGATGTGTGCCCGAACTCGCCACAGGTAAATCTAAGCCTCACATCTCATGTCCCAAAACACCAGGTAAATAAAACCCTTTAAATTGGTTAGAATATCATAAGGTTTTTGGGTTAGAAAACTTTTTTACGAATTCAAAAAATCTCTAAGTTTTCTACTTCTGTCGATTTATCGATAGACAGATCGATATAATTGAGAAGTGTTGTTGATGTAATCGATAATCAATCGATACCATCGAAATGAGGACAAAAGATGTCCAGCAACCACATGTTCATCTGGACGGAATTATTGATGTATCGATACCCCTGTCGATATCATCGATATTTGAAACTCGAGTCTATTGAAGTCGACTCGATAAAATCGACAGCAGAGAATTTGTGTTTCTATTTTTTTATATATAGAAAATCATGTAGACCTTCAATATATCGAAGTACTCCTTGATATCCTCAGAATTAAAAGACTGATGATATCAGAAGGCCTTTGATAATATCGATCATGGACACAGTTTTCCGACAACATTTTTTAGGTAGTTTTATCTTGGATCAAGGGTCACTCGATAGAATCTATATTCAAATATCGATGATATCGAGGTCGGGTCGATAGCATCGAGAAAGGACATTATTTATCCAGTAAGCTTATAAGAAAATCCTTTGGATTTAATAATGTATCGACACTACTATCGATATCATTAACATTCAAATTCTGATGATATCGAGTATACTTCGATCATATCCTTGACCTGAAATATTTCGAAGGCATTGTCTCTCTCATTTTCAAATATCGAGGAATCGATCCTCGTGTTGATGAAATCAGAGTTCGAAATCCGATGACATTGACGCAGGTTTTGATCTCCTCAACCCAACTGGAAAAAGGTTTCAAAAGCGTATGACATTTGAGTTTGTGTCATCGAGTGGCCGGCCGATGCAATCGAGAGTATACGCTTGATGATATTGACTCTGCTTAATGATATCGAACTCTGTCATAAATGTGACCATTTTATATCCGTTGGAACTTTTTTCTTATATATAGAGAGGTTGTCTTTAGTTGCTGATAGAGAAAGAAGAGAGTATTTTTGAGTGTTTAACCATAGATCATTTACCCAAAGCCCTTTCTTTCAAGGGAGTTCATTCTCTAATCCACCCTCATCATTGATATTCAATAGAGTGGATTGAGGAATGAACTTCCACATTCAAGGATCCTCCAGCTACCACCTTAATGGAAAATCATTAAGTTCAGATACCTTGAATGTATAGATGATTGGAATCACTCTATCTCATTTATAGGAAAATATTTGAGAGTAAGATTCCATCATAACCTTGACCCAACCTATTTCCATGCATTGGTATATCTTCTGAGTTGTGGTTTAAGGAAGCAGAAGATTCTTCATCAACAAAGGAGGAGATCTTCAACAGCGAGCTAAAAGAGACTCATCTACTTATCTATAAGTTATCAGAATTCTGAGGACCCTTGTGATCATTCCTTTGTAGGATTGGTCTAAAGTGTTTCTCACCCCTTGCAAGTCCTCTAGGAGGCCTCCAGTGGGATTATACGTGGTGGGTGCGTTATGTTAACCCTTGCTCTGTGGAGAGCATAAACAGTTAGGGTCTTATGGAAGATCCTTGGCTAATGTGTCTAAAAGTGGGTGCGTTCTGTTGACCCTTACTCGTGAGAGTATAAACAGTTAGCTTAGGTGTAGGTTGTAAAGGTTAAATGTGAACCTGATTTAAAACCTTGGGTTTAGGGTGAACCATGCGAAATCTCCTTAGTGAAATCTAGTACACTCAAAGGTTGAGTGCGGTTATCGGGAGTGGAGTAGACAAGTGGTCGAACCACTATAAAAATGATTGTGTTAGAGATTGTTATTATCTTTCATTTGTTTATATGACTTTCTTAAATACTTTCATATCTAATTATCTAAGATCACAACTCACACACACGCATAGTCACATCCATCATAAACTCGTTTGCATATTATTCATCTCTCAAATAGTTTGTGATTGGATTCTCTACTGAGCTTGGAAGCTAGTAGAGTTGTTCTTGAGTAATCCTAATATATGCTTGTTATATGGATTAGAGTGATCGGATTTTAAATTTTTATAAAATTATTAAAACGTCCTATTCACCCCCCTCTAGGACATATCGGCATCTTCATACTTCAACTAAAGCAGTCTTTACCACAATTTCAAATAGATCCCACCACTATTGGGCCTTCCCTAAACAATGATACATCAAGTGGGTCACATAACAAGTAGGCCCTAGAACAAGATTCAACGCTTGATCACCCTCCTTTCCTTCTTCTTCCTCCCCGGTGCTCCAAGGCTCCTAAGAATCTCCTTCAATGGTAGAGATGATAATCTAAGGGTTGGATTGAGTGGTAGGAAGGTGGGCCACACTTAACTTTTGGGAGAGCTTGAAGAGCATGGACGTTGGATGTTTCTCTTAAGAGTTGGAGAGTTATTATTAGAGAATGAGAGAGAGAGAGAGAGAAGTGATGGATGAAAAGAGGTGGATGGAGTAGGTGTTATAAGAAAGGAGATGGAGAGGTATGGGTTGGCTTGATTTTGTGTAAAAGAGGAATGGGTGGGGAGAGAGAGAGTTAACTTAGGGAAAAGAGGGAATAGGTGCTTATACTTGGGATAGGGTGAGGTGGCATCCGAGTATGGAGGATGTACTTGACTTGATTGATGTGATGGATCATAAAGACTCTTGAAATTCACAACGTGTGGTGTTTCTTTGGAATGAACGCAGGCCCACATCTCCTAGCCTAGGTATTCCTCGGCACGAGAGACACGACGTTGGAACCGTGGCGACAGCGTGGTCGCTAGGGTACAAGTTTCGAGTCGAGTCAACTCTGATATACAGGGCACAACTTAGGTTAGCGTGCAAACATCGGATACAGGTCTTGGGTTGCTGGAATTCGAAAGGGAGGATCGCTGGAGTGTATGGTACAGTACATACTAGGATACAAGCCTTACATCACCTCTCACAGTCAATGCATAAACTTATCCCATTTCCTTGGATTCCTCCAAAAAGTCCCTTATGGCTAGGAGAGAACGTCCCTCGACTTTAGAAGCTTTGGCTTACTCATCCAGATCCATAGAGGTGAGTATGGATTTTCAACTATCCATGACAAAAATGTATACATTATCCTATCCTCTAGGAGTGGTGACACGATCTGATTGCCCTGATGGACTAAATAATATATGAAAAGTCTCTATGTCAAATATGTCGCATACTAATTGGTCCTTATAATGTTTACTAATTGAGAAGGATTCAATTACCTTCATCTCACTAACCTTCTTAAACAAGCCGATTGTGTATGAGAAATGATGTCCTTCCATCTTTAGTCGCAACTTCTCCACCATGATTTTGGAGATAATATTCTCGTTGCTCCTTACTTCTATGATCACATCACAGACTTTTTGATTCACTATACACCTTATTCGAAAGATGTTATGTCACTGCGGTGTACCTCATTCTTCGACATATACAATAGTTCCCTTACTATTAGGGATTCACCATGATCTTGCGAAACCCAATTTGCTTCGTCTGCGTTATCATTAATGATGTGTTCTACTTTATCAATTTTTAGGTCTTCCTCTATATTCTTAACACTTCCATCATTAATAGCAAGGTTAGCCACTCATTGTTAAGGACATGTGTTTCATAAGTGACCTAATTGGCCACATCGGTAACAATGGTTTGGACTTAGCCGATTGTAGGGGTTCGAGATCCTTCTCAGGTTGACAATAGTAGTTGTGGATTTTTGAGGTCTCTTTTGTTTGCTTCCCAACTCTTATTTCGCAAGTGTAGGAGGTTATGGACGCCCCCTACAGGTTTTCCCCTCGACATGTGGTGCTCCCTAGAAAGGACTTGCAATGGCTACCCTATTGGCAGGGTAGGCTTGTGTGTTGGACCATTCAAGCTGTATTTATGCTTGGGTGGCCAGCTTGATCACTTTATTCATCATCTAAATAGGCTGCATATGAACTCGATCTTGGATTACAATACGTAAACCATCATTAAATTGAGCAACTTGTTGCGATTCAGCCTCAACTAAATCATTTCACGCTCCTAAATGATAAAATTTCTTCGCATTATCCCTCTCCACTTGACTACTCTATCAATAATTTTGGTATTGGTAGAACAATACATTATCGTAATCATTAGGGAGGAATTAAGCATGCATCAATTATTTCATTTGCTGCCACATGTGGATTGGTGCATTTATTTGTCTTATTCATGTGAGCTAAAGTTATTCCCACTAAGCTGCAAGTCCTCCCTTTAACTTGTGTAACGCCCTAAAAATTGGGGGTCGAGCATAACTCAGCTCCCGAGTTCCAGAACATTACTTATGCAAAATTTCTAATGATGGATGGATGTTGTCTGTATAAGTGCATAAAACATGAATTAGATTAAGCCAAATCAACAAACATAATCTAGGGACAGTTGTTATACGCAAGCAAAAGACTGAAATGAATATATAAACTAGTGTAAGTCCCCAAAGTATGTATGCAATGATAGGTCAATATTTACAAGTGTTGTGTCAAGATATAAAATGTCAAAAGGAATGTAATAGTCCTCTTCAAGTATAATCCCTGAAGCCCCATCGATCCGGACTCGACTCACGCGAAACGGCCCGAAAATTGCATGTAAGAGAATGCCTCCTCATCACCCCCGAACTCTAGCTCTGCCTCATGGGTCGCATCATCGTCTGCAACTAAGACAAAGTCTGGTGGTGTTTAACACCATCCCAGAACGTGGGAGTGAGTGATCAACTCAGTGGAGCTATATATCAAAGGTTAACATATTATCAATTCAGTCAAGCAGTAATGATAAAGCAGTACAATGAAACATGTCCTAGATATTCTTGTTAATGTAAGAATGATATGTCATAATGATGCATGCCCTCGCCTGCACTCCCTCAGCATCTTTATCTCACGGCGCGCATGATAACCACCCGAAAGTGTTCTTCCATGCCAAAGCGCATGCAATGCAGTGGATGAACGTGATTACCAAGTTCATATTAGTCCTTTTCATACATCCAGATTGGGAAGCTAAGGTACCTCCCTTATATCAATTTTCAAACAATCATCCATTCTATGGCCGTCAATCCTAGTAAATTTCATACGATGTTATAGTTCTAGGTCACTGTAAAGGGCTCGTCACCAATTAATATAGTCCTAGTTATACCGGTAACGCCCGTGAAAAATCCATACTTGGGCTCGAGTACCAACTCGACCCGAAATTGCGTAAAATTAATTCTTTTAGAAAATATGACTAAGTTAGCTAGCGCAACGCTAGAGTAGCTGGGAAATAGTCCCTGATCACTTTAAATACGTTCTACAAGACCCAAATCAAGTAGAACCAACGACTCTATAATACTCTATAACCTCGGACCAAACTCTAAGCTGGTTTGTTCTCTGGACCGCTTTGAATCTTTGTATTGGATCTAGACCGCGCGTCGAAAGTCCGATACCTCCTATCTTAGACCGTTAGAACCGCCTAGCTGGACTTGACACTCATTTCGAAAATCAAGTCAAACCGATAATCACAGGCTATTTCATTGAGCCCGGACCGAAGAGAGTGCGAATAGGGATAGAATTGGAATTTTAAATTTAAATCTGGCACACGACTTGACGCATCAGTATTAAGCGTTCTGACCGTTAGAATTCAGCCAGATTACACCCTCGGATCAGGAGAAATTTCTATTTTATATCATGAGACTTTCAGCCCTGATCTACGTGCGGTGACCGCTGAACTGAAACTGGTCCGCCACGTGCGATCTGCGAACCCAGCCGGACTGAAAACTTAATATGTGCTAGATCTAGTACGCATGAGCTTAAGTCCAATCGCATTCGACCAGGGGACCACCAGAAAGCATCCTTTGAACCGAAACAGCCCCGAATTGGATATGCACTAAGTAAACTTTGTACCGGAGCCTATTTTCGGCTTTTTTGGGCTTATAAAAGGGGTTGAAACCCTCACTCCTCTCTCCCATCCGAAATTGCAAGAAACCCTAGATTGGGAGAGAGAAAAGGTGAGAGTTTGAGAGAGAGTGTAGAAGGGATTTTTCCAGTCTTCGTGCCACCTGTTGCTAGTGCCTAAGCAACACCTCCTGATCACCAAGCTGGTGATTCTTCCACGTTTTCAGGTAATAACTAACCCTAGAAGTTACTGATTTGGGGATCACTAAGATCCATAGCTTTTTAACCAATAGATCTTGTAAAACAGGTTCTCTTATCGTCGTTGACGAAGCGTATACGCTCCGTTCGAAACAACACGTCTATAAGAGAGTAGGTGAGGATTTTAGATGCTTTGATTGACAGTTTCCAATGCTTTCAATGTCGTTTAATAGTAGATTATTGACGGCATCGTCGTTTGACATGTACAACATGCTATCCGTTTCTTGTTTCATAAATCAACGAAGAATATGAGATTTAGGGCATTTTAGTCATTTGTAGGAAGTACAGTTTACATTCATATTTTGCTGATGTGATTGACATGGTTTGTTGTCGCATTAGGAAGTTAGGAATACGTGCATAATTAGTTTGGCGAAGAGATTCGCCTAATTGCACACTTCGGGTCGACATACTATATGTAGACTTAAGTGTGTAGTGTATGTGTTTATATAAATGCTTGTATTAGTATGTATTGAATTAAATGATGTTATGAAATAGTTTGTGATTGATTTCTCAATTAATATGCTCACCTAAATGATTTCCTACATGTTGACTATACGCATGATTTCATTACATGCATGAAATGTATGTGCTTGAAGATTTGCTTAAGTTGAATGTTATAACATGTGTTTACATGCTCACATGATTGTATTTCAATTCCAATACTCTTACATAGATTGCTGATGTGATTCCATAATTGTTTGGGACTAGACTTAGTCCAGGCAGTCGGTAACCCAGTGAATTCGTGGCTGGCTGGTCTTAGCCACGAACGACGCGTCGATGAACGCGAGTCGTGTTTGGAGTTGGCGGCAGTGGTTAGGCCACGCGAAGTGTTTTACGCACTTCATGTCGTTCGACTTGAGGTGCGATTGGGCTAGTCGAGCCCGTCAAGTAACCCGACTGGCCGATGTATGTTCACCCTGTATGAGTCATAACTACTTGAACCTAGGGTACTGAACTTACCATTGTAAACCCTGTTAACCATGGTACCTTGATCCACGAAGACTCATGAGTTGGGCATGGTGGTATGGGACACCGTGGTCGAGCTGTCGGCCTACGCTGGGGCCACAAATCTCCCCGTAGTGACCAGTGAGCACATAGTCTCGTGAGCAGATTATGGTGGTATGGGACACTATATTCTAGCTGTCGGCTTACACTGATTAGGCGACGAGTCCTTTGTAGTGACCGCGAGCGTATTCTGAGTCTACGGGAAGCGACGACCCTTCAGTAGCAGTAGAGTACAGTAGGCCCGTATTGATAAGGTGATGGGGGAGCGGTGCAACGAGTGCAAGCAACAGCCCTGGCAGCCCTTGCAGCGACCTACAAAATATACATCGTATGAGATTACTAGGTGTGACGACCCTAGACAGGATCTGTGTTGGGATTGATACAAGGGAAGTACCTTAGTTTCCCAATCCTGCTGTTTGAATGGATTAATAACAACTCGAAAATCATATCACCATACCATTGCATATGCCTGGAAGATGTGGAGCACTTGAGGGTCGATTGCATGCCGCAGTCATAAGATGGTGCCGTATGAGGGAGATCGTCGGTGAGGGCATACATCACGTCATGTCATCTTGCATTAACAACAGTATTATGATTGTCTGATTTACTGCTTTACTATTATCGCATGATTGATTTGTGAACATGCTAATCTTTGCTCTATGATTCCACTGAGTTGATCACTCACTCCCACATTACGGGATGGTGTTTGCAACACCCACCAGACCCTGTTGTAGATGCAGGTGAGGCTGAGATCCAGGAGGCAGAGCCAGACTTCGACGAGGACCAGGACGAGTTCTCATACATGCAGTATCATGATGGCTTTGCGTAGGTGACCTAGGTTGATGGGACTTCAGTGGGACTATTTTGAACATTTAATTTTGTACATGTATATGTATATGAGACTCAGAGTTGTATTCATACTTTAGAGACAGATGAGATCTACTTTGTTTTTCCTTACAGTGATATATATATTGTATAGTCTTCCTCTTGCTTTTATCACTGGATCTAGAGTATGAATTGCAGTTTTGGTATACTTTTACTCATGTGAATGCTTTAAATCAGAAAAAATTGAATCATAATCATTTTTGTTGCATAAGTGACGGTATAGAACTCGGGAGTTGAGTTTATACACGACCCCCGATTTTCAGGGTGTTACAAGTTGGTATCAGAGCATGAATAAGAGTATACTGGGCCTGGGTTATGGTCTCGCGATGTACGTTTTTGCTTCCTTTGACTTAGGTGGGTGCGAGAAGGGTCTAGAAACACTTCTAGAATCGCAGATTCGCCAATAGGCGAAGTCTATTCGAATCGATCACATGATCGAGTCTGTAACGCATCTCGGGTCGCGTGAAGCAACCCGAATAGCTCCTAGGTCATGGAAAGTCGGGTTGAGACGTTCTTTGAATGATATTAAACCCGTAAAAGTAAATCCTTGGGCCGTGGGATGACCACGACTCCTGTATTCAATCGTCAGGGCTTAAAAATCCCGTTTCACCAAAAATCTTTAAAATTCTTCCTCTCACCATTCCAATCTTCATTTCTTTCTTATCTATTTTATGTTAGGCATCAAAAATAATGTGAAAATAACATAAAATAATACTTTCACAAAATTTTACAGTGAATAGTAAAATTTCATGAAAAATGGCCATAAGGCCATTCTAACTTCACTTTCTTTAGTAACTAAGGGTCTAGATGGATGTACTAGATCATTCTATCCCAAAATCATATGCTGCATAATAGGGTTTTGTATTCGGGATTGCAGATTGGCCCCGAAAAGCCCCGAACACATGTTTGGGCCTATGTAGGTCAAAATACTATGAACCAAGGGTTGGACCGTACATATCTGGGGTCCTTGGACCATGGGGGACCAAACCCATCTGGTCCCACCGACTAGATGCACCACCAGTCGGCGATGCCATCGCCGATCCGGCGATGCATCGCCATACAGGTGGGCCCACTTGAAGTGATTTTTGGGCGCACGCCCTATCTTGGGTCGAGTGCACCCCCCATGTAGAGTTCGACCGAAGAAAACCCATAAAACTTACATCTCCTTCACAAACAGCCCTCCCCATAGCCCTATTTGCATTTTCCAGCAACTATCTCCAAAAATCTGTGATTCCAAACCACCCTAGATCCATCCGTGGCCAAAAACCACCACCCTCCATCGTTCCTTTGAAGTTAGCAGCCCTCCTTCTTAAAGATTTCATCCTTTTGAGCTCCAAAAACCCCCAAATCGAGCTGAAATCGTGAGGTGCTCCATTCCACTTTTTTATTTTCATTTCTCCTTGAAAATACACCCTTGGGAAGCTTGAAGCATCCCTCTACGACGCCTAGATCTCCCTTTTCCAGATCGGATAGCCACTTCTTCGCATTTTCTTCATTTTTCATGGCTTTCGTGGAAGCCATTTTAGGCCTTTTATCACTCTCCTCCATCTTATCTTTGATGGGTAAAAGGAAGACTGCAGTAGACGAGACTGGGCCAAGTCGCCCTGCTCAATCGAGGAGACCGCGGGGTGGTGCCGCAAGTTCAAACGCCGCCACAGGTCCAGCTACAGCCCTAGAGTGTCGTACAAAGTGGGATTTGGATCCCCATAATCACCTTGGGCGAGTAATTCTATCAGAGATGCCTCACGGTCAATACACTGATCGCAAAGTGTTGTTTGAGGCAGACGTGGAAGGACGATTGTTCGACGAATTTTTATTGTTCAAGCGCATTGAAGCTGTGCATTGGGGTCTGATCTTTGAAGCTCACGCTCGTGCTAATGTGAGCACCGTTCGTGCCTTCTACGCTTGTATCCAGAATCCTACCTTGGAGCCATTGCAGTTTAAAATCCCTTTTGGTAGAGATCGGATGGCTACGATTGATGTGCGACTGATTGCGCGACTTCTGAATGTGCCTCTTGGTGATGTTCATCCTAGTGAGAAGAATCTGAGTAGGCGTGAACGAGATCGCCACACCAGGTTTCTGTGCGGTAAGTTGATTCCATGGCAGTCTAATAATAGCCTTAAGGCGACGTATATGTCTGATGATTTGTGCCTACTGCACCATATCTGCACGTTCAATGTTTATCCCAGGTCGACGAATCACATTGAATGTACACGCCTTATGGTCGATTTCTAAACCCATAAGTGTGAATCCTTGGGCCGCGGGACAACCACGACTCCTGTATTCAATCGCCAGGGCTTAAAAACCCCGTTTCACCAAAAATCTTCAAAATTCTTCCTCCCACCGCTCCAATATTCAATTATTTCTTATCCTTTTCATGTTAGGTATCAAACCTAATGTTAAAATAACATAAAATCATACTTTTAAAAAATTTTACAGTGAATAGTAAAATTTCATGAAGAATGGCCATAAGTCCATTCTAACTTTTCTTTCTTTAGAAACTAATGGGCTAGATAGATGTACTAGCTCCTTATACCCCAAAATCATATGCTGCATGATAGGGTTTTGTATTTGAGATTGCAGATTGGGCTCAGAAAGCCTCGAACTCATGTTTGGGCCTATATAGGTCAAAATATAATGAACCAAGGTGGGGCCCATAGTTATTTGGTGTCCCTGGACCATGGGGGACCAAACCCATGTGGTCCCACCAATCGAACAGGTGATCAGTTGGCGATGCATCACCGAATCAGTGATGGCATTGCCGACCACCATGGTCCGTTGGATTTGTGCTTTGAGATCTGGGGGTATTTTGGGTACTACACACCCCTCATGTGTGGTTCATGTGTAGAAAACCCCAAAATCATGCACTTCCTTCACAAACAGCCCTTCCCATAGCTCCATTCTCATTTTCCAGCTGCTATCTCCAAAATTTGTGATTCCAAACCACCCCTAAATCCATCCTTGGCCAAAAATAACCACACTCCATCTTTCCTTTGAAGTTGGTAGCCCTCCCTCTTGAAGATTTCATCTTTTGGAGCTCTAAAACCCCCCAAATCGAGCTGAAATCGTGAGGTGCTCCATTCCTCTTTTTCATTTTCATTTCTCCTTGAAAATACATCCTAGGGAAGCTTGAAGCATCCCTCTACAATGCCTAGATCTCCCTTTTTCAGTTTGGACAGCCACTTCTTCGCATTTTCTCTATTTTTTATGGCTTTCGTGGAAGCCATTTTAGGCCTTTACTCACTCTCCACTATCCTATCTTTGATGGGTAAAAGAAAAACCGTAGAAGATGAGGCTGGGCCAAGTCACCCTGCTCAATCGAGAAGATCGCGGGGTGGTGCCGCAAGTTCAAGCGCCGCCGCAGGTCCAACCACAGCCCGAGAGTTTCATACAAAGCGGGATTTGGATCCCCATACTCAACTCGGGCGAGTGATTCTAGCAGAGATGCCTCACGGCCAATACACTGATCGTAAAGTGTTATTTGAGGTGGATGTGGAAGGACGACTATTTAGCAAATTTCTGTTGTTCGAGCGCATTGAAGCTGCGCATTGGGGTCCGATCTTTGAAGCTTGTGCTCGTGCTAATGTGAGCACCGTTCGTACCTTCTACGCTCGTATCCAGAATCCTACCTTGGAGCCATTGCAGTTCAAAATCCCTTTTGGTAGAGATCGAATGGCTACGATCGATGTTCGGTTGATTACGCGACTTCTGAACGTGCCTCTTGGTGATGTTCATCCTAGTGAGAAGAATCTGAGGAGTAGGCGTGAGAGAGATCGCCGTACCAGGTTTCTATGCGGTAATTTGGTTCCATGGTAGCCTAATAATAGCCTCAAGGCGACGTATATGTCTGATGATTTGTGCCTGCTGCACCATATCTGCACGTTCAATGTGTATCCCACGTCGACAAATCGCATTGAGTGTACGCGCCTTATGGTTGATTTCCTGTATCTGGTGGCCCAGGGAGAGAATGTATGTATGACCACTTTCATCTTACGACAGATAATCCTCATAGCCAAGTCAAGAAGAACATCCGAATCGCTTCCTTTTGGCCGACTGATATGCAAGATCGCGCTTGAGTTTGCTTACAGACTTGGGCCGGAATTGCCAGTTTCGATTCATACCATTGATGAGTCGACTATGGTCAAGATGAAGATTGGGTCTCAGTACCGTAAAAATCAGCTTAAGGAGGATAGCGAGGATGACTTTGATGATGAGGAAGATCAAAGCGAAGAAGAACCTGGAGCAGAAGTTCAGGAAGAAGTTCAGGAAGAGGCAGAAGAGGAGGCTCAGGATACAGATGAGAGCCCTCCTCCTTCTGCGCAGGCTACTAGCGAAGATCGCATTGCTCGGATTGAGGAGAGTCAGATCGCCTTGCGAAGGGAAGTTCAGGAACTTCACGCTGAAGTCGAGGATGCCAAGGCCGTGACGAAGAGGAAATTCGGCAAGGTGACTCGCACCTTGAAGGTTATCCTGTGTTGCTTGCAGGATAAGGGTGCTCCTCCTCCGTCACCCGACTCGGACTAGCGATGCGACCTTAGATGTTGTTGTTAGTAGTTAGTCATTTCCTGCTTTTGTTGTGTAAGCTTGTTAGGGCTAGTGCTTTGCTTATGTTGCTGTTGTAATTTTAACTGTCTTAGTTCCCATGTATTTCTCGTCATGATGCTTGTAAGGATATATCCCTTGTATTGTGACAATTTTGATTAAATGAAATGCATGGAATGCCTTTGACTCCTTGTGTGAATGATTGCGGTGTATTTGTGCTATTGAGACTGACAAGGTTGTGCTCTATTTTGAATATAGGGAATGCCACCTAAGGCTACGCGGAGCACGGTTCGACTTGCATTGAGTGAGCATATGGATCAGATTCCTTCGCAGTCTGACACCCATGCGGACCCTGCTGTGGGCCCGATTCCTGAGACAGTTCATGCGTCTCAACCTACTGCTGGTCCTACAGTTGGACCACCGCCGTTCACACCCTCAGTCAGAGAGCCTTATCGTGCATCTACTTAGACGCAGCACCCGCCATAGCCTGCTCCACCTCCTGACAGATTTGAACAGATGTTGGCTATGATGCAGCAGCAGCAGCAGCTTCTGACTACCATTGTGGGGACATTAGCCCAGGGTGGGGGTGTGACTCCACCTGCACCACCTGATCATCCAGCAGAGGATGCTTATACATATGCCCAGGATGAGGGCACGGCTCATCCTGTGCCGCCTGCTTACCCTGCGGGGAATGCCGCAGATACACGGGGCCTATTAGAGCGATTTCAGTGCTTACGGCCTCCCACTTTTACAGGTTCTCACAGACCCGAGGAGGCGGAGTACTGGCTCGACCGTGTGTCGAAGATATTACGGATGCTTCATTGCACAGAGGCCGAGCAGGTAGAGCTGGCTACATTCCTGTTTGAGTGAGAGGCCAGCCTGTGGTGGGATAGCGTATTGCGGACCGTTGCTGCCGACTATATATGGACATGGGCAGCGTTTGAGTTCCGCTTTCACGAGAAGTATTACTCCCAGACTTACTGGTATGACAGGGAGAATGAGTTTCTCCACCTTAGACAGGCAGCCATGACAGTCACGAAGTATGAGCATCGGTTTACGGAGTTGGGCAGATGCGCATAGGGTGCTTTTTGGAGGGTTTACAACCGGATATTCGGTCGAAGATGTGCTGTGTGAGCATTCCCTCATATGCGGAGTTGATTCACTTGTCTATGCTGGCAAAGCAGGATGTGGATCGACTTGTGCGATCTCGTGGCCCTGTTGCTTCTAGGCCGCCACCAGACATGCAGGACAGGCCCTTCGCGGGCAAGAGGCCTCGTGTCGACCCTCCTACTCGCGCCATAGCGCCAGCACCATCGTTTCGGCGCCCCGAGTTATCGTGCACATATTGTGGGAGGACGGGCCACTTGGCACAGAGCTATTTTTCTCGGATGCAAGACAGTGGGTTCTCGCCGCCGCAGAAGATTGACCGTGCACGTTCACAGGCGATATTAGCACCGCCTATACGGTTAGCTCCTGCGCACCCTTCTTTCAGACCTCCGGTATCGCAGATCAGACAGCTCCACGGCCCTTGACACAGTGGCCGAACTGGCCACAACAGGCTCGGGTTCATGCATTGACAGCTGAGGCAGCTGCGACACCGACTTTTCAGCATTCAGTCTTGTAGGTCACAGCCCATATTGGAGGTACTCCTATTCTTGTGATGGTGGACACTGGTTCCACGATTTCTTTGATATCACGTGCTGTAGTCAGGTGTCTTGGGTTACAGACTATTACCATGGATAGGGTGCGAGTACTTGCAGCTCATGGAGATTATTCAGATGTCACCCAGATGTGTGAGGGTTGTTTGGTTGATCTGGGAGGTAGGACGATGGTTCTTGATCTTGTCGTCGATCCCTCTCTTGTTTATCTCGACGTCATTCTTGGCATGGATTGGTTGACTGCAGCGAGGGCCGAGATTGACTGCGAGACTCGTATAGTGACTGTGTACGAGCCAGAGGGTGCATCCTTCACATTTTCAGTGCGGGTAAATCTCCCTTTCCGCATACTTAGTTACGTCACTTTATTACGAGACGCTGGTGCCCAGGTACTTGAGCATACGCTAGTCGTTTCGGAGTTCGGGGATCTGTTCAGGAAGATCCCTGGTTTGCCGCCCCGACGAGAGATCGATTTCACTATCGATCTGGTTCCTGGTTCTACGCCCGTCTCACTACCGACGTATCATATGGCACCATGTGAGATGGAGGAGTTGAGGATGCAGATTGATGGTCTGCTAGAGCTTGGCCTTATACGGCCCAGTGTGTCTCCTTGGGGAGCACAGGTCCTATTGGTGAGGAAGAAGGACGGTTCGATGCGATTGTGTATTGATTATCGCAGGTTGAACCAGGTCACGGTGAAGAACAAGTACCCTTTACCCAGGATCGATGACTTGTTTGATCAGCTGAGAGGAGCGCAGTACCTCTCGAAGATTGATCTTCAGTCAGGATATCATCAGTTGCGCGTCAGGGATGAGGACGTGTAGAAGACAGCATTCAGGACCAGTTTTGGCCACTACGAGTTCCTCGTGATGTCGTTCGGTCTCACGAACGCACCAGCCGTGTTCATGGATCTGATGAACCGGATATTTCGACCTTTCCTCTATCAATTCGTCGTTATATTCATTAACGACATTTTAGTGTACTCTAGGAGTCGAGAGGAGCATGAGGAGCACTTGCGTTTGGTCCTGGATACGCTCAGACAGCATCAGTTGTTCGCATAGTATAAGAAGTGCGACTTCTGGAAGCAGGAGGTGAAGTTCCTGGGACACGTGGTGTCCAAGGATGGCATGGCAGTTAACCTGTCTAAGGTAGCTGCGGTGCAGGACTGGGAGCAGCCTGGTTCTGTCACTGAGGTGAGGAGTTTCTTGGGTCTCGCTGCTACTATCGGCGCTTCATACAGGACTTCTAGAAGATCGCGAGACCCTTATCTCAGTTGACACGGAAGGACGTGAAGTTCGCCTGGAATGACAAGGCGGAGTCAGCTTTTCAGGAGCTGAAGGACAGACTTACATCCTCCCCTGTGCTAGTATTGCCAGAGAAAGGGGTTAGATACACTATATACACTGACGCGTCTAGCGTTGGTTTGGGTTGTGTCCTTATGCAGAGGGACAGGGTAATTTCGTATGCCTCGAGACAATTAAGGAAGCACGAGGAGAATTATCCTACACACGACCTAGAGTTGGCAGCCGTTATATTTGCACTGAGACTCTGGAGACATTACCTCTACGGAGAGGAGTTCGATCTCTTTTGCGACCACAAGAGCCTCAAGTACATATTCACGCAGCGAGACTTGAATATGAGGCAGCGGCGATGGACGGAGACGTTGAAGGACTTCAAGTTTGAAGTCTCTTACCATCCTGGGAAGGCGAACCTTGTGGCTGATGCATTGAGCCGCAAGAAGGCAATAGAGTTTGCTGCTCTGCTGATAGTTTCTGAGTGGGATATGGTTGAGTTTTTATGAGACTTTGAGCAGAAACTCACCGTAGAGGAGCCGTTTGAGTTCATCGCACATGTACAGGTGCGATCTCAGATCGATGACCGAGTCATCGAGGCGCAGAGGGACGATGCGCATCTGACTGAGCTTCGAGAGCAGGCCAGTGATGATGCAGACGCCGACTGGCGAGTTGGTATGGATGAGGGCTTATGTTATTGTGGCCGCCTATGCGTCCCAGATATCTCTGACTTGAGACGAGAGATTCTCGAGGCTGCGCACTGTACTAAACTCGCGATGCATCCAGGCAGTACGAAGATGTATCGTGACGTGAAGAGGACGTATTGGTGAGAAGGTATGAAGACCCACATAACAGAGTTCATGTCCCGTTGTCTCACTTGTCAGCAGGTGAAGGCAGAGCATCGCCGACCACCTGGACTTTTGCAGCCAATGCCGATCGCAGAGTGGAAGTGGGATTTCATTTCCACGGACTTCATTTCTGGGTTACCGAAGACGAGGAAGGGACATGATTCCATTTGGGTGATCGTCGACCGTCTAACGAAGTCGGCGCACTTCCTACCGATTAGAGTTACGAACTCTGCAGACGAGCTGGCCAGATTGTACATCAGAGAGATTGTGCGTCTGCATGGAGTTCTGCTGGAGATCGTGTTGGACAGAGACACGCGGTTCACTTCTATTTTCTGGACTCACATTCAGGAGGCTATGGGTGTGAAGTTGAAGTTCAGTACTGCCTTCCACCCACAGACAGATGGACAGAAAGAGCGGGTGAACTAGATCTTAGAGGACATGTTGCAAGCTTGCGCATTGGACTTCAAGGACAGTTGGGATGATTATCTTGCTTATGTGGAGTTTGCGTACAACAACAGCTTTCAGACGAGTATCGGTATGGCACCTTACGAGGCACTGTATGGGCGACCTTGTCGCACACCGCATTGCTGGGCAGAGGTCGGTGAGCGTAGCTTGATTGGCCCAGAGTTAGTGCAGGCGTCGTCAGAGAAGATTGATATTATTCGACGTCGGCTTCTTACAGCGCAGAGTAGACAGAAGAGTTATGCCGATACGAGACGGAGGCCACTAGAGTTCACAGTTGGGGATCATGTACTTTTGTGAGTTTCCGTATGAAGGGAGTCCTTCGGTTCGGGAAGAAGGGGAAGCTGGCACCGCGATTCATTGGTCCATTCCAGATCCTCGATCGTGTGGGAACAGTGGCTTACTGATTGACTTTACCCATGCCTCTCGCGAGCGTTCACAACGTATTTCATGTTTCTATGCTGAAGAAGTACGTTGCTGATCCTTCCCATATCATCAGATGGGAGCAGGTGCAGTTAGGAGAGGATGTTACTTATATCCTGCGACCGACACGTATCCTAGACAAGAAGGAGCAGGTACTGCGTAGCAAGGTGATTCCCCTTGTGAAGGTATTGTGGACGCATCACTCTGAGGAGGAGGCTACCTGGGAGACAGAAGCCGAGATCAGAAAGAACTACCCACAGCTTCTCGAGGAGTACGAAAAGGTACAAATTTCGAGGATGAAATTATTTATTAAGGGGGGTAGATTGTAACGCCTGTGAAAAATTCATACTTGGGCTCGAGTACCAACTCGACCCGAAATTGCGTAGAATTAATTCTTTTAGAAAATATGACTAAGTTAGCTAGCGCAACGCTGGAGTAGCTGAGAAATAGTCCCTGATCACTTTAAATACGTTCTACAAGACCCAAATCGAGAAGAACCAACGACTCTATAATACTCTATAACCTCGGACCAAACTCTAAGCTGGTTTGTTCTCTGGACCGCTTTGAATCTTTGTATTGGATCTAGACCGCGCGTCGAAAGTTCGATACCTCCTATCTTAGACCGTTAGAACCACCTAGCTGAACTTGACACTCATTTCAAAAATCAAGTCAAACCGATAATCACAGGCTATTTCATTGAGCCCGGACCGAAGAGAGTGCGAATAGGGACAAAATTGGAATTTTAAATTCAAATCTGGCACACGACTTGACGCGTCAGTATTAAGCATTCTGACCGTCAGAATTTAGCCAGATTAAACCCTCGGATCAGGAGAAATTTCTATTTTATATCATGAGACTTTCAGCCCTGATCTACGTGCGGTGACCGCTGAACTGAAACTGGTCCGCCACGTGCGATCTGCGAACCCAGCCGTACTGAAAACTTAATACGTGCTAGATCTGGTACGCATGAGCTTAAGTCCGATCGCATTCGACCAGGGGACCACTAGAAAGCATCCTTTGAACCGAAACAGCCCCGAATTGGATATGCACTAAGTAAACTTTGTACCGAAGCCTATTTTCGGCATTTTTGGGCTTATAAAAGGATTTTTGGGCTTATAAAAGGGGTTGAAACCCTCACTCCTCTCTCCCATCCGAAATTGCAAGAAACCCTAGATTGGGAGAGAGAAAAGGTGAGAGTTTGAGAGAGAGTGTAGAAGGAATTTTTTCAGTCTTCGTGCCACCTGTTGCTAGTGCCTAAGCAACACCTGATCACCAAGCCGGTGATTCTTCCGCGTTTTCAGGTAATAACTAACCCTAGAAGTTGCTGATTTGGGGATCACTAAGATCCATAGCTTTTTAACCAATAGATCTTGTAAAACAGGTTCTCTTATCGCCGTTGACGAAGCGTATACGCTCCGTTCGAAACAACACGTCTATAAGAGAGTAGGTGAGGATTTTAGACGCTTTGATTGACGGTTTTCAATGCTTTCAATGTCGTTTAATAGTAGATTATTGACGGCATTGCCGTTTGACATGTACAACATGCTATCCGTTTCCTGTTTCGTAAATCAACGAAGAATATGAGATTTAGGGCGTTTTAGTCATTTGTAGGAAGTACAGTTTACATTCATATTTTTCTGATGTGATTGACATGGTTTGTTGTCGCATTAGGAAGTTAGGAATACGTGCATAATTAGTTTAGCGAAGAGATTCGCCTAATTGCGCACTTCGGGTCGACATACTATATGTAGACTTAAGTGTGTAGTGTATGTGTTTGCATAAATGCTTGTATTAGTATGTATTGAATTAAATGATGTTATGAAATAGTTTGTGATTGATTTCTCAATTAATATGCTCACCTAAATGATTTCCTACATGTTGACTATATGCATGATTTCATTACATGCATGAAATGTATGTGCTTGAAGATTTGCTTAAGTTAAATGTTATAACATGTGTTAACATGCTCACATGATTGTATTTCAATTCCAATACTCTTACATAGATTGCTGATGTGATTCCATAATTGTTTGGGACTAGACTTAGTCCAGGCAGTCGGTAACCCAGTAAATTCGTGGCTGGCTGGTCTTAGCCACGAACGACGCGTCGATGAACGCGAGTCGTGTTTGGAGTTGGCGGCAGTGGTTAGGCTACGCGAAGTGTTTTACGCACTTCATGTCGTTCTACTTGAGATGCGATCAGGCTAGTCGAGCCCGTCAAGTAACCCGACTGGCCGATGTATGTTCACCCTGTATGAGTCATAACTGCTTGAGCCTAGGGTACTGAACTTACCATTGTAAACCCTGTTAACCATGGTACCTTGATCCACGAAGACTCATGAGCCGGGCATGGTGGTATGGGACACCGTGGTCGAGCTGTCGGCCTACGCTGGGGCCATAAACCTCCCCGTAGTGACCAGTGAGCACATAGTCTCATGAGCAGATTATGGTGGTATGGGACACTATATTCTAGCTGTCGGCCTACACTGATCAGGCGACGAGTCCTTTGTAGTGACCGCGAGCGTATTCTGAGTCTACGAGATGCGACGACCCTTTAGTAGCAGTAGAGTACAGTAGGCCTGTATTGATAAGGTGATGGGGGAGCGGTGCAACGAGTGCTAGCAACAGCCCTGGCAGCCCTTGTAGTGACCTACAAAATATACATCGTATGAGATTACTAGGTGTGACGACCCTAGACAGGATCTGTGTTGGGATTGATACAAGGGAAGTACCTTAGTTTCCCAATCCTGCTGTTTGAATGGACTAATAACAACTCAGAAATCATATCACTATACCATTGCATATGCCTGAAAGATGTGGAGCACTTGAGGGTCGATTGCATGCCGCGGTCGTAAGATGGTGCCGTATGAGGGAGATCGTCGGTGAGGGCATACATCACGTCATGTCATCTTGCATTAACAACAGTATTAGGATTGTCTGATTTACTGCTTTACTATTATCGCATGATTGACTTGTGAACATGCTAATCTTTGCTCTATGATTCCACTGAGTTGATCACTCACTCCCACGTTACGGGATGGTGTTTGCAACACCCACCAGACCCTGTTGTAGATGCAGGTGAGGCTGAGATCCAGGAGGCAGAGCCAGACTTCGACGAGGACTAGGACGAGTTCTCGTACATGCAGTATCATGATGGCTTTGCGTAGGCGACCTGGGTTGATGGGACTTCAGTGGGACTATTTTGAACATTTGATTTTTTACATGTATATGTATATGAGACTCAGAGATGTATTCATACTTTAGAGACAGATGAGATCTACTTTGTTTTTCCTTACAGTGATATATATATTGTTTAGTCTTTCGCTTGCTTTTATCACTGGATCTGGAGTATGAATTGCAGTTTTGGTATACTTTTACTCATGTGAATGCTTTAAATCAGATAACATTGAATCATAATCATTTTTGTTGCATAAGTGACGGTCTGAAACTCGGGAGTTGAGTTTATACACGACCCCCGATTTTCAGGGTGTTACAATACCCTAGATGCTACAATAAGGATCGTCGCCTCAATACAGTTTCAGGGTATGCTCGAGGTCACTACAAAGGGCTCGTCACCAATCAGAGTTGGCCGAAAGCTCAAATACAGTGTCCCATACCACCATATTTGGCTCACGAGTCTGGGTTGCTCACTGGTCACTACGGGGAGGTTCGTCGCCCCAGCGTAGGCCGACAGTACGACCATAGTGTCCCTACCACCATGCCCGACTCATGAGTCTTAATGGATCGAGCTACCAAGGTTAACAGGGTTTCACTGGTGTGTTTGGTACCTTAGATTCAAGCAGTAACGTCCAAACATGGTGAACATACATCGGGTCAATCGGGTTAATTAACGAGCTCGACTAGGACGAGCGCACGTTGAGTTGATTGACATGAAATGCATAAGCACTCCGTGTAGCCTAATCACTGTCGACATCCCAAGCACGGGTCGAATTTGTAGAACACATCCTGCGTGGAAAAAATAACCTCAGCCACCAGTTCGAGAATTGTTACCGATTACCTCGACTGTGATATAGTCCCAACCACGTACAATCACAATAATGAATATTTAAGTCAATCCTACAATCATATGAACTTGTTATGGAATATAACTTAAACATGAATACACAGTACATGGAGGAAATCATACACATGGTTAAACATGAATAAGTGGTTATACAGTTTCATGGAGGAAATCATACACACATTTAAGGTAATTGGGATTCATATCTCAACTCCCTTATAAATCACACTTTACTAACTACTGACTCATTCAAACATTTTCACAAACACTTAAACTACACTTTTCAACATACATCACGTATGTTGGCCATATTACGTATTAGGGCAAATCCTTTTGCCAAGGATTTATCGCATACATAACAATCATGTACGTACGACAGTTAATCATGGCAATCACAACATCAGATTCCAAATGTACACAAACATTTCAACAAATACATGAATTTCCCTATAGACTACATAGTTCATATGTATACATAAAATGAAACAGATATTGCATTTGGCATGTGAAATAGCACCCATGTTAGTAATAAACCATTAACCAACGTTGAAAGCCTTAAAAACCATAACCTATACGTATATAGTCCGCACCTTACGCTGGTAAACGCGTAACGAAATTGATTTAAATGTTTAGTCTTCATCAATGGCGGATTAGCAACCTATAGCATGAAGTAGGTTAGCTATTCATCAATTCAACTATTTGAAAGCCCTAAAAATGGATTAGGGTTAAGTTTTCTTACCCAAGTATGGATTCGGTTTCACCCGTGTAGCGATACGAATAGGTAGATTAGGCACGTAGTGAAGCTTGGAAGAATCTCAGGATGAATCACCAACTCACTCTCTCTCTTTCTCTCTCTTTTTCTTCTCTTTCTTAGCTAGGGTTTTGGAATTCGTATGGAATATGTGAGAGAGGGTTTAAGGCCCTTATATAGGCCCACAACTGATGGAAACAGCCTTAGGGTTAAGGTATACTTAGGCTATATCCAAATCGGGCTTATTCCAATCCAACGGAGCATTTCTGGAGGTCCCTTTGTTGAATGCATTCGGACTTAAGCTCACAAAAATTAGATCTTGATTAAGCTAAGTTTTCAGTCCGATCGGGTTTACAGATCGATCGTGGCGGACCAATTTCAGTTCAACGGTCATCGACACTCGATTAGGTCCACAAGTATATTGGCACGTGTAGGACTGCTTCCCTGATCCGAAGGTGTATTTGGTTCACATTCTTACGGTCTAAATGCTTATAATTGGCCCGCAAGCGACACGACTCAGATTACTTAAATTAGAATTTAATTTCTAAAATCCTTCACGTTTCTCACACACTTCGCTCCAGACTGAAACAAATCGTCGTGGGATGCTGTCTGGACTTGATTTCCAAGGTGGTTGTCAAGTCCAACAAGGCGGTCATATTTGTCTAAGTTCGTCGCTATCAGACTTTCAACGTGTGGTCCAGTTCCGATACGGAGTTTCTGAATGCTCCCGAGAGCAACTGGGTTTAGAGATTGATCCTAGATTTTAGGGTAATGTAGTGTTAATAATTCTATAAGTTTTTAATCTTGTAGAACGTATTTAAAGTGATTGGTGCTAATTTCACAAGTAATCTAGCTTAGCTCTAGTTAATTCTCGTTTAATTTCTAAAGGATTTAGTCCTTAGTGATTTCTACCTGAGGTGGTACTCAGGTCTTTGTACGAATTTTTTTAGGACGTTATAATCTACCTCTCTTAAAGAAAAATTTCATCCTCGAAATTAGTACCTCTTCGTACTCCTCGAGAATCAGAGGGTAGTTCTTTCGAGCCTCAGCTTCAGTCTCCCAAGTAGCCTCTTCCTCACTGTGATGCGTCCACAGTACCTTCACAAGTGGGATAACCTTACTACGCAATACCTGCTCCTTCCTATCTAAGATATGCGTCGGTCGCAGAACATATGTGGCATCCTCGCTCAATTGCACCTACTCTCAACTGATAATGTGCAAAGGATCAGGAACGTACTTGTTCAACATGGACACATGGAATACGTTGTGCATGCCTACGAGTGGTGTGGGCAAAGCAAGGCGATATTCTATTACCTCCACTCGATCGAGTATCTGAAATGGGCTAATGAATCTCGGCGTGAGCTTTTCTTTCTTACCAAACCAAAGGACTCCCTTCATGGGGGAAACCTTAAGGAATACATGGTCCCCAACTTCAAACTCAAGCAATCGCCGGCTCGTATCGGCGTAACTCTTCTGCCTGCTCTGTGTTGAAAGAAGTCGACGCCTAATAATGTCAATCTTCTCTAAGGTCACCTGAACCAACTCTGGGCCAATCAGACTCTTCTCGCCCACTTCTGCCCAACAATGTGGTGCTCTACATGGGCGACCATACAGTGCCTCATAGGGAGCCTTGCCAATACTCGCTTGAAAGCTGTTGTTATACGCAAACTTTGTATAAGGAAGACAGTCATCCCAACTATCCTTGAAATCCAGCACACAAGCTCGCAACATATCTTCTAGCACCTGGTTCACTCATTCTGTTTGCCCGTCTGTCTGTGGATGGAACGCGGTGCTAAACTTCGACTTCAAACCCATCGCTTCCTGGATACGAGTCTAGAAGATAGATGTGAATCGCGTGTCTTGGTCTGACACGATCTCCAAGGGAACTCTATGCAGACGTACAATCTCCTTGATGTATAACCTGGCCAACTCGTCTACAGAGTTCGTAACTCTGATCGGTAGGAAATGAGCCGATTTCGTCAATCAGTCAACGATCACCCAAATGGAGTCATATCCCTTCCTCGTCTTCGGTAGCCTTAAAATAAAATCCATAGAGATGAAATCCCACTTCCATTCGGCTATAGGCATGGGCTAAAGTACTCCAGGAGGTCAGCGATGCTCTGCTTTGACCTGATGGCACGTGAGACAGCGGGACACAAACTCTACAATGTGGACCTTCATGTTGTCCCACCGTATGATCTCTTCATGTTTTGATACATCTTCTTTCTACCAGGATACATCGCAAGCCTCTAACTGTGGGCTACCTCGAGGACCTCTCATCTCAAGTCAGGAACGTCTGGGATGCATAGGCGGCCACGATAATGTAAGCCCCCATCTAAACCAACACTCCACTCTGAGTACTCATTTGTTTTAACCCGCTCTCTCATATTCTCCAATAGCTCATCGTCTGCCTGAGCCACGATAATCCTATCGTCAATGAGGGGCTGTACTCGAATATGTGCAATGGCTTTGTACAACTCCTCCACTGTGAGTTTCTGCTCAAAGTCTCACACAAACTCTACCATGTCCCATTCTGCCACCATTAGCGGAGCCGCAAACTCTGTGGCCTTCTTGCGGCTCAACACGTCTACCACAAGGTTCACCTTACCCGGATGGTAGGAAACCTCAAACTTAAAGTCCTTCAAGGTCTCCATCCATCTCTGTACCTTATATTCAGGTCCTGTTGAGTGAATATGTATCTGAGGCTCTTGTGGTCACAAAAGAGCTCGAACTCCTCTCCGTAGAGGTAATGTCTCCAGAGCTTCAGTGCGAAGATGACGGCTGTTAACTCTAGCTCGTGTATAAGGTAATTCTCCTCATGTTTCCTAAACTGTCTCAAGGCATAAACAATCACCCTGTCCTTCTGCATAAGGACACAACCCAGACCAATGTGAGACGTATCAGTGTATATAGTATACTTAACCCCTTTCTCTGGTAATACTAGCATAGGGGTGGACGTCAACTTGTCCTTCAGCTCCTGAAAAACTACTTCCACCTCATTCCTAGTGAACTTCAGATCCTTCTGTGTCAACTGAGACAGCGGTCTGGAAATCTTGGAGAAATTCTGAATGAATCGTTGATAGTACCCTGCCAGACCAAGAAAACTCCTCACCTAAGTAACTGAACCGGGCTGCTTCCAATCCTGAACCGCAGCTACCTTAGCGAGGTCGACTGCTATCCCTTCCTTGGACACTACATGTCCTAGGTATATCAAAATGTCAACTATAAATGCAATGATGAATTGGAACAGAAACGGCCAAAATACCTTATTCATCAGGTCCATGAACACTGTCGGTGCGTTCGTAAGGTCGAACGACATCACAAGGAACTCGTAATGGTCGAAGCTGGTCCTGAATGTTGTCTTCTACACGTCCTCATCCCTAACGTGCAACTGATGATATCTCGACTGCAGATCGATCTTCGAGAAGTATCATGCCCCCTTCAACTGATCAAATAGATCATCCTGGGCAAAGGATACTTGTTCTTTACCGTCACCTGGTTCAACCTACGATAATTAATACATAATCGCAGGGAACCGTCATTCTTCTTTGCAAACAGAGCAGGTGCTCCCCAAGGGGACACACTAGGTCGCATAAAGCCCAAACCCAATAAGCCATCAATCTGCCTCCTTAATCCCTCCATTTCACTCGGAAGCATGCGATAAGTGGGCAATGAAATAGGTGTCGCACCAGGCATAAGATTGATTATAAAATCAATCTCGTGCAGAGAAGGTAATCCAGGAATCGTCTCGAATACGTCCTCAAAATCTCGAACCACTGGCGTAGCCCCCAACATCGGACCACCAATGCTTTCCAATAGCGAAACGTAACAATGTAGATGGAAAGGGTGACTAACTTGAATAGGGAAAGTAAAAAATATGCCCTCAGATTCATGGGCTATCACCAACCTAGCCCCACAATCGATCTTTGCTTGCATCCTCGTGAGCCAATCCATACCAAGGATGACATCCTAGTGAAATAGGGGAAAGGTAATCATGTCGACTAGTATCGTCCTGCTCCTTAAATCTATCTCGCATCCCTCACAAATCCTGGTAATGTTTGTAAAGGTCCCAATGGCTGTAAGGACCCTTATTCCCTCCATAGGAACAGTGTCCAATCTCAGGCGCTTGACCACCGCATATGATATGACAGAGGTAGTGGACCCAGTTTCCACCGATAAGAAGACGGGAGTACCTTAGATGTGAGCTGAAGCCTCAAAAGATCTCAGTGCTAAGTCTGCCTCGTGTGCTTCAGCTGTAAGCGCGTGTACTCAAGCCTGCTGTGGGCGATTTGGTGGTGGTCCCATAGGCCATTGAGGCAGCTTGAAGCAAGGTGTAGGTGGGCTAAAAGATGGGTGAGCTGGTGCTAAATGAAGGGGTGGAGCTGAAATGTCCTGAGGCACCGGACGACTGATCCTCTGTGGTGACGTAAATCCATTGTCCCTCATCTGCGTGAAGTAATATCGATCTGTGTGTCTAATCTTCCTACAGTATGAGCAGCGCAAGTCTGTATGCCCCAACTGAGCTGGCGACGCTGCAAGTCTCAGAGGAGAATCTGCCCGTGGCCTCTTGCAGAGAAATGGCCTGCTCGAAAGATCAGGTCGCAGCCTGGGAGCCATAGGTGCTCGCATAAGGGACAACCTGTCCCCATCCTGCTCAGCTCGCAGGGACATGCCCACTAACTCGACATAAGTCGATATGCTAGCACAACACATCTTTGACCGGATCTCAGGTCTTAGCCCCTCAGAAAAGCACTACATTCACATCGACTGATCACCCAATAACAATGGAGCATACCTTCCCAGCTCCGTAAATCGATTCTCATATTCTATCACTGACATGCCTCCCTAACGGAGGTGAAGGAACTCACTCTCCTTCTCGTGTCGGTAGGTGACAGGGAAATACTTCTCATGGAAGCGGGCTTCAAATGTCTCCCACATCCACACATGGCCTTACACAATAGTGCAGAGAATACTATCCCACCACAAACTAGCCTCCTTCTCAAACATGAAGGTGGAAAGCTCGACCTGCTCTGCCTCAAAATAGTGTAGCAGCCTCACCATTTTAGAGATGCGGTCATTCCAATCCTAGGCCTCCTCGGGTCTATGAGTACCCACGAAAGTGGGAGATCGTAAGCACTGAAATCGCTCAAATGTACCACTAGCACTAGCGTTCCTAGCTGGGTGCATAGGTGAGGCAGGTGGAGCTACCCCTATCGTCTGAGCAAAGATACCATCCATGGAGCTCAAGAACTGTTGTTACTGCTGCTGTTGCTGGATCTGATGTTGCTACTGTTGTATCTGCTGTTCCTACATCAACAACATCATCTGCTCTAGCCTATCAGGAAGTGGAGCAGACTGAGATGCATGTGGCATCGACGTAGACACACGGTTCGGCTTAGGAATCGAAGGTGTGATAGGTGGTACCACTGATGGTGTCATGGGTGTGGGCCCAGCAGCGGGGCTAGTAGGCGGCTGAGAATCCGACATAAAATCAGAGTGAGATGGGCCCGAATGGGGGTCCGTATGGCTATCACTTAGGGGAGAGGCCTCGTAAAGCGATTCGACCAAAGAGAGATGGGCCGAAGTCCTCGTGCCCTTAGGTGGCATGCCCTACATACGACAGAGGATACAACCCTTGAGATTTAGCATACACATAATCCATCCACATAGAAATTCACATCTCAACTCAAAGAAACATTATGCATTTCATTTAACAAATTTGTCACAATACACGAGGTGCAGCATTACATAGATTATGACAGAGAATACATGTGAGCTAATACAACTAAGGCTTTAAACTCTAAAATAACTACCAAACTACTATGCCTAAAAAGGCCACACACAAAACCAACAACAAAGCAAACAATGACAACTACATATTCGACTATTCGTCCAAATCTGGCGATAGAGGATGGGCACCCTTATCCTGCAGGTAACATAGGATAGACTTCAAAGTGCGAGTTACTTTCTTAAACTTGTGTTTCACGAGGCCCCGCAGATCGATAATATCCCTTCGTAGGGTGGCCTGGCCCTCCTCAAGTCTAACTAAACGGGCTTCTTTATCGGCCCAATCAGGATCATGATCTTGAGTCGCAGGAGGACTCTCATATGTATCCTGGGCCTCCTCTTCTTCCTCATCCTGCTCATCTTCTTCTTCTATTTCGGCTCTACCTTCTTCATCACTCTTTTCCTCTTCACTTTTGGTCTCATCATTACTTTTTTCAAGTAGGGCTTGTCGTTACGGTGGCCCGATATCCATCTGATTGAGAGTAGTCTCGTTGATGTAATTGATCGACGCCAACAATTCCACCCCAAGTCTGTAGCCAAACTCGAGTGTAATCCTGCATATGAGTAGACCGAATGGGAGCGATTCGGTCCTTCTATTAGAACGTGTGGGAATATCTGTCGCAAGACATACGTAGGTACACACAACTTCTCTCCCTGCCCCACCTGATACAGGAAGTTCACCATCAGGCGCGTGCACTCACTACGGTTGCTCCACCTGGGATAGACGTTGAACATGCAGATGTGGTAAAGCAGGCAAAAGTCGTTCGTCATATTTATCGCTAAAAGGCTTTTGTTTGGCTGTTATTCATCCGGACAACCACAAAGGAACCATGTGTGGTGATCCCTTTTACATGCACTACTCAAATTCTTCTCACTTCGTGTACCTCGCCAAGTGGCACATTCATAAGCCAAGATATTAAAGCAACATTGATTGTGGCCTCCCGATCCCTTCCAAATGGAATTTTAAATTGCAGGCTCCAGTGTTAGCTCTCGAATATGGGCATAGAAAGCTCAGACAGTTCCCACATTTACACGTTGCTCACCCTTAAATAACGGACCCCACTTAGCTTCTACCAGGCACTCGAATAATAAGTATTCCCAAAATAGCCGCGCATCCACATGAGCTGCAAAAAGGACCCTACGACCCTCATAAACTCCATGTGACAACTCCGCCAACAAAGCCCTTCCTATGGGAGCTTGGGGATCTAGATCCCACTTATTTTATAACTCTCAACTGGCGCTTGTACTCACAGCAACATCTCTCAGCCTCCTTGAAAGGGTGGGGCGACTAGGCCCGGCTTCATCCACGGAAGCCTTCTTCTTTCCCATGAAAGAGAGAATGGTGGAAATGGAGAATATTGTCGTCATAAGTTCAAAAAGAGCCATTAGAGCGGACTAAAAGGTGGAAATAGGATGGGTTATGGGCTGCCAAAACTGTTGAAGCACACAATGTTACACGTGTGTTCAAAATGAGAAGGAATGAAGAAAATAGGAGGTTGTTGGGTTTTGGAATAATGCGCTAGTAAAAGGGGATGTGTAAGCTCAAATGAAAGTAAAACAAAGGGGAAGCAATGGCTGTGAAGAGGATTTTGAGGGGGTGGTGTGGAATGGTGCACGAAAATGGAAGGGAAAGTGATTAGAGAGGGATTTATGTGGAGATTTTGAGGGTTTCTTTTCGAAAAGGAAAGCTAGGAAGGGTATGTTTCTATAGGAGGTTTTAAGTCTGACCAAACCTACGTCAGTGGGCCTCACAGGACCCAAGAGACGTCAGCCCGAGTCGGCCCGCTGGGCGACAAGGCCTCGCCGGTCTCTGGACAGTCCAGTAAGGACTCGTCAGTGGGTCGATGTCCTCTTGCCCCCTGTGGTCTAAAATCATGTGGGTCCCACCTTGGGTCCCCTTGGAAGTGCCCCGATTGGGCCCCCTACTCTATTTCGGGTCATTTCGGGTCATTTCGAGTGATTTCTGATGCATATACAAGTTTATCGATTTTAAATGGTTGGGATGGGATAAAACACGGTCTAAACCCGTCGATTGACGGTCTAGAAGTGGATTGAGATAATTTTTCATGATCACAGGTGTGAACGTATCCGATCTCGGTGAGCATTTACAGTAATCCTTCGCCAATTGGTGAAATTGGGAAACCTAGACTTGTTTCTAAATTTTTCTCGCACTTTCGTACATTAAATTGGCATTAGCGTATGTCATGTGACCATAACCCAGGTCTGGTTTAATCCAAATTATGCTCTGATACCAACTTGTAATGCCCTAAAAATTGGGGGTCGAGCATAACTCAGTTCCCGAGTTTCAGAACATCACTTATGCAACATTTCTAATGATGGATGGATGTTGTCTGTATTAGTGCATAAAACATGAATTAGATTAAGCCAAATCAGCAAACATAATCTAAGGACAGTTGTAATACGCAAGCGAAAAACTGAAATGAATATATAAACTACTGTAAGTCCCCAAAGTATGTATCCAATGCCAGGTCAATATTTATAAGTGTTGTGTCAAGAAAAAAAATGTCAAAAGGAATGTAATAGTCCTCTACAAGTATAATCCCTGAAGCCCTGTCGATCCAGACTTGACTCACTTGAAACTGCCCAAAAACTGCATATAAGAGAATACCTCCTCATCATCCTCGAACTCCGGCTCTGCCTCATGGGTTGCATCATCATCTGTAACTAAGACAGAGTCTGGTTGGTGTTTAACACCATCCCAAAATGTAGGAGTGAGTGATCAACTCAATGGAGCTATACAACAAAGGTTAACATATTATCAATTTAGTCAAGCAATAATGATAAAGAAGTATAATCAAACATGTCTTAGATACTCTTGTTAATGTAAGAATGATATGCCTTAATGATGTATGCCCTCGCCTGCACTCCCTCAGTGTCTTCATCTTACGGCGCGCATGATAACCACTCGAAAGTGCTCTTCCACGCCAAAACACATGCAATGCGGTGCATGAACGTGAATACCAAGTTCATATTAGTCCCTTTTCATACAGTCGGATTGGGAAGTTAAGGCACCTCCCTTATATCAATTCCTAAATACTAATCTATTCTAGGGTCGTCAATCCTAGCAAATCTCATACGATGTTATGGTTCTAGGTCACTGTAAAGGGCTCATCACCAATCAATATAGGCCTAGTTACACCCTAGATGCTACAATAAGGCTCGTCGCCCTAATGGAGTTTTAGGGTGTGCTCGAGGTCACTACAAAGGGCTTGTCACCAATCAGAGTAGGCCGACAGCTCGAATACAGTGTCTCATACTACCATATTTGGCTCATGAGTCTGGGTTGCTCACTGGTCACTACGAGGAGGCTCGTCACCCCAGCGTAGGCTTACAACACAACCACAGTGTCCTATACCACCATGCCTGGCTCATGAGTCTTAAGGGATCGAGGTACCAAGGTTAACAGGGTTTCACTAGTGAGTTTGGTACCTTAGATTCAAGCAGTATCCAAACATGGTGAACATACATCGGGTCAATCGGGTTAATTGATGAGCTCAACTACGACGAACGCACGTTGAGTTGATCGACATGAAATGCATAAGCACTTCATGTGGCCTAATCACTGTTGACATCCCAAGTACGGCTCGGATTCGTCGAATACATCCTGCGTGGCGAAAACAACCTCAGCCACCAGTTCGAGAATTGTTACGGATTACCTGGACTGTGATATAGTCCCAACCACGTACAATCACAATAATGAATATTTAAGTCAATCCTACAATCATATGAACTTGTTATGGAATATAACTTAAATATGAATACATAGTACATGGAGGAAATCATACACATAGTTAAACATGAATAAGTAAGTTATACCGTTCATGGAGGAAATCATACACACAGTTAAGGTAATTGGGATTCATATCTCAACTCCCTTATAAATCACACTTTACTAACTACTGACTCATTCAGACATTTTTACAAACACTTAGACTACACTTTTCAACATACATCACGTATGTTGGCCATATTACGTATTAGGGCAAATCCTTTTGCCAAGGAGTTATCGCATACATAATAATCATGTACTTACGATAGTTAATCATGGCAATCACAACATTAGATTACAGATGTTCACAACATTAGATTCCAAATGTACACAAACATTTCAACAAATACATGACTTTTCCTATAGACTACCTAGTTCATACGTATACATAAAACGAAATAGATATTGCATTTGACATGTGAAATAGCACCCATGTCAGTAATAAACCATTTACCAACATTGAAAGCCTTGAAAACCATAACCTATATGTATATAGTCTACACCTTACGCCAGTAAACGCGTAACGGATTTGATTTAAACGTTTAGTCTTTGTCAACAGCGGATTAGCAACCTATAGCATGAAGTAGGTTAGCTATTCATCACTTCAACTATTTAAAAGCCCTAAAAATGGATTAGGGTTAGGTTTTCTTACCCAAGTATGGAGTCGGTTTCGCCCGTATAGCGATACGAATAGGTGGATTAGGCACGTAGTGATGCTGGGAAGAATCCCAGGATGAATCCCCAACTCACTCTCTCTCTTTCTCTCTCTTTTTCTTCTCTTTCTTATCTAAGGTTTTGGAATTCGTATGGAATATGTGAGAGAGGGTTTAAGGCCCTTATATAAGCCCAAAACTGATGGAAACAGCCTCAAAGCGAAGGTATACTTAGGTTATATCCAAATCGAGCTTATTTCGATCCAACGGAGCATTTCTAAAGGTCCTTTTACTGAATGCGGTCAGACTTAATCTCATAAAAAGTGAATCTTGATCAAGCTAAGTTTTCAGTCCGATCGAGTTTACAGATCGATCATGGTGGACCAGTTTCAGTTCAATGGTCACCGACACTCGATCAGGACCACAGGTATATTGGCACGTGTGGGACAGCTCCCCTGATCTGAGGGTGTATTTGGTTCACATTCTGATGGTCTGAATGCTTATAATTGGCTCGTAAGCGACACGACTCAGATTACTTAAATTCGGATTTAATTTCTAAAATCCTTCACGTTTCTCACACACTTCGCTCCGGACTCAAGAAAATAGTCATGGGATACTGTCTGGACTTGATTTTTGAGGTGGTTGTCAAGTCCAATAAGGCAGTCATATTTGTCTAAGTTCATCGCTATCAGACTTTCGCTGTACGTTCCAGGTCTGATATGGAGTTTCTGAATGCTCCCGAAAGCAATTGGGTTCAAAGATTGATCATAGATTTTAGGGTAATGTAGCATTAATAATTCTACATGTTTTGGGTCTTACAGAATGTATTTAAATTGATTGGTGCTAATTTCACATGTAATCTAGTTTAACACTAGTTAATTCTTATTTAATTTTTAAAGGATTTAGTCCTTAGTGATTTCTACTTGAGGTGGTACTCGGGTCTTTATACGAATTTTTCCAGGACGTTACAACTTGTAAGCCATAAGTTTAACTTTCTTATCTTCAGGGTTTTTTATGTAGTTGAATAAGCACTCAACTTTAAGTAGTTGATCGAGAAACTCCTCAATGTGGAGTTCGTCATTGAAGCTAGGATGATCGACTTTCATCCTTAATTCTTGATCCATCCAATCTACTTATTGTCGCCTCGTCTGGGGTGTTGGAGAATCATGCATTTATTTCCTTGTCATTGGATCCCACATCCTCTGGTATAATTATATGATTCATCATAAGAATTGCCCTGTGATTAGTATGATTGCGAATTTTAGTGCCTACCGGAGGTGGATCATTACCACGAACATGGAGTTTCCCTAAGGCCTTCATCATGCGGGCATGAGCAGCATGCAACCCTTTCATGACTTCAATTCCCCTGCTACATTGCCTCAAAATTTGCAATTATTAAAGAATAATTCCCTGTAGCACTGTTCATGGGATTGTTACCTAACTTATCATTAGTGTGAGATCTCAGCCCTTTGTAACACTACTCATGCACATGTGTCTCGATCCACACCATTGATAGACAGTCCACCACACCCCATTGCACTCAGCAACCTCACCCAAGTGATTTATCCTGGATGACCTTGAGACCTCTCTCATACGAACCATGTCGTAGCTGCAGTCACAATCATGAAAACCACGCGTTAATCTGGCACTAGGGCGTGAAGATATGTCCTTTTGATCGAAACCTTGAAATATGTAGAATTGCATGTGGTCCATGTGATGCGGGGTCCACCTGAGTGGGGCCACGCCCAATACTCTCCCAGGTAGCTGTACTTCATAATTACATTTCAGCTTCTCTCATGAGCAATTATTCTTCTTTTGAAAAACTAATGCATGTAATTATGATTTTTTTTTTCTTTTAATGCATTTACTTCTTATTTTTGTTAAAAATGCAATTAATTCATTTTGAAAATCTCCCGAGCCATTATGACTCCAGCCACTCCTCCTCACTTCTCCACGCCCCATCTCCTCCCTTCTTCATTGTAAGAAAAAGGGGGAGAGAGGGAGACAGAGACGAGAACATCCCTCCATGAACGCCCTCCCCTTGCTCGCCCATACCCCTTCTTCCCCCTTTGCTTCCTTGTGCCCACCCAAACACCCAACCTCTATGAGGGAGCAAAGAGATCTAAGAGAAGAGAGGGATGAGGGACGTGAGGGAGGAAAAATCAAGTAGGGAAGCCCCTTCTTCCAGTCGTCCACCCATCTGAAGCACCATGGTGAGTCTATTTCCCTTTCCCATGTTAATTCCCTTTGATCATTTTCCTTCTATTCCTTATATTATTTTTCTTTCTATTGATTGTATGTGGGGCTCCTGTGTATGTGCATGGCTGCCTAAGAAGGTCAGCTAGGTGGCCACTTATAAGGATGGGAGCCACCATTGTTCGATATAGGCCAGAATGGGATCGATTTTGAAGGGTGACATAATCCCTTAGGCCTGTTTGGATGCCTGTAAGTTGGGTAAGTGGGAAGTGACTTACAGGGAAGTCACTTACAGGTGGTGTTTGGGGGAGAAAAATCACCTGTAAGTAACTTACAACCTGTAAGTCACTTTTAGGAAAATCTACCAAAAAACTGCAGGGGGATGGAGGTGGGAAGTCACTTCCCTATAAGTCACTTATAAGCTCAACAGTCAGATTTTTAAAAAGAGGGGAAGAGGGAGAAATGCACCAACCCACCAACCACTATTATAGCCATGAAGCTCCAGCCAATGAAGAAGAAGCACCAGCCACTGAAAACGACAATCTCTCTCCGTCTCTGCAATCTCTCCCCTCCCTCTCTGCAATCTCTCTCTGTCTCTGCAATCTCTCACTGCAGTTACTGCCTTCCATCTCTTCTCCTCCTAGAACGGTAGGGTTACATCTACCTATTTTTCTCCTTTGAAAATGGAAGGGCTCGCGTGTTGAGTAATGTGTAAACTCTATGGGATCCATCATGATATATGTATTTGATCCACACTGTCCATCCATTTTAATACTTAATTTTAAGTCCTGATCCTAAAAATTAGCTATATCCAAAGTTCAAGTGGACCACAACATAGGAAATTGTGTGAATTGAGTGTATACTGTTGAAAATTTTGGGGGGCCACAGAAGTTATGGATCAAGATGATTTTTTTCCCCTTCATCCAGGTGTTTGTGATCTTATGAACATGTTGGATGACAAATAAAGATCTTTATGGGCACTAGAAAGGTTTCAATGATCCAAATCAGTATTTCCACTGTTTCCTATGGTATGGTCCACTTAAGCTTTGAATATTCTTAAATTTATGGCTCAACGTCTACATCTAGATGAAAAAATGGATGGACAGATTGGATAAACCATATAAATTTACAGTGGGCCCAACTGAATTTTCTTAATATAAAAAAGTATAGCAATAACTCAGTACGCAGTTTGATTGCGTTACTGGTAACACCATAGTGGGTGTTACCCCTACCGTGGGCCCACCTTAATGATGTGTTATATATCCACTCCACCCAACCATTTCTCCATCAGGGATTTTAGGCCCACCTTGCTTATGTTGTCAGGTTTTTCACGGAGGAAGAAATGGCATGTTAAAATATGTTGCAGTTTCTCCATCAGGGATTTTAGGCCCACCTTGCTTGACATTTCTAGATGGTTTGGATTTTCTAGTTTTCATGGACTATGGGGCATTTCCATTCATAGTAGAAGCCCATTGAGATTTGATTGGTGGGAAGTATGCTTACGATGTGTAAGTTTTCATTGGCCAGCAACTACAGTTCCCTTATATGGACCGGTGGCCTGGATCAGAAAACCATGAATCCATCATGTATTTAATACATAAATTCTATTTATTCTTATGACCCTTGCAACCAAGGCCATTATTCAAATGGACCCACTATGGATGGACCATGTCCCAATTCTTTACTTGATGATTAATAACTGTTCAATTGCAAATATCCACAGTACATTTGATTCTTGATTTCTATAACTGGAGCCATGGTTCAACAATCTAGATGAATAGGCCGTAATAGGGCTGACCATGGATAGCATTTCTTCAGTTTAATGCGGGTCATTGATGTACACTTTGGGATAAGTCCTATTTAAAGGAATGAATGGTTGGAGAGGATGATTCCCAAGTGAAAAGTTTTAAATGTAATTTCTATAGTTAAAGAAGATATTAGTAATGTCATTTAATTAGTAGATTTTCTATTATTTTTTTTAAGTTTATTCTCAATGCTTAAATTGAGTTATTACTCCATATTATAGATATTTTGAATTCGTGGGCCCACTTTTATAGCCCACTTGATGATTGGCTTTGATTAATAATTATCTCAAATATTCATCTTGATGGGCTTAACAAAATAACATATTTGATCCCATGTTTTATATATATATATATATATATATATATATATATATATATATATATATATATATATATATATATATATATATATATATATATATATATATATATATATGATTATAACATTTTAGAATGATTCCCCAATCTAAGCTTGCTCGATGTGAATATTCAGCTTTGTACATGTAACTTACAGGTCATCCAAACAGAAAAACTAACTTACCTGTAAGTGACTTACAACTTACATCCAAACAGGTTACCTGTAAGTAGCTTTCACCTGTAAGTGACTTACAGGTAAGTTACAACTTAAAAGAATTTACAGGCATCCAAACAAGCCCTTATTTTTGGGGGTTGGTGTGGGTCCCGAATGGTTGTGGGACCTGCCCAAGGTGTATGGGAGTGTGTGGTTGCTTGTGGAAAATTTTGATAGGGTTCACTAGCTATGGACCCCACTTGATGTATGTGTAGCAAGATCCACACCACTCATGTTTCCCTTTCTTTATTCTTTCTTCTTTCTTCTTTCTTCTTCCTCTCTCTTTTACCTAAGATTTTGATGGCACCCACTGGCTATGGAACCTTTTACACATGGGTTGTTGGATGTGGGTGTCTCACATGTAGTAGGGTCCATCGTGATGAACATTTCACCCAGGCTATGCATCCACTAATGGGATAGGTGTGGGTAGATGCACGCTGCCCACTCTTTAGCCATGGGTCCACTTGGAGGTGGGACCCACCTTGATGTGTATGGTTTGGTGGGCAATCCATCAAGATGGCGGGGTCCACCTTATGTGCGGCCTGCTCGATTTGTGCATGTATACGTTGAGCCTAAATAGAGTAGGAATGGTTGCAGAGGCAACCCTGATTGGTGTGATTCTCGTGCTCTTGACCCTCTTGTGTAGCCCAACAAAGTGGGATCCACTCATGATGCATGTGCATGATTATATTGTCTATTTGGACAGCCACAAAACCCTAGATATGAAGGCTTTTGTGTGACAAAAATGGGGCAGCTAGTGGGCCTGTGCGGTGCAGCCCGATCGCAACTAACTTGTGAGTTCATGGGCTGGTTATCTTTGATTGTACTGTCCAGATGTATGGAACTTACTTTGATGAATACCTTGTTTATGTTTTCATTATCTAAGTTGAGATTGTTGACCATTTGCTTGCATAAATGATTTTGTATGATGAACACTATCCTCATACTTATGTTGAAATTGTCTAAGTAGCGGGCTAGCTATGTGACAACTCTTGTGCTTGGACTCATTTACTTGTGTATGGGATGTGTGGGCTTATGTGGGGCCCACTAAAGTGGAGAACTATCTTGAATGATGTCGTTTAGTTGACTGCTCACAACCCAAAGTGTAAGGTCACAATGTAGTAATAATCTTGGTAAGATCGAGGTCGAATCCATAGGGATTAATCTCGTACATTTTTTTAAGTAATTAGAAGTAGAACTAGAAAAAGATCCATATCTTAATCTGAAATAATTAAGAGAGTAATTGTGAGTTTTGTAATTGAAACTTATATATTTTAAGGTGGGAACTAGGGTGCCAAGGATCCACTTGTAGCTATTGAGATGCTACCTTGATTTAAGAGATGCAATTGGAGTCAACGTCCTATCTTATCCAATTGGAAGGAGGGATGATCAAATTTTTGAACTTTCCATTGATCTATCCTCAATGGAGGAGAATTGTGAAGAATTGGAAGTGATTCCATCACTCAACCATGCCCTGGAGACTGGAAAACAACAATATTTACCAATCTCACAATCTCAAATAAGAAAAGAAGATACTCAAAGCTATCGTAGGCTCAACTATAATTTAAGTTACAACAAACCACTGAAAATCGAAAGTATTCCTTAAAATCAACTAGAAATCAATGAAGTTCAATATAAATATGAATCAAAGTAAATTAAACATCCCAATCACACAACAAGCTTCCTCTCTTAGGCCTAGCTAAGAGGTTTAGCCAACCACAGACATGATTGAATTAAGAACTCTTAAGAAAAGAATAAAAATAACTACAGAAGAAGAAGAAAGACTCTTGCCGGTGGCTCTCCACCCTTGTGATCCACTCCTTAAACCCTAGAAGATGCTTTGGAGCATCTTAAGGACTCCTATTTTTAGTTGGGGAACTCCAACTTTTGCACTGAGTTGGAAAAGTCCGGAAACCACCAAAAATATACACAGTGCGCGCAAAATCTTAGTAACCTTCTACTAGTCGAGAGAAATCTTTGACTGGTCCGAGAGTGATCTTTAATTAGTTGAGAACAAACTTTGACTAGTCAATATTTAGTAGAGATTCACGCGAATTTAAAGATAATGTTACTATAGTTCGAGTCAAAGTTTCTTGGGCTAGTCAAAGCAGAACTTGGGGTAGTCGAACTAGAACTTGGGCTGGTTGAATTTTACATGTATTCCTTTTCTTCACTTCAAACCTTCTATTCTCTTCATTTCTCACTTGCTTTCCTTGGGTTTTTGGCATGTGAATTCTTTTATCTTGGTCTTCTAAGATCCATCCCTTGCCTTAGTGATTCTCGAGCATCAAATCCATGCTTTTAACATTCTTTTCAATCCAAGCTCTTAAATTCACCTTGTAATACAAACATTTATAAAATATACCCATTAAGCATTATCATGTTCATAAAATCAAGATATAAATAGGATAAATATGAAATATTTGAACCTTTATGTAAAATTACAAGTCTGGATTTGAACATTTTGGGCCATCTTCGGCGTCTGTGGTGGACCCTAGGTATATGATATGTGGGGGCCACCACCTAAAACTCTTAACCTACACTAATGAATAGAGGTATATTATTTTAGTTGGGCCAAAGTGGACCCTAAACGAGTGGGGAGTCGATCTCAAATAGGACCAGGCGTAGTTGTGTAGAAAATCATGTGCAAGAAATAGAAATGCTCACATTTGGCCTCGTGCCAAAACTCATATGTGTGTATCCAGCGAACAACACTATTTTGATTTTGAAGGACACACATAGGGCTACCAAGGGAACCCAATGGTATTCCAAAATGTGGCCTAACTTGATCATGGGATGCACCCAAAAATAGCCAAAGGCCATTTCTGCACATTTTTTTTGCACATCTCGCCCAAGCACCCATGTTAGGGCCTTCACAAATACCTGTGTATGCATGATTAATGGGAACTGAATTTTAGTTTTTTATTCCTATATATAGAATGATCATATGGATATTTTTCTCCTTCGGAAGTGGGCCTCATGTGGTCTTAAATTTCACTTGAAGATGGCTAAAGAACCAACCTTGCACAAAAAATCTGTTTGATAGAAGTTTCACATGGGGCCACATCCATGGGGTCCACCACCTTCCTAAAGAATCTATTAGAGTATATAAACCATGAAAATGAATATAAACCCTGGACATGAACCCTTAAATGGTGTTGGACCTAAAATCTTAAGTGGGCCTTTTGCTTGTGGGTTGTATCTTTGTAAGGTAAGGTTCACCTTGTGTATGTCATAAAGTGATTGTTGCTAAACCTTGTGATTGGGTGATAGACAACCCTTGCTGCTGATCCATCTCTCTTATACTATTTATGGCCTTGAGCCATCCAAATGAAGCAACATAAGGCCTAAGTGGGTCCAATATTAAGGGGAATGGTTGGGAATGACAGGACAAACTTTGGGAACATTCTTAGGCTCGTTAGCATTACAATTTCCTTGTGCAAAGCATGCCTTGCACACTAACACCAGTCAGCCGAGCCATACTTTGGGGTCCATTTGGATTATATAAATTGTAGTAGACGAGCCTTCTCATTTTACTTGTGAATAAGGTTTGTTGGCCCAACATGACATGGGATCCATGCATTGTTGGCATGTGGGTCTTATATTTGGGATTGTAATTGTATCTCCTGGTTGATGTTGGAGTTTTAGGGCCCAATTATGTTATGGGATCCACCTTAGAGGTATGTATCCATGTATACTTCTCTTGGTGTGGGATTGTTGTCCACTATCAAACCAAATCCAAACCTAAGTGGGTTATACCTTAAGAATGTTAAATCAATGAAAAGCCCATTACTTGTTATACAATGAGGGCACAATTGTATGTTGAACTTACACCTTCATCTAGTGGGGTCCACTTAGTCATGAAATGGGATCTAAAAAAAGAGGCTCGGTGGTTGTATGTTTATCTTATATAGGATTTGCTTAGTGGTCCACCACGTGGGACCCACACTTAACCTATAAGATCACGTACCTTACGCGTAGACCAAGGTCAATGTGGAAGTCACATTAGGTGGGACAAAATAAATAATAGTTGAGATGATGATACATATGTGGTAACATGACAATGATGATAGTAAGTTGTTGGTTGAAATGAAAGATTTAATTTAATGGATGGTGAATTATGGCATATACATTGATGATGGATGAGTAATTATTTGTAGTACTTATGACATTTCTTATGTTAATCACGAAGTGGAAATGATCCTCATGGTAATGATAATGATATTATGTGTGTGTGTGTGTGTGTGTGCGTGTGTGTGTGTGTGTGTGTGATGCAAAACATGCTAGTTGACCACTATGCTTGATATCCAAGTGATAATAATGCACGTATTAATTGTCGTGATGATAACATGGATAAGATAAGCATGTTTTAATGCATGGATGATGATAAATAAATGATGTTGGTGAACATAATGATAACTTCATGCATGATAGACACCTAATGCCTAGGGCATGTATAATAATAGTGTTGGACGATGGCCATGATATTGATGATGCATGTGAATCCCTATATGTTATGTACTCCATGCACATGCTTGCATGATGCATGTTATCGGATGAATTTGATGTTGAATGATGTCTATGATAATGATAGTACATGTGAAAACTTGTGTATTACCATAACACATGCACCTTATGTATGTCCATGCCATGTGAGTCTTGGTGGCTATTTGTTAAGTATTCACCACAGGTGTGGGGCCTTAGTGTCTTATTGAAGACACTTAAATCTATGGGCTTTTGTGTAACATTGGATATTCTTATGTTGGGCTTAGTACCTTGGGCTTGTGAAAGCCTACTTGCCCATGGAACTTAGGATGTAAGCTGGTTACAAGTAACCATTGAATGAGAGGCCAAGTAAGCCCACTCCCATGATAAAGAGAAGGGTGTTTGATTATTTTTAGTTTGATAGTCTACTTGGCCAATTGACGTTGTTGTTAAGTAAAGCCCATGAGGCCATGGGATGATTATGGCATGTGATATAATGCATGGTGAATGTATGTGATGTGTTGTGATATGTGAATGATGTGTAGCTCACACACGATGATTATGACATGTATTATGCAATCAATATGTGATGGATATGGTATGAAATGTATAGATTAAACACAACGTGGGTTTCATAAGACAAGATTATAGATTGATGATTAAATCTTATATGGACCTGAGTGAAGGGCCATTACTTATGGGTACTAAAGCTGTGATCCATCCCATATTAAGACAAGATTAAGGGTCTAGATGGACATTCCCATGGACAATGGGCTATTACCTGAGGGTCTATTATTAAGTATCCACATGTCATAGCTTGGTAATTTGATCTATCCTGCCCTCGTTATGTTGACATCAACTTCATAGTTTGATATAAAGTTGATTCATGGGCATCCATTTTATATGCTTGCATGAGCATATCATGAAACTGGAGCCCACATGTTGGTCCATGTACCTAGGAGACATCTAGAGGAGTTAGGAGATTATGGATATTGTTTGATTTGGGCCCTTGTGGTAGTCCATATGATTGGATAAGATCGAGAGATGTACTATGTTTGGACCCTCGTGTTAGTCTATGGTTATTTAGGGCCCTCGTGTTGTTCCATATGCATGGAAGAGATCTAGAGGAGTCAGGGAATTTTGGATATTGTTTTGATTTCAACCCTCGTGTTGGTCCATATGATTAGATGACATGTATAAATGTATTATGTTTGAGCCCTCATGTTAGTCTATATGGTAGTATTCAGACCCTCGTGTTAGTCCATATAGTATTAATTGAGCCCTCATGTTGGTCCTTGTGCCTAGATGAAAGTTCGAAGGAATTGTGGTATATATATGCCTTTACGATTCTATATTTGATTATATAAGCTTTCATGGTGATGTATTTCTCGAGTGGATTTTTGTTTGGCCAGCCCACACTAGATGGCCAACCTATGGTTTCAAGCCCAATAGCACCTAGAAGTTATTTTGCAGAGTTTAGATGTTGCATTAAATGCTTTGGGAATGTGGTGGACCCCACTGATGTGGCCCCACATAAATTTTACGTCAAATAGATTTTTGGTGCAATGTTGGTTTCTAGCCATCTTCAATTCAGATTTATGATCATGTAGCACCCACATCTGGTGAAAGGAAGGATCCATCTGTTAGCTCTATGTATGGGCTTTAAAAGGTATAAAGTGAGCCTCATTGGTTTTGTCACGCCTCAAACTTGAAAACGTGGCTCACAAAATTTTCGATTGCTTAATTTGGTGTCGACAGCCTCCTTAGTACCCCATTCTTGTCTCCCAACACCAATACACCAAATTTCGATCCTGAGATCCTACGAGGAGGATTTTCAACATGAAGTTGTCTCATAAGAAGCATTACTACAAGTATACCCAAATCATAAGAACAACATCGTCACCACATATCTACTAATATAACATTCGAGGACAATGCTGAAAGGGAAATACATGCATATAATAAAATCTTCACAAAGCTTGGGCACACGCTCCTGATCTTGCTCAGCTACGACTACGTCCTAACGTCATCTGCACGCATCTATGGTGCATAAGCTTAAAGAAATCTTAAAGGGTGGTGTAAGTGTGTGAGTAGTATATGAGTGCTCAGAATGTAATATTAGAGTAAACGAAAATGCTAGTAAGTCCACGAACCATACAATATAAGAGTAAGTAAAAATACTGACAAGTCCATAAAAATATCATCAACCACATTTAGGATATACGATGAAAAGACATAGCAAGCCAATGTCATATACTGAGAAAGTAATGTAGGTCGGCTATGTAATACGGAGACATAATGAGCCAAATATTAGATACTGAGGATGCAATACAATATGCAATTTGGATGAGCTATGAATACCATCAGCCTCATCTAGGTCATATAAATGTAGAAACATAGCAATCCAAAATGTCATATGCCACGGATGTAATACAATATGTAATATGTGGTGCGAATGAAATGACCAAGCTGGAGTGTGAAGTCCAGATGATAGTATGTACTATCGCAAGCTATGGGGTCCATCACAAAGGACTTCTATGCAAACCAGTCCCATACCTAAATTTGGATAAATAAAATCAATGTGGTAAACTCCTGATCTCAGGTTGGTCATGCGCCCCAACTGAAATCCTGGCCATTGTGAAGGTACACATTTAGGTTGGTCACGTGCCTCGATCGAAATCCTGGCTATTGCAAAGGTACACATAAAAATTTGTTACGCACCACTAGCCCGAGTGGATAGTGAATGATAGTATAATGCTGAGTATGTAACTCTTGCTCAATCAGTCCACATATCAATACCGTATATCTTTAGGATCATCACCGAGGTCTAGTACACTCCGAGCTGGCTACGGCCCCGGCCAGCCTTGCACCCCAGCGAGTGGAAAATACCTCACTACCTACCTACCAGTAGTATACCAATGCTTACTCGGCGAGTCCGTAGCGGACCCATTTGGGAGCTGGTCAAACTCAGCCAAACTTACAGCCCACTCACTCGGGCGGATAAGGCCACACCCCCTCCCAACCGATCACGATACAGTGGGAGACGCGACCTACTAGTATTCGACACTCGAGTGCTCATATATCCACTTGCTCTATACGTTGACGCTTCTCCTGGCCTCAGAGGTTTAAGGACTTCCACCCACGGACATCCAAAGTTCCTAGATACTCGAACCAAACATTTCGGGTGTCCTATCTGACCATCCATTACATGCCTGTGGAGGCCACAGCCTCGATGTCGCTAGGGCGTATAGTAATCACAATAAAAAAATGCAAGATGCATGGGTCACATAGTCCAATTATGCATCAATCATGCACATACCGTGAGCTCATGTGGGATAACTACACCTATTAGGGAATCCCATAAACCACCTCCACTACGACATATGTAATGGTCAATCACATCTCATAACAAACATACAGATGATGCGTACGGGCATGTATCATGATGCTATGCAATCACATACTAATAATCGGTATTAATAACTGGCACCAATAATCAACATCGATAATCGCTATCAGCAATCGGCCTCGACAATTAGCCTTGATATTGTTCAATCCCCAAGTATAGGGTTGTGATGTAGTAATAAACTCGATAAGAACGAGGTCGAATCCCAAGGGACTGATACCTGTATGTTATCTGAAATTAAGTAGAACTAGAACTAGGATAAGATGAAACCTAAATCAGCAGTAATTTGAGGAATAATGATGGAATAATTATCTAAAACTTAAAGAATTCAGGGAAAGGAAACTAGGGATTTAGAGGATCCACTTGTAGAGATCAGGAAGATCTTATGCCTACATCAAAAAGTCAATTAGACTTAGAGTTCATCTTCATCCAGTTGAAGGGTGTAACCATCAAAATTAAACTGAACTTCCTTTGATATAGTTTTAAAGAAATGAAAGGTATATGAATTAGAATAGATTTCATCGCCAAACCATGTCCAGGAGACGAAGTAAACAACACAATTAAACTAATTACCAACCAATCAACATGATATAAAGGTTAAGAAGGGTATCGTCATCCAACCATGCCCAGGAGATGATGGTGAACAACTGGGCTAACTGACATCATAAACATTAAAAGGAAAAGAAGATACTTAAAGCCATTATAGATCTATTGTAATTTCATTCACAACAAACCATTGAAAACTAAAAGAATTCCTTTAATTAAACTAAATCAAATCAGTTCATAAACATAAATCCAAGCCATAAAAATCACCCCGTCACGCTACAAACTTCACCTCTTAGCCCTAGCCAAGAGGTTAGCTAACCAAAGACATGATTAACTAATTCTCAAAATAAAAGAAAAACTAAAACAGGTAAAAAAAAAACCTAGAAAAATAAACTCTCTCAGTCTCTTTCTATATCTTGGCCTCCACGGCTGCCCACACCAAGATCCCACGTCTAAGGATGCCTTTCTCTCTTTTCTCCTCCTTTTATAGAGGTAAGGATGGTGGAGAACGTGGAGTCGATGGCTGGAACTCACGCACAAGGCGGTGGAGAGCGTACGCAGTAACGAAGGTCAGTGCGTAGGTATTTTCGCAGCTAAGAAAATGGAAGAAAAAAACTTCAACTTTCCTCACAGTTTTCCAAAGAAATAACGTCCCTTGGGGCATTTTTGGACGAACTACATGATGGACGGTTTGAATCATCCATCCGATCATAGTCTGGGTCACAAAACTCCCCGAAAGATCTAGTTTTTCGGGACACGCGTAAGGCTTACTCGAGTTGGCTGATGTGTTCGGTGGGGCCCACTTAGCTTTTGTTTTGAAAATCCACACCGTCCATTGGCTTTAGGATGAAAAATCATCCGGGAAGGAGTGTTTTTAGAGTAGTTATAGTGTGGCCCACGAGACTCTTCATTCCACCGTCAATCTTATGTTTAATCACGATCCATGTGTGTACACGTGCATGAGCCAAAATGGAAAGCTAGGCAATGGTTATGCCCCCCCTTTGGAGATGTTTAAGGATTCAGATTTGTAAAAAGGTTGATGTGTGAGCCCCGCTACTCAAAACTGGTAGTTGTCTATGCGAACACTGTTGCTTTTGAAATTTTTTAAAAAATTAGTCGGTCAGCTGTAAGTTTGACTGGACTCTGTCCAGTGTACTTCTCATGCACGTGTACCCTATGTACATGTATTGTACATGTAGGGACCATCGTGATGTTCGTGAGAAATTCGATCCATCCATCCTCTCTGGCACTTTATTTAATACGTTGAGACAAAAATAGAAATATATCCAAATATCAAGCGGGCCCCAATTCACAGATCTATGGGCTGACGTGTTCGTTGAGCCACTTTCAGAGAGATCGAACAGATGAAATTTTGCATGTACGGTTAATTTATGGTCTTCAGGCCATGTATGAAGTTTTAAGCTGAACAGATGGTGAGAACCCTGTGATCTTACATTTTGGACGTCTTTTAGGCCACTTAAGCTTCAATTCCTTGATTTTCTTGGATCACTAGCATGCAAATCTATTGATTTTGGTCTCCTGGGGTATGTCCCATACTTTGGTGAATTCTGAGCATTAAATCTCAGCTCTTAGCACCCTATTTTAGTTGAAGCTCCTAAAGTCACCTTGCAACACAAACATGATTAAAATAGGTTATTAAACAACATTATGTTCATAAATCCAAGCAGTAACTGGTCTATGATATGCAATATTCGACCCTCAACACAACCCCCAACTAGCATCTTGCAAGTCCCGAGCAAAGTATGTGAAAAATACGTTGAGAACTACAAGATAATTTCTATATACTCGAGTGAATTTTGTAAAATAACCCAGATGCTAGAATTTTAAGATTCACAAATGTTGGGCATTACTCTCTCCTGGACTCAAGCACATGGTAAACTTCACAATCAAGTTCAAAGTATTAATCCATCAATTAGAGAAATTCTAAACATTGATTTCCATAGGTGTATGGTGTAATCTTGGCTTATCAACATTAAGATTCAATTCATTATTCCATGATATCATTGGTAACCTGCAAGAGCATTTAGGATGCCCAAAACCTAAACTGACACGTGCCTCATAGATCATTCTTTTTCTTTCTTTCAGCCTTTAATTTTTTTATTAAAAGTAACGCCAATGAGGGGAATCGAGTCCTCACCTATAGGGAGCAAACATATGGTAAAGACCAGTCGCCTAATAATTTTTAAATGTCAACTTTGGAGAATTAAACCTTCACCTGTAGGGAGCAAACCTATGGTGAAGACCATTCACCCAATCCTTTCAATTCTTCTTTATAAACTAATACTAAAAATTTTCAGGTTGGTTCCTTTCATGTTAGTGATTACCAAGTTAATCATTCAATATTGAACTGAAAACTTAATATGTAAGAGAGCTATAATATATGAATTTATGACTCAATCAATGTTTACAACTTCTAATCATGGATTAACAATTTAAACTTAACTGTGAAATCTAACAGCTACTGAATCTAAGAGTCATAAATTATCAACATCATGAATCTTGAAATTCTAAGTGCCCTAGATGGCCGTCAAAATAATTTCGAGTTCACAAGAAATTATAAAAAAATTAAAAAATTTTACAATTTTTTGCTCAAGACTAAGAAAACAGTGATTAAGAACCTAATCTCCCACCCCCAACCTAAAATCTACATTGTCCTCAATGTAAAAGATATGAGCATGAAATGCACATGGGACAACGAAAGTAATTGAGAAGTGATAGGAAGATAGTATCTGGATAACAAATCGAGAGAGAGAGAGACTTACTAAGAGATCACAGCATGAAAGCCGGTCAGTATGAGAGTGAAGACACGAAAGCAAACTATCATAAAACAACATATCAAGCAAACTAACCTAATGGCATAAAAATATTTAACCTAAAACATCATAAAGCAAACTACCCTAGTCCTATGAAAGTAGGGAAAAACTACTGAGTCATGCCGTAAGGTTCCTCTTCCGGCCAGTAATGTGAAAAATTTCTCAGTAGGTTTCTCAATAAGATCATCCAAAAGCCCTTTTTACAATTGGCTTGGATGCCCTGGAGCTTGACTTTCTAAAGAAACTTATGTATCTCATAAGAAATTTTCCGTTGAAGTGTTGAGGTATCCATAGTATATACGATTCACCTGGGGCAGAAAAGGTTTCAACGTTAGTATCCCATGGTAAATTAGAGACTACAAGTAGATAAAGTTTAAAAAATTTCTCAAGAAGTGATGTAGTCTTAACACATTCCGAAGTAGCGACTTCGGTTTAATTTTCAGCTCCTCCCTCCTTAATGGTAAACATTCAGGATCTATGGAAGAAGGGGCTTCAGAGTAAGGGTTCTCTTAGTCAGTGATGACTACTGAGATGTTGTCTTATAAGGCATTCACTATGTCTCTTATCATTGGATCATTTGAATTTACAAAGTGTACTAAGCAATCATCAAAAGAGTTGGGACATTCAATTGAGAGTGACTCATGTTCCACATTAGAGCTAAGAAATCCATTGTCTTTAATGGTAAATGGAGGTGTGCTCTCTTGCTCTAGCCCTACAAAGATAGATTGAGGGTCATTATATGAAGCATTGATGTGCAGACTCTGTTCATTGATACTACTCAGAAGAGGCATTATATCGTCAACACTCAACAGTTTAGATGTTGGTCTCAACTGGGTGGTTTCAAATTCCAGAGTCATATCGAGTAACTCGTCCATCTCCCAAATCATATCATCATTCAACTCAGGGGAGTGGTCCAAACATATCTCACAAGAGATAAAAGGGTCTGTTATAAGGAGCTTCTCCACTTTTAGATCAGACATGTCAGGTGAGTGGAGTAGCTCATTTTGACCGTTCTCTTCATGTACTTCTCGATCATTGACCTGGACCAAACTTGAGACTAATTCTAGAGGAATTTGGGCTGCTCATTCATGATCATCATCCCAATACGTATCCTCGTCTAATTCCGTGCAGTGCACACCTGGGATGGGATCACTTTTCTCACATTCTATACCTAAATTCGGTTGAGATTTGAATAAACTAACTTCTACCTCATCATTGAGATCCTGTGTGCCATGTAAGGAAGGTGTGTTATCATTATTGTATTTGAAAGAAACCCATGTCTCTTCACCATTCTTTTGAACAGTCTTCGAGATCGACTCATCAGAAAATTGAACCACATGCTCATTAACGTAATTCAACTCTTCATTCCAAATTTTATATTTTTCAAAAGCAAGTGAGGATTACTTTTCTCGTATTGTAATTCTGGATTGGATTGTGGCTGAGACGAACTAGCCACCATTAGCCTATCAAGGCATGATTCAAGTGCTTCTAATAATTTCCTCATGCCAGTAACATAGTTTGTGTAACTCGGAGATAACTCTTCTTGGATCATTTCTGGTGGATATTCAAAAGTGGTTGATCCACGAGGGTTCTTACCATGATGTTTTACTAACTCAACTTCGAAATATTTCTGTTTTCGTTGATCATAATCATACGGGTCATATGTCGGGAGTTGATACGCGCCATCATTCCAATAATCATGTACTGTTTTCTTAACTCGTGGAACGCAATTATTCTCCAGCAGATAACCACCAAAAGACTTTTTAATCAGTGGAGCATCACATTCTGATTGGTTCTCGAAGACATTTTTAAAAAAATTTTGAGGCATAGGCTGTTTTCCATAAGCTATCTCAACATACTGACGTGCCCACTCATTCATATAAATGGTGAAACCTTAACTCTAAATCTAATCTTAGAGAAAATAAAAGAAAAATTCTAACAGCAGTATAGAAAGTAAGAGGAGAAGTTAGAAGGATGTTACCACATTAGAAATTCCTATGTTAAGATCCTGCAAACGAAAACAAGATAAATTAGTTTCTAAAAGATAAAATCTAATATAAAGAATAGAAGAAGTAAAGAAATTAGGACGAAGTTACCAATTAAGAAGATCTAACAAAATCCTACAAAGCAAGAAAGTAAGATAGTTTCTAAAAATCAATTAAAACAAAAACCATAAAACCAAAGTTAGTAAAAATCTTAATCTTAAACCAATTCTAAAACCAATTAATTTCAGAAAATCGTAGCCGTCAGTTCCCGGCAACGGCGCTAAAAACTTGTTCACTGCCCAAGTATAGGGTTGTGATGAAGTAATAAACTCAGTAAGACCGAGGTTGAATCCCAAGGGACTGATACCTGTACGTTATCTAAAATTAAGTAGAACTAGAACTAGGATAAGATGAAACCTAAATCGGTGGTAATTTGAGGAATAATGATGGAATAATTATCTAAAACTTAAAGATTTCAAGGAAAGGAAACTAGAGATTCAGAGGATCCACTTGTAGAGATCAGGAAGATCTTATGCCTGCATCAAAAAATCAACTGGACTTAGAGTCCATCTTCATCCAGTTGAAGGGTGTAACCATGAAAATTAAACTGAACTTCTTTTGATATAGTTTTAAAGAGATGAAAGGTATATGAATTAGAATGGATTCCATCACCAAACCATGCCCAAGAGACAAAGTGAACAACAGAATTAAACTAATTACCAACCAATCAACACTATATGAAGGTTAGGAAGGGTACCGTCATCCAACCATGCCTAGGAGATGATGGTGAACAACAGAGCTTCCTGACATCATAAACATTAAAAAGAAAAGGAGATACTCAAAGCCATCGCAGATCTATTATAATTTCAGTCACAACAAACTATTAAAAACTGAAAGCATTCCTTTAATTAAACTAAATCAAATCAGTTCATAAAAATAAATCCAAGCCATAAAAATCACCTTGTCACACTACAAGCTTCACCTTTTAGCCCTAGCCAAGAGGTTAGCTAACCAAAGACATGATTAACTAATTCTCAAAATAAAAGAAAAACTAAAAAAAAAAAAACTAGAAAAATAAACTCTCTCGGTCTCTTTTTCTATCTTGGCCTCCACGACTGCCCACACCAAGATCCCACGTCCAAGGATGCCTTTCTCTCTCCTTTTCTCCCCCTTTTATAGAGATAAGGATGGTGGAGAATGTGGAGTCAGTGGCTGGAACTCACACACAAGGCGGTGGAGAGTGTATGTAGCAACGAAGGTCAGTGCGTAGGTCTTTTCGTGGCCAAGAAAATGGATGAAAAAAAATTCCACTTTCCTCATAGTTTTCCAAAGAAATAACGTCCCTTGGGGCATTTTTGGACAAACTACACGATGAATGTTTTGGATCATCCATCCGATCATGGTTTGGGCATAAAAGTCCCCAAAAGTTCCAATTTTTTCGGATGCACGTAAGGCTGATGCGAGTTGGCTGACATGTTCGGTGGGGCCCACTTAGCTTTTGTTTTGAAAATCCACACCGTCCATTGGCTTCAGGAAGAAAAATCATCCGCGAAGGAGTGTTTTTAGAGCAGTTTCCGTGTGGCCCACGAGACTCTTCATTCCACCATCAATCTTGCGTTTAATCACGATCCACGTGCGTACACATGCATGGGCCAAAATGCAAAGCTAGGTGATGGTTACACCCCCCTATGGACACGTTTAACAGTTCAGATTTGTAAAAAGGTTGATGTACGGGCCCCACTACTCAAAACTGGTCGTCGTCCGTGCAGACACTGTTGCTTTTAAAATTTTTTTAGAAATTAGTTGGTCAGCTGTAAGTTTGACCGGATTCTTTGTCCAGTGCACTTCTCATACACGTGTGCCCTATGTACATACAATGTACATGTGGGGTCCATCGTGATGTTCATGAGAAATCCGCTCCATCCATCCTCTCTGACACTTTATTTAACACGTTGAGACAAAAATTGAAATATATCTAGATATCAGGCGGGCCCCAATTCACAGATCTATGGGCTAATGTGTCCGTTGATCCACTTTTAAAGAGATTGAACAGATGAAATTTGACGTGTACGGTTAATTTATGGTCCTCAGGCCATGTATGAAGTTTTAAGCTGAATGGATGGTGAGAACCCTGTGATCTTGCATTTTGGACTTCTTTCAGGCTACTTGAGCTTCAGTTCCTAGATTTTCTTGGATCACTAGTATACAAATCTATCGATCTTGGTCTGCTGGGGTCCGTCCCATGCTTTGGTGTATTCTGAGTGTTAAATCTCAACTCTTGGTGTCCTGTTTCAGTCCAAGCTCCTAAAGTCACCTTGCAACACACACACGATTAAAATAAGTTGTTAAACAGTATCATGTTCATAAATCTAGGTAGTAACTGGGGTCTGATATGCAATATTTGACTCTCAACAAATATCCGGCCTCGACAATCTGCGTCAATATCTGGCCTCGACAATCGGCCTCGACAATCGACCTCAATAATCGACCTCGACAATCGACCTCGATAATCGAATTAACAAAGGGCCTAAGGAAAGGTTACAATGTAAACATTTAACCATCATTGTCCATCAATGTGGACTTTTAACTAACATTGCTCCCAATGAGTGGCCCACATAGGGCCGAACATATGGTGGGGCCATGGCCTCACACAAGGGCCTAATATATAACACCATGAGCCTCACTCAAGGGCTTAATACACATCACGATGAGCCTCTCACATGGGCCTAATATACATCACAATGAACTTTATCACCTGGCCCTCAAATGCATCACAATGAGCCTCATCACATAGGCCTCATATAGATCACATTGGGCCTTAAACACGGGCCGAAGTCACATGACAATGGGCCTCAAATATGGGCTGAATATACATCACATTGGGCCTCAAACGCAGGCCGAATACACATCACAATGGGCCTTAAATATGGGCCACATATACATCACATCGGGCCTCAAACATGGGCTGAATACACATCATAATGGGCCTCAAATATGGGCTGCATATACATCACATTGGGCCTCAAACACAGGTCGAATACACGTCACAATGGGCCTTAAATATGGGCCACATATACATCACATTGGGTCTAAAACAAGGGCCGAATATATATCACAATAGGCCTCAAATACAGGCCACATATACATCACAATGGGCCACATCTCATGGGCCTCAAATACGTCAAGTCGAGCCTACTGTTCTATGTGATCTATCTACACCATACATCTATTTATAGAGATTATTATAGAGAATATTCAAAAAAATGAATTATAACGGAAGATCATTTGCACCACACCATAATTAGCATTGCAGATAAGGATTTTCACTGTTTAAAATTCCCAGGGCCCACCATAACTTTCATCTTCCATCCAATGTGTTCATGCAGTCACAAGGAGTTAATTTAAGTGGAAAAAACAAATTTCATACTAATCCAAAACTTCTGTGATCCGCAAAATGGTCTCAATGGTAAGCATTCAATCCTCCACTGATCTTTGTAGTGTGGTCCACCTAATAGGAAGATTTGCCTCATTTTTAGTCTCAGGCCTTAAGACGAACTGGCCAGTTGGATGGACGGTTTGGATGTAACACATACATCATGGGAGGGCCCATCGTCCCATCTGGACGGTGTGGATAAAACATATACATTATGGTGGCACCTACCATCCAGATGGACGGTGAGAATAAAGCATATACATTATGGTTGTCCCCACCGTTTAGATGGACGGTGGGATGACACACATACCATGGTGGGACCCTCAGAGTTTGGTGACATCAATACTAGCTATATAGCAGGTATGAGGTACACCAGCCAATCAGATTCCAAGATAGGTGGGTCCCACATGGGGCCCACATGTATAGATACACACATACATCCCACATGAGCCAACATCCAGATCCTATGGACGTTCTGGACGAATGGTGTGGATACATCCATCTAGGTGGGTCCCAAGTCCAGTCCAGTTGGACGGTATGGGTAAAATACATTCATGGTGGGCCACACACTCACATATCAAGTGGGTCATCATCAAGGAAAGGGAGAGAGAGATCGGCATAGTGGGGGGACCCCGCCACTATGGGCCCCTCTTCGTTATAACACATACATAAAAATGGCTCCCATCATAAGTGAGCCTCAAAACGAAAATCAACGGTGGATCACCTACAAACAATGAAGATTCACCCACCGAGGGTGCTCCTCCTTGGCTCCTTGGAATCCTTGTCTTATTGGATTCAACTTTAATAGTGGAAGATGAGGATTGAAGGGTTGGGATGAAAGATTTTGGGGTAGGAAGTGGGCCACACTTGGCTCTCTCCTCTCCTTAGAAATTGTTTGGACGATTCCTCTCTTTGGTAGCATGGAATGGAGTGAGAAATGAAAGAGAGAGAGGAGTGATGTGTATGACATGGGAGGCATGGGTCTCATTGACTTTTGGGATGAGATGAATGTGCTAAGCATGGGTTACTTTGACTTGGTGAAGAGAGAGGTATGGATGAGTGATAGGATGTACTTGATTGATATGATTGATTTGATGGATTCTATTGGGATTCACAACGTGTGGCGTTTTCTCAAAATATATGCGAGCCCACAACTCCTAGCCTGGGTATCGCATCAGTGTGCAAGACACGGTGTTGGAACCGTGGCGATGACGCAATCACAAGGGTACAAGTCCCAGGTCGAGTCGACTCATATATATAGGATGCGGCTTAGGATCATGTGTAAATGTTGGTTGTAGGTCAGGAGCTATCAGAATTTGACCAGGAGGAGAACGGTGCGGAATAGGATACGGGTCTGACAGGTTGGGTGCATATAATTTACTCTGGTGGCCCAAACATGAGTACTTGGAGGAAATATGTAGGAAACACAGTGTAAAATTAGTTTTGACCCGATTTCGAGTGTCCCATAATCACAAGGAACCATGTTTCACCATGTCGTCGAGTACCCTTAGTAGTACTATATATTGGCTTAAAAAAATATAATCTGGGAGCAACTAGTTATGTACACATAATATTTGGTATAGGGCAAAACATAAGTATTTTAATTTTCTACATAACCATATCTGGCCCCATTTTGGGACCCACTCCTCGATCATGTGGGGTCTGATTTGGCCCAAGTAAAATATAATTTCTATATTCATTCGTATATGTTAAAAATTTCAAGTGGTGGCCTATTCCTATCTTAGGCGTGGGGTCCACTACATAGGCCCAAAGTTGGTACAAAACACAAAAAATAATTAGACGCATCTCAGCAATGGGATCTGTCACAACTTAGGGCCCACTTTTCAAACACTTGGAGATCATTTCTGACAAAAAGGTAGGACATGCCAGCCCAATGATATGTGGATTAAACATCCCCATAGTGAGACCCTTAACTACAGTGTGTGATGCCATGCTCCAAATTCGAAAACCTGCCTCACAGAATTCCCAAACGCTGAATCCGGTGCTGATAGCCTCCATAGCACCCCATTCTCGGCTCCTAGCGCTCCATACGCCAAATTTCGATCCTAGGATCCTACACAGAGGATTTTCAATGTAAATTTATTTCATAAGAAGCATAACCACAAGTTTACTCAAATCACAAAGGCAACATCATCATCACATATCCACTAATATAAACAGTTGAATACAGTGCTGAAAGGAAAATATACATATATCAAAAATCAAAGATTCAAAAGACCGTTGCACACTCCAAGCTCAATGCTGCTTCAACCTAATGCCACCTGCACGCATCTATCGTGGATAAGCTTATAGAAAGATTAAAGGGTAGTGTAAGTGAGTGCATAAGATAAGTGTTAAGTATGTAACATCAGAGCAATGCGAAAACATGCTAGTAAGTCCATAAATATCATCAGCCTTATCCAGACTATGCGATACAAACATAATAAGCCAATATCATATACTGAGGATGTAATACAATATACAAATCCTGATGAATCCACAAATATCATCAACCTCATTTAGGCTATGAAATACAGAAGTATAGTAAATCGAATGCTATGTGTTGAGGATGCAATGTAATATGAGGTGCGAAAGAAATCCTAAGCTGGAGTGTGAAATCGGGATGATAATATATAGTATCGCAAGTTGTGGGGTTCATAACAAGGGACTTCTATCCAAACCAGTCCCATACATAAATTTCGATAGGTAGACTTAATGTGGTAAACTCCTGATCTCAGGTTAGTGTGCACCCATCTGAAATCTTGGTCATTGCGAAGGTACACTAATCAAATTAATTGCGCACCACCAACCCGTGTGGATAATGAATGAATGAGTAAAATGCTGAGTATACAACTTCTGCTCAATAAGTCCACATTCAGTACCGTACATCTATGCGATCATCACTGGGGTCTATTACACTCTACGCCATCTTACCACCCCTATCAGAGCACACAACCAGGTAACTGGAAGAGACCTCACTATCCACCTACTAATATCGGGCCTAGCTCATCGATAACAAACCCATTCATCAAGCTGGTTAAACTCAGCCTAGATATTTCCCTCTGACTCAGGCGCGTAAGGTCATACCCCCTCCCAACTGACCATGACATAGTGGGAGACATGGCCTACTGGTATACGACCCTCATGCGCTCATATATATCCACTCGGTCTCGACGTTAGGGTGTTCCCTGGCCTCGAGGGTTTATGAATTTTCATCCAGGGACATCGATCGCTCCCATATGCTAAAACTAAATATTTTTGTTGTCCCATCTGGCCATCCATGGCATGCCTATGGAGGTCACGACCCTGATGTCACTAGGGCATATAGTGGTCATATCATAAAATGCAAGATGCATGAGTAATACAATCCAGTCATGCATCAACTTGCGCGTACCGCGCGCTCATGTGAGGCAACTCCGTCTCTTAGGAAATCCCATAATAATCTACCCAATGACATGTGCTATGATCAATCACTCCTCATATCAATCATACATATGATGCATATGGGCATGGATCATGGAGCTATACTAAGCATGTTATATGATAATGATGTACTCTCCTCATGTTAAGGATGGGCCTAGACGGCCTACTCATATCAAGAATGACCCTGACGAGGCCTAAGGGAAGGTCATAATGTGGACATTTAACCATCATTGTCCATCAATATAGACATTTAATCAACATTGCTCCCAAGGAGTGGCCCTCATAGGGCCAAACATATAATGGGGCCCATACCTCACACAAGGGCCTCACATACAATATAATGGGCCTCACACAATCATAATGGGCTTCATATACATTACAATGGGCCGCATCTCATGTGCCTCATATACATTAAGTGGGCCGCATCGCATGGGCCACATATACATCACTTTGGGTCTCATCACATAGGCCTCATCACATCATAATTGGGCCACATCATATGGGCCTTACACATCACAATGGGCCACATCTCATGAGCCTCTTACATCGTAATGAGCCTCTCACACAGGCCTAATATACATCATAATGGGTCTTAAACATGGGCCTCAAATACATCACTATGGGCCTCACCACTTGGGCCTCAAACACATCATAATGGGCCTTATATACGTCAAGTGGGCTACATCACATGGGCCAAAACAATGGGCCTCACATGTATATTATATACATTAAGATGGGCCCCATAGGCCAGCCCTATTGTCCAAAAAGACAGATGGAGAGAGAATACATGCAATAGGGTCGGCCTCTAATAGATATGGGCCACCCACAAACAGTACAGTGGGCGGGTGTCAACACACTATTGTCCAGTAGCATTCAGGCCTGCTACTAGATGGTGTAGATACATTATACATCATGGTGGATCCCACCATACAACAGGTGGACCTGATGGCTCAACGGTGTGGACAGGTGGGTCCAGCGTCCAGCAGCTACTGGACGGGCAGCGTGGATGAAACATACATCAAGGTGAAATTGCACTATCCAGGGGTGAATGGTGTTATTACAACGCATGCCACAAGGTGGGCCCCACAAACACCAGGTGGGCCCCATGTCCCTGTACAGGATGACATGTAGATCATAGGTGGGGTCCACCGTCAAATGGACGGTGTTGATAAAACACTTGCATCATGGTGCAACCCACCGTCCAGCAATCTGGATGGTGGAGATAAAACACATATATCAGAGTGGTCCATGGTCCGGATGGACGGACGGCGTGGAGACAAAATGCATACATCAAGGTGGGTCCCACCCTCGTACATGCCACAATGTGGGGTGGCCCCACGCGTCCAGAAAATGGACGGACAGTTTGTATATAACACGTACAACAAAGTCAGGTCCCACCATCCTGGGGCAGATGGATGGACGGTGGATATAGAATACATACAACAAGGTGGGTCCCATCTCACACGTGCACCATGTGTGGGGTGGGCCCCACACCTCTACCAAAAGGTTGGACGGTATGAATCTAACACATACCTTGTGACAGACCACAGAACTCGCTGGCAACATTAAAAAGTGCTAGTATGAGGTTCACCAGCCAATCCACTTTCCACATAAAGGTAAGCCCCACGGGCAGGATGGGTCCCACTATCCAAGGTCTGGATGGTGTGGATGCACCACACATACAGACCCCATACAAATGGACGAATGACATGTAAAAAACACATACATCACAGCTGACCCCATGGAACTTTCTAACGCTGTATAGTAGCTGTCCAGCTGCGTGAGACTCACCGTCTAAGGTCTGAACGGTGTGAATCCTGCACATGCAAGGTGGGTCCACACACGTGGCCCACCAAATATTATATATATATATATATATATATATATATATATATATATATATATATATATATATATATATATATATATATATAAACTAGCATCCAGGAGGTTGGTCATCTGTCTAACGGACGGTTTGGATGTAATTACATACATCAGGGTAGGGCCCCACATGGCACCGTCCAGACAGATGGTGTTGATATACAATATATGTATTAAAGGTGCTTTGAATAAAGTTGATCTTTGTGTTTTTCCTTCATTAAGGCCTGTCTAAACGGACAAGCAGCAGGGTGGGCCCCACAAGTGGATGGTGGTGTGGTCCACTAAATGGACAACATGGATAAAATATGTAAATCATCGGGTGAGCGAACAATGATGAAAGAGAGTGATAGAGACAGAGAGAGAGAGAAATGATCAATGGAGGGGCCTCGCCACTGTGGGCCCCTCTAACACATGCATCAATACATACATCAATATGGGTCCCAAATCATGTGGGCCCTAAATCAAAATCACCATCTCGTGCTATGAAAACTCACCTATTTTGCTACTGCTTAGCTCTTTGGACTCCTAAACTCCTTAGCTTTCCCTTTGATGGTGGAAGATGAAGATTGAAGGGTGGAGATAAGAGATCTTAGGTAGGGAGTGGGCCATACATGGCTCTTCTCATGGAGATCTTGGACGTTTCCTCTCTTTGGTAGCTTGGAATGGAGTGAGAAATGAGAGAGAGAGAGAGAGAGGAGTAGTGTTGTAAGGAGAGATGACATGGAGGGTATGGTGCTTGTTGACTTTTGGGATGAGAGGAGTGGGCTAAGCATGGGTTGCTTTGACTTGGTAAAGAGAGAGGTATGGGTGAGTGATGGTTGTAATGGGATGTACTTGATTGATGTGATTGATTTGATAGATTCTCTTAAGTTTTACAAATGCGTGGTGTTTGTCGAAAATATGCGCATCCAAGGAGCTGTGGCGATGGTGTGGTCGCAAGAGTACAAGTCTCGAATCAAGTCGACTCGTGTTAACGGGGTGTGATTCAGGGTCACATGCAAATGCCGATTATAGATCACGGGTCGTTGGAATTCAATAGGGAGGACCGCGGGAGTCTACGGAATGGTACGGTTTAGGATATGGGTCATACACATGAGGCCCACCACAAGGTGTTAAAGAGGCCTACATGTAATGTAGATAGATACTTAGGAAAATTTCAGCAAACAAAAAGTGCAAAGGAAATGAAATAGGTCCAATGGCAAGTGGGGCCCATACGCTGAAAAACAATAGATTGGACATTAAAAAATGCACATGGGTGTGCATATTAGATGAACTAATCAAATATATAAATCACAAGTGGTCCCACATAAGTCAATAAGAGGCTGATTGTTATGGACAATATATATTCAACATACACATTAAGTAGCACATGAAATGTATTGATCAAATCTCTATGATCATATTCTTTGTTGAAAAAATCTGAGCCAACGGATGCTTTGGGAATACATCATATATATATATATATATATATATATATATATATATATATATATATATATATATATATATATATATATATATATAGGTTTCTAACCATACAAGGCCTTAGATCCATCTGGACCGCATATACCAATTCAAGATTTATCCTTATTGAAGTATCCATTGGTTCGAAGTTTTCTAAATTCTATCATGAAGGAATATGCCCATAGGGATCGTACATATGATTATCAACTATATCAAGTATATTAATAAACAACATCAAATACATTTAACCGATGGAATCATGAATATGGCCCACAACATATGTAGCCAGAACAAACACCCATGTACATTTTCGTATAAGGCCAAGATCTCAATCGTCCAAACTCCGATCGAGTCATATTATACATGGTTGGAAGGATACTTTGATTTTCTACAAATCCAACGAAATATATATCTCTAATGGGTTTAATAAAGGGACCAAAGTAGGTCTTTTTTTGTCAAATCGAAACCCTTTGTGTGCTGCTGGAAAACAGCCAAGTAAAGTTGATGCGACAAATGATTAGACCGTTAGATAGCTAGAAATTAGTCCCAGAGTTAGCTCATATTGTGATTCATATTATTACCAAGTTTGTACTCAAATCTTACCATGGTTGATTTTATATAATTTTTATAAGTTTTTGTCCATATTAAAAAAAGGGGATTACGTATGAAGGGTGTGGATATAATCTTCATCATGGTGGACCATATTGTTGTGGGCCACCTTTTTGACCAATAACACATGCATACAGGGGCTCCACATTAGTGTGCCCAACACACATCAAAAATTATAAAAGGAAGAAAGATAAGGATGAGGAGGATGGAAGGAGGGGTGTAGACTCACCTCAAATGGATGGAGGGTTGGATGATGATGTGTGGTCCACTTCTTCTAGGTTTGAAGATGGGCCACACCCTGGCCCCACTCTCTCTCACTCCCTCTTAAAATCTCAGAAATTTCTAAGTGTAGCAAAAGTATGAGTGTAAGAGAGCTCCTACTCTTTTATAGAGAATGTGGGGTTGATGTGGCAAGATGATGTGACAAGTTTATGAGGTCTTATTGGCACTAAAAGTAATGTGGATGTGATGCATGGTTTGGATAGTGGATAGATGAGGTAGATGGTAGTAAGTATGCATTGGCCAAGGTGAAAGAAATCTAGGCATGCATTGGCTAGTAGATAGATAAGGATTGTGGGTTGTAGGTGATGTATGGTGAATGATGAGGTGGAGTAGTTTAATTGGTTGTTTGAAGTGATGTCACACAAAACAAGACATGCATTGGATGCATATGTAAGATGAGGTGGACATGGGCCATGAATAGCTTTAAGGCATGGGGAGAGGGCTAATGATGAGTTTTGGGGTAGAACCCATTTTTGTCTTATAGTGTGTCATCCTATATGTGTTACCTCTTCATTTTTCATGTAGTGTTTGTCCTATCTTGTGATAATTTCAATGTTATATAAAGTGCTCTTTTGGCCCACATGGGCTTAAGTCCAAAGGGCCTAGCACAATAAAGTTTGGTTATTGTTATAAGATATACAATTTGGGTCATGGATTCGATGTGTCATATCTCACTAATGGAGTGTCAGATTAATACATGGTTTTTATTGTGGTGATCGCATGGGCGACACGGTCCACATGACAGGGTTTCAAGGTCATTTGAGACCAATCACTTTGGTGATTTCTAATTGCACTAGGGTGTGGGTTGGGACACGTGTGCGCACGAGTGGTGTTATAAAGGATTGGGATCCCACAACCAAGTGCAAAACGTGTAACTGCCTAGTCATATTAACCATTCAAAAAAAAAAAAAAACCACTGCCATGAGTTGGGTTTGGTGTTGGGAAGTTCGCTAACCATTCAACAAGTCCGGTAAGTGGCGAGGAAGTTCTCTGACCCAAGATCGGGACTTGGGAAGTAGTAGTGCCCGAACTCTAAATTTTGAGTGTGACAGTTAAAAGCCATCGATCCGAGGAAAAACCTCACTCTGATACCAAACTAATGCACGGTAGGACGTGATGAGGACAATCACCGTCTTCCTCAAACAATAAACATCATGAATCCATAGGATTCTCTTAAATCTACAAGAGAATTTTCTTGAATCCACGAGAGAAATACATGAAAAATTGAGAAATTTTCTTAAAAGTTATTTAAATAAACGAGTTTTCATGCTTAAATGCTCTTACACAAACCCTAATACGTAATTAGAAAAAAAATAAACAAATAAGAAAACAAAAACTGAAAATGCACAAATTTTCATGTTCAGTCGATCAATCGAAATGGTGTGAAACATCCAGAAATAAAAACCCATAAAATAAATTTGTGCCGATTGGTCGATTGATCGAACTGAGTAAAAATTATCCAACAAGCTTTTCATCTAAATCTAAATTTCAATTAAGTAATTGATCAATCGATTGACTCATTCAGTCTGCTCGATCAACCTCGATTGATCGAACTACTCAGAAACTTTATGATTTCTTTAGGGCCTGTTTGGTGCAAGGGATTAGATTGTATTAGATGGTATGAAATTTGAAAAAAAAGAAAAGAAAAGAAAAGAAAAAGATGCAATCATTACATGTGGCTATGGATTGTCTACTAATACCATTGGTTTTTCAAATTCTACCCCATGTTTAGATTATAAGAAGGTCATGGGTGGTCAATAATACATCCATCCAATGTACAACGTTTGGAAGGATTTTGACTGAAATGATGAATTATCTTTCTTTTCAAGGCTGCCAGCAAGCTATGGGCCCTACTATAATGTATGTGTTACATCAACATTGTCCATCCACTTTGTAGGAGCATTGTAGTGCTTGTGCCCAGAAGTGAGGTAGATCCAAAGCTCAAGTGGACCACACCACAAAAAGCGATGGAGATTGAACCCCCACCATTGAAAACTTCTTGGGGGCCATAGAAGTTTTGGATTCAGTTGATATTTGTGACTTCCCTTCATCCAAGTCTATGTGACCTTATGAATATGTTGGATAACAAATAAACATCATGGTGGGCTGTAGGAAGGCTTCAACGACGGGCATTATTGTCCCCACTTCTTTTTGTGGTGTGGTCAACCTGAGTTTTGTATTTGCCTCATTTTTGTACCCATGACTTAAAATAATCTTGAAAAATTGATAGATGGTGTGGATATAGCGCATACATTATAGTGGGCCCCACAGAACCTAGTAACGTGAGTGAGGTCGGTGGTGTGTACCCACACAGGATTTGAGAGGACATGAAGAGGAGCTATTGAAATCTCTTTTAATACAACCACATTTTCTAATGACAAAAATTAAAACAAGTGGTGGAGAAAGCAAACTATACCCAACTTTAAAATGTGGTATTTGAAATACAATACCATCTAATCCCCCGGGCCAAACAGGCGCTATATATGGACTTCTTCTGATTCATTTATGATGGGCACGTGCCTTCTCCACATCCTACATCAAGATTGCTATTAGTTATATGAATGAAGTAACTGTTGTTCAGATCAATAATGAGCCACCCCATGTGCCATTTAAAAGCTTCAGAGATGTTGGGAGATCTTAGCAAAACCCTATAGATATCATATGCATGAGCACAGACACAAGCGAACAGAGTAAGAATTGCATGCTCCGCAACTCTTCATTGAGGAATGGATCTAACCAGACTCGTGGGACCATATTCATCTGCTCTCACTATAAGAAATGTGACTTTTACCGACAGTCAGAACCACCTGTAAAAACCCCAAAAACTGCCGCTAATACTATTACCGATGCTAGACAAGTGCCGGTAGTTGGGTATGTCGGAAAAAGCTATGCTGGCGCTAAGTGACTTTTATCGGCACTTGTCTGAGCACCGGTAATTGGGTACTCTTTTTCGGCGTCTGCTTTCACTTCACTGATGCTTTTGTTGGCTGCTAGTAATTCTGAAAGAAGCGCCGACAAAAGTCAATCCAAGTGTCGACAAAAGTATGGTTTCTAGACACTTTTTATCACAGAAAAGCACTGATAGAAGTCTACATAAGCACCAGTAAAATTCTTTGTAAAGATTTAAGAGGCCCCAAATTTTTTTTATTATATATAATTCAATTAAAACCTGTATTTTTTTTAATATTTGAAACATAGGAAATGATGCGATACAATCAAAATTGAATATTAAACAAAATTTATATTGCTACACAATAAAAAAAATATAATATTTATTACAATAAATTGAAAATGGTCTTGAATAAAAAAACAAAAAAAAAAAAAAAACAAATCCTCTATATGGTCTAAATTTAGGCTAAAGTGATGTAAATCCTGCACACAAGGAAAAAAAATGTCAAAAAGTAGCATTCAACAAATTGACTACGATGATCGATGATTTGGGTTTAAAACCTGACATGAATAAGACAGTAATGAATATGAAATCATCTCAAAATCTTTACATTGAAGACAAAGAACTGAGAAAATGCAATAGGAAGATAATTAACCTTCTTGTTATCTTTTACATAACCGATGACAACTTCTCGGTGAAGGTTCTCTCTTTCAGAAAGCTCGAAAAATGATGGTTTCTCATCTCTTTCATATAGAGGCCTATGTCCTGTAAATAGAAGCAACAAATTACTGTGGCCTTTAAATAAAATTCAGAACATTATCAGTTCTCTATCTTAGATAACATATAAATGTTAGTGAGGATCATATCATAAGCCATATCTCAATTTGCAAACAATAAAAAAAATAAAATTAAAAGTATATATACTACGAACTACAAAAAGAAAGAAAAATAAAGGGTCATTCTATAAATAAAAAAGGTGGTTTCAAATCATATTTGAAGAGAGCATCCAAATAAGTTGAGATAGTCAAGAGAAAAATCATATAAACAATCAGCATGAGCAACATAACAATACACTGGTAGAACTCTTGGAGAATACACATGCTATGCAATATTCACCAGTCCATCCAACCAGTAGGAGACTTAATCCCATTTCATACAAGAAATATGAAATGTCCATTTTCATAACAGTTGTAAAGCAATGATCTAACAAAGAAGATTAGAATATGTATATATGTATTTATGTGTATGCATGCATACATGTAAGTATCATTGCTAACATTCAAGCCCTTTTACTCCCAAACAGAAAATTGCGTATGAAAAGAAAAGTCAGTATAGATTTGTTGTTGTGTGAAAATGTAACACCCCAAATTTTTTCCAACCTAGGGTTAGACGTCCTTAGGCAATGGGTCAACCATAGCACCTTGGTAGCTTTTCAAAATTCGATTCCAAAGCTAGAGAAATCATTTAAAACCTAATTCTTTAGAAATTTAACGTGAATTAGCCAGCGCTACACTAGATTTCCTGTAAAATTTACACCAACCACTTTAAATACAATCTGAAAGACCCAAAATCTATAGAATCATTGACGCTACGTTATCCTAAAACTTAGGATCAAACTCTAAACCTGTTTGTTCTCAGGAACCCTTTGAAACTTTGTATTGGATCTAGATCGAGCGTCAAAAGTCCGATAGCGATAATCTTAGACAATTACGACCGCCTAGTTGGACTTGACAATCATTTCGAAAATCAAGCCCAACCGATATCCTGAGACCATTTTACTGAGTCCGAAGTGAAGAGAGTGAGAAAAGGAAAATATTTAAAAAATTAATTCAATTTAAATAAATCTGGCACATGTCGCTTGTACGACATTTTTTAAGCGTTCTGACCGTCGGAATCTGACCCAAATACACCTTCGGGTCAGGGAACATTTCCCACTCAGGTCAGTGTACTTGGAATCCCTGATCGAGTCTCTGTGACCGCTGAACTGAAACTGGTCTGCCACGTGCGATTTGGGAACACTGCCGGACTAAAAAATTAATGTGATCAGGATCCAATATCCATGAGCTTAAGTCCGACCGCATTTAGTCAGGGGACTTCTAGAAATGCTCTTTTGGACCTGGAAAGACCCGATTTGGCTATAACCCAAGTATACCTTGACTTGGATTCTATTTTGGTTATGTTTGGGCTTATAAAAGGGCCTTAAAGCCTTAGCCTTCTTACCCATACGAATTTGGAGAAAACCCTAGGAGAGAGGAGAGAAAGGAGAGAGAAAGTGAGGGAGAAGTGGGAGAAGCTTCCTGGGATTCTTCCCTACTGCTCCACGTGCCAAATCCTTCCACCTGCATCGTTATTCTGGTGATTCCAACTCTGTTCTAGGTAAGTAAACCCTAACCTCAACCTATTTTGAGGATTCTAACAATACAAGTAGCGAAGTAGCTAACCTATCTTGTGAATTAGGTCATCATATCGACGTTGACGAAGCGTAGACTTTCTATTCAAATCGATACGCTTCTACAGCGAAAGTGAGGATTCTAGATGCTTAGGTTAACTATTTTCAAAGCTTTCAATGTCGTTTAATAGTAGATTATCGACAAGATCACCGTTTGACATGTAGAACATGCTGTCTGTTTTCCATTTCGACTGCGTACGGAGAATATGAGATTTAGGGTATTTTAGGTATTTGTAGGAAATACTGTATATGTCCATATTTTGTTAAAATGATTGCCATGTTTATTTGTCATGTTATTATGCAAGATATGCGTGTACGATCTGTTTGGCGAAGAGATTCGCCCTAATGCACATATTGGCCGACATATGCTATGTAGACTAATGTGTGTTGACTAAGTGTTTGTTGAAATGCCTAAATTAATATGATTTATGCCTGCCATATGTTTTGAATGTAAGAACATGATTGTTGTGTATTAGACAACTCCTTGATATAAGGATCTGTCATATTATATGTTAGAATCAACATACGTCAAGTACGTTGGAGTTGAATAGTCTAAGTGTCTGTATAAATGTATGTATTAGTAAGTATTGAGTAAATGGTGTTGTAGATTAGCGTTGAGACTGGATTCTCAACTACTATGATGATGCACTTGATTTCCTCCATGCTTGTTGTATTTGAATTGCCTACCTTAGGTGTGAAATACTTGTGTATGGTTAACTGCTTATGATGTATGTTATAATATGCTGATAACATGCTAGAATTTCTTGTATTTCAATTCTGTCTTTCTCATATGATTATTGATGTAGATTACATGTGTTTGGGGCTATACTCTAGTCCAGGAAGTCGGTAACAGTTTAGAATTCGTGGTTAGATTCTATTCGCCACGAAGGATGTGTATGACGAACCCGAGTCGTACTAGAGTTGTCGGCAGTGGTTAGGCCACACGAAGTGCTTGTGCACTTCATGTCGGTCGATTCAACGTGCGCTCGTGCTAGTCAGACTCATCAAGTAACCCGACTGACCATTGTGTGTTCACTTGTATTCGTCATAACTGCTTGAACCTAGGGTACTGAACTTACTAGTGATAAGCCCCTCTAACCTTGGTACCTCGATCTCCTAAGACTCATGAGCCGGGCATGGTGGTATGGGACACCATGGTCGAGCTGTCGGCCTACGCTGGGGCCACAAACCTCCCCGTAGTGACCAGTGAGAACCCTACTCTGAGCAGATTATGGTGGTATGGGACACTATATTCTTTCTGTCGGCCTACATTGATAAGGTGATGGGGGAGTGGAGCAACGAGTGTGAGCAACAGCCCTGGCAACCCTTTGTAGTGACCTTGAGTTTATCCTGACACCACATGGGGACGACGAGTCCTGATGCAGTCTCAAGGATATAAACTAGGCCTGTATTGATAAGGTGATGGGGGAGCGGTGCAACGAGTGCGTGCAACAGCCCTAACAGCCCTTGTAGCGACCTAGAAATATATCATCGTATGAGACTACTAGGAGTGACGACCCTAGACTGGATCATTGTTTGGGTATTGATATGAGGGAGGTACCTTAGTTTCTCAATCCTACTGTATGAAAAGGACTAATAACAACTCGGTAATCATATTCATATCGCACTGCATGTGCCTGGAAGATGTGGAGCACTGAGGGAAGAAAGCATGCTGTGGACGTAAGATGGTGTCGCATGAGGGAGTATGTCGGTGAGGGCATCCATCATGTCATTTAATGCTTGCATTAATCACAGTATCTAGGAGTTTCTGATTGTTTGCTTTACTATTATCGCGTGATTGATTTGATAACATGTTAACCCTTGCTCTATGATTCCACTGAGTTAGTTACTCACTCCCACGTTACGAGACGGTATTGTACACACCAAGAAGTTCCTATTTCAGTTTCAGATGATGGCGATGCTTGCGAAGTAGAGCCGGAATTGATGATGATAAGGAGGATCCCTCCTATATGCAGGTTCTGATTGACGGGGTTTACAGGGTTACTGATTAGATGCCAGTACACTTGGTATCTTGCCTTTTATTTACACACCCATGTATATTCGTTTCTTTCTATTTTGGAGTATACATGTATTTAGTTAACCTGGTAACATGTTCACACTCTGAAGACTTACAATCATTTATATATTTTATATATCTATCACATTCTTTCGCTTGCTAATTTAACTATCTCTGGAGTATGATATGCTGTTTTGGCTTAATCCACCTCATGTTTTATGTACTATTACCACCGACATTCATCCATCATTGAAAATGTTGCATAAGTGATGTTCTGGAACTCGGGAGTTGGGTTTCTACCCGGACCCGATTTTTGGGGCGTTACCGAAAAGCACCTTACCTATGAAGATATACAAGCAGTGAGACGATAAGAACTTTTATTATCTTCAACTGGTATCCCAACAGTTTCAACCAATTTATTATCCTCCAACTTGATCAATATCTAAAATTCAATTAGAGATAAACCAAAAACTGCAGGAAGTTATTTTTCTTACACCCACTAACTCAAAGATCAGAGTTGCGAACTAGTCACCTAGTAAAGGAAAAAGTTACAAATTTTTTCATTCTCATATATTGAGTACAATGCTCCAAAGCACAAACCAAGAAAATACAATTTTACGTTTATCATACATGAAGATATTACCAAGAAGTTTGAAATTAACATAAAACCATATCAACTCTACTAATTGTTATGTTTATGAATAAATGCTTTGTAGTAAAAAAAATACAATAAAGAAAACATATCCAAGATTTGGGTAACCAAACAGGCCCTTATGATAGCTCTAAATAAAGCCTCCAAATTCTCTTGGCCTATAGTAATAAGTTTGCTAGAATCAAACAAAGTGAAAAAAAAAAATATGTCATCCAAGGTTCAGATGAGAGCTGGGAAGTATGAAAAGATTGCTACAATTCTAATAGAAAATACACTATCAAAGTTATTTCATCCCAATCAAGAAAAGTTTGTATGCTCAATTATGCTAAACTACAATTCATTGTAGCGGCAATGACCAAAGTGGGATTGCAGAAAGAATAGCTAATGTAAGACCCAACACTATAGAAATAACTTAAGAGAGCGATAAAAATGTACTTCCTCTATTCTCTTCTTTGACTTCCAATAAGCCAAGCCTCGATCTCTCCCTTGGTGAAGGATCTGTTTCTTTGATATCTCACTGGAAAACCCCACTAGTCAGAAAACACGAAATACAAAGTGCACATAAAATAACTATAGAAAGGCAATTTTCTTGCTTGAGAACTGAATCCAATTGACAACATGAATTTTGGACAATTTTGAATTGGAATTCATGACTTTTCAATCCAAATCATTTTAGGCACCCTCCCTCCAAATCCACCTTGGAATGAAAATCCTCAAAAGGCTACTTTTAAATTCAAAAGAAAAAGTGGGAAGCAAAATCCTAGATTTTGAATCATTTTCAACTATTATAAAACCACTCTCTCCTCTTTTTAAGGGCCATAATTAAGTTCCCAATTCCACATCTGGGCTGCTAAACACAACTATAAAAAGAAATGTAAAATTCAAGTTTGAAAATATAGTAAGTTGGAATCCAAATCCATGCAACCGAACGACACCTGATAAAAAACATGAGATAGTCAAGTGTAATTGCCAGCTTTAGGATCTTGAACATGTGAATCCCATCCAGCCATTAGAGAACCGTTGGACCCAATTAATCTTCTGTTATTGAACAAGAAGCAACAAATATCTGATAAAATTTAGTTAATGTATGGGATATTTTCAGATTGAGGCTACAACTTGTAGTTGGTCATAGCTCAAGTGCTTGATCTTATCTCCAGTGTTTAGTGCTTCTGTGCATTAGCCTCCATGCCTGTGACAACCTGCTTCTCTCATCCATTTTACAGCTTAAGTTATGGAGAGCTTGCATGGAGTAGCAAACCTTTATTATTTAATAAATGAGATCACAAGAATAGTCCAAGATAGCAGAAGTAATCATCAACATATCACCATAAAGAACACTTTCTGTTCCTCTTCCTTTTTGGGTTTTTTTTCCCCCAATTTGAAGAATATCAGAGTAAGAACATTTTTCAACACTTGTATACACAAAAGGGTAGAGAGCAGACCTTGACATGATCAGAGACATAATTACTACCTTTTCAATCATAATAATTCAACTTTAGCATTTGAGATTCCTTTCAATTTCATTTTTAGAGTAAGCTGGCATTGAAGTCGTGTTTTCAACTTTGCAACAGAACTTGAGATCCTGACCAATAAGCTTGGACACCTACTAATTAGATGAAACTTACTACCCAAATGAATTTTTAAAAATCTTAAAGTTGTGGGTCAAAATGGATCTACTACAGCAAAAAAATGGGAGGACCATTCTCCACGAGGATTACTAAATGTTGGAAAGCAATGGAGACATCTAATGTGGTTTCCAAACTTCACGCCTTCCAAATGCCACACCTTTTAATGCCTGCCTTTATATTCTTTTGTTTATTGATTATAATTTCAGCTTTCATGATGATGTTGGTGGGCCATGGTTGGCAATTAGCCTTCGTTCTTCCATTATTGGAATATGGATAAGCTGAATTGGCTAGAAATTGAAATGTTCACTCAAACTTTCAGAAGAAGAAAACATTTTAAAACAAACCAGAAGTCCGAAATGAACCAAAGCACAACCGAATAGGGAACGGTATATTTTGGTACGTGTATACTCAATAATTTCCTTACCTGTGAAAATATTTTCACCGAATAAAAAATAGGATAGAATTGGACACTGTTTGAGGAAAAAAATTTATCGAACTTAAGTAGGCACAGAAAATGCTTAAATTCCTAGAAAATCATGCAAGAAAGAGGATAACCTGATAACATCGATTTCTACATCTCCTTTGCTTTAAATTAATTTGCAATTTCCGTGCAGCATTTGCATCATCATCTTCTTTGACTTGCCAAGAAAGATATTATGAACTGAAGAAATCACAAAGAACATACGCAGAAGTGCAAAACTCTTGATGGGACTTGTTAATAAATTTTTTAAGATAGAATGCACCGACATCTCTATTTTGGGGAAAGCACTGAAAATGCATAGAACTAAAAAATAGTTATTTTTCAATAAACTTTTGGTGATTTTGTGAAGTATCAGTGATATACTTGAACAAGATTTCAGACAACATTTTTTTTAAAAAAAATGAAAGATACTTAAAAAACAACCTTCTTTTATTAAATAAAATACAAATCTTGCATATCACCAAACATGGCTTTTCTTAGCAAGTTAAAAAATAGCAGATTGGACCCAAAATATTAGGTTTCGAGAGAGCTCAGATCCATCATATTTATGTACACAGATTTAGGTTGCATTTGGGGTTGTCTTGCATGGTTGGGCACAAATTGTTTCGACAATGAACCATAAAACCACACAACATCACTAATCAAGGAAAACCAAGTGTTCCTTCTCAAAGCTACGACATTAATTTCCCTATGACAAATGCACATCCCAGAAGTTCCTTACAGTTGTTAGACACCCTGCCAATATTTCTGAAGTCCTCAAAAGCAAAGACATTAGCCTTTTGAGCCAAGGGCCCACCTCTCATATATGTTCAAAGGACAAGAACTGTCTGAAATCATTAACAGAGACAGAATTTTAAAGACTCGCATTTTCAACTCATCCGTAAATAAAGGAGATCCAAGCCAACCATTGGGTCGGTCTCATAGGCCAGATGTTTTGGCTAAGGCCGCCCAGTTCATCATACGCCTTCCAAGCTAGTTGTTTTGGCTACAATTACATTCATTTCATAAGTTTCTCTTCATGTCAAGAGTAGTTAATATGTCTCATTGAGTCAAGCTAAGATCTTGCATTATTTTAAATAGTGTTGCTCCCCTCTAAACCAGTGCATAGGGGAGCCTCGTGCACAGGAAATGGGATAAATGGGTTGGACCTCAGCGTGGTGTTGTTGACATCTACTCAAGAATACAAAGGTCAAGTAATGCTACATATCCAATTGTAGCATCCCATTATTTATCTGTCAATACAAGAAAGTTACTAGTCAGTCCAATAAACTATAAAAAACAAGCCAAAATTACCACATTGCAAGTCTTCTAAAATTAAATCATGATTTAGACAAAAAAATTGGTACTTCTTTTTGTACAGCTTGGAGATGAGAAACTTTTACAGCCTCAACTGAATGAACAGACTGGTGAAACACAAGAATCTAGTGAGGCGCAAGTGTTTCATAAAATTTGGTAATAGAAGTATAGATAATAAGGTGCTAGAAGAAGAGAAAAAGATGCTAAAAGAAATTACAAATCAAAACGTATAAAAAAATTACACAAAATCATGAGAAGAGGAATTCTCATAATTGTAGTACATCTAGCTACAGGTTAACTTAACCTTCAACCCATTTAAAAACCATTTTCCCCTTGAAAAATAAAAGAGGAATTCTCACCTTTAACTGGTTGTAGGTTAGTGAAACACACAAAATGTAAAATGTGCCAACCTAGCACTTGTTTGTATCAATGCTATGGTCTTCCAACCATACAGCCATATGGGACAATTCATCGATAGAGAAAGAATGGGCCTACAAGTGAGATCCACATAAAACATTCTCTTTTTGAGGTAATTCATCCAATAGTTGGTATGTATGATGTACAACGCATGATGTACAACAAGTATTAGGCAATGTTCTGTACGAAGGATTACAGAGTACTATTTGAATTTTCAATTTTTACAAGCGGGCTTATTGTTCAGTAACCCAAAATGCTGACATTGTGGTCCCACTATGAATGGAGCACCAAAAATGATGAAAAGGTGGCTAAACTTGCACAAACTGAAAATAAAGGGCAATAACATAGAGTAAACAAGAACTAAAAGTTGAAGGGGCTATATTATAGTTGACAGTAAATCTCTAAAGCAAATGGTTGGTAATAAAAATGAAATAAGAAAAACAGAGAGAGAGAGAGAGAGAGAGAGAGAGAGAGAGAGAGAGAGAGAGAGAGAGAGAGATTTGACTTTCTAAATACCCAACATCAAGGAAGGAAAAATCTAATCTTGTTCCATTTGGCTAAGAGGATTATCATTGTTGCAACCAAATAATGCAAATTATTCATGAAAACTGAGCATAAATAACACATGGAATTAGAATTTCACTTGAACCAGCATGTTAACATTCTTTTTTTATTCCCCATAGAAAGAAGATTTTGTGTAATATAAAATTTATAAGATTTTGTGCATTCAAGTTTCATATATCAGGTTAACACAATTTACTGCCTTGCGTATACAGTTTGTGTAATGAGAACTAACTTGTAAATGATGTGTTGCTTAATCTTGCAAAAATAGCAGATAAAGAATTCAAATGAGTGGATGTGTAACATCCAGAAAATCGGGGGATCGAGCAAAAACCCAACTCCCGAGTTCCAACATGTTATTTATGCAACATAAATATATATGATTGAATGTTGTCTGTGATAACGTAATAAACATGAGTGAGATTAAGCTAGAACCGCATATCATACTCCAGAGACAGTTAAATTAACAAGCAGAAGACTGTGATAGTATGTATAACATATATAAACTGTTGTATGCCTCCAGAGTGTGAACATGTTACCAGGTTATATACATACATGTATACTCCAAAAGTAGACAAAACGAATATACATGAGTGCGCTTAAAACATAAAATGACAAGTGTCAAAGTATCTAATCAACCTCCCTGTAATCCCGTCGATCAGAACACGCATAAAGGAGGGATCCTCCTCATCATCATCAAGTCCGGCTCCGCCTCGCAGGCCGCGCCATCATCTGCAATCATAAAAGGGTCTGGTGGGTGTCTGAAAACACTATCCCGTAACGTGGGAGTGAGTAGCTAACTCAGTGGAATAATAGAGCAAGGATTAACATGTTCTCAAATCAATCATGCGATAATAGTAAAGCAGTAAATCAAACAATCCTAAAACTGTTGTTAATGCAATATGACATGACGTGATGTATGCCCTCACCGACGATCTCCCTCATACGGCACCATCTTATGACCGCGGCATGCCACACTCCCTAAAGTGCTCCACATCTTCCAGGCACATGCAATGTAATGGTGATATGATTTTTGAGTTGTTATTAGTCCATTCAAACAGCAGGATTGGGAAACTAAGGTACTTCCCTTATATCAATCCCTACACAGATCCTGTCTAGGGTCGTCACTCCTAGTAATATCATACGATGTATATTTTGTAGGTCGCTGCAAGAGCTGCCAGGGCTATTGCATGCACTCGTTGCTCCGCTCCCCCATCACCTTATCAATACAGGCCTACTGTACTCTACTGCTACTGAAGGGTCGTCACCTCCCGTAGACTCAGAATACGCTCGCGGTCACTACAAAGGACTCGTCGCCTGATCAGTGTAGGCCGACAGCAAGAATATAGTGTCCCATACCACCATAATCTGCTCACGAGACTAGGTGCTCACTGGTCACTACGGGGAGGTTTGTAGCCCCAGCGTGGGCCGACAGCTCGACCACGGTGTCCCATACCACCACGCCCGGCTCATGAGTCTTCGTGGATCAAGGTACCATGGTTAACAGGGTTTACAATGGTAAGTTCAGTACCCTAGCTTCAAGCAGTTATGACTCAAGCAGGGTGAACATACAACGGCCAGTCGGGTTACTTGATAGGCTCGACTAGCACGATCGCATCTCAAGTTGAATGACATGAATTGCGTAAAACACTTCGTGTGGCCTAACCACTGCCGCCAACTCCAAAACACGGCTCGCGTTCATCGACGCATCGTTCGTGGCAAAGATAAGCCAACCACGAATTCGCTCGGTTACCGACTGCCTAGAATAAGTACAGTCCCAAACATGTGGAATCACATCAGCAAAGCATGTGAAAGAATTAAAAATGAAATACCACCATATGAGCATTTTAACACATGTTGTAACATACAACTTAAGCAAATCACCTGATACATGCCTTTCACACATATAATGAAATTATGCATATCGCCAACATATAGGAAATCATTTCCATCAGCAAATTAATTGAGAATTCAATCTCAAACTAAATCATAATGAAATCACCAAGCACATGTTATAACATACACCTTACGTGAATCATCAAGCACATGCATTTCATTCATATAATGAAATCATGCATATGGCTAACATGTAAGAAATCATTCACATCAGCATATCAATTGAGAAACCAATCTCCAACTAATCCATAACATCATTTCATTCAATACATACTAATACAAGCATTAATACAAACACTTACACTACACACTTAAGTCTACATATAGTATGTCGACCCGAAGTGCGCATTTAGGCGAATCTCTTCACCAAACTAATAATGCACGCATTCCTAACATTCTAATGTGACAACAAATTATGTCAATCACATCAGCAAAATATGAATGAAATCAGTACTTCCTACAAATGACTAAAATGCCCTAAATCTCATATTCTTCGCCGGTTTACGAAACAGGAAATGGACAGCATGTTGCACATGTCAAACGGCGTTACCGTTGATAATCTACTATTAAACGACATTGAAAGCTTTGGAAATAGTCAATCAAAGTGTCTAAAATCCGCACCTTGTCTCTTATGGATGTGTAAATTCGAACGGAGCGTATACGCTTCGTCTACAGCGATAAGAGAACCTAATTCACGAGTTACGTCAGCTAACAAGCTATGAATCCTAGTAAACCTCAAATCAGAAACTTTCTAGGGTTATTTCATACCTGAAAAAGTAGAGAAATCATTAGCCAGGTGATTAGAGCACGTGGCTTAACCACTTGCAGCACGTGGCACAAGTAGTAGGGAATTCTCTCCCACCTTCTCTCACAAACTCTCACCTTTTCTCTCTCCCAATCTAGGGCTTTTTTTACAAATTCGGATGGGAGAGAGGAGTGAGGGTTTCATCCCTTTTTATAAGCCCAAACTTGCCCGAAATAGGTTCGGGAACAAGTTTCACTTGAGGGGTAACCAAATCGGGGCTGTTTCAGTCCAAAAGGACATTTCTGGTGGTCCCCTGGCTGAATGCGGTCGGACTTAAGCTCATGCATACTGGATCTAGCATACATCAAGTTTTCAGTCCGGCAGGGTTCGCAGATCGCACGTGGCGGTCCAGTTTCAGTTCAGCGGTCACCGCACGTAGATCAGGCCTGCAAATCTCATGATATGAAATAGAAATTTTTCCTGATCCGAGGGTGTAATTTGGCTGAATTCTGACGGTCAGAATGCTCAATAGTGACACGTCAAGTCGTGTGACAGATTTGAATTTCAAATTCCAATTCTGTCCCTATTTGCACTCTCTTCAGTCCGGGCTCAATGAAATAGCCCGTGATTATCAGTTGGACTTGATTTTCGAAAGGATTGTCAAGTCCAGCTAGGCGGTCCTAACGGTCTAAGATAGTAGGCATCGAACTTTCGACGCGCGGTCTAGATCTAATACAAAATTTCAAGGTGGTCTAGAGAACAAACCTGCTTAGAGTTTGATCCGAGGTTATAGAGTATATAGAGTCATACGTTCTACTCGATTTGGGTCTTGTAGAACGTATTTAAAGTGATCAGGGACTGTTTCCCAGCTACTCCAACGTTGCGCTAGCTAACTTATATTTAGTTTCTAAAGGAATTAATCCTAAGTGGTTTCTTTGGCTATGGAATTGGGTTCTGAGCAATTTTCCCGGTGTTTTAGTTGACCCATTGCCTAAGGACGTCTAATCCCAGGTTGGCCAAAATTCGGGGTGTTACAATCTACCTCCCTTAAAACATATTTCATCCCTGAAATTGGTGAAGGGTAAAGAGTATCTAGCATGACTTTAGTCTTTACATTCTAAGAAAGGGTCAATCCTATTTAATGACCTAACCGTACGTACATCCTAACTCAACTGTTTCGATCCTGGGCCAGTGGAAAGAGGCCAACCACTCTTCCGCTGCGCCACTCTGATCGAACGGTAGCGTCGACTAACCTAACTGGATTGGACTCAATACGTTCTACCCCCCTTAAAACTTGGTTTTACTTAAGGTTGAAGAATCTTTGCATCGATCCGTATATCGGAACGAGGCGTAACTTAGGGGCTATCCTTAACCTAAAATGGAAACAACCTTTCTCTACATGGTTTTCCTTGCTAATGATGCGTTCTATGGCATTGGTACCTATGATCATAGAGATGAGCCTAATCTCTATTGTGGTTAAGTTCAGGGGCAGGTATGAATTGGTGGCAAGATGTCGAATCCTCTACTCGCTTTAAGTCCTTAACATTTACCAAGGGCAAAGCAATAACTTGTGGTTGTAGGTGGTCGGGCCAACACGGAATAATAGTTACGTAATGGGTCTGAGCCGGATACACAAACCTTCTGCCCCGCGATGACAGAAAAGTTGTCGTATCAGTCCTCCATCCCAGTCGATGCCGATCTTCTGCTTGATTAGAGCATTGGATTCATTGGTAACTACTAGGATTAAGAAGTCGATTCAAACCGCGAATACTTCGCTGATAATTGCATTTCCTTTATTCCGCGTTCCCGAATGCAATAAGCCCTTGGGGAAGGCAATTCTAAGGGACGTGCCAGTACATTCTAAGTTCAATTTGAGGGATTTCTAAATGTTCCCTGAGAGTGAATGGTTCCTTCCTATGGGCAACAACAGATGTCTAAGTCATAAGGGGATCTATCGAAGGAATAAGGTTCTACTTCAACCAAATCTAACCTACAATTCCTTAGCATATACAGGCTTTACACTACTTAAGGTAACTAGTAGGCTAATCTGTAACTCAGTAGCTATAATCCAAAGCTTAAGATTATACAGTAAATGGCTTTCCTATACCATTTCTACTACAAGGAATTGTTCTATCGATTAGGGTCAAGATTGTCTAACTGGAATTGGATTTCTTATGTTGTCAGACCCTTTAAATCTAGAAGTGCTAACTCTAGGACCAAAACACCAAGGGCCTATGTGGCCAGCAGCGTTTAGTTGTATCAAATGGAACTGCATTCTTAGTCCCATGGTGGGATTGGAAGTGGCATGCTTGGTAGGAGGGTGGGTTGGGATAAAAATTAATTTGTAGGCTGATTCTCAGGAGTTACAATACTCCCAATCTAGGGACAATACCTAACAAAAAAATGAACGGCATGCACTCCAATCAACAAATTTCAGCTATATTAAGCTCAAACCACAACACAAACACATTTTCTACCTAACAACAACAAAACACAGAAATTTCAAAACAGTAATCAAACAAGCAAAGAACGTGGAGAAATGGGATGGGTAAGCAGGTTTTCACGAGTCTGAAGATTAAATAAAAGGGACTTGAGAGAGAGGACGATGGAAAGGGAGGAAAAGCTAAAATAACCTTAACAATAGGCATGAAAAGAGGAGAAAATACGGAGAAATGGTTGCCCAAATGGATAGAATGAAATCTAGGCGTTGTAGAAGGATGCTTTAAGCTCCTAAAGGCTGGATTTTCAAAAAGAAAAGAGAAGAAAAAATGGAAATGGAGCTCCACACGAATTTTAGCCTTCCATGGAGGATGTGGGAGCTCCAAATAATGAAAATAGAGAAGAAGGGAGTGCCAATGGCTGTGAGTGATGGAGTAGGGTCGGTTGTGACCGAAAATGAGATTGGGAGAGGTTTGACATTGAGATTTGAGGGGAAGGCAGCAAAAATATGAAGAAAGGAGAGCTTGGAGGGGCATTTTATGAAGGAGGTACGTCTTTTGGGGGGTTTCAAGGTACGACCCGCATACTAGGGGGCTACCCTAGCCCCCAAACTCCTCGGCCAGACCCAACTGATGAGTTTGACCGGCGATGCATCACCGAATCGGCGATGACATCGCTGGTGAACTTGCAAATTGGCCATTAAGGCCATATGGGATGGGTTCCCCCTGCCCTAGGGACTCTAAAAAAGTATGGTTCCCACTTTGGTCCATTGTAGATTGCCCTAGGGAGGCCCAAACATCCATTCGGGGCTTTTCGAGGCCAATCTGCAAACCTGAATACAAACCCCCATCATGCAGAATAAGATTTTAGGATAGAAGGATCTAGTACATCCATCTAGCCCATTAATTGGTAAAGAAAGCGAAGTTAGAATGGCCTTATGGCCATTTTTCATGAAATTTTACTATTCACTATAAAATTTTATGAAAGTATGATTTTATTCTATTTTCACATTAGGATTGATGCCTAACATGAAATATATAAGAGAAAATTGAAGATTGGAGTGGTGAGAGGAAGTATTTCGAAGATTTTCGGTGAAACTAGATTTTTAAGCCCTAGCGATTGAATACAGGGGTTGGGGTTGTCCCACGGCCCAAGGATTCACATTAACAGGTTTAAAGTCATTCAAAGAATGTCTGAATCCACCTACCTACAACCTATGAGCTACTCAGGTCACTTCACGCGACCCTAGATGCGTTACAGACTCGATCGCGCGATCGATACGAATAGTCTTCGCCTATTGGCGAATCTGCGATCCTATAAGTGTTTCTAGACCCTTCTCGCACCCACCTAAGTCAAAGGAAGCGACAGTGTACGTCGCGTGACCATAACCCAGGCCCGGTTTAATCCAAATCATGCTCTGATACCATCTGTAACATCCCGAAAATCGGGGGGTCGAGCAAAAACCCAACTCCTGAGTTCCAACATGTTATTTATGCAACATAAATATGTATGATTGAATGTTGTCTGTGATAACGTATTAAACATGAGCGAGATTAAGCTAGAACCGCATATCATACTCAAGAGACAGTTAAATTAACAAGCAGAAGACTGTGATAGTATGTATAAAATATATAAACTGTTGTATGTCTTCAGAGTGTGAACATGTTACCAGGTTATATACATACATGTATACTCCAAAAGTAGACAAAACGAATATACATGAGTGCTCTTAAAACATAAAATGACAAGTGTCAAAGTATCTAATCAACCTCCCTGTAATCCTGTCGATCAGAACACGCATAAAGGAGGGATCCTCCTCATCATCATCAAGTCCGGCTCCGCCTCGTAGGCCGCGCCATCATCTACAATCATAAAAGGGTCTGGTGGGTGTCTGAAAACACTATCCCGTAACGTGGGAGTGAGTAGCTAACTCAGTGGAATAATAGAGCAAGGATTAACATGTTCTCAAATCAATCATGCGATAATAGTAAAGCAGTAAATCAAACAATCCTAAAACTGTTGTTAATGCAATATGACATGACGTGATGTATGTCCTCACCGACGATATCCCTCATACGGCACCATCTTATGACCGCGGCATGCCACACTCCCTAAAGTGCTCCACATCTTCCAGGCACATGCAATGTAATGGTGATATGATTTTTGAGTTGTTATTAGTCCATTCAAACAGCAGGATTGGGAAACTAAGGTACTTCCCTTATATCAATCCCTACACAGATCCTGTCTAGGGTCGTCACTTCTAGTAATATCATACGATGTATATTTTGTAGGTCACTGCAAGGGCTGCCAGGGCTGTTGCATGCACTCGTTGCTCCGCTCCCCCATCACCTTATCAATACAGGCCTACTGTACTCTACTGCTACTGAAGGGTAGTCGCCTACCGTAGACTCAGAATACGCTCGCAGTCACTACAAAGGACTCATCGCCTGATCAGTGTAGGCCGACAGCAAGAATATAGTGTCCCATACCACCATAATCTGCTCACGAGACTAGGTGCTCACTGGTCACTACGGGGAGGTTTGTAGCCCCAGCGTGGGCCGACAGCTCGACCACGGTGTCCCATACCACCACGCCCGTCTCATGAGTCTTCGTGGATCAAGGTACCATGGTTAACAGGGTTTACAATGGTAAGTTCAGTACCCTAGCTTCAAGCAGTTATGACTCAAGCAGGGTGAACATACAACGGCCAGTCGGGTTACTTGATAGGCTCGACTAGCACGATCGCATCTCAAGTTGAATGACATGAATTGCGTAAAACACTTCGTGTGGCCTAACCACTGCCGCCAACTCCAAAACACGGCTCGCGTTCATCGACGCATCGTTCGTGGCAAAGATAAGCCAACCACGAATTCGCTCGGTTACCGACTGCCTAGACTAAGTACAGTCCCAAACATGTGGAATCACATCAGCAAAGCATGTGAAAGAATTGAAAATGAAATACCACCATATGAGCATTTTAACACATGTTGTAACATACAACTTAAGCAAATCACCTGATACATGCCTTTCACACATATAATGAAATTATGCATATCGCCAACATATAGGAAATCATTTCCATCAGCAAATTAATTGAGAATTCAATCTCAAACTAAATCATAATGAAATCACCAAGCACATGTTATAACATACACCTTACGTGAATCATCAAGCACATGCATTTCATTCATATAATAAAATCATGCATATGGCTAACATGTAAGAAATCATTCACATCAGCATATCAATTGAGAAACCAATCTCCAACTAATCCATAACATCATTTCATTCAATACATACTAATACAAGCATTAATACAAACACTTACACTACACACTTAAGTCTACATATAGTATGTCGACCCGAAGTGCGCATTTAGGCGAATCTCTTCACCAAACTAATTATGCATGCATTCCTCTTCACCAAACTAATTATGCACGCATTCCTAACATTCTAATGTGACAACAAATTATGTCAATCACATCAGCAAAATATGAGTGAAATCAGTACTTCCTACAAATGACTAAAATGCCCTAAATCTCATATTCTTCGCCGGTTTACGAAACAGGAAATGGACAGCATGTTGCACATGTCAAACGGCGTTACCGTTGATAATCTACTATTAAACGACATTGAAAGCTTTGGAAACAGTCAATCAAAGTGTCTAAAATCCGCACCTTGTCTCTTATGGATGTGTAAATTCGAACGGAGCGTATACGCTTCGTCTACAGCGATAAGAGAACCTAATTCACGAGTTACGTCAGCTAACAAGCTATGAATCCTAGTAAACCTCAAATCAGAAACTTTCTAGGGTTATTTCATACCTGAAAAAGTAGAGAAATCATTAGCCAGGTGATTAGAGCACGTGGCTTAACCACTTGCAGCACGTGGCACAAGTAGTAGGGAATTCTCTCCCACCTTCTCTCACAAACTCTCACCTTTTCTCTCTCCCAATCTAGGGCTTTTTTTACAAATTCGGATGGGAGAGAGGAGTGAGGGTTTCATCCCTTTTTATAAGCCCAAACTTGCCCGAAATAGGTTCGGGAACAAGTTTCACTTGAGGGGTAACCAAATCGGGGCTGTTTCAGTCCAAAAGGACATTTCTGGTGGTCCCCTGGCTGAATGCGGTCGGACTTAAGCTCATGCATACTGGATCTAGCATACATCAAGTTTTCAGTCCGGCAGGGTTCGCAGATCGCACGTGGCGGTCCAGTTTCAGTTCAGCGGTCACCGCACGTAGATCAGGCCTGCAAATCTCATGATATGAAATAGAAATTTTTCCTGATCCGAGGGTGTAATTTGGCTGAATTCTGACGGTCAGAATGCTCAATAGTGACACGTCAAGTCGTGTGACAGATTTGAATTTCAAATTCCAATTCTGTCCCTATTTGCACTCTCTTCAGTCCGGGCTCAATGAAATAGCCCGTGATTATCAGTTGGACTTGATTTTCGAAAGGATTGTCAAGTCCAGCTAGGCGGTCCTAACGGTCTAAGATAGTAGGCATCGAACTTTCGACGCGCGGTCTAGATCTAATACAAAATTTCAAGGTGGTCTAGAGAACAAACCTGCTTAGAGTTTGATCCGAGGTTATAGAGTATATAGAGTCATACGTTCTACTCGATTTGGGTCTTGTAGAACGTATTTAAAGTGATCAGGGACTGTTTCCCAGCTACTCCAACGTTGCGCTAGCTAACTTATATTTAGTTTCTAAAGGAATTAATCCTAAGTGGTTTCTTTGGCTATGGAATTGGGTTCTGAGCAATTTTCCCGGTGTTTTAGTTGACCCATTGCCTAAGGACGTCTAATCCCAGGTTGGCCAAAATTCGGGGTGTTACAATCTACCTCCCTTAAAACATATTTCATCCCTGAAATTGGTGAAGGGTAAAGAGTATCTAGCATGACTTTAGTCTTTACATTCTAAGAAAGGGTCAATCCTATTTAATGACCTAACCGTACGTACATCCTAACTCAACTGTTTCGATCCTGGGCCAGTGGAAAGAGGCCAACCACTCTTCCGCTGCGCCACTCTGATCGAACGGTAGCGTCGACTAACCTAACTGGATTGGACTCAATACGTTCTACCCCCCTTAAAACTTGGTTTTACTTAAGGTTGAAGAATCTTTGCATCGATCCGTATATCGGAACGAGGCGTAACTTAGGGGCTATCCTTAACCTAAAATGGAAACAACCTTTCTCTACATGGTTTTCCTTGCTAATGATGCGTTCTATGGCATTGGTACCTATGATCATAGAGATGAGCCTAATCTCTATTGTGGTTAAGTTCAGGGGCAGGTATGAATTGGTGGCAAGATGTCGAATCCTCTACTCGCTTTAAGTCCTTAACATTTACCAAGGGCAAAGCAATAACTTGTGGTTGTAGGTGGTCGGGCCAACACGGAATAATAGTTACGTAATGGGTCTGAGCCAGATACACAAACCTTCTGCCCCGCGATGACAGAAAAGTTGTCGTATCAGTCCTCCATCCTAGTCGATGCCGATCTTCTGCTTGATTAGAGCATTGGATTCATTGGTAACTACTAGGATTAAGAAGTCGATTCAAACCGCGAATACTTCGCTGATAATTGCATTTCCTTTATTCCGCGTTCCCGAATGCAATAAGCCCTTGGGGAAGGCAATTCTAAGGGACGTGCCAGTACATTCTAAGTTCAATTTGAGGGATTTCTAAATGTTCCCTGAGAGTGAATGGCTCCTTCCTATGGGCAACAACAGATGTCTAAGTCATAAGGGGATCTATCGAAGGAATAAGGTTCTACTTCAACCAAATCTAACCTACAATTCCTTAGCATATACAGGCTTTACACTACTTAAGGTAACTAGTAGGCTAATCTGTAACTCAGTAGCTATAATCCAAAGCTTAAGATTATACAGTAAATGGCTTTCCTATACCATTTCTACTACAAGGAATTGTTCTATCGATTAGGGTCAAGATTGTCTAACTGGAATTGGATTTCTTATGTTGTCAGACCCTTTAAATCTAGAAGTGCTAACTCTAGGACCAAAACACCAAGGGCCTATGTGGCCAGCAGCGTTTAGTTGTATCAAATGGAACTGCATTCTTAGTCCCATGGTGGGATTGGAAGTGGCATGCTTGGTAGGAGGGTGGGTTGGGATAAAAATTAATTTGTAGGCTGATTCTCAGGAGTTACAATACTCCCAATCTAGGGACAATACCTAACAAAAAAATGAACGGCATGCACTCCAATCAACAAATTTCAGCTATATTAAGCTCAAACCACAACACAAACACATTTTCTACCTAACAACAACAAAACACAGAAATTTCAAAACAGTAATCAAACAAGCAAAGAACGTGGAGAAATGGGATGGGTAAGCAGGTTTTCACGAGTCTGAAGATTAAATAAAAGGGACTTGAGAGAGAGGACGATGGAAAGGGAGGAAAAGCTAAAATAACCTTAACAATAGGCATGAAAAGAGGAGAAAATACGGAGAAATGGTTGCCCAAATGGATAGAATGAAATCTAGGCGTTGTAGAAGGATGCTTTAAGCTCCTAAAGGCTGGATTTTCAAAAAGAAAAGAGAAGAAAAAATGGAAATGGAGCTCCACACGAATTTTAGCCTTCCATGGAGGATGTGGGAGCTCCAAATAATGAAAATAGAGAAGAAGGGAGTGCCAATGGCTGTGAGTGATGGAGTAGGGTCGGTTGTGACCGAAAATGAGATTGGGAGAGGTTTGACATTGAGATTTGAGGGGAAGGCAGCAAAAATATGAAGAAAGGAGAGCTTGGAGGGGCATTTTATGAAGGAGGTACGTCTTTTGGGGGGTTTCAAGGTACGACCCGCATACTAGGGGGCTACCCTAGCCCCCAAACTCCTCGGCCAGACCCAACTGATGAGTTTGACCGGCGATGCATCACCGAATCGGCGATGACATCGCTGGTGAACTTGCAAATTGGCCATTAAGGCCATATGGGATGGGTTCCCCCTGCCCTAGGGACTCTAAAAAAGTATGGTTCCCACTTTGGTCCATTGTAGATTGCCCTAGGGAGGCCCAAACATCCATTCGGGGCTTTTCGAGGCCAATCTGCAAACCTGAATACAAACCCCCATCATGCAGAATAAGATTTTAGGATAGAAGGATCTAGTACATCCATCTAGCCCATTAATTGGTAAAGAAAGCGAAGTTAGAATGGCCTTATGGCCATTTTTCATGAAATTTTACTATTCACTATAAAATTTTATGAAAGTATGATTTTATTCTATTTTCACATTAGGATTGATGCCTAACATGAAATATATAAGAGAAAATTGAAGATTGGAGTGGTGAGAGGAAGTATTTCGAAGATTTTCGGTGAAACTAGATTTTTAAGCCCTAGCGATTGAATACAGGGGTTGGGGTTGTCCCACGGCCCAAGGATTCACATTAACAGGTTTAAAGTCATTCAAAGAATGTCTGAATCCACCTACCTACAACCTATGAGCTACTCAGGTCACTTCACGCGACCCTAGATGCGTTACAGACTCGATCGCGCGATCGATACGAATAGTCTTCGCCTATTGGCGAATCTGCGATCCTATAAGTGTTTCTAGACCCTTCTCGCACCCACCTAAGTCAAAGGAAGCGACAGTGTACGTCGCGTGACCATAACCCAGGCCCGGTTTAATCCAAATCATGCTCTGATACCATCTGTAACATCCCGAAAATCGGGGGGTCGAGCAAAAACCCAACTCCTGAGTTCCAACATGTTATTTATGCAACATAAATATGTATGATTGAATGTTGTCTGTGATAACGTATTAAACATGAGCGAGATTAAGCTAGAACCGCATATCATACTCAAGAGACAGTTAAATTAACAAGCAGAAGACTGTGATAGTATGTATAAAATATATAAACTGTTGTATGTCTTCAGAGTGTGAACATGTTACCAGGTTATATACATACATGTATACTCCAAAAGTAGACAAAACGAATATACATGAGTGCTCTTAAAACATAAAATGACAAGTGTCAAAGTATCTAATCAACCTCCCTGTAATCCTGTCGATCAGAACACGCATAAAGGAGGGATCCTCCTCATCATCATCAAGTCCGGCTCCGCCTCGTAGGCCGCGCCATCATCTACAATCATAAAAGGGTCTGGTGGGTGTCTGAAAACACTATCCCGTAACGTGGGAGTGAGTAGCTAACTCAGTGGAATAATAGAGCAAGGATTAACATGTTCTCAAATCAATCATGCGATAATAGTAAAGCAGTAAATCAAACAATCCTAAAACTGTTGTTAATGCAATATGACATGACGTGATGTATGTCCTCACCGACGATCTCCCTCATACGGCACCATCTTATGACCGCGGCATGCCACACTCCCTAAAGTGCTCCACATCTTCCAGGCACATGCAATGTAATGGTGATATGATTTTTGAGTTGTTATTAGTCCATTCAAACAGCAGGATTGGGAAACTAAGGTACTTCCCTTATATCAATCCCTACACAGATCCTGTCTAGGGTCGTCACTTCTAGTAATATCATACGATGTATATTTTGTAGGTCACTGCAAGGGCTGCCAGGGCTGTTGCATGCACTCGTTGCTCCGCTCCCCCATCACCTTATCAATACAGGCCTACTGTACTCTACTGCTACTGAAGGGTAGTCGCCTACCGTAGACTCAGAATACGCTCGCAGTCACTACAAAGGACTCATCGCCTGATCAGTGTAGGCCGACAGCAAGAATATAGTGTCCCATACCACCATAATCTGCTCACGAGACTAGGTGCTCACTGGTCACTACGGGGAGGTTTGTAGCCCCAGCGTGGGCCGACAGCTCGACCACGGTGTCCCATACCACCACGCCCGTCTCATGAGTCTTCGTGGATCAAGGTACCATGGTTAACAGGGTTTACAATGGTAAGTTCAGTACCCTAGCTTCAAGCAGTTATGACTCAAGCAGGGTGAACATACAACGGCCAGTCGGGTTACTTGATAGGCTCGACTAGCACGATCGCATCTCAAGTTGAATGACATGAATTGCGTAAAACACTTCGTGTGGCCTAACCACTGCCGCCAACTCCAAAACACGGCTCGCGTTCATCGACGCATCGTTCGTGGCAAAGATAAGCCAACCACGAATTCGCTCGGTTACCGACTGCCTAGACTAAGTACAGTCCCAAACATGTGGAATCACATCAGCAAAGCATGTGAAAGAATTGAAAATGAAATACCACCATATGAGCATTTTAACACATGTTGTAACATACAACTTAAGCAAATCACCTGATACATGCCTTTCACACATATAATGAAATTATGCATATCGCCAACATATAGGAAATCATTTCCATCAGCAAATTAATTGAGAATTCAATCTCAAACTAAATCATAATGAAATCACCAAGCACATGTTATAACATACACCTTACGTGAATCATCAAGCACATGCATTTCATTCATATAATAAAATCATGCATATGGCTAACATGTAAGAAATCATTCACATCAGCATATCAATTGAGAAACCAATCTCCAACTAATCCATAACATCATTTCATTCAATACATACTAATACAAGCATTAATACAAACACTTACACTACACACTTAAGTCTACATATAGTATGTCGACCCGAAGTGCGCATTTAGGCGAATCTCTTCACCAAACTAATTATGCATGCATTCCTCTTCACCAAACTAATTATGCACGCATTCCTAACATTCTAATGTGACAACAAATTATGTCAATCACATCAGCAAAATATGAGTGAAATCAGTACTTCCTACAAATGACTAAAATGCCCTAAATCTCATATTCTTCGCCGGTTTACGAAACAGGAAATGGACAGCATGTTGCACATGTCAAACGGCGTTACCGTTGATAATCTACTATTAAACGACATTGAAAGCTTTGGAAACAGTCAATCAAAGTGTCTAAAATCCGCACCTTGTCTCTTATGGATGTGTAAATTCGAACGGAGCGTATACGCTTCGTCTACAGCGATAAGAGAACCTAATTCACGAGTTACGTCAGCTAACAAGCTATGAATCCTAGTAAACCTCAAATCAGAAACTTTCTAGGGTTATTTCATACCTGAAAAAGTAGAGAAATCATTAGCCAGGTGATTAGAGCACGTGGCTTAACCACTTGCAGCACGTGGCACAAGTAGTAGGGAATTCTCTCCCACCTTCTCTCACAAACTCTCACCTTTTCTCTCTCCCAATCTAGGGCTTTTTTTACAAATTCGGATGGGAGAGAGGAGTGAGGGTTTCATCCCTTTTTATAAGCCCAAACTTGCCCGAAATAGGTTCGGGAACAAGTTTCACTTGAGGGGTAACCAAATCGGGGCTGTTTCAGTCCAAAAGGACATTTCTGGTGGTCCCCTGGCTGAATGCGGTCGGACTTAAGCTCATGCATACTGGATCTAGCATACATCAAGTTTTCAGTCCGGCAGGGTTCGCAGATCGCACGTGGCGGTCCAGTTTCAGTTCAGCGGTCACCGCACGTAGATCAGGCCTGCAAATCTCATGATATGAAATAGAAATTTTTCCTGATCCGAGGGTGTAATTTGGCTGAATTCTGACGGTCAGAATGCTCAATAGTGACACGTCAAGTCGTGTGACAGATTTGAATTTCAAATTCCAATTCTGTCCCTATTTGCACTCTCTTCAGTCCGGGCTCAATGAAATAGCCCGTGATTATCAGTTGGACTTGATTTTCGAAAGGATTGTCAAGTCCAGCTAGGCGGTCCTAACGGTCTAAGATAGTAGGCATCGAACTTTCGACGCGCGGTCTAGATCTAATACAAAATTTCAAGGTGGTCTAGAGAACAAACCTGCTTAGAGTTTGATCCGAGGTTATAGAGTATATAGAGTCATACGTTCTACTCGATTTGGGTCTTGTAGAACGTATTTAAAGTGATCAGGGACTGTTTCCCAGCTACTCCAACGTTGCGCTAGCTAACTTATATTTAGTTTCTAAAGGAATTAATCCTAAGTGGTTTCTTTGGCTATGGAATTGGGTTCTGAGCAATTTTCCCGGTGTTTTAGTTGACCCATTGCCTAAGGACGTCTAATCCCAGGTTGGCCAAAATTCGGGGTGTTACAATCTACCTCCCTTAAAACATATTTCATCCCTGAAATTGGTGAAGGGTAAAGAGTATCTAGCATGACTTTAGTCTTTACATTCTAAGAAAGGGTCAATCCTATTTAATGACCTAACCGTACGTACATCCTAACTCAACTGTTTCGATCCTGGGCCAGTGGAAAGAGGCCAACCACTCTTCCGCTGCGCCACTCTGATCGAACGGTAGCGTCGACTAACCTAACTGGATTGGACTCAATACGTTCTACCCCCCTTAAAACTTGGTTTTACTTAAGGTTGAAGAATCTTTGCATCGATCCGTATATCGGAACGAGGCGTAACTTAGGGGCTATCCTTAACCTAAAATGGAAACAACCTTTCTCTACATGGTTTTCCTTGCTAATGATGCGTTCTATGGCATTGGTACCTATGATCATAGAGATGAGCCTAATCTCTATTGTGGTTAAGTTCAGGGGCAGGTATGAATTGGTGGCAAGATGTCGAATCCTCTACTCGCTTTAAGTCCTTAACATTTACCAAGGGCAAAGCAATAACTTGTGGTTGTAGGTGGTCGGGCCAACACGGAATAATAGTTACGTAATGGGTCTGAGCCGGATACACAAACCTTCTGCCCCGCGATGACAGAAAAGTTGTCGTATCAGTCCTCCATCCTAGTCGATGCCGATCTTCTGCTTGATTAGAGCATTGGATTCATTGGTAACTACTAGGATTAAGAAGTCGATTCAAACCACGAATACTTCGCTGATAATTGCATTTCCTTTATTCCGCGTTCCCGAATGCAATAAGCCCTTGGGGAAGGCAATTCTAAGGGGCGTGCTAGTACATTCTAAGTTCAATCTGAGGGATTTATAAATGTTCCTTGAGAGTGAATGGTTCCTTCCTATGGGCAACAACAGAAGTCTATAAGTCATAAGGGGATCTATCGAAGGAATAAGGTTCTACTTCAACCAAATCTAACCTACGATTCCTTAGCATATACAGGATTTACACTACTTAAGGTAACTAGTAGGCTAGTCTGTAACTCAGTAGCTATAATCCAAAGCCTAAGATTATACAGTAAATGACTTTCCTATACCATTTCTACTACAGGGAATTGTTCTATCAATTAGGGTCAAGATTGTCTAACTGGAATTGAATTTCTTATGTCGTCAGACCCTTCAAATCTAGAAGTGCTAACTCTAGGACCAAAACACCAAGGGCCTATGTGGCGAGCAGCGTTTAGTTGTATCAAATGGAACTACATTCTTAGTCCCATGGCGGGATTGGAAGTGGCATGCTTGGTAGGAGGGTGGGTTGGGATAAAAATTAATTTGTAGGTTGAATCTCGGGAGTTACAATACTCCCAATCTAGGGACAATACCTAACAAAAAAATGAACGGCATGCACTCCATTCAACAAATTTCAGCTATATTAAGCTCAAACCACAACACAAACACATTTTCTACCTAACAACAACAAAACATAAAAATTTCAAAACAGTAATCAAACAAGCAAAGAACGTGGAGAAATGGGATGGATAAGCCAGTTTCCACGAGTCTGAGGATCAAATAAAAGGGACTTGAGAGAGAGGACGATGGAAAGGGAGGAAAAGCTAAAATAGCCTTAACAATAGGCATGAAAAGTGGAGGAAATGCGGAGAAATGGTTACCCAAATGGACAGAATGAAATCTAGGCGTTGTAGAGTGATGCTTCAAGCTCCCAAAGGCTAAATTTTCAAAAAGAAAAGAGAAGGAAAAAGGAGAATGGAGCTCCACACGATTTTTAGCCTTCCATGGAGGATGTGGGAGCTCCAAACAACGAAAATGGAGAAGAAGGGAGTGTCAATGGCTGTGAGTGATGGAGTAGGGTCGGTTGTGATCGAAAATGAGATTGGGAGAGGTTTGACATTGAGATTTGAGGGGAAGGCAGCAAAAATGTGAAGAAAGGAGAGCTTGGAGGGGCATTTTATGAAGGAGGTACATCTTTTGGGGGGTTTCAAGGTACGGCCCGCATATCAGGGGGCTACCCTAGCCCCCAAACTCCTCCAGCCCAAAGGCCAGACCCAACTGATGAGTTTGACCGGCGATGCATCGCCGAATCGGCGATGACATCGCCGGTGAACTTGCAAATTGGCCATTGAAGCCATATGGGATGGGTTCCCCCTTCCCTAGGGACTCTAAAAAAGTATGTTTCCCACTTTAGTTCATTGTAGATTGCCCTAGGGAGGCCCAAACATCCATTCGGGTATTTTCAGCACCAATCTACAAATCCGAATACAAACCCCTATCATGCAGCATATGATTTTGGGGTAGAAGGAGCTAGTAAATCCATCTAGCCCATTAATTGGTAAAGAAAGTGAAGTTAGAATGGCCTTATGGACATTTTTCAAGAAATTTTACTATTCACTCTAAAATTTTATGAAAGTATGATTTTATGCTATTTTCACATTAGGATTGATGCCTAACATGAAAAATATAAGAGAAAATTGAAGATTGGAGTGGTGAGAGGAAGTATTTCGAAGATTTTCGGTGAAACGGGGTTTTTAAGCCCTAGCGATTGAATACAGGGGTTGTGGTTGTCCCACGGCCCAAGGATTCACATTAATGGGTTTAGAGTCATTCAAAGAACGTCTGAACCCACCTACCTACAACCTACGAGCTACTCAGGTCGCTTCACGCGACCCTAGATGCGTTACAGACTCGATCGCGCGATCGATACGAATAGTCTTCGCCTATTGGCGAATCTGCGATCCTATAAGTGTTTCTAGACCCTTCTCGCACCCACCTAAGTCAAAGGAAGTGACAACGTATGTCGCGTGACCATAACCCAGGCCCAGTTTAATCCAAATCATGCTCTGATACCATCTGTAACATTCTGAAAATTCGGGGGTCGAGCAAAAACCCAACTCCCGAGTTCCAACATGTTATTTATGCAACATAAATATGTATGATTGAATGTTGTCTGTGATAACGTATTAAACATGAGTGAGTTTAAGCTAGAACCTCATATCATACTCCAGAGACAATTAAATTAACAAGCAGAAGACTGTAATAGTATGTATAACATATATAAACTGTTATATGTCTCCAGACTGTGAACATGTTACCAGGTAGTATACATACATGTATACTCTAAAAGTAGACAAAACGAATATACATGAGTGTGCTAAAAACATAAAATGACAAGTGTCAAAGTATCTAATCAACCTCCCTGTAATCCCATCGATCAGAACATGCATAAAGGAGGGATCCTCCTCATCATCATCAAGTCCGGCTCCGCCTCGCAGGCCGCGCCATCATCTGCAATCACAAAAGGGTCTGGTGGGTGTCCGGAAACACCATCTCGTAACGTGGGAGTGAGTAGCTAACTCAGTGGAATAATAGAGCAAGGATTAACATGTTCTCAAATCAATCATGCGATAATAGTAAAGCAGCAAATCAAACAATCCTAAAACTGTTGTTAATGCAATATGACATGACGTGATGTATGCCCTCACCGACGATCTCCCTCATATGGTATGAGTGCATGCTAAATTAATCGAAATGGAGTTCATACACAATTCTCATGGCCTAACCATTGTCGATAACCACCGTACAAATCAGATTTATCGAACGTGTCCGTTGTGGTGAAATTAACTTGGCCACTCGATCAGAAACTATTACCAATTGCCTGGACTACGTATTATTCTCAATCATGCTCAAATACAATAGGCATTCATATGTGATAGTTAAAATAGTATTTAATAACCAATTTAAATATAAATCTCATTTGAGCATTTAACAAACACATAGTGAGCATATTATCATACATATGCATTTCATCCATAAATCACGTAGTAGCAAGGTAGGTTACATGAAAAAAACTGTAACTATAGATAAGGTGATTGAGAATCCTATCACAACACCCTTATTAAATGAAATACATCAAAAAATTTCTCATTCAGGCATTTTATCAAACATTTAGACTACTCATTACTACATACATGAAGTGAATCAGTTATAACATATATTAGGGAAAATCCTTTCACAAAGGAGTTGTCATACATGCAACAATCATGTAATCTCAATTAATAATCATGGAAAGCATGAATCATAATTTCATATTCATTCAAACATTTCAGCAAACACATAGAATACATTGTGTGTACAACTTGGTTTACACATATATGATATATCGAAAACGTCGTAACTAAGATCATATGGCAGAAATCAAATCAGACATAAATCATTGCTGACATTGAAAGCCTTGAAAACCATAATCTAAATGTTTATAATTCGCACCTTTCGTCGATACGCTCGTTACAAACTCGATTTGTACACAACATCTTTGTCTACGACACAACGGTTACATATACATTGAAATAAATTGACTATTTCACCTGTTTCTCTATTTGGATTCCTAAAACAGATTAGGGTTAGGATTTCTTACCCAAAATGGAGTTGGATTTGATGGTGTAGCAACATAAAAGAGGTGATTCGGTACGTGAAGTAGTGGGTGGGAGTGATCCCAGCAACAATCCAAAGATCTCTCACACTTCTCCTCACTCTTTTCTCTCTTCTCCCTCCTAGGGTTAGAGAATTCGTATGGAATGAGAGAGGGGTGGGTTAAGGCCCTTATATAGGCCCAAAAGTGAGATAAATGGCCCTAGGGCCATGATATACTTAGGTTACAGCGAAAAGGCACCTATTTCAGGCCAACGGAGCTCATCTGGAGGTCCATTTCTTTCATATAGTATGAAGAAAGTTCCCTGACAATGGATCTATGCCAGTTTAAGGTTTCGGTCTGATCGAATTAGTGGATCGATCGTGGAGGACCCATTTCAGTTCAACGATCATCATTAATCGATCAGGGCCACAAGTATACCAATGGGTATAGGAAAATTTTCCCGATCCAAGGGTTTAGTTGGGTCAAAATCTGATGGTCTGAAGCCTTAAATTTGACCTACAAGTGAATGGCCCAATTTACTTAAGTTTGAGTTCATTTTCTAAATATATTCGCATTTCTCACACACTTCGCTCCAGGCTCAAGTTGTGCGTTTCTGGATACTATTTAGACTTGATTCGCGCGATGTTGTCAAGCCTAGTAAGGTGACCATAACCGTATAGTTTCATGGTAATCGGACTTTCAACGCACGATACAGGTCCAATACGGAGTTTCAATGTGCTCTCGAGAGCAACTGGGTTTAGAGATTGATCCTAGGTTTTTAGGTAATGTTGGGTTGGCGATTCTATTAGTTTTGGGTCTGGCGGTTCATATAGAATGTGGTTCAAGATAATTCATCTGATTAATTCAGTTTAGTACTTTATTAATCTTTACCTAATTTTCGCCGAATTCGATCCTTAGTGATTTTTGCCTGAGGTAATACTCAGGTCTTGGTATAAATGTTTTGAGACGTTACAATCTACCTCCCTTAAAGAAAAATTTTATCCTTGAAATTAGTACCTTTTCGTACTTCTAGAGAATCTTAGGGTAGCTCTTACAACCTCAGCTTCTATTTCCCAAGTAGCCTCTTCGTCAGTGTGGTGAGTCCACAGTACCTTCACAAGTGGGATAACTTTACTGTGCAGCACTTGTTCCTTCCTGTCTAGGATACACATCGGTCACAGTACATAAGTAGCATCTTCATTCAATTGTACGTGCTCCCATTTGATAATGTGGGAAGGATCAAGAACGTATTTCTTCAGCATCGATACGTGAAATACATTGTTCATGCCTGCAAGTGGTGTAGGCAAAGCGAGGCGTATGCTACCACACCCACTCGATCTAAAATCTAGAATGGAGTAATAAATCATGGCGTGAGTTTTCCCTTCTTGCCAAATCGAAGGACTTCCTTTATGGGAAAAACCTTATGAAACACATAGTCTCTGAACTTAAACTCTAGTGGTTGCCGCCTTGTGTTGACATAACTCTTCTGTTTGCTCTGTGTTGAACGAAGTCGACGCTTGATAATGTCAATCTTCTTTGAGGTTTTCTAAACTAAATCTGGGTCAATCAAACTCTTCTCACCAACTTCTGCCCAACAATATAGTGCTCAACATGGACGCCCATATAGTGCTTCATAGGAAGCCATGCTAATGCTCGCTTAAAAACTATTATTATAATCAAACTCTACATAAGGAAGACACTCATCCAACCGTCTTTGCAATCGAGTACACATGCTCGCAACATATCTTCTAACACCTAATTGACCCGTTCTATCTGCCCATCCATTTGTGGGTGGAACGCGATACTGAACTTCAGTTTCACCCCCATTGCTTCCTGGATACGAGTCTAGAAGATAGACATGAATCGCATGTCTCGATCCGACACAATCTCCATAGGCACTCCATGTAGTCATACTATCTCCTTGATGTATAGCCTGACCAAATTGGCTAATGAGTTTGAGACTTTGATAGGGAGGAAATGAGCTGATTTCATCAATTGGTCCACAATCACCCAAATGGAGTCATGTCCCTTCCTCTTCTTTGATAAACCTGAAATAAAATCCATAGAGATGAAATCACATTTCCATTCAGCTATGGGCATGGGCTGAAGTAGTCTAGGAGGTAAGCGATGCTTGATCTTGACCTGCTGGCATTGAGACAACAGGAGACATAATCTCCTATGTGGGCCTTCATGTTATCCCACCAATACAAACGTTCATGTCTCGGTACATTTTCGTACTTCCAGGATGCATTGCCATCTTCGAATTTAAGCGGCTCCTAGGACTTCCTTTCTCAACTCATGAAGATTCGGAACGTATAAAAACATTCATGTGGGCCTTCATGTTGTCCCACCAATACAAACGTTCATGTCTCAGTACATTTTCGTACTTCCAAGATGCATTGCCATCTTCGAATTTGAGCGGCTCCTAGGACTTCCTTTCTCAACTCATGAAGATTCAAAACGCATAGGCGACCATGATAACGTAAGCCCCCTTCCAACCCAACTCTCCATTCAGCATCTTCATCATCGCTAGCCCATTTTCTCATCGTCATCAACCATTCACCTTCTCTCCGAGCCACAATGATTCGGTCATCAATAAGCAGTTGTACACGAATATGTGCGACGCTCTCGAATGGCTCCTCTACTGTAAGCTTCTGTTCGAAGTCTCACAAAAACTCGACCATATTCCATTCTTATATCATCAGTGGAGCTACAAATGCTATTATCTTCATATGGCTCAATTCGCCTGCCATAAGATTGGCCTTGCTAGGATGCTAGGAGACCTCAAACTTGAAGTCTTTCAAGGTTTCCATCCATCGTCGCTGCCTCATATTCAAGTCTCTCTATGTGAATATGTATATGAGGCTCTTGTGGTCGTAAAAGAGCTCGAACTCCTCTCCATAGAGGTAATGTCTCCTGAGCTTTAACGCAAAAATGGTGGCCACCAACTCCAGGTTGTGCGTAAGGTAGTTCTCATGTTTCCTCAACTGTCGCGAGGCATAAGCGATCACTCTGTCCTTCTACATAAGAACACAATCCAAACCAACACGAAAGACATCGGTGTAAATGGTATATCTGACCCCCTGCTTTGGCAATACTAACATAGGTGTAGACATCAACTTGTCCTTTAATTCCTGAAAGGTTACTTCTGCCTTCTCATTCCAGGAAAACTTGAGATCTTTCCGAGTGAGCTGAGACAACAGTCTAGCTATCTTGGAAAAGTCCTTAATGAATTGAAGATAGTAGTAACCTTCCAGGCTAAGGAAACTCCTCACTTCAGTAACCGAACCAGGTTGCTGCCAGTCTTGAACTGTAGTCACCTTAACAAGGTCCATAGCTATTCCTTCCTAGGACACCACATATCCCAGGAACTTGACTTCTTTCTCCCATAAGTCACACTTCTTGTACTAGGCAAACAACTGGTTCTTTCTGAGCGTATCAAAGACTGCTCGTAGGTGCTCCTCATGATCTTTCCAACTCTTAAAGTATATCAGGATGTCATCTATTAATACGATGATGAATCGGTATAGATACGACTGAAACACTCGGTTCATAAGGTCCATGAACATGGCGTGTGCGTTTGTGAGTCCAAATGACATCACAAGGAATTTGTAGTGCCCAAAGCTGGTTCTAAATGTTGTCTTCTACGTGTCTTTGTCCCTGACTCGTAACTAGTGATACCCTGACTGTAAGTCGATCTTTGAAAAATACTATGCCCCTTTCAACCGATTGAACAGATCATCTATCCTGGGCAAATGATACTTGTTCTTCACTGTCACTTGGTTTAACCTGTGATAATCAATACACAATCACAGCGATCCATCCTTCTTCTTCATGAACAACATGGGTGCTCCCCAAGGAGATACACTCAGTCATACTAATAGATCATCGATCTGTCTCTTCAGTTCCTTCATCTCACACGAACGCATGCGATACGTCGGTAGAGATATAGGTGTCGTACCTGGCATTAAGTCGATGGTAAAATCGATCTATCACCGAGGAGGTAGTCTAGGTATCGTCTTGAACACATCCGTGAAATCTCAGACTACTAGAGTGTTCCTAAGAGTTGGACCGTCAACATGCTCTAGCAAGGTTGCATAAAAACTAATACGATAGTACCAACTGACCTGAATTGAGAAAGTAAAGGTCGTACCCTCAGGTTCATGCATTGTCACCACTCTAGTATCACAGTCGATCTCTGCCTTCATCTCGGTGAGTCAATCCATACCAAGAATGACATTATACTGACATAACGGGGTGACCATCAGGTCAACGAGCACTGTTCTGCTTCCTAAGTCTATCGAGCAACTAAGAATTAGGGGAATTACAGAGGAAATTATATAGGATTTGTCTCATTTGCTGTGAGAGGCGTAGCTGGACCGCTTCCAACTCTAAATCACTTCTCAAACTCGACGTAGCTACAGCTAGCATGCACTAGGACTGCATAGCTCAGACGGCTGAGAAGGTCCCTGTGGTGGTAAGGAGTCTCACCCCAACTATAGGAGTAGTTTCCAACACTAGTCGCTTGACTACTACACATGATATGATTGAAATAGTGGACCCAGTGTCCACCAACAGATATACGGGTGTACCTTGGATATGTGTTATGCTTCAGCTACAAGTGAGTGCACCCGAGCCTATTGAGGACGATTCGACTGTGCTACCATAGGTCATTAAGGCAGCTTAAATTGAGGTACAGGTGGCTAGTAAGATGGCTGTGGAGGTGGTGCTGATCGTAGAAGTGGAGCTGAGATAGCCTGAGGTAACTGATGATTGATCTTCTGAGGCAGCGCAAAGTCATTGTTTCTCATCTTGGTCAAGCAGTAAGTGTTAGTATGGCCCAACCTCTTACAGTAGGTGCACCACATATCTGTTCCCTTAGGCTGTGTCAGTGGAGCCATGAGCCTAGGAGGAAAATCTGGATGTGGTCACTTACCGAGCAATGACTTGTTTACAAATCCAGTTGAGGCCTCAACCCATGGGTACACATGTACGGGATAACTTGTCCCCATCCTGCTCAGCTCGTAGGGTCATGCTCACTAGCTCAACATAGTTGGTAATGCTAGCGCGACACATCTTCGAGCAGATCTCAGGTCGTAAACCGTCAGAAAATCACTGCATCTTCATCGACTCATTCACTAGTATCAAAGGAGCGTATCTGGCCAGTTCCGTAAACTTGTTCTCATATTTGGCAATAATCATCCCTCCCTATTGAAAGTAAAGAAACTCTCCCTCCTCATTATGGTACGTGAGGGGGAAGTACTTCCCATGGAAGTGGGTCTCAAAAGCTTCTCATGTCCATGCATACCCAGCAGCCACTATCCATAGGATGTTATCCCAATATAGACTAACTTCCTTCTCGAACATGTACGTAACCAACTAAACTTGCTTTGCCTCGGTGTAGTACAGCGACTTTAGCATCTTAGAGATGTGGTCAAGCTAGTACTTGGCCTCCTCGGGTCTGTGAGTACCTATAAAAGTAGGAGGTTGGAAGTGCTGGAATCACTCAAATAAGCTGCTGGAATTCATGTTCCCAGTAGGGTGCAAAAGTGGTGTAGGCGGGACCACGCTCATGTTCTGAGCAAGGGCCCCCGCAATGGTGGTCCAAATTTGCTGCTACTGCTACATAAGAAGCATCATCTGCTCTTACCTATCGGGAGGAGAAGCCGCCTGAGACATGTGTGGCGTCGAGGTATATGCGCAATTCTACTTTGGGGCCAGTGGTGTAAAAGGTGTTGGCCCATTGGTGGGGCCAGTCGCCGGCTGTGAATCCAACATAATGCCACTATTAGGGCCCAAGCTGGGGTCCATGTGGCTATCGCTTAGGGGAGGTACCCTATCAAACAATCAGCCAAGTGCAAGACGTGTTGTATTTTAAGTGACTTTTGGAGGCATTCCCTATACATAACATAAGGTGCAACACGTGTAAGATTTAGCATAACAACCCTCAATTTATCAAGCATTCTACACATTCTATAACGGAAGGAGCTTCAAGCATTTCATTTAACCAAAATCTTCACAATACATGAGATATAGTTTTATATGGATCATGATAGAAGATGCATGTGAGCTAATCTAAACAAAACTTTAAACACTAAAACATACCAATAACTCTACCATACTACTACGCCTATCAAGGCTACAATATAAAAATAAGAAAACAAAGAAAAACCCAAAGACAACTACAACATATGACTAGTCGTCTGACTCTGGTGATGAAGGAGGAGCATCCTTGTCCTGTATACAACACAGGAGGGCCTTCAAGGTGCAAGACACCTTCTTAAATTTCTATCTCATGTAGGCCCTATTCTCTTCGAGTTCTGCCCGGGTCTCTCTGACCTCCTGTCTCAGGGTGACTTGGCCCTCCTCAATCTGATCCAGGCGAGCTTCTAAAGTAGCCTAATCACTATGGCACTCATGTGTAGCAGGAGGAGAGCCCCCATCAGAGTCTTGGGCCTCCTCTTCTTCTTCTTCCTACTCTTCCTCATCATCACTTCCTCCCTCGCCTTCTTCATCTTCACTCCCCTCATCCTCTTCACTTTCTTCCTCTATCTCATCATCATACACATTAAGACGGACTTGGCGTTATCATGACCCAATACCCATGTTATTAAGCATAGTGTCATTGATGAAATGGATCAACGCAAGCTCATCCACGTTAATTCTGTAGCCAAATTCATAAGCAAGCTTGCATATGAGTCGGGAAAATAGGAGTGTAATATCTATCCGAGGAGAGCGTGTGGTCTGAACTATCTGAAGCAGGACATACGTAGGCAGACACAGCTTGTCTCCTTGATTAGCTCTGTATAGGAAGTCCACCATCAAACGCGTGCATTCGCTGCGATTGCTCCACATAGGATACACGTTGCACATGAATATGTAGTGGAGTAGGCAGAAGTCATGATTCATCTTGGTCGTTGGGAGGCAATTGCCTCGATTTCAAGGAACCAGTCAGCCACAAAGAAATCGCGTGTGGTGATCTCTTTCACGCATACTCCTGAGATTCTTCTTGCTAGTATGTACCTCTCCACTGGAATCCCCATGATTCGGGCTATCAAGTCTACATTAACAATGACTTCCCGCCTTCCCACGGGGATAGAGAACTTTAGAGGCTCCATCAGTGGATCTTGTATGTGGGTGTAGAAGGCTTGGACAGTGCTCTCATTCGCACGTGACTTGCCCTCAAATATGAGACCCCACCCAGCGTCCAATAGGAGACCATCACCGGATAAAGCCCAAATAGTTTTGCATCCATGTGTGCTTCAAAGATAACTTTATGGCCTTGAAACCTACCATGTCCCATGTCCGTCGGCAGGGCTCTATCGAGCGAAATTTGGGGATCGAGATCCCGCTTCGTCCTTCACTCCCGTTCAATGCTAGTGCTAGCCTCGGTGCCTTTCTGCTTCCTTGGATGGGTAGGATGGCTAGGCCCGGCTTCATCCATGGGTGCCCCCTTCTTTCCCATGAGGGAAAGAAATGTTGAAAGGGAGAAAATGGTGACAACTAGCTCAAAAAGAGCCATGGAGTTAAGAGAGCTTGCAAGATGAGATGGGTTAGATGATTTAGAGATTTATAAGACACAAAGGTGGGTTTGTGTGATCAAATGGGAGGAAAGGGGGGATAGGAGATGGGATTTGATGAAAATGGTGGAGGTGAGTATATAATGAAGAAGAAGAAGAAAATATGAGAATGAAGGGGGGATTTGAGGTGAAAAATCAGGTTTTTGGTGGGGTTGGAAGGGTTTAGAAGCTAGGTGGGGGTGTGAAATGAATAAAAAAGAAAATATAGGGGGTCCCACATAATTTTTGTGGCCCTACACATGTTGGAGGGGAGATAAAAGTGTATAGGGGCCACTCTATTTCCCCTTGTTTTGTGTTGTTTGGGCCATCGAGTCCGTTTGAGGCATTTTCGAATTCCACCTCGTGCATATTCACATTTTTCAGGTCATTTGAGTGTGAAATACACCGAACTATCTTCTAAACCCATCGTTGGATGGTCTAGAAAGGAACTGGGATCATCTCACATGATCACAAATGTATACGGGTATATTTCAATGGTTAGTTTTTCCCGTCGACGAAACTTGAAATCCTACAATTATTTTTACATTTTAACGCTCCCTCCTAGGTCAAAGTGCATCAGCGTGTGTCATGTTACCATAACTCATGTCCAGTTTAATCCAAATCATGCTCTGATACCAACTTATAACACCATAAATTTTGAGGCTCGAGCAAAGGCTCAACTCTCGAGATCCGTCGCATCACTTATATAACATAGATAATGATGATTAACTATTATCCATATTAGCACATTAAACATGAATGAGATTATACTAAATCAACATATCATATTCCAGAGATGATTGAATTTGAAAGGGCCTAGCTATATGCCCTAGAAGGGGGGTGAATAGGGCAATGCCAAATAAAAATAATAACAGCGGAATAATAAAAGAATTAAAGCACAATGCTTAATATAAAACAATTACAATAGCCTAGAATAAGGAGATTAATACTTTATCAGTTCTAAGGACAACCTTACACCAAAAACCAGAGGTTTAAGGTAGGACAACCTTATTTCTAGAACGTCCTTGTATCACAAACCAAAGAGGAATAAAAAGCAATGAAATCAAAATAACTTGCGGAAAATAGATCCTAAGTTATTACAACATTCATCCACACTTTGCTTGAAGTGATTACAACATTCATCCACAAACACAAATCACAAAACTGAATGAATAAAGGAATGAAAGAATAAAGCACATCCACAACACAATGATATATAGTGGTTCGCCTGTGTGTACACCAACTATTATCCAACAGCCACACAGATTGCTACTCCACTCCTAATATCCTCACACAGGGGATATTAACATGCACTATCAAAATAGGTTTCATAGGTTCACCTAAAACCTTCACAATTGTGTCTTTGATCTCGAGCTTACACAATCCAAAAACCCCACAATCTGAGTTTTCTGGCTCTCCTCAGATAACCAATACAATGAGATTTTTCTAGCGAATCTCAAACAAAAACCAGAGAAAGTAAATTACTAAACATGTAAAATACCTGAATCACCTTTTGATGAAGCCCGGTAGAACCAATCGGAGTAGTAGTTTGATTCGACGTTCAAAGTCCAATACTCACTTTAAAAATGGTTCTAAGTCTAATTGATTTTAGATCAAACAGGCTAGATCTATTTGATTTTGAATCCAGAAGAAGGAATAACAGAAATTCCCCTTTTTCTAATAAGATTGGAATGTAGATCAAATTCAAATAAGAATAAGCTAGCAAAATGAATATTAAATAAGCACAAAGCAGCTTAAAATAAACACAAACTTATCTCAGAGAATATCCTAAAGAATGCTTGAATAGAATTAATTTGAAGTGCTTAAACTCTAAAGTTCGTGCTGAATTTATAGACTGAAAAATTTCGTCTACGACTGGTCTTAGGATCCTAGGACTGGTCGTAGCTCCAAAGATTTTTGAAAGATTTCTGCGGGATTTGATTTTCAGTTCCACGACCGGTCGAGGGTGGTCTACGACTGGTCGTGGGCCATCTACGACTGGTCGTGAGACACCTACGACCGGTCGTAGGACCCCAAAAATGGTTGCTGGAGTTTGAGTCGTAGGGCTACTACCGGTCAAAGGATGAGTCATAGAACTCATAAGAGTGGTCGTACGATGTCCAGGACTGGTCGTAGGACAGCTAGAAAGATCTGAAAATCTTCAACTACCTAGGACTGGTCCTGAAAAACCTAAGACTGGTCGTAGCAAAGCTAGGACTGGTCTTGAAGTCCCTAGGACTGGTCTTAGAACACTCCAAACAAGCATATAAAGATATATGAGTTATGTATCCGGAATGACCTATAATAAAGCCCATCCTAAGGTCAATCTAAGGTCAAACAAACCTTAAAAGTGAGATGGACTTGAAAGTCTGTACACTTAGATGACCCTTAAGAGAAGCTTGTGAATATTCAAAACTTGTAGTAGGCCTTCATAAGCTTGATCTTGACTTGACAAAGTCTTCTAGTAAACTTGAACTTGATCAAACGTTGAACATGCAACCTTGAAAACTTCTATTCTTGATTTCTTCATCTAAGACTTGAAAACTTTCTTCTTTTAAGATCTTGTCTTGAAATGCGATGTCTTGATATGTCTTGATTGCAATGAATAGACTTCAAACATAAAACACAAGATATACCAGACATAGATATAGGTTTTGGCACCACAAATTTGACAACTAAAGGGATATGAAATCATAGCATTACAATCTCCCCCTTTGTCAAATTGTGACAAAACACATAGCATCAAAGATATTAAGGAATGATAAGTCATAAAACCACAAAATACTCTACTCCCCCTAAGTAATACGAGTATTTCTCATATAATCAATACATAACATGAACACCTCAAAACTTCAATCCACATATTCATCATTCCACATATCCTTCTCAATAAATACAAACAAAATTACTCCCCCTATCCGTATTACTCCCCTTTTAGCAATGCTTACTACTCCCCCTTTTTGTTACAAAATGACAAGGGAAAAGAAAAATATAAAGGAGGATATAGAGAGCAAATAATGAGAAGGTGATATGAAAGGACATAAAATAAACCTGAAGTGTCAAGTCATAATCCATACTACAAAGTACAATATCCAAAATGTTATGAAACCAGAATCCATAATACATATCTAGAGTAAAAGAAATGTTATACTATTCAGAAGATAATTCACTTAATCTATTACAGAGGAGGGAGCAGTTATAGATGGATTAATCTGGTGTAAGCCCTTATTTATGCGACGAAGATATTTTTGCATGTACTTGAATCTCATGTCATGGGCTATATTCATATTATCAAGTTTTTCCTCCAATGCACGAAGGCGTGCATCAAAACCAGAAGGATCATAATCTGGATCATTAGGTGAATCAGTTTCTATATCATCAAATAAGTCATCCATATTAACATCTTGTTATGGAAGATCACCAGCTTCCTCTTCGTTTCCAGCAACACCACCATCACCACCCACACCACTAACACCAGCTTCATCAAATTGGCCAGGAAGTAGTTCCAATTTCATCTTATTAAGATTGGCATTATTGAAAATGAGATAAAGAATTGGTGCCTCATTAACAGGTTTATCGACAAGCATGTGAGTGGCTAGAACATTCATAAGATAACAGAATGGAATATCACTGTGACCTAGATGGAAACGAAATTGTATAATGGAATGACAAATCAAAGAAGGAAGACAGACCTTGATTCTAGAAGCAATAGAATGCAACACACGAACCATGAAAATAGTTAACTCGATTTTATTACCGGACCGAGGATATACATTGGAAATGAAGAAATGATGTAGTATTCTATATTTGGGTAACAGATACTTTACAGGGAGCATTCCCTTTATGAGTCTAATGCACATCAATTTTGCATAAATCTCTAGTTAACATGTATTTTTCCGATTATGAAGGTTTGTCGTATAAAGTATGAATCGGTATTCCTTCATCATTAACAAGTATATCCATAATACCTGACATTAAATGACGGTCTACTTCAAATTTTCCTTCTCTTGTATCAATAGAAAATGTTAAATTATCAAGGAAAAAATCTGAAATGCATGCAACCCTTAATTGAGCAATGGACTGGTATGCAGACCCACCCCAAAGCAAAATATTAGTCCAACCTACAGATTCAAGAAGGGGAATGACACCATATGGAGTAATGTGATTTAGATTAGCGGTATGCTCAACGATAATGTTACGGGCATGCAAATCCCGTACATCTCGAGTATCATCTTCGGGTGACCAAAGATGCCGTCTAGTTATTGGTATAGATCTGGATGAAGATTGACCATGGGATGTTTTCTTTTTCCCCCTAGAATCCATATCCAAAAAGATATACAAAGAACAAGCAAGATACATAAAAGAAAGATGGGTTTTCTCTAGATCAGCAAATAGAGAGCAAACCCTTGAAAACCTCAACAAGAGATGAAATCAAACTCTACTATGAACAAATCAAAGCATAGAGATCATGAAACATCAAGAAAAATGATGAAATAGGACTTACCTTGAAGAAAAACTAGAAATCCTATGACTAGTCGAGCCACGACTCATCGTAGGTGGGTGTGAAAATGAAGAAGAAGGGGATTTTCCCCAAATTATATGATGTTCACGAGATCCACGACCGGTCGTGAGTGGTCCACAACCGGTCGAACCACGACCGGTCGAGCATCGACCAAAAATGCATTTTAAATAAAAAAATTTAAAATTTAAACAATTAAAATATGAAATATAATACACTATGATACATGCAAGCAAGTATATTTAATGTAAAATGCACATACCAAGATCAAATTTCAATTTATTAAACCTGCTTTTGTCGAGCGGTTTAGTAAATATATCAGCAAGTTGAGTTTCAGTTGGTATATATTCTAATAAAATGATGTTTTCTTCAACCAACTCACGAATGTAATGATACCTAATGTCAATATGCTTAGTACGTGAATGATGGATTGGATTTTTGGAAATTTTTATAGCACTGGAATTATCACAATGTAAAATCATTGAATCTTGATTAATTCCATAATCGCTAAGCATGCGTTTCATCCAAACTAGTTGAGTACATGCATATCCAGCTGCAGTATATTCAGCCTCAGCCGTAGAGAGCGATATTGAGCTTTGCTTCTTGCTGAACCAAGAAACTAAATAATTTTTAATGTAAAAACAACCACCACTGGTTGATTTTCTATCATCAATATTTCCGGCCCAATCAACATCTGAATAGCTGGCTAACAAAAGGATACCAAAGTCCCAAATTTATAGAACTTGCGACATATCTAATAATCCGTTAACAGCAGTGAGATGTGATTCCTTAGGATTAGACTGATATCTCGCACAAATTCCAACACTGAATGCGATATCAGGTCTACTAGCAGTAAGATATAACAAACTACCAATCATACTGCGATATAGTTTAGGATATATATCTTTACCTGTAGAGTCTTTTAAGAGTCTTAATGTTGTACTCATATGAGTATCAAAGTTCTTACCATTCTCAAATCCAAACCTTTTAACCAAGTTTGAAGCATATTTGGTCTGAGAAATGAAAATTCCATCAGGTTGTTGTTTTACTTGCAACCCTAGGAAATAGTTAAGTTCGCCAACCATGCTCATTTCGAACCTTGATTTCATTAACTCTGCAAACTCAGTAGACATGTTAGAACAAGTAGATCCATAAATAATATCATCAACATATATTTGAACCATCAAAATATCAGTGTTATTCTTTTTAACAAAAAGCGTCTTATCGACACTACCTACTTGAAAGCTATGACTAAGTAAGAATTTAGTCAATTTTTCATACCATGCCCTAGGTGCTTGTTTTAGACCATAGAGAGCCTTTTTGAGACAAAATACATGGTCAGATAACTTAGGATCTTCAAACCCTGAAGGTTGTTCAACATACACTTCTTCATGTAGATCGCCATTTAAGAAAGCACTCTTTACATCCATCTGAAAGATTTTAAATTTTTGAAACATGCGATGGAAATAAAAAGTCTGATTGATTCAAGGCGAACGACTGGAGTAAAGGTTTCATCGTAATCGATGCCTTCAATCGTGTGTACCCTTGTACAGTCTAGCCTTGTTTCGTATAATATTTCTGAGTTCATCAGACTTATTTTTAAAGATCCACTTTGTTCTAATAATGTTTTTATCTTTAGGTCTAGGAACAAGATACCAGACATCATTACAAACAAATTGATTAAGTTCATCCTGCATAGAAACTATCCTATTTTCGTCAGAAAGTGTTTCTTTTACGTTGACCGGTTCTATTTGGGATGTAAAAAAAACATAATTACACATGTTCTCAAGTTGTTTGCAAGTACGAACTCCAGTGAGAGGATTTTCAAGAATTTGATTGGTTGGATGATCTTTAACAGTCCTTGGTTCAGATTCTTTTTGACTTGATGAGATATCTAGATTGTCAATAATAATAGCTTCATCATCATCTAAACATGGGGCTGGTGTATTCAAATGATCATCAGTGATCACATTGATGGACTCTTAAATCACACCAGTTCTCTTATTTAGAACCCTATAAGCTCGACTGTTCAAAGAATAACCAGGAAAAATTCCTTCGTCACTCTTCGTATCAAACTTACCCAAATTTTCATGATCCCATAAAATATAACACTTGCTGCCAAAAACCCAAAAATATTTGATAGTAGGTTTCTTTCCAAACCATAATTCATAAGCAGTCTTATTATCAGATTTACTGGTATAAACCCGATTAATAATATAGCATGCGGTATTAATTGCTTCAGCCCAAAGATTTCTAGAGAGCTTCATACTATTCAACATAACATTAGCCATTTCCTGAAGCACTCTATTTTTCCTTTCTACTATACCATTTTGTTGCGGTGTTTTGGGCACTGAGAATTCATGTGATATTCCCTGATCGCTACAAAATTTCTCAAAACTACTGTTTTTGAATTCAGATCCATGATCACTACGGATCTTACTAACATGAGAACCTTTCTCATTTTGGATTCGTTTGATGACCTTTTTCACTTCATCAAGGGTTCAATTTTATCTTTTAAGAACGATACCCAAGTGAATCTTGTATAGTCATCTACGATAACTAAGATATATTTTTTGCCTCCTCGACTCTCCGATCTGGTAGGTCCAATAAGATCCATGTGGAGAAGCTTGAGTTGTCTAGATGTGGTGTTAGAGTTCACTTTCTTGTGAGAACTCCTAATTTGTTTGCCCAACTGGCATTCACCACATATTTTGTCTACTTTTTACAATTTGGGTAGACCTCTAATTAGTTCTCTTTTGCTCAATCTAAATAAGTTCCGATAGTGTACATGTCCAAGGCGTTTATGCCATAATTCAGTCTCATCGGTATGGACCATGTAACATGATTGAGTAGATGAGCTATCATCACTAATAATGTAGCAGTTTTCAGAAGTTCTGCGACCATTTAATATAACAAAACCCCTTTTATTAACTATCTCACAACCTTGATTAGAAAACTTTACACTATGGTTGTTATCACATATCTGAGAAATGCTTAATAGGTTGTGTTTTAAACCCTCAACATATAAGATATTCTTAAACAAGGGAAGGTTATAAATTTGAACCGTACCTTGGCCAATAATCTTGCAATTGCTTCCATCACCAAATGTGACTGACCCATCAGTCATATCTTTAAGATCGGTGAATAAAGCTTTGTCACCTGTCATATGACTGGAGCAAGCACTATCTAGGTACCACTTTGAATGACTCGTTGCTTTGAAAGCAGTGTGGGCAACTAAGCTGGAAACTTTAGGAACCCATTTCATAACTGTTTTGGGTTTAGGAGTATAGATGGTCTTTTTCTGTCTATTGTCGTAGGAACGACCTATAGAGTTCGACTTTAATAACTCCTTGAGAAGATCATTAATTTTTTCAGACAATTGATTTCGGTTTTGAAAATTAAAGTTGACATGGCCACTTTTAGCTTTTTGAAAAGACCTAGAATTTTTGGAAAAACCTTAATAGGTATTCTTTTCTTTTGAGGTCGAAGAATCTCCTTTAACAAATCTAGGAGCAATATTCTTTTGTTTAGGAGATGTATTGTTATCATAGCCCAACCCGGATCGATCGCCACATTTTCTTGATCCAGACAATAATTTTTTCAATTTCGGATCTCCTTGGGCATATCTCCATGTGTCTTTCAAACTCAGAAGAGAAGCTACCTCATTTTTGAGTTTCTTTTTTTCGGATTTCAAATCTTCAATTTGAGAGGTTTTGAAATCTAAATCGTTTTTGGTTTTTTCAAAAGAATCAGAAATATGAGATTTTTCTAAGACCAGAGACTCATAATCTTCCTTAAGCTTAGAAAATTTTTCTTTTTTTAATTTAAGCTTGACAGCAATTTTACAACTTTCTTTATACAGGGCATTATAAGCATCTTAAAGATCATCTTCATTATCGCAATCACTATTCATATTTTCTTCACTAGATGTATCATCATGATCTAAATAGGTAATCTTGGCTAGAGTCATAAGGACTTTAACACCATCGCCCGACTCGGTTTCAGAATCTTCTGATTTAGAAGAGGATTCAGAATCAGATGATTCATCCCAAGTAGCCATCATGCTTTTCCTTTTCGATTTGTCCTTTTTAGGACATTTGTTAGATAAGTGCCCATACTCTTGATAGTTGTAACATTGACTATCTTTTAAGGATTTACGAGTTCTAGGTTTAGATCATCTCTTATCATTTGATTTTTGAAAATCAACCTTTTTCTGGTTTTTTAAAATTTTGTAAAACCCTTTTGCTAAAAGTGCCATATCATCTTCGGTATTTTCTGAATCCGAAGTGCTCTCTTGAGAAATATTTTTAGATGATTTGAGAGCTATTGATTTTCCTTTAGGAGCCTTAAAGGATAACTCATAGGTTTGAAGTGAACCAACTAATTCCTCAACCCTCATGGTATTCGTATCACGAAGTTCCTGAATCGTGGTTACTTTAAAATTGAACCGTTCAGGAAGTGAACGTAGTATTTTTGCGCACACTTTACTTTCAGGGATTTTATCACTATGTCATTCAATCTAGTGAAGAAGTCCATAAACATCTCATTCTCCTCCATATGAATTTCTTCAAATTTAGTTGTGAGGAGTTGGACTTTAGATTTCTTGACAATAGAAGTACCCTCGTGTGTCATTTCTAATATATCCCATGCTTGTTTTTCATTTTCACAAGAGATGATTCTTTTGAATTCATCTGGTGATAATGCATAAGTAATTGTATTTAGTGCTTTTGCATTAGCACTACTTTCACTTTTCTGAAGTGTGGTCCAAAGAGAATAAGCTGTTATTTTCATAGTTTTTGAACCATCGTCATTAGCAACTTTAGTAATAGGAGGGTTCCATTCATTCACTGTGGCCAGCCGCACACTTTCATCCAAGGATTTGAGGAATATCCTCATCCTGGCTTTCCAATAGGCATAGTTTGTGCCATTAAAAGGTGGTGGCCTAGTGACTGATAGGCTATCAAAATTTGACATCTTAATATAGCTTAGATCGTTAGCTCAAGAAATAAATCCAATAAAATAAACAATAAGCACGAGCTATTAAGCTCTGATACCACTTGAAAGGGCCTAGCTATATGCCCTAGAGGGGGGGTGAATAGGGCAATGCCAAATAAAAATAATAACAGCGGAATAATAAAAGAATTAAAGCACAATGCTTAATACAAAACAATTGCAATAGCCTAGAATAAGGAGATTGATACTTTATCAATTCTAAGGACAACCTTACACCAAAAACAAGAGGTTTAAGGTAGGACAACCTTATTTCTAGTACGTCCTTGTATCACAAACCAAAGAGGAATAAAAAGCAATGAAATCAAAATAACTTGCAGAAAATAGATCCTAAGTTATTACAACATTCATCCACACTTTGCTTGAAGTGATTACAACATTCATCCACAAACACAAATCACAAAACTGAATGAATAAAGAAATGAAAGAATAAAGCACATCCACAACACAACGATATATAGTGGTTCGCCTGTGTGTACACCAACTGTTATCCAACAGCCACACAGATTTCTACTCCACTCCTAATATCCTCACACAGGGGATATTAGCATGCACTATCAAAATAGGTTTCACAGGTTCACCTAAAACCTTCATAATTGTGTCTTTGATCTTGGGCTTACACAATCCAAAAACCCCACAATCTGAGTTTTCTGGCTCTCCTCAGATAACCAATACAATGAGAATTTTTTAGCGAATCTCAAATAAAAACCAGAGAAAGTAAATTACAAAACATGTAAAATACCTGAATCACCTTTTGATGAGGCCCGGTAGAACCAATCGGAGTAGTAGTTTGATTCGACGTTCAAAGTCCAATACTCACTTTAAAAATAGTTCTAAGTCTAATTGATTTTAGATCAAACGGGCTAGATCTATTTGATTTTGAATCGAGAAGAAGGAATAACAAAAATTTCCCTTTTCTAATAAGATTGGAATGTAGATCAAAATCAAATAAGAATAAGCTAGCAAAATGAATATTAAATAAGAACAAAGCAGCTTAAAATAAACACAAACTTATCTCAGAGAATAGCCTAAAGAATGCTTGAATAGAATTGATTTGAAGTGCTTAAACTCTGAAGTTCGTGCTCAATTTATAGACTGAAAAACCCGTCTACGACTGGTCTTAGGATCCTAGGACTGGTCGTAGCTCCAAAGATTTTCAAAAAAATTTCGCAAAATTTGATTTTCAGTTCCACGACCGGTCGAGGGTGGTCTACGACCGGTCATGGGCCATCTACAACTGGTCATGAGACACCTACGACCGGTCGTAGGACCCTAAAAATGGTTGCTGGAGTTTGAGTCGTAGGGCTACGACCGGTCGAAGGATGAGTCGTAGAACTCACAAGACTGGTCATAGGATATCCAGGACTGGTCATAGGACAGCTAGAAAGATCCAAAAATCTTCAACTACCTAGGACTGGTCCTGAAAAACCTAAGACTGGTCGTAGCAAAGTTAGGACTGGTCTTGAAGTCCCTATGACTGGTCTTAGAATACTCCAAACAAGCATATAAAGATATATGAGTTATGTATCCGGAATGACCTACAATAAAGCCCATCCTAAGGTCAATCTAAGGTCAAACAAACCTTAAAAGTGAGATGGATTTGAAAGTCTGTACACTCAGATGACCCTTAAGAGAAGCTTGTGAATATTCAAAACTTGTAGTAGGCCTTCATAAGCTTGATCCTGACTTGACAAAGTCTTCTAGTAAACTTGAACTTGATCAAACCTTGAACATGCAACCTTAAAAACTTCTCTTCTTGATTTCTTCATCCAAGACTTGAAAACTTTCTTCTTTTAAGATCTTGTCTTGAAATGCGATGTCTTGATATGTCTTGATTGCAATGAATAGACTTCAAACATAAAACACAAGATATACAAGACATAGATATAGGTTTTGACACCACAAAATTTGACAACTAAAGGGATATGAAATCATAGCACTTACAGAATTAAGCATGAGGAAGACTGTGATAGATATATAAAGTATGTAAGTGGTTATAAACCCCCAGAGTATGATCATGTCACCACGCTGAATATATACATGTTTGTTCCAAAATATACAAAATGACAAAGTATAATGCCCAACTAATTCGTATCCCTATAATCTCATCGACCAGTACATGGTCTACATATACCCACATAATAGCTACATATAGGAGAACTCCTCATCATCATAGAAGTCAGGCCTCGCTTCATAAGTATCGCTATCATCTGCAGTTAAAACAGAGTTTGGCTCATGTTTTAAAACACTGTTCCAAAGTGGGAGTGAGTGATCAACTCAATGGTACTATAAGGTAAAGGTTAACATGTTATCAATTCAATCAAGCAGTAATGATAAATCATTACAATACTCATGTCCTAAGTACTCTTGTTAATCCAGGAATGATATGCTACAATGATGCATGCCCTCGCCTGCACTCCCTCAGTGACACCATCTCACGGTTGCATATGCTACTCCCACTATGCTCTTTCACGCCAAAGGCACATTCAATGCAGTGCATGGTCGTGTCAGTCAAGTTCTTAATTAAGCTTATTCATACAACAGATTGGGGAAGCTAAGGTACCTCCGTTCATATCATTTACCCAAATGATGATCTATCTAGGGTCGTCAGTCCTAGTTAATCACATACGATAGGTAAATTATAGGGCAACATCACCCCTGATTTAAAAGTAGTGGATAAGCAAGTTCAGGTCGCTACAGGAGGCTCATCACCTTAGCGTAGGCCTATTTTATACTCGAGGTTACTATGGAAAGGCTCGTCACCTTAGCGTAGGTTGACAGCTCGAATACAGTGTCCCATACACTACAATATTTGGCTCATGAGTTTGGGTTGCTCACTGGTCCTATGAGGAGGCTGTCACCCCAGCATAGGCCAATAACTTGACCACAGTGTCCTATACACTACCATGTCTTGCTCATGAGTCTTAGTGGATCTTGGTACCATGGTTAAATGGGCTTTACATTGGTAAGTGGTACCTTAGCTTTAAGCAGTAGCATCCATACATGGTAAACACACATTATGCCAATCGGCTTACTTGACAAATTCAATTGGTATGAGCACATGCTAAATTAATCGATATGGAGTACATACACACTCTTGGTGGCTTAACCACTGTGGATAATCATCGTACAACTCGAATTTATCGAACGTGTCCGTTGTAGTGAAACTAACTTGGTCACTCGATCAGAAACTTTTACCGATTGCTTGGACTACATATTAGTCCCAATCATGCTCAAATATAATAAGAATTCATATGTGATAGTCAAAATAGTATTTAACAGCTAATTCAAATATAAATCTCATTTGAACATTTAATAAACACATAGTGAGCATATTATCATACATATGCATTTCATCCGTAAATCACGTAGTAGCAAGGTAGGTTACATGAAGGAAACTGTAACTATAAATAAGGTGATTGAGAATCCTATCTCAACACCCTTATTAAATGAAATACATCAAATAATTTCTCATTCAGACATTTTATCAAACACTTAGACTACTCATTACTACATACATGAAGTAAATCAGTTATAACATATATTAGGACAAATCCTTTCACAAAGGAGCTGTCATACATGCAAAAATTATGTATTCTCAATTAATAATCATGGCAAGCGCAAATCATAATTTCATATTCATTCAAACATTTCAACAAACACATGGAATGCATTTAGTGTACAACCTAGCTTACACATATATGATATATCGAAAACATCGTTACTAAGATCATATGATAGCAATCAAATCAGACATAAATCATTGTTGACATTGAAAGCCTTGAAAACCATAACATAAACATTTATAGTCCGTACCTTTTGTCAGTACGCTCATTACGAACTCGGCTCATACATCATGTCTTTGTTTATGACACAACTACTGCCTAAACATTAAAATAGGTTAACTATTTCACCGGTTTCTTTATTTGGATTTCTAAAATAGATTAGGGTTAGGATTTCTTACCCAAAATGGAGTTGGATTCGACGGTGTAATGACACGGAAGAGGTGATTCGGTATGTGGAGTAGTGGGAGTGAATCCCAGCAATAATCCACAGATCTCTCACACTTCTCACTCTTTTCTCCTCTTTTCTCTCTTCTCTCTCATAGGGTTACAGAATTCATATGGAATGAGAGGGGTGGGTTAAGGCCCTTATATAGGCCTAAAAGTGAGGGAAATGGCCTAGGGCCATGGTATACTTAGGTTATAACTAAAAGGTGCCTGTTTCAGGCCAAAGGAGCTCATTTGGAGGTCCATTGCTTACATACGGTCTGGAGAAAGTTCTCTGACAATGGATCTATGCTAGGTTAAGGCTTCGGTCTGATCATATTAGTGGATTGATCGTGGAGGACCCGTTTCAGTTTAATGGTCATTGTTACTTGATTAGGGCCACAAGTATACCAATGTGTGTGGGAAAATTTCCCCGATCCAAGGGTGTAGCTGGGTTGGAATCTGACAGTCTGAAACCTTACACTTTGCCTACAAAAGAACGGCCCAATTTACTTAAGTTTGAGTTCATTTTTTAAAGTTATTCACGTTTCTCACACACGTTGCTCCAGGCTCAAGTTGTGAGTTTCTGGATACTATTTGGACTTGATTCCCATGATGGTTGTCAAGCATAGTAAGGCATCATAACCGTATAGTTTCGCGGTAAACGGACTTTCGACACACGGTCTAGGTCCGATACGGAGTTTCAATTTGCTCCCAAGAGCAACTGGGTTTTGAGATTGATCCTAGGTTTCTAGGTAATGTTGGGTTAACGATTCTAATAGTTTTGGATTTGGCAGTTCGTATAAAAAGTGGTTTAAGCTAATTCACCTAATTAATTTAGTTTAATACTTAGTTAATCTTCACCTAATTTCCACCGAATTCGATCCTTAGTGATTTCTGCCTGAGGTGATACTTGGGTCTTTGTACAGACTTTTCCGAGACGTTATAAATTAATGGCTACAACTAGATAGATTTGTTATACAAATTAATAATAATGATTGGACAAATTCGCTGTACAATTCAACGATTAAATTTGGGCAGATTTGCTACATGTATCAATGATCAAAATTGAGCAGGTTAAATGTATAGATTGATGGTCATAATTGGATAGATTTAAGGCATAGATCAATAGTCATATTTGGGTAGATTTAAAACACAATCAATGGCCACAATTGGGATAATTTAAGATGTAATTCAAAATTTAAAATTAGACAAATTTAATGTAAAAATCAATGGTCCTATTTGTACAATTTGATGGATGAATTGTTAATCATGCTTATATATGTGTGTGCATGGATGGATGAATTAATGTATGCATATATGCATGGATGGGAGGATATATGCATATATGTATGGACATATGAATGTATGAATGAATGGACTTGTGTGTACATATGTGTATGTATGTGTGCTCGAGTATGTGTTTCCGTATATGAATGCATATAAGAATTTAGGATTATTATATTTTACGAGATGTTTCCAATGGTGTGGTCCATTTTTTGTAATTAACTGTCTAAATATCCTATGATGCTAACTATCGTCATATGGAAAAATGATAAGGGCATTAAATAATGAAATTTTAGATTCTTTTTATATTTGTATTATTGTGGAGTATAATATTGAGTGCACACCTAAAATACCAACTCCCCCTTATACATATAATCTCATCATAAAAAGGAGAGAGAGAGATCTCTGGGCTATCTCCTTACCCCCCCTAGTGGAGAGAAAACGAAGTGTAAAGAGAAAACCCATCCCTCCATTCCTTCTTTTTCTTCTCCACATCTATGTGTGTGGGGTCCACCTCATTGATGGCATGTTTCTACTTCAACATCTACCCAAGGATTTGACAATAGCTCTTTACTCTTGTTTGATTGAAAGAGATTGATGAGAGATCTCTTAGATTAGAGGGATTAACATTAATATAAAAAAGCATGTTGTAGTTCCTTAATTACTGTGGTATGGTTTTAAGTTTGTAAAAATTTAAGATTATCATAATGAGAGATCCTAGGATTTGTGAAAGGACGAGCTATAAATGTCCTAGAGGAGGGGTGATAGGATAATAAAAAATATTTTGATATAATGCGGAATAATAAAACAAATATACTCAATTTCCTAGAGTATTGAATTCTTGATATCAAATAGTTTATAGGACAACCTTCACCTAAAAGATTTAGGCAGGACAGCCTTATTTCACAACATCTTTAAGAACAAAATATCAAACTTATAGCTCGTCCTTTCACAAATCCTAGGAATTATAGTGGTTCAGTGCTTAACTTCACACCGACTCCACTCCTAAAATTACTACCCTCGTAATTTTGGTGTTCACTAATCAAGGTTTTCACAGGTTCACCTTAACAATCTTATACGGTCTGTGTGATTTTCACGAGCTCATCACAACAAAACCCACTGTGTGATTTTCACAAGCTCACCACAACAAAACTCACTTTGTGATTTTCATGGGCTCACCACAAAACAACCCTTTTGAGATTTCCAGGCTATCTCAAAAAAGCTCAAATAGAAATGAAAGTAAAACAGTACTTATCTTTAATTGGCAAGTCAAAGATGTAACTATATCTTGATTACATCGATCTTCTTTCTTAGGATATAGATGAAGCTGTGTATTTGTTCAACCAAAAATAATGTAGGGATCTAATATATTTTTAATGAAATGAACAATACCCTAATGTTGCAAATTTGATTATCTAAATCTCAAGTAAAGTATGGATTACTTTATTAAAACAGTTTGAATAAACTTGAGAAATAGAATAGAATTAGCTAAATCAAATATAAGAATTACTGCTCAAATAGCTTAAGGAGGCCTGGACTTTCACTCTTTTCTTAAGAAGATGGATCTGTATTTTTTTTTGTATAAAAGAGTGAGAGAAAGCCTCTATTTATATCCAAAGGTATTAAAAATTCGGCTGGCCCAATTTTAGGTTCAATTGGCCAAATTCCAATGATTTCATTCCAACGGATCTTCAGATTTCGCAGGATGAAATCTTTCAAAACTTCGGCTGGCCCAAGCTAAAATTTGGTTGGCTAAATCTTAATGAGATCCGAAATCTTATCTCGATAAAAATTTGACCGAACATCCTTCAGGCTGGCCGAGCGGACAAGTTCGGCTCGTCGAACCCAAGGTTGGGTTGTTCAAACTTGTTCTAGAAATTTGTTTGTCTTGTTGTATACTTTCTTGAATAATGTTGGGTTGGTTGAAGGTAGTTAGGCTGGCCGAACCTGAGGTCGGGCTGGCTTAACTCTAGTGTATTTTACTAAGAATAATATGTTAACATAATATTATGTAAAATACACCTAACCTAGGGTCAATTTAAGGTAATATCACCTAATGGTTGACACATATAAAACATTCCGATCTTTGAACCAAGGCTTTAAAGGCTTGAGATGTTGAGTCTTCCTTGAGATGTTAATCGAGTGTTTATAAGATCTTCATGAGTTATCGAAGCCTATCTTCATGAGTGCTTGTGCTCCTTCTAAGGCTATGAAATTTAACAATATTAATTGTGGTTAAGTATAAGCACTTACACTTAGAGTAATTAATCTGGATTTTGAAAACACTTAAATTATGTTGCCTTTCAATATAAAAATCATACAATATGTACATATAGAAATCTTAGAAGATTCAGGATGAAAAACTTAGAACCTTTCCAAATCATTTTGGAAAAGAATTACCAAGCTAGATAAGTCATGTCTTCAAATTTATATAGAGAAATCAATTATATCCTCAATACCCTATATGAGTGAAGTAAGTAGCTTAATGCATATTATGCTTTGCACCAGATTGGGTATGCAATCAGCATAGTTAGCCTTTATTAGAGTAACCTAGTACAAACTCATTGGCAAGTTGTTAAATATATATTTTTCTATCTTAAATGAACTAAAGACTTGATTTGTGCTTTGGAGGCACAAATTTCAAATTTTAATTTTAAAAAAATTTTTAATCTTGTGTTGAGGGTCAAATATTGCATATTAGACCCCAGTTAGTACCTGACGCACATGATAATGCTTAACATCATATTTTAATCATGTTTTTATTGCAAGGTGAATTTAAGAGTTGAGACTGAAAAAGAGTATTAAAAGCATGAAATTAACACTCAGAAATCACCAAGGTAAGGGACAGATCTTAAGGGACCCAGATCGAAGAAATTACACGCCAAAGATCTGAGAAAATTAGGTGATTGAAGTCAAAGGGGCCTGAAAGTCGTCTTAAATGCAAGATCACAGGGTTTTCACCATCTGTTTGATTTGAAACTTTATATCTGTCCTGAGGACCTTAAATTAACCAAACACGTCGAATTCAGCCATCGGATCCTTGTGGAAGTGGGCCAACGTACAGATCAGCCCATAAATCATCGATCTAGGGCCCACCTGATATTTGAATATGCTTCAATTTTGGTCTCAACCCCTTAAACTGGGTGTCAAAATGGATGGACGGAGCGGATTTCTCATATAGATCACAGTGGACCCCACATATGGCGTGAGATTACACAGGAAGTGCACTCTCACACCACACTGGACCAAGAGTCCAGTCAACACTTAGTTAACACGACCTTTCTTCACAAAGTAGCCAGCAGATCGGGCAGACTTAGTGGGCCACCATCTTGGCCCCATTGGATGATCTGAACCATCCATTTTGTTCAGGGGGTGAGGCCAACTGTACCCATGGTGGCCTTTTGGCCCCATGCACACATACACACATGGATTGCTAGAAAATGTAGGATGAACAGCGAGCTGATTTGATACAGTTGAACGCACCAAAACTCGACCAAAACCACTCTTTTTAAAAAAAAATTTCACTGGGAATCTAATGAACGGGGTGGATTTCTCTAAAAGGATAATAGCGGGTGTCACGTCTCAAACCTGGAGATCAGACTTACAGGAATCCTGATCACCGAATTCGGTATCGACAGCCTCCGTATTACCCCATTCTCGGCTTCCATCATTTATACGCCAAATTTTGACACTGGGATCCTACAAGGAGGATTTTTCAACATATATTTTTCTTATAAGAAGCATAACCACAAGTTTACCCAAATCACAAAGGCAACATCATCATCACATATCCACTAATACAATCATTTGAATACAATGCTGAAAGGGAAATACACATATTAAAAATCAAAGCTCCAGAGGTCTATTGCATGACAAGCTCCACACTGCTGAAACCTAAAGCCACCTCCACACATCTATCGTGCATAAGCTTATATAAAGCTTAGTGGGTGGTGAAAGTGTGTGAGCAGAATATGTATGCTTGGAATGTAAAATCAGAGTTAACGGAGATACCGATAAGTCCACAAGCCATACAATATCAGAGTAAGTAGAAATACTGCAAGTCCATGAGTCATCTAGTATCAAAGTAAGTAATATAAATTAGTTATGCAAATGAGGAGTCAAAGGGAGCAAAATATCAAATGGCGAGGGTAAAATGCAATATATAAATCCTGTTAAGTCCATCTTGGTCATATAAGTGTAGAAACATAGCAACCCAAAATGCTAAATGTTGCGTATACAATGCAATATGTAGTGTGAATGAAATGAACAAGCTGGAGTGAATTCGGGATGATAGTACATAGTATCGTAGGCTATGGTATCCATTACAAGGGACTTCTATCTAAACTAGTCCCATACCTAAATTTAGATAGTTAGACTCAATGTGCTAAACTCTTCATCTCAGGTTAGTTGCGCGCCCCAACGGAAATCTTGGCCATTGCAAAGGTACACGTAACAAATAGTTACACACCACCAACCTAAGTAAATAGTGAATGAATGAATGAGTATACAACTCCTAAATAAGTCCACATATCAATACTATACACCTCTAGGATCATCACCGGGGTCTAGTACACTCCAAGCTAGTTACCGCCTCAGCTGGCCGCATAACTCAGTGAGTGGAAAAGACCTCACTATTCGTCTGCCGGTAGTATACCAATGCCTACCCAGCTCATCGATAGCGTACCCATTTAGGAGCTGGACAAACTGATCCTAGCTTATAGCCCCCTCACTTAGGCGGATAAGGCCACATCCCCTCCCAACTGATCACGACGCAGTGGGAGACGCAGCCAAGTGGTATTTGGCACTTGGGCGCTTATGTATCCACTCGTTTTAGACGTTGGGGCATCTCCTGACCTTGAAAGTTTAGGGGCTTTCACCCATGGACATTCAAAGTTCCCAGATGCTCAAACCAAACATTTTCGGTGTCCCATCTGGTTATCCACGACATGCCTGTGGAGGTCACAGCCCTGATGTCGCTAGGGCGTATAGTAATCACAATCACACAATGCAAGATTTATGGGTCATTTAGTCCAATCATGCATCAGTCATGCGCATACTGTGCGCTTATGTGGGATAACTCCACCTATCAAGGAGTCTCATAAACCTTCTGTACTATGGCATATGTAAGGGTTAATCACATCTCATAATAAACATGCAGATGATGCGTATGGGCATGTATCATGTTGCTATACTATCACATACTCATACTCGGTATCAACGACTGGCATCAACAATCGGCCTCGACACTGTGAACATTTAACCAACATTGCCCCCAAGGAATGGCCTACATAGAGCCTAATGTATGGCGGACCCATGGCCTCACACAAGGACCTAATATACAACATCGTGGGCCTCACTCAACAGCTTAATACACATCACTATGGGCCTCTCACATGGGCCTCATACACATCACAATGGACTCCATCACCTGGCCCTCAAATACATCACAATGGGCCTTAATTATGAGTCGCATATACATCATATAGGTCTCAACAACTGGCCTTAGTAATCGAAATCGGCCTCGACAATCGGAATCGGCCTCGACAAATCAGAATCGGCATCGATACTCAGCCTCGATAATTGAAATTGGCCTCGATACTCAGCCTAGACAATCAGAATTAACCTATACAATCGTCCTCAAAAAATTGGAATTGACCTCGATACTCGGCCTGGACAATCGGAATCAACCTCGACAAATCGAAATCGGCCTCGACAATTCAGAATCGACCTCGATAATTGGAATCGGCCTATACAATCGGCCTCAACAAATCGAAATCAGCCTCGATACTCATCTTTAACAATCAGAATCGGCTTATAAAAGCCACGACAATCAGAATCGTCCTCGATACTCGGCCTTGACAATCGGAATCAGCCTATACAATCGGCCTCGAAAAATTGAAATCGGCTTCGACAATTAGAATTGGCCTCAATACTCAACCTCGACAATCAGAATTGGCCTATACAATCGACCTCGATAAATTAAAATCAGCCTCGACAATTGAAATTGGCCTCATTACTCGACCTCAACAATCGAAATCAGCCTCAAAAAATTAAAATCAGCCTCAATTCTCAAAATCAAGAATCAAAATCAGCCTCGATACTCAACCTTGACAATCAGAATCAGTTTATTCAATCAGACTCAATAATTAGAATTGGCCTCGATACTTGACCTTAACAATCAGAACTGACTTATACAATCGGCCTCGACAAATCGAAATCAAAATCGTCCTAATAAAGGGCCTAAGAGAAGGTCACAATGTGGACATTCAAACATCATTGCCCATTAACGTGGACATTTAACCAACATTGCTCCCAAGGAGTGACCCATATAGAGCCTCACATATATTGGGCTCATGGCCTCACACAAGGGCCTAATACACATCACTATGGGTCATATCCATGGGCCTCTCATACATCAGGTGGGCCACATCATATGGGTCACATATACATCACAATGGGCCTCTGACACGGGCCTAATATACATCATAAAGGGCTGCACCCCATGGGCCTCAAATATATCACAATGGGCCTCTACCCATGGGCTCCAACTACATCACAATGGGCCTCAACCCATGGGCCCTGAATACATCACAATGGGCCTTAACCCATGGGCCCCAAATATATCACAATGGGCCTCATACAAAGGCCTCATATATCGCATCGGGCAACACCAAATGGGCCCCAAGTACATCACATTGGGCCATGTCAAATGGGCCATACTAACTACACCATTCATCCATCTATGGAAATCATTTTAGAACATTTTCCAAATAAATGAATCATATTAAAAAAATCATCTAGACCATATCACAAATAACAGTGTGAAGATGATTTCCACTATTAAAATTTAGAGGGCCTACCATAGCGTTTATTTTCCATCCAGTCAGTTCATAAGGTCACAAAGGCCTGAACTAATAGGGAAAAACAAATATCATATTAGTATAAAACTTCTCTAACCCAAAGGGGTTTCAATGGTTGACATTCAATCCAGGTGTTGGACAGTTTTGGGCTTAATAAATATCAATAAATATATTTATTTTTCCCAGTTCACGTCCAGACGTTGGACGGTTCTGGGATTAACAAATACATTTAAGGTGGGCCCTTCTTAGGTGGGCCACCACATGGTTGGGTGGTGTGGAACAACTCATATAAAGTGGGCCCCACCTATAGATGGCTTGGATAAAATACATGCCTTGTGGTGGGGTCCATCGCAGTGGGTCACTGGGCCACATCATCACATGAAAAGAAATGAAAAAGAGAGGAAGAGAGAGATTCCTAGATGCAAACCGGATTGTAAAGGGGGAGTAGTATGGAAAGGGGGAGTACTTGTAGGAATCTCTAGGAATGAACCTTATTCGACTAGTAAAGGGGGAGTAGTATGGAAAGGGGGAGTACTTGTAGTGGAATATGTGTGGATTACTCCCCCTTTCCATACTACTCCCCCTAAAGGGTGGAGTGAGGGAGAGATTCCTAGATAGATTACAACAAACTAGTCCAAGAGAAAGGGGGATTACTCCAAAGTGATCTATCCTAAGGATTAGTCCCCCTTTCCAGTACTTAGTTTGTTGTAATCTATCTATGAATCTCTCCCTCGCTCCACCCTTTAGGGGGAGTAGTATGGAAAGGGGGAGTACTTAGTAAAGAAAGGGGGAGTAGTATGGAAAGGGAGAGTACTTAGTCGAGTAGTATGGAGCGAGGGAGAGATTCCTAGATAGATTACTTAGTAAAGGGGGAGTAGTATGGAAAGGGGGAGTACTTGTAGTGGAATATGTGTGGATTGATTGATAATATGGAGTCTTGATGTTTACATGTTGTTTATTGTTTACATGAGCAGTACTCTTATTACTCAGGGGGAGTAGAGTAATTTGTGCTTTTATGGCTCATGATTCTTTATTGAGTAAATGTTGCTCTTATCTTTTATGATATGTGTTTTGTCACAAATTTGACAAAGGGGGAGATTGTAAGTGCTATGATTTTATATCCCTTTGGTTGTCAAATTTTGTGGTGCCAAAACCTATATCTATGTCTTGTATATCTTGTGTTTCATGTTTGAGACTATTCATTGCTTCAAGACATCATTTTTCAAGACAAGAACTTAAATGAAGAAAGTTTCAAGTCTAGTCATGGATGAAGTATACAAGAATAGAAGTCTTCAAGTATGCATGTTTAAGATTCTAACAAGTACAAGAATAGAAGAAGACTTTATCAAGACAAGAAAGGTTTGAGCTCGAGAAGGCCTGCAACAAGATTCGTAAATTCTCAAGCTTCTCTTAAGGGTCATGTAAGAGTACAAACTATCAATTTTCATCTCAGTTTCAAGGTTTGTTTGACCTTAAATTAACCTTAGGTTGGGCTTTATTGTAGGTCATTCTTGATACAAAATTCGTATATTTTAAATATGCTTGTACGGGCTGTTTTAAGACCAGTCCTTGGGACTTCAAGACCAGTCCTAGCTCTACTATGACCAGTCTTAAATTTTTCAGGACCAGTCATAGGTTGTTAAAGATTTTTAGATTTTTCTTGTTATCCTACAACTAGTCGTGGACATCCTACGACCAGTCCTGGACATCTTAGACCACTCCTGTGAGTTGTACGACTCGTCCTTCGACCAGTCTTAGCCCTACGACTCGAACTCTAGTAACTAAATTAGGGGTCTTACGACCAGTCGTAGGTGACCCACGACCAGTCGTAGGTGGCCCACGACCGGTCATAGGCTACCCAGGACCAGTCGTAGAACAGCTAATCCTTATCCTGTAGAAATCTTTAAAAATTTGTTGAAGCTACGACCAGTCCTAGGGATCCTAAGACCAATCATAGATGAGATTTTTCAGGCTATAAATAAAGCATGAATTTTAGAGTTTTTTAATTCAATTCAAGCAATTTTAAGGTCATACTCTGAGATAAGTTCGTGTTTGTTTTTAAGCTACTTTGTGCTCATTTAATATTCCTTTTGCTAGCTTGTTTTGTATTTGATTTTGATCTACATTCCAATCTTATTAAAAAAGAGGAATTTTTGATATTCCTTCTTCTTAGATTCAAAATCAAATAGAACTAGCCCTTTTGATTTTAAATCAATTAGACTTAGAACCATTCATAAAGTGAGTATTGGACTTTGAACATTGAATTGAACTTTTACTCCGATTGGTTCTACCGAGCTACTTCAAAAGGAGATTCAGGTATTTTACATTTGTGTAATTTATATTCTTTGATTTTGTTTGTGATTTGCCTGAAAAATCTCATTGTTTTGGTTATCTGAGGAGAGCCAGAAAACTCAGATTGTGTGGGTTTTTGAATTGTGTAAGCCCGTGATAAAAAGACACAATTGTGAAGGTTTTAGGTGAACCTGTGAAACCTATTTTGATAGTGCATGCTAATATCCCCTGTGTGAGGATATTAGGAGTGGAGTAGCATTCTGTGTGTTTGTTGGATAACAGTTGGTGTACACACAGGCGAACTACTATATATCTTTGTGTTGTGGATGTGCTTTATTCCTTCATTCCTTTATTCATTCAGTTTTGTGGATTGTATCTGTGGTTGAATGTTGTAATCATTTTATTTCAAGCCAGTGTGGGGAATGTTGTAATAACTTAGGTTTAATTTCCTGCAAGTTATTTCCTTGCTTTATTTATTCCTCTCGGTTTAAGTTTTTTATACAAAGGACGTTCTAGAAATAAGGTTGTCTACCATAAGCCTTTGGTTTTTGGTGTAAGGTTGTCCTTAGAACTGAATTAGCATCAACCTCTCAATACTAGTTTATTGAGGTTTCTTTTTAATTCAGCATTGTGGATTGTTTTATTTTATTATTCCGTTGTTATAAGTTTTATTTGGCATAGCCCTATTCACCCCCCCTCTAGGGCATATAGCTAGGCCCTTTCAAGGGCCCACTATCATAATATATATATATAATATCATATTTATTATTATTATTATTATTATTATATATATATATATATATATATATATATATATATATATATATATATATATATTGTTAGCTGTTAGTACACCCCACTGTTAGTTCACCTTCATTGCCATCCACGTCCAGTGTTGGACGATGGATGGTATGGATATACATACTTCAAGGTGGTTCCGCATCGACATGGCCCACCTTATTTGGTTCAATCTACTATTTGTGTTTTCTCATCGTCCAAGCCTGCTGAACGGCTGGATAAAACGGATGGGTGGCGTTGATAAAATACGTACACACAATATGGTGGGTCCATGTGGTGGCCCACCCAAGCCGGGATCAAGCTCATATTTGTTATTCTCCTTCAACCAAATTAGGCAGTGGGGCTAGCCTAATGACTATCACCCAAGCACAAAATAGGTGGGCTGTAAGTGCTATGATTTTATGCTCCTTTGGTTGTCAAATTTTATGGTGCTAAAACCTTAAATCTATGTCTCGTGTAGCTCATTGTTATAAATGTTCAAGATATTACTTCATCGCTTTAAGCACTTTGCTTCAAGTCAAGAACGAAGAACTACTTCAAATACTACAGAAGAATGTAAGTACAAACTGCTTCAAGAAATGCAAGTACTAGCTACAACAGTAGAAGTGATCATGTTCAAGACTAAAGCCAACATACAACACATACGATGAATGGTTATTTAAGCTTTAGAAGATCTTTTGTTTCAAGTGCTATATTATGTTCAAAGATCTCAAGCTTTATTCACAAAGGTCATCTACCATCTGAAGTTAAGAAGTTTTGAAGTTCATATCACACTTACAAGGTAAGATTGACCTTAGATTATCCTTAGGATAGGTCACTTTGGATACATAATTCAATTGAATCATTTTGTATGGAATTGGACTGTTCTAAGACTAGTCCTGAACCTTGTTCGACTAGCCCTAGCACTGCCACGACCAGTCCAGGAGATTCCAAGACCAGTCCTAAGTTTGTTATAATTTTTCAAAATTTTTTATTCGTCCACGACCAGTCCTGGACTCTGCTCAACTGGTCATGTCAACAGTGTCGATTCATCCTACAATCAGTCCTGGTTTTACGACTTAAAGTCCAGCAACTAATTTGGTGGTCCTACGACCAGTCATGAGAAGCCTACGACCAGTCATAGACACCCTACGACCAGTCATGAGTCAGTTTTATCCGATCGCGCTAAAAATTTTAAAAATTCATTCTCCTACGGCCAGTCATAGTGTCCACTAAACTAGTCGATGGTGTGATTTCTGTAGCTATAAATGGACAACGAATTTCAGAGTTTGATAATAGAAATTCAAGTAAAATCAAGGGATCACTCTAAGATAAGTTTGTGTTTATTTTAAGCTACATTATGATTATTTAATATTCTCTTTTATTAGCTTTAATAATTTGATTTTATTTCTACATTTCAATCTCATTTAATATTCCTTCTTCTTGGAAACAAAATCATATAGAGCTAAGCTCAACTGGTTTAATTTAAAATCAATTAGAATTTAAAACAATTTTAAAGTGAGTATTGGACTTTTAAACTTCTACATTCAATCATCTACTCTGATTGGTTCTACCGAGCTACTACAGAAGGAGAAATCCAGATATTTTACATTTGTGTAAGTCTTTTATTCTTTTTGATTTTCTATTGAAATTCGCTAGAAAAATCTCATTGTGGTGGTTATCTGAGGAGAGCCAGAAAACTCAAAAAGTGGGTTTTTGGATTGTGTAAACCCAAGTTAAAAAGACACAATTATGAAGGTTTTAAGTGAACCTGTGAAAACCTATTTTTATAGTGAACGCTAATATCCCCTGTGTGAGGATATTAGGAGTGGAGTAGCAATCTGTGTGGCTGTTTTATAATAGTTGGTGTACACACCGACGAACCACTATAATTCGTTATTTTTTGTGGTTGTGTGATTTATATCTCCTATCTTTTATTATTCAAGATTGTGGTATATATGTGTGGATGTGATGTTGTAATATTTTCATTTCAAGCACAGTGGGAAATGTTGTAATAGTTTAGAATTTACTTTATGCTATTTTCCTTTATTCTTCCTCTTCAATTTGGGATATTGATACTTATCGTTCTAGTAAGGTTGTCCTACCATAAACCCTTGATTTTTATTGAACAAGGCTGTCCTTAGAACTACATTCGTATTAGCCTCTTAAGACTTGAATTTGAGGTTACTTTACATTCCTTGATTGCAGTTTGTTTCCTTTCTTTTATTGGTTATCTTATTTCTTATTTTTCACTGTTACTTTTTTATTTGGCATAGTCCTATTCACACCCCCCCCCCCCCCCCCCCCTTCAAGGACATATAGCTTGGCCATTTCAAGTGGTATCAGAGCCTAATAGCTCGTTTTAATTCTTTATTCTTGGATTTATTTCCTGAGCTAACGATCTAAGATATTTATAAGATGTCAACTTTTGATAGCCTGTCAGTTACTAGGCCTCCACCCTTTGATGGCTCCAATTATGCTTTTTGGAAAGCCAGGATGAGAATCTTCTTAAAATCCATGGATGAAAGTGTGTGGCTGGCCACAGCGAATGAATGGACCCCTCCTACCACTAAAGTGACTGGAATCGATGGTTCAAAAACAATGAGAGTAACTCCTTATTTCTCATGGACAACACTTTAGAAAAGTGAGAGTAGTGCAAATGCTTAAGCACTAAATGCAATCACTTGCGCACTATCACTGGATGAATTCAAAAGAATTATATCATATGATTCTGTAAAGCAAGCTTGAGATATTTTAGAAATGACACACGAGGGTACATCAATTGTCAAAAAATCTAAAGTCCAACTCCTCACAACCAAATTTGAAAAAATTCATATGGAGGAAAATGAAATGTTTATGGACTTTTATACAAGATTAAATGACATTGTAAACTCTATGTGGGGTCTTGGCGATAAAATTCTAAAAAGTAAAGTATGTGCAAAGATACTACGCTCGCTTCCTGAACGGTTCAACTCTAAGGTAACCGCAATTCATGAACTTCGTGATACAAATACTATGAGGGTAGAAGAATTAGTTGGATCTTTATAAACCTTTGAATTAAATTTTAAAGCTCCTAAAGGAAAATCTATTGCCCTTAAGTCTCCTAAAGATGTTTCTCAAGAAAATAATTCTTATTTAGAAAATTTTGATGACAATATGGCCCTTTTAGCAAAAAAGTTTTATAAAATTTTCAAAAGTAAAAAGAAGGTTGATTTTCAAAAAGCTAATGAGAAGAAAAGATCAAAATCTAAATCTAAGCCTTGGAAATCTTTAAAAGAGAGTTAATGTTACAACTGTCAAGAATATGGACATTTAGCAAACACGTGTCCTAAAAAAGACAAACCCAAAAAGAAGAGTATGTTCGCTACTTGGGATGAATCCTCTGATTCTGAAGCCTCTTTTAATTCAGAAGATTCTAAAACTGAGTCAGGTAATGAAGTGAAAGCTCTTTTGACTCTAGCCAAATTCACATTTTTCGATAATGATTCAACAAGTGAAGAAAATCTGAACAATGAATGTGAAAATGAAGATGATCTTCAAGATGCTTACAATGCCTTATATAAGGAAAGTTGTAAAATTATTATTAAACATAAACTTCAAAAAGAAAGATTTTCAAAGCTTATAGAAAATTTTGAATCTCTTGTTTTAGAAAAATCCCATATTTCAGACTGTTTTGAAAAATGCAAATATGATTTGGATTTCAAAAACTCTCAGATTAAAAGTCTGAAATCTAAGAATGAAAATCTTAAACTTAAAGTCTCTTCCCTTTAAAGTTTAAAGGATATATGGAAGTATACCCATAGAGATCCAAAGTTAGAAAAACTTTTATTTGGATTAAGGAAATGGTACGATCAATCTGGTTTGAGCTACGAGAAAAATGTTTGTCTTAAACATAAGAATACGTCTCCTAAGTTTGTAAAAGGAGAGACCTTGGACTTAAAAGGGAAGTGTACAAATCAAGTTTTTTTTTAAAACTACTTTTCAAAAATCAAAAAACATTTATGAATATCAAAACCGAAACCCTTTAGCTGAGAAATTTGTTGATCTTCTTGAGGAGCTCTTAAAATCTAACTTAGTAGGTCACTCTAACTATAACTACAATCAAATGAAGACCCACTATACTCCTAAACCCAAAACTGTTATGAAATGGGCTCCTAAGGTTACCTGCTTGGTTGATCACACTGCTTTCAAAGCTACAAGCCATTCAAAATGGTACTTAGATAGTGGATACTCCAGGCATATGATAGGCAACAAGGTATTATTCACCGATCTTAAAGATGTGATTGATGGGTCAGTCACGTTTGGTGATGGTAGCAACTGCAAGATTATTGGCCAAGGTACGGTTCAACTCTATAACCTTCCCTTATTCAAGAATGTTTTATATGTTGAGGGACTAAAACATAACCTGTTAAGCATATCTCAAATATGCGATAACAATCATAGTGTGAAATTTTCCAATCAAGGTTATGAAATCATAAATAAAAAGGGATCTGTAATATTAACTGGTCGCAGAACTTCTGAAAACTGCTATATTGTAAGTGATGGCAACTCTTCTAATCAAACGTGCTACATGGTCCATACCAACGGGACAGAATTATGGCATAATCACCTTGGACATGTACACTATCATAATTTATACAGATTGAGCAAAAGAGAGCTAATAAGAGGTCTACCTAAATTACAAAAGATAGACAAAATATGTGGCGAATGCCAAATAGGTAAGCAAACAAGGAGTTGTCACAAGAAGGTGAACTCTAATGCCACATCAAGACGACTCGAGCTTCTCCATATGGATCTTATTGGACCTACCAGGACGAAAAGTCGAGGTGACAACAAATACATCTTGGTAATCATAAACGATTTTTTCAGATTCACTTGAGTAGCTTTTTTAAGGGATAAACCAGAAACCCTTGATGAAGTGAAAAGGATTATCAGACGTATTCAATCTGAAATAGGTTCTTAAGTCAGTAAGATCCGTAGTGATCATGGATCTGAGTTTGAGAATAGCAGTTTTGAGAAATTCTGTAGTGATCAGGGAATATCACATGAATTCTCTGCGCCCAAAACACCACAACAAAATGAAATTATGGAAAGGAAAAATAAAGTTCTTCAAGAAATGGGAAACGTAATGTTGAATAGTATGAAGCTCCCTAGAAATCTTTGGGCTGAAGCAGTGAATACTGCCTGCTATGTTATTAATCGGGTTTATACTTGTAAATCTAATAATAAAATGTCTTATGAACTATGGCTCAATAAGAAGCCTACTATCAAATACTTTCGAGTTTTTGGTAGTAAGTGTTATATTTTGTGTGACCATAAAAATTTGAAAAAGTTTGACACTAAAAGTGATGAAGGGATGTTTTTAGAATACTCTTTAAACAGTCGTGCATACCGCGTATTGAATAAAAGGACTAGTGTTATTCAAGAATCTATTAATGTGGTCATAGACGATCACTTGAATACACCTGCCCCAAGTTCAGACCATGATGTTCTTTTAATTGACAAACCAGATACTTCATCAAATTAAGTAAACTCTGAATTGAGGACTGTTAAAGATCATCCAAGCACTCAGATTCTTGGAAACCCTCTCACAGGTGTGTGCACTCGTAGACAATTAGAAGACATGTAATTACGTGTTCTTTACATCCTAGATAGAACTGGTAAACGTAAAAGATGCTCTTTCTGACGAAAATTGGATAGTTGCTATGCAGGATGAACTTAATCAAGTTATTCAAAATGATGTCTGGTATCTTATTCCTAGACCTAAAAATAAACACATTATTGGAATAAAGTGGATATTCAAAAATAATTCTGATGAACTTGGTAATATAATTCGAAATATAACAAGACTAGTTGTACAAGGGTACACTCAAATTGAATGTATTGATTACGATGAAACCTTTGCACCAGTTACTCTCCTTGAATCAATCAAACTTTTTATATCCATTGCATGCTTTAGAAAATTTAAAATTTATTAAATGGATGTAAAGAGTGCCTTCTTAAATGGTGATTTACATAAAGAAGTATATGTTGAACAACCTACAGGGTTTGAAGACCCTAAGTTTACTAATCATGTATATTGTCTTAAAAAAGTTCTCTATGGTCTAAAAAAAGTTCCCAGGGCATGGTACGAGAAATTGACTAAGTGTTTACTTAGTCATAATTTTCAAATGGGCAATGTCGATAAGACGCTCTTTGTTAAGAAACATAACGATGATATCTTAATGGTTCAGATTTATGTTGTTAATATTATTTATGGATCAACTTATACTAACATAACTATTGAGTTTACAGATTTAATGAAATCTAAGTTCAAAATGAGCATGGTTGGGGAATTAAAATATTTCCTAGGGTTGCAAGTAACAAAATAACCTAATAAAATTTTCATTTCTCTGACCAAATATGCTCTGAACTTGATTAAAATATTCTGATTTGAGAATGGTAAAAATTTTAATACTCCCATGAGTACAACTCTAAGACTCTCAAAGGATTCTATCCTAAATTGTATCGTAGCATGATTAACAGTTTGTTTTATTTAACTACTAGTAGACCTGATATTACTTTCATTGTTGGTATTTGCGCAAGATATCAATCTAATCCTAAAGAGTCACATTTAACTTTTGTCAAGCAGATTATACGATATGCCGTAAGTTCAGTTAATTCGGGTCTCTGGTATCCATATGATACCAGTGTTCAATTGGCAGGGTACATTGATGCTGATTGGGCTGGAAATATTGATGATAGAAAATCAACCAGTGGTGGTTGTTTTTATATTGAAAATTTCTTGGTTTCATGGTTTAGTAAGAAACAAAGTTCTATATCTCTCTCTACTACTGAGGCTAAATACATCGTAGCTGGAAATGCATGTACTCAGCTTGTTTGGATGAAACGTATGTTAAGTGATTATGAAATTACATAGGATTTAATGACTTTACATTGTGATAATTCCAGTGCTATAAATATCTAAAAAAATTCAATCCAGCATTCACGTACCAAGCACATTGACATTAGGTATCATTATATTCGTGAATTAGTAGGGAAAAAAAAGCTTTGGAATACATTCTGGTAAAGACTCAACTTGCTGACATTTTTACTAAACCGCTCGACAAAAGCAGGTTTAATAAATTGAAACTTGATCTTGGTATGTGCATTCATAATTGATTATGCATGCATTTGTTTATCATAGTGTAAATATATTTGTATATTTATGTGTTTAAATTGTAAATTTTTTATGATAATTGCATGATTTTTTTTCTCGGTACTCGACCAGTTGTGAGTGTACACAACTGGTCCTGGTACCACCGATCGAGGACAGCTCAAGACCGGTCGTGGAGCGCTTTGGGTGTTTTAAATTTTGATAAAATCTCATCTTCATCATTTCTAACTTCCTCTCCAATGAGCCGACGTCCGACCAGTCAAACCCACTGACCTGATCTTCAAGGTTAGTGCATTTTATTGGTCAATCTGTCAGATTCAATTTCTATTCTCTTCTTTGTTTACATTGGAGTGCTTGATTTCAAGATTTGTGAAGATTTCGGGGTTTTTCTTCTACATTTGCTGATATAAGAAAACCCATCTCTACTTCCTTTGAGTTTTCTTGTTCCTTTGTATTTCTTTGTGGAAATGGATGCTAGAGAGAAAAAGAAAATAGAGCGTGGTCCATCATCCTCTAGATCAGCTCCAATAACTCAACGCTATCTTCGTTCACTCGAAGATGATCCCTTATTTATACTGCATTTGCGTTTGTGCAATGTTCTGTTAAAAAAGTTGTTGATCTTAACCACATTGCTCCATTTGGTATCTTTTCACTTCTCCAAGATGTAGATGGGATAACATCTTACATTGGGGAGGGCTTGCATACCAATCTATTGCACAATCCATGTTTACCTGCATCTTTAATTTTTCTACTGAAAATTTAACATTTCAAATAGATGCTAGAGAAGGCCCTTTTGATGTAGACCATCATCTAATATCTGGCCTTATGGAAATACCTGTTAATGATGAGGGCATCCTCATTCATATTCTAACTGAAAAACCCTCAGAAATAGAAAAACGAATGCTCACTAGAACATTATGTAACATAAATGTGCAATGGACTTATAAAGGGAATGCGCTCCCCTTAAAGTATTTGTTACCCAAATACAGAGTCCTCCATAGAATTTTTACTTCAAATCTGTATCCGCGGTCTGGTAATAAAATAGAGTTGACTTCATTTATGGTTTAGGTTTTACACTTAGTTATTTCTGGTACTAAAGTTTGTCTTCCATCTTTAATTTGTCATTCCATCATTCAGTTTTGTCTCCATCCAGGTCATAATGATATACCGTTTGCCTATCTCATGACTGTGTTAGTTTCTCATATGTTGGTCACTATGCTTGTTGGAGAGGCTCCTATCCATAATCTAATTTTTAACAACTTAAATATAAACAAAATGAAGTTAGAATTAGCTCCTGGCCAAGTGGATGGTGGTGATGGAGCTGGAATTGAGAATGAAGAAGAAGCTGATGATATTCCTCCTGATGACATAAACATGGATGATATTTTTGATGAAATTGAGTCTGGTTCTGCTAATGATCCCGATTATAAACCATCTAAGTTTGATGTGCGTCTGCGTGCACTTAAGGATAAAGTAGAAAATATGAATGTTAAGGTAGAAAACATAAATGTTGCCCATGATTTACAATTTAAATATATGCGCAAGTATCTTAAGCGCTTAAACAAAGGCATGCATCAACTTGATCCTACCATACCTGCTCCGTCTTTAGGTTCTGATTGATTAGTTTTCTCTTTGGTCTGTAATAACTTTAAGTTTACTTTTGTTGGATTGTGAACTTTAAATTGTTTATTGTCTTTGGTTTGAACTATTGAAATCTTAATGCCTTATTGAACTTTTAATTACTTATATCTTGACTCCTTGATTACTCCTGTTTATTTTTCATTATTTTCTTCTTCCTTTGTCATATTGTGACAAAAAGGGGGAGAATTTATGGGTTTGGATTGGATTGTGAGTAGTAGCATTGCAAACCAAAGAAAGAGTTTTTTTAAAAATATTTGTGCTACTCAGGTGGAGTAACTCATAGGGAGTAAGAGTAAGGAGGTGGAATGTAAATGTAAATGTTTTACCTACTTCATCTTGATGTGTGTTTGTTGATGCATCTGGTGCATGACAAACTGGTGCATGATTCTTTAACCAAGTTGTTACTAGTTTCCTTTTATAACCTGTGCATAATTCTTTGTATTTATATTGGTTATATTATTATAAAGTTTTTTTGTCATAAATTTGACAAAGGGGGAGATTGTAAGTGCTATGATTTTATGCTCCTTTAGTTGTGAAATTTTGTGGTGCCAAGACCTTAAATCTATGTCCTGTGTAGCTCATTGTTATAAATGTTTAAGACATTGCTTCATCACTTTAAGAACTTTGCTTCAAGTCAAGAACGAAGAACTACTTCAGATACTACAGAAGAATGCGAGTACAAACTGCTTCAAGAAATGCAAGTACTAGCTACAACAGTAGAAGTGATCATGTTCAATATTAAAGCCATCATACAACACATAAGATGAATGGTTATTCAAGCATTAGAAGATCTTTTATTTCAAGTGCTATATTATGTTCAAAGATCTCAAGCTTTATTCACAAAGGTCATCTACCATCTGAAGTTAAGAAGTTTTGAAGTTCATATCTCACTTTCAAGGTAAGATTGACCTTAGATTATCCTTAGGATAGATCACTTTGGATACATACAATTCCATGTAAAATGATTCAATTAAATTATGTATCCAAAGTGATCTATCCTAAGTACTGGTCAAACTGCAAACCGGTGGTTGATATATGGCACCGTATTGTAATCTATCTAGGAATCTCTCTCTTCCTCTCTTCCTCTCTTTTTCATTTCTAGAGGGTGGAGCGAGGGAGAGATTCCTACAAGTACTCCCCCTTTCCATACTACTCCCACTTTATTGTAATCTATCTAGGAATCTCTCCCTTGCTCCACCCTTCAAATCTCATCTCAAACAAAAATCAATAAAGGCTACTTCCTTTAGAAATCCAACGAGAATCAACTAGCGCTGCACTAGATGACCTGTGAAATTCTCACCAATCACTTTCAATACGATCTGTTAGAGTCAAAACGTATAGGATAGGTGACACTACAATACCGTAAAACCTAGGATCAAACTCTATTTCCAATTGCTCTGGGGAGCACCTTGAAACTTTGTATCGGCTCTGGACCGCACGTCGGAAGTCCGATTACCCCGAACTTAGACAATCTTGACGGCCTAGTTGGACTTGACAATCACCTCGAAAATCAAGTCTAAATGATATCCTACGACGATTTCCTTAAGTCCAGAGTGAAGAGTGTGAGAAATGTTAGAAATTAATAAAATTTATGAAATCTGGCACGTGTCGATTGCATGACATTTTCTAAGCATTCTGACCGTCAGAATTTGATCAAATTTTACCCTCGGATCAGGATAGGTGGCCCTTATATGTCAACGCACTTGTGGCCCTGATCGAGTACCGGTAGCCGTTGAACTGAAACTGGTCCGCCACGTGCGATCTGGGAACACTACCGGACTGAAAACTTGATGTGAGCAGGATCCAGTATCCATGAGATTAAGTCCGACCGCATTCGGCCAGGGGACCTCCAGAAATGCTCTGTTGAGATGGAACAGTCCGTATTTGGACATAAAATAAGTATACTTTGCCCCAAGTCTATTTTTGTCACTGTTGACTTATAAAAAGGGCTTAGACCCTTACTCTTTCATTCCATACGAATTTAGAGAGAGAAGAGAGAAAAGAGAGGGAGAAAGAGAGAGAAAGGGAGGGAGATTTGGAGCTCTCTCCTGGGATTCTTCCCTACTGCTCCATGTTCCATAGCCGCCGCTTCTGCACAACCATTCCAATGTTTTCAGCTCCATTCTTAGGTAAGAAATCCTAACCCTAACCTGATTTGAAGCTTAGAATAGTTGTAGTGTTGGTATAGATAACCCGTTTCATGCCATAGGTACCGTACTCGCCGTTGACGAAGACTTATTGTCTGAATCAACTCCGTTTCACAATTTCTGGTTTAAGGTGCGGATCTTAGATGCTTAGATTACCTGTTTTCAAAGATTTTAATGTCGTTTAATGGTAGATTGTTGACAAGAATTCTATTTGACATGTACAATATGCTGTCCATTTTTCATTCTGAATACGTACGAAGAATATGAGATTTAGGGTATTTTAGGTATTTGTAGGAAATACTGTATACGTATGCATTTTGCCGATATAATTGTCAAGGGTATTTGCCGTGTATTTATACTAGTCATGGATGTTTGATCTGTTTGGCGAAGAGATTCGCCCTAATGCACATATTGGCCGACATATGCTATGTAGACTAATGTGTGTAGACTAAGTGTTTGTGGAAATGCCTAAATCAATATGATTTATGCTTGCCACATGTTTTGAATGTAAGAACATGATTGTTATGTATTAGACATCTCCTTGATATAAGGATCTGTCATATTATATGTTGAAATCAACATACGTCAAGTACGTTAGAGTTGTGTAGTCTAAGTGTTTGTATAAATGTTTGTATAAGTAAGTATTAAGTAAATGAGGGTGTAGATAAGCGTTGAGATAGGATTCTCAACTCTTTAGGTGAAGTATATGATTTCCTCCATGTTTGTTTATTTGAATTGATTACCTTATATATATGAAATGCTTGTGTATGGTTAAATTGCATATGTTGTATCTTATAGCATGTTGCTAACATGCTTGAATCACTTGTTATTCAATTCTGTCTATCTCATATGATTACTGATTCACATTTCATGTGCTTGGGGCTATACTCTAGTTCAGGCAGTCGGTAACAGTTTAGAATTCGTGGTCAGATTCTATTCACCACGAAGGATGTGTATGACGAACTCGAGTCGTACTAGAGTCGTCGACAGTGGTTAGGCCACATGAAATGCTTGTGCACTTCATGTCGGTTGATTCGATGTGCGCTTGCGCTAGTCGAACTCATCAAGTAACCCGACTGACCATTGTATGTTCACCTTATATTCGTCATAACTACTTGAACCTAGGGTACTAAACTTACTATTGGAAAGTCCCTCTAACCTTGGTACCTCGATCCCCTAAGACTCATTGTAACACCCTGAAAATCGGAGGTCGTGTATAAACCCAACTCACGAGTTCCAGATCGTCACTTATGCAACAAAAATAATTATGATTCAATGTTGTCCGAGTTAAAGCATTCACATGAGTAAAAGTATACCAAAACTGCAATTCATACTCCAGATTCAGTGATAAAAGAAAGCGAAAGACTAAAGAATATACATATCACTGTATGGAAAATAAAATAGATCTCAACTGTCTCCAAATTATGAATACATCTCTGAGTCTCATATACATGTACATAAACAGAAATCAAATGTTCAAAAAGAGTCCCACTGAGAAGTCCCGCCAATCCAGGCCCCCTAAGCAAAGCCATCGTGGTACTGCATATATGAGAACTCGTCCTGGTCCTCATCATAGTCCAGCTCTGCCTCCTAAATCGCTGCCTCACCTTCATCTAAGACAGGGTTTGGTGGGTGTTGCAAACACCATCCCATAACGTGGGAGTGAGTAGCTAACTCAGTGGAATAATAGAGCAAAGATTAGCTTATTCTCAAATCAATCATACGATAATAGTAAAGCAGTAAATCAAACATTCCTAATAATGTTGTTAATGCAATATGACATGACATAATGGATGCCCTCACCGACATTCTCCATCATACGGCACCATCTGCATCCGCGGCATGCTTGCGTACCGCTTAGTGCTTCACATCTTCCAGGCACATGCAATGTGATGTTGATATGATTACCGCGTTATTATTAGTCCTTCTCATACAGCAATATTGGGAAATTAAGGTACTTTGCTTATATTAATCCCAACACAGATCCTGTCTAGGGTCGTCACTCCTAGTAATCTCATACGATGTTATATTTGTAGGTCGCTGCAAGGGCTGTCAGGGCTGTTTCTCACACTCGTTGCACCGTTCCCCCATCACCTTATCAATAGAGGCCTACCTGTACTCTTGTGGCTATGAAAGGGTCGTCGCCTCCCTTAGACTTGAAATATGCTCGCGGTCACTACAAAGGGCTGTCACGGCTGTTGCTCGCACTCGTTGCACCGCTCCCCCATCACCTTATCAATGTAGGCCGACAGCAAGAATATAGTGTCCCATACCACCATAATCTGCTCACAAGTCATAGGTGCTCACTGGTCACTATGGGGAGGTTTGTGGCCCCAGCGTAGGCCGACAGCTCGACCACAGTGTCCCATACCACCATGCCCGGCTCATGAGTCTTTATGGATCAAGGTACCATGGTTAATAGGGTTTACAGTGGTAAGTTCAGTACCCTAGGTTCAAGCAGTTATGACTCATACAAGGTGAACATACAATGGCCAGTCGGGTTACTTGACGAGCTCGACTAGCATGAGCACATCTCAAGTCGAACGACATGAAGTGCATAAAACACCTCGTGTGGCCTAATCACTGCCGCCAACTCTAAAACACAACTCGCGTTCATCGACGCGTCGTTCGTGGCAAAGATAAGCCAACCACGAATTTACTCGGTTGCCGACTGCCTGGACTAGGTATAGTCCCAAACATTTATAAATTCACATCAGCAATCATCTAAGAGTTATGGAAATGAAATACAACAATGTGAGCATGTTAACACATGTTATAACATACAACTTAAGTAAATCATCTAACACATGCACTTCATAATATAATGAAATCATGCATATAGCCAACATGTAGGAAATCATTTACATCAGCATATTATTTGAGAATTCAATCTCAAACTAATTCATTACACCATTTAATTCAATACATACTAATACAAACATTTATACAAACACTTAGTCTACACACTTAAGTCTACATATAGTATGTCGACTCAAAGTGCGCATTTGGGCGAATCTCTTCGCCAAACTGATTATGCATGCATTCCTAATATCCTAATGCGACAAGAAGCCATGTCAATCATATCAGCAAAATATGGATGAAAATAGTATTTCCTACAAATGACCAAAATGCCCTAAATCTTATATTTTTCGTCTGCTTACGAAATAGGAAATGGACAGCATGTTGTACATGTCAAACAACATTGCCGTTGATAATCTACTATTAAACGACATTGAAAGCATTGAAAACAGTCAATCAAAGCGTCTAAAATCCGTACCTTTTATCCTAGAAGTGTATTGATTCGAACGGAGCGTATACGCTTCGTCTACGGCGAACCGAGAACCTAATACACAAGATCTATAAGCTACCATGCTAAGAAAATGAAGGAACCTTAAATCAGCAAGTGTTTGGGGTATTTTCTTACCTAGAAACGCGGCGAAATCGCCAAGAAAGTGATTGAGGCGCGTTGCTTAAGCACGTGCAACAGGTAGTGCAAGGAGCAGGAAATTCTCTCCCACTCTCTCTCACAATCTCTCACCTTTTTTCTCACACCAGCTAGGATTTCTAGCAAATTCGGATGGGTGAGAGAAGTGAGGGTTTAAGGCCCTTTTATAACATAAAACATGCCCAAAACAGGCTTGAGAACAATGTTTACTTGATGCCTTACCAAATCGGGGCTGTTTCGGTCCAAAAAGATATTTCTGGAGGTCCCCTGGACGAACGCGATCGGACTTAAGTTCATGCATGTCGGATATCGCTCACATCCTATTTTCAGTCCAGTAGTGCTCGTAGATCGCACGTGGCGGTCCAGTTTCAGTTCAGCGGTCATCGCCCGTAGATCAGGTTTACAAGTCTCGTGATATGAAATAGAAAATTTTCTTGATCCAAGGGTGTAATTTGGCTAAATTCAGACAGTCAGAACGCTTAATAATAATGCGCCAAGTCGTGTGCCAGATTTAGATTTCAAATTCCAAATCTAACCCTATTCTCACTCTCTTCACTCCAGGCTCAATGAAATAGCCTCTGAATGTCGGTTGGACTTAATTTTCGAAATGATTGTCAAGTCCAGCTAGGCAGTTATAACGGTCTAAGATTGTAGGTATCGGACTTTCGACGCACGGTCTAGATCCAATATAAAGTTTCAAAGAGGTCCTGAGAACAAACCGGTTTAGAGTTTGATCCGAGGTTTTAGAGTATTATAGCGTCATTGGTTTTACTCGCTTTGGGTCCTTTAGAACGTATTTAAAGTGATCAAGGACTATTTTCCAGCTACTCTAGCATTGCGCTAGCTAACTTACACTTATTTTTCAAAGGAATTAATCCTACGCGATTTCTGGTCGAGTTGGTACTCGAGTCTAAGTACGGATTTTTTCAGGACGTTACACTCATGAGCCGGGCATGGTGGTATGGGACACCGTGGTCGAGTTGTCGGCCTACGCTGGGGCCACAAATCTCCCCGTAGTGATCAGTGAGCACCCTACTCTGAGCAGATTACGGTTATATGGGACACTATATTCTTGCTATCGGCGTACATTGATAAGGTTATGGGGGAGTGGAGCAACGAGTGCGAGCAACAGCCCTGACAGCCCTTTGTAGTGACCTTGAGTTTATCCTGACACCGCATGGGGGCGACGAGTCCTGATGTAGTCTTAAGGATATAAACTAGGCCCGTATTGATAAGGTGATGGGGGAGCCGTGCAACGAGTGCGTGCAACAGCCCTAGCAACCCTTGCAGCAACCTAGAAATATATCATCGTATGAGATTACTAGGAGTGACGACCCTAGACAGGATCATTGTTTGGGTATTGATATAAGGAAGGTACCTTAGTTTTTCAATCCTGCTGTATGAAAAGGACTAATAACAACTTGGTAATCATTATCCATATCGCATTGCATGTGCCTGGAAGATGTGGAGCACTGCGAGAAGAAAGCATGTCGCTGACGTAGATGGTGCCGCATGAGGGAGTATGTCGGTGAGGGCATCCATCATGTCATTTCATGCATGCATTAACAACAGTATCTAGGAATGTTTGATTATTTGCTTTACTATTAACACGTGATTGATTTGAGAACATGCTAATCTTTGCTTTATTATTCCACTGAGTTGATCACTCACTCCCACGTTACGAGACGATGTTTCTGGACACCCACCAGACCCGGTTGTAGTTGCAGATGATGGCGCTGCTTATGAAGCGGAGCCGGACTTGTATGATGATGAGGAGGACTTCTCCTCCATGTTCTGATTGACGGGATTATAGGGAGGTTGATTAGATGCCTTGACACTTGTCATTTTATATTTTTGGAGCACTCATGTATATTCTTTTCTTTCCATTTTTAGAGTATACATATATTTAATTAACCTGGTAACATGTTCACACTCTGGAGACTTACAATCAATTATATATTTTATGTATTTATCACAGCCTTCCGCTTGCTAATTTAACTGTCTCTGAAGTATGATATGCTGTTTTGGCTTAGTCTCAATCTTGTTTAATGCCATTCTACAGACAACATGCATTTATCATTATCGATGTTGCATAAGTGATGTTCTGGAACTCGGGAGTTGGGTTTCTACCCGACCCCCGATTTTCGGGATGTTACATTACACGACGACCAAGAGGGTCTCTACCCAGAGCGCATTACATCCATGATATAATAATTGATTCACTAGTTGCAATACCTTCAACTCATCACTTGCATCAAGAGAATATAAACTGTATCGTGGGGGTTTTGGAATATCAAGACTCATGCGTAAGCCTTAAAGGTAAATAACATAAGGTTAGTAACATAAGGAGGAGAGTAGCAATGGCTAACTCACAAAGAGGAGAGTGGCAATATCTAACTCAATAATAAGAATAGTAATGGCTAACTCAAGAAAGAGGAGAGTGGCAATGGACAAATCAATAAAGAGGAGAGTGATAATGGCCAACTCAAATATGAGAAGAGTAGCAAGGGATAACTCAACGATTTGATAAAGGCAAGGGCAAGACTTGCATCCATCGCCCCACATAATTAAAGTCATACCAAAACTTTCAAAGAATAAATAATTAATGTTGGTAAATTAAACAATTGCAAGGAAGTTCACAGTATCACGAAAGCATGTAAAAGGCAAGATAATATCATCTTAAATCAAGTAAGCTTAAAGGAGAAAAATCCTCACCTTTGAAATCAAATCATTTCTTGACTGGTGCAAGTTATTTACTTCGTCAGTCCCAATATTATCATAAATCACGTAATTTGTAAGGTTAAGATTTGATATAGGGTTGTATCTATAATATGGGACTAGGTTTTAACTACTTGTTAGTTGGAGAAACTTGAATTCAATGTTTATTCTCAATCCACCAATCCTGTAATTTAGCGAATACTTATGTGGATTTAGCTTAGGTTGATCTAGTTTTATCGCTAATTTATAGTCTTGAATGTACAAAACCTAGTTGCAAGGGAAGTTTTGATCTACCTTTAGGACTGCTGGACTCGGCCCGAATCTGAACCCGAGTCGATGACTTAGTGAGTCGTGGTTGCAGCACCAACACTTGGTTAGAAAAAGTGTTGCTTCTCTTTGTTTCTTTCCTTCTTTCTTTCTCATTTCTTTCTGTTCCTCTCTTTGAAGTGTGCATCTTACGATGGTCTGGGTGGGGGTTTATAAGTTCTTCCTTGTGCCTGGAGATGTCCTGTGTAGAGGGTACATTGGCGGTGTACATAAGAGCGAGCAGCGCCATGGTTTGGAATCTTTGGTTTCATTCTTTGGATTGGAGGTTTCCTCCTCCTTTTTCTCTTCTTTTCTTTTAGGGTTGGGTTATTTTTGGATGGCCCACCTTTTGATCAGATCAGTTCGCTACATAGTGTAGTAATCCACAACTTAGAATCGGCTTCTTGAATGAAGAAGATGGCCCGATTTTAATGGCAGATCATCACTCTTTGCAGTTTTCTTGGATTTGATGTTTGAAGGTGTTTCGGATGGGCCTCAGGAGACTCGTGGGTCTCACAAATCCAACGTCCAACGAGCTCGTCTCTGTGGTTTCTCTTTTGAGATAGTTTCCTTTGCACGTCGCTATGACTTGAGCCCTCCAAACTCAGTGATCTTCTGGCGTGTGCGAATTCTCATCCTTTCTGAATCTGCAAGGTGGATCAGAACTCGTTTTGCATGGGGTTTGGATGGTTGGAATCAAGTTGGGTATGACGCGGTCGAGAGTTTCAGATGGAGGATTTATCGTGCGAAATCTCTCTTTGGACGTCGTCACGGTGTTTGACTTTCCTTATTTTGAAAGGTGGGCCCATTGGTTCTACTTTTGTGGTGTGATCCATCCTGACTATTTATTTCTTCTTATCTAGTTGGGGCTTGGGGTTAAGTTTGAGATGGATCTGTTGATCAGATGGCCCACATATGGGGTAGGGAGATAAGGTAAGACCCTTTGCTGCACTGGTCTTGTCGCTCCCTGTTCTGTGTGCAGATGCCTTGGTTATTCAAGATAAATGGGATCCATATACGATGCTCTTTCAGTGGATCTATTCCATTCATCTATTTTGCCGGGCAATGTTAGGCCATAGTCCAAAATATGAAGCATATTCGATCCTTGGGTGGGCTACACAATCAAAGTGTGGAGTGAATCCTACGTTAGAAACTCCCTTCCGTCACATGTTTTTGTCAGCAGACGAAACTCCCATCCATTATCCAAATTCACGTGATTGGTGGGGTCCACTAGGGTGATCTTTGGGGAAATCCGCTCTCTTCACCGACTTCAGCTTATTGTGTGGGCCTATGAGTAGATCCGAGCTCTAGGTGGTCCACACTATCCACCAGTGATGAGGCAATGCCCACTGTTAAAGCAACCTTTGTTCCCACTTACGCAGGATGCATGCATGTGGAGCTTCTTTAATTATAGATTTGTCATTTTTCGCACTAGTGACTTTTGAAGTGCGTTTTGTTTGAATGCACCATCCGATTTATTTGAAATTTAGTGTGTATTCCTCAAATTTTGTGCTCTTTCCATCAGTCAAGTTTAAGCCTTGATCACTTACAAATGACCAAGATGCCTTTTTAATGGCTAACACATAATTCTAAAATAGTGTTTGTACACATCTAATTGTCATGTTACCAAGTGGTTTGAACCTAGACTCTAAGAACTTCATAATGACTAAATTATCCTAATATTCAAATGACACGTTTGGTGGATCCAAACATGATGGATGGTTAGATGACTTGCTAAAAATAAGGAAACTTAATGGTTAGCCCTCTAGCCATGTATGTAGATGGATGTACCGTCGATTTCGTAAACGGGTGCACATAAAGTGGGTTTTTTGAGTGATTAGGGTGTAGAACATGTATATTGTTAGATTTGAGTGTCTTGTTCATATGTGTAAGTTTCTCAAATTGTAGTTCTGATGGTGGGTTAAGCATATTCATAGGTAGAAACAAGATGAACAGATCAAAATTTTAATTTGATATGTATATGAGCAAATATAGAGGTCAAGTAGTTAGTTTACTACGATCCGGTGGTCTAAAATCAAAGTGGATGGTTAGATGTCTTTACCCAGTGGTAAATAGTTGACTGAGCGGTTGGTTATGTTGGACAAGTGAGAATACTTGGGTATATGATGATCCTATCTCAAAATCAATGATTAGATAGCTTGATCTATGAATGAAGACTATTCTCAATGGTCAGATTTGCATGGGGGAATAGATGTGCGGTTAGGTTAGTTAAATTTGTACCATACACATGTATATAATAGATTAAATTCTGTGGTAACACTTGAGAACTTTTCAATACTCGAGTATTGAAAAGTTCGGGGTGTTACAATCTACCCCCCTTAAACAAAATTCTCCCCTCAAAAAATTTAATTACTTTTATTATTTATATTGATTTGTTGTATTTAAGTTTTCACCGTATTCTTTATGAGATAGATATATGTGTCTAGGCATGCTTTTAATTGGCTACCAAAAATTGGGACGTTACATCGACCAATTGAAGATCGCCTTTGCCTAGTCTAGTAGAGCTCTTCGACTAGTCGAACTAGGCCTTCGATTAGTCAAAGATTGGTTAAATCTTATCCTGCTCAAATTTGAAAATCCGTTGAACAAAATCCGGTACTTGGGCTAGTCGAAGACTGTCTCGGGTCAGTTGAAGTTTCAACTTCTTTTCCTATAAATTGAGGGTCTCTCTCATTCTGAAATATCAATTATTATTATTATCAAAATCCTTCTACAAGAGAGAGATAAGCTCCAGTTATTAACAAGATATTGAATGGTATTTATAAATTATTTCTTATAGCTTCTATTTAATTCCCTTAATCTCAGACTCTGTGATTCTGATTCTAAAGAGAGTAAATACTACTATTCTTTTTTCTGAGATTTAAGAGAATTAACTTAAGTAGCTATTGTTTAAACTTAATTAAAATCAATAGAACCCTGGACCTTTTCTATATGACTGAACATTAAACATTTGACATTCAAGAAAAGTGCTTCTTCGACTACAGCCTCTTTTACGATGAAGATAAGTATATCTCCAATTCTTATTTTGGTTTTTTTAATATAGTCAGAAAATCTCAGTGTAGATTTTGTCTGAGATATCCTGAAAATCTCAGTAGGGGTTTTATTTGTAATAGCCGGTAAAATCACAACTGTATTAGGTTTTAAGGTGACCCTGAGAAAACCTAATTCATAGTGAAAGTCAAGATTACATGGAGAGTAATTTTGAGAATGGAGAAGGCGTGACTGTTTTAGAATAGTTCTTAATACATCGAATAACTATAATTCTCTTTGTTATGTGGTGAATGCTTTTATATTTTATGTTGTAAATGGTTGTTTTTACATTTCAATTAAAGTGGTGAATGATTATAATATTTATTTTTATTTTCTCTTACAAAGTTTGAAATTTTAATTTTAAAAGTATTCGTGAAATAAGGTTGTCCTGCCTAAACTTTTTAGGTGAAGGTTGTCCTACGAATCATTTGAAATCAACGCTTCAATACTTAGGAAATTGAGATATTTGATTTATTTATTATTCAGCACTTTATTCGATTATTTGGCATAGTCCTATTCACACCCCCTCTAAGACTTCTTAAGCTCTCCTTTTCAAGTGGTATCAGAGTGGGTTGCTCTATTTTATTTTGGATTAACTTCCTTAAGTTTAGATATAGAGATTTATTATGTCAAATTTTGACATTTTATCTATTACCAGGACACCTCCTTTTGATGGCTCTAATTATTCATACTAGAAAGTCAGAATAAGGATTTTTCTAAAATTCTTAAATGAAAGTGTGTGGCAAGCTATTGTGACTAAATGAAAATCTCCTATTAGTGAAGTAGTAGCCAATGATGGAACTAAATCTATGAGAGAAACTATATTCTATTTATGGACTGCTGGTTAGAAAAGTGAAAGCAGTGCTAATACCAGAGCCTTAAATGTCATAACTTGCGCTCTATCGCCTGATGAATTCAAAAGAATTATTTCATGTGATATAGCTAAGAAAGCATGAGACATTTTCAAAATGGCACATGAAGGAACTACTATTGTCAAGAAATCAAAAGTTCAAATCCTCACTAGAAAATTTGAGGAAATTCGTATGGAAGAAAATAAAACTTTTATGGACTTCTATACGAAACTAAATGACATAGTAAATTCCATACCGGGTCTATGATATGGAATCCCTAGAAGCAAGGTTTGCACAAAAATACTGTGATCTCTTCCTGATAGGTTCAATTCTAAGGTTACTTCTATTCAGGAATTAAGGGATATTGATCTTATAAAAGTTGAGGAGTTATTTAGCTCTCTTCAAACATATGAGTTAAATTTTAAGGCTCTTAAACCTATGTCCATTACTCTTAAATCTTCTAAATTTGTTTTAAAAGAAAACAATACTAATTTTGATTTTGAAGATAACGAAGATGATATGGCAATGTTAGCTAAGAAATTTATAGAATTAAAAAAAATAATAAGAAAAGAATAGATTTTCAAAAACCAACTAATAAAAGAAAAGGAAAATCTAATTATTGAAAATCTAAAACAAAGGACAGTCAATGTTTCAACTGTCATGAATATGGGCACTTGGATAATAAATGTCCTAAAAAGGATATGTCTATAAGAAAGGGCATGATAGCTACTTGGGATGAATCATATAAATCTGAAAGTACTTCTGAGTCTAATGAATCAGACAAAAAAATGCAAATACAAATGATGTGAAAGCCCTTATGACTATAGCTAGAGTCACTTCCTTAGATAGTTGTAATATTTGACTATGAAAATCTCAGAAGTGATCTTGAAAATGAAAATGAAGACGATATTTAAGATGCCTACAATGCCCTATACAAAGAGAGTTGTAAAATTACTGTCAAGTTGAAAATTCAAAAAGAAAAATATGTTAAACTAGAAGAAGAACTTGTAAAAGAAGTTTTTAGAAAAATCTCATTTTTTCGATTGTTTTGAAAAAATAAAATTAGATTTAAGTTTTAAATCTTTTGAGTTGTAAAATCTAAAAACTAAAAATGAGAAACTAGAACTTGAAGTTTATTCCCTTCTGAGTTCAAAGGACACTTGGAAATATGCCCTTGGTGACCAAAAGCTTGAAAAATTGTTAACCTCATTGAGACGGTGTGGTGACAAGTGTGGTTTCAGTTATATTAAAGACAATTCTTTCAAAAGCAAGGATTCTGCTCCTAACATCGTAAGAAGAGAATCCTCGAACTTTAAAGATAAGAGTTTAAGAGATTTCAATCATAATGATTTAAAAAACTCAAAACCCTTCAAGTTCCTAAAATAAATAATAATGTCATTAGCTATAAACATCAAAGGAATAAAAATCACACTTAGATGAAAATGTTGTGGACTTTCTTAAAAAGCTTTTGAAATCCAACTCAGATGAAATTGGATTTAATAGAAAAAGGAGAAATCCTAACTCCCAAATGCAGCGAAAATCAAGAGATAATCCTAAACCTAGAATAGTAATGAAATGGGTTTCAAAAGTTTAAGTATCTCGTTGTCCACACAACTTTCAAAGCCATTAACCACTCAAGATGGTGCCTGGATAGTGGATGTTCGAGACATATGACAAGTGACAAAGAGATATTCATGAATATCAAAGAAGTAAATGGGTGCTAAGTTACTTTCAAAGATGAAAGAAATTGTTAAATAATCAACCAAGGTAATGTATAATTTCATAACCTACCTCTATTTGAAAATGTGCTTTACATTAAAGGATTAAAAAATAACCTTTTCAGGATATCTTAAATCTGTAAAAATAAATACAGTGTGAAATTTTCATATCACGGATGTGAGATTATGAATGAGAAGGGTAGTGTAATATTAAATGGTCACAGGACATCTGAAAATTGCTATATAATTGATAATTCTTACTCAATAAATCATTCATGTTACATAGTCCAAACAAACGAGACTTAGTTATGGCAAAAAAGTCTTAGACATGTTAACTATAAAGATCTGTATAAATTGAGCAAAAGAGATCACTTATGTGTCCTACTCAAGCTGAAAATGATAGAAAAATTTTGAGGCGCGTGTAAATTGGCAAACAAATTAGTAGTCATAAGAAAGTGAACTCCTTAGCCATGACCAAACCTTTAGAACTACTCTACATGAATTTACTAGGACCAACTAAAATGGAGAGTAGAGGTGGAAAGAAGTATTTTCTGGTAATTGTTGATGACTACACTAGATATACATGGGTAGCCTTTTTAAAAGAGAAATTTGATACTCTTAATGTAGTCAGAAAATTTTTAAAGCATATACAAACTAAAAAAGAGATATAAGTGGTCAAAATTAGAAGTGATCATGACACCAAATTTGAGAATAGCAAATTTGAGAAGTACAACAATGAACATGGTATATCTCATGAATTATCTGCTCCTAAAATTCCTCAAAAGAATGAAATTATTGAAAGAAAAAATAGAATTCTACATGAAATGGCTAGTGTAATGCTAAATAGCATGAACTACCAAAAATTTTATGGGCAGAAGCTATAAGTACTGCATGCTATATTATAAATCATGTTTACATTAGAAAAATAAAAAACAAAACAACTTATGAATTATGGTTTAATAAGAAGCCCTCGGTTAAATATTTTTGAAGTTTTGCAAGTAAATGTTTTATATTATGTGATCGAGAAAATTTTGGGAAATTCGACACTAAGAGTGATGAGGGAATATTTTTAAGTTATGCTCTAAATAGCCGTGTATACCGTGTTCTTTGTAAAAGAACTAGGGTGATTCAGGAATCTATAAATGTAGTGATTGATGATCAACAAATCACACCCAATCCTAATCTAGATGATGATGAAGTCAATGTGATTGATATACCTGACTTTTCATCTAAATTAGTCTATACTGAGACAAGATTAGTCAAAGACCATCCAACTAATCAAATACTTAGTAACCCTCGTACTGGTGTACAGATAAGAAAACAACTAGAAAATATTTGTAATTATATCTGCTTCGCTTTCCAAATTGAACCGATAAATGTAAATGAAACACTTGCTGATGAAAGTTAGATAATAGTCATGCAAGAAGAATTAAATTAATTTGTTAGAAATGATGTGTGGTACTTGGTTTCTAGACCTGCCAATAAACATTTAATTGGAACCAAATGGATCTTTAAGAATAAAAATTGTGAAATGAGTAATATTATTAGAAATAAGGCTTGACTGGGTGTACAAGGGTACACTCAAATAGAAGGTATTGATTACGCTGAAATCTTGTACCAGTTGCATGAATTGAATCCATAAGATTATTTATTTCAATTGCATGTCATAAAAAATTTAAAATTTATCAAATGGATGTCAAAAGTACATTTTTAAATGGTGATTTGCATAAGGAAGTATATGATAAACAACCAAAGGGTTTCGAAGATCTCAAACTTCCAAATCATTTGTACCGTCTTAAAAAGACACTTTATGGTTTGAAACAAACTCTTAGGGCATACTACAATAAACTAACTACATTTTTACTTAGTCATAATTTTATTATGGGCAGTGTTGATAAAACCTTATTTGTCAAGAAATCTAACCATCATATACTGATAGTTTAGATCTTTGTTGACGATATCATTCATCCATCTACATGTACTAACCTTTCTATTAGGTTTGTAGATCTAATGAAATCCAAGTTAAAAATGAGTATCGTTGACAAACTAAACTATTTTCTTAGATTACAAGTTAAACAACTTGACGATGAAATGTTTATCTTACAAATAAAATATACCTTGTATCTTGTAAAAAGGTTTGGGTTTGAGAATGGAAAAAAGTTTAATACTCCAATGAGCACAACTTTTAAACTCTCAAAAGATGAATTAGGTAAAAGTGTAGATTCCCGTTTATATTGAAGTATGATTGATAGTCTACTATACTTTACTGCTAGTAAATCTGATATTACTTTTAGAGTTGGAATATGTGCTAGATATCAATCTAATTCTAAGGAATCACATTTAATTGTTATTAAATGGATAACCAGATATGTTGCAAGTTCTGCTAATTTAGGGTTTTGATATCCGCATGATACATCAGTACAAATTGCCGGATATATTGATGCAGCCTAGGTAGGAAATATTGCTGATAGAAAATCTACCGGTGGTGGATGTTTCTATGTAGGAAACTATTTAGTATCCTGATATTGGCTCAGTAAGAAACAAAATTCAGTATCTCTCTCGACAGTTGAAGCTGAATACATTACAATAGGTAATGCATGTACTCACCTAATTTGGATGAAAAGAATGCTATTTGGTTATGGAATTGTGCAAGATACAATAATACTATACAGTGATAATTAAAATATTATTAATATTTTAAAAAATCCAATCCAACATTCTTGTATGAAACACATCGATATTCGATACCATAGTATTCAAGAATTAATTGAAGACAAGTCTATCATGCTTGAATATATTTAAACTAAGAAGCAGCTTGTAGACATACTGACTAAACCACTTGACAGAAATAAATTTTCCAATTTAAAGCATAAGATTGGTTTGTGTATTATTAATTAATTGATTATTTTGTTTATGCATTTTTTATGTTTATTTTGATTAAATGCATAAATTGGTAATAAAATTTTTTAAAAAATAATAAGTTAAAAAAAATCATATTTTGTGAATCTTCGACCAGTCAGAGTACATACTCGACTAGTCACACCTTCGACTAGTCGAGTACATACTCGACCAACCGAAGATCAATCGATTTCACTTCAAAAAGGGAAAAATTGCTATTTCTATTTCATTTTTCTTTATCTGCCTCAACTAGTCGGTGCCTCACTTGACTAACCCATTACCCAATCTTAGTTGTAAGTTTTTATTTTTCAATTTTCTTCTAGTATTGCGTATATCTTTTCTAATAAATTTCATTCTTGGGTTGTATTTTTATTTTGAAACCCTCTTTGAGGTGGGTTTTACTCAAAATCTGATCTAGCTTCATTCTTTTCATTCTCTTTGATTTCTTTCTTGTGCTAATCATAATGGAGCATCGTTCAAAGAGAATGGCAACACGTAAGAGCCGTGGTAGGTCATCTTCTAAATCAACTCCATTAGGTGTAAGAACCCTATGGGCCACCGAAGAAGATTTGGAGCATGTTAGGAATTTCCGCACATGAGATATAATCATAGAGAGATTAGTTAATCTTGATCACATTGTGTCCTTCAATTTTGTTCCAATTCTTACTGAGATTGGTTGGGAACGCATTTTTGGTTGGGGACGGAACGACTTATCATTCCATTGCACAATGAATGTATGCTTCCATATGTGATGTGTCCCTTGAAGATCTCACATTCATAATTAAATTCATTGAAGGGACATTCAGAGTTAATCACTACACTATTTCGACATTGACTGAAATTATCATTGTGAAAGATGACATTCCTATTGCCAATTTAACTGACAAAATGAGCCATACTGAAACATAGACAATAATACGTAAATTGTATCACTTTAATGCGGAATGGAAGTCGGGTAATGCCCTCCCTACTGACCAAATGTTCCCAAAGTATGAAGTTTTACATAGGATTTTTACCTCCAATGTTTATCCTAGATCAGGGAATAAGTTTAAACTTACTCACTTTATGGTTCGAGTTCTTCATACTACTGTGTCGGGTATTCAAGTCTGTCTTCCTTCTTTAATCTGTTACATCATTATTTAGTTTCGTTTGCATCTTAAACATGGTTCTATTCCATTTGCTTACCTTATGACTTACCTCACTTTTCATTTGAATGTCACCATTCCATCGTCTAAGGCAACAGAATCAGAACTTCCCTTTAATAATACAAATCCGAATAAGATGAATTTGAAACCTCTTCCTAGTCAAAGTGAAGAAGAGGAGGAAGCTAATCAACCTAAAGACACTTTTGTGGATGATATTTTTGTTGAATTGGATGAATCTGATGATCCAAAAGATCCTGATTATCAGCTTTCTTAGGTAGATGATTGTCTCAAATCTTTGGAGGAGATGGTTGAGGCACTCCATGTCTCATAGGAAAATTTGGTTCAATCCCAAAAATCTATAATGAAGTAAATGAAGAAGTACTTCCATCGCATCAACCAAAGTTTGAATCAACTTAACCCATCTATGCCTACTCCTTCATCATTTGGATTGGATTGAGATCATTTATCTTTTTATAAGAACTTATGTTTATGAAGATGTAACTTTAATCTTTACTTTTATGCTTAGATGATTTCTTTAAACTCTCTCAAACTCTTTAATGTTATTTCTTTAACATTTACAATTTTATATGCTGATTTCTATTAACTTCTTATTATATACTTCTTCTTCATATGCTTATTTCATATTCTATCAAGTTTGTTTGCTGATTATTTCATTGACTATCTAATTTACTTGATAGTTATCTGATTCTTCCTTTGTCAACTTGTGACAAAAAGGGGGAGAGTTAGTTGTTGATTGAAGAATGTATGTTATTTGTATTTAAAGAATATATGAAGTTGCTTGGAGAGTGCATGAATGCATAGGAATTTTATTTGTTGCATGTCATGTTTAAATGAAATGCTATATGCTATGGAATGTTTTATGTCATGAAATGATACAGGGAAGTACTAATTGAGGGGGAGTAGTAATATTTTGAAATCTTCAAAAAATTTATACAATCAGAGTACAAGGCTTCATTATTATGATATTTGTAATATTATGTGTTTTGTCATGAAAATGAAAAAGGGGGAGATTGTAAGTGCTATAATGTTTAAAGCACACTTTAGTTGTCAAATTTCGTTTAGTCAAAATAACTTATCAAGTGATCTTCAAGTATGGTTCAAGATCAAAGTTCAAACCTGGTCCAAGATCTAGTAGAAGATCAAACTTGTGATCAACTAATGTTTTATTAGAAGATCCAGCTCAAAAGAAAAGATGAAGTCTCTAATCAAGTTCAAGTCAAAGAAGTTCAGTCATTTCACACATTTTTAGGTATTATAAAACCCTACAAAGACCTTCGGTTTAGGATCTTTCAAAAATTATTTAAATTGAGTTTTTATACTTATGTTTGCTTGAAATTCGACCAGCCTAAGGTTTGGTTCGACTAGTCTAAGTTTTCTCATCCAGTCTAAGTTCAAGTCGAAGTAAAACGGACTTTTTATTGCAATTTCGGCCAGTCAAATTTTAGGTTCAACTAGTCGAAAGAGGACCTTCGACCAGCTCAAGGAATTTTGGCTCAAAGTTCAGTAACTAAAACGGTTCGGATTTTGGGATCTTCGACCAGTTAAAGACCACCTTCGACTAGTCGAACAGAGCTCTTCGACTAGTCGAACTGGGCCTCCGACCAATTGAAGATTGGTTAATTCTTATCCCTCTAAAATCTAAAAATTGGTTAAATAGAATCCAGTGCTTGGGATAGTCGGAGACTGTCTCGAGCCAGTCAAAGTTTCAACTTCTTTTCCTACAAATTGAGGTTCTCTCTCAATTCAAAATATTAATTATTATTATCAAAATCCTTCTACAAATGAGAGAGAAGCTCTAGTTATTAGTAAGTTATTAAATGGTATTTATAAATTATTTTTTATAGTTTTTATTTAATTCCCTTAATCTCAGACTCTGTGATTCTGATTCTAAAAAGAGTGAATATTACTCTTCTTTTTTTAAGATTTAAGAGAATTAACTTAAGTAACTATTGGTTTAAACTTAATTAAAATCAATAAAACCCTAGACCTTTTCTATATGACTGAACATTGAACATTTGACATTCAAGAAAAGTGGTTCTTTATTTACAGCTTCTTCTACGATGAAGATAAGTATACCTTCAATTCTTATTTTAGTTTTTCTGAGATAGTCAAAAAATCTCAGTGTAAATTTTGTCTAAGATATCCTGAAAATCTCAGTAAGGGTTTTTTTTGTAATAGCCTAGTAAAATCACAATTGTATTAGGTTTCAAGGTGACCCTGAGAAAACCTTATTCATAGTGAAAGTCAAGATTATGTGGAGAGTAATTCTGGGAGTGGAGTAGGTGTGGCTATTTTAGAACAGTTATTAACACACCGAACCACTATAATTCTCTGTATTATGTGGTGAAGTTTTTTTCTTTTATGTGGTGAATGGTTGTATTTACATCTCAGTTAAAGTAGTGAATGATTGTAATATTAATTTTTATTTACTCTTACAAAGTTTGGAATTTTGATTTTAAAAGTATTCGTGAAATAATGTTGTCCTGCCTAAACTATTTAGGTGAAGGTTGTCATATGAATCATTCAAAATCAACTTTTCAATACTTAGGCAATTGAGATCTCTGATTTATTTATTATTCAACACTTTATTCGGTTATTTGGCATAGTCCTATTCACCCCACTTTTAGGACTTCTTAAGCTCTCCTTTTCACAATCACTTTTCACACATAGCTAATCCAACTTCTATCAAAAGCACTTACTTAAAGTTAATGAGATAGTTTATCAAAAATTGATCGAACCTAAGGTTGACAACCCCAAGTGCAGGGCTACCATGTAGTAATAATTTGATAAGACCTTGGTTAATCCACAGGGAATGGGAAACACAACTAGAATTAGTCAAAGGTCTAAGCAGGTTAGCTAAGTTTTTAATCCAATGATTAGATTAAGGGTAAAAACAATAAAAATAAAGTATTAAGGATCCAAGGATTCATTTCTAGCCATCACAATGCATAGTTCATCGATTCATCTTTTATAACTCAACTAGAACCGGTTTCTAATTCTTTCTAATTAGAAGATCAACCATTTAAACTAATCATAATATCCAACAAGGTTTGTTTTCAATTGGATGATTCTGTCATGAAGCACTCTAAGATCAATCATGGGGAATCAAGAGTGTCTAAAGCACCCTTAGGCGACAATAGATCAATCAATTATATAGATTGATTCATTCTCTAATTCAGACTAAGCAATTATTAATTCAAAACATTCATTGTAACCATAGTTCACAATAAATCCAAAAATCAACAACTCAAAGACTTTAAAGTAAAACTCAAATCAACTTCAATATACTATCATTATTTATACCATCGTTATTGAATTAAATAAACTAAATACTGTAAATAAACTACAAGCTTCATCCCTTAGCCTTTGTTAAGAGATCAGCTAGTCACAATTACTCAAAAATAAAATAAAATAAAAAAATTTACTAGAATCCGTGAAGAAATTGAATTGGAAGGATGTTATTGATTGCTTGCCTCCAAGTGTAGGGGTTCGTAAGTAATATCATGTGAATACATGGTCGATCCCATAGGGAGATGATATATGAGAATAAAAACATCAAATGCAAAATTAACAAAGTAATGGAAACTAAATAGATGAAATGATTTTGAAGGTTTTGAAAGTATGAAATTTATCAGAATTAAAACAACACCCAAGCTTCAAAGTTCCACATATAGGTTAATGATCAATAAATGATTATGACTTTGATACTCAACTAGGATTCAAGAACTATGGTCGGCCTGATCGAAAAATAAAATAGTTTAAATATTTTAATAAATGATATAAAAGATTAGAGAATCATGGATTAACACTATTAATTTATATTGTCAAGCACCAATGATTTTAGTATTCAATATCTATGAGATAATGAATCAAATAATGTAGTAGGTTGAGAATATCTCTCATCTAAGAAACTAATTGATCCAGGTTAAGCTTATCCATCAATATGGATCTCAAATGATAGAAACATATAGATCTCACATGAGGATCAAAAACCTAAACCTAGATAATTGATAACATGCACACACCATTCATCACATTATTGAAAACAATCAATCATCATAATTTATAAAATCATTAAACCAATGTGCTTACCTTTTAGCTTGGGCTAGAGGGAATTACAAAAATATAATTAAATTGTAGAATGGATAAGCAACAAGAAAGTAAAAAAATAAATTAATAAAGATATGAAAAGAACTTGTAAAGATCTAAAAACTCTAGAAAAAATTCTAGATCTTTCCCTTGAATGCTCTGAATGATGCTTAGGAATGCCCTGTGAAGCCCTATTTATAAGTTGGGAACTCCCTCCTTCAAACCGTCTTGAAAAATTCAGATACCGCCTCAAATTTTCTCACTCCGCATAGGCTCTATGTAAACCATTCGATGATATCGAATTGCTTTTGATAACATCGAAGATCATCGAACTATTTTTGATGTCATTGAAGACCGTAACCAATTTGTCCAGCAACCAAACTCAATTTTTCTGTAATTCTTCGATGTCATCGAAGACTAGCTTCAATGTCATCTAAGCTAGTTTGATGTCATCTAAGCTTAGATCCTTCGAATTTCTGCACTAATTTTTTCACTTCCATTTTCACTTGGTTTTCTTGACTCTTGGATCTTGAAATCTTCAATCTTGGTCTCCAAAGGTCAATTCTTTACCTTGTGATTCTTAAACATCAAATCCATGCTTTTAACATTCTTTTCAATCTTAGCACTTAAACTTACCTTGCAAAATAAACACATATAAAATATACTATTAAGCATTATCATGTTCATAAAACCAAGATATAAATGGAGGAAAATATGAAATATTCAAGTCTCAATATACCCCTAACCAGCATTTTGCTAGTCCCAAGAAAAATAAGCGAAGAAAAATAAAAATAAAAATAAAAACTAATTCTAAAAACAAAATTAAAATGAAAATAAAAATTCTAACTACACTTTCACAGGTAATCTTGATTACATTTATCATATGCAATAAGCTTTTAAAGCCCTAGGTTTCCCCTAGTGGATGAGTTATAGTCTCCGAAGGATTTTTAAAAATGTTACCCACAAACATTAAAAATATGAAAAAATAGTTCAAAACTCAGAAATTTATATAGTTATGCTTCCATTCATCATATGAATTCCAAAACAAAGCAACATTTGTCCTAAGTCTGAAGTTAGTTAAAATGTCAATTTTCTAATCCATTACATCCTTAAGTTCAGAGATCTAATCAAAATTTAAAATAGTTATGATCTAATATACTTAAGTGCTCAGTGACACTAATCTAACTTTGAGAAATATGCATGTTCTCCATCCTAACTCCTTTCAATCATCCCACAAATATGAAATCTTTAGTTATCTCATTTCCTTCATGTCTTTTCTTCTTCTATCATCATATCATCATTATTATATACCATCATTACATGAAGATTCTCATTGGGTTTGCTTCATAACCTAAGCTATCGTAATTGTAACTGTAACAGTAATGGATACTTAGGTATCCTTACTCTGGATTACTGACACGATTGTTATGATCATTACATTCATAAAATTTTCTTTTTCCATCACTTTTTTTTTCTATTCTCTGTTTAAAGCATATGTCAATGGTACTAGTTTATTCAACCTTGATTAAATCAAAATTTGTTATTCTAGTTCACATATCACATTCCTCACTTAATGAACTAGGTTGTATTGTGAATTCAGTACATCAAATTACAACTCACTCTAAACTAGTGATTAGATAATCAAACTCTATAATTTTCATTTATCAGAATTTTGACTACCATCAACCTAGAAAAAATATTAACTTTGCCTTTAGAATTTGCATAATATCATGTTCGCATTCTTGTAAAAAAAAATTATTTTGAAAATTTTTAAAAAATTTTCCATAAACCAATTTTTTTCAAAAGTAGACTTTACTATTCCTAAAATATAAACTCACATAGATGATTATCCATACCCCCAACCTAAAATCTACGTTGTACCCAATGTAATGATACATGTGATGTAGAAAATATGAGAACAAAAAAATGATGGATATTACCTTCCATGAAGAACTCACATGCTAGGTGACAGTAAAAAAATTGAATATTATATAAATATTATAAAAATGCTTGGTCAGACTAAGAGAATTAATTCAAATATTCTGGCACATGAAGAGTGATGGACTCCTCTCATAAATGAAAGTTTTTCATATAAGGCTTCAATCTTTGACTATTAACCTTGTACACATTGTCATTACGTGGATTCTCAATTTCAATAGCCCTACGAGTATAAGTATTCTTCATAATGAAGGGGCTTGTCCATCTTAATCTTAACTCTTCCGAAAAGAACTAGAGATGAGAATTGTATAATAGGAATTTTTTCTGAGGTTCAAAATTCTTCCTCAAGATATGTTTGTCATGAAAAACTTTAGTTATCTCTTTGTAGATTTTAGAATTTTCATAGGAGTCTCTCCTCAGCTCATCTAATTCATTCAACTTTAATTTCCTTTGCCCACTTGCTTGGTCCATGTCAAAGTTTAACTTCTTTATTACCTAGTATGCTCTATGTTCTAATTCCATTGGCAAGCGGCAAGCCTTCCCATACACCATTCTGTATGGGGACATTCCAATCGGGGTCTTATAAGTAGTCTTATATGCCCATAAAGCATCGGATAGTCTGAGGGACCAATCGTTCTTATCTGGCCTTATAGTTTTATCTAAAATGTGTTCGATTTTTTTTTATTAGAAATCTCAACTTGGCCACTCGTTTGTGGGTGGTATGGGGTACTCATTTATGCTTGATGCCATATTTCTTCATGAAAGCTTCAAATGACCTATTATAAAAGTGAGACTTGCCATCACTAATGATGCCCTTTGGAGTTCCAAATCTAGAAAAAATATTTTTCTTGAGGAATAGTATGACCATTTTGTTATCATTGAACCTACTTAGAAATGCTTCAACCACTTGAAAGCATAGTCCACACCAACCAATATATAAAGAAATCTAAAAGAAGATGGAAATGAGCGCATAAAATTAATACCCTAACAATAAAAAATCGCTAATGGTAAAATAGGGGATAGGGGCATCATGTTGCGCCTAAACACTTCCCAATTTTTGACATCTATCATAAGCAACAAAGAAAGCATGAGTCTCTTTAAACATGGTAGGTTAGTGTAACGCCCGTGAAAAATCCGTACTTGGGCTCGAGTACCAACTCGACCCGAAATCGCGTAGAATTAATTTCCATGGAAATTAAGCGTAAGTTAGCTAGCGCAACGCTAGAGTAGCTGGAAAATAGTCCCTAATCACTTTAAATACGTTCTACAAGACCCAAATCGAGTAGAACAAATAACTCTACAATACTCTATAACCTCGGATCAAACTCTAAGCGGGTTTGTCCTCTAGACCACTTTGAATTCTTGTATTGGATTTAGACCGCGCGTCGAAGGTCCGATACTTCCTATCTTAGACCGTTAGAATCGCCTAGCTGGACTTGACAATCATCTCAAAAATCAAGTCAAATCGATAATCACAGACTATTTCGTTGAACCCGGACTGAAGAGACTGCGAATGGGGACAGATTTGGAATTTCAAATTCAAATCTGGCACACGACTTGACGCGTCAGTATTAAGCGTTCTGACCGTCAGAATTCATCCAGATTACACCCTCGGATCAGGAAAAATTTCTATTTATTATCATGAGACTTTCAGCCCTGATCTACGTGCGGTGACCGCTGAACTGAAACTGGTCTGCCACGTGCGATCTGCGAACCCTGCCAGACTGAAAACTTAATACGTGCTACATCTGGTACGCATGAGCTTAAGTCCGATCGCAATCGACCAGGGGACCATCAGAAAGCAGCTTTTGGACCGAAACAGCCCCGAAATGGATAGGCACCAAGTAAACTTCGTTCCGGAGCCTATTTCCGGCGTTTTTAAGCTTATAAAAGGGGTTGAAACCCTCATTTCCATCTCCCATCCGAAAATTCCAAACCCTAGAGAAAAGGAGAGAGAGTTTGAGAGAAAGAGAAGAAGGGATTTTTCCCGCTTCCGAGCCACCGATTGCTGCTGCTTCAGCAACTCTTCCCAATCACCTGGCTGGTGATTTCTCCGTTCTTTCAGGTACAAAACAACCCTAGAACTTGCTGATTTAGGGTTTATCCAGATTTAGGGCGTGTTAGCTAACGTATTTCATAAATCAGGTTCTCCTACTGCCGTAGACGAAGCGTACACGCTCCGTTCAAAATCACGCTTCCGTAAGAGACTAGGTGAGAATTTTAGACGCTTTGATTGACGGTTTACAACGCTTTCAATGTCGTTTAATAGTAGATTATCGACGGCATCGCCGTTTGACATGTACAACATGCTCTTCGTTTCCTGTTTCGTAAATTAACGAAGAATATGAGATTTAGGGCATTTTAGTCATTTGTAGGAAGTGCGGTCTACATTCATATTTTGCTGACGTGATTGACATGGTTTGTTGTCGCATTAGGGAGTTAGGAATGCTTGCATAATCAGTTTGGCAAAGAGATTCGCCTAGTTGCGCACTTTGGGTCGACATACTATATGTAGACTTAAGTGTGTAGTGCATGTGTTTGTATAAATGCTTGTATTAGTATGTATTGAATTAAATGATGTTATGTAGTAGTTTGAGATGGATTTCTTGGTTAATATGCTGATCTAAATGATTTCCTACATGTCGACCGTATGCATGATTCTATTACATGCGTGGAATGTATATGTTTGAAGATTTGCTTAAGTTGAATGTTATAACATGTGTTAACATGCTCACATGATTGTATTTCAATTCCAATACCTTTGCATATATTGTTAATGTGATTTCATAGATGTGTGGGACTAGACTTAGTCCAGGCAGTCGGTAACCGAGCGAATTCGTGGCTGACTGGTCATAGCAACGAACGACGCGTCGATGAACGTGATTCGCGTTTAGAGTTGGCGGCAGTGGTTAGGCCAAGCGAAGTGTTTTACGCACTTCATGTCGTTCGACTTGAGATGCGATCGCGCTAGTCGAGCCCGTCAAGTAACCCGACTGGCCGATGTATGTTCACCTTGTATGTGTCATAACTGCTTGAACCTAGGGTACTGAACTTACCATTGTAAACCCTGTTAACCATGGTACCTTGATCCACGAAGACTCATGAGCCGGGCATGGTGGTATGGGACACCGTGGTCGAGCTATCGGCCTACGCTGGGGCCACAAACCTCCCCGTAGTGACCAGTGAGCACCTAGACTCGTGAGAAGATTATGGTGGTATGGGACACTATATTCTAGCTGTCGGCCTACACTGATCAGGCGACGAGCCCTTTGTAGTGACCGCGAGCGTATTCTGAGTCTACGGGAGGCGACGACCCTTCCGTTGCAGTAGAGTACGGTAGGCCTGTATTGATAAGGTGATGGGGGAGCGGTGCAACGAGTGCGAGCAACAGCCCTTGCAGCCCTTGCAGTGACCTATGAAATATACATCGTATGAGATTACTAGGAGTGACGACCCTAGACAGGATCTGTGTTGGGATTGATACAAGGAAAGTACCTTAGTTTCCCAATCCTGCTGTTTGAATGGACTAATAACAACTTGGAAATCATATCACCATAGCATTGCATGTGCCTGGAAGATGTGGAGCACTCTAGGGAGTGTGGCATGCCGCGGTCGTAAGATGTTGCCGCATGAGGGTGATTGTCGGTAAGGGCATACATCACGTCATATCATCTTGCATTAACAACAGTATTAGGATTGTCTGATTTACTGCTTCACTATTATCGCGTGATTGAATTGTGAACATGCTAATCTTTGCTCTATGATTCCACTGAGTTGATCACTCATTCCCACGTTACGGGATGGTGTTTGCAACACCCACCAGACCCTGTTGTAGATGCAGGTGAGGCCGAGATCCAGGAGGTGGAGCCAGAGATCGACGAGGACCAGGATGAGTTCTCGTATATGCAGTATCACGACGGCTTCCCGTAGGCGACCTGGATCGAGGGGACATCAGTGGGACTTTTTTGAACATTATTCTTTTGTTTATGTATATGTATATGAGACTCAGAGATGTAGTCATACTTTGGAGACAGATGAGATTTACTTTGTTTTTCCATACAGTGATATATATATTGTTTAGTCTTCCGCTTGCTTTTATCACTGGATCTGAAGTATGAATTGCAGTTTTGGTATACTTTTACTCATGTGAATGCTTTAAATCAGACAACAATGAATCATAACCATTTTTGTTGCATAAGTGACGGTCTGGAACTCGGGAGTTGAGTTTATACACGACCCCCGATTTTCAGGGTGTTACAGTTAGTAAAACCCACACTGTAGGATTTTTACAGTAGTTTTCTTAGCGAAAAATGGCCACCGCATGCTTCCATGTGACAAAAGGAAATAACAAGCTCAACTTCATCCTTTGGGACACAACGTTTAAAATTTTGATTAGTCCCATATTTATATAAATATGGGTCATCCCAGAAGAAGTTCCTAACCTCGGTCTTAAAACACTTCCTATCATGTGACTTTCAATGATATGACATTTTTTTCGTCACAAGATAGTTCACTATATCCGCATACCAAGGCAATTTGAAGATCACAAATAATTATTCATTAAGAAAAGTGTCCTGGATATGCATCTCTTCAGTGAAATCATCTAACACCAGTCTGAAAAAGTGATCGATTACTACTTTCTCTACTCATTTCTTATCTTTTATCTTTAAGTTATATTTCTAAAGTAGGAGGATCCATTTCAAAAGTCTTAGCTTTGCATCCTTCTTAGATAGCAAATATTTTAAAGCTGAGTGGTCTATGAAAATGACCACTTTGGATCCGAGTAAGTAGGACAAACTTATCTAAAGAAAAAACTACTACAAGTAACTCCTTTTCAGTTTTTGAATAATTCACTTGGGCCGAGTTTAGAGTTCTACTCGCATAATGAATAATGTAGGGTCGTTTATTTTTCATTTGGCCCAAAACAGCCCATATGGTATAATCACTTGTATTGTACATTAGCTCAAAAGGAAGTGTCCAAACTGGTGGACTCATGATGGGCGCAGTGGTAAAGGATGATTTAATTTTATTAAAGTCACTTGCACATTCATCTGTCCTCTTAAATGGGACATCCTTTTGGAGAAGATTTGTCAAGGGTCTGGTAATGGCACTAAAGTCCTTGATGAATCTTTTATAAAAACGGGTGTGCCCTAGAAGTGATCTAATATCTCTAACAGTTTGGGGAATAGGTAGATTAGCAATAATGTCAAGTTTTGAGTGATCTATCTTGATTCTATTTTTGGAGATAACATAGTCCAAAACAATTCCCTTTTTAACCATGAAATGACACTTCTCCTAATTTAAAACATGGTGTTTCTCTTCATGCCTAGATATGACAAGAGATAAATTGTTGAGGCATTCCTCAAAACTACTTCCAAATACAGAGAATTCATCCATGAAAACCTCAAGAAACTTCCCAACCATATTTGAAAAAATACTTAACATACACCGTTAGAAAGTTGATGAGGCATTGCATAATCCAAATGACATTCGTTTGAAACCAAACATGCCAAATGGACAAGTGAATGTGGTTTTCTCTTATTCTTTTAGGGCTATCTTTATTTGGTTATATCCGGAATATCCATCAAGGAAGCTATAAAAGGAGTGACCTGCTACCCTCTCTAAAACTTGATTAATGAATGGTAGAGGAAAATGGTCATTCTTTATGACCGTATTCAATTTTCCATGGTCCATGTAAACATGCCAACCTGTGGTGACATGTGTTGATATGAGTTCATTATTAGAATTTTGTAAGATAATTATTTCGAATTTCCTTGGAAATACTTGGGTTGGACTTACTCAAACACTATCGGATATTGGGTAGATAATTCCCACATCGAACAATTTGATCACCTCATTTTTTACAACTTCCATCATGTTTGGATTAAGACGCCTTTGAGGTTGTCTAATTGGTTTGGCATCCTCATTGAGTTGGATCCGATGGGTGCATATGGAAGGGCTTATACCCTTAATGTCAGAAATGGTTTATCTTAAAGCTCCTTTGTGGTTCCTTAAAACATTCAACAATTTAATCTCTTAATCCTTATCTAAAAATGAAGAGATCACCACAAGATAAGTTTCATTTTCACCCAAGTATACATGTCACGCCCCAGACTAAAAAACCGGGCTCACAAAATTCTCGATTGCCGAATCCGGCGCCGACAGCCTCCGTAGAACCCCAATCTCGGCTCCTAGCGCCCATTCGCCAGGTTCCGATCCTGGGATGCTACGAGGAGGATTTTCAACGTCAGTTTGATTCATAATAAGCATAACCAAAGACATAACCCACAAACAACAACCAAAAACTCCATTACATTTCCACTATGATAAAAACTTTACAAGTACAATGAACATAAAAGGAAATACAATGATGAAGAATAAAGACTCTAAAATGATCTGCAAAGTGCTCCTGCCTCAGCTCTGCTGCGCCCCAATGTCACCTACACGCAATGGTCGTGTATAAGCTTATAGAAAGCTTAGAGGGTGTTGAAACTGTGTGCGCAAGGTAGTAATATAAACATGCAATATCAGAGTAACTCGGAATATGTAGATGGATCCATGTAAAACCATTAGCCGTACCAAAGCAATGAGATGCGAGACATGAATGATATCGGCCATCCCAAGGCCATGCAATGTGAAATGTAACTCAAGCATACAAATCCTCATATAAGTCCACATGTCAATACAGCTCAAATCTGAGATATCACTGGGGTCAAGTACACTCTAAACTGGATCGCTGCCTCATTGCGTGCAATAGGGTAAGTGAAAGAGACCTCACTATCCGTCTGCCAATGTCGGGCTCGACTCGTCGATAGCGGACCCATTTCTCGAGCTGGTCAAACTCAGCCGATCTTTACCCCCTACTCTCGGGCGGGTAAGGCCGCACCCCCTTCCAACCGACCACGATACAATGGAGAGCGCAACCATCTGGTAATCGGCACTCAATGCTCATCTACCCACTCGGTCTAGACGTTGGAGCAACCACTTAGTACCATAAGGATTTATAGACTTTCACCCAGGGATATATATAGCACCCCAAGCAGAACAAAATTTTTGGTATCCAATCCTACCAACCACGATGCGTCTGTGGAGGCTACGACCCCGATGTCGCTAGGGCGTATAATAACCATATCACACAATGCGAAATGCATGAATCACAATATCCAATCATGCAGCAAATCCTACACGTATCGTGCGCTCATGTCGGGCAATACCACCTAATCGGGAGCCCAAAAATAACTTACCCAAAGGCATATGCTATGATTAGTCACCTCTCATATCAAGCGTACACATGATGCGTATGATCATGAGTCATGGAACTATACTAAACATGTAATAAAGTAATGAATTACCCATACAATGCAGGTGGTCCTAGATGGCCTACACCCAACAAGTACGGGCCTATCAGTGGGCCTTAGGGAGAGTCGTAATGCGGATGTTTAATCAACATTATACTTGCAATGTGGACATCAAACCATCATTTCTCCCAATCCATAGCCCGTAGTAAACATCATTGCACAAACTATGTTGGGTTCACACATTGCAATGGACCTTAGGTACATCTTATTGGGCCTTCATTACATCAAATGGTCTACATTAGTGGGCCTTACGTTCATCAAATGGGCTGCATTACTGGGCTTCACCAATGGGCCTTAGGTACATTGCAATGGGTCATAACTCATGGGCCTCAGAGTACGTCATAGTGGGTCTAATCACATGGGCCTTATGTGTCTTAAATGGGCCCAATCCCATGGGATTTATACATACCAAATGGTCCTAAATCATAGGCCTTATATAGATCAAGTGGGCCTAAACCCATAAGCCTTATATAAATCAAATGGGCCTAAATCATAGGCCTTATATGTCAAATGGGCCTAAATCCATAGGCCTTATATAAATCAAATGGGTCTGGTCCCAAGGGCCTTGGGATATATCAAATGGTCCAATCCCATGGGCCTTACATCCACAACAAAGTGGGCCCCAATAAACTGTCACAAATACATTAAGATGGACCTCAAATCATGCCAAGATGGGGTCCACTTGGACTGTGGATCTGGCTCATTCTTTGACTCATTCCATAAAATGATCTTTAAAATGGATGGACAGATTAGATGTAGCACCTGCATCAATGGTGGGGGCCCACATGAAGGCCCACCACCATGTATATTATATATAATAATATATAATCTACATATTATATATATATATATATAAAATATACAATATTATATATAATATAATACAATGATATATAATATAATATAATATAATATATATATATAATATATATATATATACACACACGCGCGCTGCACACATACACACTGCACACACACGCGCACACACTACAAACACACACATGCACGCGCACACGCACATGCACCACAGTGGGCTCCACCGTACGCATACATCACTGTGGGCTCCATGTGGGGCCCACCGCAATGCTTACATGCCATCCAATCCGTTCATAAGGTCACTCAGACCTGGATGAAGAGAAAATAAAAATTTCATCTTGATCCAAAACTTTTGTGGCCCACAGAAGGATTTCAATGGTAGGCGCTCAATCAACACTGTTTTCTATGATGTGGGCCACTCAAGCATCAGATCGGCCTCATTTTTTTGGAGGGGCCGCCTTAGTGAGGGACTCACCAAATGAACGGCGTGGATAAGACATATACATCATGGTGGGGCCCACGACAGGGGCCGTGGGTGGCTGTCCACCCGACCGTACGTCAACCGCAGGCACGCTGCCTGCGCTGGTAGCAGCAGCAGCGCTGTTGCAAAGTTCTCTTTTTTGGGGGGAAAAACTCTGATTTTGAGGTTTTTCACAGGTGGGGTCTGCATCAGCGAAATCCATACCATCCATTGGATTCCACGACTCGAATCAGGCTAAATGAGACCAATGTTCGAAATATTTCGGGTGCATAAACACATCAGGAGGGTTTTCAAGGGTAAAACATACTATTTTCTAGACTATGGCCTTCTTGAGAGTCAGATTGACCTCATTTTTCGGCTCAACGCCCAATATGGTCCGCTGAATGGGATGGATGGATTGAATATATATATCAAGGTGGGGCCTGCATGAGCCGACCACAAAAGAAAAACCACTTTTCTTCTTTTTTTTTCTTTCACTACTGACATGAGCATACTCACGTCAGTGCACATACCCATGGTAGCCACCCCACAGGGATCCATACCAGGACCCCAGCGTTGAAACGGGGGGTATCTTTCACTCAATCGGCCACTTGAGCTATGGATCAAGGTGTAGGGCCCCACATGCACACCTGGGTGGGCCACATCCTGGATGAGGATGAATGGTTGGGATATCATGTGAACATCATAATGCGTCCCATATGGATGGGATCCACCGATAGATGGCTTTGATGCAAACATCATGGTGGGCCACACATCTTATCATCATCACAACCATACAAGAGGAAAAGATAGAGGAAAAAAAAAGGAAAAGAGAGATCGGATGGTGGTGGAGGGACCCCGCCACTATGGGCCCTCCATGATCACAATACAAACATAAAAGAAAAGTCCCATCACAAGTGGACCTTGTAATAGCAAAACAACGGTGGATCACCCACCTTAGATCTTTTCTTCTTGGCTCCAATGGCTTCTTTGCTCCTTAGCTTCAATCCTAATGGAGGAGATGAGGTTTGGATGGTTGAGATGGGAGATGATGGGGTAGGAAAGTGGGCCACCTTGGAGTTTTGGAAAGGTTGGAGGATTTCTCATACGTATGGGGTTTTTACTTGAGAAAATGAGATGAGAAATGAGAAAGACAGAGAGTTGTAGGGAGATGTGAGGTGATGGGATGATGGAAGAGAGATGGGTGTGTAAGACACCTTTTTGACTTTCGTGGCCTTTTGTGTAAGAAAAGTATGGGCTTGTAAGACCTTTTTTTGACTTTTGTGGTTGCTTGGGTATGGGTGAAAGGTGATGTGTACTTGAGATGTACTTGACATGTGATGTGATGAGATTGATTGATTGATGGGATTGATGTGACATCTCGTAGAGATTCTCTTGGGTTTAGCAACGCGCGACGTTTTCCTCGCATCGAATGTTGGCCCACATCTCTTGACTAGGGTATCGCCTCAGCGCGTGAGTCAAAGCAACGGAATCGTAACAATGGCGCGGTCGTTATGGTAAAGGTCTTGGGTTGAGTCGATACAAGTTGACGGCATATGAATCAGGGTTGCGCGTGAATATCGGTTAAGGGTCGAAGGTTGTCGGGATTCGACTGGTAAGACCGCGAAAATCTACGGAATGGTACGGACTAAGATACGGGTCTTGCAGCTCTCCCCTCCTAATAAAAATTTCATCTTCAAAATTTACACAATCATCGCAACTAGGCATAACTCATGAAGAAGAAGAAACATAACATCACTATATAAAACCAGAAATAGCATACAAAATACATCACATGATCAACCATCAAAGAGATGAGGATATCGCTCTCGAATCTTAGCCTTACGCTCCCAAGAAGCCTCCTCTACAGAATGGTGACCCCACTGAACTTTCACCAACGGAATGACCCTGGTTCTGAGGACCTGCTCCTTCTAATCAAGGATACGGACTGACTGCTCAATGTAAGAAGCATCCTCATGAACCTCCAGCGGCTGCTAATCAATAACGGGAACTATGTCTGACCCACACTTCCTCAACATGGAGACATGAAAAACGTTGTGGACTCCAAACAACTGAGATGACAAGGTAAGCCGATAGGCCATGGCGCCAACGCGCCCAGTGATCTTAAAAGGTCCTATGAATCTCGAGGTAAGCTTGTTCGTCGCTCCAAATCAAAATACACCCTTCATGGGCGAGACCTTAAGATACACATGGTCCCCTACATCAAACTCCAAGGGACGATGTCGACGATCAGTAAAACTCTTCTGTCGGCTCTGAGCTGTGCGTATCCTCTGCCTGATGATGTCAATAGCCTCTGACGTCTCCTACACAAGCTCGGGACCTAGGAGACGATGCTCTCCAACCTTGGTCCAACAACTCTTGATCTGCATGGTCTATCATATAGTGCCTCAAAAGGAGTCATGCCGATGGTCGCTTGATAGCTGTTATTGTACGCGAACTCAGCCAATCACAGATGCTCATCCCAGCTACCCCCGAAATCAATCGCATAAGCCCAAAGCATATCTTCAAGGATCTGGTTGACCCTCTCAGTCTGACCATCGGTCGGCGGATGGTACGCGGTGCTGAGCTGCAAATCAGTCCCCATCGCTCGCTGGAAGCTCTCCCAAAACTGAGACGTGAACCTCGAGTCTCGGTCAAAAATGATCGAGACTGGAACGCCATGCAGTCTCACAATCTCCTCGATGAATAATCTCGCAAGCCGGTCCATAGACCAAGTCGCACACATCGTCAGGAAATGTGTCGACTTCTTCAAATGATCCATAACAACCCAAATGGCATCATGACCTCGCCGAGTCCTCGGCAAACCCATAATGAAATCAATCAACACGTGCTCCCACTTCCACATCGTGATGCTCAACGGCTGCAATAGACTAGGAGGTCTCTGATGATTGGCCTTGACACGCTGGCACGTGTCACACTCAGCCACAAAACTGGCGATCTGGCGCTTCATCCTTGCCCAAAAATACTGTCATCTCATGTCACGATACGTCTTCGTCGAGCCCGGGTGGATAAAAAATCGTGATCGATGTGCCTCGGTCATAAGATCTTTGCGCAACTTTAGAATATCTGGGACACATAATCGGCCTCTGAAGTGAAGTCCACCGTCTGTACCAATCTGCCAATCTGCCAATCTTCCTGACTCTCAGATGTCGCCTCAGCCATATAACTCTGCAACGACTTATCAGCCTGCTGAGCCTCGATCACCCTAGCGACAAGAGAGGGTTGAATCGACAGGCTCGATAACTGTACGATGGAAGACTGCAGGCCAAACTCAAAATCATACACTGTAATATCCTTAAGCATCCACCACTCCTGAATCATCATATGCGCCACTAGGCCTCGTGGCTGATGGCTGAGGGCATCTGCCACCACATTCGTCTTACCCGGGTGGTACTGAAGGTCAAAATCATAGTCTTTCAGGAGCTCCATCCAGCGCCTCTGTCTCATATTCAACTCAGACTGCGAGAAGAGGTACTTCAAGCATTTATGATCGGAGAAGAGCTCGAACCTGACCCCATAAAGATAGTGCCTTCACACCTTCAGTGTGAAGACAACTGCAGCCAGCTCCAGATCATGTGTAGGATAGTTCAGCTCATGGACCTTGAGCTGACGAGACGCGAAGGCCACTGATCTCCTGTGCTGCATCAGGACAGCACCCAACCCAATATGTGAGGCATCAGTGAATACAATAAATCCGTCACTCCTAGAGGGAAGAGTGAGGACAGGAGCGGACGTCAGACGGTCTTTCAACTCCGTAAATGCTCGCTCGCAGGCATCACTCCAAATAAACTCTGCGCCCTTCCGAGTCAACCTGGTCAACGGGGCTGCAATACGAGAAAAACTCTCAATGAAATGTCGATAATAGCCCGCCTGTAACATCCCGAAAATTGGGGGGTCGAGCAAAAACCCAACTCCCGAGTTCCAAAATGTTATTTATGCATCATAGATATGTATGATTGAATGTTGTTTGTGATAATGTATTAAACATGAGTGAGATTAAGCTAAAACAGCATATCACGCTCCAGAGACGGTTAAATTTATAAGCGGAAGACTGTGATAGTATGTATAACATATATAAACTGTTGTATGTCTCCAGAGTGTGAATATGTTACCAGGTTATATACATACATGTATACTCCTAAAGTAAACAAAACGAATATACATGAGTGCGCTAAAAATATAAAATGACAAGTGTCAAGGTATCTAATCAACCTCCCTGTAATCCCGTCAATCAGAACACACATGAAGGAGGAATCCTCCTCATCATCATCAAGTCTAGCTCCGCTTCTCGAGCAGCGCATCATCTGCAATCACAAAAAGGGACTGGTGGGTGTCCGAAAACACCATCCCGTAACGTGGGAGTGAGTGATCAACTCAGTGGGATAAGAGAGCAGAGATTAGCATGTTATCAAATCAATCATATGCTAATAGTAAAGCAGTAAATCAAACAATCCTAATACTGTTATTAATGCAATATGACATGATGTGATGTATGTCCTCACCGACGATCTCCCTCATACGGCACCGTCTTACGACCGCGGCATGCCACACTCCCTTAAGTGCTCCACATCTTCCAGGCACATGCAATGTAATTGTAACGCCCTGAAAATCGGGGGTCGTGTATAAACTCAACTCCCGAGTTCTAGACCGTCACTTATACAACAAAAATGGTTATGATTCAATATTGTCTGATTTAAAGCATTCACATGAGAAAAAGTATACCAAAACTGCAATTCATACTTTAGATCCAGTGATAAAAACAAGCGGAAGACTAAACAATGTATATATCACTGTATGGAAAAAAAAAAGTAATCTCATCTGTCTCCAAAGTATGACTACGTCTCTGAGTCTCATATACGTATACATAACAAAAGAATAATGTTCAAAAAAGAAAGTCCCACTGATGTCCCCTCGATCCAGGTCGCCTACGGGAAGCCGTCGTGATACTGCATATACGAGAACTTATCCTGGTCCTCGTCGATCTCTGGCTCCACCTCCTGGATCTCGGCCTCACCTGCATCTACAACAGGGTCTGGTGGGTGTTGCAAATACCATCCCGTAACGTGGGAATGAGTGATCAACTCAGTAGAATCATAGAGCAAAGATTAGTATGTTCACAATTCAATCACGCGATAATAGTAAAGCAGTAAATCAGACAATCCTAATACTGTTGTTAATGCAAGATGATATGACGTGATGTATGCCCTCACCAACGATCACCCTCATGTGGCAACATCTTACGACCGCGGCATGCCACACTCCCTAGAGTGCTCCACATCTTCCAGGCACATGCAATGCTATGGTGATATGATTTTTAAGTTGTTATTAGTCCATTCAAACAGCAGGATTGGGAAACTAAGGTACTTTCCTTGTATCAATCCCAACACAGATCCTGTCTAGGGTCGTCACTCCTAGTAATCTCATACGATGTGTATTTCGTAGGTCACTGCAACGGCTGCCAGGGCTGTTGCTCATACTCGTTGCACCGCTCCCCCATCACCTTATCAATACAGGCCTACCGTACTCTACTGCAACGGAAGGGTCGTTGCCTCCCGTGGACTCAGAATACGCTCGCGGTCACTACAAAGGGCTCGTCGCCTGATCAGTGTAGGCCGACAGCTAGAATATAGTGTCTCATACCACCATAATCTGCTCACGAGTCTAGGTACTAACTGGTCACTACGGGGAGGTTTGTGGCCCCAGCGTAGGCCGACAGCTCGACCACGGTGTCCCATACCACCATGCCCGGCTCATGAGTCGTCATGGATCAAGGTACCACGGTTAACAGGGTTTATAATGGTAAGTTCAGTACCCTAGGTTCAAGCAGTTATGACACATACAAGGTGAACATACATCGGCCAGTCGGGTTACTTGACGGGCTCGACTAGCGCGATCGCATCTCAAGTCGAACGACATGAAGTGTGTAAAACACTTCGCGTGGCCTAACCACTGCCGCCAACTCTAAACACGAATCACGTTCATCGACGCGTCGTTCGTGGCTATGACCAGTCAGCCACGAATTCGCTCGGTTACCGACTGCCTGGACTAAGTCAAGTCCCACACATCTATGGAATCACATTAGAAACATATGCAAAGGTTTTGGAATTGAAATATGATCATGTGAGCATGTTAACACATGTTATAATATTCAACGTAAGCAAATCTTCAACCACATACATTCCATGCATGTAATGCAATCATGCATAAGGTCAACATGTAGGAAATCATTTAGGTCAGCATATTAATCAAGAAATCAATCTCAAACTACTACATAACATCATTTAATTCAATACATACTAATACAAGCATTTATACAAACACATACACTACACACTTAAGTCTACATATAGTATGTCGACCCAAAGTGTGCAACTAGGCGAATCTCTTCGCCAAACTGATTATGCAAGCATTCCTAACTCCCTAATGCGGCGACAAACCATGTCAATCACGTCAGAAAAATATGCATGTAGACCGTACTTCCTACAAATGACTAAAATGCCCTAAATCTCATATTCTTCGTTAATTTACGAAACAGGAAACGGAGAGCATGTTGTACATGTCAAACGGCGATGCCGTCGATAATCTACTATTAAACGACATTGAAAGCATTGTAAACCGTCAATCAAAGCGTCTAAAATCCTCACCTAGTCTCTTACGGTTGCGGGATTTTGAACGGAGCGTGTACGCTTCGTTTACGGCAGTAGGAGAACCTGATTTATGGAATACGTTAGCTAACATGCTAGGAATCTAAGTAAACCCTAAATCAGCAAGTTTTAGGATTATTTTATACCTGAAAAAGGGGAGAAATCACCAGCCAGGTGATTGGGAAGAAGTGCTGAAGCACTAGCAGTCGGCGGCTCGGAAGCGGGAAAATTCCCTTCCAATCTCTCTCTCAAACTCTCTCTCTTTTTCTCCTAGGGTTTGCTATTTTCGGATGGGAGAGGGAAATGAGGGTTTCAACCCCTTTTATAAGCTTAAAAACGCCGAAAATAGGCTCCGGAACGAAGTTTACTTAGTGCCTATCCATTTCGGGGCTGTTTCGGTCCAAAAATTGCTTTCTGGTGGTCCCCTGGTCGATTGCGATCAGACTTAAGCTCATGTGTACCAGATGTAGCTCGTATTAAGTTTTCAGTCTGGCAGGGTTCGCAGATCGCACGTGGCGGACCAGTTTCAGTTCAGCGGTCACCGCACATAGATCAGGGCTGAAAGTCTCATGATAATAAATAGAAATTTTTCCTGATCCGAGGGTGTAATCTGGATGAATTCTGACGGTCAGAACGCTTAATACTGACGCGTCAAGTCGTGTGCCAGATTTGAATTTGAAATTCCAAATCCGTCCCTATTCGCGGTCGCTTCAGTCCGGGTTCAACGAAATAGTCTGTGATTATCGGTTTGACTTGATTTTCAAGATGATTGTCAAGTCCAGCTGGGCGGTTCTAATGGTCTAAGATAGGAGGTATCGGACCTTCGACGCGCGGTCTAAATCCAATACAAAATTTCAATGTGGTCCAGAGAATAAACCTGTTTAGAGTTTGATCCGAGGTTATAGAGTATTGTAGAGTTGTTTGTTCTACTCGATTTGGGTCTTGCAGAACGTATTTAAAGTGATCAGGGACTATTTCCCAGCTACTCTAGCGTTGCGCTAGCTAACTTACGCTTAATTTCCATGGAATTTATTTCTAAGCGATTTCGGGTCGAGTTGGTACTCGAGCTCAAGTACGGATTTTTCACGGGCGTTACAGTAATGGTGATATGATTTTCGAGTTGTTATTAGTCCATTCAAACAACAGGATTGGGAAACTAAGGTACTTCCCTTATATCAATCCCAACATAGATCCTGTCTAGGGTCGTCACTCCTAGTAATCTCATACGATATATGTTTTGTAGGTCACTGCAAGGGCTTCCAGGGCTGTTGTTCGCACTCGTTGCACCGCTCTCCCATCACCTTATCAATACAGGCCTACTGTACTCTACTGCTACTGAAGGGTCGTCGCCTCCCGTGGACTCAGAATACGCTCGCGGTCACTACAAAGGACTCGTCGCCTGATCAGTGTAGGCCGACAGCTAGAATATAGTGTCTCATACCACCATAATCTGCTCACGAGTCTAGGTGCTCACTGGTCACTACGGGGAGATTTGTGGCCCCAGCGTAGGCCGACAGCTCGACCACGGTGTCCCATACCACCATGCCCGGCTCATGAGTCTTCGTGGATCAAGGTACCATGGTTAACAGGGTTTACAATGGTAAGTTCAGTACCCTAGGTTCAAGCAGTTATGACTCATACAGGGTGAACATACAACGGCCAGTCGGGTTACTTGACGGGCTCAACTAGCACGATCGCATCTCAAGTAGAACGACATGAAGTGCGTAAAACACTTCGTGTGGCCTAACCACTGCCGTCAACTCCAGAACACGGCTCGCGTTCATCGACGCGTCGTTCGTGGCTAAGATAAGCCAACCACGAATTCGCTCGGTTACCGACTGCCTGGACTAGGTATAGTCCCAAACACATATGAATTCACATCAGCAATTCATGCAAGGGTATTGGAATTGAAATACAATCATGTGAGCATGTTAACACATGTTATAACATACAACTTAAGTAAATCATCAAGCACATACATTTCATGCATATAATGAAATCATGCATATAGTCAACATGTAGGAAATCATTTACGTCAGCATATTAATTGAGAAATTAGTCTCAAACTAATTCATAACACCATTTAATTCAATACATACTAATACATGCATTTATACAAACACTTACGCTACACACTTAAGTCTACATATAGTATGTCGACCCGAAGTGCGCATTTAGGTGAATCTCTTCGCCAAACTAATTATGCACGTATTCCTAACATTCTAATGTGACAACAAATCATGTCAATCACATCAGCAAAATATGAATGAAATCAGTACTTCCTACAAATGACTAAAATGCCCTAAATCTCATATTCTTCGCCGGTTTACGAAACAAGAAACGGACAGCATGTTGTACATGTCAAACGGCGTTGCCGTCAATAATCTACTATTAAACGACATTGAAAGCTTTGGAAACATTCAATCAAAGCGTCTAAAATCCGCACCTTTTCCCTTATAGGTGTGTGAATTCGAACGGAGTGTATACGCTTCGTCTACGGCGAATAGACAACCTGTTTTACAAGATCCATAAGCTAACATGCTATGGAAATGGAGGAACACCAAATCAACAACTATCTAGGGTATTTTCTTACCTAGAAAGACGGAGAAATCACCGGCAAAGTGATTAAAGTATGTTGCTAAAGCACTTGCAGTAGGTGGCACAAGCAGCAGGAATTTCTCTCCTACTCTCTCTCACAAACTCTCACCTTTTCTCTCTCCCAATCTAGGGTTTTTCTCAAATTCGGATGGGAGAGAGGAGTGAGGGTTTCAACCCCTTTTATAAGCTTAAAAATACCCGAAATAGGCTCGGGAACAAAGTTCACTTGAGGTTTATCCAAATCGGGGCTGTTTCGGTCCAAAAGAGCATTTCTGGAGGTCTCCTGGCCGAACGCGATTAGACTTAAGCTCATGCATACTGGATCTAGCATACATCAAGTTTTCAGTCCGGCAAGGTTCATAGATCGCACGTGGCGGTCCAGTTTCAGTTCAGCAGTCACCGCACGTAGATTAGGTCCGCAAGTCTCATGATATGAAATAAAAAATTTTCCTGATCCGAGGGTGTAATTTGGCTGAATTCTGACGGTCAGAATGCTTAATAATGACACGTCAAGTCGTGTGCCAGATTTGAATTTCAAATTCCAAATCTAACCCTATTCTCACTCTCTTCGGTCCAGGCTCAACGAAATAGCCTGTGAATGTCGGTTGGACTTGATTTTCGAAATGATTGTCAAGTTCAGCTAGGTGGTTCTAACTATCTAAGATAGTAAGTATTGGACTTTCAACGCGCGGTCTAGTTCCAATACAAAGTTTCAAAGTGGTCCAGAGAACAAACCGCCTTAGAGTTTGATCCGAAGTTTTAGAGTATTATAGCACCATGGATTCTACAAGTTTTGGGTCTTGTAGAACGTATTTAAAGTGATCAGGGACTATTTCCCAGCTACTCTAGCGTTGCGCTAGCTTACTTATGCTTAGTTTCTAAAGGAATTAATCCTAAGTGATTTCTTTGGCTATGGAATTGGGTTCTGAGCGATTTTCCAGGTGTTTTAGTTGACCTATTGCCTAAGGACGTCTAATCCCAGGTTGGCCAAAATCTGGGGTGTTACACCGTCAAACTAAGGAAACTACAGATCTCTGTCGCAGTCGTGGGCTGACCCCACTGACGCACTGCCTCAACATTCGAGGGGTCCACTGCGACGCCCTCCTTCGTCACCACGTGACCGAGGAACTTCACCTCCTCCTGCCAGAACTCGCACTTCTCCATCTTCGCATACAGCTGGTGTGCGCGAAGGGTCTGCAAGGTGATCTCCAAATGCTGCTCATGCTCCTCACGGGTCCTCGAATAGATCAAAATGTCGTTGATGAAGACTACAACAAACTGATCGAAATAAGGGCGGAAGACCTCGTTCATCAGCTGCATGAAGACCGTAGGTGCATTGGTCAGTCCAAAGGATATGACCTGGAACTCAAAATGACCGTAACGCGTCCTGAATGCCGTCTTCGGAATGTCCTCATCTCGGACCCGAATCTGATGATAACCGGAACGCAGGTCGATCTTCGAAAAGAACTATGGACCCTGTAGTTGATCGAAAAAATCATCAATCCTCAGGAGCGGGTACTTATTCTTGATCGTGACTTTGTTGAGCTCGCGGTAGTCAACGCAGAGCCTTAACGAGCCATCCTTCTTCTTCACGAAGAGTACCGGTGCTCCCCACGGTGAACTGCTAGGACGGATAAAACCCAACTCACGCAACTCATCCAACTGCTTCTGCAGTTCCCGTAACTCCAATGGTGTCATGCGATACGGGGCCTTCGAAATAGGCGCGGTAGCCGGCCCGAGATCAATCTGAAACTCAGTGAGTCGGCCAGGCGGTAATCCTAGAATCTCCTGGAACACATCGGGAAAATCACAAACCACGGGTAAATGATCGATACAAGTGGCAACAGGCTCCTCAATAGTGCAGGACATCAAGAAAGACAAAGGCTCTCCTCTGGGCTCTGCAACGAACTGGAACTGCGATACGTCGGGTATACAAAATGTGACTGTCCTCGCGGTGCAGTCTAATATGGCATAGTACTCGGCGAGCCAATCCATGCCCAGGATGACATCAAATTCAGACATCGGTAATGCAAACAGATCGACAGGCAGAAAGGTATCCCCAACCAGAACGGGGTAAGATGAGCAAAATCGGCCCAACATTGTAGTCCTCTCTAAGGGAGTCAATACCGATAGACTCTCACAAGAAGACTCCAACAATAAGTCGGTCGATCGGCAGAAGCTCTCGACCACAAAAGAGTGCGATGCACCGGAATCAAACAGTACATGTGCAATGCATGCAGAGACTGAAAGTATACCCTCAACGACTCCTCCAGATGATTGCGGATCCTGCTGAGCCACATAGAATTTAGCCTGACCCAGATGGGGAGGTGCCTGTCCCCTCTGAGCGTGTTGCTGCTTCTGTTGGGGTCATTGAGGCGGTCAAAACTGCTGCGACCTTGGAGGCTGGTGCTGATGCTGCTGCTGAGGTGGCCTCGGTGGTGGGGGCTACTGTCACTGATGCTGTAGGGGTCTCTGCTGCGGCTGTGGTGGAGGCTGCTGTGGAGCCCTCTGCTGCTGCTGGGGGCTGGGACACTCCCATGAACGGTGTCCCGTCGCACCGCACCTAAAACAAGTACCGGTGAACTGTCTCGGAGGTGGTGGTGGAGGTGCTGCTGGTGCTAGGAAGGCTGGGCGACCTGTATGCCTCTACTTCTGTGGTCGACGCTGCTGGGAATCACTGGAAGGAGCCTGCCTCTTCAGGTCTCTCCTCTGACCACGCTCAGACTGAGAACTGGCCCACTCAGCCTCAAAAATTTGGGCCTTCCGCACTACTTCCTCAAAAGTCGGAAGCTCATGCCCAATAACACGGCTGCGAAGGCCGTAACGTAGGCCATCCTCGAATCGACGGGCTCTCCGCTCCTCATCATCAACTAGATATGGTGCAAATCTTGACAGCGCTACAAAGCGAGCTGCATACTGAGCCACTGTCATCTCACCCTGTACCAGGGCCTCGAACTCCAACGCTCGTTGTCATCGGATGTGATCAGGGAAGTACTGTCGGTCAAACTGATCCAAAAAATCCTCCCAAGTCCATACAAAATCAGTACCTGCTGCTCGAGAGACTGACGCCCACCAGTGCTCAGCCTCACCATGGAGAAGAAATACGGCTAGTCGAACTCACCGCTCTGTCGTACATCCCATCGTCTCGAATATCTTCTCCACATCAGTGGGCCATCTATCCACTACTGTCGGGTCTGGCTCACCCTGGAAACGTGGGGGATCAAGCTGTCAAAACTCACGAAGGAGGACACTCGCACGATCCTGCTCTGCCTGTGCCGGTGAAACAACTGGCTGCCTGTCTTGCCCCTGAAGTGCAGCCGTCACAGCCTGTAACATCTGCTGCAAGTGAGAGGCACTCACAGATACGGTCGAGTCCACACCGATCTCTGGTGGAGGGGCAGCATACTTAGGATGGGCAGCAGGAATCTCTGGTGGTGGAACGGGCATCGTAGGTGGTAATGCAGGAGCCGCAGGTGGTGGAGCGGGATCCTCAGGTGGTGGTGTGGGAGTCGATCGGGTAACTCTCCCACACGCCATGTCCTACAGGAAAGAGCGAAGGCGCCTATCAACTTTAAAACTCTCGAAGGCACGCACATTAAGGGTCTGTAACGGGAGATCGCTAAGCTATCCAAACTTCGGGACTAGCCATTCTAAACTCATTGCAAACATGTAATGTCGTTCTCGGTTATTCCCAAGTTATGCTCTGATACCAACTTCTGTCACGCCCCAGACTCAGAAACTAGGCTCACAAAATTCTCAATCGCCGAATTCGGCGTCGACAGCCTTCGTAGAACCCCATTCTCAGCTCCTAGCGCCCATTCGCCAGATTTTGATCCTGGGATGCTACGAGGAGGATTTTCAACGTCATTTTGATTCGTAATAAGCATAACCAAAGGCATAACCCACAAACAACAATCAAAAACTCCATTACATTTCTACTATGATCAAAAACTTTACAAGTACAATGAGCATAAAGGGAAATAAAATGATGAAGAATAAAGACTCCAAAATGATCTGCAAAGCGCTCCTGCCTTAGCGCTGCTGCGCCCCAACGTTACCTGCACGCAACGGTCGTGCATAAGCTTATAGAAAGCTTAGAGGGTGGTGAAAGTGTGTGCACAAGGTAGTAATATGAACATGCAATATCAGAGTAATGCGGAATATGCAGATGGATCCATGTAAAACCATTAGCCATACCAAAGCTATGCGATGCGAGATATGAATGATATCGCCCACCCCAAGGCCATGCGATGTGAAATGCAACTCAAGAATACAAATCCTCATCTAAGTCCACATGTCAATACAGCTCAAATCTAGGATATCACCGGGGTCTAGTACACTCTAAACCGGATCGCCGCCTCATCGCGCACAATAGGGTAGGTGAAAGAGACCTCACTATCCGTCTGCCAATGTCGAGTTCGACTCATCGATAGCGGACCCATTCCTCAAGCTGGTCAAACTCAGCCTAGCTTTGCTCCCTACTCTCAGGCGGGTAAGGCTGCACCCCCTTCCAACTGACCACGACACAGTGGAGAGCGCAACCATCTGGTAATCGGTACTCAACGATCATCTACCCACTCGGTCTAGACGTTGGAGCAACCTCTTGGTAGCATAAGGGTTTAAGGACTTTCACCCAGGGATATCTATAACACCTCATGTAGAATAAAATTTTTAGTATCCAATCCCGCCAACCACGATGCGTTTGTGGAGGCTACGACCCCGATGTCGCTAGGGCGTACAATAACCATATCACACAATGTGAAATGCATGAATCACACTATCCAATCATGCAGTAAATCCTGGGCGTATCGTGCGCTCATGTCGGGCAACACCGCCTAATCAGGAGCCCATAAACAACCTACCCGAAGGCATATGCTATGATTAGTTACCTCTCATATCAAGCATACACATAATGCGTATGATCATGAGTCATGGAACTATACTAAACATGTAATAAAGTAATGAATTACCCATACAACGCAGGTGGGCCTAGATGGCCTACACCCAACAAGTACGGGCCTATCAATGGGCCTTAGGGAGAGTCGTAATGTGGATGTTTAACCAACATTATACTCACAATATGGACGTCAAACCATCATTGCTCCCAAGCCATAGCCCATAGTAAACATCATTACACAAACTATGTTGGGTTCACACATTGCAATGGACCTTAGGTACATCTTATTGGGCCTTCATTACATCAAATGGGCTACATTAGTGGGCCTTACGTTCATCAAATGGGCTGCATTACTGGGCTTCACCAATGGGCCTTAGGTACATTGCAACGGGTCATAACTCATGGGCCTTAGAGTACGTCATAGTGGGTCTAATCACATGGGCCTTATGTGTCTTAAATGGGCCCAATCCCATGGGCTTTATACATATCAAATGGGCCTAAATCATAGGCCTTATATAGATCAAGTGGGCCTAAACCCATAGGCCTTATATAAATCAAATGGGCCTAAATCATAGGCCTTATATGTCAAATGGGCCTAAATCCATAGGCCTTATATAAATCAAATGGGTCTGGTCCCAAGGGCCTTGGGATATATGAAATGGTCCAATCCCATGGGCCTTACATCCACATCAAAGTGGGCCCCAATAAAATATTACAAATACATTAAGATGGACCTCAAATCATGCCAAGATGGGGTCCAGTTGGACTGTGGATCTGGCTCATTCTTTGACTCATTCCATAAAATGATCTTTAAAATGGATGGACAGATTAGATGTAGCACCTGCATCAATGGTGGGGGCCCACATGAAGGCCCACCACCATGTATATTATATATAATAATATATAATCTACATATTATATATATATATATATAATTTACAATATTATATATAATATAATACAATGATATATATATATATATATATATATATATGTAATATAATATATATATACACACACACGCTGCACACATACACACTGCACACACGCACAGACACTACAAACACACACACGCATGCGCACATGCACATGCCCCACAGTGGGCTCCACCGTCCGCTGGACGGGGGAAGTGAAATGCATACATCACTGTAGGCTCCACGTGGGGCCCACCGCAATGCTTACATGCCATCCAATCCGTTCATAAGGTCACTCAGACCTAGATGAAGAGAAAATAAAAATTTCATCTTGATCCAAAACTTCTTTGGCCCACAGAACTATTTCAATGGTAGGCGTTCAATCAACACTATTTTCTATGATGTGGGCCACTCAAGCATCAGATCGGCCTCATTTTTTTGGAGGGGTCGCCTCAATGAGGGACTCACCAAATGAACGGCGTGGATAAGACATATACATCATGGTGGGGCCCACAGCAGGGGCCATGGGTGGCTGTCCGCCTCCCCATGCGTCAACCGCAGGCGCGCTACCTGCGCTGGTAGCAGCAGCAGCACTGTTGTAAAGTTTTCTTTTTTATTTTTTGGAAAAACTCTAATTTTGAGGTTTTTCGCAGGTGGGGTCCGCATCAGAGAAATCCATGTCATCCATTGGATTCCACGACTCGAATCAGGCTAAATGAGACCAATGTTCAAAATATTTTGGGTGTATAAACACATCAGGAGAGTTTTCAAGGGTAAAATATACTATTTGCTAGACTATGGACCGCTTGAGAGTCAGATTGACCTCATTTTCCAGCTCAACGCCTAATATGGTCCGCTGAATGGGATGGATGACATTGATTGAATATATATATCAAGGTAGGGCCTGCATGAGCCGGCCACAAAAGAAAAACCACTTTTCTTCTTTTTTTTTTTCTTTCACTACTGACGTGAGCATACTCACGTCAGTGCATATACCCATGGTAGCCACCCCACAGGGATCCATACCAGGACCCCAGCGTTGAAACGGGGGGTATCTTTCACTCGGTCGGCCACTTGAGCTATGGATTAGGGTGTAGGGCCCCACATGCACACCTGGGTGGGCCACATCTTGGATGAGGATGAACGGTTGGGATATCATGTGAACATCATGATGCGTCCCATATGGATGGGATCCACCGATAAATGGCTTTGATGTAAACATCATGGTGGGCCACACATCTTATCATCATCACAACCATACAAGAGGAAAAGATAGAGGAAGAAAAAAGGAAAAGAGAGATCAGATGGTGGTGGAGGGACCCCGCCACTATGGGCCCTCCATGATCACAATACAAACATAAAAGAAAAGTCTCATCACAAGTGGACCTTGTAATAGCAAAACAACGGTGGATCACCCACCTTAGATCTTTTCTTCTTGGCTCCAATGACTTCTTTGCTCCTTAGCTTCATTCCTAATGGAGGAGATGAGGTTTGGATGGTTGAGATGGGAGATGATGGGGTAGGAAAGTGGGCCACCTTGGAGTTTTGGAAAGCTTAGAGGATTTCTCATACGTATGGGGTTTTTTCTTAAGAAAATGAGATGAGAAATGAGAAAGAGAGAGAGTTGTAGGGAGATGTGAGGTGATGGGGTGATGGAAGAGAGATGGGTGTGTAAGACACCTTTTTAACTTTGGTGGCCTTTTGTGTAAGAAAAACATGGGCTTGTAAGACCTTTTTTTAACTTTTGTGGTTTCTTGGGTGTGGGTGAAAGGTGATGTGTACTTGACATGTGATGTGATGAGATTGATTAATTGATGGGATTGATGTGACATCTCGTAGAGATTCTCTTGAGTTTCGCAACGCACGGCGTTTTCCTTGCACCGAACGTTGGCCCACATCTCTTGACCAGGGTATCGCCTCGGTGCTCGAGTCTCGGCATCGGAATCGCAACGACAGCGCGGTCGCTATGGTAAAGGTCTTGGGTTGAGTCGATACAGGTTGATGGCATATGAATCAGGGTCACGCGTGAATATCGGTTAAGGGTCGAAGGTTGCCAGGATTCGACCGGTAAGTCTGTGGAAATCTATGGAATGGTACGGACTAAGATACGGGTCTTACAATACATACTTTCGCTCATTTGGTAGTAGTTTTAGATCAAACTTTGGAGCATTGGTTGGTAATGACAGAGGTTGCAAGTCCTTGATGGACAAGATTTGAGTGTGCAGTCTCCATCGGTATATACCAATGTCCTGGGTGGTAGTGCTCTCATTATCATCACAAATTTCAGCAAGCACTTTTTCTAAATAAAAAATTTTCAAGTCTTCAAAGACTTTAATCAATTCCTTAGATAGGTTAGGTTCCCCTTCCTCTTCCTCTATCAAGTAGTCCATAAAATTTAGCTCATGGATCTTATTATTATCTTTAGGCTGCTTACATAGATTGAAAATATTAAGCTCTAAGGTCATGTTACCAAAAGATGACTTCATCATTCTATTCCTACAATTGATGATTACATTTGAAGTTTCTAGAAATGAATGACCTAAAATAATGGGAACTTGAGCGCTAACATTTATACATGGTTCAGTGTCTAGTACAATAAAATCCATGGGGAAGTAGAATTACTTCACTTGGACTAACACGTCCTCTAAGATTTCCCTTAGTACGTTAATGGACTGATCAACGAGTTGGAGTGTAATCATGGTTGGTTTAAGCTTGCCTAACCCAATTTATTGGTAAACTGAATAAGGTACTAAGTTGACACTCGCACCCAAATCTAATAAAGCATGCTCAATTTGGAAATTCCTAATAATACAAGGAATTGTGGAATTTCTCGGGTCTTTGTATTTGGGTATGACCCTTTTGTGAATGATACAGCTCACTTTATAGTACACAAGTCCTTAAATATTTAACATATGATGGAATTTGTCTAATGACATCAAGCAGAGGAATATTGACAGTAACCTTTTAGAGCACATCCAACACCTCTTGATATTTCATGGGGATTATCTATTTCTGAAGTCTTGATGGGAACGAAACTGGTGGCTCATGTGTCTTAGTCATTTTATCCTTTTATTGTTGTGGCTCTTAAACCATAGTCGGTTTATCATTCTCTTGAAACGGTGGCTCATCCTCTGATATTTCTACCGGTTGCATTATCTTGTTATCGACCTCTTTTCCACTTCTCAAGGTAATGATGGCCTTAGCTTGTTCATGATGTAGCTCACTTGGATTTGAGTCTCCAATGAAACATGTATTTCTAGGGTTTAGCACAGGTTGAGAATGAAAGACGCCTTTTTCCCTATCATTTAGTTGAGTCCCAATCCTAGCCACGACCGTCTTTAATTCCTACTTTGATAGGATTAGAGACTGATTCATTTGAGATAGAGAGTTCATGAATGGGGTCAATGCATCCTCCACAGATAATTGCTTTGGTGGGGGCACATATGGTGCATTGTTAGATGCCCCAAATAAGTTATTTTATGGAGGCTTTTGAGGTGCATTGGGTGCATTAATTTATGGTCCAATCCTCCAACTAAAATTAGGATGGTTATGCCAATTTGGATTGTACGTATTTCCCATTGGTTGCACAACTGGCCTTTGATAGTTATTTATAGCATTTACTTACCCAAGCTCATGCATGATATCTTGTACAACTAAGATTGTTGGACAATCCTTTGTGTCATGGTTGACACCACCACAAATGGTGTAAAAATTACCTAAGGAGGTGTTTTCTTTAATCATATCAACCTTCCTAATTTCCAAAGCTTCGAACTTTCTAGCCTATGCAGCGAATTTTGCATTAAGGATGTCTTCCTCTCTTAGGACATAAATCTTCATTTTCTCTTCAGGACTGGGTCTAGTTTGGTCCGGTTTAGCAGAGACATCGCATGTCTGAGTATTCTCTGCTAACATGTTGTAAGACCCGTATCATAGTCCATACCGTTTCGTAGGCTTCCACAGTCCTCCCGGTCGAATTTTGGCAACCCTCGACCTGTATCCGACTTTTACGCGTGATCCTACACCGAGTCCTGCATACCGAAGTCGGCTCAACCTGAAACTTGTACCCTAGTGACTGCACCATCACCGCAGTTCCAACACCGTGTCTTACGCATCGATGCAATACCCAGGCTAGGAGATGTGGGCCCTCGTTCATTTCAAAGAAACGTCACGCGTTCCGAATTCTGAGAGGATCTCTACAACATGTCCCATCAATCAAATACACCCTCCATACCCAATGCCACCTCACCCTATCACAAGTACAAGCAACCATTACCTCTTTTCCCCAAGTTAACTCTCCCCACCCATTCCACCTTTACACAAATTTCAACCCAACCCATGCTTTCCCATTCCCATCCCTTACAACAACCATTCTATCCATCCATTTTCATCCATCATCTCTCTCTCTCTCTCTCTCTCTCTCTCTCTCATTTCTATCTTCACTCTCCAACACCAAGAGAAACACCCAAACGTTCAAGATCTCCAAGCCTTCCAAAAATAACAAGTGTGGCCCATTTTCCCACCCTCTCATCTCCTATCTCAACCATTCATTCTTAATTAACCTCCATCAAAATTGAAGACAAGGAACATTGGAGTCTAAGGAGCTAAAGAAGAAGGCCGATAGGTGGGTGATCCACCCTTGATTCCTATTTTAGAGCCCACTCATGCTGGGACCCATTTTGATGTATGTGTCTAATAAAAAAGGGGCCCATTGTGGCGAGGTCCCTTCGCTACATCATCTCTCTCTCTCTCTCTCTCTCTCTCTCTCTCTCTCTCTCTCTCTCCCTCTCTCTCTCTCCCTCTCTCTCTCCCTCTCTCTCTCTCTCTTTTCTTTTAGGTGGTGATGATGATGTGAGTGGCCCACATATGGCGTATGTATTATATCCATACCATCTACTTTAAGATATATGGACCCCACCATGATGAATGGATTAGATCCATATCATCGGGCCACGTGTATATGGGGCCACCTCGGAGTATGTGGTTGGTGGGCCACATGTGCATGGACCCCACGTTGATGAATGTAGTATATCTATTCATGGGACGTGCTGGAGTGTAAAGCACTACAAAAAAAAAGAAAAAAAAAGAAAAAGAATATATAACATACATATATTATAAGATATATAGTTATATACATATTATAAATGTGATGGTGGGCCTCACGTGGGAACCCCCCTTTGCATCCCTTGAATAAAGGTCGTCCGTTACTGGATGGCCAGCAGCACTAGCTATTGTAGTGGTGTTGGTAAATAAATAAATAAATTAAATAAATAATATTTATATATAATATATATTTCATAGTGGGCCACACCACGTGGCCCCCACCTTAATGGAAATGTTGAATATCCACCGTTCATCTGGGTGGTCCACCGTGATATATATGTTTCACCATCCATTCATTTCATCTGGATGAGATTGGAGAATCCCCCCATGATGCATGTTTTGCATTCCACGCCATCCATTTAATTGGTGGGTCACACGTATGTGGACCCCACCATGAGATAAGTGTTATATCCCTACCGTCCATCTAATTGGTGCGGTGCCCAGTTATCCCACCCAACAGCTATTGCTGCTGTATTTGGTCAGTAATTCGGTGGGGCCCACTGATGTATATGTTACATCTGAACCGTCCATCCTTTTGGCTAACTCGCCTTAAGGTTTGAGACTAAAATTAAGACAGATCTAGTTATCAAGTGGACCACACTATAGAGAACAATGGGTTTGAATGTCCACCATGGAAACCCCTTCGGTTCCAGAGTTTTGGACTAATATGATATTTGTTTTTCCTCTAAATCCAGGTCTTTGTGACCTTATGAACAGACTGGATGGGAAATAAACCCTATGGTAGGGCCCACTGGAAATGTAACTGTGGAAATCATTATCACCACTGCCATTTGTGTTATGGTCCAGATGATCCTTTGGATATGATTCACTTTTTTATAATGCCCTAAAATGATCTCTAGCAATGAATGAATGGTGTATTGGAATCGGTCCATTTGATCAGTCCCTTCAACTCGGCCCATTCAACTTAGCCCATTTGATTCAGCCCATTTGAATTGGCTCATTTGATTTGGCCCATATGATTCGGTCAATTTGATTCAGCCCATTTGATATGGCCCGATGTTATATATATATATATATATATATATATATATATATATATATATATATTGGCCAATGAGTGAGGCCGAATGTGATGCTTATATGCCTCATAAGAGAGGACCATGATGATGTATATTAGGCCCTTGTATGAGGTCATGGGCCCATTATATGATTGGCCTTATGAGCTGTATTCCTTGGGAACAATGTTGGTTAAAGGTCCACATTGATGGACAATGATGGTTGGACGTCCACATTGCGACCTTCCCTTTGGCCTTATTAGGCCCATTCTCATCATTCTCTAGTGGGTTAGTCTAAATGCTTGGGCCTCATTGATTTTAATTGATCTATCATCGGCTGTCCATCTATGGACCCCGCCTTGCGTCGAGGTTGATTATCGATGCCGATTATCAGTGCCGATTGCTGATACCAGCTACTGTTGCCTATTATGAGTTTGTGACAGCATAGCATCATGATACATGCCCATACGTATCATTTGTATGTTTCTTATGAGATGTGATTGGCCATTGCATATGCCATAGTGCAGGTGGTTTATGAGACTCTCTGATAAGCGGAGTTATCCCACATGAGCACATGGTATGTGTATGATTGATGCATGATTACACCACATGACTTATGCACTATGCATTTGTGTGATTGTAATTACTGTATGCCCCACTGACATCAAGGCCATAGCCTCCATGTAGACATCATGGATGGCCAGATTGGACACTGAAAATATTATAACTAGCATCGGGGCACTATAGATGTCTCTGGGTGAAAATCCCTAAATCCGATTGTACTAGAGGATGACTCCAACATCGAGATTGAGTGGATACATGAGCGTATGAGGGCTGTATATCAGTAGGCCATGTCTCCCACTGTATCATGATCAGTTGGAAAGGGGTGTGACCTAATCCGCCTGAGTGAGGGGACAATATCTAGGTTGAATTTGACCAGCTTGAGAAATGAGTCCGCTATCGACGAGTCGGGCCCAATATTGGCAGGCGAGTAGTGAGGTCTCTTCCACTTACCCATTTGTGCAGTCGAATAGGGGCGGCAAGCTGGCGTAGAGTGAACTAGACCCTGATGATTGTCTAGTGTGAGAATTGTACTGATATTCGATGCTTCAATGATTAGTTGTATTGATATGTGGATTCGGATGAGGATTGGTGTGCTTGAGTTACATCTTAAATCGCATGGCCTTGGTATGGCTGACCTCATTCACTCCTTGCATCCCATGGTCTTGATATTGCCAATAGCACTCATGCCCTGCATCGCATAGCCTTTGTACGGCTAATGACATTCATCGACTTACTAACATTTTCGCATTACTCTAATATTACAAACTTTTATTTCTACTATATGTACATACTTTCACCACCCTCTAAGCTTTTTATAAGCTTATGCACGACCGTTGCATGCAGGTGACGTTAGGAAGTAGCAATTTAGGAGCAGGAGTATGCTGCAAAGCTTCTAGAGTTTTGGCTTTATTATCACTATATTTCCCTTTATGTGCATTGTACTCAAAGGCTTTTATCATAGTGGATTTGTGATGATGTTGTTGGTTGTTGTTTGTAGGTTATACTTATGGTTATGATTATTACGAATAGAAAAACATGTTTGAAATCCTCCTTGTAGAATCCCAGGATTGAAACCTAGTGTATGGGTGCTGGGAGCCGACACTGAGGTACTATGAAGGCTGTCGGCGCCAGATTCGGAGATCGGGAATTCTGTGAGCCCAGTTTTCGAGTTTGAGGCGTGACACATGTCTATAAAATCTCAAGCCTCATTATGATCTTTATGAAGAAAGGTTCCACCATACATTATCTCTATGAACTGATAAGCATTCATGGTGAGCCCCTTTCGGAACACTTCAATCAAGTGTTATGGTTCATAACCATGATGTGAGCAAGTGAGTAGGTCTTTGAAGCGCTCCCAATCATAGAAACATAGTTCAATCCCCTTTTAGGAGAACAACATGATTTCCTGTTTCAGTGCATTTGTTTTGTGTGGGAAAGAATTTTTTTTCAAAAACTCTCTACTTAAGGCTTGCCATGTAGTGATGGTATGAGGTCTTAGAGAGTTGAGCCATGCTTTGGTTCGTTCCTTTAGAGAAAATGAGAATACCCTAAGTTTGAGTGCATCCCTATTGCCATCGTTTACTTGTAATGTTGCAATCACTTCCTCAAAGTCTTTGAGGTGCAAGTATGGGCTTTTAGAATCCAAGCCATGAAATTTAGGAATTAATTGAATCACACCTAGTTTAAAATCAATGTTCCCTTTCTGAGCAGGAAACATAATGCAAGATGGTAAAGTTGATCTCTCAAGGTGTAGATGTTTACATAAAGTCCGTCGTTGGTGTAACACATTCCTATGAACTTCATTCTCATCCTTAAGAGGAGGATTCCGTTGATTTTCTCTGTTTTGGATTGAAGTTGGATTTGACAGATTTGGATTTGTATTATCAACTGGGTTTGCCATGGAATCTAAGTGGTGTTGACTACCTCTCCTAAATAAATGATCAAGGCCTGGAACTAGTCCACCTTCGGAGGAGAGTCGATTGTTTTGATCCTTACTCCAATGGGACATAAACCATCCACACCATACAACCAAAATCAAAACTTTAAATTGCAAGTAGGATTCTTAGGGTAAAAATAAAAATTTATCCAACAACCTAGGTGACAGAGTTGACTATAAGGGTTCAAACCACAAAGAAAAATAAATCAACAACCTGAATAATAGAGCCGACCATAAGGGTTCAAACAACAAAGAAAAATAAATAAAAAGAAAGTAAAACTAATGTAGAAATTAAACTATGTTAATCTAAAAAATAGATTCAGTGGATGATCTTTATGATCAAACAACAACTGTAGGACAACCATAACACTTGGGTGATAAAATCCCAAGCAGGAGAAACCTTATGTCACAGTTAGTGTTTGAAAGACCCAACTGAATTTACTTTCAAAGTAAAATAGAAAATCTATAGAGATTTTGAAGGTTTTAGAAAAGAACTTACCTTAACTATTTTGTAGAGATCTAATCTATCTCCGTCTCTCATGGGCAACGGTACCAAAAAATTGATTGTTTGCCTCAAAGTGTAGAGGTTCGTAAGTAATATCCTGTAAATACAGGGTCGATTCCATAGGGAGATGATCTATGAGAATGAGAAAATCAAATGCAAAATTAATTAAGTAATGGAAATTAAACAAATGAAATGATTTTTAAAGTTTCGAAGGTATGAGATTTAATAGAATTATAATAACACTCAAGCTTCAAAGTTTCACATGTCATGCCCCAAACTCGGAAACCGAGCTCACAAAATTTTTGATCGTTGAATCCGACGCTGACATCCTCCATAGTATCCCATTATCAGCTCTTAACACCCATATGCTAGATTTCGATCCTGGGATCCCGCAAGGAGGATTTTTCAGTATGAATTTTTTTGAATGATTAATCTATTTAGGTGGTTACACATTTTGTACATGGTATCAACGCATATAGAAGAGACGAACCTGTTCGACATGTCACACATGATATGGTGCACCAACTCAACAGTAATGAAGGAAATAATACCAAATTCCAATAGCTCTTGTATGCATCCTGAAAAAGTGTAAGTCATACGTATGTGCAAACCACAGCTCATGAGTCGACTGTGTGCCAGGAGTAAAACACGTCTTATCAGGGTGCTCTCTTAAAGACGTCCAAAACAACCATATGCATGTTATCAACCAATCATGTTATCATAGGTGAGTAGGTTATCAATCAAGCATGGCGTATAACTATATAGGTTATCATGAACATGACATCAATAATAGGCATGTCACTTAACAAGCGACCATGAATCATTAAAATAAACAATCATCATGAACAAGATAATCAATTTTATTTTCTACTATATGACATACGATGGAAAGGTAATGGCAAGGCTAACATGTAATCATTCGAGTATAAGGACATAAAAACTAAATGTCATATGCTGAGGATGCAATGCAATATGCAAATCCCGAAGAATCCATAAATATGTGGGATAAGGTCCTGTCTACACTGTGTGCACAGTAGCTTGCTAGCACAATAGCCTACTAACCAATGGTAGCTCGTTAAGCCCTGCCCACATTAGCGTCCGCCTACTTGTACCCACCCACATGTGACCACAGTGATGGGGGTCACAATATGTCATATGCAGAAGATATAATGCAGTATGCAATGCAAAAGAAATGACAAGGCTGAGGTGTGTAGTTGGGATGATAGTAAGTGGTATCGCAAGCTGTGGGGTTCATCACAAGGGACTTTTATACAAATCAGTCCCATACTTAAATTTGGATAGCTAAACTTAATGTGGTAAACTCCTAATCTCAGGTTGGTCGCATGCCCCAACCGAAATCCTAGCCATTGCGAAGGTACACATAATGATTTGGTTGCATAGTACCAGCTCGAGTGAATAATGAATGAATGAATGAATGAGTCAAATGCTGAGTACACAACTCCTGCTTAGTAAGTTCACATATAAGTATCGTACATCTCTGGAATTATCACTGGGGTTTAGTACAATGTTGTCAGCCATAACAGGGCTATACGATCTAAGGCCTATGTGGCCAACGTCATATGCAAGGTGCAATCACAAGTTATGCCATTCCTCATTTGAATCCATATATCAGTACAGTTCTTCTCTGGACAATCACCGAGGTCTAGTACGCTCCAAATGGCACTGCCCCTCTCGAAGGTGTGTAGTCCAAGTGAGCATAAGAGATCTCACTATTCGCCTGACCAATATTCTGCCAATACCTATCTGACACGTTGATAGCAAACCCATTTACAAGCTGGTCAGACCCAGCCTAACATTGTCCCCTTCCCTCCGCTGGGTAAGGCCACACCCTCTACTAGGCCCATATTCTAGACTGTACCATTTCGTAGGCTTTCGCCGTCCTCCTGGTCGAATTTCAATAACTAGCAACTTGTAATCAGCATTTACACGCGACCCTAGGTCGCATCTCGTATATCAGAGTTGACTTAACGTGAAACTTGTACCCTAACGACCGCACCGTCATGGCAGTTCCACCACCGCATCTCATGCGCCGATGGATACCCTGGCCAGGAGTTGTGGCCCCACATTTATCTCAAGGAAAACACCCCACATTGTAAATCACAAGAATCTATTAAATTAATCACATCAATCAAGTCAAGTACAACAAGCACAACACTCATGCCTCTCTTACCAATAAGGCATGACACCCCTCTCTCTCCCATCCCCAAAGTCAACCTTCCTTACAACAACCCATCCCTTGCTCCTTACATCTCCTCTCTCTCTCTCTCTCTCTCTCTCTCTCTCTCTCTCTCTCTCATTTTCTCATTCCATTTAAGAAATTCTCAAGGAGAGGAAACGTCCATGAGAGAGAGCTAAGAGTGTACCCACCTTCCTAGCCCCACATCTTTCATCCTAGCCCTTCAAACTTCATCATCCTCCATCAAAATCGAAGCTTAGGAGCTAAGAAGTCCATGGAGCCTAGAAGAAGCAAAATTGGTGGGTGATCCACTGTTGATTTTCATTTGAGGGCCCACTTATGATGGGACCCACTTTGATGTATGTGTTGTGATCTAGGAGGGGCCCATAGTGGCAGGTTCCCTCCACTACTCTCTCTCTCTCTCTCTCTCTCTCTCTCTCTCTCTCTCTCTCTCTCTCTCTCTCCCTCTCTTTTATTTCTTGATGGTAATGTCGCTGTGTGGTCCACCAGGATGGATCCCACCATGATGAATGTATTTTATCCATGCCGTCCGTCGAGTGGGTCCACCTCGTAGTCCTTTTGGACGGACCTGATTGGAGGAAAAACACAAATATCATCTTATCCAAAACTAGTGGGCCACCCCGATATGGACCCACCTGGTTCATGTATTCTATCCAGGACGTTCATGGCCCACCACGATGTACGTGTAAACCCATGCCATCCAGACCCATGGATGGTGGTACCCTCTATGATAGATGTGTTCCAATGCACACCATCCGTCTAACGTCATCTGCTGGACGCTGGACCTCTTTAACAATAAAGGTAAATAAATAATAATAATAATAATAATATAATATATATGTAAATGTATATATATTATATACATGGTGGGTCTCATGTGGGACCCAAGTTGATGTATATGTGTGTGTGTGTGTGGCAAGCCCCATGTGGGACCCACGTTGATGTATGTGTGTGTGTGTGTGTGTATAGTGTATATATGTGGTGGGCCCCATGTGGGACCCATGTTGATGTATTTTCATTTGCACCGTCCCACTGGATCGTGCTTGTGAAACCCAACATGATGTATGTAAATATTCAGGCTATCCGTCCATTCTCTTGGACTGGTGGGCCACATGTGTGGACCCACCTTTAATGGATGCTTATCATCTCTGCTGTCCATCTGGATGGCAGGTCCCATGCAATCGTCCAACTATTGTATCAACGATAACAAGTTTTGTGGGCCCTACCTTAATATATGTGTTTTGTATCCACACCGTCTAGATCTGGACGATGATGTGTGGGCTGGCCGTGATGTATGGGTCTGATCCACACCATTTAACACTTTGGACAGTGGGGACCACCTTAAATATGTGATGTATATCTAGTCCGTTGATTTCAGCCGGACATGGGACTCCCATGTGTTTTCAACCATGCCGTCCATTTGATTTCTAGATGTGTGTGGGCCCACCTAGATGTATGTATTTTGTATTCACACTGTCTATTCATGTGGCCCCCACGTGATGTACGAGTTTTATCCAAGTTGTCCATTGATGGGCCCATTTGGAATGAGTAGGGCCCAACCCATTAGATGTATTTGAGGCCCAGGTAAGAGGCCCACTATGTATGTGTGAGGCCCACTTGATGTATTGAGGCCCATTGTGAGACCCATTAATGTATATGAAGTCCATTAGTGCTACCCATTAATGTGGCCCACTTGATATATATGAGGCCCATTGGTGCGACCCATTGATGTGGCCCACTTGATGTATATGAGGCCCATTGGTGCTGCCCATTAATGTGACCCACTTAATGTATATGAAGCCCATTGGTGTGACCCATTGATGCGGCCAACTTGATGTATTTGAGGCCTATTGGTGCAACCCATTGATGCGGCCCACTTGATATATATGAGGCCCATTGGTGAGGCCCATTGGTGCGACCCATTGATGTGGCCAACTTGATGTATATGAAGCCCATTGGTGCGACCCATTGATGTGGCCCACTTGATGTATATGAGGCCCATTGGTGTGTCCCATTGATGTGGCCCACTTGACGTATATGAGGCCCATTGGTGTGGCCCATTAATGCAACCAACTTGATGTATATGAGGCCCATTGGTGCAACCCATATGATGAGGCTTGGAATGATGTATTTGAGGCCCATGACTAAGGCCTAATGTGATGTATATATGACCAATGATCAAGGCCCCATGTGATGCATATGTGGCCCGTGAGTGAGGCCCGTAGTGATGTGTATTAGGCCTTTGAGAGACACCCATGGTGTTGTATATTAGACCATTATGTGAGGCTATGGGCCCCATTATATGTTTGACCCTATGAGGGACACTCCTTGGGAACAATGTTGGTTAAATGTCCACATTGATGGGCAATGATGGTTAAATGTCCACATTATGACCTTCTCTTAGCCCTTGTTCAGTCCATTCTCATCGAGGCTGAATGTCGAGGCCGATTCTTAAGGCCGATTGCTGAGGACGATTATCGAGGCTGATTGTCAAGGCCGATTGTTGAGGCTGATTCTTGAGGCCAATTGTCGAGGCCGATTATTGAGGTCGATTATCAGTACCGGTTATCGATACCGATTATGAGTATGTGATAGCATAACATCATGATATATGCCTATACGCATCATCTGCATGTTTATTATGAGACGTGATTGATCATTGCATATGCCATAGGGCAGGTTATTTATGGGACTCTCTGAGAGATGGAGTTGCCTACATGAGCACATGGTACGTGTAGGATTGATGCATGACTGGATGGTATGACTCATGCATCTCACATTTTGTGATATGACCACCATATGCACTAGCGACATCAGGGTCGTGGCCTCCACAGGCTTATCATGGATGTCTAGATGTGACACCAAAAATATTTGGTTCAAGCATACGAGTGTCATAGATGTCCCTGAGTAAAAATCTCTAAACCTACATGGCCAGGACACGCCTCGACATTTAGACCAAGTGGATATATATGAGCGCATGAGGGCCGTATACCAGTAGACCACGTCTCCCACTATGTCGTGGTCGGTTGGGAAGGGGTGTGACCTTACCCGCCTGAGTGAGGGGGAAATATCTAGCTTAAATTTGACCATCTTGAAGAATGGGTTCGCTATTAACGATTTGGGTACGATATTGGCAAGAGGATAGTGAGGTCTCTTCCACTTACCTAGTTGTGTGCTCGGATAGGGGTAGTAAGCTAGTGTATAGTGTAATAGACCCCGGTGATGATCCCAGAGTGTATAGTACTGATATGTGAAATTATTGAGCAGGAGTTGTATACTCATCCATTCACTATCCACTAGGATTGGTGGTGCGCAACTATTTGTTATATGTACCTTCATAATGGCCAGGATTTCGATTGGGGCGCGTGACTAACTTGAGATCAAGAGTTTACCACATTGAGTCTGACTATCTGAATTTAAGTATGAGACTAGTTTGGATATAAGTCCCATGTGGTGGACCCCGTACCCTACGATATTATGTATTATCATCCCAACTTCACACTTCAACTTGGTCATTTCATTTACATCGCATATTGCATTGCATCCTCAGCACATAACATTTGGTTTACTGTACTTCTGTATTGCATAACCTAATTAAGGTTAACAGTATTCGTGGACTCGATATCAGATATTTGGCTTACTATGTCTCCACATTGCATAACTGATCTACATTGCTTCCTCAATATATGATATTAACTTTTTATATTTTTACATCGCATAGCCTGGATAAGACTGATGGTATTCATGAACTTGCCAGCATGTTTCTGCATTACTCTGATATTGTACGATTTATGGATTGTCAGCATTTTTACTTACTCTAATATCTATATACTTGGCATGTGCATCGTATATAATTACACCACCCTCTAAGCTTTCTATAAGCTTATGCACGACAGATGAGTACAGGTGGCGTTAGGTTGTAGCAGCATTGAGCTTGGAGCAAGTAGCTATCTTTTGGAGCTTCGATCTTTGATATTTGTATTTCCCTTTCAATATTGTATTCAACTATTTATGTTAGTGGATATGTAATAATGATGTTGCCTTGTGATTAGGGTATACTTGTGGTTATGCTTCTTATGAGATAATGTGTAATGAAAAATCCTACTTGTAGGATCCTAAGATTGGAACCTGGTGTATGGGCACTGGGACTCGAGAATGTGGTTCTACGGAGGCTGTCGGTGCCAGATTCAGCGATTGAAAATTTTGTGAGCTCGGTTTCTGAGTTTGGGACATGACACCCCCTTCCAACCTACAACGACACAATGGGAGATGCGACTTAATGGTATTCGGTACTCGTGTGCTTATACATTCACTTGGACTCAACATTGGAGCATCCTCTTAGTACCATAAGGGTTTAGGGACTTTCACTCAGGGACATCTATGGCGTCCCATGTAGAACCAAAACATTTTTGGTGTCTAATGTCGTCCACAATATGCCTATGGAGGCCTCAGCCCTGATGTAGCTAGGGTGAACAAAAATCATATCACACAAATGTAAGATGTATAAGTCATACAATTCAGTCATGCATCAATCCTACGTGTGCTGCACGCTCATGTGGGGTAACTCTGTCTCTTAGGGAGTCCCAAAAATAACTAGCCCAATGGCATATGTCATGGTCAATCACTCCTCATAATAAGCATGCAAATGATACGTATGGGCATGAAATATGGTGTATGCCATGCATGATTACCAATCATAACAATGATTAGCCTCACACAATAACAATGGGCCTCATACATGGTAATGAGCCTCATCCAGCCACAATGGCCCTCATACAATCACAACAGGTCTCGCACAATGGGCCTTATATAATCACAATGTGCCTTATACCATCACAATGGGCCTCCTACAATCACAATAAGCCTTATATAATCACAACGAGCCTCAACCAATGGGCTTCATACAATCACAATAGGCCTCATACCATCACAATGGGCCTCCTACAATCATAATGGGCCTCATACAATCACAATGTGCCTTGTACGATGGGCCTCATACAATCATAATGGGCCTCATAGAATCATAATGAGCCTTATATAATCATAACGGGCCTCGCATAATGGGCCTCATACAATCACAATGGGCCTACATATCACAACGGTCCTGCATATCACAATGGGCCTAGTTATCACAACGGTCCTATATATCATGGCCACGAGATGGGTTCCAAGGTTTGAGTAGTACTACAGGGTATGGTGGAAAGCATTATTCTCAATAAGGGCCTAATAAGGGGAAAATAGAAATGGGCTTAACAATGGGCTTTAGAGAGTTTGTAACGTGGACATTTAACCATCATTGCTCCTAAAGTGTGGCCCGCCTTAAATTCTAACTTACAATGGGGAATGGGCTTAGCAAAGGACCCTAGGGAGTTTACAATGTGGACATTTAACCACCATTGTATCCTAGAATGTGGCCCGCTATAGAGACTATCTCACAATGGGGCTCATGGCCCTTAAACTTACTAGAAAAATGGATAGGCATCATAAACATTATCATATACATCATGGTGGGATCAACATCATAATTGGGCCTTACATAAGAGTCTCATATATCACAATGGGCCTCATCACATGGACCTCATATACATCACAATGGGTCTCATCACATGGGCCTCATCACATCACAATGGGCCTCATCCCATATGCCTCATATACATCACAATGAGCATCATCACATAGGTCTTATATACATCACAATGGGCCTCATCCCATAGGCCTCATATACATTACGATGGGTCTCATCACAGGGGACTTATATACATCGCAATGGGCCTCACCACACAAGCCTTATACACATCACAATGGGCCTCACACAAGGGCCTCACAGACATCACATTGGGTCTCATCAAATGGGCCTCATATACATCACAATGGGCCTCTACAAGGGCCTCACATGCATCTCATTGCACCTCATCACATAGAAGGTAAGGCCCATACAAGATAGCCCATACTAGATGGCCCACTTAAGATTTTGAGCCCAATAACACCTGAGAGTTATTTTTCAGAGTTTAGATACTGCATGAAATGCTTTGGGAAGGTGGTGGACCCCATTGAAGTGGCCCCGCAAAAATTTTACATCAAATAGATTTTTGTGGTATGTTGGTTCTAGGCCATTTTAGAGTCAGATTCATTATCATGTGGGGCCTACATATGGTGAAAGAGAGTAACCTCCTGGTAGATCTATGTATGGGCTTTACAAATTATATGGCAGGACTCATTGGTTGAGTGAGTACAATTTACGGTGATGGCCCAAACATGGGTACTTGGAGAAACCGTGCGGGAAATATAGTGCAGAATTAGTTTTGGCCCAATTTTAAGTATATCTCAAGATCACAAGGGACCACATTTCAGTGTGCCATCAGGTGCCCATTGTTTTAATATATATGCACTTCAAAAATTATAAGTTGGGACCAACTGGTTGTGCACAGATAATATTTGGTATGGGGCCAAACATATGTACTTTGATTTTCTGCACAACCATGCCCGACCACATTTTGGGATCCACTCCCTGATCATGTGGGGTCTGATTTGGCCCAATTAAAATATTATTTATCTATTCATTAGTGTAGGTTAGAGGTTCCAAGCGGTGGCCTACTCAAACCTCCAGCGTGTGGTCCACTACAGAGGCCCAAAGTTGGTACAAAACACAAATAATCAGACAATTTTCAGAAATGAGGTCTGTCACAACTTAGGGCCCAATTTCCAAACACTTAGGGATCATTCCTGACATAAAGATAGGACATCCCAGCTCACTTATATAATTATTAAACATCCCCCAAAGTGGGACCCTTAACTATAGAGTGTGGGGCCCATTACAAGGTGTCAAAGAGGCCTACATGCAGTACAGTTAAGTACTTAGAAAATTTTCAACAAACAAAAAGTGTAAAGGGAATGAAATCGATCCAATGGCAAGTTGTGCCCACATACTAGCAAACCATATATAAGAGACACACAAAAATATACATGGGTTCCTAGATTGGATGAACTAATAAAATGCATAAATCACAAGTGATCTCACACCCAAGTGGGTCAATAAGCGGATAATTGTTATGTATAACATAGATCCAACATATTCATCAAGTAACACATGAAATATATATTGATGAAATTTCTATGATTAGATTCTATGTTGGAAGATCTGATCCAATGGATGGTTTGGGAATAAGTCGTTCAGGCCGTTTATAGGTTTCCAACCATACAGAGCCTTGGATCCATTTGGACCACACATAGAAATTTAAGATTTGTCCTTATAGAAGTATCTATCGATCTAGAATTTCTAAATTTATCATGAAAGAATCTGACCATAGGGACCATACATATGATTATTAAATATATCAAGTTAAGAACAAATATCAAATACTTCTGACCATTGGAATCACGGATATGACCTAAACAAGAATGGTCATAATAAGCTCTTAAATGCATCTTTCATATAAGGCCAAGATCTCAGCCGTCCGAACTCCGATTGAGGCTTATTATATACCATTGGAAAGATGGTTTGATTTTACCATTGAAAAGCTAGTTTGAGTTTTTACAAATCCAATGGAAAATATAATTTTAATACATTCATTAAAAGATTTAAAAATGGGTCCACGTAGGCAAATCAAAATCTTGCATGTGCTGCTGGACAACAGCCAAGTAAACTTGATGTTACGGATGATTGGACCATTGGATGGCTATGAAATTTGGTCCATGGTTAGCTTATATTGTGATGCATAATATCTCCGAGTTTTAACTCAGATCTTAGTACGATTGATTTTATATGATTTTTAGAACTTGCTGTCTAGAAACAAAAACAGGATTACAAATGAAGAGTGTAGATATGATGTTCATCATGATGGACCATACTGACATAGGACACTTTGCTTACCTCTATAGATATAAATACATGCACACAAGAACTCCACACCAGTGGAGCCCACACATATCATGAAAATAAAAGGGAAAGAAAGATGAGGATGAGGAAGATGGAAGGAGCGGTGTAGACTCAATTCAATGGATGGATGGTTGGATGATGATGTGTGGTCCACTCCCTCTTAATCAATGGTGGCCACACCTTGGCCCCACTCTCTCTTAAAATCTCAAAAATTTTCTAAGTATATAAAAATAATAAGTGCAAGAAAGCTCCTACTCTTATATAGTGAATTGTGGGTTGAGGTGGCAAAATGATGTGGCAAGTTCATGAGATTTCATTGGTGCTAAAAGTGGGGTGGAATGTGATGTATGGTATGGGTAGTGGATGGATGAGGTGGATGGTGCTAAGCATGCATTGGCCAAGGTGGAAGAAACCTAAACATGCATTGGCTAATGGATGAATAAGGGTTATGGGTTGCAGGTGATGCATGGTGGATGATGAAGTGGAGTCTTGCAATTGGTTGTTTGAAGTGATGTGACACAATTCAAGTCATGCATTGGATGCATGCATAGGATGAGGTGGGGATAAGCCACAATTAGTTTCTAAGGAATGGGAAGAGAGCTAATAATGAGTTTTGGTATAGAATCCAATTTTGTCTTATAGTGCTTGTCTTATATGTGCTAGGTTATTATTTTTTTATGTAGCAATTGTCCTATTTGTTGGTAATTTTTATGTTCTAAAAGTGGGCTTTAGGCCCACATGGGCTCAAGTCCAATGGGCCTATCATAATAAAGATTGCTTGTGTGACTGGATACATAATTTAGGTCATACATTCGATAGGTCATATCTCACTAACAAAGCGTCGGATTGACATACAATTTTCACCATTACCACCGCAACGACGAAGCTATCCACATGATAGAGGTCTCCAGGTCATCCAGAACAAATCACTTTGGTGAGTTTTCTAGGTGCACTAGGGTGCAGTGTATGGTCTATCAACGGTGCGAGTTGGGACACGTGTACAAGCAATCAATGTTGCAAATGACTGGGATCTCATACAACACATAGGTTAATGATTAATAAATGATGATGACTTTGATACACAACTAGGATCTGAGCACTATGGCCGGTCTAATCAGAAAATAAGCAATTTAAATATTTTAATAAATGAATAAAATATTAGAGAATCATGGATTAATACCTTTAATTTATATTCTCAAGCGCCAGTGATTTTAAGCATTCAATATCTATGAGATAATGAATCAAATAATGTAGTAGGTTAAGAACATCTCCCATCTAAGAAATCTAATTGATTCAGGTTAAGCCTATTCATCAATATAAATCTCACATGATGGAAACATATGAATCTCACATGAGGATCAAAAACCTAAACCTGGATAATTGATAACACGCATACACCATTCATCTCATCATTGAAAATAATTAATCATCATAATTTATAAAATCATTAAACTAATGTGCTTCCCTTTTAGCTTGGGGTAAAGGGAATTAAAAAAACATAACTAAATTACAGAATGAAAAAGCAACAAGAAAGCAAGAAAATAAATTAATAAAGATTTAAAAAGAACTTGTAAAGATCTAAAACCCTAGATATTTTCCTTAAATGCTCTGAATAATGTTTAAGAATGCCCTAGGAAGCCCTATTTATAAGTGGGGAACTCCCTCCTTCAAACCGACTTGAAAAATCTGGATACTGCCTCAAATTTTCTCACTCGACGTAGGCTTTGTGTAAACCTTTTGATGACGTTGAACTGCTTTCGATGTCATCGAACTGATTTCGATGTCATCGAAGACTGTATCCAATTTGTCCAACAACTAAACCTAATTTTTCATTAATTCTTCGATGTCATCTAAGCTCAGATCATGTGAATTTCTGCACTAATTTCTACGCCTCTATCCTTTTCCACTTGGTTTTCTTGACTCTTGGGTTCTTGAAATCTTCAATCTTGGTCTTGAACGGTCAATTCTTTTCCTTGGTGATTCTTGAGCATCAAATCCATGCTTTTAACATTATTTTCAATCTAAGCTCTTAAACTCACCTTGTAAGACAAATGTATAAAATATACCATTAAGCATTATCATATTCATAAAACCAAGATATAAATGAGAGAAAATATGCAATATTTGAGTCTCAATAGTTATCGACACTCCACCCAAACTTTCCCTCTCTCTCCAAACCCTAGAAGATCATTAGGAACATCATAAAGACCTATATAAATAAATTAGGAACTCCATCTTTCACATTGACTTAGAAATTTCACAAACAGACTTTGAATTTATGCAGTCCCTCTCATCATCGATGTCATCTAGCTCCCATTGAACACCTGGTCGATGGACTCAAAACACTACTTGAGGGAATGAGTAGAAACACATATTATTCAAAAACATTTTTTTTTTAATTCAAGAGTTTATTGATGGCATCAAAGAAGATATCCAATGACTAACTCTTTAAATGCCTAGAGTTTCTCAATATTAGCTTGATGACATTGAACTCCAATCAAAGTCCACTCAATGGGATCAAATATCCTATTAATGGCATGGACCAGTGTTGTATTGTCTTCAATTTTCAACTCCACTTAAATCTTTCATTTTCTTCCCTTTACACTTTGGTTCTTTGATCCTTTGCGCTTGAAATCTTCAACTTTTGGTATCTGAAATAGTGTGGAATAGGATACCACAACTACATGCAAAAGCTTTGTAAAGCTAAAGAATGATGGCCATGTCCTATAGGGGAATGATTAAGACGAATTACAATTTTTACCATTTAAAATACAATTGCCTAACTTAAACTAAGTAAGATAATTAACTCTAAAGTGTCCAAGCCATAGAGGGTCCAATAATATAAACTATAAATGATGTGGCAATTAAGAAACTAGTCTATAAATGAGTTAGTGTACATGTGTGTATGTGATGTACTACTTATCAACTCCTAGAATTCATCTAATCCTGTATACATATAATTAAATATTCAATCACATAAGTATAATTAAATTGAAATCATGGTTTGCACCGCACTAGTAGAAGTTTGGAACTGTTCTTATAGTCCTAGAGGGGGTGAATAGGACTTTTCAAGTTATTATACCAAATAAAAACTTTTATTGCCTAACTTAAATGATTTGTGAACTAAATTAGCAAGGCCATGTAACTCTAATGGCTTCCAAGCCAGTTAGAGGGTCCAATCACATAAATAGTTTAAGATATTTCAATAAAGCAACTTGCCTATATCATAGTGAGCTTGTGTGTGGAAAGTGCTTCCTATTAATCAAATAACATTTATTCAATCATGTATAAAAATTTAAACATTCAAGCATATATAAGCATGATTAAACATATGTGCAAATGAAACTCTCAAACACAAGCATGTACAATGGTTCAGCTACATGCCTACACCACTCCTGGCTTCCACACTCAATCCCAGAGTACATCAAATTTTACTATTGATGGTTTTAAATTAAGTTCACCAACAACCTTTACAGTCCTACACCTAGAACCCACGTTTAGGCCCACCGGCCAAGGTCCCACACAAGGCACCTACAGTTTAAACCCACTGGCCAAGGTCCATCACAAGGCACCTAACATTTAGGCTCACCGACCAAGGTCCCACACAAGGCACCTACTTTTAGTCCCACAGGCCAAGGTCCCACACAATGAACCTAAATGAGTTTGTTGATAATAAACTCTTAGACATAATCCTACAAAAGGAAAGAGACTAAGCTTTTGAACTCCTATAATCACACTTGTTGGATTGAGTTCTATCTTATAGCTCGTCTTAAGATGCTTAATCTTCGTGCTTTCATGCTTGAATCAGCTTCTCGATGCTCCCCTAATCGTGTAACTTGGATTTTACCTGTTGGCTCAAATTCACGATAAAAAAAACCTTGCATAAGATGTACCTAGAAGGTGACCAAGGTTATGGGAGTTTGTTGAATCTCTTATTTAGGATAATGAATGGATTTCCTAAGGAATTCAATCTATGGACACTCTAGAGTATCGAAGAACCAAAGATTTTTCTATCGGTTTGGTCTTTAAACTCTAGAGAAGGCACGAGTTCATGTTCTTCATTAAATAAGAGCTTTGAATGCTCACAAGAGTGAAGGATCACAATGAAGCGGACATGAACTCGTATAGATATAGTCTAAATGGGCTAGGATAATCTTTGGATACACTAGAGACTTTATAGTGCTTATTTTCACTGTTTTTACAAGTTCTTACAAGCCATTCTTATAGGAAAAAACTTCTAACGGATAGAAAATGGCTAGTTCTCAGTGCTACCGAAGTGACCTTCAGTACCACCGAACTTGCTTCAGTAGTACTGAATTAAATTCCCCAAGTTGCGGATTGAAAACAGTCCGATGGCACAGAACTTTGTTCGTCGGTGGCAATTGATGTCGTCAAAATACCCAGTTGGTGAAAGTGAATTAATGTTGTAAGCTTTCTGGATTGTTTTGAGTCCTTTCAGTAATACCAAAGGTATTTTCAGTGGTACCAAGGGTGCTATTCAGTGGCACCTTCATCCTACCGACAGCAGACAAATTTTTTTATTTTTGTCCAATAGTTCAACAACTTAGGACTTGCATAAGCCAAGACTTTTGGATATAAAATATTGACTTGGGTTTGGCTTAGAATAGATGACCTAAGAGGATTTTCCTATTTGGTTTGGGTTCATCTATTTGCAAGGTTTTAAGGTCGCGGAAGCTGTACTTAGTCTTCAATATAGCTTTTCTTGCTTTAGCTACAGTTGTGTCACTGATCTTCATTTTCCAAGAACTCATCTGACATCAAGACATAACTAGTCACATGATCGACAAACACGAGTGTAAATAAGTGCACTAACATAAACAAGTTCTCAAAAAATAATCTCAAACACAAGCATGTATAGTGGTTCGGTTTCCCTTCTCCACTCTCAGTGGATGCACTTAACCAATGAGTATACTGGATTTTACTATTAAAGGTTTTAATTAAGGTTTACATCTAACATTTACAATCCTACACAAGGACTAACTCTTGCAAGAGACTTTATGTGATTTTCTATACGCTCCCCACAATTCTAAGTCCTATATAAGAACCTATTGACATACACTTCGTCGAAGGCTCCCACAAGAGACTTGAGTTATTTTTCTATAGGCTAACCAACAACCTCAGTCCTAATCCAAGGACATAAGTTTACTCATGCTAGAGGCTCCCACGGATACTAACACGTACACACCCATATCTAGTGTATTCAGCGTCACACTTACGTCATACACAAGAACCTATTCGAGTTTAGATTACAAACTCTTACCCTCAATCCTATATAAGGAAAGGGAGTATACGGACTCTTATAAATGACAACTTGTCGAATCGAGCCCATTATGCAGTACTTTCTTAGCTTTCTTGAGTAATGCTCTCCTGTCTTTCAATCATCTTCCCTTTTGTAAGACCAAACCTGATTTCATGTCTATTCATGTGTGTATGTGAGTATGCATTTCGTTTCTCATGATCCCACGGTCCTACTGGTCGAATTCTGGTGACCCGCGACCTTTGGTTAGCGTTTGTGGCCTTCCTCGAGTTTGGTCATGTTAACCCGACTCGGATCAGCCCAAGACCTATGCCATCTTCTCTGTATCGACGTCATGGTTCCAACGCCACATTCTGTGCGTTAATCCAATGTGTACATCTCAAGATATGAGCAATGATTGATTTGGGCCATTAATTGTGTGATTGGTGGACTCCACCATGGCTTACACATTTTCCCATGCACATGATGCCATCCTAGGTTGATATTTCTAAAAGTATACTGCCCTACAACCTTGTTTGTATCTCTCTACTATAATGATCACTTTCTCTACCCTAGGTAAGAGAAGTAATGATTTCTTCCCTTAAAAGCCTTTTCTCTCTCTTTCCCTCTCATTTTTCTCTTCTTCCTCTCTCTTCTCCCCTTAGCAAGATCTTGGACGTCCCCACCCCCTCCTTCTTCTGGCGCTCTTAATCTAGCCCTTATCACTTCATGACCCATCATTCCCCCTTGAAGCTAGAGGAGCTAGAAAATATAGATTTTATGGAGAATCCAAGGTGGGTGCTCCCCATTTCATGTACATTCCTTCTTCATGGTGTATATCCCTTATTTTTTCTCATTTTGGATGTATAGGACCCACCAATCAATGGTGGACATCCTACACAACCTCTTAGATGTAGCTAATAGGCCCATCTTGTGCATGCAAGTCCATGCATGGGGATTTCCTTGATGAACCCCTTTAATGGTGGATTTCTTTTAATTATTTAGGCATGATGGGTCATCTATACCCTTGCATCATGTTTAGGATGGCATCCCAACCATTCATCTTAAATCTAGACCATACACGATGAAATCCATGCTGTACATTGTATATGTATAGTATATGTGGTTGTGATTGTGTTGGGGAAGGCTCAATAGTGGCGGAGCCGTCTCCCTATGGCCGGATGTCCTTCCTCCTCTCTCTCTTTTCTTGTATATCTGATGATGATATGTATGGTCCACTTAGTGGGCCTGGATTGTCCAGGGAGCCCAGCTAGGGTGGAATGCCCATACCCACCTACTCCATGGCTTGGGTGTCCCATTTGCCACCCTAACTGTTGCATGAAAGTTTGACAATTCTGAGTTTAGATCTGGACATTTGTGGGGACCACTAGAGTGGACCATGGCACCTAATTGTTGGGGTAATCATTTATTTTATGGCTCATACGTTTAATTTAATCCTAATGTATGTTGTTGTCCAGAATTTTTTAGACAGTTTTCTAGTAGTTTTTGGGCCCGAATTTGAGACTATTTGGGGGACTTTTAATACCCATAAATTATATTTTTCTAAAATATAGGGATCCCATCTAGATGTCTCCCAAATTTCAGCCCCATCTGACCTTGATTGAGGTCCCAAAAGTGTGGCCCAAGTGAGGTAGATAGTCGGAATTTTCTGGACTGTTTCCAACAACATGTCAGTTTGGAATTTCTTAAATATAAAATAATTTTTCCACTGGTAGGCCACATCTGTAGACCTCACCTTGTGGTACACATATGAGAGGACCCAAAAACTATTTCTCCCAATTATTTTAAGGCCATTAATCCACATCATTGGAAGCTCAGATCAGGGCCTATTCAGAATCTGCACTAAACAGATTTTCTGGATAATTAGTTTTTTTTATTTAAATTAAATGGAATTCTTCTAGTACTCCAAAAATTCTAAAATTTTACAGAGAGGTGGCCCACCCATGGTAGGACCCACTTACCAAGTTTCGGGGTCAACAGACCCCTATGCATTTAGTGGCCAGGGCTAGACCAGCCCACCCTCTTGGTGGCCAGGGCTGGGATGTCCAGCCATGGCTGGGCCGTCCACCCTCTTTGTGGGCCCACCTTTATGTATTTGTTATCCCCACCATCCATCCATTTGTGTTCCATGTGGGACATGGACATATCCTCAATGGCATCCATTTTGGGGACTCATTTGGTTGTCTTTGGGATAATTGCCTAGGCCTATAGGACATTCCACCTTGGGACACCTAGGCCCATTGGACTGTTGTTGGACTTCCACTCTAGCAACATGGTCCACCTGATGTATGTATATGATTCATTACTCCCATATGGTGGGACCCATAGGGATATATGTGGGCCACCGGTGAACATAAACTTAAAATTATATTTATTATTGCTGGACTCCAGCAAGTCCAGAAACGGGTGGGCTGGAAATTCCAGCAATAGGCCCAAATTAGCTGCCCCTAATGGCATGATTTAAGGCAGCATGACCCACCAGATTTAAGGAAGAATTATGCATATAAGCTTGTCATTTTCCAAGGTGCATTTAGGCTTCATTTGTGCACACTTAGAGGCCCACCTCAATTGGTGTAATGTCTCGAAAATTCTGTACAAAGATCTAAGTATCACCTCAGGCAGAAATTACTAAGGATCGAATTCTGTAGAAATTAGACAAAAATTAATTAAGTACTAAACTAAATAACCAGTAGAATTATCTTGAATCACTATCTATATGAACTACAAGACCCAAAACTCTTAAAATTGTTAACTTAACATTACTTAAAAACTTAGGAGAAATCCCAAAACTTAGTTGCTCTCAGGAGCACATTGAAACTCTGTATCTGATCTAGACCACACGTCGAAAGTCTGATTACCACGAAACTATAAGGTTATACCACCTTATTGGGCTTGACAACCATTGTGGGAATCGAGCCCAAATGGTATCTAGAAACGCACAACTTGAGCTCGGAGCGAAGTGTGTGAGAAACGCAAATATCTTTAGAAAATAAAGTCAAACTTAAGTAAATTAGGCCATTCACTTGCAGGTGAAATTGAAGGTTTCAAACCATCAATTTTTGACTAAACTCTACCTATGGATCAGGGAAATTTTCCTTCACATGTTAGTATACTTGTGGCCCTGATCGAGTGACGATGACCGTTGAATTGATACAGGTCCTCCACAGTCAATCTACAAATTCGATCAGACCGAGATCATAACCTGGCTTAGATCCATAGTCATGAAACTTACTCCGTGATGTAGATGAGTAATGGGCCTCTAGATAGTCCTGTTTGCCCAAAACAGACACCCTTTGGCTATAATTTAAGTATACCATGGCCTCAGGGCCATTTGAACCAGTTTTGGGCCTATTTAAGGACCTTAAACCACCCCTCTCTCATTCCATACGAATATCTCTAACCCTAGGAGAGAGAAGAGAGAAAAGAGGAGAAAAGAGTGAGGAGAAGAGAGTCAGATATGGAGATTGTTGCTGGGATTCACTCCCACTACCCCACGTATTCAATCACCACCCCACCATCGCTACACCAACGATTCTAACTTTGATTTGGGTAAAAAATCCTAACCCTAATCTTGTTTTAGGAATCAACAAAATAGGTAACCTATTTCGTGATTTAGGGAACTATTATTCTTTAGATGGAGATGTTGGATTCGAACTGAGTTCAAAACGAGAAATCCGACGAAAGGTGCAGACTATAAACATTTAGGCTATGGTTTTCAAGGCTTTCAATGTAAATAATGATGTATGTCTTACTTGATTGTTGTCATATGATCTTAGTTATGATGTGTTTGATAAACTATATATGTGCATGAATTGTGTGAATATATAATGCATTACATGTGTTTGTTGAAATGTTTGAATGAAGGTGAAATTGTGATTTATGTTTTCCATGACTATTAATCTCGAATACATGTTTTTTGTATGTAGGGAAACTCTTTTATGAAAGGATTTTCCATAATATATGCTAGAAGTGATCTAGTTTGTGTATGTAGTATTATGTAATCTAAGTGTTTGATAAAATGTCTAAATGAGTAATTGTTTAGTAAATCACTTTTAATAAGGGTATTGGGATGGAATTTTCAACTACCATATCCATATTAGTAGTTTCCTTTATATAACGTTAATTGTTGCTATATGATTTATGGATGAAATGCATATGTATGTCAACATGTTTAATGTGTTTGATAAAATGCTCAAATGAGAATTATGTTTAAATTGTTCTTTAAATGCTGTTATGAGTAACATATGTGATTTCCTATGGTATTTGAGTATGTTTGGAACTATCACCTAGTCTAGGCAATCGGTAATGGCTCCTAATTGAGTGGCCGAACTAGTGCTGCCACATTAGACACGTTTGATGAATCCGAGCCGTACGCTGATTGTCGATAATGGTTAGGCCACGAGGAGTACTTACATGCTTGATGTCGTTTAATACAATGTGTTATCGTACCAATCGCACTTGTCAAATAACCTAATTAGTCTATTGTGTGTTTACCATGTATGGATGCTACTATTTGAATCTAAGGTACTGCTAACCAATGTAAAGCCCGTTTCAACCATGGTACCAATATCCACTAAGACTCATGAGCTGGGCATGGTGGTATGGGACACCATGGTGGAGCTGTCGGCCTACACTGGGGTGATGAGCCTCCTCGTAGTGACCAGTGAGTAACCCAAACTCGTGATCAAAATAAAGTGGTATATGATACTGTATTCTGGCTATAGGCCTACACTAAGGCGATAAGCCTTCCCGTAGTGACCTCGAGTATAAACTAGGCCTACGCTGAAGTGACGAGCCTCTCTGTAGTGACCTCGAGTGTAAACTCTTGAACTTGCCTATTCACTGTTTCCATCAAGGGTGATGCCCTACAACTTGCTTATCGTATGTGATTAACTAGGATTGATAACCTTAGATGGATCCTTGTTTGGGTAAATGATATAAAGGGAGGTACCTTAGCTTCCCGAATCCACTATATGAATAAGCCTAATAAATTACTTAGCTAACACGACCATGCACTGCATTGCATGTGCTTTAGCGAGGAAGCCATGTTTAGGGAGTTTGTCATGCACGATCGTGAGATGAAGTCGCTGAGGGAGTGCAAGTGAGAGCATTTATCATTACAGTATACCATTCCTGCATTAATAGGAGTACTCAGGAAATGATTATTGTACTGCTTTATCATTACTGCTTGATTGAATTGATAACATGTTAACCTTTACCTTATAGTACCACTGATTGATCACTCACTCACATTCTAGGATGGTATTTTAAAACCCCAACTAGACTTTGTTTTAGATATAAATTATGGCGAGGCTTATGCGACGGAGTCAAATTTCTTCAATGAGGAGGAGGAGTTCTCCTACATGTAACTCTCAGGAAGGTCTATGTAGACCTAGGGCTGCGTCGCTGGGATTACGGGACTATGGATTAGTTGACCATTCACACTTTGATATTTTGTAAATTTTGGAACAATTCATGTATTTATTTAGCATGATAACATACTCATACTCTGGGGATTGATAAACACTTACATACTTTATATATTTATCTCAGTTTTCTGCTTGCTCAATTTAAGTATCTCAGGGGTATGATATGCTAATTTGGTATAACCTCACTCATGCTTAATGCACTATTATGGACAACATTTAATCATCATTATCTATGTTGCGTAAGTGATGCGTTGGAACTCGGGAGTTGAGCTTTGCTCCACCATCAATTTTTGAGGTGTAATAAGTTGGTATCAAAGCATGATTTGGATTAAACTTGACTTGGGTTATGGTAACACGATGCACACTGATGTATTTTGCCTTAGGTGGGGGCGATAAAACGTAGAAATGATCATAGGATCCCAAGTATCACCGATGGGCGAAACTGACAGTTGAAATGTACCCCGTATGCCTCTAAGATCACATAAAATTATCTCAATTCCTTTTTAGAATGTCAATCAATGAGTTTAAGTTATTATTCGGTGGATCCCAAACTTGAAACACGCTAAAGGGCGTGAATATGTGCAAGATGGAACCTGAAACCACCTCAAACAGACACGAGGACCCAAACCACAAGAAACGATGGGACCCAAGGGGTCCCGCACATATTTCTGGCACTAAAGGGAGGGGGAGGCCACTGCCTCCAGGTGGTGGCACCGCCACCAGCACAGGGAGGCACGACGTCACCGTACCCACCTCCAGGGGGCCGCGGTTGGCCCATGTGTCCAGTGGCCCACCACCCTCCACACGCATGTGGGGCCCATTTTCATGTGAGACCACTTTATTTGGGTTCACCTTGCTCCCCTTTGTTCATTTCACCCCTCCCTTAGCTCTAAACCCTTCAAAAAAATTAATTTTCTCCTCTAAATCTCTCTTCCATACACACGGCTTCATTTTCTTCCAAATCTTCCATTACCTCCACCATTTCCCTCAAATCCATCTCATACAACTCCCCATCTTCCCTATTTCCCACCTATTTGATCACAAAGCCTATAGCTTTGTGTCTCATAACTCACAAGCTTCACAAATCCATCTTATTCGCATGTTTTTCCAACTTCATGGCTCTTTTTGAGCTTTTTACCACTATTTCCTCACTCCTTCCCCTCATGGGAAAGAAAAGGGCACCCACGGATGAAGTCGGGCCTAGCCGCCCTACCCGTTCAAGGAAGTAGACGGGCGCTAAAGCAAGTACGAGCGTCAAGCGAGAGCAAAGGATGAAGCGGGATCTTGATCCCTAGATTCCACTCAAAAGATCTCTATCACCGAGCATCATACATGGTAAGTTTCGTGGCCGTAAAGTGGTATTTGAAGCACATGTTGACAAAAGGCTATTTAGCCTGTATCCAGTGATGAACCTCTTGTTAGAATCCGGGTGGGGCCCTATATTTGAAGGCAAGCTCGTGCATGTGAAAGCATTGCATGAGCCTTCTACGCTCACATACGGGATCCACTATTAGAGCCTCTACAGTTTACTATACCCATGGGAAGGTGGGAAGCCATAGTCGATGTTGGCATGATGGCCCAAATTATGGGAATTAAATGTGGAGAGGTGCATGCTAGTGAATCTCATCTCACTAGTTTGCGAGAGAGAGATCGTCGCACGCAGTTTCTTTGTGGCCGATTGGCTCACTGGAAGTGAGGCAATTGCCTCCCATTGACCAAGATGATGGCATACCTCTGCCTACTCCACCTCATATTCACATACAATGTGTATCCTAGGTGGAGAAACCATACAAAATGCACTCGTTTGACGGTGGACTTCAAGTACAGACTGGGCAGGGAGACAAGTTATGTATGCCTACATTCGCCCTACTATAGATAATCCAGACTGCATGCTTTGTTATAAGAGATGTTTCACCACCATTCGCCAGACTTATATGCAAGATTACTCTCAAATTTGGCTACAGAGTTAACGTGGATGAGCTTGCACTGATCCACTTCATTAATGACACTACTCTCAACATGGGAATTGGTCCTCAACAATTTCAAGCCCGACTTGATGAGTATGAGGGTATGACAGAGAGTGAAGAGGAAGAAAGTAACAAAATAGAGGAAGAAATTAATGAAGAAGAGGAAGAAAATGAAATAGAAGAAGGAAGTGAGGAAGAAGAGAAGGAAACCTAAGATTCTGATGGGGGACCTCTTACTGCCACACATGAGCACCACCGTGATCGGGCTGCCTTAGAAGCTCGCATGACTTAGATTGAAGAGAACTAGGCTGCCCTGAGACAGGAGGTCAAGGAGACCTAGGCTGAACTGAAGCAAAAGCTTGAAGAGAATCAGGCTTATATGAAACAAAAATTTAAGATGTCTCGCACATTGAAGGTTCTCTTGTGCTGTATGCAGGACAAGTGTGTGCCTCCGCCTTCACCAGAGTCAGACGACTAGCCGTATGTTGTAGTCATCTTTTGGGTTGTTTTGTTCCTTATTTTCTATGTAATAACCCTTGTCGGCTTAGTTAGATATTAGTAGTTAGTTCTAAAGCTCTTGTTAGGTTAGCTCACATGCATCTTTTGTCATGATCCATGTAAGACTACATCTCATGTATTATGACAATTTTGGTTAAATGAAATGCATGAAGCTTCTTTTGATTTAGAATGTGTAAAATGCTTAAAAATTTTGAATGTTGTCATTTAAAATCTTATACATGTCGCACCCTATGTTTTGTATAGGGAATGCCTCCGAAGACCACTCAAAATATGACCCGTCTTGTACTTGACGGATTGTTTGACGAGGCACCTCCCCTGAGTGATAGCCACATAGACCCCAGTTTGGGCCCTGATAATGACACCATGTCGAATTCACAGCCGGCCATGATCCCACCAATGGGCTAACACCTAATACACCACTGGTTCCAGAATGAAACCGTGCGTCTACCTTGACACCCCACAAGCCTCAGGAGGCTCCTCCTTATAAGTTGGAGTAGATGATGCTCCTGATGAAATGCAACTGAATCGTCTTCAATAAGTGTGTGTGCATGCGCTTGCAGCTGAAGTGTCTTTGTTAGCAGCTACAGTGCCTCTAGCCTTCGAAGTCACGGCACATATCCAAGGTATACCAGTTTTTTTTTTGGTGGACATCAGGTCCACTATTTCAATGATATCATACTCTACGGTCAAGCATTTAGGGTTGAATACTACCCATATTCTTGGGGTGAGAGTCATTGTGCAGCAGGAACCTTTACAGATGCCACTAAGCTTTGTAAGTGTTACTTGATAGACTTAGGAGGCAGGTTGGTGTCTATTGACCTAATCGTCACCACAATATACCATTATGACGTCATCCTCAGCATGGATTGACTTACTGAAATGAAGGCCGAGATCGACTGTGAAACCCCATTGGTGATGGCACATGAGCCTGAAAACACGACCTTCACTTTCCCCGTTCAAGTCAGTTGCCCCTTTGGGTTCTTTGTTATGCTTCCATATTGAAAGATCATAATGGTTCGACACTTGAAAACATGCCCATGGTCCAGGACTTCTAGGAAGTGTTTAAGACGATCCCTCGGCCTTGTGCCTGGTGCGACACTCATTTCCTTACATACATATCACATGCCTCCATGTGAAATGGAGGAATTGAGGAGACAGATTGATGATTTGTTGGATTTAGGTTTCATACGATCGAGTGTATCTCCTTATGGAGCACCTATTTTGTTTGTGAAGAAGAAGGATGGATCGCTGCGATTGTGTATTGATTATCGTAGGTTGAACCAAGTGACAGTCAAGAATAAGTATCCTTTACCTAAGATAGATGATCTATTTAACCAGTTAAAAGGGGCATAGATTTCTCGAAGATCGACTTATAGTCCGGGTACCATCAATTGCGTGTCAGGGATGCAGATGTGTAGAAGACGGCATTCAGAACCAGTTTTGGGCACTATGAATTCCTTGTAATGTCATTTGGACTCACAAATGTACAGACAGTGTTCATGGACCTTATGGACCGGGTGTTTCGGCCATACCTATACCATCATATTTATATATGACATTTTGATATACTCCAAGAACTGAAAGGATCATTAAGAGCACATGTGAGCAGTCTTCGGTACTCTCAAGAGGAACCAGTTATTTGCATAGTACAAGAAATTTGACTTTTGAAAGGAAGAAGTCATGTTTTTGGAGCATGTTGTGTCCAAGGAAGGTATCGCTATGGACCTTGCGAAGGTGGCCTCAGTTCGGGACTGGGAGCAGCTCGGTTCGATTATAGAAGTGAGGAGTTTTTTGAGACTTTCTGGCTACTATCGCCGATTCATTAAAGATTTTTCTAAGATAACCAGACCATTGTCTCAGCTTAATCGAAAGGATCTTAAGTTTTCCTAGAATGAGAAGGCAGAAGCAGCCTTTCAGGAACTGAAGGACAAGTTGACGTCCGCACCCGTGCTAGTATTGCCAGAGCAAAGGGTCAGATATACGATATACACCAACGTTTCTCATGTGGTTTCGGTTATGTTCTTATGTAGAAGGATAAAGTGATCACCTATGCCTTATGATAGTTGAGGAAGTACGAAGAAAACTACCGTATCCACAACCTAAAATTGGCAGTAGTTATCTTCGCATTGAAGCTCTGGAGACATTACCTCTACGGAGAGGAGTTCGAGCTCTTTTACGACCACAAGAGCCTCAAGTAAAATTTAGGCAAAGGGACCTGAATATAAGGCATTGGTGATGGATGAAAACCTTGAAAGACTTCAAGTTTGAGGTCTCCTACCATCCTAGTAAAGCTAACCTTGTGGACGATGTGTTGAGCCGCAAGAAGACGATAGAATTTGCAGCTCTGCTAATGATAGAGGAATGGAACATGGAAGAATTTGTGAGAGACTTCAAACAGAAGCTTACAGTAGAGGAGCCATTTGAGAGCGTCAAACACATCCAGCCACTTATTAATGACCGAATCATTGTGGCTCAGAAAGAGGACAAACTATTGGTGAAAATGAGAGAGTAAGTAACTGACGATGAAGACTCTGAATGGAGAGTTGGTTCGGATGGGGGTTTACGTTATCGTGGCCGCCTATGCATCCCAAATCTTATGACTTGAAAAAGGAAGTTTTCGAAGCTGCTCACAACTCAAAGATGGCGATGCATCCTGCTAGTACAAAGATGTATCGAGATATGAAGTGTTCATACCAGTGAGACAACATGATGGCCCACATAGCAGATTTTGTATCCCGTTATCTCACGTGCCAACAGGTCAAGGCCTAGCATCATCGACCTCCTAGATTACTTTAGCCCATGCCCATAGCTGAATGGAAGTGTAATTTCATATCTATGGATTTCATTATTGGGTTACTGAGGACAAGGAAGGGACACGACTCCATTTGGGTGATTGTATGGTTACACAACTCCAATTGATGAAATTGGCTTATTTCCTCTCAATTAAAGTTTCGAACTCCGTAGATGATTTAGCCAAGTTGTACATCAAGGAGATTGTATTGTTACATTGAGTGCCTATGGAGATTATGTCGGATCGAGACATGCAATTCACATCTATCCTCTGGATTTGAATCCAGGAAGCAATAGGGGTAAAACTGAAGTTTAGTACCGCGTTCCACCCACAGATTGATGGGTAGATGGAACAAGTAAATCAAGTGTTAGAATATATGTCACGGGCATGTGTGCTTAATTTCAAGGACAATTAGGATGATTGTCTTCCCTATGCTAAGTTTTCTTATAACAATAGTTTTCAAGCGAGCATTGGCATGACTCCCTATGAAGCATTGTATGTGCATTCATGTCGAGCACCGCATTGTTAGATAGAAGTTGGTGAGAATAGTTTGATTGGCCCAGATTTAGTATAGGCAACCTCAGAGATGATCGACATTATAAGGTGTCGACTTCTTATAGCACAGAGTAGACAGAAGAGCTACGCCGATCTAGATGATGACAGATAGAATTGGGGTTGGCGACCACATATTTCTTAAGGTTTTCCTCATGAAGGGAGTTATTCACTTTGGTAAGAAATGGAAACTCACACCGAGATTTATTGGCCCATTCAAGATTCTAAACCGAGTGGGTGTAGTAGCATACCACCTAGCTTTGCCCACACCACGCGTCGGCGTGCACAACGTATTTCATGTATCGATGCTGAAGAAATATGTTCCTGATCCCACTCACATTATTAAGTGGGAGCAGGTGTAGCTGAGTGAAGATGCTACATACGTACTTCGACTAACACGTATCCTGGATAGGAAAGAACAGGTGCTATACAGTAAAGTAATCCTGCTTGTGAAACAATTGTGGACTCACCACACCGAGGAAGAGGTAAGTTGGGAAATGGAAGTCAAAGTCCATAAGAACTATCCTTAGATCCTCAAGGAGTATGAAAAGGTACTAATTTCGGTGATGAAATTTTTCTTTAAGGGGGGTATATTGTAATGTCTCGAAAAAATCCATACAAAGATCTGAATATCACCTCATGCAGAAATTACTAAGGATCGAATTTTATAAAAATTAAATAAAAATTAATTAAGGACTAAACTAAATAACTAGTGGAATTAGCTTAAACCATTATCTATACGAATTACAAGACCCAAAACTATTAAAATCGTTAACTCAACATTACTTAAAAACCTAGGAGAAATTTCAAAACCTAGTTACTCTCGGGAACACATTGAAACTCCGTATCGGACTTGGATCGCGCGTCAAAAGTCCTATTACTATGAAACTATAAGGTTATGACCATCTTATTGGGATTGACAACCATCATAGGAATCGAGCCCGAATGGTATCCAGAAACGCACAACTTGAACCTAGAGTGAAGTGTTGGAGAAACGTTAATATCTTTAAAAAATGAACTCAAACTTACGTAAATTGGACTATTCACTTGCGGGTGAAATTTAAGGTTTCAGACTGTCAATTTCTGACCAAAATTTACCTGTGGATCAGGAAAATTTTCCTGCACATGTCAGTGTACTTGTGGCCCTAATCCAGTGACGATGACCGTTGAACTGATATAGGTCCTTCACGATCAATCCACAAATCCAATCAGACCGAGATCATAACCTCACTTAGATCTATGGTCAAGGAACTTATTCTATGACGCAGGTGAGTAGTGGGCCCCTAAATGAGTCTTATTTATCCGAAACAGACACCCTTTGGCTATAAACTAAGTATACCGTGGCCCTAGGCCATTTGAACCAATTCTGGGCCAATTTAAGGACCTTAAACCACCCCTCTCTCATTCCATAGGAATTTCTCTAACCATAGGAGAGAGAAGAGAGAAAAGAGGAGAAAAGAGTGAGGATAATAGAGAGAGATCGGGAGAATATTGCTGGGATTCACTCCCACTACTCCACGTACCGAATCACCACCCCACCATCACTACACCAACGATTCTAGCTTCAATTTGGGTAAGAAATCCTAGCCCTAATCTTGTTTTAGGAATCTAAATAGAGGAATCAGCTAAATATTTAACCTATTTCGTGATTCAAGTAACTATTGTTCTGTAGACGGAGACGTAGGATTCTAACCAAGTTTGAAACAAGGAATCCAACGAAAGGTGCAGATTATAAATGTTTAGGTTATAATTTTCAAGGCTTTCAATGTCAACAATGATTTATGTCTGACTTAATTGCTGTCATATGATCTTAGTTATGATGTGTTTGATAAACTGTATATGTGTGTGAATTATCTGAATATATAATGCATTCCATGTGTTTGTAGAAATGTTTAAATGAAGGTGAAATTGTGATTTATGCTTTCCATGACTATTAATCTAGAATACATGTTTGTTGTATGTAGGAAAACTCCTTTATGAAAGGATTTGCCATAATATATGCTATAACTGATCTAGTTTGTGTATGTTGTATTATGTAGTTTAAGTGTTTGATAAAATGTCTAAATGAGTAATTTTTAGGTAAATCGCTTTTAACAAGGGTGTTGAGATGGGATTCTCAACTACCGTATCTATATTAGTAGTTTCCTTTATATAACGTAAATTGATGTTATATGATTTATGGATAAAATGCATATGTATGTCAACATGTTTAATAAAATGCTCAAATGAGAATTATATTTGAATTGTTCGTTAAATGTTATTATAAGTAACATATGTGATTTCCTATGGCATTTGAGTCTGTTTGAGACTATCACCTAGTCTAGGCAATCGGTAATGGCTCCTGATTGAGTGGACGAATTAGTTCCACCACATTAGACACGTTCGATGAATCGAGCCATACACTGATTGTTGACAGTGGTTAGGCCACGAGGAGTGCTTATGCACTTTATGCCGATTAATTCAACGTGCATTCGTACCAATCGCACTTGTCAAATAACCTGATTAGCCTATTGTGTGTTTACCATATATGGACACTACTGTTTGAATCTAAGGTACCGCTTAACAATGTAAAGCCCATTTCAACCATGGTACTAAGATCCTCTAAGACTCATGAGCTGAGCATAATGGTATGGGACACCGTGGTCGAGCTGTCGGCCTACGCTAGGGTGATGAGCCTCCCTGTAGTGACCAATGAGCAACCCAAACTTATGATCCGAATACGGTGGTATGGGACACTGTATTCAATCTTTCAGCCTACGTTGAGGCGACGAGCCTTCCCCTAGTGACCTCGAGTGTAAACTAGGTCTACACTAAGGTGATGAGCCTCTCCGTAGTGACCTTGATTGTAAACTCTTGAACTTACCTATCGACTGTTTTCATCAGGGGTGATGCCCTACAACTTGCCAATCGTATGTGATTAACTAGGATTGACGACCCTAGATGGATCCTTGTTTGAGCAAATGATATAAAGGGAGGTACCTTAGCTTCCTGAATCTATTGTATAAATAAGCCTAATAAATTATTTGGCCAACACGACCATGCACTGCATTACATGTGCTTTGGCGAGGAAGTGCACATTCAGGGAGTTTGTCATGTGCGATCATGAGATGATGTCGCTGAGGGAGTGTAGGCCAGGGCATGCATCATTACAACATACTATTCCTACATTAACAAGAGTACTTAGGATATGATTGTTGTACTGCTTTATCATTACTGCTTGACTGAATTTATAACATGTTAATCTTTACCTTATAGTACCACTGAGTTGATCACTCACTCCCACTCTGGGACAATGTTTTAAAACACCAACCAAACTTTATTTTAAATGCATATTTTGGCATGGCTTATGCGACAGAGCTGAATTTCTACGACGAGGCGGAGGAGTTCTCCTACAAGTAACTCTCAGGTAGGTCTATGTAGACCTAGAGTTGCGTCACCGGGATTATGGGACTATGGATTAGTTGAACATTCACACTTTAATATTTTATAAATTTTGAAACAATTTATGTATTTATTTAGCCTAGTAACATACTCATACTCTGGGGATTGATAAACACTTACATACTTTATCTACTTATCTTAGTCTTCCGCTTGCTCAATTAAAGTAACTCTAGAGTATGATATGCTAATTTGGTGTAATCCCACTCATATTTAATACACTAATATGGACAACATTTAATCATCATTATCGATGTTGCATAAATGATGTGTTGGAACTTGAGAGTTAAGCTTTGCTCAACCCCTAATTTTTGGGGCATAACAAGTTGGTATCAAACCATGATTTGGATTAAACTGCACCTAGGTTATAGAAACACGACGCACACTGACGTACTTTGTCATAGATGGGGGCGATAAAATGTAGAAATCATCATAAGATCCCAAGTTTCACCGATGAGAGAAACTGACAGTTGAAATGTACCATGTATGCATCTGAGATCACATGAAATGATCCAAATTCCTTTTTAGACCGTCAATCGACAGGTTTAAGATATTATTCGGTAGATCCTAGACTTAATACATACCAAAGGATGTGAATATGTGCAAGATGGAACCCGAACCACCTCAAATGGACACGGGGGCCCAAACCCAAAGAAACGGTGGGACCCAGTGGGTCCCTCGCATATTTTCGGCACCCCAGGAGGGTGAGGCCACCGCCCCCAGGCAGCAGCACTGCCGTCAGCACAGGGAGGCGAGGCGGCACCGTGCCGACCATGGCGTACCTTGCCCACCTCCAGCAGGCCGCGGTGGGCCCACGGGTCTGACGGCCCACCATCCTCCACATGCACATGTGGGGCCTGTTTTCATGTGGGACCACTTTATTTGGGGTCCCCTTGCTCCCCTTTGTTCATTTCACCCCTCCCTTAGCTCTCATACCCTTCTAAAATTTTAATTTTCTCCTCCAAATCTCTCTTCCATACACACAAGCTTCATCTTCTTTGAAATCTTCCATTACCTCCACCATTTTCCTCAAACCCATCTCATACAACTCCTCATCTTCCCTATTTCCTACCTATTTGAGCACAAAGCCTACACCTTTGTTCACATAACTTACAAGCTTCACAAATCCATCTTATTCTCATGCTTTTCCAACCTCATGGCTCTTTTTGAGCTTGTCACCACTATTTTCTCCATATCCGCAATCCTTTCCCTCATGGGAAAGAAAAGGGCACCCACGGATGAAGCCGGGCATAGCTGCCCTACCCGTTCAAGGAAGAAAACAGGCATTAAAGCATGCACGATCGTTCAGTGGGAGCAAAGGATAAAGTGGGATCTCAATCCATAGATTCCACTCAAAAGATCTCTACCGCCGAGCAACGGACATGGTACATTTCATAGCCGTAAAGTGGTGTTTGAAGCACATGTTGACAAAAGGCTATTTGGGCTATATCCAGTGATGGACCTCCTGTTGGAATCCGAGTTGGGCCCTATATTTCAAGGCAAGTCTCATCCATGTGAAAGCACTATCCGAGCCTTCTATGCCTACATACGAGATCCACTACTGGAGCCTCTATAGTTTACTATACCCATGGGAAGGCGAAAAGCCATAATCGTTGTTGGCGTGATGGCCCGAATTATAAGAATTGAACATGGCGAGGTGCATGCTAGTGAATCTCATCTCACTAGTGTGCGAGAGAGAGATCACCGCACGTGGTTTCTTTGTGGCCGACTGGCTCACTGGAAGTAAGGCAATTACCTCCCATCAAACAAGATGACGACAGACTTCCGCCTACTCTACCTCATATTCACATACAATGTGTATCATAAGTGGAGAAACCGTACCGAATGCACTCATTTGATGGTGGACTTACTGTAGAGAGCTGGGCAGGGAGACAAGCTATGTCTGCCTACGTTCACCCTACTACAGATAATTCAGACCGTACACTCTATTAGGAGAGATGTTTCACTCCCATTCGGCCGACTTATATGCAAGATTGCTTGAGAATTCGACTACAAACTTAACATCGATGAGCTTACGCCGATCCACTTCATTAATGACACTATGCTCAAAACATGGGAATTGGCCCTCGACAACATCAAGCCCGACTCGATGAGTATAGGGGCGAGACAGAAAGTGAAGAGGAAGAAAGTAACGAAATAGAGGAAGAGAGTAATGAAGAAGAGGAAGAAAATGAAATAAAAGAAGGAAGTGAGGAAGAAGAGGAGGAAGCTCGAGATTCTGATGGGGGACCTCCTATTACTACATATGAGCACCGCCGTGATTAGCCTGCCTTAGAAGCCCGCATGGCTTAGATTGAAGAGAACTAGGCTGTCCTATGACAGGAGGTCAAGGAGACACAGGCCGAATTAAAGCAAAAGCTTGAAGAGAATTAGGCTTATGTAATACCCTGAAAATTGGGGGTCGTGTATTAACTCAACTCCCGAGTTCCAGACCGTCACTTATGCAACAAAAATGGTTATGATTCAATGTTGTCTGATTTAAAGCATTCACATGAGTAAAAGTATACCAAAACTGCAATTCATACTTCAGATCCAGTGATAAAAGCAAGCGGAAGACTAAACAATATATATATCACTGTATGGAAAAACAAAGTAATCTCGACTGTCTCCAAAGTATGACTACATCTCTGAGTCTCATATACATGTAAATAGACAAAAGAATAAGTTCCAAAATAGTCCCACTGAAGTCCCCCTCGATCCAGGTCACCTACGGGAAGCCGTCGTGATACTGCATATACGAGAACTCATCCTGGTCCTCGTCAATCTCCGGCTCCACCTCCTGGATCTCGTCGTCACCTGCAACTACAACAGGGTCTGGTGGGTGTTGCAAACACCATCCCGTAACGTGGGAATGAGTGATCAACTCAGTGGAATCATAGAGCAAAGATTAGCATGTTCACAATTCAATCACGCGATAATAGTAAAGCAGTAAATCAGACAATTCTAATACTGTTGTTAATGCAAGATGATATGACGTGATGTATGCCCTCACCGACGATCACCCTCATGCGGCAACATCTTACGACCGCGGCATGCCACACTCCCTAGAGTGCTCCACATCTTCCAGGCACATGCAATGCTATGGTGATATGATTACCAAGTTGTTATTAGTCCATTCAAACAGCAGGATTGGGAAACTAAGGTACTTCCCTTGTATCAATCCCAACACGGATCCTGTCTAGGGTCGTCACTCCTAGTAATCTCATACGATGTACATTTCGTAGGTCACTGCAAGGGCTGCCAGGGCTGTTGCTCGCACTCGTTGCACCGCTCCCCCATCACCTTATCAATACAGGCCTACTGTACTCTACTGCACGGAAGGGTCGTCGCCTCCCGTGAACTCAGAATACGCTCGCGGTCACTACAAAGGGCTCGTCGCCTGATCAGTGTAGGCCGACAGCTAGAATATAGTGTCCCATACCACCATAATCTGCTCACGAGTCAAGGTGCTCACTGGTCACTACGGGGAGGTTTGTGGCCCCAGCGTAGGCCGACAGCTCGACCACGGTGTCCCATACCACCATGCCCGGCTCATGAGTCTTCGTGGATCAAGGTACCACGGTTAATAGGGTTTACAATGGTAAGTTCAGTACCCTAGGTTCAAGCAGTTATGATACATACAAGGTGAACAAACATCGGCCAGTCGGGTTACTTGACGGGCTCGACTAGCGCGATCGCATCTCGAATTAAACGACATGAAGTGCGTAAAACACTTCGCGTGGCCTAGCCACTGCCGCCAACTCTCAACACGAATCACATTCATCGATGTGTCGTTCGTGGCTATGACCAGTCAGCCACGAATTCGCTCGGTTACCGACTGCCTGGACTAAGTCAAGTCCCACACATCTATGGAATTACATTAACACTATATACAACGGTTTGGAATTGAAATACATCATGTGAGCATGTTAGCACATGTTAAAACATTCAACTTAAGCAAATCTTCAAGGCATACTTCCCATGTATGTTCAACTTAAGCAAATATTCAAGACATACTTTCTATGCATGTAATGCAATCATGCATAAGGTCAACATGTAGGAAATCATTTAAGTCAGCATATTAATCATGAAATCAATCTCAAACTACTACATAACATCATTTAATTCAATACATACTAATACAAGCATTTATACAAACACATACACTACACACTTAAGTCCACATATAGTATGTCGACCCAACGTGCGCAACTTGGCGAATCTCTTCGCCAAACTGATTATGCAACCATTCCTAACTCACTAATGCGGCGACAAACCATGTCAATCACGTCAGCAAAATATGCATGTAGACCGTACTTCCTACAATTGACTAAAATGCCCTAAATCTCATATTCTTCGTTAATTTACGAAACAGGAAACGGAGAGCATGTTGTACATGTCAAACGGAGATGCCGTCGATAATCTACTATTAAACGACATTGAAAGCGTTGTAAACCGTCAATCAAAGCGTCTAAAATCCTCACCTAATCCCTTACGGTCGCGAGATTTTGAACGGAGCGTGTACGCTTCATCTACGACAGTAGGAGAACCTGATTTATGGATTTAGTTAGCTAACATATTCAGAATCTACATAAACCCTAAATCAGCAAGTTTTTGGGGTTTTTCTATACCTGAAAAAGTGTAGAAATCACCAGCCAGGTGATTGGAAGGAAGTGCTGATGCAGCAACCGTTGGTGGCTCGGAAGCGGGAAAAATCTCCTCTTCCCTTTCTCTCAAACTCTCTCTCTCTTGTGCTAGGGTTTGTGAAATTCGTATGCAAGGAAGGAATGAGGGTTTCAACCCCTTTTATAAGCTTGGAAACGCCGAAAATAGGCTCCGGGACGAAGTTTACTTATTGCCTATCCATTTCGGGGCTGTTTCGGTCCAAAAACTGATTTCTGGTGGTCCCCTGGTCGATTGCGATCAGACTTAAGCTCATGGGTACCAGATGTACCTCGTATTAAGTTTTCAGTCTGGCAGGGTTCGCAGATCGCACGTGGCGGACCAGTTTCAGTTCAGCGGTCACCGCACATAGATCAGGGCTGAAAGTTCCGTGATAATAAATAGATATTTTTCCTGATCCGAGGGTGTAATTTGGATGAATTCTGACGGTCAGAACGCTTAATACTGACGCGTCAAGTCGTGTGCCAGATCTAAATTTGAAATTCCCAATTCGTCCCTATTCGCGGTCGCTTCAGTCCGGGTTCAACGAAATACTCTGTGATTATTGGTTTGACTTAATTTTTGAGATGATTGTCAAGTCCAGCTGGGCGGTTCTAACGGTCTAAGATAGGAGGTATCAGACCTTCGACGCGCGGTCTAAATCCAATACAAAAGTTCAATATGGTCCAGAGGACAAACCTGCTTAGAGTTGGATCCAAGGTTATAGAGTATTGTAGAGTTGTCTGTTCTACTCGATTTGGGTCTTGTAGAACGTATTTAAAGTGATCAGGGACTATTTCCCAGCTGCTCTAGCGTTGCGCTAGCTAACTTACGTTTAATTTCCATGGAAATTATTTATACGCGATTTCGGGTCAAATCGGTACTCGATTCCAAGTACGGATTTTTCACGGGCGTTACAATCTACCCCCCTTAACAAATAATTTCGTTCTCGAAATTTGTACCTGTTCGTACTCCTCGAGAAGCTGTGGGTAGTTCTTTCTGATCTCGGCTTCTGTCTCCCAAGTAGCCTCCTCCTCAGAGTGATGCGTCCATAGTACCTTCACAAGGGGAATCACCTTGCTACGCAGTACCTGCTCCTTCCGATCTAAGATGCATGTCGGTCGCAGGATATAAGTAACATCCTCTCCTAACTGCACCTGCTCCCATCTGATGATATGGGAAGGATCGGCAACGTACTTCTTCAGCATAGAAACATGAAATACGTTGTGGACGCTCGCGAGGGGCGTGGGTAAAGCCAATCGGTAAGCCACGACTCCCACACGATCGAGGATCTGAAAAGGACCAATGAATCGCGGTGCCAGCTTCCCCTTCTTCCCGAACCGAAGGACTCCCTTCATAGGGGAAACTCGCAAAAACACATGATCCCCGACTGTGAACTCCAGTGGCCGTCGTCTCGTATCGGCGTAGCTCTTCTGTCTGCTCTGTGCTGTAAGAAGCCGACGTCGAATAATATCAATCTTCTCTGACGTCGCCTGCACCAACTCTGGGCCAATCAAGCTGCGCTCACCGACCTCTAACCAGCAATGCGGTGCGTGACAAGGTCGCCCATACAGCGCCTCATAAGGTGCCATGCCGATACTCGTCTGGAAGCTATTGTTGTACGCAAACTCCGCATATGCAAGACAGTCATCCCAACTGTCCTTGAAGTCCAATGCGCAAGCCCGCAACATGTCCTCCAGGATCTGGTTCACTCGCTCCGTCTGTCCGTCAGTCTGTGGGTGGAAGGCAGTACTGAACTTCAACTTCACACCCATAGCCTCCTGAATGCGAGTCCAGAAAATAGAAGTGAACCGCGTGTCTCTGTCTGACACGATCTCCAACGGAACTCCATGCAGACGCACAATCTCTCGGATATACAATCTAGCCAGCTCGTCTGCAGAGTTCGTAACTCTGATCGGTAGGAAGTGCGCCGACTTCGTCAATCGGTCGACGATCACCCAAATGGAATCATGCCCCTTCCTCGTCCTCGGCAACCCAGAAATGAAGTCCATGGAAATGAAATCCCATTTCCACTCTGCAATCGGCATAGGCTGCAAAAGTCCAGGTGGTCAGCGATGCTCTGCCTTCACCTGCTGACAAGTGAGATAACGGGACACGAACTCAGCAATGTGGGTCTTCATACCTTCCCACCAATACGTCCTCTTCACGTCACGATACATCTTCGTGCTGCCAGGATGCATCGCTAGTCTAGTAGAATGCGCAGCCTCGAGAATCTCTCGTCTCAAGTCAGGGACATCTGGGATGCATAGGCGGCCACGGTAACGTAAGCCTCCATCCATACCAACTCGCCAGTCGGCGTCAGCATCATCACTGGCCTGCTCTCGAAGCTCAGTAAGATGCGCGTCGTCCCTCTGCGCCTCGATGACACGGTCATCGATCTGGGATCGCACCTGTACATGTGCGATGAACTCAAATGGCTCCTCTACGGTGAGTTTCTGCTCAAAGTCTCGCAAAAACTCCACCATATCCCACTCGGCAACCATCAGCGGAGCCGCAAACTCTATCGCCTTCTTGCGGCTCAACGCATCAGCCACAAGGTTCGCCTTCCCAGGATGGTAAGAGACTTCAAACTTGAAGTCCTTCAGCGTCTCCATCCATCGCCGCTGCCTCATATTCAAGTCCCGCTGCGTGAATATGTACTTGAGGCTCTTGTGGTCGCAAAAGAGCTCGAACTCCTCTCCGTAGAGGTAATGTCTCCAGAGTCTCAGTGCGAATATAACGGCTGCCAACTCCAGGTCGTGTGTAGGGTAATTCTCCTCGTGCTTCCTTAATTGTCTCGAGGCATACGAAATTACCCTGTCCCTCTGCATAAGGACACAACCCAAACCAACGCTAGACGCGTCAGTGTATATAGTGTATCTAACCCCCTGCTCTGGCAATACTAGCACAGGGGCGGACGTAAGTCTGTCCTTCAGCTCCTGAAAAGCTGACTCCGCCCTATCATTCCAGGCGAACCTCACGTCCTTCCGTGTCAACTGAGATAAGGGTCTCGCGATCTTCGAGAAATTCTGAATGAAGCGCCGATAGTAGCCAGCGAGACCCAAGAAACTCCTCACCTCAGTGACAGAACCAGGCTGCTCCCAGTCCTGCACCGCAGCTACCTTAGACAGGTCAACTGTCATGCCGTCCTTGGACACCACGTGTCCCAAAAACTTCACCTCCTGCTTCCAGAAGTCGCACTTCTTGTACTGTGCGAACAACTGATGTCATCTGAGCGTATCCAGGACCAAACGCAAATGCTCCTCATGCTCCTCTCGACTCCTAGAGTATACCAAAATGTCGTCGATGAAGACAACGACGAATCGATAGAGGAAAGGCCGAAAAACCCAGTTCATCAGATCCATGAACACGGCCGGTGCGTTCGTGAGACCGAACAACATCACAAGGAACTCGTAATGACCAAAACTGGTCCTGAATGCTGTCTTTTGCACGTCCTCATCTCTGACGCGCAACTGATGATATCCTGACTGAAGATCAATCTTCGAGAAGTACTGCGCTCCTCTCAACTGATCAAACAAGTCATCGATCCTGGGTAAAGGGTACTTGTTCTTCACTGTGAGCTGGTTCAACCTACGATAATCAATACACAATCGCAGCGAACCGTCCTTCTTCTTCACGAACAAGACCGGTGCTCCCCAGGGAGATACGCTAGGCCGTATAAAGCCAAGCTCTAACAGACCATCAATCTGCGTCCGCAACTCCTCCATCTCACAAGGTGCCATGCGATACGTCGGCAGTGAGACGGGTGTAGAACCAGGAATCAGATCGATAGTGAAATCGATCTCACGTCGGGGCGGCAAACCAGGGATCTTCCTGAACAGATCCCCGAACTCAGAAACAACTGGCGTCTGCTCAAGTACCTGGGCACCAGCGTCGCGCAATAGAGTGGTGTAGCTAAGAATGTGGAAAGGAAGATTTACCCACACTGAAAATGTGAAGGATGCGCCCTCAGGCTCGTACGCTGTGACTATATGAGTCTCGCAGTCAATCTCGGCTCTCGCTGCAGTCAACCAGTCCATGCCAAGAATGACGTCGAGATAAACGAGCGAGGGATCGACGACCAGATCAAGAGTCATCGTCCTGCCTCCCAGATCAACCAAACAACCCTCACACATCTGGGTGACATCCGAAAAATCTCCATGAGCTGCAAAGACTCGCACGCTATCCATAGTGATAGTCTGCAACCCAAGACGTCTGACCACGGCACGCGATATCAAAGAAATCGTGGAACCAGTGTCCACCATGATAAGAACGGGAGTACCTCCGATATGGCCCGTGACCTCGAAGGCTGAGTGCTGGAAAGTCGGCGTCGTAGCTGCCTCAGCGGTCAGTGCATGAACTCGTGCCTGCTGTGGCCGGTTCGGCCGTTGTGTCAAGGGCCGTGGGGGCTGTCGAATCTGCGATACTGTGGGTCTGAAAGAGGGATGCGCAGGAGCTGACCGTATAGGCGGTGCTGATATCGCCTGTGGACGTACATGATCAATCTTCTGCGGCGGTGAGAACCCACTGTCCCGCATCCTGGAAAAGTAACTCTGCGATAAATGGCCCGTCCTCCCACAGTATGTGCATAATAAATCAGGGCACCGAAACGGTCGTACAGGCACCGTGGTCCTGGTAGGAGGATCAATGCGAGGCCTCTTGCCCGCGAAGGGCCTATCTGGCAACTCCGGTCGCGGCCTGGAAGTAGTCGGGCCTCGAGATCGCGCCAGGCGATCCACGTCCTGCTCTGCCCGCATGGACATATGAACCAACTCCGCATAGGAAGGGAAACTGACGCAGCACATCTTCGACCGAATATCCGGTCGCAAGCCCTCCAAAAAGCGCCGTATGCGCATCTGCTCATCAGCCAGAATCGTCGGGACGTACCTGCCCAACTCTGTGAACCGATGCTCATACTCGGTAACCGTCATCGCTGCCTGCCTGAGACGGAGAAACTCATTCTCCCTCTCGTGCCTGTAGGTCTGGGGATAATACTTCTCATGGAAGCGGAACTCGAATGCTACCCACGTCCATACGAAATCTGCGGCAACAGTCCGCAATATACTATCCCACCACATACTGGCCTCTCTCTCAAATAGGAAGGTAGCCAGCTCTACCTGCTCTGCCTCGGTACAGTGTAACATGCGTAGAATCTTCGACACTCGGTCGAGCCAGAACTCTGCCTCCTCAGGTCTGTGAGAACCCGAAAAAGTAGGAGGCCGCAAGCGCTGAAATCGCTCCAGAAGGCCCCGTGTGTCGGCAGGATTCCCCGCAGGGAAAGTAGGCTGCGCAGGATGTGCTATGCCCTCATCCTGGGCGTAAGTATAGGCATCCTCAGCTGGATGCGCAGGTGGTACAGGTGGAGTAGAGGTAGTCGCACCCCCAACCTGGGCTAAAGTCCCAACTATAGTGGTCAATAGCTGCTGCTGCTGTAGCATCATAGCCATCATCTGCTCGAATCTATCAGGGGGTGGAGCAGGCTGTGGCGGATGAGGTGCGGAAGTAGATGCGCGCTGTGGCTCTCGAACTGATGGTGTAAATGGCGGTGGTCCACCTGTAGGACCAACAGCAGGCTGAGACGATCGAACCGTCTCAGGAATCGGGCCCACAGCAGGGTCCGGACGAGTGCCAGACTGAGAAGGAGTCTGATCCATCTGCTCAGACAATGAAAGCCGAACCGCGCTCCTCGTAGTCTTAGGTGGCATTCCCTATATTCAAAATAGGGCGCAACCTTGTCAGTCTCAAGTGCACAAATACACCACAATCATTCACTTAAAGAGTCAAAGGCATTCCATGCATTTCAATTAATCAAAATTGTCACAATACAAGGGATATATCCTTACAAGCATCATGACTAGAATGACATGGAAATTAAGACAGTTAAGCAACAGCAACATAAGCAAAGTACTAGCCCTAATAGGCTTTACACACATAAAACAGGAAATGGCTAACTACTAATAATCAACATCAAAGATCGCATCGCTAGTCGGAATCTGGTGACGGAGGAGGAGCACCCTTATCCTGTAAACAACACAGGATTGCCTTCAAGGTGCGAGTCACCTTGCCAAATTTCTTCTTCGTAACGGCCTTGGCATCAGCGACCTCTACTCGAAGTTCTTGGATTTCCCTTCGCAAAGCGGTCTGACTCTCCTCCATCCGAGCAATGCGATCGTCAATAGTAGTCTGCACAGAAGGAGGAGGGCTCTCATCAGTATCCTGAGCCTCCTCTTCTGCTTCTTCCTGAACCTCTGCTCTAGGTTCTTCTTCGCTTTGATCTTCCTCTTCATCAAAGTCGTCCCCACTATCCCTTTCGAGTTGATTTTCACGGTATTGCGACCCAATCTTCATCTTGAGCATTGTCGACTCATCGATGGTGTGAATCGATACCGGCAATTCGGGTCCAAGTCTATAGGCAAACTCAAGCGCAATCTTGCAAATGAGTCGGCCAAAGGGAAGGGATTCGGATGTTCTCCTCGACCTGGCTATGAGAACTATCTGCCGTAAGATGAAAGTGGCCATACATACGTTCTCTCCCTGGGCCACCAGAAATAAGAAATCGACCATAAGACGTGTACATTCAATGCGGTTCGTCGACCTAGGATAAACATTGAACGTGCAGATATGGTGCAGCAGGCGCAGATCCTCAGACATGTACGTCGCTTTGAGGCTATTATTAGGCTGCCATGGAACCAACTTACCGCACAGAAACCTGGTGCGGCGATCTCGTTCACGTCTAGTCCTCAAATTCTTCTCACTTGGATGTACATCACCTAGAGGCAAGTTGAGAAGTCGCGCAACCAACCGGACGTCAATCGTAGCCATCCGATCTCTACCAAAAGGGATTTTGAACTGTAAGGGCTCCAAGGTAGGACTCTGGATGTTAGCATAGAAGGCACGAACAGTGCTCACATTAGCACGAGCACGAGCTTCAAAGATCGGCCCCCAGTGCGCAGCTTCAATGCGTTCGAACAACAGATATTCGCCGAACAATCGCCCATCTACGTCCGCCTCAAATAACACTCTACGGTCAGTGTATTCACCATGAGGCATCTCTGATAGAATGGTTCGTCCAAGGTGTGCATGGGGATCCAAATCCCGCTTTGTACGGCACTCCAGGACTGCAGCTGGACCTGCGGCGGCGCTTGAACTTGCGGCACCACCCCGCGGTCTTCTCGATCGAGCAGGGTGGCTCGGCCCAGCCTCGTCTATCGCAGTTTTCCTCTTACCCATCAAAGATATGATGGATGAAAGCGACAAAAAACCCAAAATGGCTTCCACAAAAGCCATGGAAAACGCCGAAAATGCTGAGAAATGGCTGCCCAATCTGAAAAAAGGAAATCTAGGCGTCGTAGAGGGATGCTTCAAGCTTCCCAAGGCTGTACTTTCAGGGAAAAATACAAACAAAAAGATGGGATGGAGCTGCTCACGATTTCAGCACTATTTGGGGGATTTTGGAGCTCCAAATGGGGAAATCTTCAAGGAAAGGGGCTGCCAACACCCAATAATTGATGGGTGGTGGTCGATTTTGTCCAAGGAAGGGTTTAAGAGTGGTTTGGGTCACCGGGGTTTGGAATGGAGTGCTGAAAATCGAATCTAGGGTATGCAAGGGGGCTGTTTGTGAAGGAGAGGTGGGTTTTGGGGGTTTTTGTGCTATGGGAGTTACATAGGGGTGATGTGGAGTCCATTTAAGTGGGTGCGCCCGAAGGGCAGCACCAACGGAGGTCGCCGGCCGGCGATGCATCGCCCGGCCGGCGATGGCATCGCCCGGCCAGCGATGGCATCGCCGGTCAACTCGTAAGTTGACCGGTGGGACCCCATGGGTCTGGTCCCCCATGGTCCCAGGGCCCCAAAAAATCAGGTCCTACCCCTTGGTTCATAGCATTTTGGTCTCTATGAGCCCAAACATGTGTTCGGGGATTTCCGGGTCCACATCGCAATCTCGAATACCAAACCATATGATGCAGCATATGAATTTGGGGTAGAAGGAGCCATTACATCTTTCTAGCTCCTTAGTTGCTAAAGAAAGTGAAGTTAGAATGGCCTTATGGCCATTTTTCATGAAATTTTACTATTCACTGTAAAATTTGGTGAATGTGCTAATTTGTGTTATTTTCACATTAGGTTTGATGCCTAATATGAAATGGATAAGAAAGAACTGAAGGTTGAAGTGTTTAGAGAAGGAATTTTGAAGATTTTTGGTGAAACGGGGTTTTTAAGCCCTGGCGATTGATTACTGGAGTCGTGGTCATCCCACGGCCCAAAGATTCACTTTTGCGGTTTAAAACTACTCATAGGACGTCTCCACCCGACTTCCTACAGCTTAGAAGTGATTCGGGTCGCTTTACGCGACCCGAGATACGTTACAGACTCGATCTTGCGATCGATCCTTATAGACTTCGTCTATCGGCGAATCTGTGATCCTAGAAGTGTTTCTAGACCCTTCTCGCACCCACTTAAGTCAAAGGAAGCGACAGCGTACGTCGCAAGACCATAACCCAGGCCCAGTATACTCTCATTCATGCTCTGATACCAACTTGTAACACCCTGAAAATCAGGGGTCGTGTATTAACTCAACTCCCGAGTTCCAGACCGTCACTTATGCAACAAAAATGGTTATGATTCAATGTTGTCTGATTTAAAGCATTCACATGAGTAAAAGTATACCAAAACTGCAATTCATACTTCAGATCCAGTGATAAAAGCAAGCGGAAGACTAAACAATATATATATCACTGTATGGAAAAACAAAGTAATCTCGACTGTCTCCAAAGTATGACTACATCTCTGAGTCTCATATACATATAAATAGACAAAAGAATAAGTTTCAAAATAGTCCCACTGAAGTCCCCCTCGATCCAGGTCACCTACGGGAAGCCGTCGTGATACTGCATATACGAGAACTCATCCTGGTCCTCGTCAATCTCCGGCTCCACCTCCTGGATCTCGTCGTCACCTGCAACTACAACAGGGTCTGGTGGGTGTTGCAAACACCATCCCGTAACGTGGGAATGAGTGATCAACTCAGTGGAATCATAGAGCAAAGATTAGCATGTTCACAATTCAATCACGCGATAATAGTAAAGCAGTAAATCAGACAATTCTAATACTGTTGTTAATGCAAGATGATATGACGTGATGTATGCCCTCACCGACGATCACCCTCATGCGGCAACATCTTACGACCGCGGCATGCCGCACTCCCTAGAGTGCTCCACATCTTCCAGGCACATGCAATGCTATGGTGATATGATTACCAAGTTGTTATTAGTCCATTCAAACAGCAGGATTGGGAAACTAAGGTACTTCCCTTGTATCAATCCCAACACGGATCCTGTCTAGGGTCGTCACTCCTAGTAATCTCATACGATGTACATTTCGTAGGTCACTGCAAGGGCTGTCAGGGCTGTTGCTCGCACTCGTTGCACCGCTCCCCCATCACCTTATCAATACAGGCCTACTGTACTCTACTGCACGGAAGGGTCGTCGCCTCCCGTGAACTCAGAATACGCTCGCGGTCACTACAAAGGGCTCGTCGCCTGATCAGTGTAGGCCGACAGCTAGAATATAGTGTCCCATACCACCATAATCTGCTCACGAGTCAAGGTGCTCACTGGTCACTACGGGGAGGTTTGTGGCCCCAGCGTAGGCCGACAGCTCGACCACGGTGTCCCATACCACCATGCCCGGCTCATGAGTCTTCGTGGATCAAGGTACCACGGTTAATAGGGTTTACAATGGTAAGTTCAGTACCCTAGGTTCAAGCAGTTATGATACATACAAGGTGAACAAACATCGGCCAGTCGGGTTACTTGACGGGCTCGACTAGCGCGATCGCATCTCGAATTAAACGACATGAAGTGCGTAAAACACTTCGCGTGGCCTAGCCACTGCCGCCAACTCTCAACACGAATCACATTCATCGATGCGTCGTTCGTGGCTATGACCAGTCAGCCACGAATTCGCTCGGTTACCGACTGCCTGGACTAAGTCAAGTCCCACACATCTATGGAATTACATTAACACTATATACAACGGTTTGGAATTTAAATACATCATGTGAGCATGTTAGTACATGTTAAAACATTCAACTTAAGCAAATCTTCAAGGCATACTTCCCATGTATGTTCAACTTAAGCAAATATTCAAGACATACTTTCTATGCATGTAATGCAATCATGCATAAGGTCAACATGTAGGAAATCATTTAAGTCAGCATATTAATCATGAAATCAATCTCAAACTACTACATAACATCATTTAATTCAATACATACTAATACAAGCATTTATACAAACACATACACTACACACTTAAGTCCACATATAGTATGTCGACCCAACGTGCGCAACTTGGCGAATCTCTTCGCCAAACTGATTATGCAAGCATTCCTAACTCACTAATGCGGCGACAAACCATGTCAATCACGTCAGCAAAATATGCATGTAGACCGTACTTCCTACAATTGACTAAAATGCCCTAAATCTCATATTCTTCGTTAATTTACGAAACAGGAAACGGAGAGCATGTTGTACATGTCAAACGGAGATGCCGTCGATAATCTACTATTAAACGACATTGAAAGCGTTGTAAACCGTCAATCAAAGCGTCTAAAATCCTCACCTAATCCCTTACGGTCGCGAGATTTTGAACGGAGCGTGTACGCTTCATCTACGACAGTAGGAGAACCTGATTTATGGATTTAGTTAGCTAACATATTCAGAATCTACATAAACCCTAAATCAGCAAGTTTTTGGGGTTTTTCTATACCTGAAAAAGTGTAGAAATCACCAGCCAGGTGATTGGAAGGAAGTGCTGATGCAGCAACCGTTGGTGGCTCGGAAGCGGGAATAATCTCCTCTTCCCTTTCTCTTAAACTCTCTCTCTCTTGTGCTAGGGTTTGTGAAATTCGTATGCAAGGAAGGAATGAGGGTTTCAACCCCTTTTATAAGCTTGAAAACGCCGAAAATAGGCTCCGGGACGAAGTTTACTTATTGCCTATCCATTTCGGGGCTGTTTCGGTCCAAAAACTGATTTCTGGTGGTCCCCTGGTCGATTGCGATCAGACTTAAGCTCATGGGTACCAGATGTACCTCGTATTAAGTTTTCAGTCTGGCAGGGTTCGCAGATCGCACGTGGCGGACCAGTTTCAGTTCAGCGGTCACCGCACATAGATCAGGGCTGAAAGTTCCGTGATAATAAATAGATATTTTTCCTGATCCGAGGGTGTAATTTGGATGAATTCTGACGGTCAGAACGCTTAATACTGACGCGTCAAGTCGTGTGCCAGATCTAAATTTGAAATTCCCAATTCGTCCCTATTCGCGGTCGCTTCAGTCCGGGTTCAACGAAATACTCTGTGATTATTGGTTTGACTTAATTTTTGAGATGATTGTCAAGTCCAGCTGGGCGGTTCTAACGGTCTAAGATAGGAGGTATCAGACCTTCGACGCGCGGTCTAAATCCAATACAAAAGTTCAATATGGTCCAGAGGACAAACCTGCTTAGAGTTGGATCCAAGGTTATAGAGTATTGTAGAGTTGTCTGTTCTACTCGATTTGGGTCTTGTAGAACGTATTTAAAGTGATCAGGGACTATTTCCCAGCTGCTCTAGCGTTGCGCTAGCTAACTTACGTTTAATTTCCATGGAAATTATTTATACGCGATTTCGGGTCAAATCGGTACTCGATTCCAAGTACGGATTTTTCACGGGCGTTACAGCTTATATGAAATAAAAATGTAAGAAGATGTTTCGCACCTTGAAGTCTCTCCTGTGCTGTATGCAGGACAAGGGTGCACCTCTGCCTTCACTAGAGTCGGACGACTAACCATTTGTTGTAGTCATCTTTTGGGTTATTTTATTCCTTACTTTTTATGTAATAGCCCTTATTGGCTTAGTTGGATATTAGTAGTTAGTTTTAAAGCTTTTGTTAGGTTAGCTCACATGCATCTTCTGTCATGATCCATGTAAGACTACATCTCATATATTGTGACAATTTTGATAAATGAAATGCATGAAGCTTCTTTTGATTTGGAATGTTTAGAATTCTTGAAAATTTTAAATGTTGTTATTTAAAATCTTACACGTGTTACACCCTATGTTATGTATAGGGAATGCCTCCGAAGACCACTCAGAATATAACACATCATACACTTGGCGAATCATTTGACGGGGCACCTCCCCTGAGCGATAGCCACACGGACCCCAGGTTGGGCCCTGATAGTGACACCATGCTGGATTCATAGCCGGCCACTTGCCCCACCAATAGGCCAACACGTAGTGCACCACTGGTTCTAGAACGGAACCGTGTGGCTACCTCAACGCCCCACATGCCTTAGGCATCTCTTTCTCCTAATAGGTTGGAGTAGATGATGCTACTGATGTAGCACAATCGAATCATCCTTAATAAGCAGTCGGCTATGAAATGTGACTTCTAAAAGGAAGAAGTCAAGTTCCTGAGACATGTTGTGTCCAAGGAAGGTATCGTTGTGGACCTTGCCAAGGTGGCCGTAGTTCAGGACTGGGAGCTACTCGATTCAGTTATAGAAGTGATGAGTTTTCTGAGACTTGTTGTCTACTATCACCGGTTCATTAACTATTTTTCCAAGATAGCTAGACCGTTATCTCAACTTACTCAAAAGGATCTTAAATTTACCTAGAATGAGAAGGCAGAAGTAACATTTCATGAACTGAAGGATAAGTTGACATCTGCACCCATGTTAGTATTTCCAGAGTAAGAGGTCAGATATATGATATACACTGACACGTCTCATGTTGGTTTGGGTTGCGTTCTTATGTAGAAGGACAGAGTGATCGCTTATGCCTCACGGAAGTTGTGGAAGCATGAAGAAAACTACCCTACGTATGACGGGGAATTGGCAGCAGTTATCTTCATATTAAAGCTCTGGAGACATTACCTCTATGAAGAGGAGTTCGAGCTCTTTTTTGACCACAAAAGCCTTAAGTATATATTCAAGTAGAGGCACCTGAATTTGAGGTAGCGATGATGGATGGAAACCTTGAAGACTTCAAGTATGAGGTCTCCTACCATCCTGGTAAGGCTAACCTTATGGTCGATGCGTTGAGCCGCAAGAAAATGATAGAATTTATAGCTCCGCTAATGATAGAAGAATGAAACATGGTATAATTTTTGTGAGACTTTGTACTGAAGCTTACAGTAGAGGAGCCATTCGAGAGCATCGCACATATCCATGTGCAACCACTTATTGATGATCGATTCATTGTGGCTCAGAAAGAAGACGAACAGTTGGTGAAAATGAGAGAGCAAGCAACTGATGATGAAGACTCTGAATGGAGAGTTGGTTTGAATGGGGGTTTACATTATCGTGGCTGCCTATGCATCCCAAATCTTCATGAATTAAGAAAGGAAGTTCTCGAAGCTGCTCACAACTCGAAGATGGCGATGCGTCCTGGTAGTACAAAGATGTGTCGAGATATGAAGCGTTTGTACTTGTGGGGCAACATGAAGGCTCACATATCAGATTTTATATCTCGTTGTCTCACGTGTCAATAGATCAAGGCCAAGCATCACCGACCTCCTAGATTGCTTCAGCCCATGCCCATAGTTGAATGGAAGTGGGATTTCATTATCGGGTTACCGAGGACAAGGAAGGGACACAACTCCATTTGGGTGATTGTGGACCAATTGATGAAATTGGCTCATTTCATCCCAATTAAAGTTTCAAACTTCACCGATGATTTAGCCAAGTTGTACATCAAGAAGATTATATGGCTGCATGGATTGCCTATAGTGATTGTGTTGGATCAAGACACGCGATTCCCGTCTATCTTCTGGACTCAAATCCAGGATAATGGGGGTAAAACTGAAGTTCAGTACCACGTTCCACCCACAGATTGAATATGTAAATCAGATGTTAGAAGATATGTTGCGAGCATGTGTGCTCGATTTCAAGGACAGTTGGGATGACGGTCTTCCCTATGCTGAGTTTTCTTATAACAATTGTTTCCAAGCGAGCATTGGCATGACTCCCTATGAAGCATTGTATGGGCATCCGTGTCGAGCATCGCATTGTTGGGCAGAAGTTGGTGAGAATAGTCTGATTAGCACAGATTTAGTACAGGTGACCTCAGAGAAGATCGACATTATCAGCCGTCAACTTCTTACAGCATAGAGCGGACAGAAGAGCTACACTGATACCAGACGATGACAGGTAGAATTTGGGGTTGGGGACCACGTGTTTCTTAATGTTTCCCCCATGAAGGGAGTCATTCTCTTTGGCAAGAAAGGCAGACTCACACCAAGATTCACTGGCCCAATCCAAATTCTAGACCGAGTGGGTATGGTAGCATACCGCCTTGCTTTGCCCACACCACTCTAAGGCGTGGACAACGTATTTCACGTATCGATGCTGAAGAAATACGTTCCTGATCACACTCACATTATTAAGTGGGACACTACCAAAAAAAGGGACAAAGGATTCAGACCACGTTAGTTTTTTACTACGGATATAAACCTTAGATATAGTTGTTACAGTTTTAATCCGTAGCAAAAAAGTTGACACACCATTAATAATTAATGGAGTTATAAGGGGCTCTATGAGGCCTAAAAAACCTATATGTTCTATCTTAGCCTTCCATATATTTGGAATAATTACTTTAGAGATGAGAAAAAAAATCAGCTAGATTAAAGGCTCAAGTGGACCACATGGTAGGAAGCACGGATATTAAATTACAGTTGCTTCTTATGTTGTGGTTCATCATGCCTTCAATATACCTTAAATTTTGTATTAGAGACTAAAATAATTTAATAAAATTATTTATCGGATTGGATTAGCCAAATACATCATGGTGGGCCCACGGAGCCCCTGTCCGAATTGTCCATGTCCGTAATTTATATAACTCCCCAAATTTGGGCGCGCGCTCAAAACAGAGCTGCGTCTAAACATGTTATTTCACTCTCTCTCTCTCTCTCTCTTTGTTCCCTAATCAGCCCTAATCCTCTCTCTCCCTCTCGATATCTACTCCATCTCTCTCATTCTCCTACCTCTCTCTCCAATGCATCAGCCGTGAAGAAACACAGGCCGTGAACGCCCTCTTCTCTCTCTCTCTCTCTCTCTCTCTCTCTCTCTCTCTCTCTCTCTCCATTGCAGCAGCCGTGAATCTCCTACCCAAAGAAACATGTGCCGTGAAGCTCCTCTCCATAGGTTTGATATCTTCTTCTATTTGTATCTCTTTCCCTGTCTTTCAGATTTGATTTACGCTAACTGTTTGATGAAATGACATGTTATATGTTTATTGAAATGGCTGGATGAGATTTTTTTTTTAATCTTTTGTAATATATACATGATTGGAGAGTTAATTTGAAATGGCGTGCTATATGTTTGTTGAAATGGCTGGATGAGAAATCATATGATTACTGTCCTGTAATGCCGGTAAACTGCCTGCATAGTTTAAGGCCGACTTTGAGGCCCCCAATTAAGATAGCCAGAATATCCTTCCCCAGATATTTTTTCTACCTGAGAGAACATTTTTTTAAAATCTCTATTCCAATATTCTCTTTTTATCTATTTATTATTTCATCTAGAAGAAAGAAATGGAAATGATAGACTCCCTATGATTCCAGATATCCAAAACACCCCATTATTCAAATAGTTCTTAGATTCTAACAAATTTTAACTTTTAAGTCACTTAATTGTAACTTGGAATTTTAAGCCCCATGCCTCAACATATATCTTGGTTATTTCCGTTTTACTATGGACTAGTAATTGTAACTCAATTCGACAACACATCCAATCTATGGACAGGAACATTTTCACCAATCTTTCATCCAAGAACCTACAAATGACATTCATTTTATGCCTTCTCATATGGAGGCCAAGGAGCCTTTGGATGCACTACCAAATTGAATAGCAATTATTAGTCTAATGGAGCGAAAATAACTCAAACGTCTTTTCCTGTATTTTCCTTCCATTCATATTGATGGTATACACATCACTTTACAATTACATCTCGGACATGGAAAGAAAAAAACTTCAATTTGGGGGCCATGCTTCCTAATTATGAACAGCAGAAAACATCTCATTTAATCTCAATTGAATTGATTGTTCACGATGCAATCAGCTCATGCACCCAAATGCAGCAAAAGAGAGTGATAAGGCAAGGCAGCCTCTTCAAAACCAAATAGATGTGTCTCAGTTTATAATATATAATGTTTCCTCACATTTGATCAAGATTAAGGTGGGTCAAAAAGCTTGCTATTCAAGATCAGCTCAAACAGCACTTATAAGGGACATTGTTGTGCATAGTAAGGATCGCAGACAAGCATAACAACATTTATACAACCATCATTCGCTGGATTATTTGTAACTTGAGCATATTTCCCTGCATCCATCAGTCAAATTGAAGTTTAGTACCCACGGAATGAGATAAGGATACAAGGAATTGAAATTTATACAACCATCATTCTATGGATTATTTGTAACTTGAGCATATTTCCCTGCATCCATCAGTGAAATTGAAGTTTAGTACCCACGAAATGAGATAAGGATACAAGGAATTGAAATTTATACAACCATCATTCTCTGGATTTTTATTTTTATTTTTGTCAAGTTTATATTATAATCATGATATATATGAATTAGTTAATGAGAGGGATTCTTTTGATTATCTTTGAGAACTTAGGATTGGACTCATCATCCACTAGTGGAGGGAGAGTTGCGAGTTGTGAATCTTAGTACTCCATTAGCCATGACTGCTTATAGAGAGTTTAGATCAACTGATTAGACTGTCTAACTGAACTAATGCAATGAAAAGTACTTGATCATTCCTCAAAAGTATGTACAACCGAGAATATTTTTAATGTGTTTATATGTACTATCAAATTGAATTGCAATTATTAATATTGTAAGGTGGAAATTGTTAAAAATAAAAATAGAGGAAATAAAAATTTCTTAACTTGAATCAGGAAGGGATTCCAAGAAGTCTTCCTTCATGATAATCTAGGTCCACTCATAAGATCATTATTATACAATTGATGTGATATTATTGTACAACTCAAATACCATTTAGAAACAATCCAAAGAGTTAAAAGGAGAGGGCTTAAGAGATTATTATTATTATTATTATTATTATTTTAAAATTTTGGGTTCTCCCAAAAACTGTTTATATTGAATTTGTATGGTTATTAGAAAGGGCCTGAGAGGATTCCTTGAAGAAAAAAACTTTGGACTTTGGTCAAGAGACACTTCTTTGTCTTCTGATTTGAATTAGGAGCATCATGATAGTTTAATTGCAACAATCAACTAAACTAACTTGGTTAATGCACTTTCACAACAACTTGCCTAACTGCCATCTCAATTGCCACACAAGAAACTTCCGCATCATACAATTTTATTATATCTCTATCATACTGAGCTATGGCTTAACCCACAATCTAACCATGGCTAGACCCTAGGTTAATGTAGGATTGACCCACTATGATTATGGTTTTATGGCTTGAACCTTTGATATGGCAAAACTCAATTCTTCTCCTAACCATTAATCCTCTAAACCATTTTTTATGAAGAGATCATTTTCAAATCATAAAAGAAAACTTCTTTTAAAAAAATCAAACTTTTAATGGAAAGATTTAAAAAACAAACAAACCCAATTTTGCTTTATATTTTGAAAATATCTAACTAAAGTAACCAATTTATATTTCTGTTTGCATAATGATCTGGGCTCCAAATTGCAACTATGTTCCTTTCGAGTCGAGTTTCATTTAGAGAGGAACGTAACTACTATGGGAATATTAGGAAGCATCACTCCAATAAACTAAAATGTTAGGAATTCAATTCACTTATATATCTAGCTGCAGCCTAAGGACCCATTTGGATGCACTTTCTACAAGGGGAGTTTTCAGAGAAGGGGTTTCAAGGCTGCTTTTTTTGGTCGACAGTGTTTTAATGCATAATGAAAGAACCCAAAAATCTACCTTCTGCTATTCTTCTTACCATGTCCTACCTATTAGCTGAAAAACAATGAACAGGGACCAACCTTGCTAGAAAACCTCTCTTATCTTTGATTTCTATCCATTGAATGTAGAAGAAACTTATATCAAAGATTGCTTGGGCAACTGGGCATATATAGCAGAATTTATGCTTCAGGTCTTGTTCAACAGCTACATGGTTATCCGAGTGTGCATTTGGGAATACCTATTGTTGATCAATTAGGATTAAAAAAATTTCAAACATATGTAGAAGAAGTGGCCTAAAATTTTTATGTTAAACGTGGACCCATAATTCTAATAGGAAGATTTGAAGAAATGGTACATTGTTTGTATGGCTGAAAAGATGGACCACTAATTGTTACATCATACTATATTGACATTTTTTTTTGGAAACATTGACATCCAAATAACATTAGGAGGTCATTTGGATTGGGTACATACAGATAATTTAGGCATTTCAATAACCATGCATTGCAAATTGCTGAGAATTATCCTTACAGTGTTTTGTTGGTCCTAACCCTCAATATGGGCAATCCATTAACCATCATTGATTGCCCCTTTCTCAAAAAAATCACTTTTGACTAGATGATCTTAACTATACAATCATTGGATAAGGAAATTGATGGTTTATATCGTTCATACTACAAACAATCCATTAATCTAGACATTTCATGATGTGGGTCCATTCATTTTTCCATGTCATCTTGGGTCATAATCCCAAAAAATGAATTGCCATTCAATAATCATTGTTTCATCTTATGTAATCCACAAAAGATTTGGATCTTCATTTTTTCGGTCTCATGCCCTAACATGATGTAGAAAAATGGATGAGTGGCATGTATGAAACACAAACATCATGTGGTGACCCACACCGCACTGTCAATAGGCAATCTAAGTCCCACCTGATATGCCCATGAAAAGTTAAAGCTATTCGAAGACTAAACTCCAATGATAGTCATAGATGTATGTGTTTAGAATTAGATTTGTGAATGGGTGATATATATATATATATATATATATATATATATATATATTTATTTATTTATTTATTTATTTATTTATTTTGTAAGGTGCAGGTTCAAAATGAACCCTTGGTTAATCAGGATCCGGCTATAATAGATAGGGAGTGGATGACACTAAGTTTTTCGAACCCTCATTTTATTTTTGGAATCAGAAGCTTTTTGAAGTGAGTTATGTACTTTTCATTCATTTTTTGAGAGGCATTTTTAAAATGCTTGATGGTTAATTTCAAGAGTTTTTTGACTTCTTCTATTATCATTTGAGGACCTCAAAGGCCCAACTAACTTGAGATTTTTCTATGCAGGCTGATGTATTTTTAGCCTCACAGATCAATGTTGCCAATACAATGTTCAATATTGAAATGGTAAAGTTTTTAACAATTTATTTTATCTTTGTTTTTTCCTGTTCTTCATAAATAATTTAATGTCTTAGCCTCCTGTCATTACCAGCTAGTCTTGTCACTATTTGTACATAAGTCATCTCATGAGTCTTACTTTTTATAATTTTCTTACCCCTATAGTGATTATCAGAAGTAGTGGGCCATCATTAAAAGATTACCCTTGTAGTGAGTCCAATCAAGGTATGGATAATACATGTTTTTAGTTCATGGTAAATGGTACCTTTTATTGTGGATCACCCCAAGACCAAAGACTTAATACCTTTTGTTGTTATAAGTTCTTAATTAGTTTATTTCTGTATTGCGTTGGAGCTATCCGAATGTTGAGCAAGAGTCTCTGGAAGGTGGGAATCGCTGTTATGACCATGATAAAGCTATCCATTTCCTATGGACATTAATATGGGTGGCCTAGCCATTTAGACAGGCCCGTGTCTATATATTATCTCAAAATTGATGAAGCAGATTCAAATATGGATCGGAGCTATCCGGATGTTGAGTGGGGGTCCCTGGAAGGTGGGAACTGCTGATATTTTTTTTCCCTTCATCACTGTCTGTGTGATCTTATGAACAGGTTAGATGATAAGTAAACATCACCTAAACCTAAACCCTAAACCTAAACTCAAACCCGAATTCCTAAACCTATAACCTAAACCTAAACCTAAACCTATAACGTAAACCTAAACTCAAACCTATAACCTAAACCTAAACCTATAACCTATAACATAAACCTAAACTCAAACCTATAACCTAAACCTAAACCTATAACCTATAACTTAAACCTAAACCTAAACCTATTCTCAAATACCTAAACCTAAACTTAAACCTATAACTTATAACCTAAACCTAAATCTGAACCCAAACCCGAACCCGAATTCCTAAAACTATAACCTAAAACCTAAACCTAAACCTAAACCCAAACCTATAACTTACAACCTATAACCTATAATCTACCTATAACCTATACCTAAACAAAAACTTATAACCTAAACCTATAACCTATAACTTAAAAATAAACCTAAACCTAAACTTAAACCTAAAACCTAAACCTAAACCCGAACCCGAACTCGAATTCCTAAACCTATAACCTATAACTTAAACCTAAAAATATAACTTAAACCTAAACCTAAACCTATAACCTATAACCTATAACCTAAACCTATGACCTAAACCTAAACCTATGACCTAAACCTAAACCTATAACCTATAACTTAAACCTATAACTTAAACCTAAACCTAAACCTATTATAAAATCCCTAAACCTAAACCTAAACCTATAACCTATAACCTAAACCTAAACCTATTCTCAAATCCCTAAACCTAAACCCAAACATATAACCTAAACCCAAACCTATAACCTAAACCTAAAACTATAACCTATAACTTAAACCTAAACCTAAACCTAAACTTATAACTTATAACCTAAACCTAAATCCAAGCCCAAACCCGAACGCGAATTCCTAAACCTATAACCTATAACCTAAACCTAATCCTAAACCTAAAACTATAACCTAAACCTAAACCCAAACCTATAACTTATAACCTATAACCTATAATCTACCTATAACCTATACCTAAACCTAAACCTAAACCTAAAACCTATAACCGAACCTAAACCTATAACCTATAACTTAAACCTAAACCTAAATCTAAACCTAAAACCTAAACCTAAACCCAAACGCGAACCCAAATTCCTAAACCTATAACCTATAACCTAAACCTAAACCTATAACTTAAACATAAACCCAAACCTATAACCTATAACCTAAACCTATGGCCTAAACCTAAACCTATTCTCAAATCCCTAAACCTAAACCTAAACCTATTCTCAAATCCCTAAAACTAAACCTAAACCCGAATCCAAACCTACATTCCTAAACCTATAACCTATAACCTAAACCTAAACCTATGAGCTAAACCCAAACCTATAACCTATAACCTATAACCTACACCTAAACCTAACCCTAAAACCTAAACCTAAACCTAAACCTATTCTCAAATCCCTAAACCTAAACCTAAACCCGAACCCGAACTCGAATTCCTAAACCTCTAACCTATAACCTAAACCTAAACCCAAACCTATAACCTATAACCTAAACCTATAACCTATAACTTAAACCTAAACCTAAACCTAAACCTATTCTCAAATCCCAGGACCTAAACCACCAACCTATAACCTATACCCTAAACCTAAACATATTCTCAAATCCTTAAATCTAAACCTAAACCTGAACTCGAAATCCTAAACCTAAACTTAGACCTATAACCTAAACCTATAACCAACCTATAACCTACACCTAAACCTAAACCTATAACCTAAACCTAAAACCTAAAACCTAAACCTAAACCTATAACCTAAACCTAAACATAGTCTCAAATTCCTACACCTAAACCTAAACCCTAAACCTAAACCTGAACCTGAACCTGAACCCGAATTCCTAAACCTATAACCTATAACCTAAACCTAAACTTATAACCTAAACCCAAACCCAAACCTATAACCTATAACCTATAACCTACACCTAAACCTAAACCTAAACCTATAACCCTAAATCTAAACTTAAACCTAAACCTAAACCTAAACCTATTCTCAAATCCCTAAACCTAAACCTAAACCTATAAACTAAACCTAAACCTAAACCTAAACTCGAACCCGAACCCGAATTCCTAAACCTATAACCTATAAACTAAACCTAAACCTAAAGGCCCATTTGGCTGGGCAGATTGGAAAGGATTGGATGGTATTGGAAGGAATTGAAAGTTAAATCCCAGGATTGATCGGGCGTGCCAAAAAAGCTAGGTAACCTGATCCCAGGATATAGCAATCCCATGGATCTTAAGACAATCCACTGACAACACCATCATTACCTTTAAATCCCATCCAATCCACCCTTATTCGTTCAAATTTGTCTGGGACGTGTTTGGTTCGAGGGATTGGAAGGGATGGGAAGGTTTAATCCTGGGATTGGCCAAGCATGCCAAACAGACTCGATATAGCAATCCTGGGATATAACAATCCCATGGATCTTAAGACAATCCATCGACAACACCATCATTACCTTGAAATCCATGTCATCCACCCTAATACCATTCAATCCCTTCCAATCCACCCAGCCAAATGGGCCATAAACCTATAACTTAAACCTAAACCTAAACCTATAACCTAAACCTACAACCTATAGCCTAAACCTATAACCTATAACCTTAACCTATAACCTTAACCTAAACCTAAACCTATCTTACTCATGCCTTTCTCTCTTACTATGTAATGTCTCTACAAGTATGTTCCAATTTTGTTAGTTATATATGTAATAGCTTATTGAGGACATAGAAAATAAATGAAGAGATGGAAAAACAGAAAGGGGAGGCACAAGCCAACAAGGATCACATGCTAAAGGTGGCTTGGATTCTTTTACTTGGATTTATTATCTGAGACTCTTAAGGATTTAGATATTTTATGATTTTTTTACAGTATAAAGAAATAGCACAAGTGAATGAAGTTGCATTGAAGTAAATTGAATCTACTCATGAAAAATTAAAGGCTGAGGTACATCCCTGTATCCTAAACCTCATTTGTTTGAAAGTTGCAATCCCTATTTTCAGTGTTTTAGGCATGCTTGTTTGATTGTGTCTACAAATGCTATTTTATACAGGCTGACAAGCTAAAGAAGTCACTAGAGGATGAAATTCACTTTCTTAAGGGAAGGGTTTTAGAACTTGAAAGTGATCTTGTGTCAAAGTCCATAGAAGTTACATCTGCAGTTTCAGGGAAAGAAGAAGCTCTATCTTCATATGATAGGTTGAGCAAAGTAAAGTATTGTTTATTTAGAAATGTGAATGTGGGATGTATTGTATGATTTGATTGCTATTTGTAGTAAATGCATCATTTTTTTTCCTGATTGCACTTTATGTACTATTCCTATCAGCATTAAGCTTAGATTAGTTATCAATCACTGCAGGTTCTTGCAATGGAAACATGAACAATTATTATAATTTTTTTTTTAATTTTTCAAAAACTAGCTACAGATTGTAGTCGTAGCTATTGTTCTAAAAACCATAGCTATTTATAACTACAGCATATTGCTACGGATTTATTCCACTTTTAGCTATTGATATTATCCATAGCTATAGGTACATTTCGCTATAGTAATTATAGTTACCGCTTTATTTTTTGTAGCTAATGATATCTACTACTACGGATGTGATCTGTAGCCATAAGTATGTTTCATTACAGATATTATAGCTACGGCCTTTATCTGTAACCATTGATATCTATTGTTACGGTTTCAATCTGTAGGCGTAGCTACATTTAGTTATAGAACTTATAGCTACGGTTTTTTTCTGTAGCTATTACTCTCTACTGCTGTGGATTGAATCCATAGCTATTGCTTTTTAGACCTTTAACTACCCCACCAATAGCTACGGACGTGGTACGGAGTGGTTCCGTAGAAAAAGGCCTTTAGCTACAGTTTTTGTCCGTAGCCTTTGACCATTTTTCTTATAGTGAGAGCATGTACAGTTGAGTGAAGATGTTACATACGTACATCGACCAACACGTATCCAGGATAGGAAGGAATAGGTGCTATGCAATAAAGTGATCCTACTTGTGAAAGTATTGTGGACTCACCACACTAAGGAAGAGGCAACCTAGGAAATAGAAGCCGAAGTCCATGAGAACTACCCTCAGACCATTGAGGAGTACGAAAAGGTACTAATTTCGGGGATGAAATTTTTCTTCAAGAGGGGTAGATTGTAATGTCTCAGAAAAATTTGTACAAAGAGCCGAGTATCAGGCAGAAATTACTAAGGTTCGAATTCTATAGAAATTGTAATGTCTCAAGCAGAAATTACTAAGGATCGAATTCTATAGAAATTAGACAAAAATTAATAAAGTACTAAACTAAATAACCAGAGGAATTAGCTTGAAACACTATCTATACGAACTGAAAGATCCAAAACTATTAAAATCGTTAACTCAACATTTCTTAAAAACCTAAGAGAAATATCAAAACCCAATTGCTCTCGAGAGCACATTGAAACTCCGTATTGGAGCTGGACCGCATGTTAAAAGTATGATTACCATGAAACTATAAGGTTATGACTACCTTATTAGGCTTGACAATCATTGTAGGAATCGAGCCTAAATGGTATCCAGAAACGCATAACTTGAGCCCGGAGCAAAGTGTATGAGAAACGCGAATATCTTTAGAAAATAAATTCAAACTTAAGTAAATAGGACCATTCATTTGTTGGGGAATTTGAAGGTTTCAGACCATCAATTTTTGACCAAAATTTACCTGTGGATTAGGAAAATTTCCCTACACATGTAAGTATACTTGTGGCCCTGATCAAGTGACAATGACCGTTGAACTGATATAGGTCCTCCACGGTCGATGCATAAATCTGATCAAACTGAGATCATAACATGGCTTAGATCCATGTTCAGGGAACTTACTCCATGACACAAGTGAGTAATGAGCCTCCATATGGGTCCTGTTTGCCCAAAACAGACACCCTTTGGCTATAACCTAAGTATATCATGGCCCTTGGACCATTTGAACCAATTCTGGGCCTATTTAAGGACCTTAAACCACCTGTCTCTCATTCTATGCAAATCTCTAACCCCAGGAGAGAGAAGAGAGAAAAGAGGAGAAATGAGTGAGGAGAAGAGAGAGAGAGAGGGAGAGAGAGAGAGAGAGAGAGAGAGAGAGAGAGATAGGGTTATTGCTGGGATTCACTCCCACTACTCCATGTTCAAAATCACCATCCCACCATCGCTACACCAACGATTCTAGCTTCAATTTAGTTACGAAATCCTAACCCTAATCTTGTTTTAGGAATCCAAATAAACGAATTGGCAAAATAGCTAACCTCTTTCATGATTCAGGTAACTATTGTTCTGTAGACAGAGACGTAGGATTTGAACCGACTTCCAAACAAGGAATCCAATGAAAGGTGCGGACTATAAACCTTTAGGTTATGGTTTTCAAGGATTTCAATGTCAGCAATGATTTATATCTAACTTGATTGATGCCATATAATCTTAGTTATGATGTGTTTTATAAACTATATGTGTGTGAATTATATGAATATATAATGTATTCCATGTGTTTGTTGAAATGTTTGAATGAAGGTGAAATTGTGATTTATACTTGTCATGACTATTAATCTAGAATACATGTTTGTTGTATGTAGGAAAACTCCTTTATGAAAGGATTTGCCATAATATATGATACAACTGATCTAGTTTGTGTATGTAGTATTATGTAGTCTAAGTGTTTGATAAAATGTCTGAATGAGTAATTTTTTGGTAAATCACTTTTAACAAGGGTGTTGAGATGGGATTCTCAACTACCGTATCCATATTAGTAGTTTCCTTTATATAACGTAAATTATTGTTATATGATTTATGGATGAAATGCATATGTATATCAACATGTTCAATGTGTTTGATAAAATACTTTAATGAGAATTATGTTTGAATTATTCGTTAAATGTTGTTATGAGTAACATATATGATTTCCTATGAAATTTGAGTATGTTTGGGAATGTTGTTATGAGTAACATATATGATTTCCTATGAAATTTGAGTATGTTTTGGACTATCACCTAGTCCAGGCAATCAGTAATAGCTCTTGATTAAGTGGTCGAACTAGTTCTGGCACATTAGACACGTTCGATGAATCCGAGCCGTACACTAATTGTCGATAGTGGTTAGGCCACGAGGAGTGTTTACACGCTTCATGTCGATTAATTCAATGTGCGCTCGTACCAATCGCACTTGTCAAATAACTTAATTAACCTATTATGTGTTTACCACATATGGACGCTACTGTTTGAATCTAACGTACCGCTTACCAATGTAAAGCTCGTTTCAACCATGAAACAAGATCCGCTAAGACTCATGAACCGGGCATGGTGGTATGGGATACTGTGGATGAGTTATCGGCCCATGTTGGGGTGTCGAGCCTCCCTGTAGTGACTAGTGAGCAACCCAAACTGGTGAGCCAAATACGGTGGTATGAGACACTATATTTGAGCTGTCGGCGTACGCTAAGGTGACGAGCCTTCCCGTAATGACCTCGAGTAAAAGTTAGGCCTACACTGAGGTGACGAGCCTCTCTGTAATGACCTCGAGTGTAAACTCTTGAACTTGCCTATCCACTATTTTTATCAAAGGTGATGCCCTACAACTTGCCTATCATATGTGATTAACTAGGATTGACGACCCTAGATGGATCCTTTTTTGGATAAATGATTTAAAGGGAGGTACCTTAGCTTCCCAAATCTTCTGTATGAATAAGCCTAATAAATTACTTGGCTAACACAACCATGCACTACATTGCATGTGCTTTGGCAAGGAAGCGCACATTTAGGGAGTTTTCCATCCGCGATCATGAGATGACGTCGCTATCGGAGTGCAGGTGAGGGCATGCATCATTACAACATACCATTCCTGCATTAACAAGTGTACTTAGGATATGATTATCGTACTGCTTTATCATTATTGCTTGACTGAATTGATAACATGCTAACCTTTACCTTATAGTACTACTAAGTTGATCACTCACTCCCACTCTAAGACAGTGTTTTAAAACACCAACCAGACTCTGTTTTAGATACAGATTATGGCAAGGCTTATGCAACGGAGCTGGACTTCTTCGATGAGGAGGAGTTCTCCTACATGCAACACTCAGGCTGGTCTATGTAAACCCAGAGTTGCGTCGCCGAGATTACGGGACTATAGATTAGTCAAACATTCACACTTTGATATTTTGTAAATTTTGGAACAATTCATATATTTATTTAGCCTAGTAACATAATCATACTCTGGGGATTGATAAACACTTACATACTTTATATATTTATCTCAGTCTTTCGCTTGCTCAATTTAAGTAACTTTAAAGTATGATATGTTAATTTGGTGTAATCTCACTCGTGTTTAATCTACTAATATGGGTAACATTTAATCATTATTATCTATGTTGCATAAGTGATGCGTTGGCACTTGGGAGTTGAACTTTGCTCGACCCCCGAGTTTTGGGGCTTTATAATTGGGTTTTATTTTGGATCTATGTTCATAGTTTTGGTCAAATTTTGTAGGCCCATTTACCTTAGAATTTTGGCCTGTATCTCACTACTTATTGTGATAGGTTTGTGGGTCATAATGTGCAAGTAGTTGGGCCCTTGGTTGCCCACCAAAATAACCTTGTACTTGGGACAAGTTGAGAGGCCCAACTCACTTGGATAAAGCATAGAAATTGCCCATATGGTTGGATTACTGGGATGCCCACTAGGCCCACTACAATATGTAGATTTGTGACCTTTATGCTTGGGCACAAATCTTGCTTGAGGGCCCACTTTATTGCCTATGAGTTGGGTTTTAAGTATAGCCCACTAGGCCATGGATTGCCTTAGGCCTTGGGCCTTATTTCATATTCGAGTAGTAGTGGACTATCTTTTGAGACCCAGTTGAGGTTGGATGTCCTCCTTGGTGGCCCTACGATAGGCACATGGGTTACTATGGGTGGTTTAAGGCCCACCATGGCCCTCGTTAGGAGCACTTATTCCTTTAGGCTTATATATGACCCTTCTTAGCTCTATGGGCTATGTTGAGGCATAAAAATATGTCATTACATTGGAAAGAGAATTCCATTGTGCAGATCTTTCTAGGGGCATTTTGGGTATTTTTGTAAAATTTTAGCTCCAGGGGTATTTTGGGTATTTTGGTAAATTTCATGTCCAGGGGTATTTTGGGTGTTTTGATAAAATTCCAGATCCAGGGATATTTTGGTAAAATTCCAGCTCCAGGGGTATTTTAGGTATTTTGGTAAAATTCAAGCTTCAGGGGTATTTTGGGTATTTTGGTAAATTTCAGCTCCACGGGTATTTTAGGTATTTTGGTAAAATTTCAGATCCAGGGGTAGTTTAGGTATTTTGGTAAAATTTCATGTCAAGGGGTAGTTTAAGTACTTTAAAAAAATTTGTGTCCGGGAAATTTTTCGTAAAAATCAGCTTCGAGGGTATTTTGGTAAAATTTTATGTCTAGGGGTATTTTGGTAAAATCCCATGTTCAAGAGTAGTTTAGCTATTTTGGTAAAAGGGATTGAAAAGGGTAGTTTGGTAAAAAGGGGTGCACAGGTGTCATTTTAAGGGAGAGAGGTTGTACACCACCATTTAAGAGGGAGCTTGGTGGACACCATGGTTTAAGAAAAGTAGATGTCCACATGTGAAGGAATAAGTGGTGGTGATCACCACTTTATAAGAGTGGTGAGGCCAATAAATACCCCACTCCTGCTCCATTAGAGGGGTTGATCTGATGGTGGGCCAGGAACAAGAGAGAAGCAAAGTGAGGGAGAGAGGAAGGGAAGTCGTTGCGACAGCCCGCGTAACAGGAATCCGTTGCACAGAATTACGCAATGAAAATGATGTAGGCGCTGCTTCATATGGAAAAATCATGCAATGAGAATGGGCGATTCCCATAAGCCCTGTGATTCGAGAGGTTGTCCGAGGGAGTATTTCCCTTGCCCGGGACCGTGCAACCCTCCAATGGAAGCGGGGTCTTTGTTTGTGTACAAACAGAAGATTCTATCTCTCCTTCCACTGTGTTGTTGGTGGGGCCCAATACAACCATATTTTGAGAGATCCACACCGTCAACTGGATCCCTCTTGAGATTTTGACCGTGAATGGTGAGTTTTGACCGTGTGTTGACATGGCCCACCTAGATAATTAAGCCACGAAAGCAGCCGAACGGTTTTCTTTTGATCATTGTAGCGAGCATGAGGAAGAACATGACCATGAAAGCTCAACATGGTTTTGATGGGATTTTATCCCTCTACCTGACCGACGGCTCAGATCCACCTTGCACTATATGATGGTGGCCCACAACAGAAAGATGGAACCTCTATTTTCAACAGAGTCGACGTACGTTGACTTTGTGAATTTCGGTGGCCCATTTACTGAAGTTTCATGGAAAATCCACTTTGTCCATTGAATTTAGGACAAAAAACCATTCAGGAAGGACCCCTTTTGGAGTGGAATCGATGTGGCCTGCAAGGTTATCTACTCCATCGTTCATCCTCTGATTAACGGCTAAGATCTTACACTTTCTTACATAAAGACGAAAGGACATCTAGGCAAGGTTGATACCCCCCTCCAGAAACACTTGAACGATTTAGATCACTCCGTGGAGTAGTGAGCGGACCCCACTACACAAAAAAGGTGATCGCAGTAAAGACGTTGTTGCATTGTGAATTGGAGAAGAAGACGTCGGTCAGCATGCGCTGACCGACTTTAGGAAATCCCGTGCACTTGTACATGATGTACATGCGACATACATGTAGGCTCTAACATGATGTTCGTGAGGAATCTGCTCCACCCATTAGCATTGGGAGCTCATTTAACGCGTTGGGACCAAACTAAAGCATATCCAGATGATAGACGGGCCCCAAATCATGATTTCAGGGGCTGATTTGTCAATTTCTCCATCTCTACAGGGATCCAGGAGCTTAAATTTGAAGTGTACGGTTAATTTGTAGTTCTAAGGTTACATATAAGGTTTCGATCCAAACGGATGGTAGGCCCGTCAGATGTGATCGGCCTGATTCCTTTGGGTCCTAGCCACATGTCAACGGGCTGCTTCATATTTCAAGGAAGAATGACCGGAAGGATGCTTCATATTTCAAGGAAAGATGACTTGAATAATGCTCAAAACTGATCTCAGTGGTTAGATCAGAGGATTCAAGCTTTCACAAGCCCTGTTTCCTGGAAGACTGGTTGATCAGATCAACATTCCTCCTAAGTCCTAGGAGATGACTGAAATAAGCGTCGGAACGCTGCCGAAATTTCTATTGAACTGTCTTCTCTTTCATTCAGTACATTGCATTAATTGTATTTTGTTTTTAGAATCAAGGAAATTAAAAGATGTAAATGAACTCAGATAAATGTGATCAATGTTCTCTCAACAAATTCTTTGTTATCAATGAATAAATCCTCCAAATCAGATGCATTTATTTCCTTGTTGAAACAACATGGCAACTCTGCTGGGGATTTATTATTCGATGATGACTTAGAAAATATTTAGAGAACATTTATCAACTTACAGACACCAAAATGGCCACTCTCAACGGGAACATCCTCCCCTTCATCTCTGAAAGTAAAGTATGACTTTATTTAATAAATTTACTAACATTCTATTCTAAATGACAGATATACCGCAGTGATCTTTCTCTCGACTACTATAATTGTTTACTTCACATTTAATAGACTCCTACCAAAATGTGTCAAAAAAGATCAAATCAGTTTCGATCAAAGACAAATAATGTAAGAATGATGACAGTTTCTAGAGAGAGCTAGCTTCTTGTACGAGGGCGATTCAAACATCAGTTAGTCAACACATGTTTAAAGAAGAGGAATAGGTTGCTTTGATCTAGTAGTTCTTTTGCAGCATCCCTGTGAATAGGATGGCAGAGTTCCTTCCATGGCCTTCTTCTATTTCACTTGAGGAGCATCAAGATATGCTGAAATGCTTGTGCAAGATAGTCCCACAGGAAGAGCTTCCTTAAAAGGTCATATTCACCTGGATGGAAAGGAAAAAATATAGACTGCCAAGGTCATTAAAAATTCTGAAGATGGTCCTCAACTGCAATGCTGTGTGGATCCCACACATGGCCAATTAATAGATCGAACAGAGAAAGAGTGGTACACTTGTGAATCTTCCAAGACTGAAAAAAAAGAAGAAGGAAACATCTGGAGTCAGTTGTTGATTCAGTTATATCTTTAAAAAAAAGAAGAAGGAAAATGTAGTGATATTTGAAAAAAATGAAGAATGAAAGGTTCAATTTTCTTTTACAAGGAATATCGTCCTGCCGAGTACGGATATCAGTACATTCGAAGTGTATAAGAAAATAAGGAATCAGTACATTCAGAGTCTTCACCAGAATAGCATGATACTAGAGAAATCCCCAACTTTCAAACAGCGACTACTGTGAACAACAGTAAACCTTGAGGAAAATGATCAGATGAAAAGTTAGTTCGAATGAATCAGACGTTGCTCACCAATGTGTAGATGAATGAGTTAATGAATTAACGAATTCATCGATTAATAAAGAACACTGGGGGCATCATCATGCCTTGTCAGAGTAGAGGAACAAGTCCAATTTGCAAGTTAAAAGGGTCAAAGTGAAGCTGCTCAACTCTCGTATGAATCAACTACTTAAAAGTCTTACAAGAGTAGCAACAGATACTACCGAAGAAAGAGAGCAAAACAAAGGATTGCCGAAGGTAAAGAGTCAAAATTTTTCTAAAGAGAACATCGGATATTTTACAAATAAGAAAGTAGAGGAAGAGTTTGAACGATTCAAGGACTAAGGGAAATATACAGTTGAAGAAGACGACATACTGCTTATGAGGAATCAATCAAACTGCCACGATTACAGAGAAATGAAGCAAAGAATAAAAAAATATTCTACGAAAGATGATTGATAATAGTAAAATTGTCATAAAAGAAGACGCGTGAAATAAAGGAGAAAGTAATGAAATACGATCGCGATGAAAAATATTCACTCGGTGGAAGAATTACAGTGTTTAGACTAAGAAGAATTGCAACGTTTTGGTGTAGAAGATTCACGGCACAATTATTCAGGGGGCAAGATAAGCAATCTTAGAATGTCAGCGAAGTTGTAACATCCCGAAAATCGGGGGGTCGAGTAAAAACTCCACTCCCGAGTTCCAAAATGTTATTTATACAACATAGATATGTATGATTGAATGTTGTCTGTGATAATGTATTAAACATGAGTGAGATTAAGCTAGAACAACATATCATACTCCAGAGACTATTAAATTTACAAGCGGAAGACTACGATAGTAGGTAAAACATATGTAAATTGTTGTATGTCTCCAGAGTGTGAACATATTACCAAGTTATATACATACATGTATGCTCCAAAAGTGAACAAAAAGGAATATACATGAGTGGTCTAAAAATATAAAATGACAAGTGTCAAGGTATCTAATCAACCTCCCTGTAATCTCGTCAATCAGATCACGCATAAAGGAGGAATCCTCCTCATCATCATCAAGTCCAGCTCTGCCTCGCAGGCCGCGCCATCATCTGCAATCACAATAGGGACTGGTGGGTGTCCGAAAACACCATCCCGTAACGTGGGAGTGAGTGATCAACTCAGTGGGATAAGAGAGCAGAGATTAGCATGTTATCAAATCAATCATGCGATAATAGTAAAGCAGTAATTCAAACAATCATAATACTGTTATTAATGCAATATGACATGACGTGATGTATGCCCTCACCGACGATCTCCCTCATACGGCACCATCTTCGTCCGCGGCATGCAATCGACCCTCAAGTGCTCCACATCTTCCAGGCACATGCAATGGCATGGATGATATGATTTCCGAGTTATTATTAGTCCATTCAAACAGCAGGATTGAGAAACTAAGGTACCTCCCTTGTATCAATCCCAACACAGGTCCTATCTAGGGTCGTCACTCCTAGTAATCTCATACGATGTATATTTTGTAGGTCGCTGCAAGGGCTGCCAGGGCTGTTGCACGCACTCGTTGCTCCGCTCCCCCATCACCTTATCAATACAGGCCTACTGCACTCTACTCCTACGGAAGAGTCGTCGCCTCCCGTAGACTCAGAATACGCTCGCGGTCACTACAAAGGGCTACCAGGGCTGTTGCTCGCACTCATTGCACCGCTCCCCCATCACCTTATCAATGTAGGCCGACAGCAAGAATATAGTGTCTCATACCACCATAATCTGCTCACGAGTCTACGTGCTCACTGGTCAGTACGGGGAGGTTTGTGGCCCCAGCGTAGGCCGACATCTCGACCACGGTGTCCCATACCACCATGCCCGGCTCATGAGTCTTTATGGATCAAGGTACCATGGTTAACAGAGTTTACAATGGTAAGTTCAGTATCCTAGGTTCAAGCAGTTATGACTCATGCAGGGTGAACATACAACGGCCAGTCGGGTTACTTGACGGGCTCGACTAGCACGATCGCATCGCAAGTCAAACGACATGAAGTGCGTAAAACACTTCGCGTGGCCTAACCACTGCCGCCAACTCCAACACGACTCGCGTTCATCGACGCGTCCTTCGTGGCCAAGATAAGCTAACCATGAATTCGCTCGGTTGCCGATTGCCTGGACTACGTATAGTCCCAAACACATATGAATCCACGTCAGCGATCATGTGAGAGTATTGAAAATGAAACACAACCATGTGAGCATGTTAACACATGTTATATCGTACAACTTAAGTAAATCATCTAACACATGCCTTTCGTACATATAATGAACTTATGCATATCGCCAACATATAGAAAATCATTTCCATCAGCATATTAATTGAGAATTCAATCTCAAACTAAATCAAAATGAAATCATCAAGCACATGTTATAACATACAGCTTAAGCGAATCGTCAGGCACATGCATTTCATTCATATCATGAAATCATGCATATGGCTAACATGTAGGAAACCATTTACACCAGCATATTAATTGAGAAATTAATCTCAAACTAATTCATAACACCATTTAATTCAATACATACTAATACAAGCATTTATACAAACACTTACACTACACACTTAAGTCTACATATAGTATGTCGACCCGAAGTGCGCATTTAGGCGAATCTCTTCGCCAAACTAATTATGCACGTATTCCTAACATTCTAATGCGACAATAAACCATGTCAATCACATCAGCAAAATATGAGTAAAAACAGTACTTCCTACAAATGACTAAAATACCCTAAATCTCATATTCTTCGTTGGTTTACGAAACCGGAAACGGACAGCATGTTGTACATGTCAAACGGCGTTGCCGTCAAGAATCTACTATTAAACGACATTGAAAGCTTTGGAAACAGTCAATCAAAGCGTCTAAAATCCGCACCTTGTCTCTTATGGATGTGCAAATTCGAACGGAGCGTATACGCTTCGTCTACAGCGATAAGAGAACCTAATTCACGAGTTACGTCAGCTAACAAGCTATGAATCCTAGTAAACCTCAAATCAGCAACTTTCTAGGGTTATTTCATACCTGAAAAAGCGGAGGAATCGCCGGGAAAGCGATAGAGGCGTGTTGCTTAAGCACGTGCAACACGTAGCACAAGTGGCAGGAAGAACTCTCCCACCTTCTCTCACAAACTCTCACCTTTTCTCTCTCCCAATCTAGGGATTTTTATAAATTCGGATGGGAGAGAGGAATGAGGAGAGAGGAATGAGGGTTTCAACCCTTTTTATAAGCTTAAAAACTCCGAAAACAGGCTCCGGTACAAAGTTTACTTAGTGCATATCCAATTCGGGGCTGTTTCGGTCCAAAAGATGCTTTCTGATGGTCCCCTGTCCGAATGCGATCGGACTTAAGCTCATGCGTACCAGATCTAGCACGTATTAAGTTTTCAGTCCGGCAGGGTTCACAGATCGCACGTGGCGAACCAGTTTCAGTTCAGCGGTCACCGCACGTAGATCAGGGCTGAAAGTCTCATGATATAAAATAGAAATTTCTCCTGATCCAAGGGTGTAATCTGGATGAATTCTGATGGTCAGAACGCTCAATACTGACGCGTCAAGTCGTGTGCTAGATTTGAATTTGAAATTCCAACTGTCCCTATTCGCACTCTCTTCGGTCCGGGCTCAATGAAATAGCCTGTGATTATCGGTTTGACTTGATTTTCGGAATGAGTGTCAAGTCCAACTAGGCGGTTCTAACGGTCTAAGATAGGAGGTATCGGACTTTCGACGTGCGGTCTAGATCCAATACAAAGATTCAAAGTGGTCTAGAAAATAAACCTGCTTAGAGTTTGGTCCGAGGTTATAGAGTATTATAGAGTCATTGGTTCTACTCGATTTGGGTCTTGTAGAACATATTTAAAGTGATCAGGGATTATTTTCCAGCTACTCCAGCGTTGCGCTAGCTAACTTATGCTTAGTTTCTAAAAGAATTAGTCCTAAGTGGTTTCTTTGGCTATGGAAGTGGGTTCTAAGCGATTTTTCAGGTGTTTTAGTTGACCAATTGCCTAAGGACGTCTAATCCCAGATTGGCCAAAATCCGGGGTGTTACAATCTATCCCCCTTAAAATAAAATTTCGTCCCCGAAATTGGCGAAGGGCAAGGAGTACTTTTTCTAAGGAAGGTTCAAATCCTATTTAATAACCTAACCGTACATATAACCTAAATCAAATGTTTCGATCCTGGGCCAGTGGGAAAGAGGCCAACCACTCTTCCGCTGCTCCACTCTGATCGAACGATTGCGTTGACTAACCTAACTGGATTGGACTCAATACATTCTACCCCCCTTAAAACTTGGTTCTACTTAAGGTTCAAGAATCTATGCATCGCTCCGTATATCGGAATGAGGTGCAACTTAAGACCTATCCTTGACATAAATTGGGAAACAACTTCTCTACATGGTTTTCCTTGCAAATGATGCGTTCTATGGCATTGGTACCTATGATCATAGAGATGAGCCTAATCTCTATTGTGGTTAAGTTCAGGGGCAGGTATGACTTGGTGGCAAGATGTCGAATTCTCTACTGGCTTTAAGTCCTCGCCATTTCCCAAAGACACTGTGATCCCGTTCGGTTGTATGTGGTCGAGCCAACACGGAAGAAAAGTAGTATAGTGGGTCTAAGCCGGATACATAAACTTTCTGTCTAGCTAGGACAGAAGATTTATTGTATCAATTCTTAATCCAAGTCGATGTCGATCTTCTGCTTGATCAGAGCATTAGATTTATTGGTAACCACTAGGATTAAGAAGTCGATTCAGACCGCGAATACATCGCTTACATGTAGTTCCTTTATTCCGCATTCCCGAATGCAATAAGCCCTTGGGGAAGGCAATTTTAAGAGGTGTGTTAGTTCATTCTAAGTTTAATCTAAGGGACTTATAAATTTTCCCTGAGAGTGAATGGTTCTAAGTTAAAACAATTTCCCTAAGGGTTATAACAAAAGTGTATAAGTCTTAAGGGGATCCACCAAAGGAATGAGGTTCTACCCCAACCAAATCTAAGGCCTTACACTACTTAATTCAACAGGTAGTCTAGTCTGTATTTCACTCGCTATAATCCAAAACCTAAGCCTATACACTAGACAGTTTCATACCATCTCTAATATAGGGAATTATTCTATCGCTTAGGGTCAAGATTTTCTAAATGGAATTGGATTCTCCTATCTCGTCAGATCTTTCAAATCTAGGAGTACTAATACTAGGTTCAAAATGCCAAGGGCCTATATGGCCAGTAACATTAAGTTGTATTAAATGGAACTGCGTTCCCAATCCCATGGCGGGATTGGAAGTGGCATGCTTGGTAGGAGGGTGGGGTGGGATAAAAACTCATTTATAGGCTGAATCCCGGGAGTTATAATACTCCCAATCTAGGGACAATACCTTACAACAAACAAACGGAATGCACTCCATTCAACAAAATTCGGCTATATTAAGCCCAAACCACTAACACAACCACATTTTCTACCTAACAACAACAAAACACAGAAATTTCAAACAGTAATCAAACAAGCGAAGAACGTGGAGGAATGAGATGGGTAAGCAGGTTTCCACGAGTCTGAGGATCAAATAAACGGAACATGAGAGAGAGGACGATGGAAAGGGAGGAAAAGGCTGAAACAGCCTTAACAATAGCCATGGAAAATGGAGGAAATGCGAAGAAATGGTCGCCCAAATGGACAGAATGAAATCTAGGCGTTGTAGAGGGATGCTTCAAGCTCCCCTAGGATGTATTTTCAAAAAGAAATGAAAATGAAAAAGGGTAATGGAGCACCTCACGATTTCAGCTCGATTCGGGGGTTGTAAGAGCTCCAAACGATGAGATTTGCAAGATGAAAGGCTGCAAACTTCAATGGAGTGATGGAGGGTGGTCGTTTTTAGCCAAGGATGGATTTGGGAGTGATTTGGGATCACAATTTTTAGAATAGGGCAGCAAAAATGAAAATGGAGCTTGGAATGGGGCTGTTTGTGAAGGAAGTGCCTCTTTTTGGGGTTTTCTTTGGTCGAACCCTATATAGGGGGTGTACACGACCCAAAATACCCCCAGGAACCAAAGCACGCACCAAGTGGGCCATGTTGGACGGCGATGCATCGCCGAAACGGCAATGGCATCGCCGACCATCTCCCATGTTGGTCGGTGGGACAACATGGGTCTGGTCCCCCATGGTCCAGGGACTCCAAAAAGGTATGGTTCTCACTTTGGTTCATTCTATATTGCCCTATATAGGTCCAAACATGCGTTCGGGGCTTTCCGGGGCCAATCTGCAATTCCGAATACAAAACCCTATCATGCAGCATATGATTTTAGGGTAGAAGGAGCTAGTACATCCATCTAGCCCATTAGTTGCTAAAGAAAGCGAAGTTAGAATGGCCTTATGGCCATTTTTCATAAAATTTTACTATTCACTATAAAATTTTATGAAAGTATGATTTTATGTTATTTTTACATTAGGATTGATGCCTAACATGAAAAGGATAAGAAATTATTGAAGATTGGAGTGGTGAGAGTATAATTTTGAAGATTTTAGGTAAAACGGGGTTTTTAAGCCCTGGCCATTGAATACAGGGGTTGTGGTTGTCCCACAGCACAAGGATTCACATTTACGAGTTTAAAATCGTTCAAAGAATGTCTCAATCCACTTACCTACAACCTAGGAGCTACTCAGGTCGCTTCACGCGACCCTAGATGTACTACGGACTCGATCGCGCGATCGATATGAATAGTCTTCGCCTATTGGTGAATCTGCGATCCTATAAGTGTTTCTAGACCTTTCTCACACCCACCTAAGTCAAAGGAAGCAACATCATACGTCACGTGGCCATAACCCAGGCCCGGTTTAATCCAAATCAAGCTCTGATACCATCTGTAACATCCCGAAAATCGGGGGGTCGAGTAAAAACTCCACTCCCGAGTTCCAAAATGTTATTTATACAACATAGATATGTATGATTGAATGTTGTCTGTGATAATGTATTAAACATGAGTGAGATTAAGCTAGAACAGCATATCATACTCCAGAGACTATTAAATTTACAAGCGGAAGACTGCGATAGTAGGTAAAACATATGTAAATTGTTGTATGTCTCCAGAGTGTGAACATATTACCAAGTTATATACATACATATATGCTCCAAAAGTGAACAAAAAGGAATATACATGAGTGGTCTAAAAATATAAAATGACAAGTGTCAAGGTATCTAATCAACCTCCCTGTAATCCCGTCAATCAGATCACGCATAAAGGAGGAATCCTCCTCATCATCATCAAGTCCAGCTCTGCCTCGCAGGCCGCACCATCATCTGCAATCATAATAGGGACTGGTGGGTGTCCGGAAACACCATCCCGTAACGTGGGAGTGAGTGATAAACTCAGTGGGATAAGAGAGCAGAGATTAGCATGTTATCAAATCAATCATGTGATAATAGTAAAGCAGTAATTCAAACAATCATAATACTGTTGTTAATGCAATATGACATGACATGATGTACGCCCTCACCGACGATCTCCCTCATATGGCACCATCTTCGTCCGCGGTATGCAATCGACCCTCAAGTGCTCCACATCTTCCAGGCACATGCAATGGCATGGATGATATGATTTCTGAGTTATTATTAGTCCATTCAAACAGCAGGATTGGGAAACTAAGGTACCTCCCTTGTATCAATCCCAACACAGATCCTATCTAGGGTCGTCACTCCTAGTAATCTCATACGATGTATATTTTGTAGGTCGCTGCAAGGGCTGTCAGGGCTGTTGCACGCACTCATTGCTCCGCTCCCCCATCACCTTATCAATACAGGCCTACTGCACTCTACTGCTATGGAAGGGTCGCCGCCTTCCGTAGACTCAGAATACGCTCGCGGTCACTACAAAGGGCTGCCAGGGCTGTTGCTCGCACTCGTTGCACCGCTCCCCCATCACCTTATCAGTGTAGGCCGACAGTAAGAATATAGTGTCTCATACCACCATAATCTGCTCACGAGTCTACGTGCTCACTGGTCACTACGGGGAGGTTTGTGGCCCCAGCGTAGGCCGACAGCTCGACCACGGTGTCCCATACCACCATGCCCGGCTCATGAGTCTTTATGGATCAAGGTACCATGGTTAACAGGGTTTACAATGGTAAGTTCAGTACCCTAGGTTCAAGCAGTTATGACTCATGCAGGGTGAACATACAACGGCCAGTCCGGTTACTTGACGGGCTCGACTAGCACGATCGCATCGCAAGTCGAACGACATGAAGTGCGTAAAACACTTCGCGTGGCCTAACCACTGCTGCCAACTCCAACACGACTCGCGTTCATCGACGCGTCCTTCGTGGCCAACATAATCTAACCACGAATTCGCTCGGTTGCCGATTGCCTGGACTACGTATAGTCCCAAACACATATGAATCCACGTCAGCGATCATGTGAGAGTATTGAAAATGAAACACAACCATGTGAGCATGTTAACACATGTTATATCGTACAACTTAAGTAAATCATCTAACTCATGCCTTTCGTACATATAATGAACTTATGCATATTGCCAACATATAGAAAATCATTTCCATTAGCATATTAATTGAGAATTCAATCTCAAACTAAATCAAAATGAAATCATCAAGCACATGTTATAACATACAGCTTAAGCGAATCGTCAGGCACATGCATTTCATTCATATCATGAAATCATGAATATGGCTAACATGTAGGAAACCATTTACACCAGCATATTAATTGAGAAATCAATCTCAAACTAATTCATAACACCATTTAATTCAATCCATACTAATACAAGCATTTATACAAACACTTACACTACACACTTAAGTCTACATATAGTATGTCGACCCGAAGTGCGCATTTAGGCGAATCTCTTCGCCAAACTAATTATGCACGTATTCCTAACATTCTAATGCGACAATAAACCATGTCAATCACATCAGAAAAATATGAGTAAAAACAGTACTTCCTACAAATGACTAAAATGCCCTAAATCTCATATTCTTCGTTGGTTTACGAAACAGGAAACGGACAACATGTTGTACATGTCAAACGGCGTTGCCGTCAAGAATCTACTATTAAATGACATTGAAAGCTTTGGAAACAGTCAATCAAAGCGTCTAAAATCCGCACCTTGTCTCTTATGGATGTGCAAATTCGAACGGAGCGTATGCGCTTCGTCTACAGCGATAAGAGAACCTAATTCACGAGTTACGTCAGCTAACAAGCTATGAATCCTAGTAAACCTTAAATCAGCAATTTTCTAGGGTTATTTCATACCTGAAAATGCGGAGGAATTGCCGGGAAAGCGATAGAGGTGTGTTGCTTAAGCACGTGCAACACGTAGCACAAGTGGCAGGAAGAACTCTCCCACCTTCTCTCACAAACTCTCACCTTTTCTCTCTCCCAATCTAGGGATTTTTGTAAATTCGGATGGGAGAGAGGAATGAGGGTTTCAACCCTTTTTATAAGCTTAAAAATGCCGAAAACAGGTTCTAGTACAAAGTTTACTTAGTGCATATCCAATTCGGGGCTGTTTCGGTCCAAAAGATGCTTTCTGATGGTCCCCTGGCCGAATGCGATCAGACTTAAGCTCATGTGTACCAGATCTAGCACGTATTAAGTTTTCAGTCCGGCAGGGTTCGCGGATCGCACGTGGCGGACTAGTTTCAGTTCAGCGGTCACCGCACGTAGATCAGGGCTGAAAGTCTCAGGATATAAAATAAAAATTTCTCCTGATCCAAGGGTGTAATCTGGATGAATTCTGACGGTCAGAACGCTCAATACTGACGCGTCAAGTCGTGTGCCAGATTTGAATTTGAAATTCCAACTATGTCCCTATTCGCACTCTCTTCGGTCCGGGCTCAATGAAATAGCCTGTGATTATCGGTTTGACTTGATTTTCAGAATGAGTGTCAAGTCCAGCTAGGCGGTTCTAACGGTCTAATATAGGAGGTATCAGACTTTCGACGTACGGTCTAGATCCAATACAAAGATTCAAAGTGGTCCAGAGAACAAACCTGCTTTGAGTTTGGTCCGAGGTTATAGAGTATTATAGAGTCATTGGTTCTACTCGATTTGGGTCTTGTAGAACATATTTAAAGTGATCAGGGACTATTTTCCAGCTACTCCAGCGTTGCGCTAGCTAACTTATACTTAGTTTCTAAAGGAATTAGTCCTAAGTGGTTTCTTTGGCTATGGAAGTGTGTTCTGAGCGATTTTTCAGGTGATTTAGTTGAACCATTGCCTAAGGACGTCTAATCCCAGATTGGCCAAAATCCGGGGTGTTACAGAAGTCTCAGAATGTCAAAATCTCAGAATCCCTAGTGAGGTAATCGTTGATTCCTCGAGTGAAAGTGCACCTACTACGTGCCCTGGTTTGTCAATTACGTTGTAGGTTGAGTCAGTCGGAACAGCGCCTAACAAGAAGATCAAGTCAAGCGTCCGCCTCAACTGGATGTGTAGAAGCTCACCGAAAGGTAAATCATAGCCTCACATCCCATGTCCCAAAACACCAGGTGATTAAACCCTTAAAAAGAACTAGAACATCTTAGGGTTTATGTGTAAGAAAACTTTTTATCAAAAAGAAAATCTTCTAAGTTTTTCTTACACTGTCGATTATATCGATTCCCCTTTCGATATGATCGACCAGCTCTGTCGATGTCCTCGACATATCAATCGATACAATCGAGTGAGGACAAAAAGTATCCAACAATCAAACAATCTTCTGGACGATTTATCGATATATCGACCTTCGAGTCGATATCATCGATATTCGAAAATCGATCATATCTGAAGTGGATCGATCATATCGACAGACCACTTTTCGACGCCCCTATTTTTCTAAAGAAAACTAACAAATGCTTCGATATATCGATGACTGTCTCATACAATCTGAACTCAAATATCGATCATATCGGGTGTCAGTCGATCATATCGATTAAGGGTGCATGTTCTCTCCAGCAAGAATTTTAGGTTGCTTTTAATGTTGATTGGGGTGCCAGTCGATTAATCGATATTCTTATATCGATCATATCGAGACTTTATCGATTGGATCGAGTCAGGACATAAATCGTCCAGCAAGCTTACATGTAAATCTATACGATTTATCGATCCCATCGAAAAGGTATCCGATATGATCGATGTACAAATTTCGATGACATCGATTGTTTCCCTGATCATATCTGTAATCCTAAAATTTTTCAAGGCTTCTCTCTTATTTTTCAATTGTCGATAGATCAAACCATCACTCGATGGAATCGGAGTTCGAAATTCGATAACATCGATGTGTGTCTCGATCCCATCGACCAGTTGGCGGAAGGTTTCCAAAAGAGAAATGACAATTGAGTTTGTATCATCGAGAGGTCGGCCGATACAATCGAGAGTATACGCTCGATCATATCGACGACTGATCGATGATATCGAACTCTGTCATAAACATGACCTTTATATCCGTTGGAACCTTTTGCCTATAAATAGAGAGAGTAGTCTTTATTACTGGCAGAGAAAGCAGAGAGTGCTTTAGAGTGTTTTAACCTTCCTATCATTTACCTAAGCCCCTTCTCTTAGGAAGTTCATCCTCCAATCCACACTCATCATTGATATCTCATAGAGTGGATTGGAGAATGAACTTCCACATTCAAGGATCCTTCAGCTACTACCTTAATGACATATCATTAAGCTGGGATGGCTTGAATGCATAGATGATGGGAACCTCTCTATCTTCCTTATAGGAAAATCTTCAGAGAGTGGTATTCCATCATAGCCTTGACACCTAAGCCTAGCATATATACATCTTTGTGTTGCGGATCAAGGGAGCTGAAGATTCTTCATCAATAAGAAGGAGATCTTCATCATTGCGCTGAAAGGGACTCATCAACTTATCTGTAAGTACTAAGAGTCCAGAGGACACTTGCAATCATTCCTTTTTAGGATTGGGTTTTAAGTGTTGCTCACCATTTAAAGTCCTCGAAGGAGGCCTCCGACGGGAGTGTACGTGCGGGGTGCGTTGTGTGGACCCTTGCTCTATGGAGAGCATAAATATCTGGTTAGGAGTACGCCTGCAAAACTCCAGGATTAGAGGTGAACCGAGTAGAAACCTCACGGTGCGTTGTGTGGACCCTTGTCCTGTGTGGACATAAACATCTGGTTAGGAGTACGCTAGTAAAACTCTTGGGTTTGAGGTGAACCGAGTAGAAACCTCTGTAAAGGTTGAATGTGAACCTGATTTAAAACCTTAAGTTTGAGGTGAACCATGGGAAACCTCCTTAGTAAAATTCGGTCACTCAAGGGTTAAGTGTGGAAGCCGGGAGTGGAGTAGACAAGTCGTTGAACCACTATAAAATTACTGTGTTTGAGATTGATATTGTCTTTCATTTATGTGATTGTCTTGCATGTCTTTATATATGATCACATTCTATGCACACACAGTCATATCCATCACAATCTCATCTACACATTGTTTATCTTTTAAATAGTTTGTGATTGGATCCTCTATTAGGCTTGGAAGCCAATAGAGTTAATTCTTGAGTAATCCTAATTTATACTCTGTGATAGGATTAGTGAGATAGGACTGAAAAATAACTTATAAATCTTTAAAAAGTCCTATTCACCCCCCTCTAGGACATATTGGGATATTCTTACTTCAACTTAAGCGGTCTTCACCGCAATTTCAATTGGTATCAGAGAGGGTCTCTCTTTAAGGGCTTCACTGCCTAGAGAGTGATCTTGACTGAAGAAGAAATATGGCCAAAGGAGAGGGCTCATCTGTCACTAGACCTCCAGTATTTGATGGATCAAACTATGCTTACTGGAAGGCCAGAATGCATTACTTCCTGAGATCTTTAGATCATGAAGTTTGGGATGTTGTTGAAAAAGGATATGTGGTACCATCGGAACAAATTGTACTTGAAAATGAAACCACATTCACTAAACCCAAACCGAATGAGAAGTGGACGACGTTTGACAAAGAACAGCGAAATGCTGAAGCAAAAGCAATGAACGCCATCTACTGTGCCGTGTCCCAAGACATTTTCAATCAGATAAGTATGTGCGGGACCTCTAAAGAAGCATGGGACTTATTGAAAACAACCCATGAAGGCACAAGCACTGTGAAGAGATCTAAACTACAACTCTTAACTTCACAGTTTAAAAATCTCAGGATGGAAGAGCATGAGACATTTATGGAGTTTTTCACAAAATTGAACATCATTTGTAACTCCATGGGTGGATTGGGAGAGAAGGTTCCGACACCTAAAATATGTAGAAAAATCTTAAGATCCTTACCGGAACGCTTCAATCCCAAGGTAACAACAATTGAGGAGTGTAGGAATATTGATGAGTTGAAAGTAGAAGAACTAGTAGGTTCCCTACAAACTTTTGAACTACACTTCACACAACCCCAAAAATCTAAAAACACTATCCTAAAAACTTATAAGATATCAAAACATGAGGACAGTGAGAGTGAAAAGGAAGATGAAGATAAGGAAGTGGCTCTGCTGGCACACAGATTCAGAAGATTCTTTCAAAGGAATCGCGGCCGCCCCTTTAAAGGTAGAAAGGTGGATGACAAACCTTTAGCAGGCAAATTTAGGAAAAGAAATAGAGAACCATAGTGTTATGCCTGTCATGAGTATGGACACCTATCTACCGAATGCCCAAACAGAAAAACTAAGGGCAAGGCGATGGCTGCCACATGGGATGATACAGAGGAGTCAAATTCAGAAAATAATGACTCAGGAAGTGATGGAGATCAGAAACCTTTAAAAATTCTTATGATCTCCACCACTTCAATTATTCCCATGGAATCAGAAAGAGAAGAAGAACAACAAGCCATTGAATCATTTTCATCTGACAATGAGGAATTTGAAGAAGAAGAAGAGCAAAATGAATTACAAAGCGCTTACAATCAAATTTATATCCATAGCGTTAATACTGTCAAAAGACTTGGAGTAGTTGAAAAAAAAAAGGAATTGCTGCAAATGGATCTGGATAAAGCTTCAAATATTAATACTAATCTAATCACTGATTTACAGCAATGCCACTCAGACAATGATAGACTTAAAAGAACTAACAACTCATTGAAATCTGAGTCAAAGAAATTAGAGGAACAAGTCAAAGAACTAAATGAGGAAAACCTGATTCTTCAGAATAAAAATTATACATTTCAAAATGATCTAGAAGATTCTAAAAAAATCATCAAAATAAACTATAAATTTTCCCAGAATAGTGGGAGATTAGAAAAACTACTAGGAATGGGAAAACATGGAGAGGACAAAAGGGGATTAGGTTATGGAAAGGGTAGAACAAAAACTGATGCACAACCATTTGAAAAATATATTGCATCCAGTAGTAACACCAAACCTATTCCAGCTCATTGCAAGGAGTCAGTTTATGAGCTAAATAAAAGAAGTATGCAAGCATCACCACTTGAGATAGTTGACAGGATGAAGGAGCAGTTGAGTCATGTGGATAAATCAAATAAGAAGAACAAATCTACCACAAGTAGAACTCCTATCGCAAAGTGGGTGATTAAAGAAAAGACAAATTGCGTTGTTACTCAGTCACATCTTTTATCAGGCAATATAGCTAAATGGTACCTGGATAGTGGTTGCTCAAGACATGTCACTGGCGACAAATCTCTTCTTTCAAATTATAAGGATCTTCACAAAGGGATAGTCACTTATGGAGATGGAACCACTGCTGAAGTAATTGGACAAGGAATTATAGAAGGAATTAATCTGTTTAAGAATGAGAATGCTTTTTGCATAAAAGGATTGACACATAACTTACTGAGCATCTCTCAAATCTGCGATAATGGGCATGGTGTAAATTTTAACAAAGAAGGATGCGAGATTCTAGATCAATCAGGGAAATCAATTATGAAAGGTCTTCGCACAAATAACCATCGCTACATTATTATAGGAAAAGGAAGGAATGAAATTAAGAAACACTGAGAGAGAAAAAGTTAGTCTAGGTTATGCATCAAAACCTGGAAATTTGGTGAAATGATGAAATTTTTGCTAAGTCCCCAATGGTACATCTAAGGTTGAAGACCTCTCAATTCTGTACATAAACATTATTATGTTTATATTTGTACAGAACTGGTGCATTATTTTATATACAATAGCGTGTTAAAATTAGGAAAAATCTAAATAGCACTTACTCTCAATGCAAGCAATGGTCTCTTTCGATCTCATCGTCTGAAGTTTAATACAATTGACGGTTGTTCAGAATGTGAAAAGTCATGTGACCATGGATAAAATCGAGGTAGTCTCGATAGAATCGACTGACAACTTCTCGATAAAATCGATATGTTAGTCGATATGATTGACACATGGCGCCCAAATAAAAGGCTGATAGAAAATTTTTAAAGGGGCAAGCTCTTTGCCCTTAAAGTTGATGTGCTTGAAGTCCAACTGAAATCTCGGCACCTAAGTGATACAGGGAAGATGATTAAAGGAAAAGGTAAGGCTCTCTCATCTGCAAAATCTTCCAAACTCTAGACCCCCTCAAAACCAGTCAAATTGGGAACAAGTCACAATAGTCGATCGTACTATTCTCATTCATACTGTCAAACTCTATGGGGTGGATCTCATGATGGAAACCATTGGATGGAAGAATATGTTTAATATGGGCGGGCCATATCAATTTGAAATGATCCAGCTGTTCTTCAACTGTTGCCATGTTGCCCAAGATTACCCACCTTGCATATGTCTGAATTTCATGCAGCACACCAAGCACATTACTCCATCAGTTCTTGGTCATGTTCTAAATATTGAAGTGACGCAAATCTCTGTCAGTAGTAGAAATCTAAACGACTTGGGTAGATGGGGGAAATTACACAAGTACTGTGCCAAGGTAGGACAATTCCTAGAAATGATAGCAATATTCTTCTAGTAAAATACCTAGGAATCTCATTCCGACTCCTTCACAGTATTTTCAGCACGAATGTATACCCATGTGATGCGAATGACACAGATCTGAGTCCCATTGCACTCAACATTCTGTATGATGTCTATCAAGAGATCCCTGTATGCCTACCAACTCTCATACTAGACCAGTTAATTAAGGTAGTCAGGAGTGATCATCTTGAATTTTTGCCCTTCCCATCTCTTATCTGCAAGCTTGCACACTAGGCCAGTCTGCCAGAAACAACTGATAGGGTATATCCTGAAGTATGGTTCGACCATAAAGCAGCGCAACAAGTATATGTTTCTGTCTCATCAGATATGAAGATCCTTCCACCCGTTGAAGATAGTGGACCTATGCTTAATGAAGAAATTCCTTGGGGATCTAATCGAACTCCTGATTACAGTTCTTCTTCTGTTACAAATCATCAGCATCATGTGTTTGAGCGCCAATGTAACGCCCGTGAAAAATCCATACTTAGGCTCGAGTACCAACTCGACCCGAAATTGCGTAGAATTAATTCTTTTAGAAAATATGACTAAGTTAGCTAGCGCAACGCTGGAGTAGCTGGGAAATAGTCCCTGATCACTTTAAATACGTTCTACAAGACCCAAATCGAGTAGAACCAACGACTCTATAACACTCTATAACCTCGGACCAAACTCTAAGCAGGTTTGTTCTCTGGACCACTTTGAATCTTTGTATTGGATCTAGACCGCGCGTCGAAAGTCCGATACCTCCTATCTTAGACCGTTAGAACCACCTATCTGGACTTGACACTCATGTCGAAAATCAAGTCAAACCGATAATCACAGGCTATTTCATTGAGCCCGGACCGAATAGAGTACGAATAGGGATAGAATTGGAATTTCAAATTCAAATCTGGCACACGACTTGACGCGTCAGTATTGAGCGTGCTGACCGTCAGAATTCATCCAGATTACACCCTCGGATCAGGAGAAATTTCTATTTTTTTATCATGAGACTTTCAGCCCTGATCTACGTGCGGTGACCGCTGAACTGAAACTGGTCCGCCACGTACGATCTGCGAACCCTGCCGGACTGAAAACTTAATACATGCTAGATCTGGTACGCATGAGCTTAAGTCCAATCGCATTCGACAAGGGGACCACTAGAAAGCATCTTTTGAACCGAAACGGCCCCGAATTGGATATGCACTAAGTAAACTTTGTACCGGAGCCTATTTTCAGCATTTTTAAGCTTATAAAAGGGGTTGAAACCCTCACTCCTCTCTCCCATCCGAAATTGCAAGAAACCTTAGATTGGGAGAGAGAAAAGGTGAGAGTTTGAGAGAGAGTGTAGAAGGAATTTTTGTAGTCTTCGTGCCACCTGTTGCTAGTGCCTAAGCAACACTTCCTGATCACCAAGCCGGTGATTCTTCCATATTTTTAGGTAATAACTAACCCTAGAAGTTGCTGATTTAGGGATCACTAAGATCCATAGCTTTTTAACCAATAGATCTTGTAAAACAGGTTCTCTTACTGCCGTAGACGAAGCGTATACGCTCCGTTCGAAATCACGAGTTTACAAGAGACTAGGTGAGGATTTTAGACGCTTTGATTGACGGTTTCCAATGCTTTCAATGTCGTTTAATAGTAGATTATTGACGACATCTCCGTTTGACATGTACAACATGCTATCCGTTTCCTGTTTCGTAAATCAACGAAGAATATGAGATTTAGGGCATTTTAGTCATTTGTAGGAAGTACTGTTTACATTCATATTTTGCTGATGTGATTGACATGGTTTGTTGTCGCATTAGGAAGTTAGGAATATGAGCATAATTAGTTTGGCGAAGAGATTCGCCTAATTGCACACTTCGGGTTGACATGCTATATGTAGACTTAAGTGTGTAGTGTATGTGTTTGTATAAATGTTTGTATTAGTATGTATTGAATTAAATGATGTTATGCATTAGTTTGAGATTGATTTCTCAATTAATATGCTGATCTAAATGATTTTCTACATGTTGACTATATGCATGATTTCATTACATGCATGAAATATATGTGCCTGAAGATTTACTTAAGTTGAATGTTATAACATGTGTTAACATGCTCACATGATTGTATTTCAATTCCAATATTCCTATATAAATTGCTGATGTGATTCCATAATTGTTTGGGACTATACTTAGTCCAGGCAGTCGGTAATCGAGCAAATTCGTGGCTAGCTGGTCTTGGCCACGAACGACGCGTTGATGAACACGAGTCATGTTTGGAGTTGGCGGCAGTGGTTAGGCCACGCGAAGTGTTTTACGCACTTCATGTCTTTCAACTTGAGATGCGATCGCGCTAGTCGAGCCCGTCAAGTAACCCGACTGGCCGATGTATGTTCACCCTGTATGAGTCATAACTGCTTGAACCTAGGGTACTGAACTTACCATTGTAAACCCTGTTAACCATGGTACCTTGATCCATGAAGACTCATGAGCCGGGCATGGTGGTATGGGACACCGTGGTCGAGCTGTCGGCCTACGCTGGGGCCACAAACCTCCCCATAGAGATCAATGAGCACCTAGTCTCGTGAGCAGATTATGGTGGTATGGGACACTATATTCTAGTTGTCGACCTACACTGATCAGGCGACGAGTCCTTTGTAGTGACCGCGAGCGTATTCTGAGTCTACGGGAGGCGACGACCCTTCAGTAGCGGTAGAGTACAGTAGGCCTGTATTGATAAGGTGATGGGGGAACGGTGCAACGAGTGCGAGCAACAGCCCTGGCAGCCCTTGCAGCGACCTACGAAATATACATCGTATGAGATTACTAGGAGTGACGACCCTAGACAGGATCTGTGTTGGGATTGATACAAGGGAAGTACCTTAGTTTCTCAATCCTGCTGTTTGAATGGACTAATAACAACTCAAAAATCATATCACCATAGCATTGCATGTACCTGGAAGATGTGGAGCACTCTAGGGAGTGTGGCATGACGTGGTCGTAAGATGTTGCCGTATGAGGGAGATCGTCGGTGAGGGCATACGTCACGTCATATCATCTTGCATTAACAACAATATTAGGATTGTCTGATTTACTGCTTTACTATTATCGCATGATTGATTTGTGAACATGCTAATCTTTGCTCTATGATTCCACTGAGTTTATCACTCATTCCCACGTTACGAGATGGTGTTTGCAACACCCACCAGACCCTGTTGTAGATGCAGGTGAGGCTGAGATCCAGGAGGTAGAGCTAGACTTCGACGAGGACCAGGACGAGTTCTCGTACATGCAGTATCATGATGGCTTTGCGTAGGCGACCTGGATTGGTGGGACTTCAGTGGGACTATTTTGAACATTTAATTTTGTTCATGTATATGTATATGAGATTCAGAGATGTATTCATACCTTAGAGACAGATGAAATCTACCTTGTTTTTCCATACAGTGATATATATATATATATATATATTGTTTAGTCTTCCGCTTGCTTTTATCACAGGATCTGAAGTATGAATTGCAGTTTTGGTATACTTTTACTCATGTGAATGCTTTAAATCAGACAACATTGAATCATAATCATTTTTGTTGCATAAGTGACGGTCTAGAACTCGGGAGTTGAGTTTATACACGACCCCCAATTTTCAGGGTGTTACAGCCAACTTTTGAATAGTCTCACTGGAATTGATGAACAACTCCAACACTGCGAACAACGACTATCAGGACTAGAAAACAGGATGGAAGCTCTCCAACACTCTGTGCAGGAGATTCTTGAGCTACTAACGACTGGCAGGCCTACTATGTGGTAGAAAGAGATAGTTTCGGTAGAGCCATTTGTCTAGTCAAAAACATTTGATGTTGCATCCATCTCTGCTTACCTGTTTTGGGTATTTCTACATGTGGCTGATATCTCTGTCTGATGATTAAAATTTTTTGATATGGCTAAACTCAATTCATATTTCATTACCATACTTGATGGTTTTGGGATGTCTATGCTGCTTACTTCTGGTATTCATTGATGTATGCTTTACAGTGTTCTCATCTATCTATCTCTGGTTCTCCCATATGCTTTAATCTTCAGTCAATATCACGTCTTATACCTTTGCCTATGACTGACAAAAAGGGGGAGAACAATTCAAACACCCCGAGCGGAATTTGTATATCTTTGTTGCAGGTGTTAGGGGGAACAACCACAACAAGTAAGGGGGAGTTTTTGAATTAAAGGGGAGAAGTTTATTGGGTGTGTACATGGGAGTTTAGAATTTGTAAAATTGTGTTAATACATGTACACACAATTTAGGATGTATCTGTTTAGATATGTTCCTAGGGTGTTTTGGGTATTTTGTCATGTAATTGACAAAGGGGGAGATTGAAAGTGCACCTACTACGTGCCCTGGTTTGTCAATTACGTTGTAGGTTGAGTCAGTCGGATAACAGCGCCTAACAAGAAGATCAAGTCAAGCGTCCGCCTCAACTGGATGTGTAGAAGCTCACCGAAAGGTAAATCATAGCCTCACATCCCATGTCCCAAAACACCAGGTGATTAAACCCTTAAAAAGAACTAGAACATCTTAGGGTTTATGTGTAAGAAAACTTTTTATCAAAAAGAAAATCTTCTAAGTTTTTCTTACACTGTCGATTATATCGATTCCCCTTTCGATATGATCGACCAGCTCTGTCGATGTCCTCGGCATATCAATCTATACAATCGAGTGAGGACAAAAAGCGTCTAGCAATCAAACAATCTTCTAGACGATTTATTGATATATCGACCTTCGAGTCGATATCATCGATATTCGAAAATTGATCATATCTGAACTGGATCGATCATATCGACAGACTGCTTTCCGGCGCCCCTATTTTTTTAAAGAAAACTAACAAATGCTTCGATATATCGATGACTGTCCGATACAATCTGAACTCAAATATCGATCATATCAGGTGTCAGTCGATCATATCGATTGAGGGCGCATGTTCTCTCCAGCAAGAATTTCAGGTTGCTTTTAATGTTGATCGAGGTGCCAGTCGATTAATCGATATTCTTATATTGATCATATCGAGACTTTTTCGATTGGATCGAGTCAGGACATAAATCGTCCAGCAAGCTTACATGTAAATCTATACGATTTATCGATCCCATCGACAAGGTATCCGATATGATCGATGTACAAATTCTGATAACATCGATTGTTTCCCCGATCATATCTGTAACCCTGAAATTTTTTAAGGCTTCTCTCTTATTTTTCAACTGTCGATAGATCGAACCATCACTCGATGGAATCGGAGTTCGAAATTCGATAACATCGATGTGTGTCTCGATCCCATCGACCAGTCGACGGAAGGTTTCCAAAAGCGAAATGACAATTGAGTTTGTATTATCGAGAGGTCGGCCGATACAATCGAGAGTATACGCTCGATCATATCGACGACTGATCGATGATATCGAACTCTGTCATAAATATGACCGTTTATATCCGTTGGAACCTTTTGCCTATAAATAGAGAGAGTAGTCTTCATTGCTGGCAGAGAAAGTAGAGAGTGCTTTAGAGTGTTTTAACCTTCCTATCATTTACCTAAGCCCTTTCTCTCAGGAAGTTCATCCTCCAATCCACCCTCATCATTGATATCTCATAGAGTGGATTGGAGAATGAACTTCCACATTCAAGGATCCTTCAGCTACTACCTTAATGACATATCATTAAGCTAGGATGTCTTGAATGCATAAATGATGGGAACCTCTCTATCTTCCTTATAGAAAAATCTTCAGAGAGTAGTATTCCATCATAGCCTTGACACCTAAGCCTAGCATATATACATCATTGTGTTGCGGATCAAGGGATCTGAAGATTCTTCATCAACAAGAAGGAGATCTTCATCATTGAGCTGAAAGGGACTCATCAACTTATCTGTAAGTACTAAGAGTCCAGAGGACACTTGCAATCATTCCTTTTTAGGATTGGGTTTTAAGTGTTGCTCACCATTTAAAGTCCTCGAAGGAGGCCTCCGACGGGAGTGTACGTGAGGGGTGCGTTGTGTGGACCCTTGCTCTGTGGAGAGCATAAATGTCTGGTTAGGAGTACGCCTGTAAAACTCCAGGGTTAGAGTTGAACCGAATAGAAACCTCAGGGTACGTTGTATGGACCCTTGTCCTGTGTGGGCATAAACATCTTGTTAGGAGTATGCCAGTAAAACTCCTGGGTTTGAGGTGAACCGAGTAGAAACCTCTGTAAAGGTTGAAGGTGAACCTGATTTAAAACATTAGGTTTGAGGTGAACCATGAGAAACCTCCTTAGTGAAATTCGGTCACTCAAGGGTTAAGTGTGGAAGCCAGGAGTGGAGTAGACAAGTCGTCGAACCACTATAAAATGACTGTGTTTGAGATTGATATTGTCTTTCATTTATGTGATTGTCTTGCATGTCTTTATATATGATCACATTCTATACACACACAGTCATATCCTTCACAATCTCATCTACACATTGTTTGTCTTTTAAATAGTTTGTGATTGGATCCTCTATTAGGCTTGGAAGCCAATAGAGTTAATTTTTGAGTAATCCTAATTTATACTCTGTGATAGGATTAGTGAGATAGGACTGAAAAATAACTTATAAATCTTTAAAAAGTCCTATTCACCCCCCTCTAGGACATTGGGATATTCCTACTTTAACTTAAGTGGTCTTCACCGCAATGATTATTTAAGGTAGCCTAATCAAGCTTATATGACCAACTATGCATAAGACCTACAAAGCTTCAACGATTTAAAAAGCCCAAAATTAGCCTACCCAAAATCGGCGATAAAATATCTTGCTCCTTGAGCCCTGCTCAAAATCGACGGTAAACTATTTTGCTCCTTGAGCCCTGCTCGAAATCGGCAATAAACTATCTTGCTCCTTGAGCCCTGCCCGAAATCGGTGGTAAACTATCTTTCTTCTTGAGCCCTACCCAAAATCGACGATAAACTATCTTGTTCCTTGAGCCTTGCCCAAAATTGGCGGTAAACTATCTTGCTCTTTGAGCTAATGTGTCACGCCCCAAACTCGAAAACCGGGCTTACAAAATTCCCGATCACCGAATCCGGCGCCGATAGCCTCCGTAGAACCCCATTCTTGGCTCCTAGTGCCTATTCGCCAGGTTCCGATCCTGGGATGCTACGAGGAGGATTTTCAACGTCAGTTTGATTCATAATAAGCATAACCAAAGGCATAACCCACAAACAACAACCAGGAACTCCATTACATTTCCACTATGATAAAAAACTTTACAAGTACAATGAGCATAAAGGGAAATATAATGGTAAGGAATAAAAACTTCAAAAATGATCTGCACGTGCTCCTGCCTCAGCACTGCAGCGTCCCAACGTCACCTGCACTCAACAGTGGTGCATAAGCTTATAGAAATCTTAGAGGGTGGTGAAAGTGTGTGCGCAAAGTAGTAATATGATCATGCAATATCAGAGTAATGCGGAATATGCAGATGGATCCATGAAAACCATAAGCCATACCAAGGCTATGTGATGCAAAGATGAAGGATGTCGGCCATACCAAGGCTATGCGATGCAAGATGCAAGTCAAGCATACAATCCTCATCTAAGTCCACATATCAATACAGCTCAAATCTGGAATATCACCGGGGTCTAGTACACTCTAAACCAGATCGCCGCCTCATCGCGTACAATAAGGTAAGTGGAAGAGACCTCACTATCCGTCTGCCAATATCGGGCATGACTCGTCGATAGCGGACCCATTCCTTGAGCTGGTCAAACTCAGCCTAGCATTACCCCCTACACCCGGACAGGTAAGGCCACACCCCCTTCCAACCGACCACGACACAGTGGAGAGCGTAACCGTCTGGTAATCGACACTCAACGCTCATCTACCCACTCGGTCTAGACGCTGGACCAACCTCTTGGTACCATAAGGGTTTAGGGACTTTCACCCAGGGATATCTATAGCACCCCATGTAGAATAAGATTTTCGGTATCCAATCCTACCAACCACGATGCCTCTGTGGAGGCTACGGCCCCGATGTCGCTAGGGCGTACAATAACCATGTCACACAAATGCGAAATGCATGAATCACGCTATCCAGTCATGCAACAATTCCTGCGCATATCGTGCGCTCATGTAGGGCAACACTGCCTAACCGGGAGCCCATAAACAACATACTCGAAGGCATATGCTATGATCAGACAATTCTCACGTCAAGCATACATATGATGCGTATGATCATGAGTTATGGAACTATACTAAACATGTTATAATGAGATGAACTATCCTTACAATGCAGATGGGTCTGGACGACCAATACATAATAAGGGCCTTTCAATGGGGCCCTAGGGAGAGTCGTAATGTGGACATCCAACCAACATTACACTTGCAATGTTGACGTCAAACCAACATTGCTCCTAAGGTACGATCGTCGCAAACCTCGTTACATAAACCGAGTTGGGTATACACATTGCAATGGACCTTAGGTTCATTCCATTGGGCTTTATATACATATTAGATGGGCCATATCATATGGGCCTTTTATTCATCAAATGGGCCACATAAATGGACCGCACCAATGGGCCTTCTATGCATTGCAATGGGTCACAATCCATGGGCCTCAGAGTATATTAAAATGGGCCTAATCACATAGGCTTTAAATAAGTCAAATGGGCCTAACCCATAGGCCATTTGTAAATCAGATGGGCCTAACCCATAGGCCTTAAATAAATTAAATGGGCTTAACCCTTAGGCTTTAAATAAATCAAATGGGCCTAGCCCATAGGCCTGTTATAAATCAGATGGGCCTAACCCATAGGCCTTTAAATAAATCAAATGGGCCTGACCCAAACATAGGTGGCCCACCCAATCATCACTCATACCTAAAATGATCTTACCAAGTGGATGGACGGTCTAGATGCATCACATGCATCATGGCAGGTCCACAGAGTTTGGACGGTGCACCTGCATCACCGTGGGCCCCAGCTCCACCGTCCGTGGGATGGATGAAATACATACATCGTGATGGGCTTCCACCGGCTGTCCAGCGGCTGCTGGACGGCATTAATAAAACACATACATTAGGGTGGGCTCCACCGTCCGCCTGGACGGTGGAGGCAAAGCACTTGCATCACTGTGGGTCCCATGTGGGGCTCACTGTAATGTTTACTCACCATCCAATCCATTCATAAGGTCACACGGACCTGGGTGAGGAGGAAAAAATAAATTTCAAGTTGATCCGAAACTCTTGTGGGCCCAAAATGGCATTTCAATGGTAGGAGTTCATCCCACTGTTTCGTCTGGTGTGGGCCACCTGAGTTTTGGATCTGGCTGAAACTTGGAGGGGGCCCACCTGAGGAGGGGACCCACCTCAAGAACAGGTTGGATGACAAATAAACATCACAGTGGGGCCCACAAGCAGGGCTTTAGGCCCCTGACGACTGTCCGCCCACCACCAAAGGCTGCACGTAGCAGCGTGCAGCCGCTGTCCTTAGTCAGAGGAAGAGGCGCTGCCTCTTGCAAAAATCGAGGAAAAACCCGATTTCAGGGGTTTTTCGCACGTGGGGTCCGCTTTACAGAAATCCACCCCGGTCATTGCGTTCAGTGGCTCGAGGCCATCCCAATGAGTCCAGAGTTTGAATTTTATTGATTATTAGAAAATGAAATAAAATAGGAAAAGGATCCTTGAATGGTAATGATGCATTCTTCAATGCTATGGCCCACCAGATCTTCCAATCAGCCCCAAACTTCTACCCAACGGCTAAAACACTGTAGGTAAGAGGATGGATGGCTTAGATTGGAAATATACATCAAGGTGGAGCCTATGCAGGTGGCCCACCCCAAAAGCTCCTCTTTCCTTCTCTTTTTTTTTTCCTACCCAGGGATGTCCAGCATCCCAGACGCTGGACGGTTAGTTTTTTTTTTTTAAAATAAAAATACATTATGGTGTGCCCTGATGAAGTGGGCCACCACGGATGGGTGACGTGGGTACAACATATAAAGTGGACCCCACCTGAAGAAAAACTTGAACAAAATGATTATTTCAAGGTGGGGTCCATTCAAGTGGGCCACACAAACCTATTACATAAAATGAAATAAAATAAAATAAAAAGAAATAAAAAGCGAGAGAGACATGGAGAGTGGGACACGCTTTTTGATGGAGGGCTCCGCCACTATGAGCCCTCCCTTGAAGAAATTATACAATCGGATGGGTCCTTTAAGGGACCACCAAAATTTAAAATCAACGGTGGGGATCCTTTCCCCACCAATATGGATGGTCTAGATGACCTCTCAAAAGAAAATAAACATCATGATGGGGTCCATGGAGAATGGCCCCATCATGGAATGATCATGATGATCCTAGTGGGCCATCCGCCACAACTTAGGGTCCCAAGTGAGATCTAAACCATTGATCGGTTGGCCTCACTTGGCCCATCTTAAAAACATGAAAAACTAGCAAAATCTAGCACCCACCGTCCGATCTTCTTGCTCCTAGGGGTTCCTTAATACCTTAGCTTGGAATTCAATGGAGGAGATGGGGAATGGATGGTTAGGATGGGAGATGATGGGGTAGGAAAGTGGGCCACTTGGAGCTTTAGAAGGAGGGGGAGAATTCCATACGTGGGATCTCTTTTTTCTTGGAGATTTGAAATGAGAAAGAGAGAAAGAGAGAGAGTTGTAAAGGGAGAGATGGATGGATGGATGAATGATGGTTGTGTAAGAAAGTCTTGACTTTTGTGGCCTTTCGTGTAAGAAAGGCATGAGATTAGAAGACTTTTGAGGCATTTTTGTAAGAAAGGTATGGGCATGGAAGACTTTTGTGGCTTTCTTGGGAAAAGGGGTGAAAGTGATGTGTACTTGACATGTACTTGACATGTGATGGATTAATTGATTGATGGATTAATGTGATTGATGTGACACATCGTAGAGATTCTCTTAGATTTCGCAACGCGCGGCGTTTTCCTCACACCGAACGTTGGCCCACATCTCTTGACCAGGGTATCGCGTCGGCGCGCAAGTCGTGGTATCGGAACTGCAGCGATGGCGCGGTAGCTAGGGTATTGGTCTTGGGTTGAGTCGATACAGGTTGACGGCATATGAATCAGGGTCGCGCGTCGATATCAGTTAAGGGTCGAAGGTTGCTGGAATTCGACCGGTAAGACCGCGTAAGTCTACGAAACGGTACGGAGTAAGGTACGGGTCTTACATAATGTCAAGTACAATTCAGTTAAATCTAGTCATCCAGTTTAGTCTTCTAGTTAAGTTAAGTTTAGTTTTATCCAGTCAAGGTATGGTCAGTTAAGAGTATACTATCTCCATTGTTTAAAAGAACAAATTAAGTTTAGCATTCAAAATGCTGCAGATACATATTTCACTATAGATATGCTCAAACATGCAAAGTATAAACTATGCATAACATTTAAAATGTTGTAGACACATATTTCAATATAGATATAATCAAATATGCAATTGCCTGATGAAAATTTTAAACATTGATTAGGCAACATGCAAAAATGTGTTTCTCTTGAATCAAGTTCAAATTACATCAACAGTAAATGCCTTCAAGATATTGGCAATTATCTACTCAAAAGCTCAAGTCTTTAAGGTTAATTAATATATTGACAAGAGCTGTGAGGTCTTTTCATCTCGCGTCTTCTTAATGAATATAGACATATTATTGCACAAGGTTCCCAAAAGGGGGCAGAGAATAAACTAGTGAAGAATTATCATTCTCTACTGGGCAGTATAAGGACTCGAATATATTCTTTAGAGTCATGAAAAGAGCAGTAAAGATTATCCATTCTTTAGGAGTACCAAAAGGCTTCACTTCAAAAATATTATCTTCTAAAGAAATCTTTATGCAACATTGACCTGGAAAGGGGGCAAGATTTAAGGTCTTCAAAATAATATATGCCTTGGTCTTTCTGATAACTTCTTATACAAGGTGGAGGAATTCATATGCTGAGTATTATGAATAATAATATCGCAAGACTCCAAGTATCGGATCTGATGGAGACAAAGAATAAATGGAATCATCATCAAATCAGTAAAGAACTAAGAAAAAGTCTATGAAGAAATGCTAAGGATCACAAACTAGAGAAGACTCAGTAAAAAGACTCAGCGGTTGAACCTTTGTAAAGATGAAATCTCCAAGAATGCAATATAAAGAACATAAAGAATACGGTGCAAAGCACGATGACAAGCGCAAAGATTGATTAAATCATATTACGAATATCACACTCAGCCTGAAAAGAGAAGAAACTCTCAATCTATTTCAAAAATTATAAATATTGCATAAAGCTAAATTAGGAAAAAATTATTATAATGAATTGAGATACTAATTCTGATTAATTTGGCAGGAAAGATCATCATTCGAAAGCTTGGGTTATGTAGATCATGAACAAAGGAAACAATCGAAAAAGGCGTTACAATAGGAGCAACATTAAAGAACAACCCCAGATATAGAGTTGAAGGAAAGAATTGCTGGAGTTGATCAAAGAGACCGTTACAGCAGCAATGGTGTTGAAAGATAGTTCTCTAATCAAATCGCTCAAAGACGAAGTCAACAACTATTGCAGAGACGTGCTTCAATGAAAAGAGAATTTTATCCTCTCTAGTGAAACATCTACTCGACATTGCTGGCTGGGGGCATTCCGATCTTCTATTCGAGTGCCATCATTCAAGTCTTCTGTTCGAATGCCATCATTTAAGCCTTTCATTCGAGCATGAGTCTTTCGGTCTTCTGTCCAAGCACCATCATTCAAGTCTTCTGTTCGAACGCCATCATTCAAGCCTTTCGTTCAAGCATGAGCCTTCTGGTCTTCTATTCGAGCGCCATCATTCAAGTCTTCTGTTCGAATGCAATCATTCAGGCCTTCCATTCAAACGCGATCATCCAGTCTTTCGTTTGAATGAGAGCATTCCAATTTTCCAATTAAACGCGATCATTTAATCTTCTGGTCAAGTATGATTATCCAGTCCACCATGCAAGCATGATCATCTAGTCATCCTTCAGTTGCAGTTCATTCAAGTCCTTCAGGCGGTGGAAGATCGATCCTCTATTTGATTTCAGGAATCAATTAAAGAAGGATCGAGGGGGCATCTGTTGAGGTATAAAAAATGTCATTGCATTGGTCATAGAATTCCATGGTGCAGATCTTTCTAGGGTATTTTGGTAAAATTCCAGCTCCAGTGGTATTTTGGGTATTTTGGTAAAATTCTAGGTCGAGGGATATTTTAGGTATTTTAGTAAAATTCCAGCTCGAGGGGTATTTTGGGTATTTTAGTAAAATTTCAGCCCCAAGGTATTTTGGGTATTTTGGTAAAATTCCAGCTCCAGAGGTATTTTGGGTATTTTGGTAAAATTCTAGCTCCACAGGTAGTTTAAGTATTTTGGTAAAATTCAATGTCCAGGGGTAGTTTGGATATTTTGGTAAATTTCATGTTTGGGAGTATTTTGGTAAAAATCAGCTCCGAGGCTATTTTGGTAAAATTCCATGTCCGGTGGTATTTTGGTAAAATCCCATGTCTAAAGGTAGTTTAGTTATTTTGGTAAAAGCGATTGAAAAGGATAATTTGGTAAAAAGGGGTGCACAGGTGTCATTTTAAGGGAGAGAGGTTGTACACCACCATTTAAGAGGGAGCTTGGTGGACACCACTTTATAAGAGTGGTGAGGCCAATAAATACCCCACTCCTGCTCCATTAGAGGGGTCGATCAGATGGTGGGCTAGGAAACAAGAGAGAAGCAAAGTGAGGGAGAGAGGAAGGGAAGTCATTGAGATAGCCCGTGCAACAGGAATCCATTGCGCAGAACCGCGCAACAAGAGTCTGTGGCGCAGAACCGTGCAATGAAAATGTTGTAGGCGCTGCTTCATATGGAAGAACCGCACAATGAGAATGACAGATTCCCATAAGCCATGTGATTCGAAAGGTTGTCTGAGGGAGTATTTTCCTTGCATGGGACTGCGCAACCCTCCAATGGAAGCGGGGTCTTCGTTCGTGTTCAAACAGAGGATTCTATCTTTCCTTAGACTGTGTTGTTGGTGGGGTCCTATACAACCATATTTTGAGAGATCCACAACGTCAACTGGATCCCTCTCAAGATTTTGACCGTGAATGGTGAGTTTTGATCGTTTGTTGACGTGGCCCACCTAGATAATCAAGCCACGAAAGCAGTCGAACGGTCTTCTTTTGATCGTTGTAGCGATCATGAAGAAGAACATGACTATGAAAGCTCAACATAGATTTGATGGGATTTTATCCCTCTACCTATTAGACGACTCAGATCCACCTTACACTATATGATGGTGGCCCACAACAGAAAGATGGAACCTCTGTTTTCAACAGAGTCGACGTACGTCGACTCTGTGAATTTCAGTGTCCCATTTACTGAAGTTTCATGGAAAATCCACTTTGTCCATTGAATTTAGGATGAAAACCCATTCAAGAAGGACCCCTTTTGGAGTGGAATCGATGTGTCTCACAAGGTTATCTACTCTGTTGTTCATCCTCTGATTAACGGCTAAGATCCTACACTTTCTTACATGGAAACGAAAGGACATCTAGGCAAGGTTGATATCCCCCTTCAGAAACAGTTGAATGGTTCAGATCACTCCATGGAGAGTGAGTGGACCCCACTACACAAAAAAGGTGATCGTAGTGAAGATGTTGTTGCATTGCGAATTGGAGACGTTGGTCAGCATGCGCTGACCGACTTTGAGAAATCCCGTGCACGTCCCAGCACTTGTACATGATCTACATGCGATGTACATGTGGGCTCCAGCATGATGTTAGTGAGGAATTTGCTTCGCCCATCCGCATTAGCAACTCATTTAACACGTTCGGACCAAATCTAAAGCATATCTAGATGATAGACAGGCCCCAAATCATGATTTCAGGGGCTGATTTGTCAGTTTGACCATTTCTATAGGGATCCAGGAGTTGAAATTTGACATGTATGGCTAATTTGTGGTTCTAAGGCTGCATATAAGGTTTCGAGCCAAACGGACAGTGGAAACCCTGTGATCTTACATTCTAGGAAACTTTTTAGGCCCATCTGATGTGATCGGCCTAATTCCTTTGGGTCCTAGCCACATGTCAACGGGATGCTTCATATTTCAAGGAAGAATGATCGGAAGGATGGTTCATATTTCAAGGAAAGATGACTCGAATGATGCTAAGAACCGATCTCAACGGTCAGATCAGAGGATTCAAGCTTGCACAAGCCTTGTTTCCTGGAAGTCCAGTTAATCAGATCAACATTCCTCCTGAGTCTTAGGAGATGACTGAAATAAGCATCGGAATGCTGCCGAAATTTCTATTGAACTGTCTTCTCTTTCATTTAGTACATTGCATTAATTGCATTTTGTTTTCAGAATCAAGGAAATCAGAGGATGTAAATGAACTCAAATAAATGTGATCAATGTTCTCTCAACAAATTCTTCTTTATCATTGAGTAAATCCCCCAAATCAGATGCATTTGTTTCCTTGTCGAAACAGGCTACCTCAAAGTAATGGGCCCCACTAGAGGTTTGTTCCTTAGATTTAATTTTCTAAGTACCTAGACTTGATTCCCTCCTTTGAAAGGAGGAGTATGTTCTAAGTCATCATCGATGTATGACACATCCTCATGACCCATATGCATCATTGAGTGATTCGATTACATTATGTGTGGTCGTGAGGCTGATATGATAGAGGGATGGAGTTCCCCTCTTGTGCACATTGAGTGCTTGGAGCTAATGCATGATTGGTATGCATGACTCATGCATTTGGCATCTTATCTCATGGACATTATCACCCTTGTTTCATCAAGGCCTTGCCTCCGCTGGTATATTCGTGGATGGCGGTATGTGGACACCGAAAATATATCGTTTGAGCATTGGGGTGCATAGGATATCACTGGGTGAAAGCCCCTAAACCTTCAAGGTACCTAGAAGACACCTCAACGCCGTGACCGAGTGCAAATCATGAGCGCCCAAGTTCTTTACACCGTTAGGCCACGTCTCCCACTGTCGCATAGTCAGATGAGATGGTATGTAGCCTTTTTCGCCTAAGTGAGAGGGCATGACTAGGCTGAGTCTGACCAGCTCGTGAATGGGTCTACTCTCATCAATCCTTACTGGTGATTGGCTGTCCACAAGCGGGTAGTGTGGTCTCTTATGCTCATTGACTATGCGGTCTTGACAGCGGCAGTCATCCTGTAGTGCATCAACCCCCAATGATATTCCTTACGATGAAACTGTATGGGATATGTGGACTGGTTATAAGCATCGGCATCACTTCACATTGCATTGGTATCGGCTGTATAAGCCTTGTTGCATTGTATAGCCTTGGTAAGGCTTGTGGCATTGGCATTGATCATGTTTCCTTTCTACATTTTCTATCTTTTTCTGAGCACCATTGTCACATGCCTTCACCACCCTCCAACTTACACACGATTAATGCGTGCAGGAGATCTTAAGTTGGCATCGTAGCAGTTAAGCTTGGATATGAGTTGAACCAAGGACCTAGTGTTGCAGATCTTCCTTCTTTCTTCTCTTGTCATCAGATGTATTTCCTTTCAGCTATGTACTTGAAAAGCTCAAATTTATAGTGGATTTTTGGATATGTGCCTTTGTTATTTCTCAAATATACTTCTTGTGATCTTGGGTATGCTCATATTTGAATGGATATATGGTTATAAAAATCTCCTTGTAGGATCCCAGGGTTGGAACCTGTCTCAGGAGCTGAGAGTGGGGTACTACAAAGGCTATTATGGCTAAAACCAGCTATTGGGTTCCTTGTGAATCCGGTTACCGAGTCTGGGGTGTGACAACTTTTCTACCCCGATCATGATACTAGTGCTTTACCAATACTTCAACTCCAAGATCAAACATTTTGTATGCAATGCTCCAATGTGATAACTAAGGTGTTGGAATGTTGGGTAGAATCTCCTACAACAAATGGAAAGTTGCAATGCCTAGGGGATTCACCTATAAGGGTCTTCTAGAGAATTTAGACAAAAGGATATTTCAATAAGGTTGGTCCTTATCTCTAGAAAATAGTACAAATTGAGTTCATCTTCGTAAAGCTCAAGAAGATGAATTAAATCTCTTGGAATATAAGACTTATGATGTGTGATATGGTTGGGGATTCACCTAAGCTACATTTGCACCAAAAACCATCTCTAATGCCTAAAGACCAGATCTCATATATAAAGACATTGACTTCCAATGGTCATAAATGGTTAGTCTTCGGTCATACCAAATTAGATAGGAAAGTCGTTGGAGAGACTTAGACACTTTCGGTCGTACGGAAGGTGGTCTTCGGTTCTACTAAAAGTGGTATTCGGTGAAACCAAAGGTGGCACTCGGTCGTAACCGAATTATCCATAATTATGCTCCATCCCATTGTGCTATTTTAGCCATTTTTAGTGGGATAGAAGGTGGGTTCGGTGGGGTCGAATGTTGATGAAATTGTGTAGTTTTTCCATCAACATGGGACCTCTAAAGACAATCTAAGGATGAACAATTTAGGCTCTTATGGATTAAAGGATGATCAATAAAAGGGTTACCTATTAGGTTTAAGGTCATCTAGAGGTTTAGGTTGTTTTGGGTTAAGGATTAAGGTCAACAAGGCACTGCATTTACCTATTGTTTGTTCATTTGTACTCAACAATTACTTGTAACATCAATCTTCAGCTTCCAAGGGCTTAATCGACTACATGGCACAAGGACTCGCGTGATTGAAAAAGAAGGTGTAACATTCCAAATTTTCACGACCATAGTTTATACTTGTGCCTGAGAAAACCAGGTGTTAATAATGTGTAAATCGGATGCTTTAATAATTGCACCTAATTTTTTTTCTCATTTAGATCAAATCCAAAGACATTCCCGAAGGTAACATTCACGAGAATAAAATCGATTGTATTGATTATTTCAAAAGAGTAAAGGAATTCAGTAAATTATCAGTGCCCTTTCAATGGGAGCTTATTACATTTATTAAGTTCACAGCGGAAGCATAAAACTAAATCATGAAACTATCTTCTTATTCTTTCAGTATAATCTTCCATAAAGAGATGGTACTTTAGGTCTTTAATTTGTACGTCATTTGCATCATCTGTACGGTTAGACAAGGTCAATTCCCTACTCATAATGATAGTTATCCTTTAAGATTAATAATAATTCAAGAGATTCATAAAGCAATGTAAAGGATAACTATCATTATGAGTAGGGAATTGCTTTATGAATCTCTTGAATTACAGTGGCATCACGCGAGTCCTTGTGTCATGTAGTCCGTGTGTGACTCATCATGCATAGTGATAATCACAGTGTGGAATAGGATTTATAGAAAATCTGGAACGCCCGACATTCTCACACTATAGAGATTCACCGTCGTGTCTAATGCTACTATGGATTTACATGAACACCACGAGGTGCATAACACATGAGTCAGATGAATTACATAACATGTTTTATTCATGGAGCGAATATTTGTAGCATCCAATCCTGAAAGTGATGTAATATGCGTTGTAAAAACCTATGAAATTACTTGATGACCAAGAGGGTCTCTACCAAGAGCGGATTACATCCATGATATAATAATTGGATAACTAGTTGTGATACCTCTTAACACATCACTTGCACTTATAGAGGGATAAATTGAATTATGGGGGTTTTGGAATATCAAGACACATGCCTAAGCCTTGAAGGTAAATAACACAATACTAAAACAATAAAGATAAGAGTGGTAATGGCCAATTCTGCAATATAAAAGTGGTAATGACCAACTTAATAAAGAGAAGATCAGCAATGGCTAACTCAATAAATACGAGAGTGGCAATGACCAACTCAATAATAAGAAAAGTGGCAATAACCAACTCAATAAATAGGAGAGTGGCAAAGGCTAACTCAATAAAGAGAAGAGTAGCAAGGGCTAACTCAACAAATTGATAAAGGCAAGGGAAATGCATGTATTCATCGCTCCACATAAATTCATAAAGATCACTTGTTATAAACATCATATCATAATTCCCAAAAAGGTATAGTTGTTGATGATAAATTAAATAATTGCAGAAAGAAAATCATAGTAACATGAAAACATAATATGTAACAGCTATGTTAAAGCACATCAACTAAATGTACCATAGGCTTAAAGGATAAAACCCTCACCTTTCAAGATAAGTCACCTTCTAATTGTTAAGGTTTGGAGTATTCATAGATTATGGCCAAGATCTAATCATGATTAACATACTTCATATGGTTAGATCATAATAACACATGGTTCTTGTAAGTTAAAATAAATGGCTAGGGTTGGGCCCGCGATGTAAGTCTAGGGTATTAAAATTTTATTATTTAATTAGACAGTTGAACTAGGTTATTACACAAGTGAACCACTTACCTTATTTAGCTCTGAATCTCACCTCGATGGTCCAAATCCAGTGGATTGTGTGTGTGATCATGGCTTTTCTTCTTTTCCTTCTTCTTCTTGATGGTCAGACAAAGAGTACGAAAAGTCCAAATTTCAAATCCATCCAATCCCAAATGAGCTAGCTCGTTACAACGCCCGAGCTTCTTCTCTTTCTCTCTTTCTCTTTCATTTTCTTTTCTTTTCCTTTCTTTTCTTTCTTTCTTTCTTTCTCCTTTTCTTTCTCCTTCTCCTTCTCTTTCTCGTTCTCTTTCTCTCTCTTTTCTTTTCTTCTCTTTTCTTTTCCTTTCCTTTCTTTTCTTTTCATTTCATTTCTTTCTTCCTTTCTTTCTTCCTCTCTTTCTTTCTTCTTCTTTCTTTCTTCCTCTCTTCCTTTCTTCCTTTCTTTGGAAGAAGCTTGGTCTGGGCAGAAGTAGGTTTCCTCTCCACATTCCGTTTGCGCACAAAGTTGCGTCATGACCTGCGTGTGGGCCAAAAATCATGTCTCTATCATCAAGATTGGTCTGATCATTTCGTTGGGGTGGATTACCATGGTGAAAGGCCCTTGGATGAAAGTCTCAGATCTCTTTATAGGTCCCTGCTCGGATTTCCATCACCCTACTTTTGATCGAACAGTTGGCCCCTGTTTTACTGGAAGGTCATTTCTCCATCAACTTCAAACTTTGATCTCTCCTTCGGATGGTTCGAGATCATTATTCGATGCTCCTTGGCCCACCAAATCGATGACTAACATTCTAACAGTTTCTCAGGCTTTGGCTTTCGCAGGTTGTGGTGGTTTGCGTCGATGGAAAACAACGAGTGTTGCACTCCTTTTGCAACTTTCTCTCTTTATCTCAACATGGGTGTGGATGGAATTGTCTTTGCCTAGATTTGGATGGCTTTGATCAATTCGGGTGTCCCTTGTTGGATGATCCTATGCAGAGAACTCAGAATAGCATCGGATTCCTTCTCTTGCAGACGAATTTCAGACGGGGAATCGTCCGGTTTCTTGGTCTGGTCGAGAGAGGAAAAGACCGGGGTTTGGTCATTTTGACCCTGTGGTCTCAATGAACGGTTCAGATCATCTTAGATGATCATGATAATGACCTACCGTAGCTCCCAACATGGACGTTGTCCGTCCATTGTAGGCGGGAATTTTGTTTAAAGGAGGGAGGATTCCTTTTAGCTCTGGTCAATGCCCCGCTGACCGAGCTTTGGGTACGGTATTCCACGGTAGTACTTGTGTTGTGTGTGCCCAACATTCAAGGTGGGGTCCACCATGATGTTTGTATAAGATCCACATTGATCATCATGCCTCGAGCCGATTAGGATGTCTGGCTAAAGACGGAACAGATCCAAGGTTTAGGTGAGCCTTGCTCTTAGAATCTTGGATTTTAATTATGGATCTCTGTTAACCTGATGGTTTGATCATTTTGAATCCAGTTGTCAGTATGTTTAATTGATTTGTAATTTGTTTTTGAAGTAATTTCAACGTTCGTTTACCTCCTTTGATGGTCGGTGAATGTATAAGATGCTATTTGGGTATATGATGGTCATATTTCAAAATTAACAGTCAGATGGTTCGGTCTATTAATGGAGATCATTCCCAATGGTTAGACTTGTGTTAGGGAGTAGATGTAAGGTTAGGATAGTTAGATTGGTATCATACACATGTACATATTACGTTAAATTTCATCGTAACACTCGAGAACTTTCAATACTCGGGTACCTTAAACATAATTTCATCCCTAAAATTTAGTACTTTTATTATTCGAGCCATTTTCCATGCCTCTTAAGGGTTTCCTACTTCATGTGTTTGAGTTGATATGGATAGATGGTTGTAGTGGATTTGCACCCGATACACTGACCTTTGTCTGCGCAGTACAGAGGATTTACTGGTATCAATTCATAAACCTATTAAATGTTGATACTTTGCTTGATCAAGGAATTGGGATCATTTTAGATTCTCTAAGACTTAGAATTTAAGTCAAACCACATAAATTTCACATAAACATGGTTCCATCAATCCATAGTCTCGATTATTCTAAACTCATGGGGAATCTCACAAAATCTTATATTCTCATAAGGGATGTCATTGCGTACTCTGATTATTTGATACACTATCTGAAACTACTTTTATCATCCTCACTGATTCATTATGCTTAAGTTGTTAGTGTATTACTCGTAAGGTAGATACATATGTCTAAGTGCACGTATAATTGGCTATATGAATTAGGACGCTATAGTGTAACATCCCGAAAATCAGGGGTCGGGTAGAAACCCAACTCCCGAGTTCCAGAACATCACTTATGCAACATTTTCAATGATGGATGAATGTCGGTGGTAATAGTACATAAAACATGAGATGGATTAAGCCAAAACAGCATATCATACTCCAGAGACAGTTAAATTAGCAAGCAGAAGAATGTGATAGATATATAAAATATATGAACTGTTGTAAGTCTCTAGAGTGTGAACATGTTACCAGGTTAACTAAATGCATGTATACTCTAAAGATGAGTAAAAAGAATATACAAGAGTGCTCCAAAAAAATATCAAATGACAAGTGTCAAGGCGTCTAATCAACCTCCCTGTAATCCCGTCGATCAGAACCTGCATTTAGGATGGATCCTCCTCATCATCATACAAGTCCAGCTCCACTTCACAAGTAGCGCCATCATCTGCAATTAAAATAGGGACTGGTGGGTGTCTAGAACACCATCCCGTATCGTGGGAGTGAGTAGCTAACTCAGTGGAATCATAGAGCAAAGATTAGCATGTTATCAAATCCATCACGCGATAATGATAAAGCAAGAAAAATAAACATTCCTAAACACTGTGATTAATGCAAGCATGAAATGACATGATGGATGCCCTCACTGACATACTCCCTCATTCGGCACCATCTCACGTCCGCGACATGCTTTCTTCCCGGAGTGCTCCACATCTTCCAGGCACATGCAGTGCGATATGAATATGATTATCAATTTGTTATTAGTCCTTTTCATACAGTAGGATTGGAAAACTAAGGTACCTCCCTCATATCAATACCCAAACAATGATCCTGTCTAGGGTCATCACTCCTAGTAGTCTCATACGATGATATATTTCTAGGTCGCTGCAAGGTCTGCCAGGGCGGTTGCATGCACTCGTTGCTCCGCTCCCCCATCACCTTATCAATATATGCCTAGTTTATATCCTTAAGACTGCATCAGGACTCGTCACCCCCATGCGGTGTCAGGATAAACTTAAGGTCACTACAAAGGGCTGCAAGGGCTGTTGTTCACACTCGTTGCTCCACTCCCCCATCACCTTATCAATGTAGGCCGACAGCAAGAATATAGTGTCCCATACCACCATAATCTGCTCAAAGTAGGGTGCTCACTGGTCACTACAGGGAGGTTTGTGGCCCCAGGGTAGGCCGACAGCTCGACCACGGTGTCTCATACCACCATGCCCGGCTCATGAGTCTTAGGGGATCGAGGTACCAAGGTTAGAGGGGCTTTCCAATGGTAAGTTTAGTGCCCTAGGTTCAAGCTGTTATGACGAATACAAGGTGAACACACAATGGTCAGTCGGGTTACTTGATGAGTCCGACTAGCACGAGAGCATGTTGAATCGACCGACATGAAGTGCACAAGCACTTCGTGTGGCCTAACCACTGCCGACGACTCTAGTACGACTCGGGTTCGTCATACACATCCTTCGTGGCAAATAGAATCCAACCACGAATTCTAAACTGTAACCGACTGCCTGGACTAGAGTATAGCCCCAAACATAAAGATGTGAATCAGTAATCATATGAGATAAAAAAAATTGAAATAATAAGTAATCCAAGCATGTTAGCAACATGTTATAAGATGCAACATAGGCAATTAAACCATACACAAGTACTTCACACATAAGGAAATTAAAATACGATAAGCATAGAGGAAATCATATATATCATCAAATTAGTTGAGAATCCAGTCTCAACGCTAATCTACAATACCATATACTCAATACTTACTAACACATACATTTATACAAACACTTAGACTACTCAACTCCAACGTACTTGACGTATGTTGATTACAACATATAATATGACAGATCCTTATATCAAGGAGATGTCTAATACACAACAATCATGTTCTTACATTCAAAACATATGGCAGGCATAAATCATATTGATTTAGGCATTTCAACAAACACTTAGCCTACACACATCAGTCTACATAGCATATGTTGGCCAATATGTGCATTAGGGTGAATCTCTTCGCCAAACAGATCATACACGTATAATTAACATGGGTACATGACAAATACTCATGGAAATCATATCGGCAAAATACATACGTATACAGTATTTCCTACAAATATCCAAAATACCCTAAATCTCATATTCTTCGTACGTATTCGAAATGAAAAACTGACAGCATGTTCTACATGTCAAACAGCGTTCTTATCGACAATCTATCATTAAACGGCATTGATAGCTTTGAAAACAGGTAATCTAAGCATCTAAAATCCACACCTTTCGCCATATAAGCGTAATGAATCGAATAGAAACTCTACGCTTCGTCAATGTCGATATGACGACCTAATTCACAAGATACATCAGCTACTTCGCTACTTGCATCGATAGAATTCCTAAAACAGGCTAAGGTTAGGGTTTTCTTACCTAGAACGAAGCCGGAGTCACCGAAAAAATGATGTAGGTAGGTGGCTTCGGCACGTAGAGCAGTAGGGAAGAATCCCAGGAGAAATCACCAGCTTCTCCCTCACTTTCTCTCTCTTTTCTCTCTCTCCTTCCTAGGGTTTTTAGAAAATTCGTATGGGTTAGAAAGCTAAGGGTTTAAGGCCCTTTTATAGGCCCAAACATAACCAAAACAGACTTTAAGTCAAGGTATACTTGGGTTATAGCCAAATCGGGTCTTTTTCAATCCAAAAGAGCATTTCGGGAGGTCCCCTGGCCGAATGTGGTCGGACTTTTCAGTCAGGTAGTATTCCCAGATTGCACGTGGCGGACCAGTTTCAGTTCAGCAGTCACGAAGATTCGATCGAGGATTTCAAGTACACTGACTTGAGTGAGAAATGTTCCCTGATCAGGGGGTGTATTTGGGTCAGATTCCAACGATCTGAATGCTTATACTTAACCCGCAAGCGAAACGTGCCATATTTATTTAAATGACATTTGATTTTTAATGAATTTCACTCTTTCTCACACTCCTTTGTAACACCCTGAAAATTGTGGGTCGTGTATAAACTCAACTCCCGAGTTCCAGACCGTCACTTATGCAACAAAAATGATTATGATTCAATGTTTTCTGAGTTAAAGCATTCACATGAGTAAAAGTATACCAAAACTGCAATTCATACTCCAGATCCAATGATAAAAGCAAGCGAAAAACTAAAGAATATATATATCACTGTATGGAAAACAAAATAGATCTCGATTGTCACTAAAGTATGAATACATCTCTGAGTCTCATATACATGTAAATAATAGAAATAAATGTCCAAAATAGTCCCACTGAGGAGTCCCGTCAACCCAGGTCACCTAAGCAAAGCCGTCGTGGTACTGCATGTATGAGAACTCGTCCTGGTCCTCATCACAGTCCGGCTCTGCCTTCTGGATCTCTGCATCACCTGCATCTAAGACAGGGTCTGGTGGGTATTACAAACACCATCCGGAAACGTGAAAATGAGTAGCTAACTCAGTGGAATAATAGAACAAGGATTAACATGTTCTCAAATCAATCATGCGATAATAGTAAAGCAGTAAATCAAACAATCCTAATACTGTTGTTAATGCAATATGACATGACGTGATGTATGCCCTCACCGACGATCTCCCTCATACGACACCATCTTACGACCGCGGCATGCAATCGTCCCTCAAGTGCTCCACATCTTCCAGGCACATGTAATGTTATGGTGATATGATTTCCAATTTGTTATTAGTCCATTCAAACAGCAGGATTGGAAAACTAAGGTACTTCCCTTATATCAATCCTAACACAGATCCTGTCTAGGGTCGTCACTCCTAGTAATCTCATACGATGTATATTTTGTAAGTCGCTGCAAGGGCTGCCAGGGCTGTTGCTCTCACTCGTTGCACTGCTCCCCATCACCCTATCAATACAGGCCTACTGTACTCTCACTGCTACTGAAGGGTCGTCACCTCCTGTAGACTCAGAATACACTCGCGGTCACTACAAAGGACTCATCGCCTGATCAGTGTAGGCTGACAGCAAGAATATAGTGTCCTATACCACCATAATATGCTCAAGAGATATAGGTGCTCACTGGTCACTATGGGGAGGTTTGTGGCCCCAGCGTAGGCCGACAGCTCGACCACTGTGTCCCATACCACCATGCCCGGCTCATGAGTCTTCGTGGATGAAGGTATCATGGTTAACAGGGTTTACAATGGTAAGTTCAGTACCCTAGGTTCAAGCAGTTCTGACTCATACAGGGTGAACATACAATGGCCAGTCGGGTTACTTGACGGGCTCGACTAGCACGATCACATCTCAAGTCGAACGACATGAAGTGCGTAAAACACTTCGTGTGGCCTAACCACTGTCGCCAACTCCAGAACACGGCTCGCGTTCATCGATGCGTCGTTCGTGGCCAAGATAAGCCAACCACGAATTCGCTCAGTTACCGACTGTCTGGACTAGGTATAGTCCCAAACACATATGAATTCACATCAGCAATTCATGTAAGAGTATTGAAAATGAAATACAACCATGTGAGCATGTTAACACTTGTTATAACATACAACTTAAGTAAATCATCAAGCACATGCATTTCATACATACAATGAAATCATGCATATAACTAACATGTAGGAAACCATTTACATCAGCATATTAATTGAGAAATCAATCTCAAACTAATTCATAACACCATTTAATTCAATACATACTAATACAAGCATTTATACAAACACTTACACTACACACTTAAGTCTACATATAGTATGTCGACCCGAAGTGCGCATTTAGGTGAATCTCTTCGTCAAACTAATTATGCACGTATTCCTAGTATTCTAATGCAACAATAAACCATGTCAATCACATCATCAAAATATGAATGAAAATAGTACTTCCTACAAATGACTAAAATGCCTAAATCTCATATTCTTCGTCTATTTACGAAACAGGAAACGGACAGCATGTTGTACATGTCAAACGGCGTTGCCGTCGATAATCTACTATTAAACGACATTGAAAGAGTTGGAAACAGTCAATCAAAGCGTTTAAAATCCGCACCTTATCTCCTAGAAGCGTATCATTTCGAACGGAGCGTATACGCTTCGTCTACGGTGACTAGACAACCTGATTTACAAGATCTATCAGCTAACATGCTATGGAACGAAAGGAACACTAAATCAGCAACTTTCTAGGGTATTTTCTTACCTAGAAACGTGGAGAAATCACCGGCCAAGTGATCGAAACGTGTTGCTAAAGCACGTGCAACAGGTGGCACAACGGCAGGAAAATTCTCTCCTACTCTCTCTCACAAACTCTCACCTTTTCTCTCTCCCAATCTAGGGTTTTTCTCAAATTCGGATGGGAGAGAGGAGTGAGGGTTTCAACCCCTTTTATAAACCCAAAAGTGCCCAAAATAGTCTTAGGAACAAAGTATACTTCGGGTATATCCAATTCGGGACTGTTTCGGTCCAAAAGTACATTTCTGGTGGTCCCCTGGCCGAACGCGGTCGGACTTAAGTTCATACTCGTCGAATGTTGCTCACATCCCATTTTCAGTCCATCAGTGTTAGTAGATCGCACGTGGCAGTCCAGTTTCAGTTCAGCGGTCACCGCACGTAGATCAGGTCTACAAGTCTCATGATATGAAATAGAAATTTTTCCTGATCCGAGGGTGTAATTTGGCTGAATTCTGATGGTCAGAACACTTAATACTGACACATCAAGTCGTGTGCCAGATTTGAATTTCAAATTCTAAATCTGTCCCTATTCTTACTCTCTTCAGTCCAGGCTCAATGAAATAGCCTGCGAATGTCAGTTGGACTTAATTTTCGAAATGATTGTCAAGTCCAGCTAAGCGGTTCTAACGGTTTAAGATAGTAGGTATCGGACTTTCGACGTGCGGTCTAGATCCAATACAAAGTTTCAAAGTGGTCCAGAGAACAAACCTGCTTAGAGTTTGATCCGAGGTTTAAGAGTATTATAGAGTCATTAGTTCTACTTGATTTGGGTCATGTAGAACGTATTTAAAGTGATCAGGGACTATTTCCTAGCTACTTTAGCGTTGCGCTATCTAACTTACACTTAATTTCTAAAGGAATTAATCCTACACGATTTTTGGTCGAGTTGGTACTCGAGTCCAAGTACAGATTTTTCCAGGGCATTACATCCTTGCTCCAGGCTCAATGAAATAGCCTTAGAACATCGGTTGGGCTTGATTTTTGAATCGATTGTCAAGTCCAACAAGGCGGTCATAATGGTCTAAGATTGTAAATATCAAATTTTCGACGTGCGGTCTAGATCCAATACAAAGTTTCAAAGGGTTCCAAAGAACAAACCGGTTTAGAGTTTCATCCTAGATTTTAGGGTAAGATAACGTCAATGATTCTATAGGTTTTGGGTCTTACGGATCGTATTTAAAGTGGTTGGTGCTAATTTCACAGGTAATCTAGCGTAGCGCTGGCTAATTCACGTTAAATTCTAAAGAATTAGGTTCTAAATGATTTCTTTGGCTTTGGAATTGGGTTCTGAGAGGTTACCAAGGTGTTATGGTTGACCCATTTCCTAAGGGCGTCTAATTCTAGGTAAACAAAATTTCGGGGTGTTACATATATCCTACTCCCCCCCCCCCCCCCCCTCCAAACAAAAATCTCAACCTCAAAATTTGTTAATTGGATTAATCCGCATATGCCTTACCTGATTATAGTTCCGATCATGTTACCTCTTTGGGAAAAATTTTGTTTTGCCTTGAAGGCCAGATAGTTTGAACCTAAGCTTTAGTGTTGTCCTTTATATGAACATTGTAATTACCCAAAATCATTTTATATTGACCGTCTGTCACTCCAAGAATTTTAACTTCCGATCCATACCTCCAATTTATTCAAAATTTAGAGCCTAAGCCTCTAACTTATTCTTGAGACTCCAGAAAATTTTACGAGGCAAGCCTCATTAGTTTAGGCGGATGCTTTACCCTTGTGAAGTGTATAAAAGCTTGTTGTCCAACAGTAATTTCTATTGATTTTTGCTACTATCAGATTTTTACGAAATTTTGTATAGATCTAGTTGAAATGAAATTTTATAGGAAGATTAACTTAAGTGACCTATTGGAAAATTTTTAAAATTTTATGATGTGTCTTCTTTCTGCAACTAGTGGAGATTTCACAATATGTCAGAATTTTGCTTAAATAGTCAAAAATTTTGAGGTAATTACAAAATTCTCTATTCCTATAAGAAAAACTTGTTCTTCTTGATTGTTACTCTATTTAAGGATGACTTATAGTTTATAATAAGTTTATTCAAAATTTTGAGAATTCATTCCCGAGAGTACCTAGGTTTGTAGTTGTTAAATTCCACGTCAAGTTTGATGGGGAACCTGAATATGGGCTTCTAACTCTTCAACTTCCTTTTTTTTGGAAAATAATCCTAAGTATATGTAGCTAATTCATGATTCTATCTTAGTCACGAAAAGCTTATGACAGTCCATTCCCTCAGGCCCAGTTAATCTCATTCTCATGCTCTGATACCAACTGTAACATCCTAAATTTTCACGGCCAGAATTTATACATGTGCCCGAGAAAATCGGATGTTAATAATGTATAAATTGGAAGCTTTAAAAATTGCATATCATTTTATTTTTTTTATATCACATCCAGATACATTTCCGAAGGTAACATTCACAAGAATAAATCGACTGTATTGATTATTTCATAAGAGTAAAAGAATTGAGTAAATAATTAATGCACTTTCAATGGGAGCTTATTACATTTATTGAGTTCGCACCAGAAGTATAAAACATGAACTAAATCATGAAACTATCTTCTTATGCTTTCAATATAATCTTCCATAAGGAGATGGTACTCTGGGTCTTCAATCTGTATGTCACCTGCATCATCTGTATGGTTGGAGAGCGTCAACACCCTACTCATAGTGATGATTATCCTTTAAGATTAACAATAATTCAAGGGATTCATAAAGCAATGTAAAGGTTCTGAGATATATGCTTAGTAAAGTATGTGCGGCTCATCATATATAGTGATCATCACAATATGTAACACGAATCATAGAAAACCCAGATCGCCCTGCATTCTCACACTATGGAGAATCACCGATATGTCCAGCACTATCGTGGATTATGTGAACACCTCGAGGTGCATAATACATTAGTCGGATGAATTATGTAGATGAATTATTCAGGGAGCAACTATTTGTGACATCCAATCCCATAAGTGATATAACACGCATTGTAAATTACTTACATCAATTTGTGTACCACTACCCAAAAATCCATAGAATTACATGATGACCAAGAGGGTCTCTACCCAGAGTGCATTACACCTATGATATAATAACTAGATCACTAGTTGTGATACCTCTTAACACATCACTTGCACTTGTAGAGGGATAAATTGAATTATAGGGGTTTTAGAATATCATGACACATGCCCAAGCCTTAAAGGTAAATATCACAAGGCTAACATAATAAAGAGAAGAGTAGCAATGGACAACTTTATAAATAGTAGAGTAGTAATGACTAACTCAACAAATAGGAGAGTGGTAATGGCTAACTCAATAAATAGGAGAGTGGTAATGGCTAACTCAATAAAGAGAAGAGTAGCAAGGGCTAACTCAATAAATTGATAAAGGTAAGGTTAAGGCCTATATCCATCGCTCTAAATAAATTCATAAAGATAATTTGTAATAAACCCCATATCATAATTCCCAAAAAGGAAGATAATTGTTGATGATAAATTAAATAATTGCAAAAAGGAAATCATAGAAATATGAAAACGTAGTATGTAATAGGTAAGATAAAGCATATCAACTTAAAGTACCATAAACTTAAAGGATAAAACCCTCACCTTTCAAGATAAGTCACCTTCTAATTGTTAAGGTTTGGTGTATTCGTACATTATGGCCAAGATCTAATCATGATTAACATACTTCGTATGGTTAGATCATAATAACACATTGTTTGTGTAAGTTAAAATAAATGTCTAAGGTTGGGCCCACGATGTTGGTCTAGGGTAATAAAGTAAATTCTATACCAAGTAGGTAGTTTTTTTAATTTAAAATTTCCTTTAAAAATTTTTTTTCCTCGAATGTCTAGGATCACCTGGTTGGTGTGATTTTTGGTCTGTTTTCCATCCACATATGCTCTAAGATTATGTGGGTTTAGATTTACATTTGCAACTAAGTATTCGCTGAATGAGTCACCATCATTTATAAATTAATTATTAATTATTGATGCCCTTTTAAGAAACTTATAGTCAAATACCTAAATTGATAGTATAATTACAACTATTCACCAATTAATCAGCTAATATAATTTTACCTTAATTATTTTATAAGAGTCATTTATATGCCTAGTCAAAGAGTTAATAAAAGAAGTTACTTAAATGACCAAATTATTATTTTTAATAAATCTAAATTTCTTCTTCTTTTTTTTTTTTTGTTCAATACAAGCCTTATGATGCTGCATCATTTGTATCTTCATCTTTTGTTATTCGTGATAAGGGGTGGTTTAAACCTTGTTGTATAAAATTTATCCTAACAATACTTTAACTTGTTTGTTAGATTAGTATTGCCATGTGAATGGATAATCGGCATGCCAATAATCAAGATCTAATATGACCTCAAAGTAAATGTTAATGATCTATATATGTAGCTAAATATAATATATAACATAAGATAAAGGAAATTATAATTCATTAATAAGAGACAAAAGGTACATCATAAAATATTGAAGTAGATCATTACATCACTTGAGCTCCTCAATCCGATATTCATAGTGTGAACTTGAAATAGATATTTAGCGATTAGTTTTGTGATGGAATCTAACAACATCTCTTTAGTGGGGATATAGATGATGAGAACTATGTTATCTCTCACTTTCTCATAAACAAAATGATACTTGATCTTAATATTTTTGGATTTTTGGTGGTGTATGGGATCCTTTTTAGAATCAATGGCATAGTTATTATCTACCCTTAACTACACAACTAATGCTCATACAACTACTTGACTTTATAAGAACCTTTGGACCTATACATACTCTAAACTATTGCTCAATGTGATGTACTCAAGATTTATGGATGGAATATTTATGTATGTAAGTTTTTTGCTCAACTATGAGATATCATCTCCTCTAAGCAAGAATACATGGCTTGAAATTGACTTTCCTCATCAAACTCGTTTCGATATGCAACATGTTCACAACCCCAACTGTAAGGTTGTAATGTAGTAATAATCTCAGTAAGATCGAGGTCAATTCCACAGGGATCTAAATTAGGGACATTTAAGAGAATAATGGTGAAATATTAAACTAAAACTTGTAAAAATTAAAGGTGGGAAACTAGGGTGCTAAGGATCCACTTGTAGTAATCAAGGAGATCTATGGTTGATTCAAGAACACGACTAGAATTAGAGTCCTATCTTCATCCGGTAGGAAGATAATTCATTAAAATCAACTATGAACTTCCTTTGATCTAGTTATCAATGGATCATAGGTATGAGGATTAGAATTAATTCCATCACAAAACCATCCCCATGAGACAAAGCAAATAACAGAATTTAACCAATCCACATCTAATCTAAGAGAGTTATGATTGTTAGGAAGGATTCCATCATCTAAGCATGTCCAGGATAGGATGGTGAACAACAGGGCGTCCTGACTTCATAATCATAATAATGAAAAGAACATGCTAAAAGCTATCACATATCTATTGTAATTTAAGTCACAATAAACAATTAAAAACTAAAGGCATTCCTTATAATCAAACTATAATCAAAATTAGTTCAACTTAAACATGAATCAGAGGCATAAAGAAAAGTCTTCCATCACGCTGCAAGCTTCACCTCTTAGCCCTAACTAAGAAGTTTAGCCTATCATAGACATGATGAAGCTAACATCTCTTAAGGAAAACTTAAAGAAAAGTAATAATGAAAATGAAGAAAACTGAAGAAGAAGGAGACAAACTCCTTAAAGTCGATCGTCCTCTCTCTCTCTCTCTTTCTTTGCTCGACGTCCCAAAGATAGCTTTCTTACTCTTCTCTTCTCCTTTATATAGGCACAAGGGGCGGTGTTGTGGCTGGAGGTGGGTTGAGAAGATGTTGGAACATCCTTACGCGGCACATGCATGCACAACCGCGAAAACACAAGGATAGTTGCGTTTTAGTGAAAATTTCAGCCAAAATACGTCCAAGAAACACATTTTGACTCCATGGTTGGGGTAAGACCCCCCCTCTGAAGATTCTGGACTATTTAGATCAACCATCCGACCATGATCATGTGCGTATAACTCCTAAGAAGTTTGAATTTCATGGCTGTACGTATGGTATGAATTGTCCCGCGTTGAGATGCTTGGTAGGCCCTGTTGTAAGACTTGTATCCTAGACCGCACTGTTCCGTAAGCTTCTGCAGTCCTCCCGGTCCAATTCTGGAGACCTGCAGTTTATTATCAGCGTTTGCGAGTGATCCTGAGTCGTGTCCTTTATATCATAATCGGTTTAACTCGAAACTTGTATCCTTGCGACTGCGTCGTCACCGCAGTTCCGATGTCGTGTCTCACACACCGAGGTGATACCCAGGCTAGAAGATGTGGACCCACGTTCAATTCGAGGAAAACGTCGTGCGTTGTGAATTTTGAGAGAATCTCTAAAACATATCCTATTAATCACATCAATCATAAGTCAAGTACATCCCATCACAAGCCACCACTCACCCTTACCTTTCCTTACCCAAAGCCAAAGTAACCCAGGCTTAACCTTCCCATTTTACCAACAAGTTAAGAGAGCCCATACCTTCCATCCCATCTCCCTTACATCTCCTCTCTCTCTCTCTCTCATTTCTCATTTCATTCCAAGTAAATTCCCATGGGAGATGGACGTCTAAGTTCTCCATGAGAAGAGCTAGTGTGGCACACCTTCCAACCACCCAATCCCACCCTCCACACTTCATCTGAACCATTGAAATGCATCCTATAGAGCTCTAGATTGCATCAGTGGAAGGAGTCCAAGATCTAAAGGTGGGTGTATTTTATAATGTGATTTGTGAGATTTTGATGATTTGAGGGCCCACATATGGTGGGATCCATCATGATGTATGCATTGTATAGAGGGGCCCATAGTGGCGGGGTCCCTTCGCTACTCTGATCTCTCTCTCTCTCTCTTCTCTCTCTCTCTCTCTCTCTCTCTCTCTCTCTCTCTCTCTCTCTCTCTCCTTCCTTGTTGGTGTGGCCCACCAATTTTGTTCTTGGGTGATAGTCATTGGGTCAGCCCGCTGCTGTTTTAGATGAAGGGGAATCACAAATATCAACTTGATCCCGGCTTAGGTGGGCCACCACGTGGACCCACCATATTGTGTGTACATATTTTATCAATGCCCCCATCTATTTTATCCAGCTGTTCAGCGGGCCTGGATGATGAGAAAACACAAATACCAGATTCAAACAATTTTGGTGGGCCACGTCCATGTGGAACCACCTTGAAGTATGTACATCCATACCATCCACCGTCCAACACTGGACGTGGATGGCAATGAAGGTGAACTAACAATGGGGTGTACTAACAACTAACAAAATATATATAATAATAATAAATATGATATTATATTAATATAATAATATAAATATTATATATATATATATGGTGGGCCCTACGTTGGACCCACCTATGCCATTGAAGCAACATCCATTGGCTACATCAACAATCATTTTATTATTGTATTGACGCTAGCTGAAAAGGGGTCCATCTGCTATATGGACCCCATCCACACTGTACCTCCATTTTGATGAATGAGGGACCACCTTGATGATGTACCATCCACCCCGTCCGTGTAAGAGACGTGGACCCCACCCATCATATATCCCACCCATCATATATGTGTTATAATATCCACCATCCAACAGTAGGTGTAGCTGGACAGGCAAGCATGGAGGCCTACTCTCTATAGTGCTAGTGGGACACACATGTGGACCCACCACAGGTGTAACACCCCGGATTTTGGCCAACCTGGGATTAGACGTCCTTAGGCAATGGGTTAATTGAAACACCTGAAAAATCGCTTAGAACCCAATTCCATAGCCAAAGAAATCACTTAGGTTAATTCCTTTAGAAACTAAGCATAAGTTAGCTAGCGCAACACTAGAGTAGCTGGAAAATAGTCCCTGATCACTTTAAATACGTTCTACAAGACCCAAAGCGATTAGAACCAATGACGCTATAATACTCTAAAACCTCGGATCAAACTCTAAACCGGTTTGTTCTCTGGACCTCTTTGAAACTTTGTATTGGACCTAGACCGCGCGTCGAAAGTCCGATACCTACTATCTTAGACCGTTAGAACCGCTTAGCTGGACTTGACAATCATTTCAAAAATCAAGTCCAACCGACATTCGCAGGCTATTTCATTGAGCCTGGACTGAAGAGAATAAGAATAGGGACAGATTTGGAATTTAAAATTCAAATCTGGCACATGGCTTGATGTGTCAGTATTAAGTGTTCTGACCATCAGAATTCAGCCAAATTACACCCTCGGATCAAGAAAAATTTCTATTTCATATCATGAGACTTGTAGACCTGATCTACGTGCGGTGACTGCTGAACTGAAACTGGACCGCCACGTGCAATCTACAAACACTGATGGACTGAAAACGGGATGTGAGCAACATCCGACGAGTATGAACTTAAGTCCGACCGCGTTCGGCCAGGGGACCACCAAAAATGTACTTTTGGACTGAAACAGCCCCGAATTGGATATACCTCAAGTATACTTTGTTCCTAAGCCTATTTTGGGCACTTTTGGGTTTATAAAAGGGGTTGAAACCCTCACTCCTCTCTCCCATCCGAATTTGAGAAAAACCCTAGATTGGGAGAGAGAAAAGGTGAGAGTTTGTGAGAGAGAGTAGGAGAGAATTTTCCTGCCGTTGTGCCACCTGTTGCACGTGCTTTAGCAACACGCTCCGATCACTTGGCCGGTGATTTCTCCACGTTTCTAGGTAAGAAAATACCCTAGAAAGTTGCTGATTTAGTATTCCTTTCGTTCCATAGCATGTTAGCTGATAGATCTTGTAAATTAGGTTGTCTAGTCGCCGTAGACGAAGCGTATACGCTCTGTTCGAAACGATACGCTTCTAGGAGATAAGGTGCGGATTTTAAACACTTTAATTGACTGTTTCCAACGCTTTCAATGTCGTTTAATAGTAGATTATCGACGGCAATGCCGTTTGACATGTACAACATGCTGTCCATTCCTGTTTCATAAATAGACGAAGAATATGAGATTTAGGGCATTTTAGTCATTTGTAGGAAGTACTGTTTTCATTCATATTTTGCTGATGTGATTGACATGGTTTATTGTCGCATTAGAATACTAAGAATACGTGCATAATTAGTTTGACGAAGAGATTCGCCTAAATGCGCACTTCGGGTCGACATACTATATGTAGACTTAAGTGTGTAGTGTAAGTGTTTGTATAAATGCTTGTATTAGTATGTATTGAATTAAATGGTGTTATGAATTAGTTTGAGATTGATTTCTCAATTAATATGCTGATGTAAATGGTTTCCTACATGTTAGTTATATGCATAATTTCATTGTATGTATGAAATGCATGTGCTTGATGATTTACTTAAGTTGTATGTTATAACATGTGTTAACATGCTCACATGGTTGTATAGCATTTTCATTACTCCTACACGATTGCTGATGTGGATTCATGATTGTTTGGGACTATACCTAGTCCAGGCGGTCGGCAACCGAGCAAGTTCGTGGTTGGCCTATCTTTGCCACGAATGACGCGTCGATGAACGCGAGCCGTGTTTTGGAGTTGGCGGCAGTAGTTAGGCCACACGAAGTGTTTTACGCACTTCATGTCGTCCAACTTGAGATGCGATCGTGCTAGTCGAGCCCGTCAAGTAACCCGAGTGGCCGTTGTATGTTCACCCTGTATGAGTCATAACTGCTTGAACCTAGGGTACTGAACTTACCATTGTAAACCCTGTTAACCATGGTACCTTAATCCACAAAGACTCTTGAGCCGGGCATGGTGGTATGAGACACCGTGGTCGAGCTGTCGGCCTACGCTGGGGCCACAAACCTCCCCGTAGTGACCAGTGAGGACCTATGACTCGTGAGCAGATTATGGTGGTATGGGACACTATATTTTTACTGTCGGCCTACATTGATAAGGTGATGGGAGAGCGGAGCAACGAGTGTGTGCAAAAGCCCTGGCAGCCCTTTGTAGTGACCGCCAGCGTATTCTGAGTCTACGGGAGGCGACGACCCTTCAGTAGCAGTAGAGTACAGTAGGCCTGTATTGATAAGGTGATGGGGGAGTGGTGCAACCAGTGCGAGCAACAGCCCCGGCAGCCCTTGCAGCGACCTAAAAAAAATACATCGTATGAGATTACTAGGAGTGACGACCCTTGACAGGTTTATGTTGGGATTGATATAAGGGAAGTACCTTAGTTTCCCAATCTTGTTGTTTGAATGGACTAATAACAACTCGAAAATCATATCACCATTACATTGCATGTGCCTGGAAGATGTGGAGCACTTGAGGGAGGGTGGTATGCCGCGGGCGTAAGATGGTGCCGTATGAGGGAGATCATCGGTGAGGGCATCCATCATGTCATGTCATATTGCATTAACAACAGTATTACGATTGTTTGATTTACTGCTTTACTATTATCACATGATTGATTTGATAACATGCTAATCTTTACTCTCTTATCCCACTGAGTTGATCACTCACTCCCACGTTACAGGATAGTGTTTCCGGACACCCACCAGTCCCTATTGTGATTGCAGATGATGACGCGGCCTGTGAGGCGGAGCTGGACTTGATGATGATGAGGAGGATCTCTCCTTTATACGTGATCTGATTGACGGGATTACAGGGAGGTTGATTAGATGCCTTGACACTTGTCATTTTATATTTTTAGCGAACTCATGTATATTCGTTTTGTTTATTTTTGGGGTATACATGTATGTATATAACCTAGTAATATGTTTACACTCTGGAGACATACGACAGTTTATATATGTTATACATACTATCACAGTCTTTCGCTTGTTAATTTAACTGTCTCTGGAGTATGATATGCTGTTCTGGCATAATCCCACTCATGTTTAATACATTAATACAGATAACATTCAATCATACATATCTATGTTGCATAAATAACATTTTGGAACTCGGGAGTTGGGTTTTTACTCGACCTCTCAATTTTTGGGATGTTACAGATGGTATCAGAGCGTGATTTGGATTAAACCGGGCCTGGGTTATGGTCACACGATGTACGTTGTCGCTTCCTTTGACTTATGTGGGTGCAAGAAGGGTCTAGAAACACTTGTAGGATCACAGATTCGCCAATAGGCGAAGTCTATTTATATCGATCGCGCGATCGAGTCCGTAACGCATCTAAGGTCGCGTGAAGCGACCTGAGTACCTCCTAGGCTGTAGGTAGTTGGGTCGAGACATTCTTTGAACGATTCTAAATCCGTAAATGTAAATCCTTGGGCTGTGGGACAACCACAACCCCTGCATTCAATCGTTAGGGCTTAAAAACCCAGTTTCACCTAAATTCTTCAAAATTCTTCCTCTCACCACTCTATTCTTCAATTCTTTCTTATTCTTTTCATGTTATGCATTGATCCTAGTGTGAAAATGATATAAAATCATAATTTAACAAAATTTTATAGTGAATAGTAAAATTTTATGAAAACTGGCCATTAGGACATTCTAATTTTATTTTCTTTAGCAAATAATAGGCTAGATGGATGTATTAGCTCATTCTACCCCAAAATCATATGCTGCATGATAGGAAATTGTATTCGATATTGTAGATTATCCCTGGAAAGCCCAAAATGCATGTTTGGGCCTCTATAGGTCAATATACAATGAACTGAGGTGGGGCCCATAGTTTTTTGGGGTCCCTGGACCATGAGGGACCTGAACCATGTGGTCCCACTGGCCACTTAGGGAGACGGCCGGTGATGCCATCGCCGATGGTTGGGGCCCACTTGATGTGAAAATTGGGCGCACGCCCTATTTTGGGTAGTGTACACCCCCATGTAGTGTTCGACCATAGAAAACCCTAAAAATGGGTACTTCCTTCACAAACAGCCCCTTCCCTAGCCCCATTTTCATTTTCTTGCTGCCCTAACCCAAAACCGTGATTCTAAATCACTCCCAAACCCATTCTTGGTTGAAAACGACCACACTCCATCACTCCATTGAAGTTTGCAGCCTTCCCTCTTGCAAATCCCGTTCGTTGGAGCTCTTACAACCCCTAAAATGAGCTGAAATCGTGAGGAGCTCCATTCCCCTTTTTCATTCTCTTGTCTTTCTGAAAATCCAGCCTTTAGGAGCTTGATGCATCCCTCTACAATTCCTAGATTTCATTCTATCCATTTGGGCGACCATTTCTCCGCATTTCCTCCGCTTTCCATAGCTATTGTTAAGGCTGTTTTAGCCTTTTTCCTCCCTTTCCATCGTCCTCTCTCTCATGTCCCTTTTATTTGATCATCAGACTCGCGGAAACCTGCTACCCATCCCATTTCTCCACGTTCTTCGCTTGTTTGATTGCCGTTTGAAATTTCTGTGTTTTGTTGTTGTTAGGTAGAAAATGTGTTTGTGTTAGTGGTTTGGGCTTAATATAGCCGAATTTTGTTGAATGGAGTGCGTGCCGTTCGTTTGTTGTAAGGTATTGTCCCTAGATTGGGAGTATTGTAACTCCCGGGATTCAGCCTACAAATTAATTTTTATCCCACCCCACCCTCCTACCAAGCATGCCACTTCCAATCCCGCTATGGGACTAGGAATGCCATTCCATTTAATACAACTTAACGCTACTGGCCACATAGGCCCTTGGCGTTTTAGGACCTAGTGTTAGCACTCCTAGATTTGAAGGATCTAACTATATAGGAAAGCCATTTACCGTATAATCTTAGGCTTTGGATTATAGCTACTGAGTTACAGACTAGTCTACTAGTTACCTTGAGTAGGGTAAAGCCTGTATATGTTAAGGAATAGTAGGTTAGATTTGATTGGAATGGGACTCCCTTCCTTGGATAGATCCTCATAACATCCATAGACTCCTTTAGTAACTCTCAGGAAGCTTGTGTAACTTAGAACCATTCACTCTTAGGGAAGACTTATAAATTCCTCAGGTCAAACTCAGAATAAACCAACACACCCCTTAGAATTGCCGTCCCCAAGGGCTTATTGCATTCGGGAACGCAGAATAAAGGAACTACATGTAAGCGATATATTTGCGGTTTGAATTAACTTCTCAATCCTGGTAGTTGCCAATAAATCCAATGCTCTGATCAAGTAGAAGATCGGCATCGTCTAGGATTAAGAACTGATACAGTAAATTTCTGTTCTAGGCAGAAAGTCTATGTATACGGCTCAGACCCACTATACAACTTTCTTCCGTGTTGGCTCGACCACATATAACCAAAAGTTATTGCTTTGTCTTTGGGAAATGGCAAGGACTTAAAGCCAGTAGAGAATTCGACATCTTGCCACCAACTCATACCTGCCCCTGAACTCAACCACAATAGAGATTAGGCTCATCTCTATCGCCATAGATACCAATGCCATAGAATGCATCATTAGCAAGGGAAAACCACTGTAATAAGAGGTTGTTTCCTAATTCATGTCAAGGATAGCCCCTAAGTTGCACCTCGTTCCGATATACAGAGCGATGTATAGATTCTTGAACTTTAAGTAGAACTAAGTTTTAAGGGGGGTAGAACGTATTGAGTCCAATCCAGTTAGGTTAGTCAATGCTACCGTTCGATCAGAGTGGCGCAGCGGAAGCATAGTTGGCCTCTTCCCCACTAGCCCAGGATCGAAACATTTGATTTAGGATATACGTACGGTTAGGTCATTAAATAGGATTGACCCTTCCTTAGAATGTCAATATTGAAGTCTTACTAGATAATCCTTACCCTTCGCCAATTTCGGGGACGAAATTGTGTTTTAAGGGGGATAGATTGTAACACCCGAGATTTTGACCAACCTGGGATTAGACGTCCTTAGGCAATGGGTTAATTAAAACACCTGGAAAATCGCTTAGAACCCAATTCCATAGCCAAAGAAATCACTTAGGATTAATTCCTTTAGAAACTAAGCATAAGTTAGCCAGCACAACGCTAGAGTAGCTGAAAAATAGTCCCTGATCACTTTAAATATGTTCTACAAGATCCAAAGCGAGTAGAACTAATGACGCTATAATACTCTAAAACCTCGGATCAAACTCTAAACCGGTTTATTCTCTGGACCTCTTTGAAACTTTGTATTGGATCTAAACCGCGCGTCGAAAGTCCGATACCTACTATCTTAGACCGTTAGAACCGCCTTGCTGGACTTGACAATCATTTCAAAAATTAAGTCCAACCGACATTCGCATGCTATTTCATTGAGCATGGAGTGAAGAGAGTGAGAATAGGGTTAGATTTGGAATTTAAAATTCAAATCTGGCACACGACTTGACGTGTCAGTATTAAGCGTTCTGACCGTCAGAATTCAGCCAAATTACACCCTCGGATCAGGAAAAATTTCTATTTCATATCATGAAACTTGCAGGCCTGATCTTCGTGCGGTGACCGCTGAACTAAAACTGGACCGCCACGTGTGATCTGCGAACCCTGCCAGACTGAAAACTTGATGTATGCTAGATCCGGTATGCGTGAGCTTAAGTCCGACCGCGTTCGGCCAGGGGACCACCAGAAATGTACTTTTGGACCGAAACAGCCCCGAATTGGATATACCTCAAGTATACTTTGTTCCTAAGCCTATTTTGGGCACTTTTGGGTTTATAAAAGGGGTTGAAACCCTCACTCCTCTCTCCCATCCGAATTTGAGAAAAACCCTAGATTGGGAGAGAGAAAAGGTGAGAGTTTGTGAGAGAGAGTAGGAGAGAATTCCTTGCCGCTTGTGCTACCTGTTGCAAGTGCCTAAGCAACGCAACTCAACCATTTTGTCGGTGATTTCTCCACTTTTCTAGGTAAGAAAATACCCTAGATAGTTGCTGATTTCGTGTTCCTCCATTTCCATAGCATGTTAGCTTATGGATCTTGTAAATCAGGTTGTCTATTCGCCGTAGACGAAGCGAATACGCTCCATTCGAATTCACACCCTTAAAAGGGAAAAGGTGCAGATTTTAGACGCTTTGATTGACTGTTTTCAACGCTTTCAATGTCGTTTAATAGTAGATTATCGATGGCAACGCCATTTGACATGTACAACATGCTGTCCGTTTCCTGTTTCGTAAATAGACGAAGAATATGAGATTTAGGGCATTTTAGTCATTTATAGGAAGTACTGTTTTCATTCATATTTTGCTGATGTGATTGACATGGCTTATTGTCGCATTAGAATACTAGGAATACGTGCATAATTAGTTTGGCGAAGAGATTCGCCTAAATGCGCACTTTGAGTCGACATACTATATGTAGACTTAAGTGTGTAGTGTAAGTGTTTATATAAATGCTTGTATTAGTATGTATTGAATTAAATGTTGTTATGAATTAGTTTGAGATTGATTTCTTAATTAATATGCTGATGTAAATGGTTTCCTACATGTTAGCTATATGCATGGTTTCATTATATGTGTGAAATGCTTGCGTTGGAAGATTTACTTAAGTTGTATGTTATAACATGTGTTAACATGCTCACATGGTTGTATTTCATTTTCATTACTCCTACACGATTGCTGATGTGGATTCATGATTGTTTGGGACTATACCTAGTCCAGGCGGTCGGCAACCGAGCAAGTTCGTGGTTGGCCTATCTTTGCCACGCACGACGCGTCGATGAACGCGAGCCGTGTTTTGGAGTTTGCGGCAGTGGTTAGGCCACACAAAGTGTTTTACGCACTTCATGTCGACCGACTTGAGATGCGATCATGCTAGTCGAGCCCGTCAAGTAACTCGACTAGCCATTGTACGTTCACCCTGTATGAGTCATAACTGCTTGAACCTAGGGTACTGAACTTACCATTGTAAACCCTGTTAACCACGGTACCTTAATCCACGAAGACTCATGAGCCGGGCATGGTGGTATGGGACACCGTGGTCGAGCTGTCGGCCTACGCTGGGGCCACAAACCTCCCCGTAGTGACCAGTGAGGACCTATGACTCGTGAGCAGATTATGGTGGTATGGGACACTATATTTTTACTGTCGGCCTACATTGATAAGGTGATGGGGGAGCGGAGCAACGAGTGCATGCAACAGCCCTTTGTAGTGACCGCGAGCGTATTCTGAGTCTATGGGAGGCGACGACCCTTCAGTAGCAGTAGAGTACAGTAGGCCTGTATTGATTAGGTGATGGGGGAGCGGTGCAACGTGTGCGAGCAACAGCCCTGGCAGCCCTTGCAGTGACCTACAAAACATACATCGTATGATATTACTAGGAGTGATGACCCTGGACAGGATCTGTGTTGGGATTGATATAAGGGAAGTACCTTAGTTTCCCAATCTTGCTGTTTGAATGGACTAATAACAACTCAAAAATCATATCACCATTACATTGCATGTGCCTGGAAGATGTGGAGCACTTAAGGGAGGGTGGCATGCCGCAGGCGTAAGATGGTGTCGTATGAGGGAGATCGTCGGTGAGGGCATCCATCATGTCATGTCATATTGCATTAACAACAGTATTAGGATTGTTTGATTTTCTTCTTTACTATTATCACATGATTGATTTGATAACATGCTAATCTTTGCTCTCTTATCCCACTGAGTTGATCACTCACTCTCACGTTACGGGATGGTGTTTCCGGACACCCACCAGTCCCTATTGTGATTGCAGATGATGGCGCGGCCTGCGAGGCAAAACTGGACTTGATGATGATGAGGAGGATCTCTCCTTTATGCGTGATCTGATTGACGGGATTACAGGGAGGTTGATTAGATGCCTTGACACTTGTCATTTTATATTTTTAGCGCACTCATGTATATTCGTTTTGTTTTTTTGGGGGTATACATGTATGTATATAACCTAGTAACATGTTCACACTCTAGAGACATACGACAGTTTATATATGTTATACATACTATCACAGTCTTCCGCTTGTTAATTTAACTGTCTCTGGAGTATGATATGCTGTTCTGGCGTAATCCCACTCATGTTTAATATATTAATACAGACAACATTCAATCATACATATCTATGTTGCATAAATAACATTTTGGAACTCGGGAGTTGGGTTTTTACTCGACCCCTCGATTTTCGGGATGTTACAACAGGTATGTTCTTCGTCCATCTCCTCTACCATCCAGATGGTCTGGACGGTGTGGACCACCCTGATGCATGATTACATCCCAGTCGTCCATCCATTTTTGGACGCTAGGCCTCCTTACTGTTGTTCGGTCAATAAGTTCTATGGGCCCCATGCACGATGTATGTTTTATATTCCTTACTATCCATCTATGGATGGTGGGACCCATCGTGATATATTTGTTTCATCCACACTGTCCAGACCTCTAGATGGTTGTGGATTAGTTAGACGGTACTATAGGACCCACCGGATTGAACATCTACCATTGAAACCCCTTTGGATAATAGAAGTTTTAGACCAATATGATTTTTTTTTCCCTGTTGGTTCAGGCCTTTCTGAACTTATGAACTGACTGGATGGAAAATAAATGCTATAGTGGGCCCTCTAGATTTTAATAGGGGAAATCATCTTCAAACTGTTATTTGTGGTATGGTCTAGATGATTTTTTTGATATGATTCATTTATTTAGAAAATGCTCTAAAATGATTTCCATAGATGGGTGAATGGTGTAGTTAGTGTGGCCCATTTGACACGGCCTAATGTGATGTACTTGGGACCGATTTAGTGACCCCCGATGCAATATATGAGGCCTTTTTATGAGGCCCATTGTGATATATTTAGGGCCCATGGGTTAAGGTTCATTGTGATGTATTCGGGGCCCATGGGTTGAGGCATATTGTAATGTATTCAGGGCGCATGGGTTAGGGCCCATTATGATGTATTCGGGGCCCATGGGTTAATGCTCATTGTGATGTAGTTGGAGCCCATGGGTAGAGGCCCATTGTGATATATTTGAGGCCCATGGGAATGGAGCCCTTTATAATGTATATTAGGCCCGTGTCAGAGGCCCATTGTGATGTATATGTGACCCATATGATGCAGCCCACCTGATATATGAGAGGCATGTGACCCATAGTGATGTGTATTAGGCCCTCGTGTGAGGCCATGAGCCCAATATATGTGAGGCTCTATATGGGTCAATCCTTGGGAGCAATGTTGGTTAAATGTCCACGTTGATGGGCAATGATGGTTGGATGTCCACATTGTGACCTTCCCTTAGGCCCTTTATTACGCCAATTTTGATTTGTCAAGGCCGATTGTATAAGCCAATTCTGATTGTCGAGGTAGATTCCGATTGTCGAGGTTGATTGTATAAGCCAATTCTAATTGTCAAGGCCGAGTATCGAGACCAATTCTGATTTGTTGAAGCTGATTATATAGGCCAATTCTGATTGTCGAGGCCGAGTATCTAGGCCGATTCCAATTTGTAGAGGTTCATTGTATAGGCTGATTTCAATTGTCGAGGTCAAGTATTGAGGCCGATTTCGATTTGTCGACGCCGATTCTGATTGTCGAGGCCGAGTATCAAGGCCAATTCTGATTTGTCGAGGCCACTTGTATAGGCCAATTCCAATTGTCGAGGCCGATTTTGATTTGTCGAGGCCGATTGTATAGGCCGATTAGGCCCATTATGATACATTTGAGGGCTAGGTGATGGAGTCCATTGTGATGTATATGAGAATCGTGTAAGAGGCCCATCATGATGTGTATTAAGCTCTTGAGTGAGGCCCATAGTGTTGTATATTAAGTCCTTATGTGAGGCCATGAGTCTGGTAAATGTGTAATGCCTTGAAAATTGGGGGTCGAGCAGAAACTCAGCTCTCGAGTTCCAACGCATTACTTATGCAACATAGATAATGATGATTGAATGTTGTTCATATTAGTGCAGCAAACATGAGTGGGATTAGACCAAAATAACATATCAGACTCTAGAGACAGTTAAATTTCGTAAGCAGAAGACTGTGATGAATATATAAAATGTATAATTTATTGTAAGTCTCCGGAGTGTGAACATGTTACCAAGTTAACTATATACATGTATACTCTAAAAATGAAAAAAAAAAAGAAGAAAATACATGGGTGTTTAAATAAATTATAAAATACCAAGTGTATTAGCATCTAATCAGTAACCCTGTAACTCCGTCGATCAGAACCTGCATATAGGAGAAATCCACCTCAACATCATAAAGTCTGGCTCTACTTCGTAAGCATCGCCATTATTTGAAACTAAAATAGAGACTGGTTGTTGTTTCAAACACCGTCTCGTAACGTGGGAGTGAGTGATCAACTCAGTGGAACTATACAGCAAAGGTTAACATATTATCAATTAAATCAAGCAGTAATGATAAAGCAGTACAATCAAACATGTCCTAAATACTCTTGTTAATGCAAGAATAATATGAGGGAATGAAGCATGACCTCACCACAATCTCCCTCTGCGATCTTCATCTTATGGTCTCGCATGTCAGTCACTTCCTTAGTGCTCTATACCAACGCCAACAACACATGCAATGCAATGTTATGAGCATGATTATCTAGTTCTTATTAGTCCTTTTCATACAGTAGGATTGAAAAGTTAAGACACCTCCCTTATATCAATTCTCAAACAATGATCCATTCTAGGGTCGTCAGTCCTAGAAAAATTTCAGACGATGTTACGGTTCTAAATCGCTGTAAAGGGCTCGTCACCAATCAATACAGGTCTAGTTATATCCTAGATACTACAATAAGGCTCGTCGCCCATATGCAGTATTAGGATATACTCGAGGTCACTACAGAGGGCTCATCACTAATCAATGTAGGCCGACAGCACGAATATAGTGTCCCATACCACCATAATCGGCTCATGAGTCTTAAGGGATCGCAGTACCAAGGTTAAGAGAATTTTCACTAGTAAGTTTAGTGCCTTAGATTTAAACAGTAGCGACCAAACATGGTGAACATACATCGGTCAATTGGGTTAGTTGATAAGATCAACTAGGCCAAGCGCACGTTGAGTTGATTGACATGAAATGCATAAGCACTCCATGTGGCCTAACCACTATCGAACATCCCAAGTACGACTCGGATTCGTCGAACACATCCTGCATGGCGTAAATAACCTCAACCAGCAATTTAAGGGCAGTTACTGATTACCTGGATTATATCATAGCCCTACACACATTCAATTACAACATGATGTCCTATGAGATAGTCAAAGCCGTAATGGATTAATATTACAACTCATACAATCATATGAACATGTTCTGAAGTGCATTGTAAGCATGAATTCACATACATTCAATTCATAATCAAGCAAACATCAGAATAAGTCATACATGGAGGAAATCATACACATCATTGATGTACTTGAGAATCCTATCTCAACCCGCACATAGGTACATCTTACTAACTACTAACTCGTTCAGACACTTTTACAAACACTTAGTCTACACATTGCATCATACATATTATGTATTAATTAGCATACGTATTAGGGTAAATCCTTTCGTCAAAGGGTTGTCACCCATATAACAATCATACATCCACGACAGTTTGTCATGGCGAGCACGAATACAAGGTCTATACTCATTCATTCATTTTCACAAACACTTAGGCTACACATACTACATGTAAGTGCTATGGTTTGAATCCTCATTGGTTGTCAAATTTTGTGTGTCAAAACCTCTATATGTGTCTTGTATTTGTATCTTGTTAAATATGTTCGAGACACCACGTCAACACTTCAAGACAAGAAGATGAACTCCTCTAGTTAGTTCAAGCTACAATTTTGACTATATTAAAGAAGCGTTCAAGTTGAAGACTCTAGCTCGAGTTCACATATATTCAAGATCAAGACTCAAGCATAGTAATGGAACTGAGAGCAACTCAAATTGACATTGACTTCAAAGCTTGTGAAGTGTTCAAGCTACATTAAGAAGAACTCAAGTTTCGTAAAATGCAAAGTCTAAGCAAATGAAGGTTCAATGTCCTTACTTATTGAGGTTTGATAGACCTTAGGTTGACCTTTAGAGTAGGTCACTTTGGATACATAATTCATATATCTTTTACAAGTGATTTTGGTCTGTTCTTAAACTAGTCCTGGACCCTGTTCGACTAGTCCAAGCACTGGTTCAACCAATCCAAGATATTCCAAAATCAGTCGTAGTTTGTTGTAAATTATCAAATTTTTTCTGTTCGAGTACGCCAGTCCTGGAGTCTGCTTGACCGCCCATGGGATGGTCTTGACTCAACCTTCGACTAGTCGTGGAGCTACGACTCAAACTCCAGCGACTAAATCAAGTGTCACACGACCAGTCATAGAGGGGTCTCGACTGGTCGTGGACTGCTCACGACTGGTTGTGTAACGGCTTTATCCAATCACGCCTAAAAATTTAAAAATCTGTTTCTTCTTCGACCAGTCGTGGTGACCTTAGGACCAGTCGAAGATGAATTTCTATAGCTATAAATAGCACACGAATTTCAGATTTTTTCATCAAAAATTAAGTGAATTCGAAGCTCCACTCTGAGATAAGTTTGTGTTTGATTTTAAGCTATATTGTGCATAATTCTATTTCCTTTTATTAGCTTTTTTCTATTTGATTTGATTCTATATTCCAATCTGATTTGAAAAGAGGAAATATTATTTTCCTTCTTCTTGGAATTAAGATCAAATAGAGCTAGCCCAATCTGATTTAATTTAAAATCAATTAGAACTTAAAATCATTATAAAGTGAGTATCAGACATTGAACTTTCATATTTGAATATCTACTTCAATTGGTTCTTCTGGGCTGCTACAAGAGGAGAAATCCAGGTATTTTATAATTCTGTAAAATTTTCATTCTTTTGGTTTTTATTTGGGATTTGCCAGAAAAATTCCATTTGTGTGGTTTTCTGAGGAGAGCCAGAAAACTCAAAATAGTGTGGATTTTTGAATTGTGTAAGCCCAAGTTAAAAAGATACAATTGTGAAGGTTTTAGGTGAACCTGTGAAACATATTTTGATAGTGAACGCTAATATCCCTGTGAGGATATTAAGAGTGGAGTAACTTTAACACCCTGGATTTTTGCCAACCTGGTGTTAGACGTCCTTAGGCAATGGGTCAACCATATCACTCTCAAAACTCAATTCCAAAGCCAAAGAAATCATTTAAGACTAAATTCTTTAGAAATTTAACGTGAATTAACTAGCGCTAAACTAAATTACCTGTAAAATTAGCACCAACCACTTTAAATACGATTTGTAAGACCCAGAACTTATAGAATCATTGACGCTACCTTACCCTGAAATCCAGGATCAATCTCTAAATCCAGTTACTCTCAGGAGCACTTTGAAACTTCGTATCAGACCTGGACCGTACGTCGAAAGTCCGATAGCGATGAACTTAGACAATTACAACCGCCTAGTTGGACTTGACTATCATCTCGAAAATTAAGCCTAAACGATGCTCTGGGATGATTTTCTTGAGTCCGTAGTGAAGAGTGTGAGAAAATGAAGATTTTTAAGAAATTAAATATAATTTTAATAAATCTGGCACGTGTCACTTGCCCGCTATTTTTAAGCATTCTGACCATTATATTTTGACCCAAATTTACCCTCGAATTAGGATAAGTGGCCCTTACATGTCATAACACTTGTGGCCCTGATCGAGTTTCGGTGACCGCTGAATTGAAACTGGTCCGCCACGGTCGATCTAGAAATCCAACCGAACTGAAAACTTAGCTTGACCTAGATCCAATATTAGAGAGCTTAAGTCTGGCTGCATTTAGTAACAGGACCTCCAGAAGTGCTCCGTTGGATCGGAACAGACCCGATTTGGTTATAACTTAAGTATACCTTGACTTCAAGTATATTTTCGTTATGTTTGAGCTTATAAAAGGGCCTTAAACTCTCTCTCACAAATTCCATACGAATTTTCAAACCCTATTTAAGAAAGAGAGAGAAAAGAGAGAGAAAGTGAGGGAGAAGTTGGGGTTTTCTCCTAGGATTCTTCCCTGCTGCTCCATGTGCCAAAGACATCCACCTGCGTTGCTATTCTGGCGATTCCAACTCCGTTCTTAGGTAAGAAATCCTAACCCTAACCTGTTTTGCAGCCTAGGATAGTTGGAGTGATGTTGTAGCTAACGTATTTCATGCCTTAGGTTGCGTATCCACCGTTGACGAAGACTTATCATCTGAATCATATCCGATACGTGTTTTCTGGTTTAAGGTGCAGACTATATACATTTAGGTTATGATTTTCAATACTTTCAATGCTAAGTAATGATTTATTCTTGCTTAGGATGCTATTTCACATGTATAAAGTGCAATCCATTTTATTTTTCAGTTATACGTTAACTATGTTGAATATATTGTATTCCTCATATTTGTAGAAAATACTGTATACGTATAAAATTTGGATTTGTGTTTGCCATGATTAACTGCCATCTATGTATGCTAGATGTATATGTAACAACTCCTGGGCTAAAGGTTTAGTCCAAATACATGATATGCCAACATATGATATGTATTTAGTATGTGTAGCCTAAGTGTATGTGAAAATGACTGAATGAGTATAAACTTTGTATTAGTGCTCACCATGACAATCTGTCGTGGATATATGATTGTTGTATGGGCGACTACCCTTTGACGAAAGGACTTGCCCTAATACGTATGCTAACTAATACATACATGTATGACCTAATGTGTATGCTAAGTGTTTGTAAATAGATCCGTATGAATAAATACTTATAAACTATTCTTTAAATGGGTGTTGAGATAGGATTCTCAGCCACTCTAATGATGTGTATGACTTCCTCCATTTACTCTATTTTCATACTCATTGCTTTTACTTAGAAATGCATAAGTGTGGATACATGTTTATGTTGTACTACGTAACATGCTCAATTGATTATATGATTTGGATCATTGCTCCATTACTGCCTTGAGTATCTCATATGCTAGATCGTTGTAATTGAATGTGAATGGGGCTATTGTATAGTCCAGGTAATCGGTAATCGTACTCCAAATGGAGGTTGTTTTCATCACATAAGATGAGTTTAACGAACCCGAGTCGTACTTGGAATGTTCGGCAGTGGTTAGGCCACACGGAGTGCTTATGCATTCCATGTCGTTCAACTCAATGTGCGCTTGGCCTAGTTGAACTTATCAACTAACCCGATTGACCAATGTTTGTTCACCACGTTTGGTCGTAACTGTTTGAATCTAAGACACCGAGCTTACCAGTGAAACTCCCGTTAACCATGGTACCAAGATCCCCTAAGACTCATGAGCCGGGCATGGTGGTATGGGACACCGTGGTCGAGCTGTCGGCCTATGCTGGGGCCACAAACCTCCCCGTAGTGACCAGTGAACACCCTACTCTAAGCAGATTATGGTGGTATGGGACACTATATTCTTGTTGTCGGCCTACACTGATTGGTGACGAGCCCTCTGTAGTGACCTTGAGTTTATCCTGACACTACATAGGGGCTACGAGTCCTACTGTAGTCTTAAGGATATAAATAAGCCTGTATTGATAAGGTGATGGGGGAGAGGAGCAACGATTGCACGCAACAACCCTGACAGCCCTTGCAGTGACCTAGAACCATAATATCGTCTGAGATTCCCTAGGACTGACGACCCTAGAATGGATCAACGTTGGGAAATGATACTAGGGAGGTGTCTTAGCTTCCCGATCCTGCTATATGAAAAGGACTAATAAGAACTTGGTAATCATACTCATGACATCGCACTACATGTGCCATTGGCGTTGGTGTGAGAGCACAGTGGTAGTGATTCATGCCGCGATCGTTAGATGATGTCGCATTAGGGAGTTTATGGTGAGGGCATGCATCATTCTTCATATCATCCTTACATTAACAAGAGTATCTAGGACATGTTTGATTGTACTACTTGATTGGATTGATAACATGTTAACCTTTGCTATATAGTTTCCACTGAGTTAGCTACTCACTCCCACGTTACGGGACGGTGTTGTACACACCAACCAGACCCTGTCTTAGTTTTAGATGATGGCGTTGCTTGTGAAGCAGAGCCGGACTTGATGATGAGGAGGAGGATCCCTCCTTTATGCAGGTTCTGATCGACGGGGTAACAGGTTTATTGATTAGATGCCAATACACTTGGTATTTCACCTTTTATTTAAACACCCATGTATATTCTTTTCTTTCCATTTTTGGAGTATACATGTATTTAGTTAACCTGGTAACATGTTCACACTCTGGATACTTACAATCAATTATATATTTTATATATTTATCACAGTCTTTCGCTTGAGAAATTTGACTGTCTCTGGAGTATGGTCTGCTGTTTTGGCTTAATTTACCTCATGTTTTATGCCTTATGTTGATAACATTCATCTATCATTGAAAATGTTGCATAAGTAATGTTCTGGAACTCGGGAGTGGAGTTTATGCTCGACCCCCAATTTTTGGGATGTTACAGTAGCATTCTGTGTGGCTGTTGTGAAACAGTTGGTGTACACACAGGTGAACCACTATAACTCTTTGTCTTGTGGATTAAATGCTTGCTTAACTCTTTATCTTTCATCATTCAGTTTTGTGGAATGTATATGTGGATGTGAATGCTGTAACAATTTACATTTCATGCAAGTGTGAAGAATGTTGTAATAAATTAGATTTAAATTTCTACAATTTATTTCAATTACTTGCTATTTATTTATTTCTATTCAGATTGAGTTCTTGATTCAAAAGATGTTCTAGAAATAAGGTTGTCCTACCATAAGCCCTTGTTTATTATGGTGTAAGGTTGTCCTTAGAACTGAATTTGTATCAACCTCTCAATGTTTGCTTATTGAGATTGATTTAATTTCAACATTGTGAATTGATTTATTATTGTAAGGCTATTTCTTTATTTTTGTAATACCCTGAAAATTGGGGTTCGTGTATAAACTCGACTCCCGAGTTCCAGACCGTCACTTATATAACAAAAATGATTATGATTCAATGTTGTCTGAGTTAAAGCATTCACATGAGTAAAAGTATACCAAAACTGCAATTCATACTCCAGATCCAGTGATAAAAGCAAGCGGAAGACTAAAGAATATATATATCACTGTATGAAAAAATAAAGTAGATCTCGACTGTCACTAAAGTATGAATACATTAATGAGTCTCATATACATGTAAATAAACCAAATCAAATGTCCAAAATAGTCCAACTGAAGAGTCCCATCAACCCAGGTCACCTAAGCAAAGCCGTCGTGGTACTGCATGTATGAGAACTCGTCCTGGTCCTCATCATAGTCCGGCTCTGCCTCCTGGATCTCTGCATTACCTGCATCTAAGACAAGGTCTGGTGGGTGTTGCAAACACCATCCCGTAACGTGGGAATGAGTGATCAACTCAGTGGAATCATAGAGCAAAGATTAGCATGTTCACAAATCAATCATGCGATAATAGTAAAGCAGTAAATCAAACAATCCTAATACTGTTGTTAATGCAATATGACATGACATGATGGATGCCCTCACTGACGTTCTCCCTCATACGACACCATCTTATGCCCGCGGCATGCGTGCATCCCGCTCAGTGCTCAACATCTTCCAGGTACATGCAATGTAATGGTGATATGATTGCCAAGTTGTTATTAGTCCATTCAAACAGCAGGATTGGGAAACTAAGGTACTTTCCTTATATCAATCCCAACACAGATCCTACCTAGGGTCGTCACTCCTAGTAATCTCATACGATGTATATTTTGTAGGTCGCTGCAAGGGTTGTTGCTCGCACTCGTTGCACCGCTCCCCCATCACCTTATCAATACAGGCCTAATGTACTGTCACTGCTACTGAAGGGTCGTCGCCTCCCGTAGACTCAAAATACGCTCGCGGTCACTACAAAGGACTCGTCGCCTGATCAGTATAGGCCGAAAGCAAGAATATAGTGTCCCATACCACCATAATCTGCTCACGAGACTAGGTGCTCACTGGTCACTACGGGGAGGTTTGTGGCCCCAGCGTAGGCCGACAGCTCGACCACGGTGTCCCATACCACCATGCCCGGCTCATGAGTCTTCGTGGATCAAGGTACCATGGTTAACAGGGTTTACAATGGTAAGTTCAATACCCTAGGTTCAAGCAGTTATGACTCATGCAGGGTGAACATACAACGGGCAGTCGGGTTACTTGACGGGCTCGACTAGCACGATCGCATCTCAAGTCGAATGACATGAAGTGCGTAAAATACTCCGTGTTACCTAACCACTGTCGCCAACTCCAAAACACGGCTCGCGTTCATCGACGCGTCGTTCGTGACAAAGATAGGCCAACCACGAAATTTCTCGGTTACAGACTGCCTGGACTAAGTATAGTCCCAAATAATTTTGGAATCACATCAGCAATCATATTAGAGTATTGGAAATGAAATACAACCATGTGAGCATGTTAACACATGTTATAACATACAACTTAAGCAAATCTTCAAGCACATGTATTCCATACACGTAATGAAATCATGCATTTAGTTAACATGTAGGAAATCATTTACATCAGCATATTAATTAAGAAAAAAATCTCAAACTAATTCATAACACTATTTAATTCAATATATACTAATACAAGCATTTATACAAACACTTACACTGCACACTTAAGTCTACATATAGTATGTCGACCCGAAGTGCGCATTTAGGCGAATCTCTTCGCCAAACTAATTATGCATGTATTCCTAACATTCTAATGTGACAATAAATCATGTCAATCACATCAGCAAAATATGAATGAAAATAGTACTTCCTACAAATGACTAAAATGCCCTAAATCTCATATTCTTTGCCGGTTTACGAAACAGGAAACGGACAGCATGTTGTACATGTCAAACGGCGATGCCATCGATAATCTACTATTAAACGACATTGAAAGCATTGGAAACAGCTAATCAAAGCGTCTAAAATCCGCACCTTATCTCTTATAAACGTATCATTTCGAATGGAGCGTATACGCTTCGTCCACGGCGACTAGACAACCTGTTTTACAAGATGCATCAGCTATCTCACTATGGAAATGAAGGAACACTAAATTAGCAACTTTTAGGGCATTTTCTTACCTGAAAATGCAGAGGAATCACCGGCCAGGTGATTGAAGTGTGTTGCTTAGGCACTTGCAACGGGTGGTGCAACGGCAGGAAAATTCTCTCCTACTCTCTCTCACAAACTCCCACCTTTTCTCTCTCTCAATCTAGGGTTTTTCTCAAATTCGGATGGGAGAGAGGAGTGAGGGTTTCAACCCCTTTTATAAGCCTAAAAATGCCCGAAATAGGCTCGGGAACAAAGTTTACTTAGGGTATATCCAAATCGGGGCTGTTTCGGTCCAAAAGACCATTTCTGGTGGTCCCCTGGCCGAACGCGGTCGGACTTAAGTTCATGCATACTGGATCTAGCACGCATCAAGTTTTCAGTCTGGCAGGGTTCGCAGATCGCCCGTGGCGGTCCAGTTTCAGTTCAGCGGTCACCGCACGTAGATCAAGCCTGCAAGTCTCATGATATGAAATAGAAATTTTTTCTGATCCGAGGGTGTAATTTGGCTGAATTCTGATGGTCAGAACGCTTAATACTGACGCGTCAAGTCGTGTGCCAGATTTGAATTTCAAATTCCAAATCTGTCCCTATTCGCACTCTCTTTAGTCCGGGCTCAATGAAATAGCCCGTGGTTATCGGTTGGACTTGATTTTTGAAATGATTGTCAAGTCCAGCTAGGCAATTCTAACGGTCTAAGATAGTAGGTATCGGACTTTCGATGCGCGGTCTAGATCCAATACAAAGTTTCAAAGTGGTCCAGAGAACAAACCTGCTTAGAGTTTGATCCGAGGTTTTAGAGTATTATAGAGTCATTGGTTCTACTCGATTTGGGTCTTGTAGAACGTATTTAAAGTGATCAGGGACTATTTCCCAGCTACTCTAGCGTTGTGCTAGCTAACTTACACTTATTTTCGAAAGGAATTAATCCTACGCGATTTCTGGTTGAGTTGGTACTCGAGTCCAAGTACGGATTTTTCCCGGACGTTACAATTTTATTCCCCTATATTTAATTTTAATTTGACATAGTCCTATTCACGAAACCCCCTCCCCCCCTCTAGGACATATAGTTTGGCCATTTCAAGTGGTATCAGAGCCTAATAGCTCATTCTTATTGCTTTTTATTTGGATTTATTTCTTAAGCTAACGATCTAAGCTATATTATAAGATGTCAAATTTTGATTGCCTTTAAGTCACTAGGCCTCCACCATTTGATGGCTTCAACTATGCTTATTGGAAAGCCAGAATGAGGATATTCCTCAAATCAATGGATGAGAGTGTGTGGCAAGCCAAAGTGATCGAATGGAAACCGCCTACCACTGAAGTGACTGGAACCAACGGTTCAAAAACAACGAGAGTGTCTCCTTATTTCTCATGGACTACACTTCAGAAAAGTGAGAGTAGTGCCAATGCTAAAGCACTAAATGCTATCACTTACGCACTATCATCGGATGAGTTCAAAAGAATCATATCCTGTGATACTGCAAAGCAAGCCTGGGATATATTAGAAATGACACACGAGGGTACATCAATTGTCAAGAAATCTAAAGTCCAACTCCTCATAACTAAATTTGAAGAAATTCGTATGGAGGAAAATGAAATGTTTATGGACTTTTACACTAGATTGAATGACATTGTAAACTCAATATGACGTCTTGGCGATAAAATCTCAGAAAGTAAAGTGTGTTCAAAGATACTACACTCTCTTCCTGAACGGTTCAACTCTAAAGTAACCGCGATACAAGAACTTCGTGATACGAATAACATGAGGGTAGAAGAACTAGTTGGTTCTTTACAAACCTATGAATTAAATTTTAAAGCTCTTAAAGGAAAATCTATTGCTAACATCTTTTAAAGGTATTTCTCAAGAAAACTCGGATTTAGAAAATTCAGAAGATGATATGACGCTTTTAGCAAAAAAGTTTTACAAGATTTTCAAAAGTAAGAAAAGGATCAATTTTCAAAAGACCAACGAAAAGAAACGATTTAAACCAAAGTCTAGAACTTGGAAGTCTTTGAAAGATAGTCAATATTACAACTACCAAGAATATGGGCATTTAGCAAACAAATGTCCTAAAAAGGACAAACCCAAGAAGAAGGGTATGTTGGCTACATGGGACGAATCATCTGAATCAGAAGATTCTGAAATCGAGTCGGACAATGATGTAAAAGCCCTTATGACTCTAGCCAAGTTCACATTCTCAGATCACGATGATTCAACTAGTGAAGAAAATTTGCATAGTGATCATGAAAATGAAGAAGATCTTCAAGATGCTTATAATGCCTTATATAAGGAAAGTTGTAAAATTGCTGTCAATCTTAAACTTCAAAAAGAAAAGTATTCTAAACTCAAAGAATGTTTTGAGACTCTTGTTTTAGAAAAATCTCAAATTTTAGATTGCTTTAAAAAATCAAAATGTGATTTGGAATTCAAAACCTCCCTGATTGATGATTTGAAATCTGAAAATGAGAATTAAAAATGAAGTATCTTCTCTTCTAAGTTTAAAGGACACATGGAGATATGCCCAAGGTGATCCAAAGTTAGAAAAATTATTATCCGAATCAAGAAAATGTGGCGATCAATCCGGGTTGGACTATGATAAGAATATACCTCCTAAACAGAAGGATACTCCTCTCAAATTTGTGAAAGGAGAAGCCTCAAACTCAAAAGAGAAAAGTACTTATCGAGATTTTTCTAAAAATAAAAAAAAATTTCAAAAACCTAAAGGCAGCTATGTCAATTTCAAAAATCAGATTAGAAATCCACTAGCTAAAAAGATAGTTAATTTACTTAAGAAGCTCTTAAAATCTAACTCAATAGGTCATTCTTACAACTATAATCAAAAGAAGACCAACTATACTCCTAAACCCAAAACTATTCTGAAATGGGCTCTTAAGGTTGCCTGCTTAGTTGCTCACACTGCTTTTAAAGCAACAAGTCATTCAAAGTGGTACCTAGATAGTGGATGCTCCAGGCATATGACAGGAGACAAAGCTTTATTCACCGATCTTAAAGATATGACTGATGGGTCAGTCACATTTGGTGATGGAAGCAATTGCAAGATTATTGGGAAAGGTACAGTTTAACTTTACAACCTTCCTTTATTTAAAGATGTTTTATATGTTGAAGGGATAAAACACAACCTGTTAAGCATATCTCAAATATGTGATAACAACCATAGTGTGAAATGTTCCAATCAAGGTTGTGAGATCATAAATAGAAAGGATTCTATAATATTAACTAGTCACAAAACTTCTGAAAACTGCTATATAGTAAGTGATGGTAGCTTATTTAACCAAAAGTGCTACATGGTCCATACCAATGAGACAGAATTATGGCATAAACATCTTGGACATGTGCAGTACCAAAATTTATACAGATTGAGCAAAGGAGAACTAATTAGAGGTCTACCTAAGTTACAAAAAGTAGACAAAATATGTGGTGAATGCCAGTACGGTAAACAAACTAGGAGCTCTCACAAAAAGGTGAACTCCAATGCCACATCAAGACCACTCGAGCTTCTCCACATGGATCTTATAGGACCAACTAGAATGGAAATTCGAGGTGGCAAAAAATACATCTTAGTTATCGTAGATGATTATACAAGATACACTTAGGTTTCATTTTTAAGAGACAAATCAGAAACCCTTGATGAAGTGAAAAAGATCATCAAATGGATCCAAACTGAAAAATGTTCTCAAGTCACTAAGATCCGTAGTGATCATGGATCCAAATTTAAAAATAGCGGTTTTAAAAATTTTTTTAGCATTCAGGGAATATTGCATGAATTCCCTGTGCCCAAAACACCATAATAAAATGGTATTATGGAAAGAAAAAATAGAGTGCTTCAAGAAATGGGGAATGTTATGTTGAATAGCATGAAGCTCCCTAGAAATCTATGGGCTGAAGCAGTGAATACTACCAGCTACATTATTAACCGTCTTTATACTTATAAATCAAATAATAAAATGGCTTATGAAATGTGGTTTGACAAAAAGCGCACTGTCAAATACTTTCATTTTTTTGTTAGCAAGTGCTACATTTTGCGTGACCGTGAAAACTTAGGAAAGTTCGACACTAAAAGTGATGAAGGGACCTTTTTAGGATATTATTTAAATAGTTGTGCTTATCATGTATTGAACAACAAGACTGGCGTGATTCAAGAGTCAATTAATGTGGTCATTGATGATCACTTGAAAACACTTGCCCCTAGTTCAGACAATGATGAAGTTCTTGTAATTGAAAAGTCAGATACTTCATCAAGTGAAATTAATTTTGAATTAAGGACTGTTAAAGATCATCCAACTACTCAAATTCTTAGAAACCCTCTCACTGGTGTATGTTTTACTTCCCAGATTGAACCGGTAAACGTAAAAGAAGCACTTTCTGATGAAAACTGGATAGTTGCGATGCAGGAAGAACTTAATCAATTTGTTCATAATGATGTTTAGTATCTTGTTCCTAGACCTATAGATAAACACATAATTGGAACAAAATGGATTTTCAAAAACAAGTCTGATGAACTTGGAAATATTATTCGAAATAAAGCAAGACTAGTTGTACAGGGGTACACACAAATTGAAGGCATCGATTACGATGAAACCTTTGCCCCTGTAGCCCATCTTGAATCTATCAGACTTTTTATATCCATCGCATGTGTTAGGAAGTTTAAAATTTTTCAAATGGATGTGAAGAGTGCCTTTTTGAATGGAAATTTACATGAAGAGGTATATGTGGAACAACCTACAGGGTTTGAAGACCCTAAGTTTACTAATCATGTACATCATTTTAAAAAATCCCTCTATGGTTTGAAACAAGCTCCCAGGGCATGGTATGAAAAATTGACAAAGTTTTTATTGAGTCACAATTTTCAAATGGATAGTGTCGATAAGACGCTCTTTGTTAAGAAGCATAACGATGATATTCTAATGGTTCAGATTTATGTAGACGATATTATTTATGGATCAACGTGTACTAACATAAATGTTGAGTTTGTAAAGTTAATGAAATCTAAATTCAAAATGAGCATGGTTGAGGAATTAAATTATTTCCTAAGGTTGCAAGTAAAATAATAATCTGATGGAATTTTTATTTCTCAAACCAAGTATGCTTTGAACTTGATTAAGAGGTTCAGATTTGAAAATGATAAGAATTTTGATACACCTATGAGTAAAACTCTAAGATTGTCAAAAGACTCTACAGGTAAAGATGTAGATCCTAAATTGTATCGTAGCATGATTGGTAGTTTGCTTTACTTAACTGCAAGTAGACCTGATATTGCTTTAAGTGTTGGAATTTGCGCTAGATATCAGTCTAATCCTAAAGAATCTCACTTAACTGCCCTTAAGCAGATTATCAGATATGTCGCAAGTTCAGTTAATTTGGGTCTTTTGTATCCATATGATACTAGTGTTCAATTGACTGAGTATTCAGATGCTGATTGGGCTAGTAATATTGATGACAGAAAATCAACCGGTGGTGGTTGTTTTTACATTGGAAACTGCTTAGTTTCTAGGTTTAGCAAGAAGCAAAGTTCCATATCACTCTCAACTGTTAAGGCTGAATACATTGCAGCTAGAAATGCATGTACACAGCTGGTTTGGATGAAACGAATGTTGAGTGATTATGGTACCGCACAGGATTTAATGGTTTTATACTGTGATAATTCTAGTGCGATAAATATTTCAAAAAACCCTTTCCAGTATTCACGTACTAAGCACATTGACATTAGGTTTCATTATATTCATGAATTAGTGGAAGAAAAAGTAATATCCTTAGAATACATACCTACTGAGACTCAGCTTGCTGACATATTTACTAAACCGCTTGACAAAAGCAGGTTTAATAAATTAAAATTCGATCTTGGTATGTGCAATTTAAAATGATTGATCATGCATCTCTGTATCATAGTGTATATATATTAACTACTTTAATAAATTAAATTTTAAAATTTAAAGAAAATTGCATATTTTTTTGGGTACACGACCAGTCGAGGACGTACTCGACCAGTCATGTCACGACCGGTCGAGGACGACCCACGACTAGTCGTGTAGCGCGCTGATTATTTTATTTAGGAGAAAAACTTCTTCTTCTTCATTTTAACCCTCCTCACCAATGAGCCGAGCTACGACTAGTCGAACCCTTGTGTTCGATTCCTTCAGGTTAGAGCATTTTGCTTATTTTTCTTGAAGAATCATTGTCTTTTCTCTTCAATTTATGGATTATTGTTGTCTATTTCAACTCTTTCTTCAAGTTTTTTGGGTTTTCTTCCTCATTTGCTAATTCTAGAGAAACTCATCTCTATTTTCTTAAAATTTCTTATATTTCTTCAAGAAAATGGACCCTAAAGCTAAAAAGAAAAATTCTAGAGGTGCTTCTTCTTCTAGATCAAATGTTATCACTAGACGCTATGTTAGGGCTCCCGAAGATGATCCACCGTATGTTCGTGATTTGTGTATGCACAATGTGATTATAGAAAAAGCCGTTGATTTAAACCATATCGCTCCTTTCAATCTTTTTCCTCTCCTTCAATCTGTAGGTTAGGAAAACATTTTACACTGGGGCAGGCCGGCATACCAGTCCATAGCGCAGGCCATGGTAACATGCATAACTAAATTTTCTACTGAGCAACTGACTTTTACAATTGCTACTAGAGAAAGGCCTTTTCTTATTGATCGACATTTAGTTTCAGGCCTTATGGACATATCAGTAAATGATGATGGTATTCATCCTAGCACACTTGCTGAGAAAGTGTCAGAATCTGCAAACTCATTTATACTAGAGCATTGTGTAACATGGTTGCACCATGGAATCAAACTGAAAATGCCCTCACAACCAGATATTTATTTCCCAGATATAGAGTCCTACATCGTATCTTTACCTCTAATCTGTATCTCCTCTCTGGAAACAAGACTGAGTTGACTCTGCTTATGGTTCGTATTTTGTACTCAATCGTTACTGGTGCTAATATCTGTTTTCCCTCTTTGATTTGTTACTATATCATTCAATTCCGTATCCATCCTGGTCATAGTGATATCCCATTTGGGTATCTGATGAATGTGTTAGCCACTCACATGTTAGTAGCTAATGCCCATTGGAGAGGCTCTTATATGACACCTTATATTCAACAACTCCAACATAAACAAAATGAAGCTGGAGTTGGCTCGAGGACAAGTTGATATTGGTGCTGGTGGAGCTGCTGCTGAAGTCGGGAATGATGAAGAGGGTGATGCTCTTCCTCCAGATGATATCAATATGGACGATATTTTTAATGAAATTGATTCTGACTCTGGAAATGATCTTGACTATGAACCATCTGATTTAGGCGCACGTCTAAGTGCATTAGAGGAGAAGGTGGAGAATATGAATGTTGGCCATAATCTGCAGTTTAAATCTATGTGCAAGTATTTTAGGCGCTAAAAAAAGGCCTTCATCAAATTGATCCTACCATACCTGCTCCTTCTTCTGGATCAGATTGAGGATTTTACTCTTCGGTTTGTAATAACTACAAGACTTTGCTTTGTCTCTGTTTATGTGATTGAGTTTCTTTGACTTGCCTTGATAACATTTTATGATATGATATTCTGACTCCTTTATTAATTATCCTATTTTTTTATTCTTCCTTTGTCATATTTTTGATAAAAAGGGGGGAGAATTGATTATGATTGGTGCACATATGATGATTGGTAGGTGTACTACTCAGGGGGAGTTGGTAAACTTATAGGATGTATTATGCTTGGTTATCTCATGAAAATGCTTGGTTATCTTATGACAGCTGGTGCATGATTCTTTATTGATGCTTGTGCTCTGTTTCTCTTATTGTATTGTGTGTTTTTTCATAAATTTGACAAAGGGAGAGATTTTAAGTGCTATGGTTTGAATCCTTTTTGGTTGTCAAATTTTGTGTGTCAAAACCTCTATATGTGTCTTGTGTTTGTATCTTGTTAAATATGTTTGAGACACCACGTTAACACTTCAAGACAAGAAGATGAACTCCTCAAGTTAGTTCAAGCTATAATTTTGATGATATTAAAGAAGCGTTCAAGTTGAAGACTCTAGCTCGAGTTCAAGTTCAAGACTCAAAGTTCACATATATTCAAGATCAAGACTCAAGCATAGTTATGGAACTGAGTGCAACTCAAATTGACATTGACTTCAAAGCTTGTGAAGTGTTCAAGCTACATCAAGAAGAACTCAAGTTTCGTAAAGTTTAAAGTCTAAGCAAATGAAGGTTCAATGTCCTTACTTATTGAGGTTTGATAGACCTTGGGTTGACCTTTAGAGTAGGTCACTTTGGATACATAATTCATATATCTTTTACAAGTGATTTTGGTATGTTCTTAGACTAGTACTGGACTCTGTTCGACTAGTCCAAGCACTGGTTCGACCAGTCCAAGAATTCCAAGACCAGTCGTAGTTTGTTGTAAATTATCAGATTTTTTCTGTTCGGCTACGATCAGTCCTGGAGTCTACTAGACCGGTTGTGAGATGGTCTCGACTCGACCTTCAACCAGTCATGGGTGTCGCACGACCATTCATAGAGGGGTCTTGACCAGTCATGGACTGCTTTCAACTAGTCATGGACTGCTCACGATCGGTCATGTAACGGCTTTATCCGATCGCTCTCAAAAATTTAAAGATCTGTTTCTTCTTCGACCAGTCGTGGTGACCCTAAGACCAGTCGAAGATAAATTTCTGCAGCTATAAATAACACACGAATTGCAGAGTTTTTCATAAAAAAATTAGGTGAATTCGAAGCTCCACTCTGAGATAAGTTTGTGTTTGATTTTAAGCTATATTGTGCATAATTCTATTTCCTCTTGTTAGCTTTTTTCTATTTGATTTGATTTTATATTTCAATCTGATTTGAAAAGAGGAAATATTGTTTTCCTTCTTCTTGGAATTAAGATCAAATAGAGCTAGCCCAATCTGATTTAATTTAAAATCAATTAGAACGTATAACCATTATAAAGTGAGTATTGGACATTAAACTTTCATATTCGAACATCTACTCCAATTGGTTCTTTCGGGCTGCTACAAGAGGAGAAATCTAGGTATTTTACAATTCTGTAAAATTTTCATTCCTTTGGTTTTTGTTTGGGATTTGCCAGAAAATTTCATTTGTGTGGTTTTCTGAGGATAGCCAGAAAACTCAGAATTGTGGGTTTTTGGATTGTGTAAGCCCAAGTTAAAAAGACATAATTGTGAAGATTTTAGGTGAACCTGTGTGTAACGCCCGTGAAAAATCCGTACTTGGGCTCGAGTACCAACTCGACCCGAAATCGCGTAGAATTAATTTCCATGGAAATTAAGCGTAAGTTAGCTAGCGCAACGCTAGAGTAGCTGGGAAATAGTCCCTGATCACTTTAAATACGTTCTGCAAGACCCAAATAGAGTAGAACAAACAACTCTACAATACTCTATAACCTCGGATCAAACTCTAAGCGGGTTTGTTCTCTGGACCACATTGAAATTTTGTATTGGATTTAGACTGCGCGTCGAAGGTCCGATACCTCCTATCTTAGACCGTTAGAACCGCCCAGCTGGACTTGACAATCATCTCGAAAATCAAGTCAAACCGATAATCACAGACTATTTCGTTGAACCCGGACTGAAGCGACCACGAACAGGGACAGATTTGGAATTTCAAATCCAAATCTGGCACACGACTTGACGCGTCAGTATTAAGCGTTCTGACCGTCAGAATTCATCCAGATTACACCCTCGGATCAGGAAAAATTTCTATTTATTATCATGAGACTTTCAGCCCTGATCTACGTGCGGTGACCGCTGAACTGAAACTGGTCCGCCACGTGCGATCTGCGAACCCTGCCAGACTGAAAACTTAATACGAGCTACATCTGGTACACATGAGATTAAGTCCGATCGCAATCGACCAGGGGACCACCAGAAAGCAGTTTTTGGACCGAAACAGCCCCGAAATGGATAGGCACCAAGTAAACTTCGTTCCGGAGCCTATTTCCGGCGTTTTTAAGCTTATAAAAGGGGTTGAAACCCTCATTTCCCTCTCCCATCCGAAAATTGCAAACCCTAGGAGAAAAGGAGAGAGAGTTTGAGAGAGAGATTGGAAGGAATTTTTCCCGCTTCCGAGCCGCCGATTGCTGCTGCTTCAGCACTTCTTCCCAATCACCTGGCTGGTGATTTCTCCACTTTTTCAAGTATAAAATAACCCTAGAACTTGCTGATTTAGGTTTTACCTAGATTCATAGCATGTTAGCTAACGTACTTCATAAATCAGGTCCTCCTACTGCCGTAGACGAAGCGTACACGCTCCGTTCAAAATCCCGCATCCGTAAGAGACTAGGTGAGGATTTTAGATGCTCTGATTGACGATTTACAACGCTTTCAATGTCGTTTAATAGTAGATTATCGACGGCATCACCGTTTGACATGTACAACATGCTCTCCGTTTCCTGTTTCGTAAATTAACGAAGAATATGAGATTTAGGGCATTTTAGTCATTTGTAGGAAGTACGGTCTACATGCATATTTTGCTGACGTGATTGACATGGTTTCTTGTCGTATTAGGGAGTTAGGAATGCTTGCATAATCAGTTTGGCGGAGAGATTCGCCTAGTTGCGCGCTTTGGGTCGACATACTATATGTAGACTTAAGTGTGTAGTGTAGGTGTTTGTATAAATGCTTGTATTAGTATGTATTGAATTAAATGATGTTATGTAGTAGTTTGAGAATGATTTCTTGATTAATATGCTGACCCAAATGATTTCCTACATGTTGACCATATGCATGATTCCATTACATGCATGGAATGTATGTGTTTGAAGATTTGCTTAAGTTGAATGTTATAACATGTGTTAACATGCTCACATGATTGTATTTCAATTCCAATACCTTTGCATATATTGTTAATGTGATTTCATAGATGTGTGGGACTAGACTTAGTCCAGGCAGTCGGTAACCGAGCGAATTCGTGGCTGACTGGTCATAGCCACGAACGACGCGTCGATGAACGTGATTCATGTTTAGAGTTGGCGGCAGTGGTTAGGCCACGCAAAGTTTTTTACGCACTTCATGTCGTTCGACTTGAGATGCGATCGCGCTAGTCGAGCCCGTCAAGTAACCCGACTGGCCGATGTATGTTCACCTTGTATGTGTCATAACTGCTTGAACCTAGGGTACTGAACTTACCACTGAAAACCCTGTTAACCATGGTACCTTGATCCACGAAGACTCATGAGCCGGGCATGGTGGTATGGGACACCGTGGTCGAGCTGTCGGCCTACGCTGGGGCCACAAACCTCCCCGTAGTGACCAGTGAGCACCTAAACTCGTGAGCAGATTATGGTGGTATGAGACACTATATTCTAGCTGTCGGCCTACACTGATCAGGCGACGAGCCCTTTGTAGTGACCGCAAGCGTATTCTGAGTCCACGGGAGGCGACGACCCTTCCGTTGCAGTAGAGTACGGTAGGCCTGTATTGATAAGGTGATGGGGGAGCGGTGCAACGAGTGCGAGCAACAGCCCTGGCAGCCCTTGCAGTGACCTACGAAATATACATCGTATGAGATTACTAGGAGTGACGACCCTAGACAGGATCTGTGTTGGGATTGATACAAGGGAAGTACCTTAGTTTCTCAATCCTGCTGTTTGAATGGACTAATAACAACTTGAAAATCATATCACCATAGCATTGCATGTGCTTGGAAGATGTGGAGCACTCTAGGGAGTGTGGCATGCCGCGGTCGTAAGATGTTGCCGCATGAGGGTGATCGTCGGTGAGGGCATACATCACGTCATATCATCTTGCATTAACAACAGTATTAGGATTGTCTGATTTACTGCTTTACTATTATCGCGTGATTGAATTGTGAACATGCTAATCTTTGCTCTATGATTCCACTGAGTTGATCACTCATTCCCACGTTATGGGATGGTGTTTGTAACACCCACCAGACCCTGTTGTAGATGCAGGTGAGGCCAAGATCCAGGAGGTGGAGCCAGAGATCGACGAGGACCGGGATGAGTTCTCATATATGCAGTATCACGACGGCTTCCTGTAGGCGACCTGGATCGAGGGGACTTCAGTGGGACTATTTTGAACATTATTCTTTTGTTTATGTACATGTATATGAGACTCAGAGATGTAGTCATACTTCGGACACAGATGAGATTTACTTTGTTTTTCCATACAGTGATATATATATTGTTTAGTCTTCCGCTTGCTTTTATCACTGGATCTGAAGTATGAATTGCAGTTTTGGTATACTTTTACTCATGTGAATGCTTTAAATCAGACAACATTGAATCATAACCATTTTTTTTGCATAAGTGACGGTCTGGAACTCGGGAGTTGAGTTTATACACGACCCCCGATTTTCAGGGTGTTACAAGTTGGTATCAGAGCATGAATAAGAGTATACTGGGCCTGGGTTATGGTCTTGCGACGTACGCTGTCGCTTCCTTTGACTTAGGTGGGTGCGAGAAGGGTCTAGAAACACTTCTAGGATCGCAGGTTCGCCGATAGGCGAAGTCTATTAGAATCGATCGCAAGATCGAGTCTGTAATGCATCTCGGGTCGCGTAAGGCAACTCGAATCGCTTCTAAGCTGTAGGAAGTTAGGTTGAGACGTTCTACGAGCGGTTTTAAACCGTAAAAGTGAATCCTTGGGCCGTGGGATGACCACGACTCCTGTAATCAATCGTCAGGGCTTAAAAATCCTGTTTCACCAAAAATCTTCAGAATTCCTCCTCTAAACACTCCAATCTTCATTTATTTCTTATCCATTTCATATTAGGCATCAAAACTAATGTGAAAATAACATAAATTAGTACTTTCACAAAATTTTACAATGAATAGTAAAATTTCACGAAAAATGGTCATAAGGCCCTTCTAACTTAACTTTCTTTAGCAAATAAGGGTTTAGATAGATGTAATGGCTCCTTCTACCCAAAATTCATATGCTGCATCATATGGTTTAGTATTTGAAATTGCGATGTGGTCCCAGAAAGCCCCGAACACATATTTGGGCTCATACAGACCAAAATACGATGAACTAGGGGGTGGGACATACCTTTTTGGAACCCCTGGACCATGGGGGACCAGAAACATGTGGTCCCACTAGCCAACGTGGAAGTTGGCCGGCGATGCCATCGCCGGTCGGGCGATGCATCGCCGACCGGTGGGGTCCATTGGTCCCAAATTTTGGGCGCACGCCCTTAAATGAGATGTATATCCTCCCTAGGTAGCTCCCATCTCACGAAAACCCCTAAATCATACCCCTCCTTCACAAACAGCCCTCCCCATAGCCCTATTTTTGATTTTCAGCAACCATTTCCAAATTTCGACGTCCCAAATCACTCTTAGGTCCCTCCTTGGCCAAAACCGACCACCACCCATCACTTATTGGGTGTTGGCAGCCCCTCTTCTTGAAGATCTCACCATTTGGAGCTCCAAAATCCCCCAAATAGAGCTGAAATCATGAGGTGCTCCATTCTATCTTTTTGTTTGTATTTCTTCTTGAAACTACAGCCTTAGGAAGCTTGAGCATCCCTCTACGACGCTTAGATTTCCTTTTCTCAGATTGGGCAGCCACTTCTTCACATTTTCACCATTTTCCATGGCTTTCGTGGAAGCCATTTTGGGCCTTTTATCACTCTCATCCATCATATCTTTGATGGGTAAGAGGAAAACCGCAACAGACGAGGCTGGGCCGAGCTGCCCTGCTCGATCGAGAAGACCGCGGGGTGGTGCCGCAAGTTCAAGCACCGCCGCAGGTCCAGCTGTAGTCCTGGAGTGCCGTATAAAGCGGGATTTGGATCCCCATGCACACCTTGGACGAAAAATTCTTTCGAAGATGCCTCATGGCCAATACACTGATCGCAAAGTGTTATTTGAGGCGAACGTAGATGGACGATTGTTCGGTGAGTATCTGTTGTTCGAGCGCATTGAAGCTGCGCATTGGGGTCCGATCTTTGAAGCTCGCGCTCGTGCTAATGTGAGCATCGTTTGTGCCTTCTACGCAAGCATCCAGAATCCTACCTTGGAGCCTTTGCAGTTTAAAATCCCTTTTGGTAGAGATCGGATGGCTATGATCGACGTTCGGTTGATTGCGCGACTTCTCAACGTGCCTCTAGGTGATGTGCATCCTAGCGAGAAGAACCTGAGGACTAGACGTGAACAAGATCGCCGTACCAGGTTTCTGTGCGGTAAGTTGGTTCCATGGCAGCCTAATAATAGCCTCAAGGCGACGTACATGTCTGAGGATTTGCGCCGCTGCATCATATCTGCACGTTCAATGTTTATCCCAGGTCGACGAACCGCATTGAATGTACACGTCTTATGGTCAATTTCTTATTTCTGGTGGCCCAGGGAGAGAACGTATGTATGGCGACTTTCATCTTACGGCAGATAGTTCTCATAGCCAGGTCAAGAAGAACATCCGAATCGCTTCCCTTTGGCCGACTTATTTGCAAGATTGCGCTTGAGTTTGCCTATAGACTTGGGCTGAAATTGCCGGTATCGATTCACACCATCGATGAGTCGACAATGGTCAAGATAAAGATTGGGTCACAATACCGTGAAAATCAACTCGAAAGGGATAGTGGGGATGACTTTGATGAAGAGGAAGATCAAAGCGAAGAAGAACCTATAGCAGAGGTTCAGGAAGAAGCAGAAGAGGAGGCTCAGGATACTGATGAGAGCCCTCCTCCTTCTGCGCAGGCTACTATCGACGATCGCATTGCTCGGATGGAGGAGAGTCAGACCGCTTTGCGAAGGGAAGTCCAAGAACTTCGCGCGGAAGTCGCTGATGCCAAGGCCGTTACAAAGAAGAAATTTGGTAAGGTGACTCGCACCTTGAAGGCGATCCTGTGTTGCTTACAGGATAAGGGTGCTCCTCCTCCGTCACCAGACTCCGACTAGCGATGCGATCTTTGATGTTATTATCAGTAGTTAGTCATTTCCTGTTTTTTCATAAATTTGATAAAGGGGGAGATTTTAAGTGCTATGGTTTGAATCCTTTTTGGTTGTCAAATTTTGTGTGTCAAAACCTCTATATGTGTCTTGTGTTTGTATCTTGTTAAATATGTTTGAGACACCACGTTAACACTTCAAGACAAGAAGATGAACTCCTCAAGTTAGTTCAAGCTATAATTTTGATGATATTAAAGAAGCGTTCAAGTTGAAGACTCTAGCTCGAGTTCAAGTTCAAGACTCAAAGTTCACATATATTCAAGATCAAGACTCAAGCATAGTTATGGAACTGAGTGCAACTCAAATTGACATTGACTTCAAAGCTTGTGAAGTGTTCAAGCTACATCAAGAAGAACTCAAGTTTCGTAAAGTTTAAAGTCTAAGCAAATGAAGGTTCAATGTCCTTACTTATTGAGGTTTGATAGACCTTGGGTTGACCTTTAGAGTAGGTCACTTTGGATACATAATTCATATATCTTTTACAAGTGATTTTGGTATGTTCTTAGACTAGTACTGGACTCTGTTCGACTAGTCCAAGCACTGGTTCGACCAGTCCAAGAATTCCAAGACCAGTCGTAGTTTGTTGTAAATTATCAGATTTTTTCTGTTCGGCTACGATCAGTCCTGGAGTCTACTAGACCGGTTGTGAGATGGTCTCGACTCGACCTTCAACCAGTCATGGGTGTCGCACGACCATTCATAGAGGGGTCTTGACCAGTCATGGACTGCTTTCAACTAGTCATGGACTGCTCACGATCGGTCATGTAACGGCTTTATCCGATCGCTCTCAAAAATTTAAAGATCTGTTTCTTCTTCGACCAGTCGTGGTGACCCTAAGACCAGTCGAAGATAAATTTCTGCAGCTATAAATAACACACGAATTGCAGAGTTTTTCATAAAAAAATTAGGTGAATTCGAAGCTCCACTCTGAGATAAGTTTGTGTTTGATTTTAAGCTATATTGTGCATAATTCTATTTCCTCTTGTTAGCTTTTTTCTATTTGATTTGATTTTATATTTCAATCTGATTTGAAAAGAGGAAATATTGTTTTCCTTCTTCTTGGAATTAAGATCAAATAGAGCTAGCCCAATCTGATTTAATTTAAAATCAATTAGAACGTATAACCATTATAAAGTGAGTATTGGACATTAAACTTTCATATTCGAACATCTACTCCAATTGGTTCTTTCGGGCTGCTACAAGAGGAGAAATCTAGGTATTTTACAATTCTGTAAAATTTTCATTCCTTTGGTTTTTGTTTGGGATTTGCCAGAAAATTTCATTTGTGTGGTTTTCTGAGGATAGCCAGAAAACTCAGAATTGTGGGTTTTTGGATTGTGTAAGCCCAAGTTAAAAAGACATAATTGTGAAGATTTTAGGTGAACCTGTGTGTAACGCCCGTGAAAAATCCGTACTTGGGCTCGAGTACCAACTCGACCCGAAATCGCGTAGAATTAATTTCCATGGAAATTAAGCGTAAGTTAGCTAGCGCAACGCTAGAGTAGCTGGGAAATAGTCCCTGATCACTTTAAATACGTTCTGCAAGACCCAAATCGAGTAGAACAAACAACTCTACAATACTCTATAACCTCGGATCAAACTCTAAGCGGGTTTGTTCTCTGGACCACATTGAAATTTTGTATTGGATTTAGACTGCGCGTCGAAGGTCCGATACCTCCTATCTTAGACCGTTAGAACCGCCCAGCTGGACTTGACAATCATCTCGAAAATCAAGTCAAACCGATAATCACAGACTATTTCGTTGAACCCGGACTGAAGCGACCACGAACAGGGACAGATTTGGAATTTCAAATCCAAATCTGGCACACGACTTGACGCGTCAGTATTAAGCGTTCTGACCGTCAGAATTCATCCAGATTACACCCTCGGATCAGGAAAAATTTCTATTTATTATCATGAGACTTTCAGCCCTGATCTACGTGCGGTGACCGCTGAACTGAAACTGGTCCGCCACGTGCGATCTGCGAACCCTGCCAGACTGAAAACTTAATACGAGCTACATCTGGTACACATGAGATTAAGTCCGATCGCAATCGACCAGGGGACCACCAGAAAGCAGTTTTTGGACCGAAACAGCCCCGAAATGGATAGGCACCAAGTAAACTTCGTTCCGGAGCCTATTTCCGGCGTTTTTAAGCTTATAAAAGGGGTTGAAACCCTCATTTCCCTCTCCCATCCGAAAATTGCAAACCCTAGGAGAAAAGGAGAGAGAGTTTGAGAGAGAGATTGGAAGGAATTTTTCCCGCTTCCGAGCCGCCGATTGCTGCTGCTTCAGCACTTCTTCCCAATCACCTGGCTGGTGATTTCTCCACTTTTTCAAGTATAAAATAACCCTAGAACTTGCTGATTTAGGTTTTACCTAGATTCATAGCATGTTAGCTAACGTACTTCATAAATCAGGTCCTCCTACTGCCGTAGACGAAGCGTACACGCTCCGTTCAAAATCCCGCATCCGTAAGAGACTAGGTGAGGATTTTAGATGCTCTGATTGACGATTTACAACGCTTTCAATGTCGTTTAATAGTAAATTATCGACGGCATCGCCGTTTGACATGTACAACATGCTCTCCGTTTCCTGTTTCGTAAATTAACGAAGAATATGAGATTTAGGGCATTTTAGTCATTTGTAGGAAGTACGGTCTACATGCATATTTTGCTGACGTGATAGACATGGTTTCTTGTCGTATTAGGGAGTTAGGAATGCTTGCATAATCAGTTTGGCGGAGAGATTCGCCTAGTTGCGCGCTTTGGGTCGACATACTATATGTAGACTTAAGTGTGTAGTGTAGGTGTTTGTATAAATGCTTGTATTAGTATGTATTGAATTAAATGATGTTATGTAGTAGTTTGAGAATGATTTCTTGATTAATATGCTGACCCAAATGATTTCCTACATGTTGACCATATGCATGATTCCATTACATGCATGGAATGTATGTGTTTGAAGATTTGCTTAAGTTGAATGTTATAACATGTGTTAACATGCTCACATGATTGTATTTCAATTCCAATACCTTTGCATATATTGTTAATGTGATTTCATAGATGTGTGGGACTAGACTTAGTCCAGGCAGTCGGTAACCGAGCGAATTCGTGGCTGACTGGTCATAGCCACGAACGACGCGTCGATGAACGTGATTCGTGTTTAGAGTTGGCGGCAGTGGTTAGGCCACGCAAAGTTTTTTACGCACTTCATGTCGTTCGACTTGAGATGCGATCGCGCTAGTCGAGCCCGTCAAGTAACCCGACTGGCCGATGTATGTTCACCTTGTATGTGTCATAACTGCTTGAACCTAGGGTACTGAACTTACCACTGAAAACCCTGTTAACCATGGTACCTTGATCCACGAAGACTCATGAGCCGGGCATGGTGGTATGGGACACCGTGGTCGAGCTGTCGGCCTACGCTGGGGCCACAAACCTCCCCGTAGTGACCAGTGAGCACCTAAACTCGTGAGCAGATTATGGTGGTATGAGACACTATATTCTAGCTGTCGGCCTACACTGATCAGGCGACGAGCCCTTTGTAGTGACCGCGAGCGTATTCTGAGTCCACGGGAGGCGACGACCCTTCCGTTGCAGTAGAGTACGGTAGGCCTGTATTGATAAGGTGATGGGGGAGCGGTGCAACGAGTGCGAGCAACAGCCCTGGCAGCCCTTGCAGTGACCTACGAAATATACATCGTATGAGATTACTAGGAGTGACGACCCTAGACAGGATCTGTGTTGGGATTGATACAAGGGAAGTACCTTAGTTTCCCAATCCTGTTGTTTGAATGGACTAATAACAACTTGGAAATCATATCACCATAGCATTGCATGTGCCTGGAAGATGTGGAGCACTCTAGGGAGTGTGGCATGCCGCGGTCGTAAGATGTTGCCGCATGAGGGTGATCGTCGGTGAGGGCATACATCACGTCATATCATCTTGCATTAATAACAGTATTAGGATTATCTGATTTACTGCTTTACTATTATCACGTGATTGAATTGTGAACATGCTAATCTTTGCTCTATGATTCCACTGAGTTGATCACTCATTCCCACGTTACGGGATGGTGTTTGCAACACCCACCAGACCCTGTTGTAGATGCAGGTGAGGCCAAGATCCAGGAGGTGGAGCCAGAGATCGACGAGGACCGGGATGAGTTCTCGTATATGCAGTATCACGACGGCTTCCTGTAGGCGACCTGGATCGAGGGGACTTCAGTGGGACTATTTTGAACATTATTCTTTTGTTTATGTACATGTATATGAGACTCAGAGATGTAGTCATACTTCGGACACAGATGAGATTTACTTTGTTTTTCCATACAGTGATATATATATATTGTTTAGTCTTCCGCTTGCTTTTATCACTGGATCTGAAGTATGAATTGCAGTTTTGGTATACTTTTACTCATGTGAATACTTTAAATCAGACAACATTGAATCATAACTATTTTTGTTGCATAAGTGACGGTCTGGAACTCGGGAGTTGAGTTTATACACGACCCCCGATTTTCAGGGTGTTACACTGTGAAACCTATTTTGATAGTGAACGCTAATATCCCCGTGAGGATATTAGGAGTGGAGTAACATTCTGTGTGGCTGTTGTGAAATAGTTGGTGTACACACAGGCGAAAAACTATAACTCTTTGTCTTGTGGATTGAATGCTTGCTTAACTCTTTATCTTTCATCATTCAGTTTTGTGAAATGTACATGTGGATGTGAATGCTGTAACAATTTACATTTCAAGCAAGTGTGGAGAATGTTGTAATAAATTAGATTTAAATTTCTACAATTTATTTGAATTTCTTACTATTTATTTATTTCTATTCATATTGAGTTCTTGATTCAAAAGACGTTCTAGAAATAAGGTTGTCCTACCATAAGCCCTTATTTATTATGGTCTAAGGTTGTCCTTAGAACTGAATTTATATCAACCTCTCAATGCTTGCTTATTGAGATTGATTTAATTTCAGTATTGTGAATTGATTTATTATTGTAAGGCTATTTCTTTATTTTATTCCGTTATATTTAATTTTAATTTGGCAGTCCTATTCACGCCCCCCCCCCCCCCCCCCCCCTCTTGGACATATAACTTGGCCATTTCACTACATACATATCGTATGTTGGTATATCATGTATTTGGGCTAAACCTTTAGCCCAGGAGTTATTACAAATATATTTAGCATACATAGATGACAGTTAATCATGAAAAACTCAAATTCATATTCCATATGTATACGAGTTATTCTACAAATACATGGAATATAGTATATTTAACATAGTTCATGTATAACTGAAAGGCGAAACAGACATCGCAATTTGCAAGTGAAATGGCATCCATGTCAGTAATAAATCATTATCTAACATTGAAAATCTTAAAAACCATAACCTAAACGTATATAGTTCACACCTTAAACCAGAAAATGTGTAATAGATATGATACAGACGATAAATCTTCGTTAATGGTGGATAGGTAACCTAAGGCATGAAATAGGTTAGCTAAAACTTCACTTCAACTATCCTAAGCTTCAAAATAGGTTAGGGTTTGATTAACTTACCCAAGAATAAAATCAGAATCACCGGAATAATGATTCAAATACGCAGGATCGATATGTAGAAGAGCTGTGAAGAATCCCACGGAGAAACAACGGGTTCTCTCTTACTTTCTCTCTCTTCTCTCTCTTGAATTGGCTAGGGTTGGAAATTCGTATGGGATTTGGGAATGAGGGTTTTAGGCCTTTTTATGAGCCTAAAATTGATGAAAATAGCCCTAAGGCCAAGGTATACTTAGGTTATAACCAAATCGAGCTCTTTCTGCTCCAACGAAACACTTCTAGAGGTCCTCTTATCAAATGCGGTCGGACTTAAGCTCACTAGTATTGGATCTTAAGCAAGTTAAGTTTTCAGTCCGATCGGGTTCCCAGATTGTCCATGGCGGACCAGTTTCAATTCAACGGTCATCGAAACTCGATTAGGGCCACAAGTAGATTGACATGTGTGGGCCACCTTCCCTAATCTGAGGATAAATTTGGGTCAGATTCTGACGGTAAGAATGCTTATAATCGGCACGCAAGCGACACGACTCAGATTACTTAAATTCATATTTAATTTTATAAAAAACTTCACTTTCTCACACTTTTCACTCCGAACTCAAGATAATAGCCTCAGGACATTGTCTGGACTTGATTTTCGAGGTGATTGTCAAGTCCAACTAGGTGGTCATAATTGTCTAAGTTCATCGCTATCGGACATTCAACACGCGGTCTAGGTCTGATACGAAGTTCACGATGCTCTCAAGAGAAACTGGGTTTAGAGATTGATCCTAAGTTCCTAGGTAACGTAGAATTAGTGGTCCTACTTATTTTGGATCTTTTATTTCATATTTAAAGTAGTTCAAGTTAATTCTACTGAGTATTCAGTTTAGTACTTAACTAAATTCTACCCTAATTATGTCATAATATTGTCCTAAGGCCATTCTATTCCCCATTTTGGGCACTTCTAGTTGTTATATTATTTTAATTATTTTTTAGTAGTTCATCATCAAGTTTTCTCCATCTCCACCAAATTTCATGAGATTTTGTGTTGTAGAAAAATTCTAAAAATTCCAGAAGCAGCAGTTGTCCAACAAGTAATTTTTGGATAGTTTTCACAATGACATACTTTAAACTATATTAAATATTTTATTATATTTTTCACATATTTGTATATAAAACTAGACTCATTTATCTTCAATCTAATTTTTGAATCACCTAAATCAGACTTATAATGAGGAAGATATGATTTTTCAAAGTTGGAAAAAAATGCAAAAACGGGCTGCCTAATCTGCTGTACGGACGAGGCCTCGCCAAACCGGCGAGCCCCTCGCCGGTCACTGGACTTTTTGACGAGGGCTCGCCCCAGGGGCGATGTCCTCCTCCTCCCCCCCCCCCCCCCCCCCCCACGCGGGGGGATGCTGGAAACATGTGAGACCCACCTCGGGTCCCCCCGAATTGAGCCGTTTGGGCCCACGAGTCCGTCGAGGGATTTTTGCCAACCTGGAGTTAGACTTCCTTAGGCAATGGGTCAACCATAACACCTTGGTAACTTCTTATAACTCAATTCCAAAGCCAAAGAAATCATTTAGGACTAAATTCTTTAGAAATTTAACGTGAATTAACTAGCGCTACACTAGATTTCCTGTAAAATTAGCACCAACCACTTTAAATACGATCTGTAAGACCCAAAATCTATAGAAATGTTAATGCTATGTTATCTGAAAATCTAGGATCAAACTCTAAACCCAGTTGCTCCCGGGAATACTTTATAACTTCGTATTGGATCTACACCGCACGTCGAAAGTCTGATAGCGATGAACTTAGACCAGTATGACCGCCTAGTTGGACTTGACTATCTCCTCAAAAATCAAGGCCAAACGATGTCCTGATACCATTTCCTTGAGTCTAGAGTGAAGAGAGTGAGAAAACGGAGACTTTTAAGAAATTAAATATAGTTTTAAGTAATCTAGAACGTATTGCTTGTGCGATGTTTCTAAGTGTTCTGACTATTAGATTTCACCCCAAATTCACCCTCGGATACATGTCAAAGTACTTGTAGTCCTGATTAAATTTCAATAACCGTTGAATTGAAGCTTGTCTGCCACAGTCGATCTAGAAACCCGACCAGACTGAAAACTTAGCTTGACCTAGATCCGATATTAAAGAGCTTAAGTCTGACCGCATTTAGTAAAAGGACCTCCAGAAGTGCTCCGTTGGGTCGGAACAAGCCCGATTTGGTTATAACCGAAGTATACCATGGCCTTGGGGCCATGTTCATCAATTTAGAGCCTATATAAGAGGCTTAAACCACCTCTCTCATATCCCATACGAATTTTCTAAACCTAAGAGAGAGAGAAGAAGGAAAGAGAAGGAAAGAGAGAGATAATGTGAGTGAAGGTGTGGGAGTTATTCTTGAGAATCGCTTCTGCTATTCTACGTGTTTATTCATCACATCCGTGTCGTTACTACGGAGATTCTGACTTCGTTCTTAGGCAAGAAGACCTAACCCGAATCTGTTCTAGGGTTCCAAATGTTTCAAGTAGTAAAATACCTAACTCCACACATGTTATAGGTTGACATTTCATTGTTGATGAAGATTTAGAGTCTCTGTCGAGTTCGTTACGATTCTACGGCATAAGGTGAGGAATATAGAGGTTTAGGTTATCATTTCTCAAAGCATTCAATGTCGGCTAATGGTAGATTACTGACGTGGATGCTATTTCATATGTAAAACATGCTATCCATTTTTTGTTTCGGTTAAATACGAAGAATATGGAATTTTGTGTATTCTACGTATTCGTAGAAAATACTATATATGTATAAAATTTGAAATTATGTTTGCCATGATTAACTGTCGTATATATATGCTAGTTATATGTGTGACGACTCCTTGGCGAAAGGGTTCGCCCTAATGTATGTCTTGGTCAACATACGCTATGTATGTTAGTATGTGTAATCTAAGTGTTTGTGATAATGACCAAATGAGTATAGAAACTGCACTCGTGCTCGCCACGACTAACTGTCATGGATATATGATTATTGTTTAGGAAACAACCCTTTGACGAAAGGATTTGCCCTAATATTTATATTACCTGATATATAACTTGTATGATGAATTATGTAGGCTAAGTGTTGATAAAAATATCTGAATGAGTTGTAGTTAGTAAGGTGTACCTATATGCGGATTGAGACATGATTCTCAATCTCCTTAGTAATGTGTATGATTTTCTCCATGAATGTCATATGCTGATGACTGTTCGTTTATGAATTGAATATGTGAGAATTCATGTTTACATTATTTTTCAGAACATGCTAAAATGATAGCATAATTTGAATTATTGCTCCGCTACTGCTTTGAGTATTTTATATGAATATTTGATATAATGGAATGTGGTTGGGGCTATTGTACAGTCCAAGCAATCGGTAATACGCCTTGAGTTCGTGGACGAGACCTATTCTCCACGTAGAACGTGTTTGAAGAACCCAAGCCGTGCATTGCTTGTCGACAGTGGTTAGGCCACACGAGGTGCTTATGTACTTCATGTCGATTAACTTAACGGGTGCTTGTACTAGTCGAACTCGTCAAGTAACCCGATTAGCCCGATGTATGTTAACCATGTATGGACGCTACTGCTTGAATCTAAAGTACCAAACTTACCAGTGATATCCCTATCAACTGCGGTACCTAGATCTGCTAAGACTCATGAGCCGGGCATGGGGTATGGGGCACCGTGGTCGAGCTGTCGGCCTACGCTGGGGCCACGAGCCATCCCGTAGTGACCAGTGAGAAACACAGACTCATGCGCTAAATACGGTGATTTGGGACACTGTATTCAAGATGTCAGCCTACACTGATTTGGTGATGGGGGAGTAGTGTAACGAATGCGTGTAACAGCCCTGATAGCCCTTGTAGTGACCTCGAGCGTACTCTGAGTCTATGTGGAGGCGATGACCCTTCCATAGTAACAAGAGTACAAACTAGGCTTATATTGATTTGGTGATGGGGGAGTGGTGTAACGATTTCATGTAACAACCCTGGCATCCCTTGCAGTGACCTAGAACCGCACTTCGTATGAGATATGCTAGGATTGACGACCCTAGACTGAATCATTGTTGGGAAATGATACAAGGGAGGTACTTTAGCTTCCCAATCCTACTGTATGAAAAGGACTAATAATAACTCGGTAATCATGTTCATATCGCACTGCATGTGCTTGGAAGATGTGGAGCACTGAGGGATGAAAGCATGCCGCGAACATGAGATGGTGTCACATGAGGGAGTATGTAGGTAAGGGCATGCATCATTATTGTATCTCATCCTTGCATTAACAAGAGTATCTAGGAATGTTGATTGTATTGCTTTATCATTATCGCTTGACTGATTTGACAAGATGTTAATCTTTACTCTATTGTTCCACTGAGTTAGTTACTCATTCCCACATTACGGGACGGTGTTGTACACACTAACCAAACCCTGTCTTAGTTTTAGGTGAGGGCGATGCTTGTGAAGCGGAGCCGGACTTTACTTTATGATGATGAGGAGGATTTCTCCTATATGCAGGTTCTGATCAATGGGGTTACAGGGTTACTGATTAGATGCCATTACACTTGTTATCTTGCAATTTTAAAATACCCATGTATATTCTTTTTGTTCATTTTCATAGTATACGTGTGTATAGTTAACTTGGTAACATGTTCACACTCCGGAGACTTACAATAAATTATACATTTTATATATTTATCACGGTCTTCCGCTTACGAAATTTAATTATCTTTGGAGTATGATATGTTGTTTTGGCTTAATCCACTTCATGTTTTATGCACTAATACAGCCGATATTCATCCATCATTGAAAATGTTGCATAAGTGATGTTCTGGAACTCGGGAGTGGAGTTTATGCTCGATCCCCGATTTTTAGGGCGTTATAAGATGGTATCAAAACATGATTTGGATTAAACTGGACCTAGGTTATGGTCACACGAAGCACGTTGATGCCACTATAGCGTAGGAGGGTGAGAGAACAATCTGGAAATAGGTTTAGGACTCCCTGTTTTGTTTGTTGGCGAAAGTTTACTAAAAATGATCACCGAGATTGAGTCCGTGTAAACTCCTGATCACACACGACGACCCCAAATCACTTTTTGACCATCAATTGATGAGTTTAAATCGTGTTTCAATCCATTTTAGCCGTTAAAAATCGGTAACTTTTTATATGTAGTATTTTTGTTCTGAATCGACCCGAATCGAGTCAAACCAGATTTAGGGCCCAACCGGGACTATTTTACGGGGACCCAAGGGGGGAGGACCTCGCCCAAAGGGTAAGCCCTCGCTGGTTAGGTCAGTGACCGACAAGGCCTCACCGACAGTCGGGCCAGGTCGGGCTAGGCCTTCAGGCCGACGCCCTTAGGGGACTAGTGGACCCCAATGGTCCATGGTTTGTCGATTAAAACCCTCCCAATGACCTACTTCCTTCACAAACTCCATCCTCAAGCTCCCCCTTTTCTTCAAAACAAGTCCTATCTCCCTCAAATTGCCCTTCCAATCCCACTTTTCCTCATCTTCCTTCAAGTCATACATCCTTCTATCGTTCTCAGCAATACTCATCTCTCAATCCCTTCATTTTCTTTGATTTGAGCTCCTACAACCCCCATTTAAGTCTCAAATTTGTGTAAACCCACCACCCACCCTCTCTTTCATTTTTTTATCTTTATATCCCCTCCATTTGAGCCTTTACACCCTCTATTGAGACTCAAATCCGTGGAGGCCCAAATTTTTCATCCCATTCTACTTATTTCCCTCCTTTTCCGTGGCTATTTTTGAGCTAGTTATAGCCATCTTCTCATAATCTTTATGCTTCTACCTATGGGCGAGACCTAACACTGCTTAGTCTATAAATAGTGACCATCTAGTGTTGGGACATCTAGAGTTTTGGACTTAGAGTTGGTATTCCTAGATTTCAAAAGATCGCCTCATATAGAACATCTAATAACTTAATAACGTAAATCCTAGACTCTCCTTAGATGGTATGAACCTATATGTAGAGCTTGAGCGTAATTAAATTTAGGTTTGGGCAACTCAATCCTAATCAGGCAACCTTTGATCCTAAGCGATAGAACAATTCCCTGTAGTAGAAATGATACGAAAGCATCTAGCGTATAAACATAGACTTTGGAATACGACTAGTGGATTGCCGATACGCATAAGTTAAGACTAAGTACTAGTTATATTAAGGATTGTAAAGGACTGATTTTGCTAAGATAATTGAAATCTAGACATAGTTAGTTGTCTTGATTTGGTTGAGTAAGATCTCATTCCTTTGTTGGATTCCCTTGATACTTACAGGTATCCTTAATAACTCTTGGGAAGGTTGTTTCGATTTAGAGACTATTCATGCATAGAGAAACTTGTCTATCCTTCGGATTGAACTTAGATCAAACCAGCATGCCCCTTAAAATTGCCCTCCTAAGGACTTAGTACAATCGGGAACACGGAGTAAAGGAACTGTATATAAGCAAAGTATTCGCAGTTTGAATCGAATACTCAATCCTAGTAGTTACCAATGAAATCTATGCTCTGATCAAGCAGAAGATTGGGATCGACTAGGATTAAGAACAGATACGGAAAATTTTTTGTCCAAGCTAGGCGGAAAGTCTATGTATCCGGCTCAGACCCACTACACAACTTTTCTTCTGTGTTGGCCCAACCACCTACAACCAAAAGTTTATTACTTTGTCTTTGAGAAGTGTTAAGAACCTATAGCCGATAGAAATTTTTCTTTTTAAGTTCAAGAAATGTCTTAATGGGCAATAGATAGTTAAGAATTAGGTCCCAAATGACAGACTATTCTGGCATACATATTGTGCTTATGAACTTAGAAGATAGTTTTCCCGTCAACCTGCTTTGTCCAACTTCCATATGTACTAATAACGCATAGATCCTATTATGGTATTAAAAAGGGTAAGTCAGGACCGTAGTAAGAGTCCTTATTGGGTAGAACTAGGCATCTTGCCACCAACTCACACCTACCCCTGAACTCAACCACAACAGAGATTAGGCTCATTTCTACAACCATAGGTACCAACGCTATAGTACACATCATCGACGAAAGGAAGACCAATGGATTGAGAGGTTGTTTCCCATTTCATGTCAAGGATAGGTCCTAAATTACACCTCGTTCTGACATATGGATCGAGACATAGATTCTTGAGCCTTGTGTAGAAATAATTTTTAAGGGGGATAGAGCATTATGAGCCCCATCTAGTTAGGTCGGTTTATGCATCTCTTGGATCAGGATGGCGCACCGGAAGCATGGTGGACCCCTACCCCACTAGCCCAAGATCGAAGGAAATTGATTTAGGTTATACATAAGGTTAGTTCAGTAAATAAGATTTGAATTTTTCTTAGAATGTTAATATTGAAGTCTTTATAGGGAAATAATTAGGCCTAACAGTGGGAGTGAGTGAAGGTTAGTGTATCTATAAACCTACTCGTTAAATATGAACATAATAGAAGCCTTGGCCAACTCTATACGATTAGAAATCCTTTTAGGATGATCTATTAGGGTGCATATTAACCCCTACCTTGGACATAGATTCAGACGAGGACTCCCTTAGACCAAGACCTAAAGAGAAATCTTATAAATAGGAAATTGAAACCTTTCAGTGATGGGCATTCCCTAAGCTTTGGAGTAATCGGATTATATGAACTTACTGAAATATACAATGGCGAAGCATTCGCGGCTTGACCCAATTCTCAATCCTGAAAAACTATCAGTGGACTCACTGCTTTGACCGAGAAGAAGACCCGGATCTACCAAGACTAGGAAGGGATACGATGAGCCTTCTACCCTGGTCAGGTAGATGATCAATGTATCGGGATCAAGCCCACTACAACCGTCTCTCCATACTAGTCAACCACTGAAAACATATATCTTACTCTAAGTAGATGGGACTCATCGTCAAGACTCCAAATAGATAAAGAAATCAATTGTAGCCAACCATCAGGGTATAAGCAAGAGATAAAGAGGGAGTTTTTAAGGAGGATAGACAAGATGCGCCAGACTAGCATAGATAGTATACATCCTACCACGCATACAAATATGAAATCAGTACAGTCTAGGAAAAAGGAATAATAGAATTTATAGTCATTACCCTTAGCCAATTTCGGGGACAATTATTTTTAAGGGGGGTAGATTATAACACCCTAAATTTTTGCCAACCTGGAGTTAGACTTCCTTAGGCAATGGGTCAACCATAACACCTTGGTAACTTCTTATAACTCAATTCCAAAGCCAAAGAAATCATTTAGGACTAAATTCTTTATAAATTTAACGTGAATTAACTAGCGCTACACTAGATTTCTAGTAAAATTAATACCAACCACTTTAAATACGATTTGTAAGACCCAAAACCTATAGAATTGTTAACACTATGTTACCCTAAAATTTAGGATCAAACTCTAAACCCAGTTACTCCTGGGAATACTTTATAACTTTGTATTGGATTTATACCGCACGTCGAAAGTCTGATAGCGATGTACTTAGACCAGTATGACCTCCTAGTTAGACTTGACTATCTCCTCAAAAATCAAGGTCAAACGATGTCCTGAGACCATTTCCTTGAGTCTGGAGTGAAGAGAGTGAGAAAACGAAAATTTTTAAGAAATTAAATATAGTTTTAAGTAATCTGTAACATGTCGCTTGCGTGATGTTTCTAAGCATTCTGACTGTTAGATTTCAACCCAAATTTACCCTCGGATCAGGAAAGGTGGCCCATACATGTCAAAGTACTTGTAGTCCTGATCGAATTTTGGTAACCGTTGAATTGAAGTTGATCCACCACGGTTGATCTGGAAACCCGACCAGACTTAAAACTTAGCTTGACCTAGATCCTATATTAGAGAGCTTAAGTCCGACTACATTTAGTAACAGGACCTCCACAAGTGCTCCGTTGGATCGGAACAAGCCCAATTTGGTTATAACTGAAGTATACCATGACTTTGGGGCCATTTTCATCAATTTAGAGCCTATATAAGAGGCTTAAACCCCCTCTCTCATATCTCATACGAATTTCCTAAACATAAGGGAGAGAGAAAAAAGAAAGAGAAGGAAAGAGAGAGAGAAGGTGAGTGAAGGTGTGGGAGTTATTCTTGAGAATCGCTTCTGTTATTCTACTTGTTTATTCATCACATCTGTGTCGCTACTATAACGATTCTGACTTCGTTCTTAGGTAAGAAGACCTAACCCTAATCTGTTATAAGGTTCTAAATGTTCCAAGTAGTAAAATAGCTAACTCCACACATATTATAGGTTGACATTTCATCGTTGATTAGAGTCTCTGTCGAGTTCGTTACGATTCTACAGCATAAGGTGTGTACTATAGATGTTTAGGTTATCATTTCTCAAAGCTTTCAATGTCGGCTAATGGTAGATTACTGACATGGATGCTATTTCACATATAGAACATGCTATCCATTTTCCGTTTCGGTTAAATACGAAGAATATGGAATTTTGTGTATTCTATGTATTCGTAAAAAATACTGTATACGTATAAAATCTGAAATTATGTTTGCCATGATTAACTGTCGTATGTATATGCTAGTTATATGTGTGACGACTCCTTGGCAAAAGGGTTCGCCCTAATACATGTCTTGGTCAACATATGCTATGTATGTTAGTATGTGTAGTCTAAGTGTTTGTGATAATGACCAAATGAGTATAGAAACTGCATTCGTGCTTGCCACGACTAACTGTCGTAGATATATGATTATTGTTTAGGAAACAACCCTTTGACGAAAGGATTTGCCCTAATATATATGTTACCTGATATATAACTTGTATGATGAATTGTGTAGGCTAAGTGTTGATAAAAATGTCTGAATGAGTTGCAGTTAGCAAGGTGTACCTGTATGCGGATTGAGACATGATTCTCAATCTCATTAGTAATGTGTATGATTTCCTCCATGTATGTCATATACTGATGACTGTTTGTTTGTGAATTGAATATGTGAGAATTCATGTTTACATTGCTTTTCAGAACATGCTCAAATGATAGCATAATTTGAATTATTGCTCCACTACTGCTTTGAGTATTTCATATGAATATTTGGTGTAATAGAATGTGGTTGGGGCTATTGTATAGTCCAGAAAATTAGTAATACGCATTGTGTTCGTGGCCGAGACCTATTCGCCACGTAGAACGTGTTTGATGAACTCGAGCCGTGCGTTGCTTGTTAACAGTGGTTAGGCCACACGATGTGCTTATGCACTTCATGTCAATCAACTCAACGGGCGCTCGTACTAGTCGAACTCTTCAAGTAACCCGATTAGCCCGATGTATGTTAACCATGTATGGACGCTACTGCTTGAATCTAAAGTACCAAACTTACCAGTGATATCCCTATCAACTGTGGTACCTAGATCTGCTAAGACTCATGAGTCGGGCATGGTGGTATGGGACACCGTGGTCGAGCTGTCGGCCTACGCTGGGGCCACGAGCCTCCCCGTAGTGACCAGTGAGTAACTCAGACTCGTGAGCCGAATACGGTAGTATGGGACACTGTATTCAAGTTTTCGGCCTTCACTGATTTGGTGATGGGGGAGTGGTGTAACGATTGCGTGTTACAGCCCTGATAGCCCTTGTAGTGACCTCGAGTGTACTCTGAGTCTACGTGAAGGCGACAACCCTTCCGTATCAACAAGAGTACAAACTATGCCTATATTGATTTGGTGATGGGGGAGTGGTGTAACGATTCCGTGTAACAGCCCTGACAGCCCTTACAGCGACCTAGAACCACACTTCATATGAGATATACTAGGATTGACGACCCTAGACTGGATCATTGTTGGGAAATGATATAAGGGAGGCACTTTAGCTTTCCAATCCTGCTGTATGAAAAGGATTAATAACAACTAGGTAATCATGTTCATATCACACTACATGTTCCTGGAAGATGTGGAGCACTGAGGGATGAAAGCATGCCACGAATGTGAGATGGTGTCGCATGAGGGAGTATTTAGGTAATGTCATGCATCATTATTGCATCTCATCCTTGCATTAACAAGAGTATCTAGGAATGTTGATTGTACTGCTTTATCATTACCACTTGACTGATTTGATAACATGTTAATCTTTACTCTATCATTCCACTGAGTTAGCTACTCACTCTCACGTTACGGGATGATGTTGTACACACCAACCAGACCCTTTCTTAGTTTCAGGTGAGGGCGATTCTTGTGAACTGGAGTCAGACTTTTCTTTATGATGATGAGGAGGATTTCTCCTATATGCAGGTTCTGATCGACGGGGTTACAGGGTTACTGATTAGATGTCATTACACTTGTTATCTTGCGCTTTTAAAATACCCATGTATATTCTTTTTGTTCATTTTTGAAGTATATATGTATATAGTTAACCTGGTAACATGTTCACACTCCGGAGACTTATAATAAATTATACATTTTATATATTTATCACAGTCTTTCGCTTGTAAAATTTAACTGTCTCTGGAGTATGATATGTTGTTTTGGCTTAATCCACTTTATGTTTTAGGCACTAACACAGCCGACATTCATCCATCATTGAAAATGTTGCATAAGTGATGTTCTGGAACTCGGGAGTGGAGTTTATGCTCGACCCCCGATTTGCAGGGCGTTACAGGTAGGCATTAGTATACTACTGACAGGCGAGTAGTGAGGTCTTTTCTACACGTTGGGCCGTAGCCCACTTAGAGTGTACTAGACCCCGGAGATGATCCTAGAGATGTACAGTGCTGATATGTGGACTTATTGAGTAGGAGTTGTATACTCATTCATTCATTCACTATTCACTCAGGCTGATGGTGTGCAACTATTTATTACGTGTACCTTCGCAATGGTCAAGATTTCGGTTGGGGCACGTAACTAACCTGAGATTAGGAGTTTATCACATTGAATCTGACTATCTAAATTTAGGTATGGGACTGGTTTGGATAGAAGTCCCTTATAATGGACCCCATAGTCTGTGATACTACATACTATCATCCCTAATTCACTCCAGCTTGTTCATTTCATTTGCATCTCATATTGTACTACATCCACAGCATTTAGCATTTTGGGTTGCTATGTTTCTGCACTTATATGACCTAGATGGACTTAGTAGGATTTATATATTGTATTGTACCCTCACCATCTGATATTTGGCTCTCTTTGACTCCTCATTTGCATAAATGATTTATATTGCTTACTCTAATACTAGATGACTCAGGAACTTGTCAGTATTTCTACTTACTCTGATATTGTATGCCTTATGGACTTATCGACATCTCCATTTACTTTGATATTACATTCTAAGCATGCATATTTTGGTCACACACTTTCACCACCCACTAAGCTTTCTATAAGCTTATGCATGATAGATGCGTGCAGGTGGTGGTAGGTTTCAGCAGCGTGGAGCTTGGAGCATGCAGTGGACCTCTGGAGCTTTGATTTTTGATATATGTATTTTCCTTTCAGCATTATATTCAAATGATTATATTAGTGGATATGTGATGATGATGTTGCCTTTGTGATTTGGGTAAACTTGTAGTTATGCTTCTTACAAGAAAAATATACATTGGAAAGTCCTCCTTATAGGATCCCCAGATCAGAATCTAGTGTATAAATGTTAAAAGCTGAGAATGGGGTACTACGGAGGATGTTGGCACCAGATTTGGTGAACGTGATTCTTGTGAGTCCGATCTTCGGGTATGGGGCATGACAGAAGTTAATATCAAAGCATAACTTAGGAATACCTGAGGATAACATCACTTATCGGTTGATAGCTACACTTCACTGTATGATTGTTGAGAATTTAGAATGGTTACATCCCCAAGATTGAATAACTTAGAGATTTTCTGACATAGCTCCCTACTGTTGAGATTGCGAGGCTACATAATATTTCAGTTTCGATCATCTCTGATCCGGGGTTTGAGGTTCAATAGGATCACCATAGTGTTGATAATACATTTTGGGAGGGCGAGGTTGAGATTAGAGAGCCTTATCTTCTTCCTTTTATATATTGATTAAGCCTTGATATATATACTTCATGATGTTCCCTCTTCCTTTGTCTGTTCTGTAATTTTTTAGGAAGAAATTTTTATTAGGTGGGGAGAGATGTATGACCCGTATCCTAGCTCGTACCATTCCATAGTCTGTTATCAGTGTTTACAAGTGATCATAAGTCATGTCTCGTATATCATAGTCAGCATAACTTGAAACTTGTATCCTTGCAACAGCATCATCACCACGGTTCCGACGCCGCGTATCGTGCACCGAGGTGATACCCAAGCCAAGAGATGTGGACCCACGTTCAGTTCGAGGAAAACACCTCGTGTTATAAATTTCGAGAGAATCTCTATGACATGTCCTATCAATCACATCAATCATAAGTTAAGTACATCCCATCACAAGCCATCACTCACCCTTAACTTTCCTTACCCAAAGTCAAAGCAACTCATGCTTAACCTTCCCTTTTTACCAACAAATCAAGAGAGCCCATACCTTCCATCCCATCTCCCTTACATCTCCTCTCTCTCTCTCTCTCTCTCTCTCTCTCTCTCTCTCTCTCTCACACACACACACACACACACACACACAATTCTCATTTCATTTAAAGCAAATCCCCATGGGAGGTGGACGTCTAAGCTCTCCATGAGAAGAGCAAGTGTGGCCCACCTTCCAACGACCTAATTCCACACTCCAAGCTTCATCTAGACTATTGAAATGCATCTCATGGAGCTCTAAGTAGCATCGGTGGAAGAAAGAGTCCAAGATCTAAAGGTGGGTGTATTTTATGATGTGATTTGTGAGGTTTTAATGATTTGAGGGCCCACATATGGTGGGACCCATCATGATGTATGCATTGTATAAAGGGGCCCATAGCAGCATGGTCCCTTCGCTACTCTCTCTCTCTCTCTCTCTCTCTCTATCTCTCTCTCTCTCCTTCCTTGTTGATGTGGCGGGATCTCCTCAGATAACCACCATAATGAGATTTTCTAGCAAATCTCAAAAGAAAACCAAAAAGAATAGAAGATTTACACAAATGTAAAATACCTGACTTTCTCCTTATGTAGCAGCCCAGTAGAACCAATCGGAGTAGATGATTAAATGTAAAAGACCAAAAGTCCAATACTCACTTTAAAATGGTTCTAGGTTCTAATTAATTTTAAATTAAACCAGTTGGGCTTAGCTCTATTTGATTTTAATTCCAAGAAGAAGGAATATCACAATTCCTCTTTTCAATTAAGACTAGAATGTAGAAACAAAATTAAATTAATAAAGCTAACAAAAGAGAATATTAAATGAGCACAATGTAGCTTAAAATAAACACAAACTTATCTCAGAGTGATCCCTTGATTTTACTTGAATTTTTATTATTAAACTCTGAAATTTATCGTCTATTTATAGCTGCAAAAATCACACCTTCAACTGGTCTAGTGGACACTATGACTGGTCATAAGAGAACGAATTTTTGAAATTTTTATTACAATCAGATAAAACCAAGTCACGACTGGTCATAGGGTGTCTACAATTGGTCGTAGGCCATCTATGACTGGTCGTAAGACCACCAGATTAGTTGCTGGATTTTGAGTCATAAAATTAGGACTGGTCGTAGGACGAGTCGACACTGTTCACATGACCAGTTGAGCAGAGTCCAGGACTGGTCATGGACGAACAAAATTTTTTAAAAAATTGTAACAAACTAAGTACTGGTCTAGGAATCTCTTGGACTAGTCGTGGCAGTGCTAGGACTAGACGAATACTAGACTCCATATTATCAATCAATCCACACATATTCCACTACAAGTACTCCCCCTTTCCATACTACTCCCCCTTTACTAAGTAATCTATCTAGGAATCTCTCCCTCGCTCCATACTACTCGACTAAGTACTCCCCCTTTCCATACTACTCCCCCTTTCTTTACTAAGTACTCCCCCTTTCCATACTACTCCCCCTAAAGGGTGGAGCGAGGGAGAGATTCCTAGATAGATTACAACAAACTAAGTACTGGTCAAACTGCAAACCGGCGATGCCGGCCACATGGGGCGTGGTCCCCCTATCCCCTAAGTCTCAAAAATATGTGTGGCCCACCTTAGATCATTGTGGATTAGCGTGGGTGAGCCCACGACTCCGTTCGAGATTTCGGGGCCATTTTGCAAACCAGAATGAATTTCTGCGGCGTATAGCATATGATTTTGGGGTACGAGACGCTAACTATCCAACTAACCTATCTATTTTGTTAGATTCCAAAAGGTTAAGGGTCGAAACCCATTTTTCCCATTTATTTACTATTCATAGTAATTTTTAGCTTCGGTATTGTTCTTCATCGTTAATACCCTAGGATTGGTGTTCTTTACTATGTAAACTTGAGGAGTCGTGTTTAATATGAAAGTACTAGGAGAAATTTGAAGAATGAGGTGAGTTTTGAAGGAAATGGATTGAAAAGCGATTTCTTTGGCTTTGGGATTGAGCTCTGAAAGTGATAAGGTTGACCAATAGCCTAAGGACATCTAACCCCAGGTTGGCAAAAATCTGGGGTGTTACATGTAATTCCATAGGTTTTTAGGTAGTGCTCCACAAATCAATGTAAGTAATTCACAATGCGCGTTACATCACTTTTGGGATTAGATGTTGCAAATAGTCACTCCATGAACAAATCGTGTCATGTAATTTATCTAACTCATGTGTTGTGCCACCTCGAGGTCTTCACGTAAATCCATAGTAGTGTTGGACATGCCGGCGAATATCCATAGTTATGGGACGCGGGTCGAGTTGGGTTTTCTATAAATCGTATTTCACATTGTGATGATCACTACATATGATTATCTGCACATACTTTGCTAGGCATGCTTCTCATGTAGGTTATTTATGTATGCTGATACTCCGTGTAGTAGTGGAATACGAGACGTTTCAGAACCTTTATATTACTTTTATGAATCTCTTGAATTATTATTAACATTGAAGGATAACCATCATATGAGTAGGGCGTTGACCCTCTCCAACCGTATAGATGATGTAGGTGATGCAGAGATTGAAGATCTAGAGGACTATCTCCCTCTGGAAGATTATACTGAAAGAATAAGAAGATAGTTTCATGATTTAATTTTATATTTTCGCTGCAAACTCGAGAAAGTAATAAACTCTTATTAAGAGGGCATTTGATTATTTACTAAATTTTTTTACTCTGATGAAATAATCAATACAGTCGATTTTATTCTCGTGAATGTTACCTTCATGAATGTATCTAGATATGATTTAAATGAAAAATAATAATAAGGTGTGATTTTTAAGTCATCCAATTTATACATTATTAACACCTATTTTCTCGGGCACAAGCATAAACAATGGCTGTGACCTAACGCCACCTACATGCATCTATCGTGCATAAGCTTATAGAAAGCTTAAAGGGTGGTGAAGGTGTGTACACAAGATAAGTGCCAAGTAGTCAATACAATGTCTTAATTATACAATATTGGAATTACTGGTATGAATCATACGATATCAGAGTAAGCAAAAATACTACAAGTCCATAAAAATATCATCAATCTTATCCAAGTTATGCAATAAAAAGACATAACAAACTAATGTCATATACTGAGAAAGTAATGTAAATTGGGTATGTAATGCGAAAACATAATGAACCAAATATCAGATATCGAGGATGCAATACAATATATAATTCGGAAGAGCTACTAATACTATCAGCCTTATCAAGGTCATATAAATGCAGAAATATAGTAACTCAAAATGTTATATGTCATGGATGTAATGCGATATGAGGTGCGAATGGAATGACCATGCAGGAGTGTGAAGTCGGGATGATAGTACATGGTATCGCAGGCTATGGGGTCTATCACAAAGGACTTCTATCCAAAATATTCCCATACCTAAATTTGGATAGTCAGACTCAATGTGGCAAACTCCTGATCTCAAGTTAGTCATGCGCCCCAACCGAAATTCTGACCATTGCGAAGGTACACGTAATAAATAGTTGTGCACCACTAGCCCAAGTGGAGAGTGAATGAATGAATGTGTAACGCCCTGGAAAAATTCATACTTGGACTCGAGTACCAACTCGGTCAGAAATTGCGTAGGATTAATTCCTTTGAAAAATAAGTGTAAGTTAGCTAGCGCAACGCTAGAGTAGCTGGGAAATAGTCCCTGATCACTTTAAATACGTTCTACAAGACCCAAAGCGAGTAAAACCAATGACGCTATAATACTCTAAAACCTCGGATCAAACTCTAAACCGGTTTGTTCTCAGGACCTCTTTGAAACTTTGTATTAGATCTAGACCGCACGTCGAAAGTCCGATACCTACAATCTTAGACCGTTATAACCGCCTAGCTGGACTTGACAATCATTTCAAAAATCAAGTCCAACCGACATTCAGAGGCTATTTCATTGAGTCTGGAGTGAAGAGAGTAAGAATAGGGTTAGATTTGGAATTTGAAATTCAAATTTGGCACACGACTTGGCGCGTTATTATTAAGCATTCTGACCGTCAGAATTCAGCCAAATTACACCCTCGGATCAGGAAAATTTTTTATTTCATATCATGAGACTTGTAGACCTGATCTATGTGCAATGACCGCTGAACTGAAACTGGACCGCCACGTGCGATCTACGAACACTACTGGTCTGAAAATGGGATGTGAGTGACATCCGACGTGCATGAACTTAAATCTGTTCACGTTCGGCCAGGGGACCTCCAGAAATGTCTTTTTGGACTGAAACAGCCCCATTTTGGTTAGGCATCAAGTAAACATTGTTTCCAAGCCTGTTTTAGGCATGTTTTAGGTTATAAAAGGGGCCTAAACCCTCACTTCTCTCACCCATCCAAATTTTTTAGAAACCCTAGCTGGTGTGAGAGAAAAGTGAGAGATTGTGAGAGAGAGTGGGAGAGAATTTCCTACTGCTTGCACTACTTGTTGCACGTGCTTAAGCAACGCGTCTTAATCACTTTCTCGGCGATTTCGCCGCGTTTCTATGTAAGAAAAGACCCCAAACACTTGATGATTTAAGGTTCCGTCGGTCCCTTAGCATGGTAGCTTATACATCTTGTGAAATAGGTTGCCTGTTCGCCGTAGACGAAGCGTACACGCTCCGTTCGAATTAATACACTTCTAGGATAAAAGGTGCGGATTCTAGATGCTTTGATTGACTGTTTTCAACGCTTTCAATGTCGTTTAATAGTAGATTATCGACGACAACGCCGTTTGACATGTACGACATGCTGTCCGTTTCCTGTTTCGTAAGCAGACGAAAAATATGAGATTTAGGGCATTTTAGTTATTTGTAGGAAATACTATTTTCATCCACATTTTGCTGATATGATTGACATGGCTTCTTGTCGCATTAGGATATTAGGAATGCGTGCATAATCAGTTTGGCAAAGAGATTCGTCTAAATGCGCACTTTGAGTCGACATACTATATGTAGACTTAAGTGTGTAGTTTAAGTGTTTGTATAAATATTTGTATTAGTATGTATTGAATTAAATGGTGTTATGAATTAGTTTGAGATTGAATTCTCAAATAATATGCTGATGTAAATGATTTCCTACATGTTGGCTATATGCATGATTTCATTATATGTATGAAATGCATGTGTTAGGTGATTTACTTAAGTTGTATGTTATAACATGTGTTAACATGCTCACATTGTTGTATTTCATTTCCATTACTATGATTACTGATGCAAATTCATAAATGTTTGGGACTATACCTAGTCCAGGTAGTCGGCAACCGAGTAAATTCGTGGTTGGCTTATCTTTGCCACGAATGACGCGTCGATGAACGCGAGTCGTGTTTTGGAGTTGGCGGCAGTGGTTAGGCCACACGAGGTGTTTTATGTACTTCATGTCATTCGACTTGAGATGCGATCGTGCTAGTCGAGCCCGTCAAGTAACCCGACTAGCCATTGTATGTTCACCTTGTATGAGTCATAACTACTTGAACCTAGGGTACTGAACTTACCACTGTAAACCCTATTAACCATGGTACCTTGATCCATAAAGACTCATGAGCTGGGCATGGTGGTATGGGACACCGTGGTCGAGCTGTCGGCCTACGCTGGGGCTACAAACCTCCCTGTAGTGACCAGTGAGCAACTTAGACTCGTGAGAAGATTATGGTGGTATGGGACATTATATTCTTGCTGTCGGCCTACATTGATAAGGTGATGGGGGAGCGGTGCAACGAGTGTGAGCAACAGCCCTGACAGCCCTTTGTAGTGACGTCGAGCGTATTCTGAGTCTACGGGAGGCGACGACCCTTCCGTGGCGACAAGAGTACAAGTAGGCCTGTATTGATAAGGTGATGGGGGAGCGGTGCAACGAGTGCGAGCAACAGCCCTGGAAGCCCTTGCAGCGACCTACAAAATATACATCGTATGAGATTACTAGGAGTGACGAACCTAGACAGGATCTGTGTTGGGATTGATATAAGGGAAGTACCTTAGTTTCCCAATCCTGCTGTTTGAATGGACTAATAATAACTCGGTAATCATATCACCATCACATTGCATGTGCCTGAAAGATGCGGAGTACTGTGGGATGAAAGCATGTCGCGGGCGTAAGATGGTGCCGTATGAGGGAGATCATCGGTGAGGGCATCCATCATGTCACGTCATATTGCATTAACAACAGTATTAGGAATGTTTGATTTACTGCTTTACTATTATCGCATGATTGATTTGAGAACATGCTAATCTTTGCTCTATTATTCCACTGAGTTAGCTACTCACTCGTGTTTGCAACACCTACCAAACCCTGTCTTAGATGCAGGTGAGGCAGCGATTCAGGATGCAGAGCCGGATTATGATGAGGACCAGGACGAGTTCTCATATATGCAGTACCACGACGGCTTTGCTTAGGTGGCCTGGATTGACGGGACTTCTCAGTGGGACTATTTTTGACATTTTGGTTCTGTTTATTTACATGTATATGAGACTCAGAGATGTATTCATACTTTGGAGACAGTTGAGATCTATTTTGTTTTCCATATAGTGATATGTATATCCTTTAGTCTTTTGCTTGCTTTTATCACTGAATCTGGAGTATGAATTGCAGTTTTGGTATAATTTTACTCATGTGAATTATTTAACTCAGAAAACATTGAATTATAATCATTTTTGTTGCATAAGTGACGGTCTGGAACTCGGGAGTTGGGTTTATACACGACCCCCGATTTTCAGGGTGTTACAGAATGAGTATGCAACTCTTGCTCAATAAGTCAACATATCAATACGGTTCCTCTCTAGGATTATCACCAGGGTCTAGTACACTCTATATGCAAATCGCCGCCTACTGACGTATGACCATGCAAGTGGAAGAGACCTCACTATCCGCTTGGCCAGTAGTCAGCTAATATTTACCTGACACATCAATAGCAGAGCCATTCATGAGCTAGTCAAACTCAGCCTAGTTATGCCCTCTACCCTCATGCGGTTAAGGCCACACTCCCTTCCAACCAACCACAACACAGTGGCAGACACGACCTACTAGTATACGGCCCTCATGCGCTCATATATTCACTTGGTCTTGACGTTGGGGCATCTCCTGTCCTAGAGGTTTAGGGATATTGACCCAGGGCTATCTATAGTAGCCTGATATTAATAACAGATTTCATGTGTCCCTTCTGGCCATCCACGATATGCCTGTGGAGGCTACGGCCCTGATGTCATTAGTGTACACAGTAATCACAACACACAATGTAATATACATGAGTCATACAGTCTAATCATGCATCAATCCTGCGCATACCGTGCACTCATGTGACATAATCTCCGCCTATCAAGGAGTCTCATAACAACCGGCATTATGGCATATGCAATGGTCAATCATTTCTCCTAACAAACATGCAGATGATGCGTATGGGCATGTATCATGATGCTATGTTGTCACATACTCATAATCGGTATCAGTAACCGTCATCGACAATCAACATCAACAATGTGTACATTTAACCAACATTGCACCAAAGGAATGCCCCATATAAAGCCTAACATACAGTGGACCCATGACCTCACACAAGGACCAAATATATAACACCATGGGCCTCACTCAAGAGCTTAATACATATCACGATGGGCCTCTCATACGGGCCTAATATATATCACGATGGGCTCCATCGCATGGCCCTCAATTGCACCACAATGGGCCTCATCACATAGCCCTCATATACATCACATTGGGCCTTAAACACGTGTTAAATACACATCACAATGGGCATCAGATACGAGGCGCATATACATCACATTGGGCCTCAAACATGGGCTGAATTCACATCACAGTGGGCCTCAAACACGGGCTTCATATACATCACATTGGGCCTCGATATCCAACCTCAACAATTGGAATCGAAATCAGCTTCAACGATTGGCCTCGACAATCGAAATCGGCCTTGATAATCGGAATCGGAATCGGTCTCAACAATCGGCCTCGACAATAGAAAACGGACTTGATGATCGGAATCGGAATCGGCCTCAATAATCTGCCTCGATAATCGGAATCAGAATCGGCCTTAATAATGGGCCTCGATAATCGAATCGGCCTCGATAAATTGGAATCAGCCTCGTATTTGGTCTCAACAATTGGAATCAGCTTCAATACTCAGCCTAGACAATCAGAATCAGCCTCGATGATTGAAATTGGCCTATACAATTGGCCTCGATAAATTACAATCGGCCTCAATACTCGGCCTCGACAATCGAAATCGGCCTCGATAAATTATAATCGGCCTCAATACTCGGCCTCGACAATCGAAATCGGCCTTGACTATCGGAATCAGCCTATACAATTATCCTCGATAAATGAAAATCAGCCTCGATATTTAACCTCAACAATTGGAATCATCCTCAACGATCGGAATCGGCCTATACAATCGGCCTCAACATATCAGAATCGGCCTTGATACTCATCCTGAACAACCGAAATCGGCCTCGACGATCGGAATCGGTTTCGACAAATCAGAATTGGCCTCGACAAATCAAAATCATCCTCAATACTCAGCCTCAACAATCGAAATCGACAAGAATGAGCCTAATAAGGCGGAAGGGAAGGTCACAATGTGGATATCCAACCATCATTGGCCATCAATGTGGACATTCAACTAACATCGCTCCTAAGCAGTGGCCCACATAGAGCCAAACATAAAGTGGGCCCATGGCCTCACATAAAGGCCTAATATACATCTCAATAGGCTACATACACATCACTATGGGCCACATCACTCATGGGCCTCATTAAATGGGCCACAAAACTTGCGATGTATATGTATGATGAACTCATACCTCAGGGCATGGCCCCACATATGGGGTGAGTCTCACTGTCAATGGATGGTGGAGATAAATTAAATATATAAATCAAGGTGGTCCCATAAGGCTCTGGTCAAGCTACTATTTGTGATATCCCTTCATCCAGATCTGTTTGGGTGGCCTGTCCGCTGGACACCATTGAGGTGGCCCCATAGATGGGATGGCATGGATCATACATCACAGTGGGGTCCACAATGCATGAGAGAGAGAAAGAGAGAGAGAGAGAGGAATGGTGAGATGGAGGGACCTCGCTACTATGGGCCCCTCTCATATACAATGCATACATCAAGTGGGACCCACAACAAGTGGGCCCTTAAATCACAAAAAGACAAATACATGATCACCCACCTATAATCTTCTCCTCCTTCTGCCAAAGCATCCTAGAGCTCCAATGGACGAACTTCAATGGTTGAGATGAACTTTGGATGGTGAGATTGGGTGGTAGGAAGGTGGGCCACACTAGCTCTCTCCTATAGAAGCCATGGACGTTGAACACTCATGGGTGTTGTTTGAAAATGGAGAGTGAGAATGAGAGAGAGAGAGAGAGGGGTGATAGGAGAGGAGTGATGGGAGAGAGGGATGGATGGGTGTACTTGTGTAAGGGAGAGAGTTGACTTTTAAGGGTTACTTTTGTACTTGGGGATGGGATAGAGTAATAGGTGTACTTTGACAAGTGAAGTGATTGATGTGATGGATTCTCTTGGGATTGCAACGCATATCATTTTTTCTCGAACTGAACGCGGGCCCACATCTCTTGGTCCAGGTATCGCCTCAGCATGTGAGACGTGGCATAGGGTACAAGTTTCGAGTTGAGTCGACTCTAGAATACGGGATACGACTCACGATCACGCGCAAACGCCGGTTACATATTGCGGGTTATCAAAATTTGACTGGGAGGACTGCAAAGACATATGGAAAGGTACAGACTAGGATACGGGTCTTACAACTCTCCCCTCCTAATAAAAATGTCATCCTCGAAATTTATAGAACATACAAGGGAAGAGGAAACATCATTATGTATATAAGTAAAGGCACAATCAATCTAACAAAGGATTAAGATAACGCTCTCTAATCTCAACCTCGCCCTCCCAAGATGCATCATCAACACTATGGTGACCCTACTAATCTTCAAGATCCAGATCAGAAATGATCGTAAATGGAATACTATGCAGCCTCATAATTTCAATGGTAGGGAACTATATCAGAAAATCTATAAGTTATTCGAATTCGAGGGTCTAACCATTCTAGGTTCTCCCCAATCATAAAGTTCAGGGTAACTATTAGCAGATATGTGATGCTATCTTCAGGTATTCCCATGTTATGCTCTTATACCAACTTCTGTCACGCCCCAAATCCAGAAATTGGATACATAGGAATCCCGAACACCGAATCCGGTGCTGACAGCTTCCGTAGTATCCCATTCTCGGTTCCTAGCATCCATACGCCAGATTCTGATCTTGAAATCCTACATGGAGGATTTTTCAATGTACATTTAACTCATAATAAACATAACCACAAGTATACCCAAATCGCAAAGGCAACATCATCATCATATATCCACTAATATAAACATTTGAATACAATGTTGAAAGGAAAATACATATGTCAAAAATCAAATCTCCAAACGTCAGCTACACGCTTCAAGCTCAACGCTGTTGTGACCTAATGCCACTTGTATGCATCTATCGTGCATAAGCTTATAGAAAGCTTAGAGGGTGGTGAAAGTGTGTGCACAAGATAAGTGTCAAGTATTCAATACAATGTCTTAATTATACAATATTAGAATTACTGGCATGAATCATACGATATCAGAGTAAACGGAAATACTGTAAGTCCATAAAAATATCATCAATCTCATCCAGGATATGCGATGAAAAGATATAGAAAACCAATGTCATATACTGAGAAATTAATGTAAATTGGCTATGTAATGGGGAAACATAATGAACCAGATATCAGATATCGAGGATGTAATACAATATGCAATTTGAAAGAGCTATTAATACCATCAGCCTTATCAAGTTCATATAAATGCATGAATATAACAACTCAATGCTATATGATGTGGATGTAATGCGATATGCGGTGCGAATGGAATGACCATGTTGGAGCGTGAAGTCAGGATGATAGTATATGGTATAGCAACCTATGGGGTCTATCACAATGGACTTCTATCCAAACCAATCCCATACCTAAATTTGGATAGTTAAACTCAATGTGGTAAACTTCTGATCTCAGGTTAGTTATACGCCCCAATCAAAATTCTTATCATTGCGAAGGTACACGTAACAAATAGTCGTGCACCACCTACCTGAGTGGATAGTGAATGAATGAATAAATAAGTATGCAACTCCTGATCAATAAGTTCACATATCAGTACGGTTCCTCTTTGGGACTATCACCGAGGTCTACTACACTCTACATGCAAATCGCTGCCCACCAACTCGTGACCATGTAAGTGGAAGAGACCTCACTATCTACCTGGCCAGTGGTCAGCCAATATCTACTCGGCACGTCGATAGCGGACCCATTCACGAGCTAGTCAACCTTAACCTAGCTATGCCCCGTACCCTTGGGTGGGTAAGGCCACACCCCCTCCCAACGGACCATGACACAGTGGGAGATGCAACCTACTGGTATACGTCCCTCACGCACTCATATGACCACTCAGTCTCGACGTTGGGGCGTCTCTTTTCCTAAAGGTTTAGGGATTTTCACCCAGGGTCATCTATGGCAGCCCGATGTTAATGACATATTTTTGGTGTCCCATCTAGTCATCCACGGTATTCTTCTGGAGGATACGCCCTGATGTCACTAGGGCGTACAGTAATCACAATACATAATGTATGATGCATGAGTCATACAATCCAATCATGGATCAATCCTTCGCATACCGTGTGTTCATGTGAGACAATCTTCACCTATCAGGGAGTCTCATAACAACCGGTACTATAACATATGCAATGGTCAATAATATTTCATAAGGAACATGTAGATGATGCATATGGGCATGTATCATGATGCTATGCTGTCACATACTCATAATCGATATCAGTAACCATCATCGACAATGTCAACATTTAACTAACATTGCTCCCAAGGAATGACCCATATAGACCCTAACATATAGTGGACCCATGACCTCACACAAGGGCCAAATATACAACACCATGGGCCTCACTCAAAAGCTTAAAACACATCATGATGGGCCTCTCATATCGGCCTAATATATATCATGATGGGCTCCATCGTATAGCCCTCAAATACACCACAATGAGCCTCATCACATAGCCCTCATATACATCACATTGGGCCTTAAACACGGGCTGAATACACATCTCAATGGGCCTCAAATATGGGGTGTATATACATCAATTAGGCCTCAAACACGGGCTGAATGCGCATCACAATGAGCCTCAAACACGGACTGCATATACATCACATAAGGCCTCGACAATCGGCCTCAATATCCGACCTCGACAATCGAAATTGGAATCGGCCTCAACAATCATCCTCGACAATCAGAATTGGGCTCGATAATCGAAATCCGAATAGGTCTCAATAATCGACCCGATAATTGGAATCGGCCTCTACGATTAGAATCGAAATCGGCCTCAACAATCAGCATCGACAATCGAAATCAGCCTTGATAAATCGGAATCGGCCTCGATACTCGGTCTCGACAATTGGAATTACCCTATACAATTAGCCTTAACAATCGAAATCGACCTTGATACTCGTCCTCGATGATTGGAATTGGCCTATATAATCGGCATCGACAAATCAGAATCGGCCTCAATACTCGACCTCGGCAATTGAAATTGGCCTCAACGATCGGAATCGACTTATACAATTGTCCTTGCCAAATCGAAATTGACCTTGATACTTAGCCTCGACAATCAGAATCAGCCTCGACGATCGAAATCGGCCATATAATCAGCCTTGACAAATCAGAATCGGCCTCAACAATCAAAATTGTCCTCGACAATCAGAATCGGCCTATACAATCGGCCTCGATACTCGACCTTAACAATCAAAATCAATGAGAATGGGCCTAATAAGGCCTAAGGGAAGGTCACAATGTGGACATCCAACCATCGTTGCCCATCAATGTGGACATCCAACCATCATTGCCCATCAATGTGGACATTCAACCAACACCGCTCTCAAGCATTGGCCCACATAGAGCCAAACATAAAGTGGGCCCATGGCTTCACACAAAGGCCTAATATACATCGTAATGGGCCTCATACAAGGGCTACATACATATCACTATGGGCCACATCAAATGGACCTCGACCACATCACAATGGGTCTCACTCATAGGCCTCATATATGTCACATTGGGCCTCATCAAATCGGTCGTGATTACATCCAAGTGGGCCTTATCGGATGGGCCACCAATACATCAAGGTGGGCTGCATTTATGGACTGCACCAATGGGCCGCACCATCTATAAGTCAGCCGCATCAATGGGCCACAAATACATCTGGGTGGGCCCCATGGATGGGTCATAAATACATCAAGGTAGGGCCCACCATAACATATATTCTCCATCCAATCTGATCATAAGGTCACAAAAGACCTGGATTGAGAGGGAAAATAAATATCATATTGATCCATACTTCTCTGCACCCAAAAAGGGTTTCAATGGTAGACGTTCAATTCTCCACTATTTTCTACGGTGGTCCACTTAATATACAGCATGGATATAGAATAAATACATCAATGGTGAGTCCCACTATCCAGCCACAAGGACAGTGTAGATAATAAATGTATCACAATGAAGTCCACACTAATGGACGGTGTGGATCAAATCCACACATCATGGTGGGACACACATACAAATGGAAAGTTTGGAACAACATATACATCATGCTAAACACCCACCATCCAGACAATGGATAGCTGGGGTAAAACACATATCTCATGGTGGATACCCACACATGCACGGTATGGATCCAAAGTATACATCAGGGTGGTGTACCACCGTCTACATGGTGGATAGTGTGAATAAAATACATACATCACATGGGACTCACGTGCTGAGCAGGATGGATGCAGCACACATATTAGGGCAGGCCCCTGGATGGTGTGGATACAACACATCTTCAAGGTAGGGCCCACCATAATGTTATTTTCTATCTAATCTATTCATACAGTCACAAAGACTTGAATCCAGAGGAAAAACAAATATTATATTGATCTAGAACTTTGTACTACCAAAAGAATTTCAACGGTGAATGTTCAATCTATAAGCAATGTGGTCCACTTGATAATTAGATCTATCTTATTTTTAGTCTCAAGCCTTAAGGCAATATCACCAGATGGATGGACCGTTTGGATGTAACACATACATCACGTGGGACCCACAGAACCTGCTGATGTCATCACAGTTGTAGGTCCCACCATTTGGACTAACAGCGTGGATGACAAGGACCCACAGAACTTGTAAGACCCATATTCTAGACTTAACCATTTTGTATGCTTCTACGGCCCTTTCGACCGAATTCCAGTGACATGCGATCTATTATAGGCATTTTTGCACGATCTTGAGTCATCTCCAGTATATCAGAGTCGGCTCGACCCAAAACTTACACCCTTACGACTGCGCCGTCGCGGAAGTTCTGACGCCACGTCTCACGCGTTGAGGCGATATCCAGGCCAGGAGATGTGGGCTCGCGTTTAATTCAAGGAAAAATGCTACGCATTTGCAAACCCAAGAGAATGTCCCATCAATCACATCAATCACTTCACATGTCAAGTACAAGCAACCATAAGTCAACTCTCTCCACCCATACCTAGTCAACTACACCCATCACTCCATCACTCACTCACACCCATCATACCCATCTCCCTCTCTCTCTTACATCCCATCCTCTCTCTATCTCTCTCTCATTTTCAAACTCATTCTCCAAGTAACCATGGGAGGTGGACGTTCAAGCTCTCCATGAGAAAGAGCTAGGTGTGGCCCACCTTCTTACCATTCAATCCCACCCTCTAAAATCAATCTCAATAGTTGAAGTCCATCCATTAGAGCTCTATCATGCCTTGATGGAAGGAGGAGAAGATCATAGGTGAGTGATTTTTATGAATTGATTTTGTGATTTGAAGACCCACTTATGTTGGGACCCATCTTGATGTATGATTGGTATAAAAAAAGGGCCCATAGTGCCGGGGTCCCTCCAACGTACACTGTCTCTCTCTCTCTCTCTCTCTCTCTCTCTCTCTCTCTCTCTCTCTCTCTCTCTCTCTCTCTCTCTCCCATATTGAGGCCCACTTCAAAGAATGGATTAATTCCACACCGTCCGGCCATGTGAACGGCGGGAATTCCACCATGATGTATTATCTACACCGTCCAGTGGACGGGCCTGGATGCAGTGAAAGCACAAATATCAGCTTATTCAAAAGCTATGGGCCATGCTGACATGGACCCACCTGACGTGTGAATGATCTAGATATCTGGTGGACCACATGTGTGGACCCACCAGATAGATGTATTTCAAACCGTCCATCCGTGCACTGGACGGCCTGGACGCTGGACGTTCCTGTCGTGGTTGTGTAGTATATAATATAATACACACACACACACACACACACACACACACACACACACACACACACACACACACACACACATATATATATACACATATACACCACGTGGGACCCACCCACGTATGTTATTTCAGCCGTCCATCTGGACACTGGTGCGTGGGCTCCCCCTTATTCATGTGTTGTGTGTGCAAACCATCCCTCTGACGGTGCTGTATAGACTCACGTGATGTGTGTTATTTGCACCGTCCATCTGGACGGTGCTGTGCAGGCCCACCTTGATGACTTGTGTTTTATCCCACGCTGTTCATCTGTATATCCAAACCGTTGATCTCATTTGGCCAGCAGTTGTAGCTGTTGTGCATCCTCAGTAGGCTCGGTGGGCCACTGTGTTGTGTGTGTTTCATCACCTGTCGTCCATTTGGACGTTGCTGGATGGGTGTCCAGCAGCTATGCAGGAACCGTGATATCTATGCATCCAGCCATCCATCCAGTGCTAGACGTTGGACGCTGGTTTGATAATAATAATAATAATAATAATATATTATACAGATATATATTTGGTGGGCCCCACGTGGGACCCACCCACAGTGAAATAGATTGGGTGTTCCACCCACACCAGTAGCACATACTATTGTGATTGACAACAACAAGTTTTGTGGGACCCACCCTGCACGTGTGAGGGTGGGGACCACCTTGACGTTTGTGTTTTATCCAAACCGTCCATCTGTTGTTTGGACGGTGTAGATGTGGGGCCAGCTATGACGTATATTTTGATCCACACCATCCAAAATGTCTGGACGGTGCTGGACCACCTTTGGATGGTGTTATGGACCCCACCTCAATGTATGTTTCATATCCACACCGTCCAGAGTGTTTGGACAGTGCTAGACAATGTTTGGACTGTGTTGTCCAATGTTTGGATGGTGTTGATTTACATAAATAATGTTTGGATGGCACCGATTTACATGGATAATGTTTTGGATGGTACTGATTTACCTAGAAAATGTTTGGACAGTGTTTATCATCATTAGTGGGCCATGTGCTTTATAGAATGATAGTGTATAGTGATATACGTGATGCACCTGCCACTATTGAAATGATTTTAGATGTAATCCAAGCTCTTACCCACATCATAGTGGGAACCCACCGTGATATATATGTTATATATTCACACCGTCCATTCACGTGGCCCCCACATAATGTACATGTTGTATCTACTACGTCCATCCATTTTGACCTGGGCCACACCTTGATGTATTTATTGTATCCATATCATCCATCCCTGGACATGGGGCCCACCTTGACGATGTATCTGTCGCACCATCCAGCATGGGACAGTGGGTCTACTATGATGTACGTGTTTTATTAATACGACTCACTTGGTATATTTATGGCCCATGAGCTGCGGCCCATTATTATGTATTTGTGGCCCGTTTGGTGAGGCCTATTGGTGCTGCCCGTGGATGTGGCCTTCTTGATGCAATGCGGCCTATTATGATATATTTCTAACTTAAGTGATGGGGCCCGTTGTTATACATTAGGCCCATGTGATGCGGCCCACTTGTTATATATGAGGCCAGATATCAAGGCCGATTATCGAGGCCCAATGTGATGTATATGCAGCTCATATTTGAGGCCCATTGTGATGTATTTGAGGTTCATGTGATGTGGCCCATAGTGATGTGTATGAAACCCTTGTATGAGACACATTGTGAAGTATATTAGGCATTTATGTGAGGCCATGGGCACACTTTATATTTCGCTCTATGTGGGCCACTACTTGGGAGAGATGTTGGTTAAATGTCCACATTGATGGTTAATGATGGTTGAATGTCCACATTGTGACCATCCAGTAAGCCTTGTTAGGCCCATTCTCATCGATCCGGATTTGTCGATTCCGATTATCGATTGAGGTCAATTAACGTGGCCAATTTCCAATTAGCGATCGAGGCTGATTGTCACGACCGATTGTCGATTCCGATTGACGTGAACAATTTGCTGATTTCGATTATCGATACTAATTCCGATTGTCGATGCCGATTTTGATTATCTATTCCGACTTGATTGTTGAGGCTGATTCTGATTCCGATTGTCGAGGCCGATTATCGAGGTCGATTCTGATTGTCGAGGCCGATTGTTGAGGCCAATTTCGATTGTCGAGGCTGATTGTTGAGGCGGATTTCAATTCTGATTTTTGGGGGTAAATTGTTGAGGCTGATCCCGATTGTTGAGGCCGATTGTATAGGCCGATTATTGAGGTCGATTATCGAGGCCGATTGTCGAGGCCTATGTGATGTATAAGTGGCCTGTATTTGAGGCCCATTATGATGTGCATTCGACCCGTGTTTGAGGCTCAATGTGATGTATATGCGGCCTGTATTTGACGCCCGTTGTGATGTGTATTCAGCCCGTGTTTAAGGGCCAATGTGATGTATATGAGGCCTGTGTGATAAGACCATTGTGATGCATTTGAGGGCTAAGCGATGGAGCTCATTGTGATGTATGTTAGGCCCATCGTGATGTGTATTAAGCCCTTGAGTAAGGCCCATGGGGTTGTATATTTGGTCCTTGTGTGAGGCCATGGGTCTACTATATATTAAGCTTTATATGGGTCATTCCTTGGGGGTCAATGTTGGTTAAATGTCCACATTGTTGAGGTTGATTGTTGATGCCAGTTATGGATACCGATTATAAATATGTAACAGCATAGCATCATGATACATTCTCATATGCATCATCTGTATGTTTGTTATGAGATATGATTGACCAATGTATATGTCATAGTGTCAGTTGTTATGTGGCTCCCTGATAGGCAGAGATTGTCTCACATGAGCGCACGGTATGTATGGAATTGATGCATGACTGGATTGTATGACTCATGCATCTTGCATTATATGATGTGATTACTGTACGCCATAGTGACAACATAGTCGTAACATCCACAGGTATATTGTGGATGGCCAGATAGGATACCGAAAATCTGTTCTACATGGAGTGCTATAGATATCCCCAGGTGAAAGTCTCTAAATCCTCTTGGTTCCAGAGGTTGCTCCAATGTTTAGACTGAGTGGATGCATGAGCGCATGAGGGTCGTATACCGTTAGGCCGCATCTTCCATGGTGTCGTAGTTGGTTGGAAGGGCGTGCAACCTTACCTGCCCGAGAGGAGGGGGCAATGTTAGGATGAGTCTAACCAGCTCGAGGATTGGGTCCGCTATCGACGACCTGGACCTGATATTGGAAGACAGATAGTGAGATCTCTTCCACTCACATTGTTGCACGGAAAGGGGCGGCAATTTGGTTTGGAGTGTAATAGACCCTGGTGATTTTCTCAGAGAGGAACTGTACTGATATGATGACTTATTTAGTAGGAGTTGCATACTCATTCATTCACTATCCACTCAGATGTGTAACTATTTGTTATATGTACATTCATAATGGCTAGGATTTTGGTTAGGGCGCGCGACTAACCTAAGATCAGGAGTTTACGACATTAATTCTAACTATCCAAATTTAGGTATGAGACTGATTTGGATCGAAGTCCCTTGTGGTGGACCCCGTAGCCTGCGATACTACGTACCAAGATCCTGACTTTACACTCCAGTAAGGTCATTCCATTCACACCGTAAATTGCATTACATCCACAGTATATGACATTTTAGGTTGTTATATTTTTGTATTTATTTGACCTAGATAAGACTGATGGTATTAGTAGCTCTTCTGAATTGCATATTGTATTGCATCCTCAATATCTGATATCTCATTCATTATGTTTTCACATTATATGGCCGATTTACATTACTTTCTCAGTATATGACATTGGCTTGCTATGTCTTTTCATCGCATATCCTGTATGAGGTTGATGATATATTTTTTATAAACTTGCAGTATTTTCGCTTACTCTAATATCGTATAATTCATATAGTAATTTCGATATTGTATGATTAAGGCATTGTATTGAATAATTGACACTTATCTTGAGCAAATACTTTCACTACCCACTATGCTTTTTATAAGCTTATGCACGATAGATGCGTGCAGGTGGCATTAGGTTGTAACAACATTGAGCTTGGAGAGCATAGCGGACTTATGGAGTTTTGATTTTTGACATATGTATTTCCCTTTCAGCATTGTATTCAACTGTTTATATTAGTGGATATATGATGATGATGTGGCCTTTACGATTTGGGTATACTTGTAGTTATGCTTATTATGAGATAAATGTATACTAAAAAATTATCCTTGTAGGATCCCAGGATCGGAATCTGGTGTATAGGCACTGGGAGCTGAGAATGGGGTACTATGGAGGGTGTTGGCACCAGATTTGACAATCGGGGTTCTTGTAAGTCTGATCTCCTGGTTTGGGGCATGACAGAACTTGCTACTGTCCGCGGTAACTGAAAGGAGTTGGGGTCCACATAGATTGACGGTTTGGATCATCTACCACATACATCAAGGTGGGCCCTACCCCCACACATGCAACACGTGTGGGGTGGGCCCGTAGCAAGTAGATGGGTGGCGTGAAAGAAACACATACATCATGGTGTGGATCCACCGTCCCAATCAAGGATGGTGTGGATTTTATTACATACATCACGGTGGGTCCCACACACGTGGCCCACCATGATATGGATCTGCCTCACGTCCAGATGGACAGTGAGGTGCACAGATGGACGGCGTAGAATATACATCATGGCAGGGCCTGCACAGCACAGTCCAACAATGGATGGTGTGACATATAGATACATTATGGTGGTCCACACAAGTGGACGGTGTGGATCATCATCAAGGTGGGTCCCACCATTAATGGATGGTGAGGATACACACATATACATCAGGCTAGGTCCATAAGACCTTGGTGATGTGATGTAGCAGCAGCAACTGTAGTTGCGTGCGGTGCAGCCAGCAAATTTGTTTTTTTTCCAAGGTAGATCCCACGTACATCAGGGCCCTTAAAAGCAGCGTCTAGGCCCTGGATGGCCTAGATGAACTCATACATCAGGGCATGGCCTCACACATGGGGTAGGTCCCACCGTCAATGGATGGTGGAGATAAAATATATAAATCAAGGTGGTCCCATAAGGCTCTGGATCAAGCTGCTATTTGTGATATCCCTTCATTCAGATTTGCCTAGGCGGCCTATCCGCTGGACACCAGCAAGGTGGCCCCACGGATGGGACAACATGGATCATACATCACAGTGGGGTCCACAACGCATGAGAGAGAGAGAGAAGGAGGAACGGTGAGATGGAGGGACCCTGCCACCATGGACCCCTCTCTTATATAATGCATACATCAAGTGAGACCCACAACAAGTGGGCCCTTAAATCATAAAAAAAAATACAAGATCACCCACCTATGATCTTCTCCTCCTTCCGCCAAAGCATCTTAGAGCTCCAATGGACAAACTTCAATGGTTGAGATGGACTTTGGATGGTGGGATTAGGTGGTAGAAAGGTGAGCCACACTAGCTCTCTCCCATAAAAGCCATGGACGTTGGACACTCATGGGTGTTCTTGGAAAATGGAGAGAGAGGGGTGATGGGAGAGAGGGATGGATGGGTGTACTTGTGTAAGGGAGAGAGTTGACTTTTAAGGGCTACTTTTGTACTTGGGGATGAGATAGAGTAATGGGTGTACTTTGACAAGTGTAGTGATTGATGCGATAAATTCTCTAGGGGTTGTAATGACACGGTCGCAAGGGTATAAGTTTCGATTTGAGTTAACTCTAAAATACGGGATACAACTCAGGATCACGTCTAAATGATGGTTGCAGATTGCGAGTTGCCAGAATTTAACTGGGATGCCCGCGGAGGCATATGGAATGGTACGGGCTAGGATATGGGTCTCGCAGTTACAGTCGAAGATCCCAAAATCTGAACCGTTTTAGTTGTTAGACTTTGAGCCGAAATTCCTTGGGTTGGTTAAAGGTCCTCCTTCAATTAGTTGAACCTAAAATTCGATTGGTTGAAATTGCAATAAATGTCCATTTTGTATCGACTTGAACTTGGACTAGCCTATAAAACTTAGACTAGTTGAACCAAATCTTAGGCTAGTCGAATTTCAAACAAATACAAGTATAAAAATCTAATTTAAATAATTTTTGAAAAATCCTAAACCTAAGGTCTTTCTAGGGTTTTATAATACCTAAAAATGTTTGAAATGACTGAACTTCTTTGACTTGAACTTGATTAGAGACTTCAACTTTTTTTTTGAGCTTGATCTTGTAAGTGCACCTACTAGTGCTCTTGTTTGTCAATTACGGTGTAAGTTGAGTCAGTCAGACTACAGCGCCTAATAAGAAGATCAACTTAAGCGTCTGCCTTAACTGGGTGTGTGGAAGCTCTCCTTAGGTAAATCATAGCCTCATATTTCATGTCCCAAAACACTAGGTAATTAAAACCCTTAAAACTAAGTATAACATCTTAGGGTTTTATAATAAGAAAACTTTTTATCAAACGAGAAAATCTTCAAGTTTTCTTACCCTGTTGATTGTATCGATACCCCTTTCGATTTGATCGACCTGCTCTGTCGATGTCCTCGGCATCTCAATCGATACAATCGAGTGAGGACAAAAAGCGTCTAGCAACTGCACATTCATCTGGACAATTTATCAATATATCAAAGTTTCAATTGATATCATCGATATTCGAATATCGAGCCCATTGAAAGTGGATTGATAATATCGACAGGCAGTTTTTTCGGCGCCCATATTTTTCTAAAGAAAACTACTATAAGCCTCGATATATCGATGATTGTTCCGATTCAATCTGAATTTAAATATCGATCATCTCAGAAGTCATTCGATTATATCGACAGTGGGCGCATGTTTCCTCCAGTAAATATTTCAGGTGTTTTAAAAGTTGATCGGGGGCCACTCGAGGAAATCGATATTCCTTTGTCGATACTATCGAGTCCTGGTCGATTAGATCGAGTCTGAACACAAAATCTCTAGCGTGCTTATAGGTAAATCTATATGATTTATCGATCCTATCGACACAGTCTCAATATCATCGACATTCAAATTCCGATGACATCGGTTGACCCTCGATCATATCCTATATCTTGAAATATTTCGGTTAGTCTCTCTCATTCTTTAAGTGTCGATAGATCGATCCAAGTATCGATGGAATCTGAGTTCGAAATTCGATGACATCGACACAAGTATCGATCAGCTGGAAATAGGTTTCAAAAGTGTATGACTTTGAAGTTTATGTTATCGAGCGGACAGTCGATCCCATCGAGAGTATACGCTCGATGATATCGACCATGCTCGATGACATCGAAGTCAGTCATAAATATGACCCTTTTATATCCGTTGAAACTTTTTGCCTATTTAAAGAGAGACTTAGTCATATTGCTGGTAGAGAAAGAAGAGAGTGCTTTTGTGTGTCTTACCGTCAGATCATATACCCAAAGCCCTTTCTCTCACGGGAGTTCATCTTTCAATCCACTCTTACCATTGACATTCCATAGAGTGGATTGGAAAATGAACTTTCGCATTCAAGGATCTTCCAACAACTATCTTAATAGCATATCATTAAGTTGAGATGCCTTGAATGAATAGATGACGGGAATCACTCTATCTTCCTTATAGAAAAATTTCAAGAGAGTGGATTTTCGTCCTAACCTTGACCCGACCCGAAGCCTAGTATTTGTACATCTTTTGTGTTGCGGATTAAGGGGGCCGAAGACTCTTCAACAACAAGGAGGAGATCTTCGACATTACGCTGAATGAGACTCATCAGCTTATCTATAAGTATCTAGAGTCCAGAGGACACTTGTAATCATTCCTTTCTATGATTGGGTCTTAAGTGTTGCTCACCCTTTGAAGTCCTCAAAGAAGGCCTCCGGCGGGAGTGTACGATGTGGGTGCATTGTGTGGACCCTTGCTTTGTGGAGAGCATAAAGATTCGGGTGTGTGTTATGTAGACCCTTGCTCTATGTAGGCATAAATATCTGGTTAGGAGTGCACCAGCAAAACTCCAGGGTTAGAGGTGAACCGAATAGAAACCTCCGTGTAAAGGTTGAAGGTGAACCTGATTTGTAAGCTTAGGTTTCAGGTGAATCCTGGGAAACCTCCTTAGTGAAATTCGGTACTCTCAAGGGATGAGTGTGACAGCCGGGAGTGGAGTAGACAAGTAGTTGAACCACTATAAAAATGACTGTGTTTGTGATTGTTATTATTTTTTATTGTGTGATATTTCTTACATACTCTTATATCTGATAATCTAAGATCACACCTCATATACACACACAGTCATATCCATCACAACTTATATACAACGTATTTATTTTTCAAGAAGTTTGTGATTAGATCCTCTACTAGGCTTGGAAGCCAGTGGAGTTACATTTGAGTAATCCTGATAATCGCATATCTGATAGGATTAGTGCAATAGAATTTTGAATATATCATAAAACTTTAAAAAGTCCTATTCACCCTCCTTCTAGGACATATTGGCATATTCCTACTTCGACTCAAGCAGTCTTCGTCGAAATTTCAGATCTTCTGCTAGAACATTAGTTGATCTTGAGCTTGATCTTATACTATGTCTTAGGCCAGGCTTGAACCTTGATCTTGAACCATACTTGAAGATCACTTAACAAGTTGTTTTGACTGAATGAAATTTGATAACTAAAGTGTGCTTTAAATATTATAACACTTATAGATTGAATGCTCGAGTGGCCCCACCATGATGTTTATGTGAAATCCATCCTAAGATCCAGGTGTGTCACCCATATTAAGCCCATGGATAAAAAACTAGTTTGCCCCATCCATTATTTAGGAGGACCACATGATTGGAAATAGAGTACACGACAACCCTCACCCTCCAAACTATTTCCCTTCATGTGGCCAACCTAAATCATAGATAGTCCTAATGTTTAGGCCTAGACATACATATATTTTGATATAGCATAGCATCTAATGTTTGAGTGAATTTCATATAACCATTGCAGTGGATCCTGTAAAAATCAAGGGTGGACATTTTTCTCTCAACTATTTTCTTTGGTGTGGCCCGCCTAGGTAACCGAGTCAACTAATAATTTTTCCTTAAGCCTAACGTAGGGTTACCCATCTAATGATCGGGGTAGATCTCGTATACACCTCTTTGTAGAGCGGGTGGGCATCTCTTGAAAATACATTTCAATCTTTTTTTAGCAATTGTGGAAGGAAGTCTACCCATTAATTTTCATGGAGGACACCATAACCCACCATAATGTGTATGTGAAATCCAATCAGATCATTAGAAGTGTGATCCTGTGTTAAGCCCAAGGAATAATAATAATAATAATAATAATAATAACAGCAACAACAACAACAACAATAATAAGGATTACTGCTTACTAGTGATTCAGGTGGGCGACACCAAAGGATACAGTTAGGAGATGTGTCCACCCTTAATTTTTAGGTCCCACCGTGATGGTTATACCTGGATCCCAAACATCAGCCAATTAGATGCCACACAAAAATTTGTACCTAAATCCAACACATCAGCCGTACACTTGATTTAAGTGAAGCGTACAAATAGTTCGGAGGATGATGGTTGTCTTGTATATTGTTTCCAATCATGTGGTCTCCTAAATCATCAAACTGGATTATGATTGTCCTGTACACTGTTTCCAATCGTCTAGTTCACCCGAATCGCATATGAGGCTGATTTTTAGGCCATATACCTAACATGGCATGACATAATTGATGATTAGAATGGATTTCACTGTGGGACCAACATGAGCCGCCAACCCCTTTGCCTGCACCGCCCACCCAAACCTGCTTTTAGTAGGGTTGTACACGAGCCACGTTAGCTCGATTAGTTTGCTTGACTCGACTCGAAAAATCTTGATTTGACTCGGTTAGAAACTGATTTGAGCAGAGTTAAGCTAATTTTTTGAGCTCGAAAAATTTTAAAACTGAGTTCAAGCTTGCCTGAGCTTGACTCGACTTGGATCGAACCCCAACTCGAATCTAACTTAGATCGAACTAGTTCGGTGACTCTGTTACTTTGATATTGATGTTGCTCACCAAGTATTTAATGAAATGACTCAATGAAGTATCAGCTAGTGGCAAGGAAGGTATGTATATGAAACAAATACCTTTTTTTTTTCCATAATTTTGATGTTGCCTACAATGTATTTGATGAAATACATGTAAACAGTTGCCGCTGTTTTACATACAATAAGATATTGAAAGTGCACTCCATGTGTTTATAAAAATGCTGCACAGGCTTGATCTTGGCTCGAACTCGGCTTGAATTGACCCAAGCTGCTGACCGAACCAACCCGAGCTGGCCTATTAGGATTGAGGACTGAGCCAAGTTCGAGCTAAGTCAGCTAGTGGCCAAGCCGAGTCGAGCAGGTTTGACTCGTGTACACCTCTAGCTTAAAGAAATCTAATGGAATTACTTCCACAATAATTTCTTAAAAACATTTTTTTTTTTTTTTCTATATTAACTAGCTTCATTTTTCTAATTCTGAAAATTAAATGTTCAACAGCCCAAAATCATTCGAGCAAACCAGATGCCTAATAATCTTGATCTATGCTCCATTCGCGGGGACCGATGGTATTTGGACGGTCAGCATTGCTGTACATGCACCCCACTTGTAAGCTGATGAAGTACAGCCATTTAACAATAGTAATGAACGTCAGCCTTTCGTCTGCACAAGCGGCAGATGGCACATGGTCCCACCAGTCTGTGATCGTGAGCTTCCGATGCTGCTTCCTAACCTAACCCCATGGAAATCGCTCTCAGCCCTCTTTTTCAACCACCCTCGTGAGTGGGCGGTTAGGTGGCTTTTAACAAATCTGGTGTGAATTTTCACCATCAAGGTAACTGCTGACCCTTGATTGTCATTGTGGGTCCACATTCGATGAAACATGGTTTACATATGTGAATCTTGATCGTCTAAATGGTGGGGCCTGCCCTTCCGTGGCACAAAAAATGGAAAATTCACGTTGAGATCTTAATCTTCTAATCAGTGTTCATCAAATAGACGTTCCAACCAAGTTGAATGTCGTGGGCATCCAACAAAATGCTGGAATGTTGTCCCATTCGCAGTGAGACCCCACCATTTAAATAGTCGGTTTTTCATGCTTATCGTATTTATAGGTGTGTGACGACAGGAGTACGATGCGAAGTCATCTGAGAGAAGATTAGGTGTCAACCGAGTTAAACGTAAGTGGGTGATGCCTGGGACACGGGGCCCATTTTGAATATGTGTTGTATATCCAAACGGTCCATCGCTTTTTCCCAATCATTTTAGGGCATGGTCTCAGAAAATAAAGTAGATCCAAATCTCAAGTAGACCCTGGCTTGAGATTTGGATCTGCTTCATTTTATGCTACCATGCCCTAAAATGAGCTGTGCTTGTACATGTTAACCTAACTGCACTGTAAAAATTGTGGGACCCACTGTAGATAGATCATAATCCAGGACATTTGCCCGTTGAGTTTGGACAATTGATTCCATTTCATTTCAAGTCCATGGTATGTTCACTTACCAGCCAGTTAGGACATGAGTTCATATAATACTAGGATCACGACCCACCTAAAGCCAGACCCACGATTTGGACCGTTTAGTTTAGGTGTCATATCATGCCATGTGTACAATTTCTGATCGCGTGTGTGTGTGAACTACCGTGCTCCGCCATGTACCAAAGATTTCCAATTATGAGCTGCGCGTCAATCAACCCACGATCCAATGGAAGGCATTTGTTGGGAATCTGGCCGTATACAGATTGGAGGTTACCATGTGAAAGAATTCTGTGTTAGGTACTTCCTTTTTGCTAAGATACATAAGTAGCCAATCCCCGCACCTGGGGCACATGTGTGACATCTAAATCGTTAGTGTTGATGGGCCCACCATGGTTGGACATGTGACAAAAATCACGTGTACGGAGAAGATATTGTTGAAGTTGGACAGATATTGTTGAAGTTAGGCAAAGGTCCATATTTAATGGGTGAGTCCACTGATATGTGGTCAGGATTGTTCCATCTACAGAAGTTTCTTCTCAATTTGGCTGCATTCTTCCTATACTTTTTTGGAGCCGGGCCAATATTTGATGTGTATACTATTTCTGGTGCCTTGTGTTCGTACAAGTGGGGTCCATTGCTTTGCTCGTTCAGACCATTCATGCGATGGGCCTCGCTATCGGAATGAAATATGCTAGCTGTTATGGGAAGATCCGAGCCCATACGAGATCTGAGAGTAAAGCACCAAGCTGAGCCAACTAAGCACATGAGCACCCGACACAGTGCCCGTCCGATCTGATGTGAGTATCCCCGAAAGAGAACGAGCAGTATGGAAATGCCTTTACTACAGAGCTGTGGGTTGGAGTTACGGGTCGAAACAGTTCTCGCAATCCAATCGGATATTGAAAGTTACATACTTAGCGCGTCACCCACGAGCGGTCTACCCACCAATATCATTAACTACAATAAATCCGACTCGTCGAGGCCAGGTTCCCTACTTCGAGATGGATCTGTAAGATCCTTATTAAACCGGATGAACACAAAGGTATACAACGGTCGGGTAACAGGAGCCGAGCGTATATTTGAAGGCATATGCTCTGACTGCCAAATTCGAAAACTGCCATAACCAAACGTGACCGATAACTTCGTTCGCAAATACGCATTATGCGTATGATATGCTACACGATCAGCAGATTGCGGATAATATCTCCATGATGTAGGAATCCCCTTGATCGTGCCGAGATTGACGGATCTGAACCGTCCTATAGATATTATAAATGGACCATAACACCGGGACTACAGGTATGCAAAAGCTAACACTCTCTCCTCCACCTCATACTCAGACCCGGATTCCCTTGACCTGACTTAAGCATCAGAGGGTCCCCCGGCCTAGCCAGGGTCACCTTTGCCTATTCTCAGTGTGCAGGTTCAAGACGTGGACATCAACGTGTGAGAGTTGGGAGGGGAGGGCCGACCAGATTTGAACCTCAACATTTTTTGGGGCTGTCTGTGGGAATTCGATACGAAAAGTCAGGTTCCCATGATTCAACTCAATGGCGAGAAAGAAGAAAGCTGTAGCTGTGGAACTGGAGTCAAATGAACAAACTCGATCGCCATCACCGCTTCACGCTGAATCCGCACCAGGGCCGTTGCAACATTCACACAATCGGTCGAATAAATATCGAGCCATGCAGAACGAAATCCAGGCCCTACGTGATGAAATAAGAAAAATGAAGCAGCAAAAGGATCCATAGTTACACCCGATTCATGATAATCCAATTTCCGAGCCAATGGGTCTGTTCGTAGAGACTCATTCTATACCAAGGAGTATGAGGCCCGAAGTACCCCAGCATTCTAAGGCGCCGCTTTCGGGCGTGAATCTGCCTCTGGTGCAGGTTAGGGTCTCGGCGCGAAACACCGCCACTCGGATTCCTACGAACAATTCGATCACCTTGGCTCTGTCACCGACAGATCTCCGCCATCGGCTAGAGCGGAGGAGGGAAAGGAGAACTCTAGATATGGAGGATGCTCCAGAAATCGTTGTTGAAAGTAAAGACCCTTGGGAAGTGCAATTCATGAAACTCAACGATAAATTCTTAACCTTTGAAAAGAAGCAGCAGTTATCTACGGTTCCCGCCACAGTTCTAACAATGATGGAAGAGACCGAGCCTCCCTTCACCTCTGTCATCATGGGTGAGGTGATGCCACAAATGTTTTGGATACCTCCCGTCATCCAGTACTCGGGATCCGGGGACCCATCCGAGCATCTCGAAGCCTATCGATCGTGGATGCAGATCTAAACGGCAACGGATGCAATGATGTGTAGGGGATCTCCATCACCCTTACAGGGTCCGCTCGGAATTGGTATCGTCAGCTTAAACCTAACTCTGTCAAGTCCTTTACAGAATTAAGTCAGTTATTCCTTACTCAGTTTATAAGAAGTAAGAGAAGTCGGGAACCCAACATCTGCTCACTATCAAGTAAGGTCCAAAAGAGTTACTGAAGGACTACATTGCTCGTTTTAATAAAGAAGCGCTGCAGGTCGATGACTATGATGACAAAATGACCCTTATTGTAATATTTAGTGGTTTGAAGGAAGGAAGGTTTACTTTCTCCATAAGAAAAAACTCATCGAAAATACTCGCAGACTTTGTGGCACGAGCTCAGAAATACACTAATGCCGAAGAGTTCACTAATGCTCGCAAAGGCATGAGGGGAAGAGGCCTAGGAATGAAGAGTCCCAACTAGTCGGCAAAGGTGCGGACGACCACGCTCCTCGCAATCGTCGACAGAGCTAGAGACCAGAAGGGAAATTTCGTTCCTACACTCCCCTCAATACATCAATCGAGCAAATCTTGTTGGACATCCGAGGAGAAAAAATGCTGAATTGGCCAGTCTGCATGAAGGCCGACCTGGAGCATAGAAATAAGCGGAAGTTCTGTCGCTTTCACAGAGATCATGGACACAACACGGATGATTATGTGGATCTCAAGGATGAAATTAAATCCCTCATCCGTAAGGGACACCTACGTCGATATACTAAAAAAGAGAGGTCCGCTCGGAGGGATGAACGACCGCAAGAGCAACCGAATAACCCCACGGAAGAGTCCGCTGAAATTCGCACTATCTTCGGGGGCTCAGCCAGAGGAGGGGATTCAAACAGGGCTCGAAAAACCTATTCTCGGAGCTCTGAGTCGGAACGTTATGTCCACCTGGCAGAGTGGCCCAATAAAAAGCTCTGAGCCAGCCCATGCAGCCTAACCTTCACGAAAGATGATGCACGTGGAATTCAGCATCCGCACGACAACGCGTTGATAGTCACGATGACCATAGCAAATCATAAGGTGTATCATATACTGGTCGACACTGGAAGTTTCGCTGATGCGATTTACTCCAAAGTCTTTGAGAAGATGGGGGTTCTAAGGTCACGACTTTGACCTGTAAAGACCCCCCTACATAGTTTTACTGAAGAGAGGGTAATCTCCGAAGGAGCCATTTCCCTCCTAGTAACAACAGGAGAAGGTCTACATCAAGTAACCCTCCTGGTGGATTTTTTGGTTATTAATGTTCCATCAGTGCATAATGTTATCCTAGGCCGGCCCTCCTTCAATGCAATGAGGGCAGTTGTCTCGACTTATCACCTAATGATGAAGTTCTCAGCTGAAGGTGAGATCAGTTACTTCCGAGGCAACTAATATGAGGCCCGGAGATGTTATGCAATAATAGTAAAAAAAGGAGCTTCCAAGCAAGCGCTCGTCGTCGATATCTTGGAACCCCGAGGATCTATAGCAAGCTCATCAGTGGAAGATTTGAAAAAGGTACCCCTTGATGAAATCGACCCGAGCAAAATTGTTCAGCTTGAATCGTCGTTGAATTTCGAGCAGAGGACCACAATGTTGCCCTTTTTAAAGCAACACTGAGACGTCTTCGCATGGTCACATACGAATATGCCAGGGATATCCCCTGATGTTTTAGTCCATAGACTGAATGTGGACCTATATCACAAGCCAGTAAAGCAAAAAAGAAGACCATTCAACGCTGAGCGATATGAAGTCATTACCAAAGAGGTCTTCGTCCTGCTTGATGTGGGTTTCATAGAAGAGGTATATTACCCCGAATGGATAGCGAATATTGTGCTAGTCAGAAAATCTAATGGGAAGTGGCGGGTTTGTTTAAAATATTCAGATATGAATAAGGCATGTCCTAAAGACAGCTTCCCATTACCTTGGATCGATCAACTGGTAGACAGAACGGCTGGACACGAGTTGCTCTCGTTCTTAGATGCTTATTCTGGGTACAATCAGATCGCCATGCATCCCATAGACAGGCAGAAGACTACCTTTGTCACAGACAAGGGCCTCTACTATTACCGGGTCATGCCATTTGGTCTGAAAAATGCTGGGGCAACGTATTAGAGGCCGGTAAATCAAATGTTTGCCAAATAGATTGGATGCACTATGGAGGTATACGTTGACGACATGCTGGTGAAAAGTACTAGGGCATCCGATCATCTTGCAGATCTCGGATAAACGTTCGACGCCCTCCGAGAATACTAGATGAAGCTAAATCCTGCTAAGTGTGTATTCAGAGTTAAATCAGGGAAGTTCCTTAGTTTCCAAGTTAGTCAACGAGATATCGAGGCCAACCCTGACAAAATTAAGGCGCTCCTCGACATGAACTTTCCTCGAACCGTCAATGAAATACAGTGCCTCACGGGAAGAGTTGTCGCGCTCGGACGCTTCATATCCCGGGTAACAGATAAATGCCTCCCCTTCTTTCAACAACTGAAGGGTCATAAGAAAGCAGAATGGACACCAGAGTGCGAATAATCCTTCCAACAGTTAAAACAATATTTAGGCACACCCCCTCTCTTATCTAAACCGAAAGAAGGAGAGCTCTTATTCCTCTACCTCGCGGTCTTGGCCTCATCTATTAGCTCGGCCTTGATCAGAGAAGTCAGGAGCAAGAAATATCCTGTTTACAATGTTAGCAAGGCGATGGTACCCGCAGAAATGAGATATCCGTCTCTGGAGAAGCTAGCGCTCTACCTTGTCGTCTCAGCTTGTAGGTTGCGTCTGTATTTCCAGGCTCATTCCATTGTTGTGCTAACTGATTCCCCTCTGAGACAAGTTCTCCAGAGACCCGAGGTTTCGTGGTGAATGACCAAGTGGGCTATTGAGCTTGGAGAGTTCGACATCCAATTCCGTCCGAGGATAACGATCAAGGGCCAAGCCATGGCCGACTTTTATCATTGAATTCACTACTCAAAGCATAAAGAAAATAGTGTGGAAGTCGAAATGACCCCTCCTGCCCCTATGAATGCCCAAGAGGCAATGATATATCCTGGATGGGTTCTTTATGTGGATGGGTCATCCAATATCAGAGGAGCTAGAGCCGGAATTGTCTTGGTCGCACCTGATTCTACGTCAATCCAATACGCGATCAGGCTCAAATTCAAAACCTCAAAGAACGAGGTTGATATGGAGCACTATTAGTCGGACTCAGATTGGCAGCCAGTTTGGGTGTCCAGACTCTCCAGGTCCGATGTGACTCACAACTGGTGGTAAACCACATCTCTTCGAAATACGAAGCCAAAGAAACCAGAATGATCGCCTATCTCGACGAAGCGAGAAAACTGATCAAAAGATTTTCGAGCTGGACTATCCAGCAAATTTTGAGAACATAAAATTCATGGGCTGATGCCCTAGCAAGACTTGCCTCGGCCTCAGAAGGGAAGATCCCATGATTCGTCCCTATTGAATTCATTGAACATCCAAGAATCGGTCAGGCAGAAAAGGTTAATCCCATACACACTATTCCAAGCTGGATGGATCCAATCTTCAACTACTTCTCGTCTGGTGAAATTCCCTCGGATAAATTGGAGGCGAGGCGACTCAGGGTTAGAGCGGCTCGATTTGTCATCCTGGATGGAGTTCTTTATAAGAAAGGGCATTCCCAGCCTTACCTTAGATGCCTCCGACTGGATGAAACTGATTACGTAATTCGAAAAATTCATGAAGGAATCTGCGGAAACCATTCCGGCAGCCGAGCCCTGGCCTTGAAGATACTCCGTCAAGGATACTTCTAGTCAACCCTCAAACAAGATTCGAAGGACTATGTCTGAAAATGGGATAAATGTCAGCGTTATGCAGCTATGTCAAGGCAACCAACAGAGGAAATGACTCCCATGAGTGGACCATGGCCGTTCGCCCAGTGGGGGATCGACATCATCGGCCCCTTACCTATAGGGAAGGGGCAAGTCAAGTTCACCATTGTTGTAGTCGACTACTTCACCAAGTGGGCCGAGGTCGAGCCCGTCACATAGTTCACCGAAATGAAAGCGATTGATTTCGTTTGGCTAAATATCATTTGTTGGTTCAGAATCTCGCGAACAATCGTATCCGACAATGGCCAGCAGCTCGACATCAACAAGTAGCCCACTTCTACAACTCAAAAGTCAAAGTCAGGTGGTTTCACCTTGGGGACTTAGTCCTTCGTTGGGTATTCCGAAACACAGCCGAGCAGGGAGCAGGGGCGCTCGGGACTAACTGGGAAGGGCCATATCACGTGGTTAGGTCTACCAAACCGGGCTCCTACCACCTAGAAGACCTCGAGGGTCGCTAGCTCCCTCATCCTTGGAATGTCGAGCACTTAAAGATCTACTATCCATGATGAACTAGCCTTTTAAGCCCCCCCCCCCCCCCCTAATAAAGTATACGCCTCTGAGAGACTAGCCTTTAAGGCTTTCAATAAAAGTCCCGATTCTACTTCTACATGAATGAATGTCTACTAAGTTACCTCATTGATATAGGGGCGAACTAGACGGTCTGATCCCTTTAAGAAGGGGTCAGAGCATAATCCCATGAAAATTCGACACGGCATTCTTCTTAAACCAGGGAAAAAGCCTAATGATGACCCGACTCACCGACAGAGTAATCGGCTTATCGTACAACTGTTCAATGGAATAAAAGGTCCTCGCCAATCGTGGGACGAACCGACTCCTCTAAGGGTTGGACTCGACTGAGCTAAGGAGGCTTGAAAAGTCTAGTAAATTACAATGGAGAGAGCTAACCCTCCCAGAGGATAGCTCGGCCATGCCTCGGAATTAATTGTCATGACAACAAATCAACCCAGCAATCGACAACTACCATCAAACGCTCAAAAATTAACATTCATTCACCCTCCTCAAAGGGAAAAAAAAGAATACATTATTCTTACAAAAAAAAGAGAGTCAAATTTTCATACGAGTGGAGGTGCTTGGTAGTCGAGGGCTTGATCCGGATGGACGTCTTCGAGGGGCTCCTCTTCACCATTATCGGGTAGCAGAGAACTAAGGTTAAGATCTAGGTACAGATCTTGGACCACATCGATACAAGCATTGAAACCATAGTCATAAAACTTAGCGGCCTCAATGTCTCTCTCCTTGGAAGTCTTGAAGGTGTCGATAGCAGCAGCAACCGTCGTCGCCAGTGAGGCCTCATCTTTGGCCCACTGAGCCCCCATCACTTAAACAACAACTCGGCTCTGTTCCTCTGTCGCCTTGACCTTTGCTCGCTCTAGAGCTTCTCCTAGCCGAGAAGTCTCTTTAGCCAACGAGTCCACATGAGCCCTAGCTCACGACAGCTTGGTCTCCGCCAACTCACTTTGGGCCTCTGAATCTTCGACTGCCTTCTGCAATTGGAGCCCTTGGATCTTCTCATCCTCAAGACTCTCACCGTAGTTCTGAGAGTCTCCACCTCAGGGTCTACTTTTCGATGCTTGCGCACCCTTTCCCAAGCTAGGAGGAGTCTTAGAACAGACTAGAAAAAAATATAATGAAGACAAGGAAATGAGAAAGTACGTCTAAAAAATGGGAAACGGTGAATACGAGGGGATAGGAATACCTTTTAAAAAACCGCCGCCAGATCGTTTAGGAAGGGGTCATCCGACTTACAGAGCAGACTGATGATCTCCTCTTCTGGAACATGCTTGGATGCCTAGTTAGTCAAGCAAGTCATATGAAAGCCTGGCTCATACCTTGCTCCGCTCATCCCCACCTGAGCCGAGCCTCCCTCCTCTGCAGCCCCTGTCCCGCTGCTAGCCGATGCCTGGGCTTCGGACAAAAGGGCATTCCCTACCTCAATAGGGGATATACCCTTGAACGGAAGGACATTCCCTACCTTAATAGGGGATATCATGGCATCAGCCATCTGAATAGCCTCCTCTTGTTCGGAGGATGAAGCAACGGCTATGCAACGGGCTGCTGGCTGAGTCCCACACTCAAAGGAGCGGTGGGGGAGGGGGGATAGGATTCAGGGGTACAGGGGAAGGAGTTATGGTTGCTGCTGAAGTCAGAACAATGATTATGGGGGCTCTAGTAGTAGCCGGCATAGTAGCCGTATTCGTGACGACAGGAAATGGAGCTGTATCCGAGGCTCCTGCGACCAAGGCTGGGCATGAAGGAACACCCCCATGAGGAGGAGTTTGCTTCTTCTGAGCGGCCTTCGTTTGGGGTGCATCCCTCAACATCTCTTCTGCTATCGGGGCAACCTTCCTCTTCCGGGAGCCAGACGCCTCAGTCATGCCTGCACAAGAGATAACAAATCAATGACCAAGCAAGCGAAACCGGTCTCACCAAAGTAAATAAGACAACTTACTGAAGGAAGTAAGCAGCGGCTGGGACTTGTAGAGCCCGGACCAGTGAAGGTTGGTCGCGGTGATCAGGTTCATCCAGGAATGAAGTTCCCCTGCTCTCGCCCTGGCCTTGGCGATACGGTTCTTCTGGGCCAGATCAAGGAGAGGTAAACCCCTCTGAAAATCTACAAAAAAAAAGAAAAAAAAAGGAGAACTTTATCCCGACTGAAGTAAATATAAATAAAAATTGAAAAACATAGGAATTAATTAATGTCTGACCTGGTTTTACAAAGTGGGTCAGAACCCAATCCGATAGGGACCCAAGCTCCACTGCTGGCACCTCCCACTTGCCCGCTGCCCAGAACTATTTGTTCTTCCAATCCTTGTTGGAGGATGGAAGGTTCATCACCAGCCTCGACCCTTTACTGCCTCGTGTCGCAAAGTAGTACCATGCTTCTTGACTGTCGTGTTTAACTAAGTACAAGCTCATCAGATCCTCCGGGGTCAACTCCAGATTTCAACTTATTTTCAAATGATGAATGTGGAGATTAACACCCCCAGGCATTGGGTGTAAATTGTCCCGGTGCAAGTCTGAGATAAGCGGCGACCACTCAGATGAAAGGGTGGAAAGGGAGTCAAAGCCCACACTACGGCGCACAGAGGAAGATCACCACTTTTCCCTCAGCAGGGGCACCGGCGGTGTCAAGGGGCGCAGGGGCCCTTATCTGGACGGAGTTCGAAATCTTAAATTCTGAACGGATCCATTCCATCTGAGACTCTGACAAAATGGATCCTCCTGGGATCACCTCCGAGGCACGTCTGCTTGCGGGCATCTCAGTGGCTTCGGCTATCATAACTTGGGGGCTCAGGTGGCCTTCTTTTTTCCAGGCCGCTGAGTACGGGACCCTACCCCCTTTTGTTTTTGAGGTGAGAGATATAACAGTACGGCCTCAAGGGGGCCTTCGGAGGCCCCTCTTCTATCATCCGAGCTCCCAAGCTCCTAGTCCTCACCATACTCCCGCACAGTCTTGAGATCAGACGACATTGTGGAAAGAAGATTAAAGATTGACGAGGAAGACTCATAGGGCGATCACCGAAAATCGCCTTCTCCAGGGAAAGTATGATCAGTCAGAATCGCCCACCGAAAATCTCATGTTGACCGGAATCGCCTTCGGTAGAAATTGCCTCCTTCAATATACACTCAAATTCGCAATGTAGGTAGTGAGAATGGCTCTGAAGGCCGTTTATATAATCTACAGGGAATCTTTGCATTAATGACAAGCCATAATGGCCACAGCCAAATCGTCACGAGCTGATTCCCGTGTACACGTGGCCCCTTCCCCTTAGGCAAGCTCTCACTGGACGATACGTTTCTGACATTGAACGGCGCATTCCGATATACGAAGTGATGCCCGAGCAGAGGGAGCCATCACATGAACTCTTCCTCGGGCTTACATGGCAACCCCTCATAGGTTGGTATTTATTTAAAATTGTAACCATCAGCACGCATCCGTCCAAAAATAGCTCGCACGCGCGAAATCCTGAGACGTGACATTCCAAAACTGAAAGCCATCATTACTCGGTATAGGCGAGAGATTCTCTGCATGATTACTCTCCGAGCCCATAAGTAAACTCGAAGAGTAGGGGGCTTCTGTTATGGGAAGATCCGAGCCCATACAAGATCTGAGAGTAAAGCACCAAGCTGAGCCAACTAAGCACATGAGCGCCCGAGATAGTGCCAGTCTGATCTGATGTGAGTATCCCCGGAAGAGAACGAGCAGTGTGGAAATGCCTTCACTACAGAGCTATGGGTTAGAGTTACAGGTCGGAATGAAAGTGCACCTACTAGTGCCCTGGTTTGTCAATTAGCGTGTGCGTTGAGTCAGTCGAACTACAGAGCCTCACAGGAAGAGCAATTTAAGTACCTGCCTCAACCGGATGTGTGGAAGCTTGTCATAGGTAAATCATAGCCTCACATCCCATGTCCCAAAACACCAGGTGATTAAAACCCTTAAAAATAACTTAGAACATATAAGGATTTTTGGATAAGTGAACTTTTTCAAACATTAGAAAATCTCTAAGTTTTCTTTTCTTATCGATTATATTGATACACATTTCGATATGATCGACCTGCGCTATCGATGTCCTCGACTCTTTATCGATACTATCGATAAGAGGACTAAAAGTGTTCAGCAACCGCATACTCATCTAGACGGATTTATCGATATATCGATACACCTATCGATATCATCGATATTCAAATATCGAGCCCATCAGAAGTGGCTCGATAATATCAACAGGCAGATTTTTGGCACCCTTGTTTTCTTAAGAAAAATGACTATGTGCTTCGATATATCAATGCCTTTACCAATTTAATCTAAATTTAAATATCGATCATATCGGAAGGTCATCAATCATATCGACAGTGGGCGTAAATTTCTTCCAGTAAATATTTCAAGATGTTTTTAACTTTGATCGGGGGCCACTTGAGAAATTGATATTCTTATGTCAATACTATTGAGGTCTAGTCAATTGGATCGAGATTGGACACAAATTGTCCAGCGTGCTTTTAGGTAAATCTATATGATTTATCGATCCCATCAACACAGCCTCGATATCATTGATATTCAAATTCTGATGACATCGGTTGTTCCCCGATCATATCCTATAAATCTGAAATATTACAAGGCTAGTCTCTCTCATTTTTCAAATGTCGATAGATTAATCCCAGTATCGATGGAATCGAAGTTTGAAATCTGATGATATTGACACCAGTATCGATCCCATCGACCAACTGGCAATAGGTTTCAAGAGCGTATGACATTTGAGTTTGTGTTATCGAGTGGACAGTCGATCCCATCGAGAGTATACGCTTGATGCTATCGACCTTGCTCAATAATATTAAACTCTATCATAAATATGATCGTTTTATATCCATTAGAACCTTTTGCCTATATAAAGAGAGACTTCTCTACATTACTGGCAGAGAAAGAAGAGAGTGTTTTTGTGTGTTTTACATTTAGATCATATATCTAAAGTCCTTTCTCTCACGGGAGTTCATCTTCCAATCCACTCTCATTCATTGACATTCAATAAAGTGGATTGGGAAATAAACTTCCACATTCAAGGATCCTTCAGCAACTATCTTAACATCATATCATTAAGTTGGGATGCCTTGAATGAATAGATGACAGGAATCACTCTATTTTCCTTATAGGAAAATTCTAAGTGAGTGGATTTCCATCCTAACCTTGACCCAACCCGAAGCTAAGTACTAGTACATCTTATATGTTGTAGATCAAGGGAGATGAAGATTCTTCAACAACAAGGAGGAGATCTTCATTATTGTGTTAAATGGGACTCATTAACTTATCTGTAAGTATCTAGAGTCCAAAGGACACTTGTGATCATTCCTCTCTAGGATTAAGTCTTAAGTGTTGCTCACCCTTTGAAGTCCTCACAGGAAGCCTCCGGTGGGAGTGTACATTGTGGGTGCGTTGTTTGGACCCTTGCTCTGTGGAGAGCATAAACATCCAGGTGTGTTATGTGGACCCTTGCTCTATGTGGGCATAAACATCTGGTTAGGAGTGCACCAGTAAAACTCCAGGGTTAGAGGTGAACTGAGTAGAAACCTACGTGTAAAGGTTGAAGGTGAACTTGATTTAAAACCTTAGGTTTCAGGTGAACCCTAGGAAAGCTCCGTAGTGAAATTCAGTACACTTAAGGTTTGAGTGCGACAGCCGGGAGTAGAGTAGACAAGTAGTCGAACCATTATAAAAATGACTGTGTTTGAGATTGTTATTATTTTTCATTTGTGTGATATTCCTTACATGATTTTATATCTGATTGTCTAAGATCACACCTCATATACACACACAGTCATATCCATCATAATATTACATGCAACTTGTTTTATCTTTGAAGAAGTTTGTGATTGGATCCTCTACTAGGCTTGGAAGCCAGTAGAGTTACATTTGAGTAATCCTGTAAATTGTATATCTGATAGGATTAATGTAATAGATTTTTAAATACACTATAAAACTTTTAAAAAAAATCCTATTCACCACCCCTCTAGGACATATCAGTATATTCCTACTTCAAATCAAGCGGTCCTCACCGCTATTTTCACAGAACAGTTTGCGCAATCCGATTGGATATTGAAAGTTACATACTTAGCGCCTCACCCGCGAGCGGTCTGCCCACTAACATCATTAACTACAATAAATCTGACTCGGTGAGGCCAAGTTCCCTACTTCGAGATGGATCTGTAAGATCCTTATTAAACCGGATGACCACAAAGGTATAAAACGGTCGGGTGACCCAAGCCGAGCATATATTTGAAGGCATATGTTTCATCTGCCAAATTCAAAAACTGTCATAACCAAACATGGGCGATAACTATGTTCATAGATACGCATTATGCATATGATATGCTACATGATTAGTAGATTGCAGACAATATCTCCATGATCTGGGAATCCCCTTAATCATGCCGAGATTAGCGGATCTGGACCGTCCTATCATATAGTATAAATGGACTATAATGCCAGGACTACATGTATGCAAAAGCTAACACTCTCTCCTCCATCCCGTACTCAGACCCAGATTCCCTTGACCTAAGTTAGGCATCGAAGGGTCCCCTGGCCTAACCAGGGTCACCTTTGCATGTTCTAAGTGTGCAGGTTTAAGCTTAGGTGAAATTATTTTTAAGGGGGATAGAATGTAACACTCTGAATTTTTGCCAACCTAGAGTAAGACGTTCTTAGGTAATGAGTTGATCATAACACCTTAATTGACTTCTCAGAACTCAATCTTAAAGCCTCAAATCCCCTTTCAACCCATTTTCTTCAAAATCTCATCTTTCGCCACCTTATTCTTCAAATTTTTTTCAAGTGAATTCATATTAGAAACTAATCCTAAAGTTTAAATGATGAAGAGTAATAATGAAATTAAAATTTACTATAAATAGTGAATATATAAATAAATTAGATTTTTCAACCATTGGTATTATGGAATATGATAAAATAAATAGGTGATTTAAATAGAGTAGCTTCTCCTACCCCAAAATCATATATTTTACATTGAACAACTTATTTCGATTTGTAAAATACACCCGTTTCAAATACCGGATCAGCGAAACAACATCAAATGGACTCAAGGGCCCAAACGACACAAATCGGGGGCAACCTGAGGCGGGTCCCGTGCATATCCGGCACCCCCGGGGGGGATGACATCGACCCTGGGGTGTCCAGCGAGCGGCGATGCCCTCACCGGCCAGTATAGTTTCATATAAAAATAAGTAAAAAATATAATAAAATGCTTAATATAGATAAATATAGGTTGTGATGACAACTATCTGAAAAATATTAGTTTGGACAACTGCTGCTTCTAAAATTTTTAGAATTTTTCTACAATACAAAATCTCATGAAATTTAGTAGAGATGAAGTAGACTTGATGATGAACTATTAGAAAATAATAAAAATAATATACTAATTAAAACTAACAGAAAGGGGCATAGAACTACCCTAGGACCATATTCCGTCGTAATTAGGGCGTAATTTAATTAAGTACTAAGCTGAATACTAAGTAAAATTAGCTTGAACCACTTTAAATACGAACTGCAAGACCCAAAATGAGTAGAACCACTAATTTTATATTATTTAGAAACCTACGATCAATCTTTAAATCCAGTTACTCTCGGGAGCATCCTGAAACTCCATATCGGACCTGGAACGCACGTCAAAAGTCTGATTACCCTAAGACTATACGGTTATGACCGACTTGCTAGAATTGACCACCACCTTAAAAATTAAGTCCTAATAGTACCCAGAAATACACAACTTGGGCCCACAGCAAAGTGTGTGAGAAACGTGAATATCTTTAGGAAATGAACTGAAACGTAAGTGAATTGAGTCGATTCGCTTGCAAGCTGAATCTAAGGATTCAGACCATTAGATTTCAACCCAACTACACCCTTGGATCAGGAAAAAATTTCAACACATGTCAGGGTACTTGTGACCCTGATCGAGCATCGGTGACCATTGAATTGAAACTGGTTCACCACGGTCAATCTGCAAACTCGATCGGATCAAAAACCTATCTTGATGTAGATCCATGGTTGGGGAGCTTAAGTTCGATCGCATGTAGAAAAGGAGCCTCCAGAATAATTTCGTTGGACCGAAATGACCCGTATTTGGCTATAACCTAAGTATACCTTGGCCTTGGGGCCATTCCCATCAGTTCTAGGCCTATATAAAGGGCTTAAACCCTCTCTCTCTCATTCCATATAAATTTAAAAAACCTAAGGGAGAGAAGAGAGATAAGAGAAGGAAAGAGAGAGAAAGTGAGGGTGAGAGTTGGAGTTCGTTCTTGGGATTAAATTCTGCCAATCCACGTGCTTAACCACCACTACTGTATCGCTATATCAACGACTCTGACTCCATACTCGGGTAAGAAATCCTAACCCTAACCTGTTTTAGAGATCCAAATAGAGTAATGGTGGAAATAGCTAACCTATTTCATACTACAGGTTTTCATCATACCATAGACAAAGACTTAAGATATAAACTGAGTTCGTTATGAGTCTACTGGCGTAAGGTGCGGATTATAAATATTCAGGTTATGGTTTTCAAGTCTTTCAATGTTAGTAATGATTTATGATTGACTTAATGGTTGTCACATGTGCTTAGATATGAAGTTTACCGTATATTATGCCTATATGTGAATTATATTGATTTTACATGCCTTCCATGTGTTTGTTGAAATGTTTGGATGAAGATAGAATCATGATTTGTGCTTATTATGGTTATATAATTGAGATACATGATTGTTGTATGCATGGTGAACCTTTGTAAAGGGTTTTGCTATAATGCCTATTATACCTACTTTATTACATGTATATGATATGTGTAGCCTAAGTATTTGATAAAATGCTTGAATGTAAAAATGCTTGGTTAAATGCATGTATTGTGGGAGTGAAGATAGGATTCTCCATTTCTTTAACTATGATCATATTATCCTCCATATAGCCTATCTTATTACTATGTGATGTATGGATGAAATGCTTATGTTTGATAATATGTGTAGTATTGTTTTGTTAAATTGCTCGAGTAAGATTTATATCTGGTTTCAGTTGTCACACGCTATTCTGGATCACTAAATGTGAATTCTATGGTTTTGAGTGTGATTGGGGCTACGATGTAGTCCAGACAATCGGTAAAATGTCTGCGAATGGTGGTTGAACTGCTTGACAATGACGGACACACCCGATGAATCGGAGTCGTACACTATTTGTCAGTAGTGGTTAGGCCACACGGAGTTTCTTGCACTCTCCATGTTGATCGGCTCGACGTATGCTTGTACCAGTTGAGTTTGTCAAACAACCCGGTTAACTCGATGTATGTTCACCATATATGAATGTTATTGCTTGAATCTAAGGTATTGAACTCACCAGTGAAAACCCATTAACCATGGTACTTAGATCCGCTAAGACTCATGAGCTGAACATGGTGGTATGGGACACCGTGGTGAAGTTGTCGGCCTACGCTGGGGTGACGAGTCCGCCCGTAATGACCAGTGAGCAACCCAGACTCGTGAGCCTAATACGGTGATTTGAGACACTGTATTCAAGTTAGCAGCCTACACTGATCAGGTGAGGAGCCCTTTATAGTGACCTAGAACATACTCAGAGGCTGCATTGAGGTGACTAGCCCTTCTATAGCAACTAGAGTGTAAACTAGGCCTACACTGATCAGGTGATAAGCCCTTTGTATTGACCTAGAACCGCAACATCGTATGAGATTTAACTAGGACTAACCACCCTAAAATGGATCATTATTTGAGAATTGATATATGAGAGGTACCTTGGATTCCTAACATTGCTATATGAATAAACCTAATTAATTATTGGCTAACATGAGCATGCACCGCATTGCATGTGCTTTGGCGAGGAAGAGCACTTTCGGGTGGTTGCCATGCATGCCGTAAGATGAAGACGCTGAGGGAGTGCAAGCGAGGGCATGCATCATTATCGCATATCATTCTTGAATTAACAAGAGTATTTAAGATATAATTGTTGTACTGATTTATCATTACTGCTTGATTGAATTAATAATATGTTAACCTTTACCTTATAGCTCCACTGAGTTGATCACTCAGTCCCACGTTCTGGGATAGTGTTTTAAACACCCACCAGACTCTGTTGTAGTTTCAAAGGATGACACGACTTATGAGGTGGAGCGAGACTTCGAGGATGATGAGGAGGCATTCTCATATATGCAGTATTCAGGCAAATTTATATAGACCATCCTGATCGATGGGGGCTACTAGGCTTATCTTTTGTAGTTGGACTATCTTTGATATTTTGTATTTTGAACTAATGCATATAATATTTGACCTGGCAATGTATTCATACTCTAGAGACTGACATTGGTCTATATGTACCATATATGCTTAGATACATCTCTCAGTCTTCCACTTGCATTATTTAACTGCCTCTGGAGTATGATATACTGATTCAGTATTATCCCACTCATGTTTAATGCATTAATACAGACAACATTCAATCATAATCATATATGTCACATAAGTGATGTTTTGGAACTCGGGAGTTGAGCTCCTACTCGACCCCCAATTTTCAGGGCATTACAATACCCCATCTCATCGCATACCCAAAAAGTCAACAAGCCCCATCCCTCACCCATACACTCTATGTCATCCATCCTTATAACTCCCATTACTCTCTCATTTCTCTCTTCACTCCATTCAAGCAAATCTCAAGGAGAGGAAACATCCATGAGAGGAGCCAAGTGTGGCCCACTCCCTACCCCTAGATCTCTACCCGTTAAATCTTATCAACTTCCATCAAAGGGAAAGCCATGGAGTTTAGGAGTCCAAGGAGCTAAAGAAAGAGTGTCATAGGTGGGTGATCCACCGTTGATTTTTAATTTGATGGCCCACTTGTGATGGGACCCAATTTAATGCATGTGTTGTAATTGTATGAGGGGCCCATAGTGGTAGGGTCCCTCCACTACACCGTCTCTCTCTCTCTCTATCTATCTTTCTTTTTGTTCTTGATGATTATGATGATTGTGTGGCTCACTTGATCCATGCCGTCCACGAGATGGACCCCACCTTGATGGATGTGTTTTATACCCTCAGTTGTTCATCTGCACGACCCTGATTCAGCAGCTGCACCATAACAGCAACAGATCCATCTGCTGACTGTCTGGGTAAATAAGACAACACAGATAGCAGCTTGATGCTGCAGTTGGTGACCCACCTACGTGGACCCCACATACTGCACATGTGTAGAACTCCCACCGTTCATCTGTTTGCACGCTGCTAGACTGACGTCCATCAGCTATGGGACCCACCATTGCATATGCATTATATCCTAACCGTCTGTCCATGGGACGTGCACCCTCCACCTAAACGCTGCTACTCTTTTAAAAATAATAAATATAATAATAATATATATATGTATATTATATCATCTGGTGGGCCCTACATGGGACCTACCTCTTTGGAAACTGATTGGCTGATGTCCCTCATAACAACTATACAACTATTGTATTGATGTCTACATGATCAGTGGTTCTGAACATGTGGTACGTGTTATATCCACACCGTGCAACCGTGGGCCACACCGTGATATATGCTGTATAACAGCCGTGGGACCCACACTCGTGTGGACTCCACACGATGCATTTGTTTATCAACGTTGTCCACCCTAGCTGTTGTTTTAACATCAGCTTGTTCTGTGGGCCACACAGTGATGTATGTGATGATCCACACCGTCCAAATGCTAGATGGTGGGCCACGCGCTGATGTATATGTTGTGATCCACACCGTCCAGATGGCTGGACAGTGAGTCACGCATGATGTATATGTTGTAATCCCCACCGTCTAGATGGCTAGATAGTGGTGCACACCGTGATGTATATGTTATACTAGACCGTCCATCTGTTGGTGGGCCAGCAGCCTAGCCACATAGCTATTGTATTAACGTTAGTAGTTGTGTGGGCCTGGTCTTGAGATATGTGTTAAATCCAAACCATCTATCAGGTGGACCACACTGTAAAAATCAGTGGAGGATTGAACGCCTACCATTGAAACCAGTTGGGGTCTGAGAAGTTTTGGATAAATATGAAATTTCTTTTCCTCTTAATTCAGGTCTTTGTGACCTTATGAACAGATTGGAAAATAAATGTTATGGTGGGCCCTAGTAATTTTAAGGGTGAAAATCATTATCTCCACTGTTATTTGTGGTATGGTTCGGATGACCTTCCGATGAGATTCATTTTTGGGTAATGCTCTAAAAGATCACTAAAATAGATGAATGGTGTAGATATAATAAAATGAAAATATAGTGTGTGGGTCTCACCTAGTGTTCAACTTGTCGGTATCACTACAAATTTCGCTGGCCGAAGATAAAGATATAATATTGTCATCGCCAATAATATCGCCAATAACCGAAAATGTTGGGAAAAAGGGGGAAACATGGAGAAGATGGTGGAATTTTTTAGTGAAACTTCAGGACATGCCTAAATACACGTATTTACATATTCAAGAATGAAAAATTACAAAAAGAATGCATTAAATAAAAAGTTTCCATTTAATGGGGGCCAAAGGGCATGCGTTGTCATAAGAAATCACTCAAATAGTAACCAAAATGAGTTTATATAATACAAATGCAAGCTTATAACAATGAAGACATGCAAAAGTAAATGAATTAAAAAAATACACATTTCTGGCCATATTTCATCCCCACAGAGAATGATGAGGTGGCTCGTAATTATTGTCCGGATCCCGTGACAGTTGAGAGTAGTACTGTTGAGCATGTCCAAAGCTCAAGTGGACCACACCACATGAAACAGTGGTAATAATGATTTCCACAGTTGAATCCTTAATAGGGCCTACAGTGATGTTTATTTGTTATCCAACCTGATCATAAGATCACAAAGGCATGGATGAAGGAAAAATATAAATAATAGATTGATCCAGAACTTCTTTGGCCTCATGGAATTTTAGACGGTATAATTTTAATTCACACCGTTTCCTGTGGTGAGGTCCACTTGAGATTTAGATATGCTTAGTTTTTGGGCTAAAGCCCTTAAATTATCCGGTAAAATGGATGTACGAAGTGGATAAAATATGTAAATCAATGTGGACCCCACATAATTTACTCAGTACGCAATTAACGTCCTCACACGACACGTACGTACCCGTGTTTATAGGGACACGGATTACCTATGACTGTTTGAGCAGCGAGACTTGCTATTAAAGTGATGTCGAGTGGTTATGTGGCCCACCATGGTTTGTGCTTCGTATCCACACTGTCCAACCATTAGAGGATATCATTTTAGTTTACAAGATAAAGAATGAGTAAGATCCAAATCTCTAATGGACAACACCACATGAAAATAATAATGATTGGATATCCACCATTAAAATCCTACTATGACCCATTGTACTGTTTATTTGACATCAATATGTATGATTAGGTGATACAGACCTAGATGAGGGGAAAAATCCAATATTAGCTTGATCCAATACTTTTATGGGCCTAAAAAGTTTTTAATAGTCTACGTTCATTCAACATTGTTTCCTGTAATGTGGTCCACTTGAGATTGGGATATACCTCATTTTTAGTCTCATACCCTAAAATGGTCTAGAAAAATAGATGGACGGTGAGGATACAACACTTACATCATGGTAGGCCTACAGAACTTGGTGACATCACCTTGATAGCGAGTCTCCCTACTAAACCTGTCAACAGCTAATCCGCATCTCGGATGGGGATTTCCTTCCTGCACTGGGATGCTACGTGGGGCCCATTATAATGTTTTTAAAAAATCCACCCTGTCCATCCATTTTTTAATATCATTTTTGGACATCAAACAAAAAATCATATAGATCCAAAGCTCAGGGCAGCCGCACCAGAGAAAATAGTGGAGATTCAGTGACCACCGTTTAAACAAAATTGACCACTCATTTGGGCCAACCTTGAATGTATGTGGTATATCCACATCGTCCATCCATTTTTCCATCTAATTTAAGGGGTTGAGCCTAAAATTGATTCATATCCAAAGATTAAGTAGATCATACCACTGTAAACAATGGAGATAATGATTTCCATCGTTGAAACCATTATAGGCCCCCCAGTGATGTTTATTTTTCATCCAACTTATTCATAAGATCATACAAACATGAATGAATGGAAAACAAAAATATAAGCTTGATCAAAAATTTTTGTGGCCCTCCAAGTATTTTTCAACGGTAGACATTCAATTCAACTGTTTCTTGTGGTGTGGTCCATTTGAACATTGGATATGCCTCATTTTTTTTCCTTAAGGCCTACAATTATCTATTAAAATGTATGGATGAGGTGGATAAAATAAATAAATCATGGTGGACCTTACCGAGTTTACTCAGGTTCCAATCCACACGACTTACTCTCGTACGCAATCCGCTACCTCAGACGGATTGGATACTCCCTACGACTAGCCAATGGCTAGTGGTGGGTGCTTTGTGGACCTCAAACATGATGTATGTGTACCATTCATGCCATCTAATTCATTTTATAGATAATTTTATGGTAAGAACCCAAAACTGAAGTGGATCAAAATCTCAAGTGGACCACACAGTGTTAATTGAATTCTCACCATTAAAAACTTCCTGTAGCTACAACAGTTTTGGATCAAGCTGATATTTACTTTTTGCCTTCATCCAGGTCCGTATGACCAAATCTACATGTCGCATGACATAATTCATAGGTTAGATGTCAAATAAACGTTACAATGGGCCTAAGAGGTTTTTAGTGATAAACGTTCAATCATTACTGTTTTCCCATGGTGTGGTCCACCTGAGATTCTAATCAATCTCATTTATAAGAACAAATATTAAAACGACGTGTTCAAATGAATGGACGTTGTTGATAAAACACATAGATCATGGTGGGCCCACAACACTTACGACCAACCACCTAAGAATGTCACTAGCGAAACCACATCAGGCGCTTGATGCTAGTCACGAACTCACACTACATATCTTCCTTTCTTTATTATTATTATTTTTTTTAAAAAAAAACTAAAATCTCATCAAAGAGAAAATGCAGTCGAAGAAAGGGGGTTTTTGGAGGAGGATTGTTGCCAATGAAAGGAGGATTTTCTTACCTGTAAATCCGGTGTTGTTGATTGACGTTCTTCCGAGCTCTGACTTCCGATCAATAAGTAGGAGATCTTCCCCGTTCTGATATTTTTTTCAATTTTTTGAAAGAGGGGTTTTCTTACCTATTTATTAGGTTTTTGATTGGTGATAATCTAAGATTTTCACCGATATCTCCGATATTTCACCGATATCGTCGATATTTCACCGATAATCCGAAGAGAAATGAAAAAAATGGGGTTTTTGTGTTTCTGGGCCAATAACACCGATATTATGGGTAATAATATCAACATTTCGTTGACAACTCAAACACTGGTCCCACCTTGATGTGATGTATATTGGGGCCCACATGAGAGGCCCATGGTGATGTGTTTTAGGCCCATGGATGTGGCCCATTGTGATGTATTTAAGGCCCTTATAAGAGGCCTAATGTGATGTATTTTTGGCTCATATGTGTGGCCCAATGTGATATATTTGTGACCTATTGGTGAGACCCATTGTGATGTGTACGAGGCCCTTGAGTGAGGCCCATTGAAATGTATTTGAGGCCCATGGATGTGGCCCATTTTGATGTATTTGAGGCTTATGGATGTGGCCCATTACGATGTATTTGAGGCCTATGAGATGTGGCCCATTGTAATGTATTTATGGCCCATGAGTGAGGCCCAGTGTGATGCATATGTGGCCCATGAGTGTGGCCCATCGTGATATATATTAGGCCCTTTGTGTGAGGACTATTATGTTGCGTATGAGGCCCTTATGTGAGGCCATGGGCCCATTATATGTTAGGCTCTATGTGGGCTACTCCTTAGGAGAAATGTTTGTTAAATGTCCATATTGATGGGCAATGTTGGTTAAATGTCCACATTATGACCTTCTATTAAGTCATTTTTTAGGCTAATTATTGAGGCCGATTGTTGATGTCAATTATCGATGCCAGTTATTGATACCGATTATGAGTATGTGACAGCATAACATCATGATACATGCACATACGCATCATCTGCATGTTTGTTATGAGATGTGGTTGACCATTGCATATGCTATAGGGCAGGTGGTTTATAGGACTCCCCAATGGGAAGAGTCGTCGCACATGAGTGCACGGTATGTGCATGATTAATGCATGATTGGACTATGTGACTCATGCATTTCGTATTTTGTGGTATGACCACCTTATGCCCTAGTGACATCAGGGTCGTAGCCTCAATAGGCATATCATAGATAACTAGATGGGACACCAGAAATCTTTTTCTATATGGGGTATCATAGATGTCCCTGAGTGAAAGTCCCTAAATCTCCATGGCCAGGAGATGCTCCAAAGTCTAGACCGAGTGGATACATGAACGCCCGAGTGTCGAATACTAGTAGACCGTGTCTCCCACCGTGACATGATCTGTTGGAAGGGGTGTGGCCTTACCTGCCTGAGGTTAAGGGGCATAGCTAGGCTGAGTTTGACCAGCTCGTAAATGGATCCGCTATTGGCGTGCCGAGTAGATATTGGCTGATTACTGGACATGAAAGTAGCGAGGTCTCTTCCACTTGCATGGTTACGCGTCCAGTGGGTAGCAATTGCGTGTAGAGTGTACTAAAATCTGGTGATGATCCTAGAGATGTACGGTACTGATATGTGGACATATTGAGCAGGAGTTACATACTCAGTATTTTACTCATTCATTCATTCACTATCCACTCGAGCTTGTGGTTCACAACTAATTGATATGTACCTTCACAATGGCCAGTATTTGATATTTGGCTTACTATGTCTCCGCATTACATAGTTGATCTACATTGCTTCCTTAGTATACGATTTTTGCTTATTATGTTTTTGCATCGCATAACTTGGATAAGGCTGATGATATTTATGGACTAACTAGCATGTTTTCGCATTACTCTGATATTGTATGGTTTATGAATTTCCACTATTTCCACTTACTCTAATATATATATGCTTGACACGTGCATCGTACACACTTACACCATCCTCTAAGCTTTCTATAAGTTTATACATGATATATGCATACAGGTGGCGTTAGGTTGCAACAACATTATGTAAGTGCTATGGTTTTTAGCTCCTATGATTGTCAAATTTGGTAGTGCCAAAACCTCTCTTAGAATTTGTGTCTTTTGTAGATCTTCTACATAATGAAGTCTCAGTATCTCTCGAGAACAAAAGTTTTTACTTCAAGAAATACAAGATTACATGGTCATGTTCGAGTACAACATCAAGTGAGGGTTCAATGTTTAAGATTTATAATTCAAGCTCCTAGTCAAGACAAAGTCTTTTTACTTTGAACCTCACGCTCAAGATTCAAAATATTTCAAGTTCAAGCTTCTTAAGGCTACAAATTCAAGTTTGAATATTCTTCAAAAGGTCATAAGTTCAAGCTTCATTCTATGACAAGATCTCAAGCTTCGTGAACTTTAAAGAACGACTATCAATTGAAGAAAAAGAAGTTTCAATGTTCATACATCATGTATAAGGTATGAATTACCCTAGATTGACCATAGGGCAGGTCATTTTGAATACATAATTCAATTAGATCAATTTATAAGTGAATAGACTATTTCTCGACTAGTCCTGGACTCTGTTCGACTAGTTCTAGCACTAGCTCGACCAGTCCAAGAAATTATTCGACCAGTCCTAAGTTTGTTACAAAATTTTAAAATTTTTTGTTAAGCCACGACCAGTCCTGGAGACTGCTTGACCGATTGTGTGAACAGTGCTCAAATCGTTCTCGACCAGTCCTATAGCTATGACTCAAAGTCTAACAACTATTTCAGGTTCCACATGACCAGTCGTGGACAGGTCATGACCAGTTGTGGAGGTCCCTCGATTGGTCGTGCAGGGCTTACGACTAGCCGTGGAACGGCTTTATCTTATTGCGCTCAAAATTTCAAAAATCTGTTGGTCCTATGACCAGTCATGGTGTCCTCAGGACCAGTCATGAACTTAATTTCTTCTATTATAAATTGAGCATGAATTTTAGAGGTTTTCATCGAATTCAGGATAAATCAATTGGCCACTCTGAGAGATAAGTTAGTCATCTTTTTAATCTATATTGTGCTCATTTAATATTCTCTTAATATAGCTTTATTATATTTGATTTTATATTCTATATTCCATTCATATTTGAAGAAGGGATTGAGAATTACCCTTTTCTTGAAATCAAAATCAAATAGAGCTAGCCTAACTTGATTTAATCTAAAATCAATTTAGAACCTAGAACCATTTTATAAGTGAGTTTGGACATTGAACTTCTACGTTGAAATTCTACTCCGATTTGGTTCTTCCGGGTGAAATCAAAAAGAGAATATCCAGGTATTTTACATTATTATAAATTTCTATTTTGATTTTTGAGATTGTGCTAAAAAAATTTCTGTTTTAGTTTGTCTGAAGTGATCTAGAAAACTTAGAGTGTGCAATTTTTGAATTGTGTAAGCCCACTTAAAAGACACAATTGTGAGGGTTTTAAGCGAATCTGGAAAAACCTATTTTCATAGTGAATACTAATATCCACTGTGTGAGGATATTAGGAGTGGAGTAGTTGTGTGGCTGTTTTTCTAAATAGTTTGTATACACACAAGCGAACCACTTTAATTTTTAGTCTTTTGGTTTGATTGTTTATTTTTTTTTGTGGATGGTTGTAATTTTCTTTTTGCATTGTGGAGAATGTTATAAATTCTTTTATGCAAATGTGGAGAATGTTGTAATAGCATAGATTTCCTTCCTTACTATTTATTTCTTTATTCCTCTGTATCAGTTTGAGTTTTTGATACACAAACCATTATAGTACGGTTGTCTTTCCATAAACCTTTGGTTTTTATGGTGTAAGTTTATCCTTAGAACAACATCTGTATCAACCTCTCAATACTCATACATTTGAGGTTGTCATTGTGGGATTGTCTATTACTATCTATATTTAATTTATTTAAATTTTGTTGTTATTTTTTAATTTGGCATAGTCCTATTCAACCCCCCCCCCCCCCCCCCCCTCTAGGACATATAGCTCAGCCTTTTTAAGTGGTATCAGAGCCTAATAACTTGTTTTTAATTATTCTATTTGGATTTATTTCCTGAGCTAATCGATCTGAGTTATTTAAGATGTCAAATTTTAATAGTCTTGCTGTCACTAGGCCTCCACCATTTAATGGCTCCAATTATGCCTATTGGAAAGCTATAATGAGGATTTTTGTAAAATTCATGGATGAGAGCGTGTGATAAGCCACAGTGACGGAATGGTCCCCTCCTGCCACTGAAGTAACTGGTATCGATGGATCCAAATCAACAAGAGTTACACCTTATTTTTCTAAGACCACACTTCAGAAAAATGAGACTCATGCTAATGCAAAGGCTTTAAATGCCATAACTTGCGTACAATTACCGGATGAATTCAAAAGAATTATATCCTGTGATACTGCAAAGAAAGCCTGAGATATTTTAGAAATGACACATGAGGGAACAACAGTCGTCAAGAAATCTAAAGTCCAAATCCTCACAATCAAATTTGAGGAAATATGTATGGAGGAAAGTGAAACATTCATGAACTTTTATAATAGATTAAATGACATTGTTAACTCTATGTGGGGTCTCGGTGATAAAATTCCAGAGAGTAAGGTCTGTGCAAAAATACTATGCTCACTACCTGAACAGTTTAATTCAAAGGTGACTGCGATCCAGGAACTTCGTGATACGGACAATATGAGGGTAGAAGAATTAGTTGGGTCATTACAGACATATGAGTTAAACTTTAAAGCTCCTAAAGGTAAATCTATCGCCCTTAAATCTTCTAAATGTATTTCTCAAGAAAATAGTAATTCTGATTTAGAAAATTCTGAAGATGATATGGCCCTTTTAGGTAAAAAGTTTTATAAGATTTTTAAAAGTAAAAAGAGGGTTGACTTTTAAAAATTTAATGATAAGAAAAGATCTAAATCTAAAACTTAAAAATCTTTAAAAGATAGTCAATGTTACAACTACCATGAATATGGGCATGTATCGAACAAGTGTCCTGAAAAGGACAAACCTAAAAAGAAAAGTATGTTGGCTACTTAGGATGAATCTTCCAACTTTGAAGCCTCTTCTGAATTAGAAGATTCTGATACCGAGTAGGGCAATGAAGTCAACGCCCTTATGACTCTAGCCAAGTTCACTTTTTCAAATCATGATGATTCAACTAGTGAAGAAAATCTGAATAGTGATCATGAAAATGAAGAAGATCTTAAAGATGCTCACATCGCCCTATACAAGGAAAGTTGTAAAATTGCAGTAAAACCAAAACTTTAGAAAGAAAAGTAAACTTAAAGAAAATTTTGATATTCTTGTTTTAGAAAAATCCCACATTTCAGATTCTTTTGAAAAAACTAAATGCGATTTAGATTTCAAAACCTCTCTTATTGAAAATTTAAAATTTAAAAATGAAAAACTAAAAACTTGAAGTCTCTTCACTTTTAATTTAAAGGATACATGAAGGTATGCCTAAGGTGATCCTAAGTTAGAAAAATTATTATTCGGATCCAGAAAATGTGTGATCGATCTGGTTTGGGCTATGACAAAAATATTCCTCCCAAACATAAGAATACTCTTCCTAAGTTTGTTGAAGGAGAGTCTTCAAACTCAAAATGGAAAAGTTCAAATTAAAATTATTCTAAAAATGCAAAAACTTTTCAATCTTTAAAACCTAAAAGCAACCATATCAACTACAAAAATTAGAATCGTAATCCTTTAGTTGAGAAAATTGTTGATTTACTTAAGGAGCTCTTAAAATTTAACTCAATGGATCAGTCTTATAACAACTACAATCATAAGAACACAAACTATACTCCTAAACCTAAAACTTTGATAAAATGGGTTCCTAAGGTTACTTGCTTGGTTGCCCACACAATTTTCAAAGCATCAAGCCATTCAAAGTGGTACCTAGATAGTGGATGCTCTAGGCACATGACTGGTGACAAAGGTTTGTTCACCAATCTTAAGGATATGACTGACGGTTTAGTCATATTTAGTGATGGTAGCAACTGCAGGATTATTGGCTAAGGTACGGTTCAACTTTCTAAACTCCCTTTATTTGAGATTGTTTTATATGTAGAAGGTTTAAAACATAACTTATTAAGCATTTCTCAAATATGCAATAAAAATCATAATGTAAAATTTTCTAACCTAGGGTGTAAAATTTTAAATAAAAATGTTTCTTTAATATTAATTGGTCGCAGAACTTCTGAAAACTACTATATTGTAAATGATTCAATCTCATCTAATCTAACGTGTAACATGGTCCATACTGATGATACTGAGTTATGGCATAAACGCCTTGGAAATGTACACTACCGTAACTTGTATAGATTGAGCAAAAGTGAGTTAGTAAGAGGCCTACCCAAAATATAAAAAATAGATAAAATATATGGCGAATGCCAGATTGGTAAGAAAATTAGGAGTTCTCACAAAAAAGTGGACTCCAATGCCTCATCAAAACTGCTCGAACTCCTCCATATGGATTTTATTGGACCAACTAGAATGGATAGTCAAGGTGGTAAAAATTATATTTTAGTAATCGTTGATGACTTTACCAAATATACTTGGGTAGTCTTCTTAAGAGACAAATCAGAAATTCTTGATGAAGTTAAAAGGGTACGTAGACGTATCCAAACTGAAAAAGAGACTCAAGTCTGTAAGATCCGTAGCGATCATGGATCAGAATTTGAGAATAGCAATTTTGAGAAATTTTGTAATGATCAGGGAATATCACATGAATTCTCTGCACACAAAACACTACAACAAAATGGTATAGCAGAAAGAAAAAATAGAGTGCTTTAAGAAATGACAAATGTAATATTAAACAGTACGAAGCTCCCTAAAAATCTTTGGGCCGAAGCCATAAATACTGCATGTTATATAATTAACCATGTTTATACTAGAAAATAAAATGGTAAGATGGCTTATGAAATGTGGTTTGATGAGAAACCTACTATCAAATACTTTCGAGTTTTTGGTAGCAAGTGCTACATTTTATGTGACCGAGAAAATCTGGGTAATTTTGACACCAAAAGTGATCAAGGAATATTTTTAGGGTATGCTTTGAATAGTCGAGCATATCGGGTTCTAAATAAGAGAACTGGTGTCTCAAGTTCAGATAATGATGAAGTGCTTCTAATTGAAAAACCAGATTCTTCATCAAGTCAAAACAACTCTGAACTGAGAACTGTTAAAGATCACCCTACTAATCAAATTCTTGAAAACCCTCTCACTAGTATATGCACTCGTAGATAATTAGAAGACATGTGTAATTACGTGTTCTTTACATCCCAGATAGAACCGGCCAACATAAAAGAAGCTCTTACTGACAAAAATTAGATAGTAGCGATGAAAGAAGAGCTTAATAAATTTGTTAGAAATGATGTTTAGTACTTAGTTCCTAGGCCAAAAGATAAACATATTATCAGAACTAAGTGAATTTTCAAAAATAAGTTTGATGAACTTGGTAATATACACTACCAAAAAAGGGGCAAAGGATTCAGACCAAGTTAATTTTTTACTATGGATATAAACATTAGCTATGGTTGCTACGGTTTTAATCCGTTGCTAAAAAGTTGATACACCATTAATAATTAATTGTGTTTAAGGGGCTCTATGAGGCCTAAAAAAACTATTTATTCTATCTAAGCCATCTATGTATTTATAAATATTACTTTAGAGGATGAAAAAAATCAGCTAGATCAAAGGCTCAGGTGGACCACAGGGTAGGAAACATGGATATTAAATTACAGTTGCTTCTTATGGTGTAGTCCACTTGGGCCTTCAATATACTTGAAAGTTGGTATCATAAGTTATAATAATTTATTAAAATTATTCATTGAAGTGGATAAAACAAATACATCATGGTGGGCCCCATGGAGCCCCTGAGCTGACCGTGTTTGTCCATCCGTCAGAAGATGCCCAAAATTTGGGTGCGCGCTCAAAACAGAGTTGCACCCAAAGATGGGTATTTCACTCACTCTCTCTCTCTCTCTTTGTTCCCTAATCAGAGCATTCCCAAAGGTCCTTTCCCTATTCCTCTCTCTCTCCCTCCCGACCTCTGCTTCATCTCTCTCATTCTCCTCTCTCTCTCTCCAATGCATCAGCCGTGAAGAACACAGGCTGTGAACGCCCTCTTCTCTCTCTCTCTCTCTCTCTCTCTCTCTCTCTCTCTCTCTCTCTCTCTCTCTCTCTCTCTCTCTCTCTCTTTCTCTCTCTCCATTGCAGCAGTCGTGAATCTCCAACCCGAAGAAACACATGCCGTGAAGCTCCTCTCCATAAGTTTTATATCTTCTTCTATTTGTATCTCTTTTCCTGCCTTTTAGATATGTTATGCGCTAACTATTTGATGAAATGGCATGTTATCTGTTTGTTTAAATTGCTGGATGAGAATTTTTTTAATCTTTTCTTAATTTTAGATACATGCTAACGGCCTGTTCACAGATAGCTTTTCTTCGAAGAGGCAATGAAATTCATGCTAGGTCGATCCGCATTAGGTCCTATCTTGATGTGTTTGTCGTGAATGCTTTGACTAACATGTATGTGAAATATGGATGCTTGAACTTCTGTTTTGTGATCCTAACCCTTGAACATTGGCCCTTTTTTTTTGCAAGTTTCCTTTATTTACAAGCTACATCTCAGATAGAAACTTACAAGAAACCAAGTGCTTCTCTTTATAATCAATAAATATCCAAAGCAAAGCCTACCAAATAAATCAATTATACCAATTTATTTCCCCACTTGATCTTGATTGTCTCATTTCGTGCAATTTATCAGCACCCACCGACAGACAACCCCGCACACTTAGAAACACGCAAAAAATGTTCCCGCAAGGTCAACCTTATTGTAACTCACACCAAGGTCAAGAGCTGCAGGCCCCACCATGATGTGTATTTGGTGTGTAAACCATCTGGTTGCTCCCCTCTTAAAAAGGGAATGTCCCAAAAATCAGCTAGATCTATTTCTAATCCAAAATAAATAAGCCTAAGCAGTTGGGAATAGAATTTTCAGGCATTAGCTAAAATGATATCAACCAAATGAATCATGTGGCATAGAAAAGAATCACTATTGCATGAAACATTGAATTTCCTAAGTGGAAAATTCACAAATGAGAAAAGCCTTTGCCAAGGAGAAACCTCCATCACATAAAGAAATCATAATCTAACTAACTGTTTTGGAAATGGCCTTCTAAGCATTTATGCTGGGAATCAAAACATGGATTAGAAACCATAGGGAGAAAACGTAGATTCTGGAAGTTCCTTATCTATTTACTTTCTAAAATAGTTTTCATAGAAGGAAAACATATACTGCATTTTTTATATGGCAATAGGTGTTTTTGGAAATAACATGATCATTTTTGTAAGAACTCTAACAATGTTGTGATCTTAATACCGTTTTCTTGGTACCTTTGTCAGCCATCAAACTGGGATAAGATCTTGACAAATGGCTTAGGGCAATTGGCCTTGCTAAGTGTCCAGATGTAAGAGGCGTGATTGCCCCATAAGTTACTATCCATCATTGTCACATTTAATGTGTGAAGATCTTCAATGCCATGACCATTTATCATTGTTGTAGTTTATTGATCTTTTAGTGGTATCCAAATTACAGGCATGCTGGTTACTCGTACTCAGGTCGTTGTGTAGCTGTAACACCCCGAATTTTGGCCAATCTGAGATTTGACGTCCTTAGGCAATGGGTCAATTGAAACACCTGGAAAATTGCTTAGAACCCAATTCCATAGCCAAAGAAACCACTTAGAATCAATTCCTTTAGAAAATATGACTAAGTTAGCTAGTGCAACGTTAGAATAGCTGGGAAATGGTCCCTGATCGCTTTAAATACGTTCTACAAGGCCCAAAGCGAGTGGAACCAAGGGTGCTATAATGCTCTAAAGCCTCGGATCAAACTCTAAGCCGGTTTGTTCTCGGGACCTCCTTGAAACTTTGTATTGGATCTAGACCGCGCGTCGAAAGTCCGATACCTCCTATCTTAGACCGTTAGAACCGTCTAGCTGGACTTGACACTCAATCTGAAAATCAAGTCAAACCGATAATCACAGGCTATTTCATTGAGCCCGGACCGAAGAGAGTGTGAATAGGGACATAGTTGGAATTTCAAATTCAAATCTGGCACACAAATTTGACGCATCAATATTAAGCATTCTGACCGTCAGAATACAGCCAAATTACACCCTTGGATCAGGAAAAATATCTATTATATATCACGAGACTTATAGGCCTGATCTTGATGCGGTGACCGTTAAACTGAAACTGGGCCGCCACGTGCGATCTGGGAACCCAACCGGTCTGAAAACTGGATGTGTGCTAGATCCAGTATGCATGAGCTTAAGTCCGACCGCATTTGGCCTGGGGACCTCCAGAAATGCCCTTTTGGACCGAAACGACCCCGATTTGGTTAGGCACCAAGTAAACATTGTTCCCAAGCCTATTTTGGGAATGTTTTAGGCTATAAAAGGGGTTGAAACCCCCACTCCTCTCTCCCATCCGAATTTGAGAGAAGCCCTAGCTTGGGAGAGAGAAAAAGAGTGAGAGATTGTGAGAGAGTGGGAGAGTTCTTCCCGCCACTTGTGCTACGTGTTGCACATGCTTAAGCAACACTCCTCTACCGCTTTCCCGGCGATTCCACCGCAATCCTAGGTAAGTAAAAACCCTAAATAGTTGTTGATTTGAGTTTTTCTTGTTTCCATAGCGATGTAGCTTATGGATCTTAGGTATTAGGCTCCTTACTCGCCGTAGACGAAGCATATACGCTCCGTTTCAATTCCCGAGTCTACAAGACATAAGGTGAGGATTTTAGACGCTTTGATTGACGGTTCCCAATGCTTTCAATGTCGTTTAATAGTAGATTCTTAACGGCATCGCCGTTTGACATGTACAAAATGCTCTCCGTTTCCCGTTTCGTAAGCTAACGAAGAATATGAGATTTAGGGCATTTTAGTCATTTGTAGGAAGTACTGTTTACATTCATATTTTGCTGATGTGATTGACATGGTTTGTTGTCGCATTAGGAAGTTAGGAATGCGTGCATAATTAGTTTGGCGAAGAGATTCGCCTAGTTACGCACTTTGGGTCGACATACTATATGTAGACTTAAGTGTGTAGTGTATGTGTTTGTATAAATGCTTGTATTAGTATGTATTGAATTAAATGATGTTATTTGATAGTTTGTGATTGATTTTTCAATTATTATGCTGACCTAAATGATTTTCTACTTGTTGACAAAATGCATGATTTCATTACATGCATGGAATGTATGTGCTTGAGGATTTGCTTAAGTTGAATATGCATGGGAAGTATGCCTTGAAGATTTGCTTAAGTTGAATGTTATAACATGTGCTAACATGCTCACATGATATATTTCAATTCCAATACCTTTTTATAGTGTTAATGTGATACCATAGATGTGTGGGACTTGACTTAGTCCAGGCAGTCGGTAACCGAGCGAATTCGTGGCTGACTGGTCATAGCCACGAACGACGCGTCGATGAATGTGATTCGTGTTGAGAGTTGGCGGCAGTGGTTAGGCCACGCGAAGTGTTTTATGCACTTCATGTCGTTCAATTCGAGATGCGATCGCGCTAGTCGAGCCCGTCAAGTAACCCGACTGGCCGATGTTTGTTCACCTTGTATGTATCATAACTGCTTGAACCTAGGGTACTGAACTTACCATTGTAAACCCTATTAACCGTGGTACCTTGATCCACGAAGACTCATGAGCCGGGCATGGTGGTATGGGACACCGTGGTCGAGCTGTCGGCTTACGCTGGGGCCACAAACCTCCCCGTAGTGACCAATGAGCACCTTGACTCGTGAGCAGATTATGGTGGTATGGGACACTATATTCTAGCTGTCGGCCTACACTGATCAGGCGACGAGCCCTTTGTAGTGACCGCGAGCGTATTCTGAGTTCACGGGAGGCGACGACCCTTCCGTGCAGTAGAGTACAGTAGGCCTGTATTGATAAGGTGATGGGGGAGCGGTGCAACGAGTGCGAGCAACAGCCCTGGCAGCCCTTGCAGTGACCTACGAAATGTACATCGTATGAGATTACTAGGAGTGACGACCCTAGACAGGATCCGTGTTGGGATTGATATAAGGGAAGTACCTTAGTTTCCCAATCCTGCTGTTTGAATGGACTAATAACAACTTGGTAATCATATCACCATAGCATTGCATGTGCCTGGAAGATGTGGAGCACTCTAGGGAGTGTGGCATGCCGCGGTCGTAAGATGTTGCCGTATGAGGGTGATCGTCGGTGAGGGCATACATCACGTCATATCATAATTGCATTAACAACAGTATTAGGATTGTTTGATTTACTGCGTTACTATTATCGCATGATTGATTTGATAACATGTTAATCTTTGCTCTATTATTCCACTGAGTTAGCTACTCACTCCCACGTTACGGGACGGTGTTCCGGACACCCACCAGACCTTTTTGTGATTGCAGATGATGGCGCGGCCTGTGAGGCGGAGCTGGATTTGATGATGATGAGGAGGATCCCTCCTTTATGCGTGTTCTGATTGACGGGATTACAGGGAGGTTGATTAGATACTTTGACATTTGTCATTTTATATTTTTAGCGCACTCATGTATATTCGTTTCATCTACTTTTGGAGTATACATGTATGTGTATAACCTGGTAACATGTTCACACTCTGGAGACATACAACAGTTTATATATGTTATACATACTATTACAGACTTCCGCTGGTTAATTTAACTGTCTCTGGAGTATGATATGCTGTTCTGGATTAATTTCACTCATGTTTAATACATTATCACAGACAACATTCAATCATACATATCTATGTTGCATAAATAACATTTTGGAACTCGGGAGTTGGGTTTTTGCTCGACCCCCCCGATTTTCGGGATGTTACAGATGGTATCAGAGCATGATTTGGATTAAACCGGGCCTGGGTTATGGTCACGCGACGTACGCTGTCGCTTCCTTTGACTTAGGTGGGTACGAGAAGGGTCTAGAAACACTTTTAGGATCTCAGGTTCGTCAATAGGCGGAGCCTATTCATTTCAATCGCGTGATCGAGTCCGTATCGCATCTAGGGTCGCGTAGAGCAACCCGAATAGCTCCTAGGTTGTAGGTAAGTGGGTTGAGCTATTCTCTGAATAATTCTAAACCGTTAATGTGAATCCTTGGGCCGTGAGACAACCACGACTCCTGTATTCAATCGCCAGGGCTTAAAAACCCCGTTTCACCGAAAATCTTCGAAATTCTTCCTCTCACCACCCCAATCTTCAATTATTTCTTATCCATTTCATATTAGGCATCAAACCTAATATGAAAATAACACAAATTAGTACTTTCACAAAATTTTACAGTGAATAGTAAAATTTCATGAAAAATGGCCATAAGGCCATTCTAACTTCACTTTCTTTAGCAACTAATGGTTTAGATGGATGTACTAGATCCTTATACCCCAAAATCATATGCTGCATGATAGGGTTTTGTATTCGGGATTGAAGATTGGACCCAAAAATCCTCGAATGGATGTTAAAAATGTATTGGCCTCCCTAGGGCAATCTACAATGAACTAGAGTGTGCACCATACCTTTTTGGAATCCCTAGGGCAAGAGGAATCCATCCCATATGGCCTCAGAAGCCAGTTTGCAACTTCACCGGCGATGCCATCGCCGGTTCGGCGATGCATCGCCGGCCGGCGAGCTCCGATGGGGCCGTCCTTCGGGCGCACCCCCTTAAACAGGGTCCACATCACCCCTATGCACCTCCCACCCCAAGAAAACTCCAAATATGGGTACTTCCTTCACAAACAGCCCCTCCCCTAGCCCCATTTTCGTTTTCAGCTGCCCTATCCCAAAAATTCATGATTCCAAACCACCCTAGATCCATTCCCTGCCAAAAACGACCACCCTCCGTCATTCCTTTGAAGTTGGCAGCCCTCCCTCTTGAAGATTTCATCCGTTGGAGCTCCTAAAACCCCAAAATCAAGCTGAAATCGTGAGGTGCTCCATTCCCCTTTTTCATTTTCATTTCTTTCTGAAAATACATCCTAGGGAAGCTTGAAGCATCCCTCTACAACGCCTAGATTTCATTTTATCCCTTTGGGCGACCATTTCTTCGCATTTCCTCCATTTTCCATGGCTATTGTTAAGGCTGTTTCAGCCTTTTTCCTCCCTTTCCATCGTTCTCTCTCTCATGTCCCTTTTATTTGAGCCTTTACCCCCTTTTTGGGTCTCAGAATCATGCTAACCTCAAATCCCATTTCTCAACTTTCTCCGTTCGAGAAGTATTGAAAACACATGGCCGATAGAGCTCTAATGGGCAACTGACAGTATTGAACTTGATAGTATTCAAGAAGGTCAGTCGGGACCCTGGTAGAAGTCCTTTGGTAGAATTAGGCATCTATGTCGTTGCCCTTTAGCTTGTTTGACTACTGTTTGAAATTTCTGTGTTGTTTTGTTGTTAGGTAGAAAAATGTGTTTGTGTTGTGGTTTGGGCTTAATATAGCCAAAATTTGTCGAATGGAATGCATGTTGTTTCATTTCGCTATAAAATATTGTCCCTAGATTGGGAGTATTATAACTCCCTGAGATCCAGCCTACAAATTAATTTTTATCCCCACCCACCCTCCTACCAAGCATACCACATCCAATCCTGCCATGGGACTAGGAATGCAGTTCCATTTAATACCACTAAGCGCTACCGGCCACATAGGCTCTAGGTGTTTTGGTTCTAGTGTTAGCACTCCTAGATTTGAAGGGTCTGACGACATAAGAAATCCAATTCCATTTAGACAATTTTGATCCTAAGCGATAGAGCAATTCCCTGTATTAGAGATGGTATGAAACCGTCTAGTGTATAGGCTTAGGTCTTGAATTATAGCGAATGAAATACAGACTAGCTTACTAGTTACCTTAAGTAGTGTACAGCCTGTATATGCTAAGGACTTGTAGGTTAGATTTGGTTGAAGTAGAACCTTATTCCTTCGACAGATCCCCTTATGACTTATAGACTTCTGTTGTTGCCCATAGGAAGGAACCATTCACTCTCAGGGAACATTTATAAATCCCTCAGATTGAACTTAGAATGGACTAGCACGCCCCTTAGAATTGCCATCCCCAAGGGTTTATTGCATTCGGGAACGCAGAGTAAAGGAACTGCATGTACGCGATGTATTCGCGGTTTGAATCGACTTCTTAATCCTAGTGGTTCCCAATAAATCCAATGCTCTGATCAAGCAGAAGATCGGCATCGACTCGGATTAAGAATTGATACAATAAATCTTCTGTTCTAGCTAGACAGAAAGTCTATGTATCCGGCTCAGACCTACTACATAACCTTTATTCTGTGATGGCCCAACCACCTACAACCAAACGGGATCACATTGCCTTTTGGGAAATGGCGAGGACTTAAAGCCAGTAGAGAATTAGGCATCTTGCCACCAACTCATACCTGCCCCTGACCTTAACCACAATAGATATTAGGCTCATCTCTATGATCATAGATACCAATGTCATAGAACGCATCATTAGCAAGGAAGACCATATAGAGAAAGGCTGTTTCCATTTTAGGTTAAGGATAGCCCCTAAGTTGCGCCTCGTTCCGATATACTGATCGATGCAAATATTCTTCAACCTTAAGTAAAACCAAGTTTTAAGGGGGGTAGAAGGAATTAAGTCCAATCCAGTTAGATTAGTTAACGCTACCGTTCGATCAAAGTGGCGCAGCGGAAGAGCGGTTGGCCTCTTTCCCACTGGCCTAGGATCGAAACATTTGAGTTAGGGTGTATGTACGATTAGGTTATTAAATAGGATTTGAACCTTCCTTAGAGAAAGTACTCCTTGTCCTTCGCCAATGTCGGGGACGACATTGTGTTTTAAGGGGGGTAGATTGTAACACCCCGGATTTTGGCCAATCTGAGATTTGACGTCCTTAGGCAATGGGTCAATTGAAACACCTGGAAAATTGCTTAGAACCCAATTCCATAGCCAAAGAAACCACTTAGAATCAATTCCTTTAGAAAATATGACTAAGTTAGCTAGTGCAACGTTAGAATAGCTGGGAAATGGTCCCTGATCGCTTTAAATACGTTCTACAAGGCCCAAAGCGAGTGGAACCAAGGGTGCTATAATGCTCTAAAGCCTCGGATCAAACTCTAAGCCGGTTTGTTCTCGGGACCTCCTTGAAACTTTGTATTGGATCTAGACCGCGCGTCGAAAGTCCGATACCTCCTATCTTAGACCGTTAGAACCGTCTAGCTGGACTTGACACTCATTCCGAAAATCAAGTCAAACCGATAATCACAGGCTATTTCATTGAGCCCGGACCGAAGAGAGTGTGAATAGGGACATAGTTGGAATTTCAAATTCAAATCTGGCACACAAATTTGACGCATCAGTATTAAGCATTCTGACCGTCAGAATACAGCCAAATTACACCCTTGGATCAGGAAAAATATCTATTATATATCACGAGACTTATAGGCCTGATCTTGATGCGGTGACCGTTAAACTGAAACTGGGCCGCCACGTGCGATCTGGGAACCCAACCGGTCTGAAAACTGGATGTGTGCTAGATCCAGTATGCATGAGCTTAAGTCCGACCGCATTTGGCCTGGGGACCTCCAGAAATGCCCTTTTGGACCGAAACGGCCCCGATTTGGTTAGGCACCAAGTAAACATTGTTCCCAAGCCTATTTTGGGAATGTTTTAGGCTATAAAAGGGGTTGAAACCCCCACTCCTCTCTCCCATCCGAATTTGAGAGAAGCCCTAGCTTGGGAGAGAGAAAAAGAGTGAGAGATTGTGAGAGAGTGGGAGAGTTCTTCCCGCCACTTGTGCTACATGTTGCACATGCTTAAGCAACACTCCTCTACCGCTTTCCCGGCGATTCCACCGCAATCCTAGGTAAGTAAAAATCCTAAATAGTTGTTGATTTGAGTTTTTCTTGTTTCCATAGCGATGTAGCTTATGGATCTTAGGTATTAGGCTCCTTACTCGCCGTAGACGAAGCATATACGCTCCGTTTCAATTCCCGAGTCTACAAGACATAAGGTGAGGATTTTAGACGCTTTGATTGACGGTTCCCAATGCTTTTAATGTCGTTTAATAGTAGATTCTTGACGGCATTGCCGTTTGACATGTACAAAATGCTCTCCGTTTCCCGTTTCGTAAGCTAACGAAGAATATGAGATTTAGGGCATTTTAGTCATTTGTAGGAAGTACTGTTTACATTCATATTTTGCTGATGTGATTGACATGGTTTGTTGTCGCATTAGGAAGTTAGGAATGCGTGCATAATTAGTTTGGCGAAGAGATTCGCCTAGTTGCGCACTTTGGGTCGACATACTATATGTAGACTTAAGTGTGTAGTGTATGTGTTTGTATAAATGCTTGTATTAGTATGTATTGAATTAAATGATGTTATTTGATAGTTTGTGATTGATTTTTCAATTATTATGCTGACCTAAATGATTTTCTACTTGTTGACAAAATGCATGATTTCATTACATGCATGGAATGTATGTGCTTGAGGATTTGCTTAAGTTGAATATGCATGGGAAGTATGCCTTGAAGATTTGCTTAAGTTGAATGTTATAACATGTGCTAACATGCTCACATGATATATTTCAATTCCAATACCTTTTTATAGTGTTAATGTGATACTATAGATGTGTGGGACTTGACTTAGTCCAGGCAGTCGGTAACCGAGCGAATTCGTGGCTGACTGGTCATAGCCACGAACGACGCGTCGATGAATGTGATTCGTGTTGAGAGTTGGCGGCAGTGGTTAGGCCACGCGAAGTGTTTTATGCACTTCATGTCGTTCAATTCGAGATGCGATCGCGCTAGTCGAGCCCGTCAAGTAACCCGACTGGCCGATGTTTGTTCACCTTGTATGTATCATAACTGCTTGAACCTAGGGTACTGAACTTACCATTGTAAACCCTATTAACCGTGGTACCTTGATCCACGAAGACTCATGAGCCGGGCATGGTGGTATGGGACACCGTGGTCGAGCTGTCGGCTTACGCTGGGGCCACAAACCTCCCCGTAGTGACCAATGAGCACCTTGACTCGTGAGCAGATTATGGTGGTATGGGACACTATATTCTAGCTGTCGGCCTACACTGATCAGGCGACGAGCCCTTTGTAGTGACCGCGAGCGTATTCTGAGTTCACGGGAGGCGACGACCCTTCCGTGCAGTAGAGTACAGTAGGCCTGTATTGATAAGGTGATGGGGGAGCGGTGCAACGAGTGCGAGCAACAGCCCTGGCAGCCCTTGCAGTGACCTACGAAATGTACATCGTATGAGATTACTAGGAGTGACGACCCTAGACAGGATCCGTGTTGGGATTGATATAAGGGAAGTACCTTAGTTTCCCAATCCTGCTGTTTGAATGGACTAATAACAACTTGGTAATCATATCACCATAGCATTGCATGTGCCTGGAAGATGTGGAGCACTCTAGGGAGTGTGGCATGCCGCGGTCGTAAGATGTTGCCGTATGAGGGTGATCGTCGGTGAGGGCATACATCACGTCATATCATAATTGCATTAACAACAGTATTAGGATTGTTTGATTTACTGCGTTACTATTATCGCATGATTGATTTGATAACATGTTAATCTTTGCTCTATTATTCCACTGAGTTAGCTACTCACTCCCACGTTACGGGACGGTGTTCCGGACACCCACCAGACCTTTTTGTGATTGCAGATGATGGCGCGGCCTGTGAGGCGGAGCTGGATTTGATGATGATGAGGAGGATCCCTCCTTTATGCGTGTTCTGATTGACGGGATTACAGGGAGGTTGATTAGATACTTTGACATTTGTCATTTTATATTTTTAGCGCACTCATGTATATTCGTTTCATCTACTTTTGGAGTATACATGTATGTGTATAACCTGGTAACATGTTCACACTCTGGAGACATACAACAGTTTATATATGTTATACATACTATTACAGACTTCCGCTGGTTAATTTAACTGTCTCTGGAGTATGATATGCTGTTCTGGATTAATTTCACTCATGTTTAATACATTATCACAGACAACATTCAATCATACATATCTATGTTGCATAAATAACATTTTGGAACTCGGGAGTTGGGTTTTTGCTCGACCCCCCCGATTTTCGGGATGTTACAGTAGCATATGCATTTGCTAACATAAATCCAGCTCAAATGTGAGTGTTCTCTTTATTTTTGTTTGGGAATTTTTGGTTTACATCCATCATGAATCTGGATAATATTATGATGATTCGCAATATTATTTGTGAAGTACATCTCCTTATAGATTGGTTATCTTGTATAAGAGAACCTTCTGTCGATTTGATAGTTGGGGGGTCAATGATTGAATGTCGAACTAACCACTAAAGAAAGTGGAATCCTTGATAAATGTGTCTGAATCAAATCATTCATTGGTATCTTTCTTGGCATAGCAATCTGTAGATGGAAATCTGCTTGATTTTCACTAATCTTGTGCTTGATTTTAGCTTTATTTATTTATTATTATTTTTTTAATACTTGAAAGAGATCTTTTTGTTGGTAGCTATTTACTCAGTTGATCTTCTTTTCATTACATTCTCATTTTAAGAGTATATTTCTTTATGTGAGACAATATAGATAGTATGAACAGCCATTCTGCCTGCATTCTGTCAAATGCCCTGAAAAGTGCCTTCTGGAAAATTTGGATTGGTTGACTCCTAAAATGATCCAATTCTTAAACTGGGGTGCATCACAAGCCCTTCATCTAACCTAGATGGAGCTTAGAGAGTAGGAAAACAAATAATGCAAGTGGAAAATAATTTGAGCTGAGTGATGTTTTGGATTAACAAATAGTTAATCCCACCTATATGGGGTTGACTGTAATTTAGTTCAAGAAGAGAACTGGCCAGCTTCATTATGTGGCTGAATCTAATATAAAAATGACCCTGAAATTGATATTCTTCTGAGCTTCAACAATGGAAAGCCCATTATCCTTTCCTATAAAGGTGAAGCTATGTAATCATGAAATGAGTAAGCAAGTGGGTAGCAAATGGAGTCAAGTGATGTTTTTGATCGACACATGGTTGAACCTTTCTGCTATGCCAAAATGTAGGTCGACATGTCTAAATATGGTCATCTTTTTTACATGAATGAGCCTTGAATGTCAATCAAAGATGACTCTTAGTATTTGGTTGCTCTTGTCAAATCAACCCAAGTCTCTTTCTGCAATCCCACACATGCATGATGTATATCTTCTTGTGATTGATGGAATTCAACATAAGGTCTCCCTAGGCTTTTTCATGGTACAGCCATAATTCTAGCTTTCAAACATACATAAATGCTATTTGAGCTGATAGCTCAATGGAAGACAAGGTGGGTTATGACATTGAGGTCTTTGGTTTGATCCTAGGTTACTCATAAGAAAATAAATAAATGCAACTATTGAAAGCTCCAAAAACTTGAATTAACTCAAGGACGAGTTTTCTCCCAGCTGGTGGGAATTTATGCACCTAGGACGCTTGCCTATCTAATTGAGACTCACATATGACTAATATTTTTGGGTAGATAACAAGGCCTTAACACCTCTGGGTTCATGCATGTGGATTATGTGTGCCACAAGTCTTCTTGGAAATGCATACAACATTATAACCATACTGATAATAATTTTCTTATTTTGGGATGGCCTTTTAATAATTGCTATTTTTCTTTTTCATTAGATATTCATATGTCCATCTCTATTGATTAGGTTATAATATTCATCTAAAATTAGTAAAGCCCATATTTGTAAGATCTTGTTGTGTATCTCTCTTGTAGTATGGTCTATATGAGACTTTTATGTCCATGTGAATGAAGAGATTTGATGAATTCTATGAATAAAAAGGTGTGAGTTTAGGGAGAAAACCCTAAAAGAATCAACCTTTTCAAATTGTATATTTTTTGCAAAAAAAAAAAAAGAAAAAAAAATTGTTCCTCCTTTTTGTCACATACACGTAGGTCAGATGTGGAGGGTCAAATCATCACTTTGGAGTTTGGATTGTCTATGAGGTTCCCTCCTCTCATGTACCATGAAAAACTTATGTTCATCAGAGGATGCTAACCTTCCAAATATTGCACTCTCTTTTTATAACTGGCAATTTTCATAGCCACTGCTAGTATGCCATAGTATTCTTATCAAATGGTTCTGCTGAAACTAGCTATTCAAAGTGTATTTTTAGCCCCACAGATCAATGTTGCCACTATAAGGTTCAATATTAAAATGGTAAAGTTTTTAACTATTTATTTTATCTTTGTTTTTTTTTTTGTTCTTCATAAATAATTTGATGCCTTAGCCTCCTGTCATTACTAGTTAGTCTTGTCACTATTTGTACCATCTCATGAGTTGCGCATTTGATGTTTCAACAGGCCATGTATGCCTTCCTCGTCTTCCTCTGAATGCCCATTTAATTAGTAGAGGAATGCTGAGAAACTTAGAATATCCATTTTCTCTTCATAAACAAGCTGAAAGCAACTATTAATTCCTGATTTCTCCATCTATTGTTCTTGTGTAGCAAGGAGCTCATGAACCTGAGACTCTTAGCATTAAAATTTCCTAACTTAATCTTCCACTTTGCCATATAGTCTATCTTTCCAATTGGTACATGTGGGGCCACAAGATTTCATACTATAGTTCTTTAACAATAATGTGTATGTAGGTCAGGTTCAAGTTCAAATCAGACCTGATTCAGTTATATACAAAACTGGTATAAGTTGGTTTTGTCTAATTTCTGGTTTCTCACTTAATATAGATTTCCAGCTAAGCACCTTACTGCATGTTTTCTTTATCAGTGGATGGGATCCATTAACCTGATCAGTTGATCCAAATCATTTGTGTTCTTAGTTCTTTAGGGGAAAGAAAGAGGTTATAAAGATAAATATTCTACAATGCTGGTTTCGCAAATGTTTGCATTAGCTTGAATTTTCAATTATTATTATTTTTTTGTACCAACTGGGTACATGATTCAGTAATCCTAACCATTGACTTAATAAGGCTCACAATGGTGGATCACAAATTAAAAATACAATATTTGGTAAAATTCTAACCTCTTGTTTCTATTTATAAAATAGATGGTTAGTAAGAAATGATAGCAATGGTCACATTTAAATGAAAAGACCAATCATTCGATGAATGTGATATTTCCTTTCTGGATTATGTTAGTGTGTGCGATTTCAGTGTTTCAGATGGCTGAAACTATGGCCCAAATTATAGTGTCTGGCTTCCTTAGATCCCTAGATCAGACGAATTCGGTGGATCCCAGGGCCAACCTTGATATATGTCCCATACATCTATGCCGTCCATCCATTTCGAGATCCTATATGTGAATAAGATCCAAATCTTAGGTAGACTACATGGTAAATATTGGCGATTGAATACCCACAGTTAAAAAACTTCCTGATGGCCACCGATATGTTTATTTGACATCCACCTATTTATAAGGTCAAAAAGACCTAGATGAAGCGACCATACAGATTTTAGCTTGATCCAAAACTTTCATGGCCCATGAGAAGTTTTTAATGGTCAATCACCACCATTTTTTTGTTATATGGTTAACCAGAGATTCAGATCTTCTTCATTTGAGGTTCATGCCCTAAAATGAGATGTTAAAACGGATAAATGATGTGGAGGTTGCTTAGTGGTAGACACTGAGATCATGGCTTCGAATGCTCATGTGGGGTGTGTGTGTGTGTGTGTGTGTATAATATATATATATATATATATATATATATATATATATATATATATATATATATATATATATATATATATATATATATATATATATATATATATATATATATAAAGCACACTCATATTAAGATTGATTTTTTTTCCTTCTTTCATTTCTGTGGTTTTTGTTTATCCGTCTTCAATCTCTCCAAAATTTCTGATTTGTTTTTTCTTTTTCAGAATTATAGGTTCTTCTATTTATAGATTACTCTATCTTAACATTCAAAGGTGGAAAAAAATGAGCTATACCATGTTAATATGAACTAATATTTGACTTTAATGGTGCAACAGGTGATACATTCAATCCATGGTGATAAGAATTTTAGTATTGTAATGCTAAATCTTTATAAGTGATACATTCACAATAAGTAGTTTAATGAATCATGATTTTGAATACTGTTATTCTTTACCTATATCAGAATATGTATTGATTTGGTATGCATGCATTTTTTCAGCCTCACATGCACATGATAAAAGAGGGAATAGGGGAAAAAAGGATAGAAAATATCTGCTTGTGGGTTTTGTTCTATTCAGCCTCACATGCACATGATAAAAGAGGGAACAGGGGAAAAAAAGGATAGAAAATGTCTTCTTGTGGGTTTTGTTCTCAAGAAGATTTTGTATGGGAAAAAAAAGGTGTATGGAAAAAGGATAGAAAAAGGATTTCATATTTCTGCATGTGGGTTTTTTTCTCAAGAAGATTTTGTATGGAAAAGAAAGGTGGGAATTTTGAATCTTTGAATTGGTGATGAAATGGTCTGATTAGGGTGGAATTTCAGTCCCTTTTTTTTTTTTTTTTTTCTTTTTTTAAATTTTTTTACAGCTGAGTTTTTACTGAGTGGTTTTTTATTGAGTTTTTAAATGAAGAAGCTGAAAAGTTCTTCTTTTTTGCTTTATTTCTCATGAAAATGGTGGTTTTGGTGTGAGAATTATAGATGAGAGGTTTTCTTATTGTGTTGAAATTTTTTCTCATTTGGCTTTTACTTGTGTTTGCATTGGTTTTGTGTATGAAACTTCATGTGGAAATTACTGGCTTTTGGGTTATGGTGGTTTTGGTATATTATCTTTAACAGTGAGAAGAGGGTAAGAGATTTTCAGAGTGGAAGAAAGGATGGAAAGGAGAGATTTCCTATTTTGAGAACTAACTTTGCTGGATTTGTTATGAATGGAAAGCTCCAATGCGAACCTTCTCCTTTTGTCATAAACTATGAAGGTCAGTTGGGTTCTCTTATTATTATTATTATTTTTTAATTTTTAACTCCCTTCCCTTCACGCATCATCTGTTTGCTAGGATCGTCTTGACACAGCTTTAATAATAAATTATATATGCTTGTTCGGATTGGCTTGAAATGATGAGGAGTTTGTTCTTTTGAGGTTTCTATGAGATTTTGAAAGCCAATTGCATGGACAAAGTCCACGGCTAGACATAAAGATTCTGTTCATCGGCCATAAGGTTCCATTTAACAACTGGCTCTAATGTGTATGTGCACCAATTAAGAACTCTACCCAATCCATGGTGCTAGTTAATAAAGGGCACTACATGGCTCTGTATGGATTTTTCAGTTGACTTCTTCCATGTGCTAAATTTGTAAAAAACTTACAAGAAAAAAAATGATGGTCATAACCTTATTTTTTAACCCAGAAATCAGAATGTATCAAACAGCCGAACTGGATTGAGAGCAATGTAATAACTATTTAGCAAACACAAAGAGCATTGCTAGGAGCATTTTGTAACAGATTTGGTCGCCATCATCAGCTCTATTTTACAACTTGGGGAACCTACAAACGAAGTGCTTGAAAGCCACAATGTATTACAAGAACAGTTACAGGCCTCTCAGATTTGTTCTCAGGTACCTGAATCACTGGATGTAAAATGCAGTGTATCTTCAACCATAAAAGTTGGAAGTATGAAACAAATCCATGAATTCATTAAATATTCAAACTTCAGCAGTCAAAGGAACAAAGAAAGAGGGCGTTCAGAAAAGAATGCATGTAGCCAACTGATACTTCTATTGAGGAGACATCTAATACTTCAGAAAGGAATGTCTGCACCAGTAATGAAAGAGATCAGCTTGAGTGCTTGACTATGGATGAACCTCAAACAATACCAAAGATACTGCATTGAAGTTCATACGTGTATTTACTTTTGTGGATTTTTTATTAGTCTTTTTTTGGTAGGAAGTGAGGTAAAGGGAAGTATTTTAACATGGGTGTGATGACAGTTCGAATTGTTGTTATGTATGTCCAAGTATAATATAATGACTGTTTGAGATGCGTATCAATTTCATATTCCCTGCATATCAACTATCACACCCTGTAAGAGTACCCAAGATTTTCTCTTCATACACCAGACAGTACGATTGAGAAATTATTGATACAGAAAATTTTCAGCATTGCATTTGTAGGTGAATATAAATTGTGATGAAAATTTAATTCAAAATCCAGCTTTGTCAATCTTAATTCTTGTCAACATTGCATTTGTAGGTGCATATACAAAATCTTCTTGAGAACAAAACCCACATGACAAAACCTTATGTTTCTTGACAAGGGGGGAGAGACGCTTTCCAAGTATCTACTTTTGGTGGTGAGGACATGCAGCCGCAAGCATGCTACTCAACAACTTCGTCCCCTATGAGGCTCCTGCTCTAATAGAGTTAGAAGCTGGAGATGGAACTGCAACCATTGTTCATCTCTCGATACCTCCCACTGGGCACTATTTAGTTTATCCAGCCCGCTGCCAAATATGAACCACATTAGATGGAAAATCAATGCATGTGTTTGTGCGTGCACTCGTGCGTATGTTTATAATTTAATGCTTCACAGATTGTAACTCTATGATGGAAGCTATGTTTTTGAGGTTGCAGGAGTAAGTAATGGCAGATGATCAATTTTAAACTACTTTAATTGCTATTTTTCTATAATTTTCCCAAAGATGGTTTCTTGTCATAATTCTTATTTCCCATCTCATTCATGTGCAGTGGGATATGGATGAACTTCATAGGAAGTATTTGGAGATGGAGTCAAAGCTAAAGTTCGAACAGGTTCCTTTTTTGTAATTATTATGATAGGTTGAGCAAAGTGAAGTATTGTTTATTTAGAAATGTGAATGTGGGATGCATTATATGATTTGATTGCTATTTGTAATAAATGTATCATTTTTTTCTTGATTGCATTTTATATACTATTTGTAATACCCCATCCATTCCGTACTATTTTCTATGCTTATGTACGTGATGATCGACGCCCTTAGCTAGACATAGATTGGCTGTTCATAGTACACACCTAACTGACCGGAAACCCAAGACCTCAAAACCTATCTCATATTGACCGCCCCATCATTGCGATCGTGGAGGTACAGCCCGTGCGTCTGTACGATACTCCATTTGTGAGATACGCCATGAAGAATAATTAGTGTATCATGTGCGCATGGTGCCATGTACTCCACTCCACACATGTGCACAACACATGTCATACACACATGCACATGCCACACATGGGTGAGAGAATCTCTACCCATGTGTGTCATGTCACACACCCATACCTCCCATCTCTCATGTACACCTCAAGTCAACTCTTCTCCATGCCACACCTCATGTGTGACATCATCAAACCATGTCATCCCATGCTTCTTTAATCTAACATTAATTACAAATTATAAATTAATTTTCATAATCCTAGCCTAAGCTAATATTAATCACATTACCCCAACTTAACCAATTTTTTATGAATTTCTCTACAAATACCCCTCCATCCCTTAGCATTTCACCATTTTTCTACACATGAGAGAGAGGAGTGATCTTGGTGGGCCATCAACTCCATCAATCCCATCCCTTCCATCCATTTCAACCATTGCATCTAATCCATCAAGGTGAGTACACCCACCCCACTTATTCTTATTTTATTTTTGTTGTGTTTTTGTATGGTGGAGATGACGTTGATGATAATGATGTGATCAATGGTGTGGATATGTAGGAGAGTACATATAATAAGATGATCAATAATAGTAATGATATGATGAAAATGATGTGTTTAATGGTGTGGATTAATGGGAGAATACATCTAAAAAGAATAATAATAATAATAATAATAATACTAATAGTAATAATAATAGTAATAATAATAACAATAATATAATTATAGACTTTATGTGAGACCCATTGATTGTGGGCCCCATTAAAATTTTGTAAGCCATCCATATCATCCAAAGTCTGGCCCATTGTGTTGGCCAACACACATACACTCACACCCATGCACACACGTGCACACAACACCTTTAAAAAAAATAAAATAAAAATTTGGATGTTGGACATTGCAGCAAGTAGCATCTAGCTACTTTTGATTAGAAGGGTAGGGGCTGTGGGCCCACAACGGGCTCCAACCATGATGTATATTTTTAATCCATGTCGTCCATATGATTCCCCAGCTCATTTTAGTTATTGAGCCGAAATATGAATCCAATTTAGTTTTCTGGTAGGCCACATCATCAAAAATCATGTGAAGACACACTAAAACATATAAAAGTACCTGGGGCCCACTTGAAATTTTTATGCATCTGAAACTTGGACTAACCCCTCCACCAAGTGGGACACATACAACAAACAGACTAGATCGTCCTGTTATGGGCCCCATATTTGAAAAAAAAAACAAAAAAATAAATAAATAAACAACACTAACGCTGTTACTGTTAGCGTCTGACACTGCAGCAAGCAGCATCTGCTGCTGACGCTGGAAGAAAGTGGGCCCCTCCACAGGCTCCACCTTGATGCATGTCAAGTATCTACATTGTGCATTCGATGGGTCCACTTTAAAAAGGGGGATACCCTAAAATTCAGCCGTACACAGAACTCAGGTGGCCCACACCATTAAAAAAATAAAAATAAAAATAAATTTATGAAGCTGAATAAATCAGCAATTTTCATGGGTCTAATCATGTGGTATATGTTATATCTAAACCATCCATCCATTTGGTGAGCTCATCTTAAGGTTTGAGAAGAAAAATAAGATAGATCTAACTATCAAGTGGGCCACATTACAAAAGCAGCAAGGATTAAACATCTACCATTGGAACCTTTTTTGGGTCAGAAGTTTTAGACCAATACGAAATTTGTATTTCCCCTTAATTCAGGTCATAGTGACCTTAAAAACAGATTGAATGGAAAATAAACATTATGGTGAGCCCTATGAATGGTTTAACAGTGAAATCATTATCCTCACTGCTAATTGAGGTGAGGTCCAGATAATCTTTGGTTATGATTCATTTTTAGATAATTTTCTAAAATAATCTCTAAAAATAGATGAACGGTGTAGGTATAATAAATACATCACTTTAGGACCCATGTAACTTTGATCTCCTTGAACCATTCATACAACTTGAAGCTCGAGCATGTAAAATCACTTGTTCAGTCCACTTGAAATTTGGATGTATCTAAAACTTGATCTGACCCCTCAACCAGGTGGGACACACATAATGAATGGGATGGATTTATAAACTACATCTTTGTGGGCCCAACAAATGATTATGAATATTTAATGAAGGGTAACCCTTTCAACTTGTGTGTGGTATGGCCCACTTTTGATGCAGGTGTTATGCCACTTAATTCACCATGGCTATGACATGATTTATATTTAAGATCCTCACCGTTTATCTATTTTATCAACCCTTTTGACGGTATGTTACCAAGACTCAGGCCCATCCAATGATTAGATAGTCGTACATTATGAAATAATGTAAATTGAACTCTCATCACTAAAAATTTATTATGGGTCATCCTGATGATGTATTAGATATTCAACCCATCTAGCCCATGTACCAGGTCTCCTTTAGGGCATTGTCCTAAAGATCAATCAATCCAACCTGAAATGGACATACAATACAAGGTTGTGATAATAAGTACCTAACTATTGAATCCAACCTAAGACCCCCATGGTATGTCTATTTAATCCATGCAGACCATCCACTTCCTCATATCATTTTAAGATTTGGACTAAAATCAAAGCAGATCTAAGTCTTAAGTGGGTCACACACAATTCGACCTCATGGGAAATCCCCATGGACTCCTCTGCATAGGACCTATTGTGAATTTCATTAATGTGTGGGCCCAAGAATGTTAAGGCCCATTTTGAGTGAATGCCATGTAAGCCCATCAGTGGTAGCCTTATTTGGGCCAACCATTGGGCCTCTTCGACAAGAGTTTGAAATCTCCATGTGTTGAATGTATGACGAACTGGTATTGTAATTTTTGAAGTAATGATGATTAATCCCTTAAATGGGCTGATTTTGGACAGCCCTTGATCACTTGGCACCTTGGTTGGAGTACAGTCTCAACTAATAGAATCATGTGACTTGTGTTTAAACCCTTAAACATGTTTAATTATAACAAATATGTAGACTCTAGTATGTGAGGGTTTGATATACCTGTTTGGTCCATTAATCATGTGGGTATTTGACATATATATAGTCACTTTATCAGAAGCAATGGTGGAGTATATGTAGTATATGTAGTCATCTAACTGAATGAATGTGAAATACGTACAAGGCCATCTAACCGTATGAAATCAAGTAGCATTGATAGCGATTCAATAACGCAGGATTGTGTTTATCAATATAGATACCGCCACTTGAATCACATATGACAAAGTTGTATACTAAATTGAATGTGATGTAGGGTTATGTTACCCAAGATAATGCTATTAAGGTCTTAGATACTAGGCGATGTGATCCCTAAACTGCAAATGGTATGATGAAATGTGGCTCTTGGCCCTTAACCATGTGACACCGAATGTGAGTTATTAACTATGTGACGTGTGAAGTGGTTGTAGTATAAGACTTATCATAATTGGTGTATCCATGTATTCGTGGCCTATCTGTAAGGCCCATTGAGATATATTTTCAGCCCATATAATGAGGCTCATTGTGATGTTTTTCGACCCATGTGATGTGTCCCATAGTGATGTGTATTAGGCCCAGGTGTGTGGCCTACCTGTGAAATAGATTTGAGGCCACTTGTAATGTATTCGAGGCCCAATGTGATGTATTTAAGACCCATGGGTGTAGCTCATTAAGATGTATTTTAGGCCCATGAGTTGTGGCTCATTGAGATGTATTTTAGGCCCATGGGTTGTGGGTCATTGTGATGTATTTGAGGCCCATGTGTAGGGCCCTCCGGTTGTGTATTTGAAGCCCATGAGTTGTGAAGCCTGATGTGGTGTATTCATGGCCCATGTGCTGAGGCCCATTGCGATGTGTGAGGCCCATATGATACGGCCCAATGTGATGTTTATGCGGCCCATGAGTGAGGCCCAATGCAATGAATGTGTGGCCCTTGTGTGAGACCCAAAGCGATGTATATGAGGATCAATGTGATGTGTGATGTAGCCATGATGTATGTATTGATGTTTATGTTGGCCACTCCTTGGGATCAATGTTGGTTAAATGTCCACATTGACGGGTAATGATGGCTAAATGTCCACATTGTGACCTTCCCTTAGGCCTTGGTAGACCCATTCTCACCGATGCCGATTATGAGTATGTGACAACATGGCATCATGATACATGCCCATACACATCATCTGCATGTTTGTTATGAGAGGTGGTTGACCATTGCATATGTCATTGGGTATGATGATTATGAGACTCCTTGATAGGAGGAGATTGTCTCACATAAGTACATGGGATGCGCCGGATTGCTGCATGGCTAGATTGTATGACTCATGCATCTTGCATTATGATTACTATATGCCCTAACGACATGAGGGCCGTAGCCTCCACATACATATCGTGGATGGCTAGACGGGACACTAAAAATTTATTCTAGCATCGGGCTGCCATAGATTGCCCTGGGTGAAAATTCTTAAATCCTCTTGGTACCAGAAGATGACTCCAATGTCGAGACTGAGTGGATATATGAGCGCACGAGGACCGAATACCAGGAGGTCGTGTCTCCCACTGTGTTGTGGTCGGTTGGAAAGGGGTGTGGCCTTACTCGCCCGAGGGTAGGAGACATTACTAGGCTGAGTTTAACTAGCTCGTAAATATGTCCGCTATCGACGTGCTGGATAGGTTTTGACAGACTATTAGCTAGGCGGATAGTGAGATTTCTTACGCTCACTTGGACTGTGCTGTTGCAAGAAGGGTAGTTCCATTTAGAGTGTACTAAACCCCGGTGACAATCGCAGAGAGGAACTGTACTGATATGTGGACTTATTGAACCGGAGTTGCATACTCATTCATTCATTCATTCACTATCCACTTGGGCTAGTGGTGCATAACTATTTGTATGTGTAGTTTTGTAATGGCTAAGTGTAACATCCCGAAAATCGGGGGGTCGAGCAAAAATCCAACTCCCGAGTTCCAAAATGTTATTTATGCAACATAGATATGTATGATTGAATGTTGTCTGTGATAACGCATTAAACATGAGTGAGATTAAGCTAGAATAGCATATCATACTTCAGAGATAATTAAATTAACAAGCGGAAGACTGTGATGGTATGTATAACATATATAAACTGTTGTATGTCTCCAGAGTGTGAACATGTTACCAGGTTATACACATACATGTATACTCCAAAAGTAGACGAAACGAATATACATGAGTGCGCTAAAAATATAAAATGACAAATGTCAAAGTATCTAATCAACCTCCCTATAATCCCGTCAATCAGAACACGCATAAAGGAGGAATCCTCCTCATCATCATCAAGTCCAGCTCCACCTCACAGGCTGCGCCATCATCTGCAATCACAAAAGGGTCTGGTGGGTGTCCAGGAACACCGTCCCGTAACGTGTGAGTGAGTAGCTAACTCAGTGGAATAATAGAGCAAGGATTAACATGTTCTCAAATCAATCATGTGATAATAGTACAACAGTAAATCAAACAATCCTAAAACTGTTATTAATGCAATATGACATGACGTGATGTATGCCCTCACCGACGATCTCCCTCATACGGCACCATCTTACGACCGAGGCATGCAATCGACCCTCAAGTGCTCCACATCTTTCAGGCACATGCAATGGTATGGTGATATGATTTTCGAGTTATTATTAGTCCATTCAAACAGCAGGATTGGGAAACTAAGGTACTTCCCTTATATCAATCCCAACACAGATCCTGTCTAGGGTCGTCACTCCTAGTAATCTCATACGAGGTATATTTTGTAGGTCGCTACAAGGGCTGCCAGGGCTGTTGCACGCACTCGTTGCTCCGCTCCCCCATCACCTTATCAGTACAGGCCTACTGTACTCTACTGCTACTGAAGGGTCGTCCCCTCCCGTAGACTCAGAATACGCTCGCGGTCACTACAAAGGACTCGTCGCCTGATCAGTGTAGGCCGACAGCAAGAATATAGTGTCCCATACCACCATAATCTACTCACGAGACTAAGTGCTCACTGGTCACTACGGGAAGGTTTGTGGCCCTAGCATAGGCCGACGGCTCGACCACGGTGTCCCATACCACCATGCCCGGCTCATGAGTCTTCGTGGATCAAGGTACCATGGTTAACAGGGTTTACAATGGTAAGTTCAGTATCCGAGGTTCAAGTAGTTATGACTCATGTAGGGCGAACATACAATGGCCAGTCGGGTTACTTGACGGGCTCGACTAGCACGATCGCATCTCAAGTTGAATGACATGAAGTGCGTAAAATACTTCGTGTGGCCTAACTACTACCGCCAACTCCAAAACACGGCTCGCGTTCATCGACGCGTCGTTCGTGGCAAAGATAAGCCAACCACGAATTCGCTCGGTTACCGACTGCTTGGACTAAGTATAGTCCCAAACACATATGAATCCACATCAACAATCATGTGAGAGTATTGGAAATGAAACACAACCATGTGAGCATGTTAACACATGTTATATCGTACAACTTAAGTAAATCATCTGACACATGCCTTTCATACATATAATGAAATTATGCATATCGCCAACATATAAGAAATCATTTCCATCAGCATATTAATTGAGAATTCAATCTCGAATTAAATCATAATGAAATCATCAAGCGCATGTTATAACATACAGCTTAAGCGAATCATCAAGCACATGCATTTCATTCATATTATGAAATCATGCATATGGCTAACATGTAGGAAACCATTTACACCAACATATTAATTGAGAAATTAATCTCAAACTAATTCATAACACCATTTAATTCAATACATACTAATACAAGCATTTATACAAACACTTACACTACACACTTAAGTCTACATATAGTATGTCGACCCGAAGTGCGCAATTAGGCGAATCTCTTCGCCAAACTAATTATGCACGCATTCCTAACATTCTAATGGGACAATAAACCATGTCAATCACATCAGCAAAATATGCATGAAAACAGTACTTCCTACAAATGACTAAAATGCCCTAAATCTCATATTCTCCGTCGATTTACGAAACAGGAAACGGACAGCATGTTGTACATGTCAAACGGCGATGCCATCGATAATCTACTATTAAATGACATTGAAAGCATTGGAAACAGTCAATCAAAGCGTCTAAAATCCGCACCTTGTCTCTTATGGATGTGTAAATTCGAACGGAGCGTATACGCTTCATCTACGGTGATTAGAGAACCTAATACACAAGTTCTATTAGCTACTTCGCTAGGAAACGAAAGGAACCTCAAATCAGCAACCTCTAGGGTATTTTCTTACCTGAAAATGTGGAGGAATGCCGGGAAAGTGATCGGAGTGCGTTGCCTAAGCACGTACAGCACGTGGCATAAGCAGCAGGGAATTCTCTCCCACCTTCTCTCACAAACTCTCACCTTTTCTCTCTCCCAATCTAGGGATTTTTGCAAATTCGGATGGGAGAGAGGAGTGAGGGTTTCAACCCCTTTTATAAGCCCAAACTTGCCCGAAATAGGTTCCGGTACAAAGTTCACTTAGTGCATATCCAAATCGGGGCTGTTTCGGTCCAAAAGATGCTTTCTGGTGGTCCCCTGACCGAATGCTATCAGACTTAAGCTCACGCGTACCAGATCTAGCATGTATTAAGTTTTCAGTCCGGCTAGGTCCACAGATCGCACGTGGCGGACCAGTTTCGGTTCAGCGGTCACCACACGTAGATCAGGGCTGAAAGTCTCATGATATAAAATAAAAATTTTTCCTGATCCGAGGGTGTAATTTGGCTGAATTCTGACGGTCAGAACGCTTATAACTAACACGTCAAGTCGTGTGCCAGATTTGAATTTCAAATTCCAAATCTGTCCCTATTCGCACTCTCTTCAGTCCGGGCTCAATGAAATAGCCTGTGATTATCGGTTTGACTTGATTTTTGAAATGAGTGTCAAGTCCAGCTAGGCGGTTCTAACAGTCTAAGTAGGAGGTATCGGACTTTCGACGCGCGGTCTAGATCCAATACAAAATTTCAAAGTGGTCCAGAGAACAAACCTGCTTAGAGTTTGATCTGAGGTTATAGAGTATTATAGAGTCATTGGTTCTACTCGATTTGGGTCTTGTAGAACGTATTTAAAGTGATCAGGGACTATTTCCCAGCTACTCCAGCGTTGCGCTAGCTAACTTATGCTTAGTTTCTAAAGGAATTAATCCTAAGTGGTTTCTTTGGCTATGGAATTGGGTTCTGAGCGATTTTTCAGGTGTTTTAATTAACCCACTGCCTAAGGACGTCAAATCCCAGATTGGCCAAAATCCGGGGTGTTACAATCTATTCCTCTTTAAACAAAATTTCGTCCCCGAAATTGGCGAAGGGCAAGGAGTACTTTTTCTAAGGAAGGTTCAAATCCTATTTAATAACCTAACCGTACATATAACCTAAATCAAATGTTTCGATCCTGGGCCAGTGGGAAAGAGGCCAACCACTCTTCCGCTGCGCCACTCTGATCAAACGGTAGCATTGACTAACCTAACTGGATTGGACTCAATTCGTTCTACCCCCCTTAAAACTTGGTTTTACTTAAGGTTGAAGAATCTTTGCATCGATCCGTATATCAGAACGAGGCGCAACTTAGGGGCTATCCTTAACCTAAAATGGAAACAACCTTCCTCTAAAGGGTTTTCCTTACTAATGATGCGTTCTATGGCATTGGTACCTATGATCATAAAGATGAGCCTAATCTTTATTGTGATTGAGTTCAGGGGAAGGTATGAGTTGGTGGCAAGATGTCTAATTCTCTACTGGCTTTAAGTCCTCACCATTTCTCAAAGACAATGTGATCCTTTTTAGTTGTAGATGGTTAGGCCATCACAGAAGAAAGGTTGTGTAGTGGGTCTAAGCCGGATACGTTGAACCTTCTGTCTAATCAGGACAGAAAATGCGTTGTATTAGTTCTTAATCCGAGTCGATGCCGATCCTCTGCTTGATCAGAGCATTGGATTCATTGGTAACCATAGGATTAAGAAGTCGACTCAAACCGCGAATACATCGCTTACATGTAGTTCCTTTACTCTGCGTTCCCGAATGCAATAAGTCCTTGGAGAAGGCAATTCTAAGGGGTGTGCTAGTACATTCTAAGTTCAATCTGAGGGAGTTATAAATGTTCCCTGAGAGTGTATGGTTCCTTCCTATGGGAAACAACAGAAGTCTATAAGTCATAAGGGGATCTATCGAAGGAAGGGAGTCCCATTCCAACCAAATCTAACCTACTATCCCTTAGCATATATAGGCCTTACACTGCCTAAGTCAACTAGTAGCCTAGTCTGTAACTCAGTACTTATAATCCAAAGCCTAACTTTATACGTTAAATGGTTCCATACCATTTCTACTACAGGGAGTTGTTCTATTGCTTAGGGTCAAGATTATTGAAATAAAATTGACTTTCTTATATCATCAGATCCTTCAAATCTAGGAGTGCTAACACTAGGTCCAAAACGTCAAGGGCCTATTGTATGAAACGAAACTACATTCCTAATCCCATGTTGGGATTGGGAGTAGCATGCTAGTCACAATACACGGAACAAAGTTCTACACTTCCTACCTCTGACGTCACTAAACCTGACAACAAAAAAACACAGAGATTTCAAAATGGTAATCAAACATCTACAAGACAACGTCACAGATGCCTAATGCTACCAAAGGACTCTACCACAGTCCTGACTTACCTTCTTTATCCCTGTCGAGTCTAATACTATCTGTTGCTCACTAGAGCTCTCTCGGCCATATATTTTCAGTATCCCTTAAGCAAAGAAAATGGAAAAATAGGATTAAGAGGGAGGATGGTGGAAAGAGAGAAAAAGGCTAAAACAGCTTAACAATAGCCATGAAAAAAGAGAGAAATGCAAGAAAATGGCTAACCAAAATAGAAAAGGGAGATCTAGGCGTTGTAGAGGGATGCTTCAAGCTCCCCTAGGATGTATTTCTATAAAGAAAAGAGAATGAAAAAGGGGAATGGAGCACCTCACGATTTTCAGCCTTCTATGAAGATTGTGGGAGCTCCAAATGATAAAAGTGGAGAGGAAAGGGAGTGCCAACGGCTGTGAGTGATGGAGTAGGGTCGGTCGTGACCGAAAATGAGATTTGGAGAGGTTTGACATCGAGATTTGAGGGGAAGGCAGCAAAAATGTGAAGAAAGGAGAGCTTAGAGGGGCATTTTGTGAAGGAGGTACATATTTTAGGGGGTTTCAAGGTACGTACCACATACCAGGGGGCTACCCTAGCCCCCAAACTCCTCCAGCCCAAAGGCCAGACCCATTTGACGAGTTTGACCAGCGATGCATCGCCGAATCGGCGATGGCATCGCCGGTGAACTTGTAAATTGGCTATTAAGGCCATATGGGATGGGTTCCCCTTGCCCTAGGGATTCCAAAAAGGTATGGTTCTCACTTTGGTTCATTGTAGATTGCCCTAGGGAGGCCCAAAAATCCATTCGAGGCTTTTCGGGGCTAATCTGTAATACCGAATACAAAACCCTATCATGCAGCATATGATTTTAGGGTAGAAGGAGTCAGTACATCCATCTAGCCCATTAGTTGCTAAAGAAAGTGAAGTTAGAATGGCCTTATGGACATTTTTCATGAAAATTTACTATTCACTATAAAATTTTGTGAAAGTATAATTTTATGTTATTTTCACATTAGTATTGATGCCTAATCTGAAAAAGATAAGAGAAAATTGAATATTGGAGTGGTGAGAGGAAGAATTTCGAAGATTTTCGGTCAAACGGGGTTTTTAAGCCCTGACGATTGAATACAGGGGTCGTGGTTGTCCCACAGCCCAAGGATTCACATTAACGGGTTTAGAATCATTCAAATAATGTCTCAACCCACTCACCAATAACCTAGGAGCTATCCGGGTTGCTTCACACGACCCTAGATGCGTTACGGACTCGATCACGCGATCGATTCGATTAGTCTTCGCCTATTGGCGAATCTGCGATCATATAGGTATTTTTAGACCCTTCTCGCACCCACCTAAGTTAAAGCAAGCGACAGCGTACGTCGCGTGACCATAACCCAGGCCCGATTTAATCCAAATCATGCTCTGATACCATCTGTAACATCCTGAAAATCGGGGGGTCGAGCAAAAACCCAACTCCCGAGTTCCAAAATATTATTTATGCAACATAGATATGTATGATTGAATGTTGTTTGTGATAACGCATTGACCATGAGTGAGATTAAGCTAGAACAACATATCATACTCCAGAGATAATTAAATTAACAAGCGAAAGACTGTGATAATATGTATAACATATATAAACTGTTGTATGTCTCCTGAGTGTGAACATGTTACTAGGTTATGTACATACATGTATACTCCAAAAGTAGACGAAACAAATATACATGAGTGCGCTAAAAATATAAAATGACAAATGTCAAAGTATCTAATCAACCTCCCTGTAATCCCGTCAATCAGAACACGCATAAAGGAGGAATCCTCCTCATCATCATCAAGTCCAGCTCTACCTCGCAGGCCGCGCCATCATCTGCAATCACAAAAGGGTCTGGTGGGTGTCCAGGAACACCGTCCCGTAACGTGGGAGTGAGTAGCTAACTCAGTGGAATAATAGAGCAAGGATTAACATGTTCTTAAATCAATCATGCGATAATAGTACAACAGTAAATCAAACAATCCTAAAACTGTTATTTATGCAATATGACATGACTTGATGTATGCCCTCACCGACGATCTCCCTTATACGGCACCATCTTACGACCGCGGCATGCAATCGACCCTCAAGTGCTCCACATCTTTCAGGCACATGCAATGGTATGGTGATATGATTTTCGAGTTATTATTAGTCCATTCAAACAGCAGGATTGGGAAACTAAGGTACTTCCCTTATATCAATCCCAACACAGATCCTGTCTAGGGTCGTCACTCCTAGTAATCTCATACGAGGTATATTTTGTAGGTCGCTGCAAGGGCTGTCAGGGCTGTTGCACACACTCGTTGCTCCGCTCCCCCATCACCTTATCAGTACAGGCCTACTGTACTCTACTGCTACTGAAGGGTCGTCGCCTCCCATAGACTCAGAATACGCTCGCGGTCACTACAAAGGACTCGTCGCCTGATCAGTGTAGGCCGACAGCAAGAATATAGTGTCCCATACCACCATAATCTGCTCACGAGACTAAGTGCTCACTGGTCACTACGGGGAGGTTTGTAGCCCCAGCGTAGGCCGACAGCTCGACCACGGTGTCCCATACCACCATGCCCGGCTCATGAGTCTTCGTGGATCAGGGTACCATGGTTAACAGGGTTTATAATGGTAAGTTCAGTACCCTAGGTTCAAGCAGTTATGACTCATGCAGGGTGAACATACAATGGCCAGTCGGGTTACTTGACGGGCTCGACTAGCAAGATCGCATCTCAAGTTGAACGACATGAAGTGCGTAAAATACTTCGTGTGGCCTAACCACTGCCGCCAACTCCAAAACACGGCTCGCGTTCATCGACGCGTCATTCGTGGCAAAGATAAGCCAACCACGAATTCGCTCGGTTACCGACTGCCTGGACTAAGTATAGTCCCAAACACATATGAATCCACATCAACAATCATGTGAGAGTATTGGAAATGAAACACAACCATGTGAGCATGTTAACACATGTTATATCGTACAACTTAAGTAAATCATCTGACACATGCCTTTCATACATATAATGAAATTTTGCATATCGCCAACATATAGGAAATCATTTCCATCAGCATATTAATTGAGAATTCAATATCGAATTAAATCATAATGAAATCATCAAGCGCATGTTATAACATACAGCTTAAGCGAATCATCAAGCACATGCATTTCATTCATATTATGAAATCATGCATATGGCTAACATGTAGGAAACCATTTACACCAACATATTAATTGAGAAATTAATCTCAAACTAATTCATAACACCATTTAATTCAATACATATTAATACAAGCATTTATACAAACACTTACACTACACACTTAAGTCTACATATAGTATGTCGACCCGAAGTGCGCAATTAGGCGAATCTCTTCGCCAAACTAATTATGCACGCATTCCTAACATTCTAATGGGACAATAAACCATGTCAATCACATCAGCAAAATATGCATGAAAACAGTACTTCCTACAAATGACTAAAATGCCCTAAATCTCATATTCTCCGTCGGTTTACGAAACGGGAAACGGACAGCATGTTGTACATGTCAAACGGTGATTCCGTCGATAATCTACTATTAAACGACATTGAAAGCATTGGAAACAGTCAATCAAAGCATCTAAAATCCGCACCTTGTCACTTATGGATGTGTAAATTCGAACGGAGCGTATACGCTTCATCTACGGTGATTAGAGAACCTAATACACAAGTTCTATTAGCTACTTCGCTAGGAAACGAAAGGAACCTCAAATCAGCAATCTCTAGGGTATTTTCTTACCTGAAAATGTGAAGGAATCGCCGGGAAAGTGATCGGAGTGCGTTGCCTAAGCACGTACAGCACGTGGCATAAGCAGCAGGGAATTCTCTCCCACCTTCTCTCACAAACTCTCACCTTTTCTCTCTCCCAATCTAGGAATTTTTGCAAATTCGGATGGGAGAGAGGAGTGAGGGTTTCAACCCCTTTTATAAGCCCAAACTTGCCCGAAATAGGCTCCGGTACAAAGTTCACTTAGTGCATATCCAAATCGGGGCTGTTTCGGTCCAAAAGATGCTTTCTGGTGGTCCCCTGACCGAATGCGATCGGACTTAAGATCACGCGTACCAGATCTAGCACGTATTAAGTTTTCAGTCCGGCTAGGTCCACAGATCGCACGTGGCGGACCAGTTTCGGTTCAGCGGTCACCGCACATAGATCAGGGCTGAAAGTCTCATGATATAAAATAAAAAATTTTCCTGATCCGAGGGTGTAATTTGGCTGAATTCTGACGGTCAGAACGCTTAATACTGACACGTCAAGTCGTGTGCCAGATTTGAATTTTAAATTCCAAATCTGTCCCTATTCGCACTCTCTTCAGTCCGGGCTCAATGAAATAGCCTGTGATTATCGGTTTGACTTGATTTTTGAAATGAGTGTCAAGTCCAGCTAGGCGGTTCTAACGGTCTAAGATAGGAGGTATCGGACTTTCGACGCGTGGTCTAGATCCAATACAAAATTTCAAAGTGGTCCAGAGAACAAACCTGCTTAGAGTTTGATCCGAGGTTATAGTGTATTATAGAGTCATTGGTTCTACTCAATTTAGGTCTTGTAGAACGTATTTAAAGTGATCAGGGACTATTTCCCAGCTACTCCAGCGTTGCGCTAGCTAACTTATGCTTAGTTTCTAAAGGAATTAATCCTAAGTGGTTTCTTTGGCTATGGAATTGGGTTCTGAGCGATTTTTCAGGTGTTTTAATTAACCCACTGCCTAAGGACGTCAAATCCCAGATTGGCCAAAATTCAGGGTGTTACACTAAGATTTCAATTAGGACGCGTGACTAACCTGAGATCAGGAGTTTATCACATTGAGTTTGACTATCCAAATTTAGGTATGAGACTGGTTTAGATAGAAGTCTCTTGTGATGGACCCCATAGCTTGCAATACTACGTACTGTCATCCTAACTTCACACTCTAGCATGGTCATTCCATTCGCACAGCATATTGCATTACATCTGCGACATATGGCATTTTGGGTTACCTATGTTTCTGCATTTATATGGTTTAGATACGGCATTTGATATTTGACTCTTTATGGCTCTTCATTTGTATAGTTGATTTGTATTACGTATTCTGATATTGTTCCTCATTTGTAAGTTGATCTGTATTACGTATTCTGATATTGTTTAACTCATGGACTTGTCAGTATTTCTGATATTATATAATTATGGTATGACAATATGATGATGATGATGTGATTACGGATGCGTGTAATACGGTTGTGGCTGTGGTACAGGAGAAATAAAAATATGACGTAGTGATGCTGGTAGCATTGACTTGGAGTATTACTATGATGTATATACATTACATTGGCATTGACATCATACTTTATGTGCTACACACCTTTCACATATATGATTTCCTTATAACATATTTATCTAGCTTGCATGTAGGACACACTACACACACGTGTGTACTCACTAGGCTTTTTGCCTAAGCTTCCTATTTTCTATTTTTTAGGACTAGAGTAGCTTGAAAGACTTTACTTTCTCGATGCATTGCATCTATTTTTTGATTTGGCAATGTTGACGTTGTATACCTTTTGAAAAGCATTGTACTTGTAACCATTAGGATTTTTGTTAGAGAGTGTCGCTTGGTAATTTGATCATGGATTTTTATGCTCAAGTATTATTATATATGTATAATAAATAAAAATTTCAGTCAAGAATCTTCCTTGTGGTGCGCCGAACTCGAGACTTGGTGTATGGAAGTCGAGTGCCGGATTCGGGGTATCATGGAAGCTGTCCGTCCCTGGGTTTGGGGCATGACACTATTCCTATCAGCATTAAGCTTAGATGAGTTATCAATCATATCAGGTTCTTGCAATGGAAACAGGCACCATTATTATAATTTTTTAAATTTTTTTAACAATAGCTACGAATTTTAGCCGTAGCTCTTATTCTGAAAACCGTAGCAATTGCTAACATCAGCATATTGCTACGGATTTCATTCCACTTTTAGCTACTGATATTATTCGTAGCTGTAGGTACATTTCACTACAGAAATTATAGCTGCTACTTTTTTTCGTAGCTAGTGATATCTATTGTTACGGATGTAATCTGTAGCTGTAGGTATATTTCGCTTCAAAAATTATAGCTACAGCCTTTATCCGTATCTATTGATATCTATTGCTATGGATTTAATCTGTGGGCGTAGGTACATTTCGCTATAGAAATTATAGCTACAGCCTTTATCCGTATCTATTGATATTTATTGCTATGGATTTAATCTGTATGCGGAGGTACATTTCGCTATAGAAATTATAGCTACGACTTTTGTTTGTATCGAATGATCTCTATTGTTATGGATTATATCCGTAGCAATTGGTTTTTTGACCTTTAGCTACCCCACTAATAGCGATGGACATGCTACGGACTAGATTCGTAGCAAAAGGTCTTTAGCTACGGTTTTTCACCCTAGCCTTTGCCCGTTTTTCTTGTTGTGATAATTCAAAACAAGGCTATATTGGTTGTACATGGATACACTCAAATTGAAGGCATCGATTATGATGAAACCTTTGCCCCAGTAGCTCGTCTTGAATCAATCAAACTATTTATATCTATTGCTTTCTTTAGAAAGTTTAAAATTTATCACATGGATGTAAAGAGTGCTTTTTTAAATGGCGATTTGCATGAAAAAGTGTATGTTGAACAACCAACGGATTTTGAAGACCTTAAGAATACTGATTATGTCTATCGCCTAAAAAATGCTCTCTACGGTTTAAAATAAGCTCCTACGACATGGTATGAAAAATTGACTACATTTTTACTAAGTCATAACCTTATGGTAAAGAAACATAATGATCACATTTTAATAGTACAAATTTATGTTGATGATATTATTTATGGATCTACCTGTGCTAACATGACTGTTGAATTTGTAGATCTTATAAAATCTAAGTTCGAAATGAGCATGGTTGGGAAATTTAATTATTTCCTAAGGTTGCAAGTTAGACAACAACCTTATGGTTTCTTCATTTCTCAAACCAAATATGCTCTGAACTTAGTTAAAAAGTTCATATTTGAGAATGAGAAAAATTTTGATACTCATATGAGTACAACTCTAAAACTCTCAAAGGACTCTACAGGTAAGAAAGTGGATCCTGAATTATATCGTAGTATGATAGGTAGTTTGTTGTATTTAACTACAAGCCGACCTGATATTGCATTTAGCATAAGAATTTGCACTAGATATCAATCTGACCCTAAAGAGTCACATTTAACTGCTGTTAAGCAGATTATGTGATATCTCGCAAGAACAACAAATTTGGGTCTTTGGTATCCACTTGATTCGAGTGTTCAATTAGCTGGTTACACTAATGCTGATTGGGCTGGTAATGTTGATGATAGGAAATCAATAGTGGTGGTTGTTTCTATGTTGGTAATGATTTAGTTTCTTGGCAGAGTATGAGATAAATTTTCGTATCGTTATCTACTGTTGAAGCTAAATACATTGCAGCTAGTAATGCATGCATTCAGCTTATATGGATGAAAAGAATGTTAAGCGATTACGGAATTACACAAGACTATATGGTTTTATATTATGATAATTCCAGTGCAATTAATATATCTAAAAATCCAATCTAGTATTCACGAACCAAGCACATTAACATTAGATATCACTACATTCATGAATTAGTGGAAAAGAAGATAATTACCTTAGAATACATTCCGACTGAGACTCAACTTGCGGACATATTTACAAAACCGTTCAACAAAAGCAAGTTTTAAAAATTAAAATTTGATCTTGGTATGTGCAATTTGAATTGATTATTTATGCAATGTTGTATCATAATCTGTGTGTGAATGTGTGTGTGTGTGTGTGTGTGTGTGTGTGTCTATATATATATATATATATATATATATATATATATATATATATATATATGTTAGTTTGAATGTTTAAATTTTAAAATTTATTGAAAAATGCACATTTTTAGCTGTGCATGACTAGTTGAGTACATGCTCGACCAGTCGTTGCATGACCGGTCGAGCATGTACTCGACCAGTCATGGAATCGTGGGTTTGACTATACTTGGGGGAAAAATCTCTCTTTTCTTCATTTGGGCTTCTTCTCCAACAGGTCTAAGCACGACCAGTCAAACCCATCTCCATTGATCTTCAAGGTTAGTTTGTTTCTATTTTCCTTATAGATTCAAGTCTATATCATTTCTTTTTCATCCTTGAAGTGATTTATTTCTTGTTTCATTGAGGTTTTTGGAGTTTTCTTCTCTAAAATTTAATTTTGAGAAAACCCACTCTACCACTTTTATAACCTCTTCATTCCTTGTATTTCTAGTTGCAAATGGAAGGTAGAGGCAAAAGGAAAAGTTCTCGTGGTCTTTCAACATCTAGATCAACACCTATCACAAGGCGCCACCTTCGGTCACCTGAAGATGATCCTTCCTATGTGCGGGATTTAAGGTTGCGCAATGTTATAACTGAACGACCTGTTCATGTTGAACATCTCTCTCCATTTAAAATCCTTCTTCTCCAATCTGTAGGATGGGCTAACATTCTACATTGGGGTGGGCTGGCATACCGGTTTATTGCACAAGTTATGTATGCATGTATTTCTGATTTTTCAACTGAAAATTTAACTTTTATTATAGCAACTAGAGAAGGTTCATTTGAAGTTGACCGACATCTGATTTCTACTCTAATGGGCATACCTATCAATGATGAAGGTATTCCAATTAACACTCTGGTAGTTAAACCATCTGAATCAAAAAGACGTATGCTTACTAGAGCATTATGCAATATAGATGCGTAATAGAGTCAAAATGGGAATACGCTTTCTTCAAAGTACTTGTTACCCAGATATAGGGTCCTTCACAGAATATTTATTTCAAACTTTATCCATATTCTAGTAACAAAACCGAACTCACCTCTTTCATGGATCGGATTCTACATTCCATCATCTTTGGTACAAATGTTTGTCTTCCTTCTTTAATCTGTCATTCCATCATACAATATCGTATCCATCTTGGACACAGTGATATCCTTTTTGCATATCTTATGACTGTGTTAGCCACTCATATGTTAGTGGTTATGCCTGTTAGAGAGGTTCCTATTCAACACATTATTTTCAACAGCTCAAATATAAACAAGATGAATTTGAGGTTGGCTGTAGGCCAGGTCAATGTGGGTGATGGTGGAGCTGAAGCAGTAAATGAAGAAGAAGATGAGTTACCTCCTGATGACATAAACATGGATGATATCTTTAATGAGATCAAATCAGATTCCGAGGCTAACCCTAATTATCAGCCTTCTGATTTTGCTAAGAGGTTGCATACTCTTGAGGAGCAGGTGGCTCAGATTCGTGTAACCTAGAATTCGCAATTTGCTTATATGTGTAAATATATGAGATGCATTAATAAGGGTTTACATCAGACTGACCCATCTATTCCTGCTCTGTCTTTAGGATCTGATTAGTATTTTTTTTATCTTAGTTTGTAATAACTTTAATGCTTCTGGGTTTATTTTGACTTGTGCGGTTATACTTGACTTAACTTGGTAGTACTTGGTTGAACTTGGTTACTTATGTTTGACTATGTCTTACTTATTAATTTAATATGTTGACTATCTTAATCATTTATTCCTCAATTATCTTCTTATTCTTCCTTCTTTATATAATTTCACTTCTATTTCTTGATTCCTTCCTTCGTCATTTTGTTACAAAAAGGGGGAGAATTTTAGCATGCTTAATATATGGTGATTGTAGTATATTGGTATGACAGTGGATTATGGATGGATTGATTGTGAATGATTCTATTTTGTAAAGGGGAGTTAAGTAAGGGGGAGTATTGTCGAATTGATTGTTGGTGGAATTAATGTAAGTTGATGTTTGCTTTGTTTTTAACTGGTACATGATTCTTTTACCAAGTTGTAACTGGTTTCTTTTTATAACTGGTGTATGATTCTTTATGTGTATAATGCTTATGTTTGTATGGAGTATGTTTTGTCACAAATTTGACAAAGGGGGAGATTGTAAGTGTTATGGTTTCTAGCTCCTATGATTGTCAAATTTGGTAGTGCCAAAACATCTCTTGGAATCTGTGCCTTGTGTAGCTCCTTTACATAATGAAGGCTCAACATCTCTCAAGAACAAAGGTCTTTACTTCAAGAAATGCAAGATTACATGGTTATGTTCAAGTATAACATCAAGTGAGGGTTTAATGTTTAAGATTCATAATTCAAGCTCCTAGTCAAGACAAAGTCTTTTTACTTTGAACCTCAAGGTCAAGATTCAAGATATTTCAAGTTCAAGCTTCATAAGGCTACAAATTCAAGTTTGAATATTCTTCAAAAGGTCACAAGTTTAAGCTTTATTCTATGATATGATCTCAAACTTCATGAACTTCAAAGAATGACTATTAACTGAAGAAAAAGAAGTTTCAATGTTCATACATCATGTATAAGGTATGAATGATCTTAGATTGACCATAGGGTAGGTCATTTTGAATACATAATTCAATTAGATTATTTTATAAGTGAATATATTGCTTTTCGACTAGTCCTAGCACTGGATCGACCAGTCCAAGAAATTCTTTGACCAGTCCTAAGTTTATTACAAAATTTTAAAATTTTTTGTTAAGCCATGACCAGTCCCAGTGACTTCTCGATCGGTCGTGTGAACAGTGCTTGACTCGTTCTCGACCAGTCCTGCAGCTGTGACTCAAAGTCCAGCAACTATTTCAGGTTCCATACGACCAGTCGTGGAAGGTCACGACCAGTCGTGGAAGGTCACAACCAGTCGTGGAGGTCCCTCGACCAGTCGTGGAACGACTTTATTTTATCGCGCTCAAAATTTTAAAAATCTGTTTGTCCTACGACCAATCATGGTGTCCTCAGGACCAGTCTTCAACGTAATTTCTTCACTTATAAATAAAGAACAAATTTTAGAGCTTTTATCAAATTTAAGATAAATTAATACGCCACTCTGAGAGATAATTTATTCATCTTTTTAAGCTATATTGTGCTCATTTAATATTATCTTAATTTAGCTTTGTTATATTTGATTTTATATTCTATATTCCATTCATATTTGAAGAAGGGATTACGAATTACCCTTTTCTTGGAATCAAAATCAATTATAGCTAGCCTAACTTGATTTAATCTAAAATCAATTTAGAACCTATAACCATTTCATAAGTGAGTTTGGAGATTGAACTTCTATGTTGAAATTCTACTCCGATTTAGTTCTTCCAGGTGACATAAAAAAGAGAATATCCAAGTATTTTACATTATAATAAATTTCTGTTTTGGTTTTTGAGATTGTACTAGAAAAATCTCTATTTTGGTTTGTCTGAAGTGATCTAGGAAACTCAGAGTGTGGGGTTTTTGAATTGTATAAGCCCACTTGAATGATACAATTGTGAGGGTTTTAGGTAAACCTGAAAAAACCTATTTTTATAGTGAATGCTAATATCCATTGTGTGAGGATATTATGAGTGGAGTAGTTGTATAGCTATTTTTCTAAATAATTGGTGTACACAGAAGTGAACCACTATAATTTCTAGTATTGTGATTTGATTGTTTATTTCTTTTTATGGAGGGTTGTAATTTCCTTTTTGCATTGTGGAGAATGTTGTAATTTCTTTTATGCAAATGTCAAGAATGTTGTAATAGCATAGATTTCCTTCCTTACTATTTATTTTTTTTATTCCTCTGTATCAGTTTGAGTTTTTGATACACAAACCATTCTAGTAAGGTTCTCCTACCATAAACCCTTGACATTTATGGTGTAAGGTTGTCCATAGAATAACTTTTGTATCAACCTCTCAATACTCATACATTTGAGGTAGTCATTGTGGCATTGTCTATTGCTATTTGTATTTAATTTATTTAAATTTTTCTGTTATTTTTTAATTTGGCATAGTCCTATTCACCCCCCCCCCCCCCCCAATCTAGGACATATAGCTCGGCCTTTTCATGTTGAGCTTGGAGCGTACAACTGTCTTCTGGAGCTTTGATATTATATATATATATATATATATATATATATATCCCTTTTAGCACTGTATTTAACTATTTATATTAGTGGATATGTGATGATGATGTTGCCTTTGAGATTTGGGTATGCTTATGGTTATGTTTCTTACAAGATAAATGTACGTTAAAAAATCCTCCTTATAGGATCCTAGGATCGGAACCTGGTGTATGGGCGTGGGGAGTCGAAAATGGGGTACTTTAGAGGCTATCGGCACTGGATTCAGCAGTCAAGAATTCGGTGAGCCCATTTTTTGAGTTTGGGGCATAACACTCTTGCTTTTGCTCAACTACGGCCTAGCGTTATCTGCACGCAATGGTCATGAATAAGTTTATAAAAAGCTTAAAGGGTAGTGTAAGTGTGTGTACAATATAAGCATGCTCATGATGCAATATCAGAGTAATAAGAAAATCTATTGGCAAGTCCATGAATGTTAATAGCCATACAAGGTTATGTGATGCAAGGCATGAATGCTATCGGCAATATCAAGGCAATGCGATGTAAGGCCTACAAAGCCAATGTCATATATGAGGTGCAACTCGAGCACACAAAATTTCATCTGAATCCTCATATCAATACAGTTTATCTCTGGAATAAATATATATCACCGGGGTCTAGTACATTATACACCAGATCGCTGCCCACTGGACACGCAACTATGCAAGTGGAGAGACCTCACTATCCGCATACTAATATCATCCCAACATGTCGATAGCAGACCCATTTATGAGCTGGTCAAACTCAGCCTAGTTATGCCCCCTACCCTCAAGCGGATAGGGCCATACCCCCTTCCAACCGACCAAAACATAGTGGAAGAGGTGGCCTACTAGTATACGGCCCTCGTGTGCTCATGTATCCACTCGGTCTCGATGTTAGAGTCATCCTCTGGTATCATTGGGTTTAGGAATTTTCACCTAGGGACATATATGGTGCCTCAATGCTAGTAATAGTATTTTCGGTGACTAATCCTACCATCCACGATATGCTTGTGAAGGCTATAGCCCTGATGTCGCTAGGGTGTATAGAAATCATATCACATAAATACGAGATGCATGAATCATACTATCTAGTCATGCAATAATCCAACACGTACTGCGCCCTCATATTGGGCAACTTCACCTATCAGGGAGTCCCATAAATAATCTGCCTGCTATGATTAATCACTCCTCATATCAAGCAAACATATGATGCACATGGGCATAAATCATGGAGATATACTAAGTATACTCGTATGATGATGATGTACTCTCCTCATATCAAGGTGGACCTAAAAATTACGGGGGGCCCAATAGTTTAGTTTAGCCCACTAAGGGAAGATGAGAATGGGCCTAACAATGGGCCTCAAGAAGGGTTACAATGCGAACATTTAACCATCATTGCTCCCAAGGCATGACCCATTTAGAACCAACTAGGAATATGAATGAGCATTATAAACATCATTACATACATCATGGTGGAATCATACATCACATTGGGCCTCACGCAAGGCCTCACATACATCATGTTGGGCCTCATAAAAGGGCCTCACATGCATCACATTAGGCCTATTTAGAACAAGAAACAAATGCATTCGATTTAGGGATTTTATTCACTTAATAATTAATAAAAGAAGATGAAGAAGATAACCACAACATTTATTCATTCTGAATTCTTTTACATCCTTTCTCTCCTTTAATTCCAAAATAGAATATTTATATAACCATAATACAAAGCAAATGCAACATATATCTAGATCACTCCTTTGATCAAATTTGAAGCTTTTTGTTGATCTTTAACTGCGAGAGAAATCACACATATGTCACTTTAATGGGGAAACATCATTGTACGCTAACAGCACTTCGCACAACAGCATTATGTAGTATTAAACAAATGATCGGTGTGTTGGAGGGCACTATACACTAGCGAGCACTGTGCGCTGCAACTTGTTATGCGCTACAACCTATTGTGCACTAACAGTGTTGTGCACTGCACAACACTTGTTCCGCATAATAGTTGCGAACTCTACCTCTTCCTCTCGAAGGTCTACTCCTCTCCTTCCTCTCTTCTTAAACCTAGTGCAATGACCCCTTTAGAAGGGTCACAGGGTATTTATAGCCCTCTCACAGGTGTGAATATTCCACATATTCATTGTGCGGTATTCATTGTGTGCCGATCCCCTCTGTGGGGACTGGAATGTGTGGACTCCACTGTGTGGCTTCCACTGTGTGAACTCCACTATGTGGCTTTCGTTATGTGGACTCCACTGTGCAGACTCCTTTGTGTGGGCTGGCCTATTAGCGCACAATGCCTTCGCGCGCAATAGAAGTTACCTCCCTCTCTCTCTTTTTTATGCCTCAACAAATGTCCCCTTGATCCTACATTTTTTATTTTTTTTATCTATAAAAAAAAAATGTGGGATCAATACTTCAATATTCTAATTAATTTTGCCTCTTTCTCTTCACTAAGTGCTCTAAACAATTTTTCACACAATGACCCACGTGCAATGAGTTGCTGCACACACTGGATCCACGCCAATCTATAAATACAAGGTTAATGCTCATTTCCTTCACTTCCTGCTCGCCCAAATCCTTTGCACACTGAACTTCCCTGTGCACAACAACATCTTACACACAACAATAAGTAGCGCACAACAACATATTGCGCACAACAATTAGTAACTCACAACAACAGGTAGCACACAACAGCTTCTTCCGCACAATGCTTTCTTACGCGCAATACTTTCTTGCGGACAATACTTCCTTGTGCACAATAACCCTGCGCACAATGCAGACTTGTACATAACTAGAAAACTTACTTTCTCCCTGATTCTAATTTTTTCACTGACATGTGCGCATTTGCAAATTCTGCAGATCTTCGATGGCTAACTCTAAAAGACCTCATGTTTCCCCAAATACTGCTGGACCCTCAGACTCTCAACCAGTTGAGACCCACAATAAAAAAAAACCTAGATCTGCCGAAGGTTATTCTTCCCTTTTTAAGGAACCTGCTCCTTCAATCATTAATTTCGTTGACCGTATCAAACGTTTGTCTGACCACATTAGCAAGGCCGTTCTAATGAGGGAGATAGAGGGACCTCTTATCGAAGGCCAAGAGTCTAATTGGGAAGACTAGCTAAAATCCATTGCCAATCTTCGAACAGATGACACCTATCTGGCCCCTGCCGAATCTTCCCCCTCTCCACCGATTTTGAAGAAAGCAAGGGAAAAGAATAAAGATGAAGCCTTCTGAGAAAAAATCTAGGAGCACAATAAGAGACACTTCCAGAATGCTTGGGATATGGTCAAGTCTAATGCTGAAGCCATCAAATTCTGTAATCCCTACAAAGATGAGATTATCACCATCCTCTTACATCTCTAGTGTCATCTGTCAATACTCTAAAGTGAACCGACAGATTACATGACACAAAACTGACTCTTGTATGTATCAAACTGGGTCATCAAAGAGTCAAAAATCCTCGAGGGCTATCTCATAGAGAAATGCCTAATCCAGAAGACCGGGCAGTTATCATACATGCTCTTCCTTACACCATGTTACAATCCTCATGCCATATACCCCACTTATTTCTTCGAAACAATTCAACAACATTTTCATGATTGTGATTCCCTGTGGGGTAAAGATGAATTTAGAACATGGGGTCTTTAGGCTAATCGTTCATACTATAAAGCATGGGCTAAGGCGATCCTGAAGAAGTATAAAGATGTTCTCGTTACAACAAAGATATATCATGCTATAAAGCCACTTCAAAGTTCTTTCACATGGACACCATGTTTTACAAGGGCCTTCTGTAGTATTGGTCTTCTACTACAAATTCTTTCCACCTCCTGGTTGGTGAAGTATCACTCTATGGGATTTGCATAGGATAACAAGTTTGCCTATCTCCGCATCCTTTCTAGACAATTACGTTCCTACGAATGAGGAATTTTCTTACATTGCCCCCAATAGGGTAAAAGATTTCAGCATCTACCATTGAACTCTTCCGCGAGATGTCTTGTTTCCTAGATGTTCACAAGATATCCCCTCTTTAATGGCTTGCGCAATTCTCACAATACCTACTATAAGCATTTCAACATTCCTTTTCTCTTTTAAATAAAATTTCTCACACATGTATATATCCTTATTTCACTTTTTTCCATCCCTTAGGTTCCTTGGCAGTCATTACGGCAAATTGGAAGCAACTTGCAAAAAGATAAAGGGCTTGGCCAAATTCACCACTGAGACCGAGTTAGCTACTTTCTTGGCTTATTGGTTAAACTTGGTTGTCCTTCATAGTTTGAAAACCTCAGATTTTTTTTGACTAACCTTATTTGTAGCAGCGGGCGTGATGGCAGAAGGCAGGAAAAATACTCTCTGGCTCCTCATGTGTTATGCTCGCTAGAGCTTTTGGACATGGTGTGGCGCATTGCTCAAGCCTAGTGATAGGAGCCTCATCTTCTTTCACCCCATGGCACTATTTCTCCAGCTAGCTCAGCGTTTACTTCCCTTGGACTTATGGTGACCTGGAGAAGGCCTATGTCCATCTCGAACATCTTCCCTTATGGCATTTCCTTAAGTGAAAGACGATAAAGAAGGGGTACGAGTGGATAGTTAATAAGATTGAAAACACAGAATCTATTGATTTCTTTTCATTCTATTTGGATTACCAAGGTGAAGATAGGGTGGTCAAAGATTACAATTACTTGAAACCTATTGAGAGGACCTTCTTTCTTTGTGTCCACTCCTACAGCTTACCCATGCGAGAAGGGGTAAAGTTCTGGAGAGAGCCATACTATCCGAGTAGATTTGCTAGACAATTTAGGTATGATCAAGCCGTACCTTAGGCGGGAGAGGAGGTCACATGAACAATGAGAAGCTACGGATTTGACCCTTATAATTGGGCTCTGATATGGAAGCAGCTCTTGACAAGAAATTTTGGCTCCCACTTTCTTCTTCCGAGGTATAATCATCCAGTAACAGCCTCCAATTCCTGGATGCAGTGGTGGATGCATCATTACTACTTGGAGCGCAACTGTTTTCCCGTGGATCTTCTTATTCGGTTTCCTCCTCTGTGTTTGAGAAACTATAGACCAGAGCAAGGAATTGATATTTTATTGAGAAAGACCATGTCGCTGTTCTGGGGTAACTTCGCTGTAAAATTTCTATAGACTAACTAATTAGAGAGATAAAGTCATCAAACACTTTGGAAGGATGGATTACTTTTGGCTCTCTTTTGGACTTGATAAGATGGGGAGAAAGACCAGCTATTCCTCGTGATGAATTCAAGACCACTGGTGGTATTCTGCCATCCCCTACTCCTGAAGGAAGTGGTCAGCCTTAACATCCTGCTCCTATCACCTCTCTTGTTACAGAGCCTGTCGCAACTACAACTTCTCCCACCATTGACCACGGACCCACCACGGTCGTCTCTTCCATGGATGATGTAACAGCCACTGATGTTTTAATTTAAACCAACCTAATTTAAATGATTTTAAACTCGTAAGTATACAAATCAGATGCAGACATGGTACGTATTACGTGATCGTTCCCACGAGAACTGGTTGTCACAATTTGAAATTTAAGACTCCTCTTAACTAGTCCAACAAATAGTTTAGCAAGTGATTCAGGAAAATAATCTAAAAGGATAACCGAGAGCAATGAGTAAAATTCAATCAAGGAGAATAGGACTTTCGAATCCACCCCTAATTATCCTAACCCTTGTTTTACGTGTTGATTCACCACAATTCAGATTGATAAAAATTTAATAAACAGAGCACACCTTATGTCCTTGGTCGAGCACACAGAATGTATAATCCTTTAAAGCATATGGATCACACCTTTCCATCCATGGTCAGGCATGGAGAGATGTAGATTCCTGTATCTTCCTCTATAGGATACCTTTTCATGGTCAGACATAAGCACCTAGTTAAGATTCCATATAAAATCCATATTTAGACTTTGGTCGAGCTCATGGAATGGAGAAGCATGAAAATTATAGTTAAGCACACTAGAGAAAGAAACAAATCAATCAGATTCAAATAAATTCAACATAGACAAGAGTTATTCAAATTAGGGGCTTCATCTTAGCCCTAGTTACAAGATTGCCAATCCATAATTTCAAATAAAAAGAAGAAAAAATAAGATTTAAACGCTAAGAACATCTCCCTTCTTCCTTCCTCTCTCTCTCTCTCTCTCTCTCTCCTCTCTCTCTCTCTCTCTCTCTCTCCTCTTTCTTCTCTCCTCTTTGGCTCTGGAAATGCTCTCCCCTTTTCCTTTAATCAAAGCTAGCCCCTTTCTCACTTTTTCTCTCTCTTTTTATAGGCAATGTAGGCTGTGGAGTGGAGAACCGACTTGCTAGAGTCCTTTTAGAGTTGCTGAAGTCGGTGCGTGTGAGCCTATTACGTAGAAAAAATTGGAGCTTCACAAGTCCTGATTTCCTTGCCTGATGTCAGTAAAATCAACGTCTCCTGGGACGTTTTGAGATGGTCTACATGATGGACGGCTTGGATCTGCCATCTGATCAACGGTCTGATTTTGCAACCACACCAAAGTCGGTCAATTTTCGGATGCTAAAACAGAGATCACAGATCTCTTCCACTGTGACACTGGTGGGGCCCATTCCTTCATTATTTTGGAAAATCCATTCCGTCCATTGGATGGAGGAGAAAATTTCGGTTAGAGATGGGTGCTTTTGACCATTCGTTGAAGAGGCCCAAAGGTTTATCGTTTCTGTCATCCGTTCCACATTTGAACAACTAGATTTCCATAATCACTTTCTTTTGAAATTCAGTCACCTAGGAATTGGTAATATGGGGCTTGAAAATCTGATGAACGGTTTGGATTGAACTGTTGAAACACGGTGGTAACCCACAACAGAAACCAAGCGTCCGTTTCATGGTCGCTGTAAAAAAACATAAATTTCTTTTCTTTTTGCTTGAGGAGTCGGTCAACACCGACTTTGACCAATTGCTTTGGTCCAGTGCACGGCCAGGGCACATGTGATTTATGTGCATGCTTACATGTGGGGTCCACTACAATGATTTTGAGAGATCCGATTTGTCCATCCCTTTTCTCATACTATTTTAATGGTTGGGACCAAAATTAAGGTATATCCAGATATCTGACGGGCTTGAAATCGACGGTTTTTAGGCTGATCTGTCCGTTAGCACACTTCTCGAGATATTCAATGGGTAAAATTTTACATGTACGGTTAATTTATGGCCCCCATCACATGTATGAAGTTTCGAGCCAATCAGATGGCGGGAACCATGTGATCTTGCATTCTGGACCAATTTCGGGCCTGTTTAATGCAAACGGCTCGATTTTCTCGGATCCCTAGCGTGTGAATTCTTCAATATTAGCCCTCTGGAGTTTGTGCCTTGCTCTGGTGAGTTCAGAGCATCAAATCCATGCTTTTAGTTGTCTTTTTTAGTCCACGCTCCTAATTACATCCTATAACAAAAACATGATTAAAATGTGACATTAAGTATTATCACGTAAGTAAAATCAGGCAATAATCGAGTTCTGATATGCAATATTCGACCCTCATCACAACCCCCAACCATTATTTTGCTAGTCTCGAGCAAAACATGCGAAAAATAATTTCAGAAATAAAAGACAATTCCTGTAAACCCGAGTGACTTGTGAACAAATAGTCGAGATGTGAGAATTCTAAGATTTATGAGTGGGAAAAGAATTTTCTCATGGAATCAAGCTCATGGTAAACTTCATAATTAAGTTCAAAATATTAATCCATTAATTAGAACAATTCTAAGCATTGAGTTCCATGAGTGTATAGTGTAATCTTGGCTTACAATCATTAAGAGATCCAATTGTCCATTGTATGATATCATTGGTAATAAACAATGGAATTCATGACAACTGAAGCCAATACTTGCCTTACAAATTAACCTTTTATTCTTTCAGCCTTTAATACGCAAAGGAGGGGAATCAAATCATCACCCATAGGGAGCAAACTTATGGTGAAAACTTGTCGCCTAATTTTTTCTAAATGTCGACGATGGGGGATCGAATCTACACCGATAGGGAGAAGACCTATGGTGAAGATTATGCGACTTACCCTTTCTTTCAATTCTTTTACTGAACATGAAATTTTTACTCTTTTTTCAGGCTGGTTCCTTTCATGCTTATTGATTACCAAGTTAATCATTCAATGTCGACCTGAACCTTAATGTGTAAGCAAGATGTGATATGTGAAACATGACTCAATCAATGTTTAAAACTTCTAATCATGGGTTAATAATTCAAACTTAACTGTGAAATCTAACATATGGCAGAATTCTAGAGGCATAAATTGCTAACATTCTGTATCTTGTAAATTTAAAATCATAACTATCATTCAAAATCACTTCAAATTCATAAGAAATTCCAGAAATTTTTAAAAATTTTCACAATTTTTGCTCAAGACTAAGAAAATACTGATTAGGTTACCTAATCTCCCATCCCCAACCTAAAATCTACATTGTCCTCAATGTAAAAGATGTAAGCATGCAATGCACATGGGACAATGAAAGTAAAAGAGGAGTGATGGAAAGATAGTACCTGAACGAAAGAATCAAGAGGCTTTCTAATGATATCGACGTAAAAGCAAATCAACACAAGAGAGAAATCAACAAAAGCAAAATAAAATAAAAATCACAAAAAAAAATTCTACTTATACCACTTTCGCAGGTGCTCTCGATTGCATGTAGCTTATGCAATAAGCCTTTAAACCCCTAGGTTTCCCCTAGTGGACGAGTTGTAGTCTCGTGAGGGTTTGTAGTAATTTTACCCACAAACATTGAACTAACTAACTAGGAAAATGAAATGAAAAGAAAAGCTGGGCTGCCTCCCAGGAGCGCTAAGTTTAATGTCTTCAGCCAGGCAAGCAATGAAAGCAGTCATGGACCATCGGCCAGTATCTTGGTAAATTTCTCAGAAGATTTTTCAACAAGATCATCCAAAAGCTCTTTTTGCAGTAAGCTTGGATATCCTGGAGCGTTAATAACTAGAGAAATTGAGAGATCTCAGCATAATGTGTTCTTTTTATCGTCCGAAGTGTCCAAAGTATATATGATTCACCTGTGATAGAAAAAATTTCAAAGTTAGTACACCATGATGAATCAGAGACTATAAGTAGATAAAATTCAGAAAAATTTGTAGTAGGTGGTGTAGTCTCGACAAACACCGATGTTTCACTCTGTAGTTCAATTTTCAACTCTTTCTCATTTACTGGTAGACATTCAGGATCCGGGGAAGGAGGTACTTCAAAATACAGGTTCTCTCGATTCATGACAACTGCCGAGGTATTATTTTGCAAGGCATTCACTATTTCTTGTAATAGGGGATCGTTTGAATCTGAAAAATACGCTGAGAAATCATCTAAAGAGTTGGGACGTTCAGCTGAGCATAATTTATTTTCCACATTAGAGATTGTGATGATCTGCCCAAGGAATTCATCATCTTTGAAAGTGGATGGAATTACACTCTCTTGCTCCAACCCTACGTAAAAAATTTGACGAGCAAGAAATGAAATATTGATGTGAGGACTCTGCTCATTGATACTACTCGAAAGAGGTATTGAATCGTCAAAAGTGTACGACTCAGATGGTGGCCTCAAATGGGTGGTTTCAACTTCCAGAGTCATATCAAGCGGTTCGTTTATTTTTCGAATCATATCATCATTCAATTTAGGGGAGTGGCCCAAACATGTTTCACAAGAGTTAGAAGGGTCAGTTTTAATGGGCATATCCTCCAATTTTAAATCAGACATGTTTGATCAGAGGAGTGGCTCATTTTGACCGATCACTTCGTGTACTTCTTGATCACTGACCTGGACCATACTTGAGATTGATTCTGGGAGAATTTGGGCTGAACATTCATGATCATCATCCCAATACATATCATCGTCTAATTCCCTATCATGCACACTTGGGATGGGATTGTTTTCCTCACATTCTATTATTAAATTGGGTGGAGGGTCAAATAAGCTGACCTCTTCATCATCATTAAGCTCGAGTGTCTCATGTGAGTTAAGTGTGCTATCATCATTGTATTCGAAAGACACCCATGTCTCTTCACCATTCCTTTGAACTATCATCGAGATCGATTCATTTGGAAATTGAACCATATGCTCATTAACATAATTCAACACTTCATCCCAAATTCCAGAGTGTTTTAAAAGTGAGTGAGGATCACCTTCCTCGCATTATATTTCTGGATTGGATTGTGGCTGAGATGAACTAGCTTCCATTAGCGCATCATAAGTAGGGAATCCAAAGGAATAATCAACGGGTTGTGGTTGGGATGAATTAGTCTCCATTAGCCTATCAATGTGTGATTTAAGTGTGTCTAATAATTTCATCATGTCATAGGCTGTGTAACTCGGAGATGACTCCTCTTGGATCATTTCTGGTGGATATTCAGAAGTAGGAAACCCAAGATAATATTCATTATAACATGTTGTTGGTTCATTTTCCCAATTTTGATGTTTTCACTGATTATAGTCATACGGATCATAGGTGAGAGAATTTGATGGTTGATAATAGTCCTCACGCCTATAGTTATGATAATCTTAACACTCACGTACTATCTTATTAATCCATGGGGTGTAATTATTCTCCCACATATGATCGAGTAAGGACTTCTTAACGGGTGGATCATTAGATTCTGGTTGGTTCTCGATGATAGTTTCAGAAAAGTTTTGAGACATTAGTGGATTGCTATCATAATCATCATCCCAATATATGTTATTCTTCTCAGCATACTAACATTCCCACTCGTGCATATACATGGTGAAACCTTAACTCTGAATCTAATTCTAAAGGAAAAATCCTACATCAATATAGAAATAGAAGAGAGATAATTAAAAAGAAGTTACCAATTTGGAGATCTATTTTAGAATCCTGCAAAAGAAAATAAAACAAGTTAGTTTCTAAAAAATAGAAAATCTAAAATTAGAAATTTTCTAAAGAACAACAAAGAAGAGTAAGTTTCTAAAAGAAAAAAAAATATAGTCTTAGAGATAAAAGGCTAAGTTAGTTTCTAAAAAGGAAAAATTTTCTAAAACTAGAAAATAGAAAGTAACTTGAAAGAAGAACCTAAATCTAAAATTAGAAATTAGAAAATTTCTAAAACGAAAGCCTAAAAAATTTCTAAAATATAAAAACCTAATTCTAAAAATAGAAATTAGAAAAATTAGAGAATTTAGAAAGTGATTACCAAATTAGAAGTTCAAGTTAGGACCCTACAAAACAGGAAATAAGTTAGTTTCTAAAAAAATAAAATAACAAAAATAACTTTAACCTAAAGTTAGTAAAATCCTAAGGCTATGAATTATGATAAGAGAGAATGCTAAATCTAATTTGGACCGAAACAGTCCCCTGCAACGGCGCCAAAAACTTGATGTTTTAATTTAAACCAACCTGATTTAAATGATTTTAAACTCGCAAGTATACGAATCAGATGCAGATATGGTACATATTACGAGATCGTTTCCATAAGGACTGGTTGTCACAATTTGAAATTTAAGACTCCTCTTGACTAATCCAACAAATAGTTTAACAAGTGATTAAGGAAAATAATCTAAAAGGATAACCAAGAACAATGAGTAAAATCTAATCAAGGAGAAGACTAGGACTTTCGAATCCACCCCTAATTATCCTAACCCTTGTTTTACCTTTTGATTCACCCTAATTCAGATTGATATAAATTTAATAAACAAAGCACACCCTATATCCTTGTCGGGCAAACAGAATGTATAATCCTTTAAAGCATAAGGATCACATCTTTCCATCCATGGTCAGGCATGGAGAGATGTAGATTCCTGTTTCTTCCTCTATAAGACAACTGTTCATGGTCAGACACAAGCACCTAGTTAAGATTCCACACAACATCCACATCTAAAATTTGGTCAAGCTCATAGAATGGAGAAGCATGAAAATTACAGTTAAGCACATTAGAGAAAGAAACAAATCAATCAGATTAAACTAAATTCAACATAGATAAGAGTTATTCAAATTAGGGGCTTCATCTCAGCCCTAGCTACAAGATTACTAATCCATAATTTTAAATAAAATGAAGGAAAAATAAGATTTAAACGCTAAGAACATCTCCCTTCTTCCTTCCTCTCTCTCTCTCTCCTCTTTCTTCTCTCCTCTTTGGCTCTGGATATGCTCTCCCCTTTTCCTTTAATCAGATCTAGCCGCTTTCTCACTTTTTCTCTCTCTTTTTATAGGTAATGTAGGCGGTGGAGTGGAGAACTAACTTGCTAGAGTCCGTTTAGAGTTGCTGAAGTCGGTGCGTGTGAGCCTATTACGCAGCAAAAATCGGAGCTTCACAAGTCTTGATTTCCTCGCCCGATGTCAGTAAAATCAACATCTCCTGGGACATTTTGAGTTAGTCTACATGATGGACGGCTTCGATCAGCCATCTGATCAGTGGTCTGATCATGTAACTGCCCCAAAGTCGGCCAATTTTTGGACGCTGAAACAGATATCGTGGATCTCTTCCGCTGTGACACTGGTGGGGCCCATTCCTTCATTATTTTAGGAAATCCATTCCGTCCATTGGATGGAGGAGGAAATTTAGGTTAGAGATGGGTGCTTTTGATCTTTCATTGAAGAGGCCCATAGGTTTATCATTTCTGTCGTCCATTCCATGTTTGAACGGCTGGATTTCCATAATCGCTTTCTCTTGAAATTCAGTCACCTAGGTCTTGGTAATATGGGGCTTGGAAATTTGATGAACGGTTTGGATTGTACCGTTGAAACACAGTGGTGGCCCACAACAGAAACCAAGCGTCCGTTTCACGGTCGCTGTAAAAAAAATGTAAATTTCTTTTCTTTTTGCTTGAGGAGTCGGTCAACATCGACTTTAACCGATTGCTTTGGTCCAGTGCACGGCCAGCGCACATGTGGTTTATGCGCATGCTATACATGTGGGGTTCACTGCAATGATTTTGAGAGATTCGATCCGTCCATCCCTTTTCTCATACTATTTTTATGGTTGGGACAAAAATTGAGGTATATCCAGATATTTGACGGGCCTGAAATCGACAGTTTTTAGGTTGATCTGTCCGTTGGCACACTTCTCGAGATATCCAATGGGTAAAATTTTATGTGTACAGTTAATTTATGGCCCCCATCACATGTATGAAGTTTTGAGCCAATCAGATGGCGGGAACCATGTGATCTTGCATTTTGCACCAATTTCGGGCCCATTTAATGCAAACGGCTTGATTTTCTTGGATCCCTAGTGTGTAAATTCTTCAATATTGGCCCTCTAGAGTTCATCCCTTACTCTGGTGACTTCGGAGCATCAAATCCACGCTTTTAGTTCTCTTTTTCAGTCCACGCTCCTAATTGCATCCTGCAATAAAAACACGATTAAAATGTGACATTAAGCATTATCATGTAAGTAAAATCAGGCAATAATTGGGGTCTGATATGCAATATTCGACCCTCATCAGCCACAGTCTCTCCTATTATAGGTCGTGTTACAATTATAGTTTCTCCTGCAAATCGAGTTACTATTACTACATCTCCTATGACTCGTTCGCGTGCTAAGTCATTATCTCCTGAAGTTCTGGCATAATAGGCCCCTTCTCCTATTCGAAGTGCTCATCTTCTCCCCATGAAGACTGCTTACAAGGGAAAATAAACCATGTCGGAAGAAGTTAGTTTGTCAGAATACCCAGCTAACACTTTAAGCAGCCATACGTCTTCTTCTACAAGCTTGACCGACAAAGGAGACATCTTATTGAATCAAGAAACCAAGGTTGACGTAGATATTGAAGAAGAGGATGAAGCTAGGGTCAAATCACCACCTCCTAACACCCAAATCAGTCGTCCTGATGTCCCTCTTCCAATCACGATGGCTTCTTTAAAAGAAGAACAGCTTGATTCTGGAGAGTCTGGCTATTCTCCTGGCACAAATATCTTTCTTTCTTTTGATGCCTCATATTCTCCATGTATCATGGAAGCCGCCGATATAATTGTTCGTGAAGCATCGACACTAAGGGAAGTAAAAGCCCAATCATCAAAGATTCAAACAGGGATGGAAAATAAGCTTCTTCCTCGAAGCACAAAAGAAGTCTTGCCAATGAACACCGGAACATCTGATGCCCCCATTCATGCTGATAAATCTCCTACTACGTGCCCTCCTCCTATCCAACTAGTAGCCCGAAGTTTGGAATTCTTCTTCGACCCAGTTGACGTTTTGACTCTAACAACTCTCGACTCAAGTACTAGAGGGGCTCAGGAGTTTTCTTTCTTTAAATGTTATTATGTAAATCTAGCACCCGTAAAGTTGTCAAATTTTTTTGTGTCAAACCATTTAGAATTTGTATCGTGCTTTGAGTTGAATTGATCAGGTGTATACATTGCAAAGTTGTTTGCATCTTCATCAAACTTGTCTGCACTTTCAAGATGAAGTGAAGATTGTTGAAGTTCATGATTTCAAGCTTAAATTCAAGAACTAAGGTTCAAGAACTTAATTTCAAGGTTGAAGTTCATACTACACGCTAAAGACTCAAGAACTCAAGCGTAACTCAAGCTCAAGTTCAAGAGATCAAATTCAAGCTTCTCATATCACAAAGAATTGAGGTTCTGAAGCAAATGATGTTTTAATTGTTCCAACTCACAAACAAGGTATGAATGACCCTAAATTGACCATAGGTTGAGTCATATTCATTACATATTTAATGTGGATCATTTCATAAGTTTATAGGTCATTTTCTTGACTAGTCTCAATTATTGTTTGACTAGTCCAAGTACTAGCTCGACCAGTCTAAGAGTTTTCTTGACTAGTCCAAGGTTTGTTGTGAAATTTTAGAATTTTCTGTTGGACTCTCGACCAGTTGAGTGAACAATGCTCGACCAGTTGTACAGGCTCGACTTAAAGTCCAACAAGATTTTTTGGTCCCACTCGACCAATCGAGTAATGACCTTATCTTATCGCTCTAGAAAATTTGAAATTTTATTGGTCCTTCGACCAGTCGAATCAACCCTTAGACTAGTTGAGTGAACAATATTTTCACCTATAAATAGAGCACGAATTTTAGAGTTTTTTCATTCATTGAAAGCTAAATCAAGACATCACTCTGAGTGATGAGTTTGCGATTTTATTAAGCTATATTATGCTAATTTTAGATTCTCTTTAATTAGCTTTTTTAATTTGATGTTAAGATCTTTATTCCAATCTTACTTTAAGAAGGGATTTGTGTTTTCCCCTTTCTTAAGATCAAAATCAAATCAAGCTAGCCTAGGTTGATTTAATTAAAAATCATTTAGAACTAGAACTTTTTCATCTGTAAGACTAGACATTAAACATATTCGTCTACATCAGATTGTTCTACCGGGCTTCTTTAAAAGGAGAAATTCCAGATAAGTATATTTACATTTTGTATATCTCTTTTTGGTTTTTGAGGCTATGTCAGAAAAATCTCTTTTTTGTTGTCTGAGGTGATCCAGAAAATCTCAATGTGGGGTTTTTGTAATTGTGTAAGCCCAAATAAAGACACAATTGTGAAGGTTTTAAGGTGAACCTTGGAAAACCTATTTGATAGGGAATGTTAATATCCCAAGGGACTGGATACTAGGAGTGGACTAGTTGTGTGGCTGTTTTCTAACAATTGGTGTACACACAAGCGAACCACTATAATTCTTAGAGTTGTGGTGATTGATTGAATATGCTTATGTATGTGAATGTTGTAATTTACTTTAAGCATTTGTGATGAATGGTGTAATTTATTTTATGCACTTGTGGGAATGTTGTAATAACTTAGTTTATTTCCTTTGCTATTTTTTTTTGCCTCTTTATTAGTTTGGGTTTTTGATACTTAACAAACGTTCTAGTAAGGTTTTCCTGCCATAAGCCTTTAGTTTTTGGTATTAGGTTGTCCTTAGAACTAAGTTTGTATCAACCTCTCAAGACTAGTACATTTGAGGTTGTTATTTACTTGTGCTTCTTTCCTCCTTTTTTTTTTTATTGTGCTATCTATCTTTCAATTCCACATTTAATTTTTATTTGGCATAGTCCTATTCACCCCCCTCTAAGATGTTTAGCTCGGCCTTTTCAAGTGGTAACAAAGCTTAATAGCTCTTTTTTATTTGGATTTTTTTCCCGAGCTAACCGATTTGAGCTTATAAGATGTCAAATTTTGCTAGCCTCTTAATCATTAGGCCTCCACCTTTTCATGGCTCCAATTATGCCTATTGGAAAGCCAGAATGAGAATTTTTTTAAGGTCCATAGATGAGAGCGTGTGGCAAGCCATAGTGACTAGATGGACCCCCCCTACCACTCATGTGACTGAAACTAATGGATCTAAATCTATAAAGGTTACACCATATTTTTCTTGGACCAGACTTTAGAAAAATGAGAGTAGTGTCAATGTAAAGGCTTTAAATGCAATTACTTGTGTACTATCACCAGATGAATTTAAAAGAATTATATCATGTGATACTGCAAAGCAAGCTTAGAACATTGTAGAAATGACACACGTGGGTACGACTATTGTCAAGAAATCTAAACTACAAATCCTCACCACTCGGTCTGAGGACATACGAATGGAAAAAGTGAAACTTTTATGAACTTCTATACTAAATTAAATGACATAGTCAACTCTATGTGGGGTCTTGGTGATAGCATCCCATAAAGCAAAGTCTGTGCAAAGATACTGCGCTTATTACCTGATAGGTTCAATTCTAAGGTGACTGCAATCTAGGAACTTCGTGATACTGATAATATAAGGGTTGAAGAGCTAGTTGACTCTTTACAAAACCTACGAGTTAGACTTTAAGGCTCCTAAAGGTAAGTCCATCGCCCGTAAGTCTTCTAAAAATATTTCTCATTATAAAGCTAGTAATTCTAAGTGTGAAAATTCTGAAGATGATATGACATTATTAACTAAGAAGTTTTATAAAATTTTCGAAAGCAAAAGGAGGGTAGATTTTTAAAAAATTTCTAAAAAGAAAAGGATTAGATCTAAAACTTGAAAATTTATTAAAGACAGTGAATGTTTCAACTGCCATGAATACGAACATCTATCAAACAAATGTCCAAAGAGAGACAAATCTAAAAAGAAAGGCATGTTGGCTACATGGGATGAATCGTCTTGGATTGAAGTCTCTTCTGAGTCAGAAGATTCTAAACCCGAGTCTGCTAATGAGGTTAAAGCCTTAATGACTCTAGCCAAAGTCACTTACTCAGATAGTTGTGATGAAAATCTAAGAAGTGATCCTAAAAATGATGAGGATTTACAAGATGCCTATGATGCCCTATATAGGGAAAGTTACAAGATAGCTGTAAAACTAAGACTTCAAAAGGAAAAGTTTTTGAAACTAAAAGAAAATTTTGATAATCTAGTTTTCAAAAAATCTCACCTTATAGATTGTTTTGGAAAAACCAAGTGTGATTTAGATTTTAAAACTTTCCAAGTTGAAAACCTAAAATCTGAAAATGAAAAGCTGAAACTAGAAGTCTCTTCTCTCTTGAGTATGAAAAATACTTGGAGGTATGCCCAGGGTGAACCTAAAGTAGAAAAATTGTTAACCGGATCAAGGAAATGTAGTGATAGATCTAGTCTGGGCTACAAGAAGTATACGCCTCCTAAAAGTAACTCCAATGCACCTAAGTTTGTTAAAGGGGCATCCTCTAACTCAAAAGGGAAAAGTCTGAATCAAAATACTTTTAAAAATTCTAAAACTTTTCAGGCTATGAAACCTAAAAGCAATCATATCAATTATACAAATTGGAATCATAACCCTTTAGCTGAGAAAATTATGGATTTACTTAAGGAGCTTCTAAAATCTAACTCAAATGGTAGAATATACAACAATTACAAGCAAAGAAAAATCAACTATACTCCAAGACCCAAAATTATAATGAAATGGGTCTCTAAGGTTGCTTATCTGGTTGCCCACACCGCTTTCAAGGCTACCAGTCAATCAAAGTGATACCCAAACAGTGGTTGCTCTAGACACATGACAGGTGACAAAGATTTATTTACTAATCTTAAAGATATGGCTAATGGTTCAGTCACATTTGGTGATGGTAACAACTGTAGAATTGTTGGCTAAGGTAAGGTTCAACTCTTTAATCTTCCTCCATTTGAGAATGTTTTGTTTGTAGAGGGCCTTAAGCATAATCTCTTAAGCATTTCTCAAATTTGTGATAATTAACATAACGTAAAATTCACCAACTTAGGGTGTGAAATTTCTAATAAGAATGGTTTTGTGATATTAACTGGTCGCAAAATATCTGAAAACTACTATATAGTTAGTGATTCAAGCTCGTCTAAGTTATCATGTTACATGGTCCAAACCGATGAGACCGAACTATAGCATAGACGCCTAGGACATGTACACTACCATAGTCTTTATAGACTGAGCAAATGTGAAGTAATAAGAGGTCTACCCAAGATTAAGAAAATGGATAAAATATGTGGCGAATGTCAGATTGGAAAATAAACTAGGAGTGCTCACAAGAAAGTGAACTCTAATGTCACATCCAAACCCCTTGAACTCCTCCACATGGATCTCGTTGGACCAACTAGAATGGAGAATCGAGATGATAAGAAATATATTCTAGTTATACTAGATGACTTTACCAAAATTACATGGGTAGTTTTCATGAGAGAGAAATCTAAAACTCTCGATGAAGTGAAAAGGGTACACAAGCGTATCCAAACTGAGAAGGAATCACATGTCTCTAAAATCTGTAGTGATCATGGTTTCGAATTTGATAATAGCGGTTTTGAGTAGTTCTGTAGCGATCATAGAATATCGCATGAGTATTCTGCACCCAAAACACCTTAACAGAATGGGATAGTTGAAAGGAAAAATTGAGTTCTTTAAAAAATGGCTAATGTGATGTTAAATAGTATGAAACTTCCTAAAAATCTTTGGGCTGAAGCAGTGAACACGGCTTGTTATATCATTAACTATGTTTATACTAGAAAGTCTAATAATAAGACTACTTATGAATTATGGTTCAATAAGAAGCTTACTGTTAAATACTTTCGAGTTTTTGGCAGCAAGTGCTACATTTTACGTGAACGGGAAAATCTAGAAAATTTTGACACTAAGAGTGATGAGGGTATTTTCCTAGGATATGCGCTAAATAGTCAAGCGTATTATGTTCTCACCAATAGGACCAGTGTAATTCAAAAATCCATTAATGTGGTTATAGATGATCACCTGAATACACCTATATCAAGTTCAGAAGATGATGAAGTCTCTTTAATTTATAAACCAGAGTCTTCATCTAGTTAAAATGACACTGAACTACGGTCAGTTAAAGACCATCTAACTGATCAAATTCTTGGGAATCCTCTCACTGGTGTGCGCACTCATAGACAATTAGAAAATATTTGTAATTATATGTGCTTGACGTTCCAGGTTGAACCGGCCAACGTAAAAGAGGTGCTTGCTAATGAAAACCAGATAGTAGCAATGCAAGAAGAACTTAATCAATTCGTAGGGAATGATGTATGGTACTTAGTTTCTAGACCTAATGATAAGCACATTAGTGGAATTAAATGGATTTTAAAAAATAAGTCTGATGAACCTGATAATATTATAAGAAATAAGGCTAGACTGGTTATACAAGGGTACACTCAGATAGAAGGCATCGATTATAATGAAACCTTTGCCCTAGTAGCTCGTCTTGAATCTATCAGACTGTTTATATCCATTGGTAGTTACAAAAAATTTAAAATTTATCAAATAGACGTTAAGAGTGGTTTCTTGAACGGTGATCTACATGAAGAAGTATATGTAGAATAGCCTGCTAGTTTTGAAGACCCTAAACGTACTGATCATGTTTATCATCTAAAAAAGGTACTCTATGGATTAAAACAAGCTCCCAGGGTCTGGTACAAGAAATTAACTAAGTTTTTACTAAGTTAAAACTTTATAATGGGGAGTGTTAATAAAATACTTTTTGTAAAGAAACACAATGATCACATGCTGAAAGTACAGATATATGTTGATGACATTATCTATGGATCTGCCTGTTCTAACATGACTGTTGAATTTACAGATTTAATGAAGTTGAAATTTGAAATGATCATGGTTGGAGAACTGAACTATTTCTTAAGCTTGCAAGTAAAATAGCTTGCTGATGGATTCTTTATGTCTCAAACCAAATACGCTCTAAACTTGGTGAAAAAATTTAGTTTTGAGAGCGGTAAAAATTTTGATACTCCTATGAGTATGACTCTAAAACTCTTCAAGGATTCGATAGGTAAAAGTATAGATCCTAAGTTGTATCGCAGTATGATAAGTAGTTTATTATATTTAATTGTGAGCCGACCTGATATTGCATTCAGCATAGGAATCTATGCTAGATATCAATCGGACCCTAAAGAGTCCTACCTGATTACTGTAAAGAAAATTTTAAGATATGTCGCAAGTTCAACCAAACTCGGCCTTTGGTATTCTCATGTAACATCTCAAAAAAATCCTTACAAAGACCTGAGTACCACCTCAAGCAGAAATCACTAAGGACCCGATCCTTTAAAAATTAGACAAGAATTAACCAAGTACTAAACTAGATGATCTGTGAAATTAGCTTTAACCGCTTTAAATATGAACCGTAAGACCCAAAACTAGCAGAATTGTTAATGCTACGTTACCTAGAAACCTAGGATCCATCTTAAAACCCAGTTGCTCTCGAAAGCATCACGAATCTCCGTATCAGACCTAGACCGTGCGTTGAAATTTTGATTAGCACGATACTATATGGTTATGACCACCTTGTTGGGTTTGACCACCATCTTAGAAATCAAGTCCTAATAGTACCCAGAAACGCACAACTTGAGCATGAAACGAAGTGTGTGTGAAATGCGAATATCTTTAGAAAATGAATAGAAACTTAAGTGAGTTGAGCCGTTCACTTGTAGGACAATTTTAAGGTGTCAGACTGTTAGATTCTGACCCAATTACACCCTCGGATCAGGAAAAATTTTCAACACATGTCAGTGCACTTGTGACCCTGATCGAGTGTTGGTGAGCGTTGAACTGAAATTGATCCTCCATGGTCAATCCACAAACTCGATCGGACCAAAAACTTATCCTGGAGCAGATCCATCATCAGGGGACTCACTTCAGATCGTATGTAGAAAAGAGGCCTCCAGATGTGCTCCGTTAGATTGAAACCGTCACTCTTTGGCTATAACCTAAGTATACCATGACCCTGGGCCATTTTCATCAGTTTTGGGCCTATATAAGGTCCTTTACCCACTCCTCTCTCATTCTATACAAATTTCAAACCCTATGAGAGAGAAGAGAGAGAAAGGAGAAAGAGAAAGTGAGAGAGAGAGAGTGAGGGTTTGTTCCTGGGATTCGATCCCACCACTCCACGTGCTTAACCACCGCATTCGTGTCACTATACCGACGATTCCAATTCCATTTTTGGGTAAGAAATCCTAACCCTAATTTTTTTAGGGATTCAAGTAGAGTAAATGGTGAAATAGCTAACCTATTTCATACTATAGGTTGTCATTGTGCCGCAGACGAAGAGTTAGTGTTCGAACTGAGTTCATTACGAGTCTACCAGTGAAAGGTGTGGACTATAAATGTTTAAGTTATGATTTTCAAGGCTTTCAATTCAGTAATGATTTGTGACTGACCTGATTGCTGTCACATGTGCTTAGATATGACGTTTTTCCATATATTACATATATAGATGAAACATGTTGAATATAATGCATTATATGTGTTTATTTAAATGTTTGTATGAATATGGGATTATGATTTGTGCTCGATATAATTGATGTTTGAGAATACATCTTTGTTGTACGTGTGACAACTCCTGTGTGGAAGGATTTGCTATAATACTTATTATAACTGATTTTTTACAAGTATGTTAAATGTATAGTCTAAGTGTTTGATAAAATGCCTGAATGAGAAAATTCCTATTTAAACATATGTAATGAGGGTGTTGAGATAGGATTCTCAGTTCCCGTATCTATGGTTATAGTTTCCTTTATGTAACCTGTCTTACTACTATGTTATTTATGGATGAAATGCTTATGTATGGTAACATGTGTGGTATGTGTTTTGCTGAAATGCTTAGATAAGATTTATGCTTATATTTGGTTGTCACGTGTTGTTTTTGGCTATTACATGCGAATGTTATTGGTTGGAGTGTGTTTGGGGCTACGATGTAGTCCAGGAGATCGGTAATGGTTCAATATCAGTGGCCGAACTATTTTAGCCATGATGGATAAGTTCTAGGAATCCGAGTCATACAATGATTATCAACAGTGGTTAGGCCACGCGGCGTGCTTATGCACTCCATGTTAATCAATTCAATGTATGCTCGTACCAGTTAAGCTTGTCAAGCTTGTCAATCTATGGTACCAACTCACCAGTGAAAATCCCATTTAACCTTGGTACCTCGATCCGCTAAGACTTATGAGCCGAACATAGTGATGTATGGGACACCCTGGTCGAGTTGTTAGCCTACGCTAGGGCGATGAGTCTCCTCGTAGTGACCAGTGAGCAACCTAAACTCATGAGCTGAATATGGTGGTGTATGGGACACTGTATTCGAGTTGTCGGCCTACGATCAGGTGATGAGCCCATAGTGACCACGAGTATACACTAGGATAATGCTAAGGTGATGAGCCTTTTTGTAGTGACCTTGGGTATAAACCAGGCCTGCGCTGAGGTGACAAGCCTCTTCGTAGCGACTTGGAACTATCTATCGTATGTGATTAACTAGGATTGGCGACCTTAAATGGATCAATGTTTCAGTCAATGATATAAATGGAGGTACCTTAGCTTCTCAAACCTAATGTGTGAATATGCTTAATTAAGAACTTAGCTAATCACGCACATGCATCGCATTGCATGTTCCTTTGGTGTTGGAGTTGAGCATAAAGGAAGGGGTGCATGCTATGTTCGTGAGATGATGTCGCAAAGGGAGTGTAGGTGAAGGCATGCATTATTATAACATATCATCCTTGCATTAACCAGAGTACCTAGGAATGCTTGCTCTATTTTTTATCATTACTGCTTGACCGAATTGATAACATGTTAACCTTTACCTTATAGCTCCACTAAGTTGATTACTCACTCCCACGTTTTGGGATGATGTTTTAAAACACCAACCAGAATCTTTTGTAGTTGTAAATGATGGTGAAGCTGACGAAGCAGAGCCTAACTATTATGATGATGAGGAGTTCTCCTATATGCAGCTATCAAGCGAGTCTATGTAGACCATGTTCTGATCGATGGGGTTACAGGGATCCTGACTAGATGTCGTTACACTTATTATTTTACATTTTTGGAACACTCATGTTTATACATTTTTTCCATTTTGAGAGTATACATGTATATATTTAACCTAGTAACACGTTCACACTCTGGAGACTTACAATGGTTTATATATTTTATATATCTATCACAGTCTTCTGCTTGCATAATTTAACTGTCTCTGGAGTATGATATGCTGTTTTGGTATAATCCCACTCATGTTTAAGGCACTAACACAGACAACTTTTAATCATCATTATCTATGTTGCATAAGTGATGTGTTGGAACTCGGGAGTTGGGCTCCTGCTCGACCCTTGATTTTTAGGGTGTTGAAAGTTAGTATCAGAGCATGATTTGGATTAAACTGGACCTAGTTTATGGTAACATGACACACACTGATGTACTTTAATCTAGGAGGGAGTGATGAAACATAAAAACAGTCATAGGATTCCTAGTTTTGCCGATCAGGAAAATTGACCATTGAAATCTGACCCATATACATCTGTGATCACACTAAATAATCCTAAATTCTTTCCAGACCGTCAATCAATGGGTTTTAGATGATAATTTGATAAATTTCACACTCGAACAACCTGAAACATGTGAATATACGCGAGATGGGACCTAAAATGAGTCAAATGGACTCGTGGGCCCAAATGGTGCAAATCATGGAGATCCAAAGTGGACCCCGCACACATACGGCACCCCGGGTGGGGGGGGGGGGGATGCCATCACCCATGGGGTGAGGCCTCGCCCAGATGTCCAACAACTGGTGATGTCATCACCGGATCGATGAGGCCTCGCTGCTCGGTTGGTTCCGGCCTATCGAGCCGCTGCATGCTGGCATCGGGCCTATTGAGCCGCTGACCCCCCAACACGTGTGACACCCATGAAAAGGTGTGGAACCCCTTATATCCTCCCCCTTTGGCTTCATTTCCTCCACTCTCACCTCCCCAAGCTTTTCAAACTCTGAAAGTTCATTTTCACTCTCTTAAATCCTTCCTCCATTCTCATATCTTCCTCATTTCCTTCATTCCATACATGCCTCCACCATCTTCATCAAAAATCGTCTTCTATTTCCTTCAATCCCTCTCATTTGAGTGCACAACCCCTTTTTGTATCTTAAGAATCTCAAAGTTTAACAATCCTTTTTTCCTTATTTTATTTCACTCGAGCTCATAACAGCAATTTTCTCCATTTCCACTCTTTGTTCTCTCATGGGGAAGAAGAGGGCTTCCACGGATGAAGTTGGGCCTAGCCGCCCTACTCATTCAAGGAGGTAGACAGGTGTCACAGCAAGTGTGAGCGTCGATCAGGAGATAAGGACAAAGCAGGATCTCGATCCTCAGGCTCCCCTTGAAAGGGTTCTGCTGACGAATCTGTCCCACGGAAGATTTCAAAGTCGTAGGGTTCTCTTTAAGGCTAATGTGGATGAGAAGTTATTTGGGCTATATCCAGTGATAGACCTCCTAGTGGACATTGAATAGGGTCCCATATTTGAGGGCAAGTCTCAGGCGAATGAGAGCACTATCTGAGCCTTCTACACTCACATACGCGATCCACTATTGGAGCCTTTACAGTTTTCCATCCCCGTGGGAATGTGGGAAGCTGTTGTCATTGTGGACTTAATAGTCCGAGTCATGGGGATGTCGCATGGGGAGGTTCATGTTAGTGAGAGGAGTCTCAGGAGTGCGCATGAAAAAGATCCCCGCACGGGATTCCTTTATGGCCGACTGGTCCACTAGAATCTAGGAAATTACCTCTTGGCATCCAAAATGGCTCCCGACTTTCGCCTGCTTCACCATATCTTCACATACAATGTGTATCCCCGATGGAGCAATCACAGCGAGTACACACGTCTGATGGTAGACTTTCTGTATCGAGCTAGGCGGGGAGACAAGTTGTGTCTGCCTACTTTCATCTTACGTCAGATAGTCCTAACCGCCCATTCTGTAAGGACGACTAATTCACTTCCATTTGGTTTACTCATATACAAGCTTGCTCATGAATTCATCTATAGACTTGGCACAAAAATTCTTTCATTGATCCATTTCATTAACGAAACTACTCTCAACAATATAAATATTAGGCCATGACAACATCAAGCCCGGCTCGATGAGAGTGAAGATGAGACGGAGAGTGAAGAGGAAGATAGTGATGAAGAAGGCAGAGATGAGATAGAGGAAGAAGGTGAGGAAAAGAAAGGGCAGGAAGAAGAAGAAGAGGAGGCCCAAGACACTGATAAGGACTTTCCTCCTACTATGTGAGAGCGTGACAGTGATCGGGCTACTATAGAAGCCCGCTTGGCTCATCTTGAGGAGGACCAGGTCGCCCTGCGACAAGAGGTCAGTGAGACCCGGGCCTTCATGAAATAAAAATTCAAGAAGGTGTCTCACACCTTGAAGGCTATCCTGTGTTGTTTGCAGGACAAGGGTGCACCTCCACCATCGCCAAATTCTGATGACTAGTTGTACATGTAGTTGTCTTTTGGTTTACCTTGTTTCTAGTTTTTATATATAGCCTTGATAGGCTTAGTAATGTAGTAGAGTAGTTAGTATGTTTTAGTGTTTGAAACCTTGCTTGGATTAGCTCACATACGTTTCCTGTCATGATTCATGTAAGACTATATCTCATGTATTATGACAAATTTTGTTAAATGAAATGCATGTTATGCCTTTTGCTATGAAATGTGTAGAATGCTTGATGAATTGAATGTTGCTATGCTAAATCTTCCACGGGTTGCACCCTATGTTGTATATAGAGAATGCCACCTGCGGCCACAAGGAGTAGGACACGTCTCACACTTGCCAACTCGATTGATGGGGCACCTCCCTTAAGCGATAGCCATACGGACCCCAGTTCAAGATCGATTCAGGAGACTATGCAAAAATTTCATCCAGCCACTAGCCCCACTAATGGGCCGACACATGTTGCATCATCAGTTCCTGAGCAGAACCGTGCGTCTACTTCGACGCTACACATACCTCATTCGACTCTTCCTCCTGATAGGTTGGAGCAAATGATGCTCTTGATGTAACAATAGCAACAACAATAACAGTAGTTTTTGGCCACCTTTGCAGGGGCCCTCGCCTAGAGCATAGGTGTGGTTCCACCGGCACCACTTATGTAGCCTGCTAGAAATATGAGTGCAAGTGGCCAATTTTAGCAATTCCAATGCCTTTGACCCCCTATGTTTGAGGGTACTCACAGACCGGAGGAGGCCAAGTATTGGCTTGACCACATCTTTAAGATGTTGAAGCCACTGCACTGCACCGAGGCAGAGCAAGTGGAGTTTGTCACCTACATGTTTGAGGAGGCCAGCCTCTGGTGGGATAACATTCTTCAGACCATTACTGTCGGTTATGTATGGATGTAGGAGGCCTTTGAGACGCACTTCCATGAGAAGTATTTTCCTCTCACCTACTGCCATGAGAAGGAGGGAGACTTCCTTCACCTTCGACAGGGAGGGATGTCAGTGGAGGAGTACGAGAACAGATTCACAGAGCTGGCTAGGTATGCTCCATTGATATTAGCTGATGAGTTAATGCAAATGCAGTGATTTTCTGAGGGTCTGCGACCAGAGATACGCTCCAAGATGTGTTGCGCAAGCATACCTCACTATGTTGAGCTAGTGAACATGTCTCTACGAGCGGAGCAGGATGGAGATAGGTTGTCCCACACGTGTGTCTATGGTTCCTAGAGCGTGATCATATTTTTTGAGCAGGCTGTTCCTCGGCAAGAGGCCCCGTGCAGACTCGCCTCCCAGACTTACTGCTCCACTAGTCCTGATGAGGCGAGTGGACTTATGGTGCACCTACTGCAAGAGGTCTAGTCACGTTGATATGTACTATTTCACCAAGATGAGGAACAATGGCTTCTTGCTGCTTCAGAGGATCAACCGCTAGCTTCCTCAGACTATTGCAGCCCCACCCCTACGGTTAACACCAGCACATCCATCTTTTCGGCCGCCTACACCTTGATTTAGGCCGCCTCAACGGCCCACGGTATAGCAGCCGAACTGTTCTCAACAGGCTTGCGTGCACTCACTTATAGCTGAGGCTTCCGAGACAACAGTTGTAGCACCGTTGGCTTTTGAAGTCACGATGCATGTTCAAGGTACACCAGTCTTCTTATTGGTGGACACCGGGTCCACTATCTCGATTGTATCATGTGTAGCAGTCAAGCGACTAAGTTTAAAAACTAGTCCTATGGTTGGGTTGAGACTTCTTACCACCACAGGGACCTTCTCAGACTCTATCAATATGTGTAAGGGTTGTCTGATAGGCTTAGGGAGTAGAACAATACTTGTCGACCTGATTATTACCTCGCTATGTCATTATGATGTGATCCTCAGTATGGATTGGCTCACTAAGAAGAAGGCAAAGATTAATTGTGATACTAGGGTGGTGATAGCCCATGGACCTGAGGGCACGATCTTTACATTCCTAGTGTAGGTCAGTTGGCCCTATCATATTAGTTGTTACACTTCCTTGTTGGAGGATGTTGATAGTCCAGCACTTGGGGACACCCTTGTAGAAGAGTTCTCAGATGTATTCAGAAAGATACTTGAATTACCCTCTCAGCGTGAGATCAAATTTACCATTGATCTAGTGCCTGGTGTGACACCCATTTCATTACTGACTTATTGCATGCCTCCGTGTGAGATGGAGGAATTGAGGAAACAGATCGATGATCTGTTGGATGCTGAATTCATACAGCCTAATGTGTCTCCGTGGGGAGCACCTATGCTATTTATGAAGAAGGATGAATCTCCGTGATTGTGTATTGATTACCACAGATTGAACCAAGTGATGGTGAAGAACAAGTCCCCTTTACCCAGGATTGATAATCTATTTGATCAGTTGAAGGGGGCATATTATTTTACAAAGATCGACTTACAGTCAGGGTATCACCAGTTATGCATCAGGGATGAGGACGTGCAGAAGAAAGCTTTCAAGACCAGTTTTGGGCACTACGAGTTCATAGTGATGTCGTTTGGACTCACGAATGCACCGGTCGTGTTCATGAATCTCATGAACAGGGTGTTTCAGCCGTATCTATACCAATTCATCATCATATTTATAGATGACATCCTGATATACTCCAAGAGTGGAGAGGAGCACGAGAAGCACCTATGAGCAGTCTTTGATGCTCTCAGGAAGAACCAATTATTTATATAATACAAGAAGTGTGACTTTTGGAAAGAAGAAGTTAAATTCCTGGGACATGTGGTGTCCAATGAAAGGATAACTGTGGACCTTGCTAAGGTAGCTGTAGTTCAAGACTGGGACTAGCTTGATTCGGTTATTGAAGTAAGGAGTTTTCTTGGCTTGGTAGGTTACTACCGTCGATTCATTAAAGCCTTTTCCAAGATAGTCAGATCGTCGGCTCAGCTGACTTAGAAGGATCTCAAGTTTGCCTAGAATGAGAAGGTAAAAGCAGCTTTTCAAGAACTGAAGGACAAGTTAACGTCCGCCCCTGTGCTAGTATTGTCAGACCAAGGGGTCAAGTATACAATATACACCAATGTGTCACGTGTAGGTTTGGGTTATGTTCTGATGCAGAAGGAAAGGGTAATTGCTTATACATCGCGACAGTTGAGGAAACACGAGGAAAACTATCCTACGCACGACCTAGAGTTAGCAGTCATCATCTTTGCATTGAAGCTCTGGAGACATTACTTCTATGAAAAGGAGTTCGAGCTTTTTTGTGACCACAAGAGCCTCAAGTACATATTCACACAGAGAGACCTGAATATGAGGCAGCGACGATGGACGGAAACCTTGAAGGACTTCAAGTTAAAGGTCTTCTACCATCCTTGCAAGGTCAATCTTATGGAAGACGAGTTGAGCCGCAAGAAGACTAGCATTTGTCGCTCCGCTGATGATAGATGAGTGGAACATGAAAAAATTTGTGCGAGACTTCGAGCAGAAGCTTACGGTAGAGGAACCGTTCAAGAGCGTCGCTCATGTTCGTGTGCAACTGCTTATCGATGACCAAAGCATAGTAGCTCAGGGGGAGGATAAATGGTTAGTGAAGATAATGAAGTGAGCAGGTGATGAGGAAGACTCTGAATGGAGAGTTGGTTCGGATGGGGGTTTGCGTTATCAAGGCCGCCTATGCATTTCAAGTCTTCATGACTTGAGGAGGGAAGTTCTCGAAGCTACTACAATTTAAGGATGATGATGCATCCTGGGAGTACGAAGATGTACCAAGACATGAAGCGTTCGTACTAGTGGGACAACATGAAGGCCCACATAACAGAGCATGTATCACGTTGTCTCACCTATTAGCCGGTCAAGGTCGAACATCGCCGACCTCCTGGATTGCTTCAGCCCATGCCTATAGCTCAATGGAAATGAGATTTCATCTCTATGGATTTCATTTCAGTGATACAGAAGATGAGGAAGGGGCATGACTCCATTTGGGTGATCATGACCGGTTGATGAAATTGACTCATTTTCTCCCTATCAGAGTTTCGAACTCAGCAGACAATTTGGCCAGGTTGTACATCAAGGAGATTGTGCATTTGCATGGAGTTCTTATGTAGATTGTGTTGGACCGAGACACGCGATTCACATCTATCTTCAGGACTCATATCCAGGAAGTAATGGGTGTGAAACTGAAGTTCAGTATCACGCTCCAACCACAGACTGATGAGGCAGATGGAATGGGTAAATCAGGTGTTGGAAGATATGCTGTGAGCTTGTGTACTTAGTTTTAAGGACAGTTAGTGTCACGCCCCAAACTCAAAAATTGAAATCATAAAATTTCTAATCGTCTAATCCGGCGTCGACAGCCTCTGTAGTACCCCATTCTCGACTCTCAGCGCCCATTCGCTAGGTTCCGATCCTAGGATGCTACGAGGAGGATTTTCAACATCAGTTTAATTCGTAATAAGCATAACTAAAGACATAACCCACAAACAATAACCAAAAACTCTATCACATTTTCACTATGATCAAAAACTTTATAAGTACAATGAGCATAATGGGAAATACAATGATGATGAACAAAAAGCTCTAAGATGATTTGCAAAGCATTCCTGCCTCAGCGCTGCTATGCTCTAATGTCACCTGTACGCAACAGTCATGCATAAGCTTATGGAAAGCTTAAAGGGTAGTAAAAGTGTGTGCATAATGTAGTAATATAATTATGCAGTATCAGAGTAATGCGGAACATGCTAATGAATCCATGAATACCATTAGCCGTACCAAGGCTATGCGATGCAAGGCATGAATGATGTCAACCATACCAAGGCCATGCGATGTGAGATACAACTTAAGAATATGAATCCTCATCTAAGTCCATATATCAATACAACTCAACTCTGGAATATCACCGAGGTCTAGTATACTCCAAGCTAGATTGTCACCCCATCAAGCGCATTAAGGTGAGTGGAAAAGACCTCACTATCTGCCTGCTAATATCGGACTTAGTTCATCGATAGCGGACCCATTTCTCAAGCTGGTCAAATTCAACCTAGTTTTTCCACTCCTCTCGAGCGGGTAAGGTCGCACCCCCTTCCAACTGAATACGACACAGTGGAAAGCGCGACCTTCTAGTAATTAGCACTCGGTGCTCATGCACCCACTCGGTCCAAACGTTGGAGCAACCTCCTGGTACCATAAAGGTTTAAGAACTTTCACCCAGGGATATCTATAACACCCCATGTAAAATAAGATTTTCGGTATCCAATCCTGCCAACCATGATATGCCTGTGGAGGCTATGACCCTGATGTCGCTAGGGCGTACAGTAACCATATCACACAATGCGAATGCATGAATCACACTATCTAGTCATGCAACAATCCTGCGCTCATGTAGGACAACACCACTTATCCTAGAGCCCCTAAATAATTTTCCTGAAGGCATATGCTATGATAAGACATTTGTCATATCAAGCATACATAAGATGCGTATGATCATAAATCATGGAATAATACTAAACATATTATATGGTGATGGATGCTATTTATAACGAAGATGGGCCTAGACGGTCTATAAGTATAGGCCTAACAATGGGCCCTAGGGAGAATTATAATACGGACATTTAACCAACATTATTCTTATAATGTGGACATCAAACTAACATTGCTCCCAAGGCACGGCCGTCATAAACATCATTACACAAACCATGGTAGAGTCACACATTGTAATGGACTTGTATACATCTAATTGGGCCTCGACCCATGGGCTTTAATACAACAAATGGGCCGCAAAACATGGGCCTTATGTATATCAAGTGGGCCTCAATGGATGGTCCATGACTACATCAAGATGGGCCTAATCATATGGGCCTTATATATATCAAGGTGGGCCTTAACAATGGGCCATGTATATCACATCAGCCTAACCAACTAGGCCACAAGTACATCATATCGGGCCTAGTTAAATGGGCCAAATCAATGGGCCGATTTAAATGGGCCAAGTCAAATGGGCCGAATGTATATCAAATCGGGCCCACCCTTATGTATTTGAGAACTAACATATTCATAAGTTATCAAGGAGATAGATGAAATGAAAACAATTATCAACATAATTGAAAACTACCGTGGCCCTTTAGAGTTTGAACGGTAAATGACACGGTCCACTATTTAAATGGTGGGGTCCACTTAAACTTTATATCTAACTCACCCTTTTTGCTTCTATCATAAAATGATATCTCAATATGGTTGGATGGTTTGGATACAACGAATGCATCATGGTGGGCCCCACTGTTTAAATAGTGAACGGTGTAGATAAAGCACATACATCATTGGGGTCCACACCACATGGATGAAACACATACATCTGGGGTAGGTTCCACTGCCAGAAGAGCTTGGAATGTACACATAAATCCCATGGACTTGTAGAACTCTGGATGATTAAGAGAGAGAGAGAGAGCAGCTACGTGGTTGCCTGTATGAGCAGCATAGCTGCTTCTTACTTTTTCTTTTCTTTTCTTTTCTTTTTTACTGAAACAAAACAGAGGTGGGTCCCACGTAGGGCCCACCACATGAGCATAATATATATATATATATATATATATAACATAATATATAATATATATAATATAATATATATTATATATACCTAACGTCCAGGCCTTGGACGGCCTAGACAATGACATTCATCACTATGTTGCCCCACACATGGGGTGGGTCCCACCATCCTTGGATGGTGGATATCACATACGTGATGGAGTGGCCCACCAAAATGGATGGACGACGTGGATGAGTCCCATGGGCCCCACTGACAGTCAACACTCCACGTTAGTACACATACTCCATGTTAGCCACCTCACAGGGATTGATACCAAGACCTCAAGTGTTGAAATGAGGTATCTTCACTTAGCCCGTCACTTGAGCTATGGATCTATGTGTGTCAGGGAGGGCCCCACACAGACATGGGTCCCACCGTCCTGGGGTGGTGGACGGTCAGGATAAAGCATATACACCATGTGTGGCCCATCTAGAAGGATGGACGACATGGATGGGTATTATGGACCCCACCGTCGGCAAACACCCAATGCCAGCACACACCCACCTTCAATACACCTCCACTATTAGCACACCCATTGTCAGTTCATACTTCATTGCTAGCAACCCTACTGTCAGTCCATACTTCACTGTTAGCACTCCCCACTGTCGGTTACGTCCAGTACCCTTGGACGGATGGTGTGGATGTACACCTCATCCAGTGGGGTTCCACATGGCCCACCTATTTTGAAACAACCTGATATTTGTGTTTGCTCATCATCTTGGCCCACTGGATGCCTTGGATAAAATAGATGGACGACTTTGATTAAAAGGGTATGCTCAAGGTGGGCTGCACCATTTTGGATGGCATGGGTAAAATACACACATCATAGTGGGCCATGATCTTGGAGAGAGAGAGAGAGAGAGAGAGAGAGAGAGAGAGAGAGAGAGAGAGAGAGAGATAGAGAGAGAGAGAGAGAGAGAGAGAGAGAGAGAGAGATTGGCGAAGATGGAGGGGTCCTACCACTATGGGCCCCTCTTTGATACAAAGCTTACATCAAGGTGGGTCCCACCATAAGTGGGCCCTTAAATCACAAAATAATAATAAGTGGAGATCCAAGATCACCCACCATTCCTTCTTGCTCCCTAGGCTTCCTTTGCTCCTTAGCTTTGATCCTAATGGAGGAAATGAAGTTTGGATGGTTGAGATGGAAGATGAGAGGGTAGGAAGTGGGCCATACACAAGCTCTCTTGGAGGAGAAAGAGCTTGGACGTGTGGAGTTTTCTTGCTTGGGAAAGAGAGTTTGAGAAATGAAAATGAGAGAGAGAGGGTTGTAAAGACAGGAAGTGAGAGATGGGTGATGGATGTGGTGGGTGATGGATGTGTAAGAAGCTTTTTGACTTTTATGGTAGATGGTATAAGAAAAGCATGGGTGTGTAAGAACCTTTTTGACTTTGGGGGGTAATTTTTGTAAGAAAGGTATGGGCTTGTAAGAAACTATTTGACTTTGGGGGTTGCTTAGGGATGGGTGTGAGATGATGTGTACTTTACCCGTAATGTGATTGATTGATGGATTGAGGTGACATGTCGTAGAGATTCTCTTTGATTTTACAACGCGCGATGTTTTCCTCGAACTGAATGTGGGCCCACATCTCTTGGCTAGGGTATCGCCTGGACAAGTGAGTCGCGGCATCAGAACCGTGGCGACAACCCGGCCGCTAGGATACAAGTCTCAGGTCGAGCCAACTCTGGTTGATGGCATGTGTCTCAGGGTCACACGCAAACGTCGGACAAAGGTCAAGGGTTGTAGGAATTTGACCAGGAAGACCCTGAAAGTCTACGGAACGGTACGGTCTAGGATACGGGTCTTACAGCTCTCCCCTCCAAATAAAAATTTCATCCTTAAAATTTATAAAATCATCACAACTAGGCATAACTGGCGAGGAAGAAGAAACATAACATCATCATAAAAAATCAGAGATAACATACAAAATACAACACATAATCAATCATCAAAGAGATGGGGATAACGCTCTCGAATCTCTGCCTTGCACTCCCAAGAAGCCTCCTCAACAGAATGGTAACCCCACTGAACGTTCACCAATGGAATGACCTTGGTCCTTAGGACCTGCTCCTTCCGATCGAGGATACGGACTGGCTGCTTGATGTAAGAAGCGTCCTCATGAACCTTCAGCGGTTACCAATCAATAACAGGAACGATGTCTGACCCACACTTTCTCAACAAAGAGACATGGAAAACGTTGTGGATGCCAGACAATTGAGATGGCAAGGCAAGTCGATAGGCCACAACACTAACATGCCCAGTGATCTCAAAAGGTCCTATAAATCTCAGGACAAGCTTACCCTTTGCTCCAAATCGAACTACGTCCTTCATGGGCGAGACCTTGAGATACACATAGTCCCCTACATTAAACTCCAAGGGACGACCCGGCTATCATCAAAACTCTTCTACTAGCTCTAAGTCGTGCGCATCCTCTGCTTGATGATATCGATAACCTCCAATGTCTGCTGCAAAAGCTTGGGACCTAGGAGACGGTGCTCTCTAACCTCGGTCTAACAACTCAGTGATCTGCATGGTCTGCCATATAGTGCTTCAAAAGGAGCCATGTCGATGGTCACCTAATAGTTGTTGTTGTACATGAACTCAGCCAATCGTTGATGCTCATCCTAGATACCCCCGAAATCAATCGCGCAGGCCCATAGCATATCCTTAAGGATCTGGTAGACTCTCTTAGTCTAGCCATCAATTTGCGGATGGTATGTGGTGCTGAGCTGTAAATCAGTCCCCATCGCCCTCTGAAAGCTTCCCCAAAACTAAGACGTGAACCTCGGGTCTTAGTCCAAAATGATCAAGACTAGAACGCCATGCAGTCTCACAATCTCCTCGATAAATAACCACACAAGCTTGTCCATAGACCAAATCGCACGTATCGTAAGGAAATGTGACGACTTCGTCAAATGATCCACAACAACCCAGATGGCTTCATGACTACGCTGAGTCCTCAGTAAGCCCATAATAAAATCTATCGATACATGCTCCCACTTTCACATCGGGACACTCAACGGCTACAATAGACTAGGGAGTCTCTGATGATCGGCCTTGACACGCTGTCACGTATCACACTCGGTCACAAAACTGCAATATGGAGCTTCATCCCAGCCCAAAAATACTATCGTCTCATATCATGGTATATCTTCATTGAGCCAGGGTTGATAGAAAACTGCGATTGATGTGCCTCGGTCATAAGATCTCTGCACAACTCAAGAATATCCGGGACACATAACCAGCCTTCGAAGCGAAGTCCACTGTCTGAACCTATCTGTCAATCTACCTGACTCTTGGATACCACCTCAGTCATATAACTCTACAATGACTCATTAGCCTGCTGAGCTTCAATCACCCTTGCGACAAGAGTGGGTTGAATCTACAGGCTCGATAACTGCACGATAGAATACTGCAAATCGAACTCAAAATCATACTTTTCTATATCCTCGAGCATTCGCCACTCTTGAATAATCATATGTGCCACTGGGCCTAGTGGATGACAGCTGAGGGCATCTACCACCACGTTCACCTTGTTCGGGTGGTACTGAAAATTGAAATCATATTCCTTCAGGAGTTTCATCCAGCGCCTCTGCCTCGTGTTCAGCTCAGACTGAGAGAACAGGTACTTCAAGCTCTTATGGTCAAAGAAGAGCTCGAACCTGACCCCATAGAGATAGTGTCTTCACACCTTCAGTACGAAGACGACTGCTGCTAGCTCCAAATCATGCATGGGGTAGTGAAATCTCATGAAAAAATTCATATAGAGACTCGAGTACCACCTCAGGCAGAAAAAACAAAGGACCAAATCCTTTATAAATTAAATGAGAATTTACTAGTGATAAACTAGATTACCTGTGAAATAAGTACTAATCACTTTAAATATAATCTGCAAGACCCAAAACTTGTAGAATCATTAACGCTACATTACCCTAAAACCTTGGATCAATCTCTAAACCCAGTTGCTCTCGGGAGCATCTTGAAACTTCGTATCGGACCAGGACTGCGCGTCGAAAGTCCAATAACTATGAAAGTATATGATTATTATCGCCTTGCTGGACTTGATAACCACCTCAAAATCAAGTCCTAATAATACCCAGAAATGCATAACTTGATTATACTCTAGAGACGTACCACCTCTTACATGCTTTTAACATATTTATTACTGTCTTCCACTAGAGTAATTCAAATTTATCTCTGGAGTATGATATGAATTTTTAGTCTAATCTTAATCATGTTTACTGTAACACCCCAGATTTTTGCCAACCTGGGATTAGACGTCCTTAGGCAATGGGTCGACTAAAACACCTGAAAAATCGCTCAAAACCCAATTCCATAGCCAAAGAAATCACTTAGGATTAATTCCTTTAGAAACTAAGCATAAGTTAGCTAGCGCTACGCTGGAGTAGCTGTGAAATACTCCCTGACCACTTTAAATACGTTCTAGAAGACCCAAAACTTGTAGAATCAATGGTGCTATAATACTCTAAAACCTCGGATCAAACTCTAAACCGGTTTGTTCTCTAGACCTCTCTGAAACTTTGTATTGGATCTAGACCACGCGTCGAAAGTCCGATACCTATAATCTTAGACCGTTAGAACCGCCTTGTAGGACTTGACAATCATTTCAAAAATCAAGTCCAACAGACGTTCACAGGCTATTTCATTGAGCCTGGACTGAAGAGAGTGAGAATAGGGTTAGATTTGGAATTTGAAATTCAAATCTGGCACACGACTTGACGCGTCAGTATTAAGCATTCTGACCGTCAGAATTCAGCCAAATTCACCATCGGATCAGGAAAAATTTCTATTTCGTATCATGAGACTTGTAGACCTGATCTACGTGCGGTGACCGCTGAACTGAAACTGGACCGCCACGGGCGATCTACGAACACTGATGGTCTGAAAATGGGATGTGAGCGACATCCGATAGGTACGAACTTAAGTCCGATCGCGTTCGGCCAGGGGACCACCAGAAATGTCCTTTTGGACCGAAACAGCCCCGATTTGGATATAACTTAAGTAAACATTATTCCTGAGCCTATTTTGGGCATGTTTGGGCTTATAAAAGGGGTTGAAACCCTCGCTCCTCTCTCCCATCCGAAATTGAAAAAAGCTCTAGAATGAGAGAGAAAAGGTGAGAGATTGTGAGAGAGAGCAGGAGAGAATTTTCCTGCTGCTGCCCTACCTGTTGCACGTGCTTTAGCAACACGCTCCAATCACTTGGCCGGTGATTTCTAGGTATTTCTAGGTAAGAAAACATCCCTAATAGTTACTAATTTGCTGATCCTTTGGTTCCATAGTGAAATAGCTGATAGATCTTGTGTATTAGGTTCACAGTTTACCGTAGACGAAGCGTATACGCTCCGTTCGAATTCACACACCTATAAGAGAAAAGGTGCAGATTTTAGATGCTTTGATTGACTGTTTCCAATGCTTTCAATGTCGTTTAATAGTAGATTATCGACGGTAACACCGTTTGACATGTACAACATGCTGTCTGTTTCCTGTTTCGTAAACCAACGAAGAATATGAGATTTAGGGCATTTTAGTCATTTGTAGGAAATACTGTTTTCATCCATATTTTGCTGATGTGATTGACATGGATTCTTGTCGCATTAGGATACTAGGAATGCGTGCATAATTAGTTTGGCGAAGAGATTCGCCTAAATGCGCACTTTGAGTCGACATACTATATGTAGACTTAAGTGTGTAGTATAAGTGTTTGTATAAAAGTTTTTATTAGTATGTATTGAATTAAATGGTGTTATGAATTAGTTTGAGAATGATTTCTCAATTAATATGCTGATGTAAATGGTTTCCTACATGTTAGTTATATGCATGATTTCATTATATGTATGAAATGCATGTGCTTGATGATTTACTTAAATTGTATGTTATAACATGTGTTAACATGCTCACATGGTTGTATTTTATTTCCATTACTCTTACATGATGGCTGATGTGAATTCATAATTGTTTGGGACTATACCTAGTTCAGGCAGTCTGCAACTGAGCAAATTCGTAATTGGCTTATCTTTGCCACGAACGACGCGTCGATGAACGCAAGTCGTGTTTTGGAGTTGGCGGCAGTGGTTAGGCCACACGAGGTGTTTTACGCACTTCATGTCGTTCGACTTGAGATGCTCTCGTGCTAGTCAAGCCCGTCAAGTAACCCGACTGACCATTGTATGTTCACCTTATATGAGTCATAACTGCTTGAACCTAGGGTACTGAACTTACCATTGAAAACCCTGTCAACCATGGTACCTTGATCCACGAAGAATCATGAGCCGGGCATGGTGGTATGGGACACCGTGGTCGAGCTGTCGGCCTACGCTGGGGCCACAAACCTCCCTGTAGTGACCAGTGAGCACCTATGACTCGTGAGCAGATTATGTTGGTATGAGACACTATATTCTTGCTGTCGGCCTACATTGATAAGGTGATGGGGGAGCCGTGCAACGAGTGCGAGCAACAGCCCTGACAGCCCTTTGTACTGACCGTGAGCGTATTCTGAGTCTACGGGAGGCGACGACCCTTCCGTAGCAGTGAGAGTACAGTAGGCCTATATTGATAAGGTGATGGGGGAGCGGTGTAACGAGTGCTAGCAACAGCCCTGGCAGCCCTTGCAGCGACCTACAAAATATACATCGTATGAGATTACTAGGAGTGACGACCCTAGACAGGATCTGTGTTGGGATTGATATAAGGGAAGTACCTTAGTTTTCCAATCCTGCTGTTTGAATGGACTAATAATAACACGGCAATCATATCACCATCACATTGCATGTGCCTGGAAGATGTGGAGCACTGAGCGGGATGCAAGCATGCCGCGGGCGTAAGATGGTTCGGTATGAGGGAGAACGTCGGTGAGGGCATCCATCACGTCCTGTCATATTGCATTAACAACAGTATTATGATTGTTTGATTTACTGCTTTACTATTAGCGCATGATTGATTTGATAACATGCTAATCTCTGCTCTCTTATCCCACTGAGTTGATCACTCACTCCCACGTTACGGGATGGTGTTTCTGGACACCCACCAGTCCCTATTGTGATTACAGATGATGGCGCGGCCTGCGAGGTGGTGCTGGACTTGATGATGATGAGGATGATCTCTCCTTTATGCGTGTTCTGATTGACGGGATTACAGGGAGGTTGATTAGATGCCTTGACACTTGTCATTTTATATTTTAGCGTACTCATGTATATTCGCTTTGTCTACTTTTGGAGTATACATGTATGTATATAACCTGGTAACATGTTCACACTCTGGAGACATACAACAGTTTATATATGTTATACATACTATCACAGTCTTCCGCTTATTAATTTAACTGTCTCTGGAGTATGATATGCTGTTCTGGCATAGTCCTACTCATGTTTAATACATTAACACAGACAACATTCAATCATACATATCTATGTTGCATAAATAACATTTTGGAACTCGGGAGTTGGGTTTTTCACTCGACCCCTGATTTTCGGGATGTTACATTTACAGTACTAATACTGAAAACATTTAACTCATCCTTATCTATGTTATATAAGTGATGCATTGGAACTTGGGAATTGGGCTCTTGCTCGACCCCCAATTTTCAGGGCGTTACAAGTTGGTATCAAAGCATGATTTGGATTAAAATAGACCTGGGTTATGGTCCCACGACGTACGCTGACATAATATGGTGTAGGAGGGTACGAGAAAATGTAGAAAGTCTTAGGATTTCCACTTTCGCCAAACGGTGAAATCGACCGAAATCGATCGTAGAAATTGACCCGGTAGGCTTTCTCAATCACGTGAAACGATCCAACTGCATGTCTAGACCATCAATCGATGGGTTTAGCGAAGTGTTAACCCATTCCAACCTTAAACGACCCCAAAAAAGTAAATGTATATGAGAGAGGACTCGAAATGACTCGAACGGAGTTTGAGGCCGCACCGTGTAAATCGGGGAGACCTAAAGTGGGCCTCGCATCTTTTTAGAAACTTGGGGCGATGCCATCGTCCAGGGGGCGAGGGCTCGCCGCAACCTCCAGCGACCGATGATGCTATCATCAAGTCGGCGAGCCCTCACCGGTCGATCACAACAGGCTTGTCAGGCCGGCACGGGCCGATCGGGCAATGACGAATGGGTGCTGTGTGGCCCACCAAATCAGGAAAAAGGGGTTTCTCCCCTTTCATTTTCCTCCCCTCTTCACTTCTCACCCCTCCACGTTTCCCTTTCTCCCCCAAAAACTTTGTTTCCTTTCTCAAATCTTCCCCCATTTTGCATATTTCTTCTTTTTCTTTCTTCTCGTACACTCCTTCACCATTTTGTAGCCGAACCCACCTCCTATCTCCTTCATTTCTCCCCATTTGAGCCCACAAGCATCACCTTGAGTTCAAAAATCATGGAACCCAACAATCCATTCCATTTTCTCCTTTTATTCCACTCCAATGGCTCTCTTTGAGCTTGTGGCAGCCATGTTTTCACTTTCCACGCTTCTTTCCCTCATGGGGAAGAAGAGGGCCCCCACGGATGAGGTCGTGCCCAGCCGCCCTACTCATTCAAGGAGACCGAGAGGCACCACTGCAAGTACAGGCATCGACCGAGAATTAAAAATGAAACGGGATCTCGATCCCTAGGTTCCTATTGAAAGGGTGATGTTGGTGGAGCTGTTTCATGCATGTGGATGGAAAGATCTTCAAGGAGTATCTGATAATGGACCGCCTGGTGGATGTCGGGTAGGGTCCTGTGTTTGAGGGTAAGACAAAGACAAATGTGAACACTGTTAGAGCCTTCTATGCACATATCCGGGAGCCGACACTAGAGCCTTTACAGTTCAAGTTCCCTGTGGGAAGGTGAGATCTCATAGTCGATGTTATCATGATAGCCCGAGTCATGGGATTTCCACGTGGTGAGGTCCATGCTAGTGAGAAGAACCTGTCAAGTGCACATGAAAGGGACAGCCACATGCGATTCCTCTATAGCCACCTGATCCAATGGAATCCAAACAATAGCCTCTTAGCGTCCAAGATGACCGACGAATTTTGTCTACTCCACATCTTCACGAATAATGTGTACCCCAGGTGGACTAATCGCAGTGAGTGTACGTGCTTGATAGTGGATTTCTTATACCTTGTTGGGTAGGAAGACAACCTGTGCCTACCTACCTTCATCCTGCGAGGGATAGTCCTAAACGCACGCTCTACTAGGACAGTTGTTTCACTCCCATTTTGGCGACTCATATGCAAGCTTACACGTGAGTTCGCCTACAGACTTGGCGCAGAACTTTCACTGCCGATTCATTTCATCAACGACACGACTCTTCACAACATAGAGATTGGGCTACGATAGCGTCGAGCCCGGCGTGCAGAGAGTGAAGATGAGGTAGATAGTGAAGAGGAAGAGATTGACGAAGAGGGTGACAATGTCATGCCCCAAACCTGAAAATCGGATTCACAGAAATCCTGATCGCCGAATCCGGTGCTGACAGCCTCCGTAGTGCCCCATTCTCGGCTCCTGACACTCACATGTCAGGTTCTGATCTTAGGATCCTACAAGGAGGATTTTTAGTATGATTTTTTTTGTAATGGAACATAACCACAAGCATAACCAAGTCACAAAACAACATCACCACATATCCACTATATCAAAAACTTTAAGTACAATGTGGAAAGGAAAATACAAAGTGATCAAAAAGCTTCAAAATTTTCAGATGTGCACTCCTACCTCAGCGCTGCTGCTGTCCAATGCTACTTGCACGCAACTGTCGTGCTTAAGCTTACAAAAACTTAGAGGGTGGTGTAAATGTGCGCGCAAGGCAAGTGTCAAGTATATAATATCAGAGTAATGAGGAAACATACAGTAAGTCCATGAATGCTATCAGCTATACTAAAGTTATATGATGCAAGGCATGAATGCTATCGGTCATACTAAGGCCATGCATGCGAGGCCTATGTAGCCAAATGTCATATGCGAGATGCAAAGCAAGCATGCCAGTACTCATCAAGTACACATATCAATACAGTTCCTCTCTGGATATCACCGGGGTCTAATACACTTCGCACTAACTGCCTCCTCCCTAGCTGCACAGTCAAGCAAGCAGAATAGACCTCACTATCTGCCTGAACAGTAGTCTACTAATACCTACCCGACTCGTCGATAGCGGACTCATTTATGAGCTGGTGAAACTCAGCCTAGCTTATAGCCCCCTCACTCAGGTGGATAAGGCCACACCCCCTCCCAACTGACCACGACACAGTGGAAGACATGGCCTACTGGTATTTGGCACTCGAGCACTCATGTATCCACTCGGTCTAGATGTTGGAGCAAGTCCTGGTACCAAAAAAGTTTTAGGACTTTCATCCAAGGACATCCTAAGTGCCCACAGTGCTAGAACTAAGTTTTTTTTATATCCAATACGGTCATCCACGATGTACCTGTGGAGCCACAACCCTGATGTCACTAGGGCGTATAATGATCAAGTCACACATATGAAAGATGCATGAGATACACCGTACAATCATGCAACAATCTCGCGTGCACCATGCGCTCATGTGGGTAACTCCTATCAATGAGTCCCATAAATAATCTACCCAATGGAATATGCTATGATTAGTCACTACTCACATCAAGCATACATATGATGCTTATGGTATGAGGCATGGAATTATACTAAGCATGTTATAAAGTGATGGACTATCCTCACAACGACGATGGGCCTAGACGGTCTGCACGTAACAAGTATGCGCCTATTAATGGGCCCTAGGGAGAGTTATAATGCGGACATCTAATCGACATTACTCTTACAATGTGGACGTCAAACTAGCATGTTTCCGAGGCACGACTCGCCATAAATATCATTCAATAAGTCATGGCGGAATCACACATTGCAATGGACCTTAGGTACATTCCATTGGGCCTTAAATGCATCAAGTGGGCCATATCTCATGGGCCTTATATTCATTAAGTGGGCCACATCAATGGGCCTTATATTCATCAAGTGGGCCACATCAATGAGCCTCACCAATGGGCCTTAGATATATTGCAACGAACCATCACCCATGGGCCTTGGAATGCATCACAATGGGCTTTCATAACATGGGCCTTACATTCATATTAAGGTGGGCCTCAACAGTGGCCTCATATCCATCAAGGTGGGCCTAAAAAATGGGCCAAAAATACACCAAGATGGGCCTAATCACATGGGGCTTTTGTATATTAGATGGGCCTAATCACATGGGGCTTTTGTATATTAGATGGGCCACACAAACGAGCCCCGAATACATCAATATGAGCCTCCTCATATGGCCTTATGAATGCCAAGGTAGGCCTTAAAAATGGCCACAAATACATATATATATATATATATACGAGCCATGTCAAAGGATCAACCGATCCTCACTTCAAATAATAGTGGCGGGACCAACTTGAACCACGGATCTGACTCATTCATCATGATGGGTCCCACAGACCCTGCTGATGTCGACAGTAGTGGGGCCCACCGCCCCTGAAAAATGGGTGGACGGCATGCATCAAACACATGGACTACAGTGGGTTCCACTACCCACCTGGACGACGTGAATAACACACATGCATCACTGTGGGTCCCACGTGGGGGCCCACCATAATGTTTACTTACCATCCAACCTGTTGATAAGGTCATAAAGACCTAGATGAATAGGAAAAAATAAATATCAGATTGATTCAAAAATTCTGTGGGCCCAAAAAGGGTTTCAATGGTAGAGTTCAATCACCGCTGTTTCTTATGGTGTGGTCCACCTGAGATCTAGATCAAGCTGATTTTTGGAGGGGACCCACCTCAGGGGGTGGTCCACCTCATGGATGGTGTGGATACAAAATATACATCATGGTGGGGCCCTGGGCCCCTGACGTCCGCCCGCTACCTTATAATTTTTTTTTTAAAAAAAAAAACCTATTTTTCTAAGGTTTTTTGGGTGTGGGGCCCGCATCTGATGAATCCACTCGAGCCATTGGATTCCACAGCCCATAACAATTCTATCAAGACCAATATTGGGCCTCTTTTAGCGTGTAGAAAAAATCTAGATAGATTTCAATAGTAATAATACTGTTTTCAACACTATGGCCCACTAGATACTCCGATCAACCTCATTTTTTAGTTCAACGCCTAAAATGATTCGCTGAATGGGATGGACGGCATGGATTGAATACATACATCAAGGTGGGTCCTATACAAGTGGTTCACCCCAAAAGCTTGTAGAGCCAAGCTAATATTTGTGTTTTCTTTCCACGTCCAGAGAGTCCCCGGACTCTCTCCCTTTTTTTTTGTTTTTTGGGCGGGGGGGGAGGCGTGCAATGCCTTTAAGGTAAGCCCTTCATAGGTGGGCCACCACATGGTGAGGTGGTGTGGTTACAATACATATGTAAAGTGGGCCCCACCTTTAGATGGTTTGGATCCAATACATGCTCCATTGTGGGGTCCATCCAATTGGGCCATAAGGCCATGATATCATACACAAAATAATAAAATAAAAAGAGAGTGGGACATGCGTGATGGAGGGACCCCGACACTATGGGCCCTCTGTTTCAAGCATCCAATCATACATCAATGGGTCCCATTGCATATGGGCCCTCCAAATAAAAGATCAATGGCGGAGATCCCTCTCCACCCAAAATGAATGGTCTATATGACCTCTTTAAGTAAGGAAATATAAACATCATGATGGGGTTCATGGAGAATGGCCCCATCATGGAATGATCATGAGGATCAAGGTGGGCCATCGACCACACCTAGGGTCCCAAGTGAAATCCATACCATCAATCGGTAGGCCTCATTTGGCCCTTCATCATAAAAGTGAAATCTAGGCCTATGGAAAACACCCACCTAGCAATCTCCTTGGTCCATTGGAAAGCCTATCTCCTTGTGCTTCTTTTTTATGGTGGAATATGGGAGATAGATGGCTAGGATGGGAGATCTTGGGAAGGGAAAGTGGGCCACACAAACTCTCTCTTCTCTCACTTGGAAGCTTGGACGTGGGGTGCTCTTGCTTAGCTTGGGAATGTTGAGATATGAGAGGGAGAGAGAGAATTGTAAGGAGAGATGTGAGTGATAGATGTGGTACTTGACCTGTAAGGTGGTGTAAGAGAGAGGGTGAGAAAGAGTTGACTTTGGTGGTTACTTGGGGACGTGGTGAAAGGTGATGTGTACTTGACATGAAGTGATTGATGGATGATGGTTTGATTGATTGATTGATGGATTGATGGGACATGTTGTATAGATTCTCTTGGCATTGTAACGCACGGCGTTTTTTCTAGAACTAAACGTGGGTCCACATCACCTCGTTTGGTTATCGGATTAGTGTGTGAGTCACGACGTTGGAACCGCGACGACGGTGCAGTTGTAATGATACAAGTCTCGGATTAAGCCGACTCAAATGTATAGGATACGACTTAGGGTCGTGCGCAAACGTCGATTACAGGTCACAGGTCACCGAAATTTGACGGAAAGAATCGTAGGAAGCGACGGAACAGTATGGAATAGGATACGGGTCTTACAGCTCTCCCCACCTAATAAAAATTCTGTCCTCAAAATTTATACTACCATCGCCACTAATCATAACTCATCAGGAGATAGAAAACATAACATCATATATAATTGAGACATAATACATCATACAATCAAACATCGAAAAGATGGGGATAACGCTCACGAATCTTTACCTCGCTCTCCCAAGACAACTCATCCACAATATGATGGCCCCACTACACCTTAACCAAAGGGATGACCTTGGTCCACAGGACCTACTCCTTCCGATCGAGGATATGAACGGGCTGTTTAACATAAGAAGCCTCCTCACGAACCTCCAACAACTATCAATCAATAATCGGCACGATGTCTGACCCACACTTCCTCAACATAGAAATGTGAAAAATGTTGTGGACGCCAGACAACTGTGATGGCAAGGCAAGCCGATAGGCCACAGCGCCAATGCGCCAAGTGATCTCAAAAGGTCCTATTAATCTCGGGGTAAGCTTATCCTTCGACCCAAAATGAACCACACCCTTCATGGGTGAGACCTTGAGATACACTCTGTCCCCTACTACAAACTCCAAGGGACGACGCCGACGATCAGCAAAACTCTTCTGTCGACTCTGAGCTATGCGCATCCTCTGCCTGATGATGTTGATAGCCTCTGACGTTTGCAGTACAAGATCGGGACCTAGGAGACTCCGCTCTCCAACCTCGGTCCAACAACTTAGAGATCTACACAGTTTGCCATATAATGCCTCAAAAGGAGCCATGCCAATGGTTTCCTGATAACTGTTGTTATATGTAAACTCAGCCAATCGCAGGTGCTCATCCCAACTACCCGAGAAATCAATCGCGCAGGCCCGAAGCATATCCTCAAGGATCTGGTTGACCCTCTCGATCTGACCATCGTTCTGCGGATGATACGCAGTGCCGAGCTGCAAATCAGTCCTCATCACTCTCTAAAAGCTCCTCCAAAACTGAGACATGAACCTTAGGTCTCGGTCTGAAACGATCGAGATAGGAACACCGTGCAGTCTCACGATCTCATCAACAAACATCTTGACGAGTTGGTCTACATGCCAAGACTCATGAATCACAAAGAAGTGTACCGACTTCACCAGACATTTCACAATAACCCAGATGGCGTCATGACCGCGCTGAGTCCTCGACAAACCCATGACAAAATTGATAGATATGTGCTCCCACTTCCACATCGGGACGCTCAACGGCTGTAATAGACCAGGGAGTCTCTGATGATCGGCCTTGACACGCTGGAACGTGTCACACTCGGCCACAAAACTGGCTATCTAGTGCTTCATTCCCACCCAATAATACTGATGCCTCATATTACGATACATCTTCATCGAGCCAGGGTGGATAGAGAACAACGATCGATGTGCCTCGGTCATAAGATCTCGGCGTAACTCAGGAATATCCGGGACACATAATCAGCCTCTGAAGTGAAGTCCACCATCAGAACTAATTTTCCAATCTGTCTGACTCTCAGATGCTGCCTCTGCTCGGTAATCCTATAACGACTCATCTGTTTGCTGATCCTCAATCACCCTTGCGACAAGAGAGCGTTGAATCGACAGGCTCGATAGCTGAACAATAGATGACTGCAAACCAAACTCGAAGTCGTACTCTTCTATATCCTCGAGCATCCTCCACTCCTGAATCATCATATGCGCCATCAGGCCTCGTGGCTGACTGCTAAGGGCATCCGCCACTATGTTCGTCTTACCCGGGTGATACTAAAGATCAAAATCGTAGTCCTTCAGGAGTTCCATCCAATGCCTCTTCCTCATATTCAGCTCGGACTGAGAGAACAGATACTTCAAGCTCTTGTGGTCGGTGAAGAGCTCAAATCTCACCCCATAAAGATAGTGCCTCCACACCTTTAATGCGAATACAACTACTGCCAACTCCAGATCATGCGTGGGATAGTTCAGCTCATGGACCTTGAGCTTGCGAGATGCATAAGCCACAGGCTTCCCTTGCTACATTAGGACAACACCTAAGCCAACTTGTGAGGCATTGGTAAATACGACAAATCCATCACTCCCAGAGGGAAGAGTGAGGACAGGAGCGGACGTGAGGCTGTCCTTCAACTCCATAAATGCCTACTCACAAGTGTCACTCCAAACAAAATCGGCACCCTTCCGGGTCAACCTGGTCAACGGGGCTGCAATACGAGAGAATCCCTTAATGAAACGTCGGTAGTAGCCTGCCAGACTAAGAAAACTGTGAATTTCAGATGCGTTCGTGGGCTGGCCCCATTGACGCACGACATCAATCTTTGAGGGGTTTATAGCGACACCCATCCTCATCACCACATGACCGAGAAACTTCACCTCCTGGCAGAACTCGTACTTCTTGAGCTTCGCGTAAAGCTGGTGTGCACGGAGGGTCTGCAATGTAATCTCCAGATGCCGCTCATGCTCCTCACGGGTCCTTGAATATATCAGAATGTCGTTGATGAACACCATAACAAACTGGTCGAGATATGGACAGAGGACCTCGTTCATCAACTACATGAATACTGCTGGCGCATTGGTCAGTCCGAAGGACATGACCTAGAACTCAAAATGACCATAGCGCATCCTGAAAGCTTTCTTCGGGATATCCTCATCTTGAACCCGAACCTGATGATAACCGGACCATAAGTCTATCTTCGAAAAGAATTATGCCTCCTGCAGCTGATCAAATAAGTTATCGATCCTTAGGAGTGGGTACTTATTCTTGATCATGACCTTGTTAAGGTCGCGGTAATCTACGCAAAGCCTCAACGAGCCATCCTTCTTCTTCACAAAGAGTACCGGTGCTCCCCATGGTAAACTACTCAGACGGATAAAGCCTAACTCGGACAACTCATCCAACTGCTTCTGTAGTTCCCGTAACTCCGACGGTGCTATACGATACGGGGCCTTCGAAATAAGTGTCATACCAGGCACAAGATCATTCTGGAACTCAGTGTGCCGACGAGGTGGTAACCCCATAATCTCCTGGAACACATTGAGAAAACCACAAATGACTGGTAGCTGGTCAATACTCAAAGCAACTGATTCCTCAATGACACATGACAACAGACAGGAAAGCTGCTCTCCTCCGGGCTCGGAAACAAACTGAAATTCTAACACGCCGGGTATGCAGAATGTGACTGTCCTCACAAAGCATTCTAACATGGCGTAGTACTCGACGAGCCAATCCATGCCTAGGATGACATCAAAATTGGACATCAGCAAGGCAAAAAGATCAGCTGGCAAAAAGATATCCCTAATCACAACGGGGTAAGATGAGAAAAATCAGCCCAACACTACAGTCTTCCCTAAGGGCATCGATACTAACAAACCTTCATGGGCAGACTCCAACGGTAAACCAGTCAATCTGCAGAATCATCAGTGATAAATGAATGTGATGTACCAGAATCAAATATTATACGTTTAATGCATGCAGAAATAGGAAGAGTACCCTCGATGACCCCTCCTGATGACTGAGGGTCCTACTGGGCAGCATAAAATCTGCCCTGAGCCTGCTGGGGAGGTGCAGGTCCCCTTTGAGGTCTCTTCTACTACGGTGGTCACTGTGGGGGCCTAACCTACTGCCTCTGCTGCTGCAGAGGAGAAACTGGATACTGGTGCTGCGGTCGCTGCTGCTGTAGTGGCTGTCACAAAGGTGGATGCGGTGCCCTCGGCTGCTACTGCTGAGGATGGGGACACTCTTGCACATGATGTCCTGTCCTGCTGCATCTAAAGCAGGTGCCAGTGAACGGTCCGGAAGGTGGTGATGGGGGTGCCCCTAGTGCTCGGAAGGCTGGGCGGTTCGGGCGTCGTTGCTGTAAATGACGCTGTTGGTAAGAACTACTAGAGGTTGCCTTCCTCTTCTGATCTCTCCTCTGATCACGGGCTCTCTTCACACCAGCCCAATCTTTCTCATATATTAGGGCTCTCTCCACTATCTGCTCAAATGTCGGAAGCATGTGTCCAATCACACGACTCCGGAGGGCAGGATGTAAGCCATTCTCAAAACGGCGGGCCTTCCGCCCCTCATCATCAACAAGATACGTCGCGAACCTCGATAGCGTGATGAAACGTGCCTCGTACTGGGACACGATCATGTCTCCTTGGACCAGAGTCTCAAACTCCAATGCACGCTGCTATCGCACATGCTCGGGAAAGAACTTCCGGTCGAACTGGTCTAGAAAGTCCTCCCAAGTCCACTCGAAATCGACCATTACCGATCGGGCTATAGATGCCCACTAATACTGAGCCTCACCCTACAGAAGAAATACGGTTAATGGGACTCAATGCTGGATAGTACATCTCATGGTGTCGAATATCTTCTCCACCTCAGAGCACCATATCTCTGCTGCAGTAGGGTCTGATTCATCCCAAAAATATGGGGGATCATGCTGTCAAAAATCCATGAGAAGAGCGCTCGCACGCTCTTGCTCGACCTCAGCTGGTGTAATAGTGGGACGCCTGCTCTGCCCCTGAAGAATGGTGGTCATTGCTTGCAGCATCTGCTAAAGCTGGGCGGCACTCACGAGTACAGTCGGATCCACACTGGTCTCAGGTAAAGGAGTAGCATCCTCAAGTTGAAAAGCAGGAATATCCGGTGGTGGAGCCTAAGTAGCAACTAGTAAAGCGGGAGTCGTAGGTGGTGGTACGGGAGTCGAAGGTGGTGGAGCGGGATTCGCTCGGGTCGCTCTTCTAGCCATAATGTCCTAAAGGAAGAAACAATGACCTATTAGCCTTAAGAATTCTCCAAGGCATAAACGTTAAGGGTCAATGTCAGAAAATCACTAAGTCATTCGGACTCGGAACCAATTTATAGTAGACATGTGATGTGATCCTCAGGTATTCCCAAGTTATGCTCTGATACCAACTTCTGTCATGGCCCAAACTAGGAAATCCGATTCAAAGAAATCCTGATCGCCAAATCCGGTGCCGACAGGCTCCGTAGTGCCCCATTCTGGGCTCCCGGCACTCACATGCCAGGCTTTGATCCTGAGATCCTACAAGGAGGATTTTCAGTATGATTTTTTTTTATAATGGAGCATAACCACAAGCATAACCAAGTCACAAAACAACATTACCACATATCCACTATATCAAAAACTTTAAGTACAATGCGGAAAGGGAAATATAAGGTGATTAAAAAGCTCTAAAATAGTCAGATGTGCAATCCTGCATCAGCGCTGCTGTTGTCCAACGCTACCTGTACACAACTGTCGTGTATAAGCTTACAAAAGCTTAAAGGGTGGTGTAAGTGTGTGCGCAAGGCAAGTGCCAAATATATAATATCAGAGTAATACGAAAACATACGGTAAGTCCATGAATGTTATCAGCTGTACTAAAGCTATATGATGTAAGGCATGAATGCTATCGGCCATACCAAGGACATGCGATGCAAGGCCTATGTAGCCAAATGTCATATGCGAGATGCAAAGCAAGCATGCCAGTACTCATCAAGTACACATATCAATACAGTTCCTATCTGGATATCACCGGGGTCTAATACACTTCGCACTGACTGTCTCCTCCCTAGCTGCATAATCAAGCAAGCGGAATAGACCTCACTATCCGCCTAAATAGTAGTCTACCAATACCTACCCGGCTCGTCGATAGTGGACTCATTTATGAGCTGGTCAAACTCAATGTAGCTTATAGCCCCCTCACTCAGGCGGATAAGGCCACACCCCCTCCCAACTGACCAAGACACAGTGGGAGACGCAGCCAACTAGTATTCGACACTCAGGCACTTGTGTATCCAGTCAGTTTAGACGTTGAAGCAACTCCTGGTACCAAAAAGGTTCTGATACTTTCACCCAAGGACATATTAAGTGCCCACAATGCTAGAACCAAGTATTTTCGATATCCAATACGGTCATTCACGATGTACCTGTGGAGCCACGACCCTGTTGTCACTAGGGCATATAATGATCAAGTCACACATATGCGAGATGCATGAGACACACTGTACAATCATGCAACAATCTCGTATGCACCATGTGCTCATGTGGGTAACTCCAATCAATGAGTCCCATAAATAATCTGTCTAATGGCATATGCTATGATTAGTCACTACTCACATCAATCATACATATGATGCGTATGGTATGAGACATGAAATTATACTAAGCACGTTATAAAGTAATGGTCTATCCTCACAATGACGACAGGCCTAGATGGTCTACACGTAACAAGTACGGGCCTATCAATGGGCCCTAGGGAGAGTTATAATTTAGACATCTAACCAGCATTATTTTTGAGACTCGACTTGTCATAAATATCATTTAATAAGTCATGGTGGAATCACACATTAAATGGACGTTAGGTACATCCCATTGGGCCTTAAATGCATCAAGTGGGCCATATCTCATGGGCCTTATATTCATTAAGTGGGCCACATCAATGAGCCTTATATTCATCAAGTGGGCCACATCAATGAGCCTCACCAATGGGCCTTAGGTATATTGCAATGGGCCATCACCGATGGGCCTCGGAATGCATCACAATGGGCCTTCATAACATGAGCCTTACATTCATATCAAGGCGGGCCTCAACAATGGCCTCATACCCATCAAGGTGGGCCTAAAAAATGGGCCACAAATACACCAAGATGGGCCTAATCACATGGGGCTTTTATATATCATATGGGCCACACAAACGGGCCCTAAATACATCAATATGAGCCTCCTAATATGGCCTTATGAATGCCAAGGTGTAACACCCTGAAAATCGGGGGTCGTGTATAAACTCAACTCCCGAGTTCCAGACCGTCACTTATGCAACAAAAATGGTTATGATTCAATGTTGTCTGATTTAAAGCATTCACATGAGTAAAAGTATACCAAATCTGCAATTCATACTTCAGATCCAGTGATAAAAGCAAGCGGAAGACTAAACAAGATATATATCACTGTATGGAAAAACAAAGTAATCTCAACTGTCTCCAAAGTATGACTACATCTCTGAGTCTCATATACATGTACATAACAAAAGAATAATGTTCAAAAAGAAAAGTCCCACTGATGTCCCCTCGATCCAGGTCACCTACGGGAAGCCGTCATGATACTGCATATACGAGAACTCATCCTGGTCCTCGTCATCATCTAGCTCCACCTCCTGGATCTCATCGTCACCTGCAACTACAACAGGGTCTGGTGGGTGTTGCAAACACCATCCCGTAACGTGGAAATGAGTGATCAACTCAGTGGAATCATAGAGCAAAGATTAGCATGTTCACAATTCAATCACGCGATAATAGTAAAGCAGTAAATCAGACAAGTCCTAAAACTGTTGTTAATGCAAGATGATATGACGTGATGTATGCCCTCACCGACGATCACCCTCATACGGCAACATCTTACGACCGCGGCATGCCACACTCCCTAGAGTGCTCCACATCTTCCAGGCACATGCAATGCTATGGTGATATGATTACCAAGTTATTATTAGTCCATTCAAACAGCAGGATTGGGAAACTAAGGTACCTCCCTTGTATCAATCCCAACACGGATCCTGTCTAGGGTCGTCACTCCTAGTAATCTCATACGATGTACATTTCGTAGGTCACTGCAAGGGCTGCCAGGGCTGTTGCTCGCACTCGTTGCACCGCTCCCCCATCACCTTATCAATACAGGCCTACTGTACTCTACTGCACGGAAGGGTCGTCGCCTCCCGTGAACTCAGAATACGCTCGCGGTCACTACAAAGGGCTCGTCGCCTGATCAGTGTAGGCCGACAGCTAGAATATAGTGTCCCATACCACCATAATCTGCTCACGAGTCTAGGTGCTCACTGGTCACTACGGGGAGGTTTGTGGCCCCAGCGTAGGCCGACAGCTCGACCACGGTGTCCCATACCACCATGCCCGGCTCATGAGTCTTCGTGGATCAAGGTACCACGGTTAATAGGGTTTACAATGGTAAGTTCAGTACCCTAGGTTCAAGCAGTTATGATACATACATGGTGAACAAACATCGGCCAGTCGGGTTACTTGACGGGCTCGACTAGCGCGATCGCATATCGAATTGAACGACATGAAGTGCGTAAAACACTTCGCGTGGCCTAACCACTGCCGCCAACTCTCAACACGAATCACATTCATCGACGCGTCGTTCGTGACTATGACCAGTCAGCCACGAATTCGCTCGGTTACCGACTGCCTGGACTAAGTCAAGTCCCACACATCTATGGAATCACTATAAAAGTATTGGAATTGAAATACATCATGTGAGCATGTTAGCACATGTTATAACATTCAACTTAAGCAAATCTTCAAGGCATACTTCCCATGCATATTCAACTTAAGCAAATCCTCAAGCACATACATTCCATGCATGTAATGAAATCATGCATTTTGTCAACATGTAGAAAATCATTTAGGTTGGCATAATAATTGAAAAATCAATCACAAAGTATCAAATAACATCATTTAATTCAATACATACTAATACAAGCATTTATACAAACACATGCACTACACACTTAGGTCTACATATAGCATGTCGACCCAAAGTGTGCAACTAGGCGAATCTCTTCGCCAAACTAATTATGCACGCATTCCTAACTCCCTAATGCGACAACAAACCATGTCAATCACATCAGCAAAATATGAATGCAAACAGTACTTCCTACAAATGACTAAAATGCCCTAAATCTCATATTCTTCGTTAGCTTACGAAACGGGAAACGGAGAGCATTTTGTACATGTCAAACGGCGATGCCGTCAAGAATCTACTATTAAACGACATTGAAAGCATTGGGAACCGTCAATCCAAGCGTCTAAAATCCTCACCTAGTGTCTTGTAGACTCGGGAATTGAAGCGGAGTGTATATGCTTCGTCTACGGCGAGTAAGGAGCCTAATACATAAGATCCATAAGCTACATCGCCATGGAAACAAGAAAAACTCAAATCACCAACTATTAAGGGTTTTTACTTACCTAGGATTGCGGTGGAATCGCCGGGAAAGCGGTAGAGGAGTGTCGCTTAAGCATGTGCAACACGTAGCACAAGTGGCGGGAAGAACTCTCCCACTCTCTCACAATCTCTCACTCTTTTTCTCTCTCCCAAGCTAGGGCTTCTCTCAAATTCGGATGGGAGAGAGGAGTGAGGGTTTCAACCCCTTTTATAGCCTAAAACATTCCCAAAATAGGCTTGGGAACAATGTTTACTTGGTGCCTAACCAAATCGGGGCCGTTTCGGTCCAAAAGGGCATTTCTGGAGGTCCCCAGGCCAAGTGCGGTCGGACTTAAGCTCATGCATACTAGATCTAGCATACATCCAGTTTTCAGACCGGTTGGGTTCCCAGATCGCACGTGGCGGCCCAGTTTCAGTTTAACGGTCACCGCATCAAGATCAGGCCTATAAGTCCCGTGATATATAATAGATATTTTTCCTGATCCAAGGGTGTAATTTGGCTGTATTCTGACGGTCAGAATGCCTAATACTGATGCGTCAATTTTGTGTGCCAGATTTAAATTTGAAATTCCAACTATGTCCCTATTCACACTCTCTTCGGTCCGGGCTCAATGAAATAGCCTGTGATCATCGGTTTGACTTGATTTTTGGAATGAGTGTCAAGCCCAGCTAGACGGTCCTAACGGTCTAAGATAGGAGGTATCGGACTTTCAACGTGCGGTCTAGATCCAATACAAAGATTCAAAGTGGTCCAGAGAACAAACCGGCTTAGAGTTTGATCCGAGGCTTTAGAGCATTATAGCACCCTTAGTTCCACTCGCTTCGGGCCTTGTAGAACGTATTTAAAGTGATCAGGGACCATTTCCCAGCTATTCTAACGTTGCACTAGCTAACCTAGTCAAATTTTCCAAAGGAATGAATTCTACGCAAATTCGGGTCGAGTTGGTACTCGAGCCCAAGTATGGATTTTTCACGGGCGTTACAATCTACCCCCCTTAACAAATAATTTCGTCCTCGAAATTTTGTACCTTTTCGTACTCCTCGAGAAGCTGTGGGTAGTTCTTTCTGATCTCGGCTTCTGTCTCCCAAGTAGCCTCCTCCTCAGTATGATGCGTCCATAGTACCTTCACAAGGGGAATCACCTTGCTACGCAGTACCTGCTCCTTCCGGTCTAAGATGCGTGTCGGTCGCAGGATATAAGTAACATCCTCTCCTAACTGCACCTGCTCCCATCTGATGATATGAGAAGGATCAGCAACGTACTTCTTCAGCATAGAAACATGAAATACGTTGTGGACGCTCGCGAGGGGCGTGGGTAAAGCCAATCGGTAAGCCACTGCTCCCACACGATCGAGGATCTGAAATGGACCAATGTATCACGGTGCCAGCTTCCCCTTCTTCCCGAACCGAAGGACTCCCTTCATAGGGGAAACTCGCAAAAACACATGATCCCCGACTGTGAACTCTAGTGGTCTCCGTCTCGTATCGGCGTAGCTCTTCTGTCTGCTCTGCGCTGTAAGAAGCCGACGTCGAATAATATCAATCTTCTCTGACGTCGCCTGCACCAACTCTGGGCCAATCAAGCTGCGCTCACCGACCTCTAACCAGCAATGCGGTGCGCGACAAGGTCGCCCATACAGCGCCTCATAAGGTGCCATGCCGATACTCGCCTGGAAGCTATTGTTGTATGCAAACTCCGCATATGCAAGACAGTCATCCCAACTGTCCTTGAAGTCCAATGCGCAAGCTCGCAACATGTCCTCCAGGATCTGGTTCACTCGCTCTGTCTGTCCGTCCGTCTGTGGGTGGAAGGCAGTACTGAACTTCAACTTCACACCCATAGCCTCCTGAATGCGAGTCCAGAAAATAGAAGTGAACCGCGTGTCTCTGTCCGACACGATCTCCAACGGAACTCCATGCAGACGCACGATCTCTCTAATATACAATCTAGCCAGCTCGTCTGCAGAGTTCGTAACTCTGATCGGTAGGAAGTGCGCCGACTTCGTCAATCGGTCGACGATCACCCAAATAGAATCATGCCCCTTCCTCGTCTTCGGCAACCCAGAAATGAAGTCCATGGAAATGAAATCCCACTTCCACTCTGCAATCGGCATAGGCTGCAAAAGTCCAGGTGGTCGGCGATGCTCTGCCTTCACCTGTTGACAAGTGAGACAACGGGACACGAACTCAGCAATGTGGGTCTTCATACCTTCCCACCAGTACGTCCTCTTCACGTCACGATACATCTTCGTGCTGCCAGGATGCATCGCGAGTCTAGTAGAATGCGCAGCCTCGAGAATCTCTCGTCTCAAGTCAGGGACATCAGGAACGCATAGGCGGCCACGGTAACGTAAACCCCCATCCATGCCAACTCGCCAGTCGGCGTCATCATCATCACTGGCCTGCTCTCGAAGCTCAGTAAGATGCGCGTCGTCCCTCTGCGCCTCGATGACACGGTCATCGATCGGAGATCGCACCTGAACATGTGCGATGAACTCGAATGGCTCCTCTACGGTGAGTTTCTGCTCAAAGTCTCGCAAAAACTCAACCATATCCCACTCGGCAACCATCAGCGGAGCCGCAAACTCTATCGCCTTCTTGCGGCTCAACGCATCAGCCACAAGGTTCACCTTCCCAGGATGGTAAGAGACTTCAAACTTGAAGTCCTTCAGCGTCTCCATCCATCGCCGCTGCCTCATATTCAAGTCCCGCTGTGTGAATATGTACTTGAGGCTCTTGTGGTCGCAAAAGAGCTCGAACTCCTCTCCATAGAGGTAATGTCTCCAGAGTCTCAGTGCGAATATCACGGCTGCCAACTCCAGGTCGTGTGTAGGGTAATTCTCCTCGTGCTTCCTTAATTGTCTCGAGGCATACGAAATTACCCTGTCCCTCTGCATAAGGACACAACCCAAACCAACGCTAGACGCGTCAGTGTATATAGTGTATTTAACCCCTTGCTCTGGCAATACTAGCACAGGGGCGGACGTAAGTCTGTCCTTCAGCTCCTGAAAAGCTGACTCCGCCTTATCATTCCAGGCGAACTTCACGTCCTTCCGTGTCAACTGAGATAAGGGTCTCGCGATCTTCGAGAAATCCTGAATGAAGCGCCGATAGTAGCCAGCGAGACCCAAGAAACTCCTCACCTCAGTGACAGAACCAGGCTGCTCCCAGTCCTGCACCGCAGCTACCTTAGACAGGTCAACTGCCATGCCATCCTTGGACACCACGTGTCCCAGAAACTTCACCTCCTGCTTCCAGAAGTCGCACTTCTTATACTGTGCGAACAACTGATGCTGTCTGAGCGTATCAAGGACCAAACGCAAGTGCTCCTCATGCTCCTCTCGACTCCTAGAGTATACCAAAATGTCGTCGATGAAGACAACGACGAATCGATAGAGGAAAGGCCGTAGTACCCGGTTCATCAGATCCATGAACACAGCCGGTGCGTTCGTGAGACCGAACGACATCACAAGGAACTCGTAATGACCAAAACTGGTCCTGAACGCTGTCTTCTGCACGTCCTCATCTCTGACGCGCAGCTGATGATATCCTGACTGAAGATCAATCTTCGAGAAGTACTGCGCTCCTCTCAACTGATCAAATAAGTCATCGATCCTGGGCAAAGGGTACTTGTTCTTCACTGTGAGTTGGTTCAGCCTGCGATAATCAATACACAATCGCAGCGAACCATCCTTCTTCTTCACGAACAAGACCGGTGCTCCCCAAGGAGATACGCTAGGCCGTATAAGGCCAAGCTCTAGTAGACCATCAATCTGTGTCCTCAACTCCTCCATCTCACATGGTGCCATGCGATACGTCGGCAGTGAGACGGGTGTAGAACCAGGAATCAGATCGATAGTGAAATCGATCTCACGTCGGGGCGGCAAACCAGGGATCTTCCTGAACAGATCCCCGAACTCAGAAACAACCGGCGTCTGCTCAAGTACCTGGGCACCAGCGTCGTGCAACAGGGTGGCGTAGCTAAGAATGCGGAAAGGAAGATTTACCCGCACTGAAAATGTGAAAGGCGTGCCCTCAGGCTCGTACACCGTCACCACACGAGCCTCGCAGTCAATCTCGGCTCTCGCTGCAGTCAACCAGTCCATGCCAAGAATGACGTCGAGATATACGAGCGAGGGATCGACGACCAAATCAAGAGTCATCGTCCTGCCTCCCAGATCAAGTAAACAACCCTCACACATCTGGGTGACATCCGAATAATCTCCATGAGCTGCAAGGACTCGCACGCTATCCATAGTGATAGTCTGCAACCCAAGACGTCTGACTACGGCACGCGATATCAAGGAAATCGTGGAACCAGTGTCCACCATGACAAGAACGGGAGTACCTCCGATATGGCCCGTGACCTCGAAGGCTGAATGCTGGAAAGTCGGCGTCGTAGCTGCCTCAGCGGTCAGTGCATGAACTCGAGCCTGCTGTGGCCGGTTCGGCCGCTGTGTCAAGGGCCGTGGGGGCTGTCGAATCTGCGATACTGTGGGTCTGAAAGAGGACTGCGCAGGAGCTGACCGTATAGGCGGTGCTGATATCGCCTGTGGACGTACACGATCAATCTTCTGCGGCGGCGAGAACCCACTGTCCCGCATCCTCGCAAAGCAACTCGGCGCTAGGTGGCCCGTCCTCCCACAGTATGTGCATGATAGATCAGGGCGCCGAAACGGTCCTACTGGCGCCGTGGTCCTGGTAGGAGGATCAATGCGAGGCCTCTTGCCCGCGAAGGGCCTATCTGGCAACTCCGGTCGCGGCCTAGAAGTAGTCGGGCCTCGTGATCGCGCAAGTCGATCCACGTCCTGCTCTGCCCGCATGGACATGTGAACCAACTCCGCATAGGAGGAGAAACTGATGCAGCACATCTTCGACCGAATATCCGGTCGCAAGCCCTCCAAAAAGCGCCGTATGCGCATCTGCTCATCAGCTAAAATCGTCGGGACGTACCTGCCCAACTCTGTGAACCGATGCTCATACTCGGTGACCGTCATCGCTGCCTGCCTGAGACAGAGAAACTCATTCTCCCTCTCGTGTCTGTAGGTCTGAGGATAATACTTCTCATGGAAGCGAAACTCGAATGCTGCCCATGTCCACACGAAGTCTGCGGTAACAGTCCGCAATACACTATCCCACCACATACTGGCCTCTCTCTCAAACTGGAAGGTAGCCAGCTCTACCTGCTCTGCCTCAGTGCAGTGCAACATGCGCAGAATCTTCGACACTCGGTCGAGCCAAAACTCAGCCTCCTCGGGTCTGTGAGAACCCGTGAAAGTAGGAGGCCGCAAGCGCTGAAATCGCTCCAGAAGGCCCCGAGTGTCGGCAGGGTTCCCCGCAGGGAAAGCAGGCTGCGCAGGAAGTGCTATGCCCTCATCCTGGGCGTAAGCATAGGCATCCTCAGCTGGATGCGCAGGTGGTGCAGGCGGAGTAGATGCAGTCGCACCCCCACCCTGGGCTAAAGTCCCGACTATAGTAGTCAATAGCTGCTGCTGCTGTAGCATCATAGCCATCATCTGCTCGAATCTATCAGGTGGTGGAGCAGGCTGTGGCGGATGAGGTGCGGAAGTAGATGCGCGCTGTGGCTCTCTAACTGATGGTGTAAATGGCGGTGGTCCATCTGTAGGACCAGTAGCAGGCTGAGACGGTCGAACAGTCTCAGGAATCGGGCCCACAGCAGGGTCCGGACGAGTACCAGACTGAGAAGGAGCCTGATCCATCTGCTCTAACAATGAAAGCCGAACCGCGCTCCTCGTAGTCTTAGGTGGCATTCCCTATATTCAAAATAGGGCGCAACCTTGTCAGTCTCAATTGCACAAATACACCACAATCATTCACTAAAGAGTCAAGGCATTCCATGCACTTCAATTAATCAAAATTGTCACAATACAAGGGATATATCCTTACAAGCATCATGACTAGAATGACATGGAAATTAAGACAGTTAAGCAACAGCGACAAAAGCAAAGCACTAGCCCTAATAGGCTTTACACACATGAAACAGAAAATAGCTAACTACTCATAACAACAACAAAGATCGCGTTGCTAGTCGGAGTCTGGCGACGGAGGAGGAGCACCCTTATCCTGTAAGCAACACAGGATTGCCTTCAAGGTGCGAGTCACCTTGCCAAATTTCTTCTTCGTAACGGCCTTGGCATCAGCGACCTCTGCTCGAAGTTCTTGGACTTCCCTTCGCAAAGCGGTCTGACTCTCCTCCATCCGAGCAATGCGATCGTCAATAGTAGTCTGCGCAGAAGGAGGAGGACTCTCATCAGTATCCTGAGCCTCCTCTTCTGCTTCTTCCTGAGTCTCTTCCTGAACTTCTGCACTAGGTTCTCCTTCGCTTTGATCTTCCTCTTCATCAAAGTCGTCCCCACTATCCCTTTCAAGTTGATTTTCACGATATTGCGACCCAATCTTCATCTTAACCATCGTCGACTCATCGATGGTGTGAATCGATACCGGCAACTCGGGTCCCAGTCTATAGGCAAACTCAAGCGCAATTCTGCAAATGAGTCGGCCAAAGGGAAGGGATTCGGATGTTCTTCTCGACCTGGCTATGAGAACTATCTTCCGTAAGATGAAAGTGGCCATACATACGTTCTCTCCCTGAGCCACCAGAAATAAGAAATCGACCATAAGACGTGTACATTCAATGCGGTTCGTCGACCTAGGATAAACATTGAACGTGCAGATGTGATGCAGCAGACGCAAATCCTCAGACATGTACGTCGCCTTGAGGCTATTATTAGGCTGCCATGGAACCAACTTACCGCACAGAAACCTGGTGCGGCGATCTCGTTCACGTCTAGTCCTCAAATTTTTCTCACTTGGATGTACATCACCTAGAGGCACGTTGAGAAGTCGCGCAACCAACTGGACGTCGATCGTAGCCATCCGATCTCTACCAAAAGGGATTTTGAACTGCAAGGGCTCCAAGGTAGGACTCTGGATGCTAGCATAGAAGGCACGAACAGTGCTCACATTAGCACGAGCGCGAGCTTCAAAGATCGGTCCCCAGTGCGCAGCTTCAATGCGTTCGAACAACAGATATTCGCCGAACAATCGCCCATCTACGTCCGCCTCAAATAACACTCTACGATCAGTGTATTCACCATGAGGCATCTCTGATAGGATGGTTCGTCCAAGGTGTGCATGGGGATCCAAATCCCGCTTCGTACGGCACTCCAGGACTGCAGCTGGACCTGCGGCGGCGCTTGAACTTGCGGCACCACCCCGCGGTCTTCTCAATCGAGCAGGGCGGCTCGGCCCAGCCTCGTCTGTTGCAGTTTTCCTCTTACCCATCAAAGACAGGATGGATGAGAGTGACAAAAGACCCAAAATAGCTTCCACGAAAGCCATGGAAAACGCCGAAAATGCGGAGAAATGGCTGCCCAATCTGACAAAAGGAAATCTAGGCGTCGTAGAGGGATGCTTCAAGCTTCCCAAGGCTGTAGTTTCAGGGAAAAATAAGAACAAAAAGATGGAATGGAGCTGCTCACGATTTCGACACTATTTGGGGGATTTTGGAGCTCCAAATGGGAAAATCTTCAAGGAAAGGGGCTGCCAACACCCAATAATCAATGGGTGGTGGTCGGTTTTGGCCAAGGAAGGGATTAGGAGGGGTTTGGGTCACCGGGATTTGGAATGGAGCGCTGAAAATCGAAGATAGGGCATGCAAGGGGGCTGTTTGTGAAGGAGAGGGGTGTTTTAGGGGTTTTCGTGGGATGGGAGGTACCTAGGGGTGTTGTGGGAGACATATAAGTGGGTGCGCCCAAAGGGCAGCACCGTCCGAGGTGGCCGGCCGGCGATGCATCGCCCGGCCAGCGATGGCATCGCCGGCCAACCTCCAGGTTGGCCAGCGGGACCCCATGGGTCTGGTCCCCCATGGTCCCAGGGTCCCAAAAAGTCTAGTCCCACCCCTTAGTTCATAGTATTTTGGTCCCTATGGGCCCAAACATGTTTTTGGGGCTTTCCGGGTCCACATCGCAATCCCGAATACCAAACCATATGATGCAGCATATGAATTTGGGGTAGAAGGATCCAGTACATCTTTCTAGCTCCTTAGTTGCTAAAGAAAGTGAAGTTAGAATGGCCTTATGGCCATTTTTCATGAAATTTTACTATTCACTGTAAAATTTGGTGAATGTACTAATTTGTGTTATTTTCACATTAGGTTTGATGCCTAACATGAAATGGATACAAAAGAACTGAAGGTTGAAGTGTTTAGAGAAGGAATTTTGAGAATTTTTGGCAAAACGGGGTTTTTAAGCCCTGGCGATTGATTACTAGAGTCGTGGTCATTCCACGGCCCATGGATTCACTTTTGCGGTTTAAAACCGCTCATAGGACATCTCCACCCGACTTCCTACAGCTTAGAAGTGATTCGGGTCGCTTTACGCGACCCGAGATGCGTTACAGACTCGATCTTGCGATCGATCCTTATAGACTTCGCCTATCGGCGAATCTGTGATCCTAGAAGTGTTTCTAGATCCTTCTCGCACCCACCTAAGTCAAAGGAAGCGACAGCGTACGTCGCAAGACTATAACCCAGGCCCAGTATACTCTCATTCATGCTTTGATACCAACTTGTAACACCCTGAAAATCGGGGGTCGTGTATAAACTCAACTCCCGAGTTCCAGACCGTCACTTATGCAACAAAAATGGTTATGATTCAATGTTGTCTGATTTAAAGCATTCACATGAGTAAAAGTATACCAAATCTGCAATTCATACTTCAGATCCAGTGATAAAAGCAAGCGGAAGACTAAACAAGATATATATCACTGTATGGAAAAACAAAGTAATCTCAACTGTCTCCAAAGTATGACTACATCTCTGAGTCTCATATACATGTACATAACAAAAGAATAATGTTCAAAAAGAAAAGTCCCACTGATGTCCCCTCGATCCAGGTCACCTACGGGAAGCCGTCATGATACTGCATATACGAGAACTCATCCTGGTCCTCGTCATCATCTAGCTCCACCTCCTGGATCTCATCGTCACCTGCAACTACAACAGGGTCTGGTGGGTGTTGCAAACACCATCCCGTAACGTGGGAATGAGTGATCAACTCAGTGGAATCATAGAGCAAAGATTAGCATGTTCACAATTCAATCACGCGATAATAGTAAAGCAGTAAATCAGACAAGTCCTAAAACTGTTGTTAATGCAAGATGATATGACGTGATGTATGCCCTCACCGACGATCACCCTCATACGGCAACATCTTACGACCGCGGCATGCCACACTCCCTAGAGTGCTCCACATCTTCCAGGCACATGCAATGCTATGGTGATATGATTACCAAGTTATTATTAGTCCATTCAAACAGCAGGATTGGGAAACTAAGGTACCTCCCTTGTATCAATCCCAACACGGATCCTGTCTAGGGTCGTCACTCCTAGTAATCTCATACGATGTACATTTCGTAGGTCACTGCAAGGGCTGCCAGGGCTGTTGCTCGCACTCGTTGCACCGCTCCCCCATCACCTTATCAATACAGGCCTACTGTACTCTACTGCACGGAAGGGTCGTCGCCTCCCGTGAACTCAGAATACGCTCGCGGTCACTACAAAGGGCTCGTCGCCTGATCAGTGTAGGCCGACAGCTAGAATATAGTGTCCCATACCACCATAATCTGCTCACGAGTCTAGGTGCTCACTGGTCACTACGGGGAGGTTTGTGGCCCCAGCGTAGGCCGACAGCTCGACCACGGTGTCCCATACCACCATGCCCGGCTCATGAGTCTTCGTGGATCAAGGTACCACGGTTAATAGGGTTTACAATGGTAAGTTCAGTACCCTAGGTTCAAGCAGTTATGATACATACATGGTGAACAAACATCGGCCAGTCGGGTTACTTGACGGGCTCGACTAGCGCGATCGCATATCGAATTGAACGACATGAAGTGCGTAAAACACTTCGCGTGGCCTAACCACTGCCGCCAACTCTCAACACGAATCACATTCATCGACGCGTCGTTCGTGACTATGACCAGTCAGCCACGAATTCGCTCGGTTACCGACTGCCTGGACTAAGTCAAGTCCCACACATCTATGGAATCACTATAAAAGTATTGGAATTGAAATACATCATGTGAGCATGTTAGCACATGTTATAACATTCAACTTAAGCAAATCTTCAAGGCATACTTCCCATGCATATTCAACTTAAGCAAATCCTCAAGCACATACATTCCATGCATGTAATGAAATCATGCATTTTGTCAACATGTAGAAAATCATTTAGGTTGGCATAATAATTGAAAAATCAATCACAAAGTATCAAATAACATCATTTAATTCAATACATACTAATACAAGCATTTATACAAACACATGCACTACACACTTAGGTCTACATATAGCATGTCGACCCAAAGTGTGCAACTAGGCGAATCTCTTCGCCAAACTAATTATGCACGCATTCCTAACTCCCTAATGCGACAACAAACCATGTCAATCACATCAGCAAAATATGAATGCAAACAGTACTTCCTACAAATGACTAAAATGCCCTAAATCTCATATTCTTCGTTAGCTTACGAAACGGGAAACGGAGAGCATTTTGTACATGTCAAACGGCGATGCCGTCAAGAATCTACTATTAAACGACATTGAAAGCATTGGGAACCGTCAATCCAAGCGTCTAAAATCCTCACCTAGTGTCTTGTAGACTCGGGAATTGAAGCGGAGTGTATATGCTTCGTCTACGGCGAGTAAGGAGCCTAATACATAAGATCCATAAGCTACATCGCCATGGAAACAAGAAAAACTCAAATCACCAACTATTAAGGGTTTTTACTTACCTAGGATTGCGGTGGAATCGCCGGGAAAGCGGTAGAGGAGTGTCGCTTAAGCATGTGCAACACGTAGCACAAGTGGCGGGAAGAACTCTCCCACTCTCTCACAATCTCTCACTCTTTTTCTCTCTCCCAAGCTAGGGCTTCTCTCAAATTCGGATGGGAGAGAGGAGTGAGGGTTTCAACCCCTTTTATAGCCTAAAACATTCCCAAAATAGGCTTGGGAACAATGTTTACTTGGTGCCTAACCAAATCGGGGCCGTTTCGGTCCAAAAGGGCATTTCTGGAGGTCCCCAGGCCAAGTGCGGTCGGACTTAAGCTCATGCATACTAGATCTAGCATACATCCAGTTTTCAGACCGGTTGGGTTCCCAGATCGCACGTGGCGGCCCAGTTTCAGTTTAACGGTCACCGCATCAAGATCAGGCCTATAAGTCCCGTGATATATAATAGATATTTTTCCTGATCCAAGGGTGTAATTTGGCTGTATTCTGACGGTCAGAATGCCTAATACTGATGCGTCAATTTTGTGTGCCAGATTTAAATTTGAAATTCCAACTATGTCCCTATTCACACTCTCTTCGGTCCGGGCTCAATGAAATAGCCTGTGATCATCGGTTTGACTTGATTTTTGGAATGAGTGTCAAGCCCAGCTAGACGGTCCTAACGGTCTAAGATAGGAGGTATCGGACTTTCAACGTGCGGTCTAGATCCAATACAAAGATTCAAAGTGGTCCAGAGAACAAACCGGCTTAGAGTTTGATCCGAGGCTTTAGAGCATTATAGCACCCTTAGTTCCACTCGCTTCGGGCCTTGTAGAACGTATTTAAAGTGATCAGGGACCATTTCCCAGCTATTCTAACGTTGCACTAGCTAACCTAGTCAAATTTTCCAAAGGAATGAATTCTACGCAAATTCGGGTCGAGTTGGTACTCGAGCCCAAGTATGGATTTTTCACGGGCGTTACACAAGGTGGGCCTTAAAAATGGCCATAAATACATACATATATATATGAGCCATGCCAAAGGATCAACCGATCCTCACTTCAAATAATAGTGGTGAGACCCACTTGAACCATGGATCTGACTCATTCTTTAACTCATGCCAAAAATGAGCTTTCAAAAATGGTTAAACAGTTTGAATGCTTCGCATGCATCATGACGGGTCCTACAGACCCTGCTGATGTCGACAATAGTGGGGCCCACCGTCCCTGAAAAATGGGTGGACGGCATGCATTAAACACATGCACTGCGGTGGGTTCCACCGCCCACCTGGACGGCGTGAATAACACACATGCATCACTGTGGGTCCCACGTGGTGGCCCACCATAATGTTTACTTACCATCCAACCTGTTGATAAGGTCACAAAGACCTAAATGAATAGGAAAAAACAAATATCATATTGATTCAACACTTCTGTGAGCCCAAAAAGGGTTTCAATCACCGCTGTTTCTTGTGGTGTGGTCCACTGAGATCTGGATCAAGCTGATTTTTGGAGGGGACCCACCTCAGGGGGTGATCCACCTCATGGATGGTGTGGATATAAAATATACATCATGGTGGGGCCCACATGTGGGGCCATGGGCCCCTGGCGTTCACCCGCTACACGCAGCATCGGTCTGCTGCTACTGACGCAGCAGCAGAAGCTGCCTTATAATTATTTTTTTAAAAAAAAAAACCTATTTTTCCAAGGTTTTTCAGGTGTGGGGCCCGCATCTAATGAATCCACTCCAGCCATTGGATTCCACAGACCTTAACAATTCTATCAAGACTAATATTGGGCCTCTTTTAACGTGTAGAAAAAAATTGGATAGATTTCAATGGTAATAATACTATTTTCAACACTATGGCCACTAAACACTCCGAGCAATCTCATTTTTCAGTTCAACGCCTAAAATGATCCGCTGAATTGGATGGACGACATGGATTGAATACATACATCAAGGTGGGTCCTATACAAGTGCTTCAATCCAAAAGCTTGTAGAACCAAGCTAGTATTTGTGTTTTCTTTCCACATCCAGAGAGTCCCCGGACTCTCTCCCTTTTTTTTTTTTTTTTTTGGGCGGGGGGGGGGGGGGAGGCGTGCAATGCCTTTAAGGTAAGCCCTTCATAGGTGGGCCACCACATGGTGAGGTGGTGTGGTTATAATACATATGTAAAGTGGGCCCCACCTTTAGATGGTTTGGATCCAATACATGCTCCATTGTGGGGTCCATCCAAGTGGGCCATAAGGCTATAATATCATACACAAAATAATAACATAAAAAGAGAGTGGGACACGCGTGATGGGGGGACCCCGACACTATGGGCCCTCTGTTTCAAGCATCCAACCATACATCAATAGGTCCCATTACATATGGGCCCTCCAAATAAAAGATCAACGGTGGAGATCCCACTCCACCTAAAATGAACGGTCTATATGACCTCTTTATGCAAGGAAATATAAACATCATGATGGGGTCCATAGAGAATGGCCCCATCATGGAATGATCATGAGGATCAAGGTGAGCCATCGGCCACACCTAGGGTCCCAAGTGAAATCCATACCATCAATCGGTAGGCCTCACTTGTCCCTTCATCATAAAAGTGAAATCTAGGCCTATGGAAAATACCCACCTAACGATCTCCTTGGTCCGTTGAAAAGCCTATCTCCTTGTGCTTCTTTTTTATGGTGGAAGATGGGAGATGGATGGCTAGGATGGGAGATCTTGGGAAGAGAAAGTGGGCCACACAAACTCTCTCTTCTCTCACTTGGAAGCTTGGACGTGGGGTGCTCTTGCTTAGCTTGGGAATGTTGAGAAATGAGAGGGAGAGAGAGAGTTGTAAGGAGAGATGTGAGTGATGGGTGATGGAATGATGGATGTGGTACTTGACATGTAAGGTGGTATAAGGGAGAGGGTGAGAAAGAGTTAACTTTGGTGGTTGCTTGGGGATGGGATGAAAGGTGATGTGTACTTGACATGAAGTGATTGATGAATTGATGGGTTGAATGATTGATTGATGGATTGATGAGACATGTTGTAGAGATTCTCTTGGGATTGCAATGCGGGTTATTTTTCCTCGAACTGAACATGGGTCCACATCACCTCGTCTGGGTATCAAATCGGTGCGTGAGTCACGGCGATGGTGTGGTCGCAATGATATAAGTCTCAGATTAAGCTAACTCAAATGTATAGGATATGACTTACGGTCATGCGCAAACGTCGATTACAGGTCGTAGGTCACCGAAATTCGACGGGAAGGATCGCGGGAAGCTACGGAACAGTACGGAGTAGGATACGGGTCTTATAGACAAGATAGAAGAAGAGCAAGAAGGAGAGAATGAGGAAGCCCAGGACACTGATGAGGGCTCTCCTTCCATTGCTACACAAGAGCACAATAGTGATCAGGCTGCCAGGGAAGCCCGCTTGGTTCAGCTAGAAGAGGGTCATGCTGCCCTGCGACAGGAGATCACGCAGGTCTGAACTAAAGTTGAGGAGACTGAGGCCTTCATGAAATGTAAATTCAAGAAGGTGTCTCGCACCTTGAGGGTCATCCTGTGATGTGTACGGGTCAAGAGTGCACCTCCACCGTCGCTAGATTTTGACGAGTAGTTCTGCATGCAGTCGTCCTTTTATTTATTTTGTGTGTTTTCTTTTCTTGTTGCTTATATGGCCTCGATAGGCTTAGTAGTATGTTGGTTTAGTAGCTTTCATGTTTGAAGTCTAGGTTGTATTTGCTCACATGCATTTTCTGTCATGATTCTTGTAATGCTGTGTCTCATGTATTGTGACGATTTTGGTAAATGAAATGCATGAAGCTTCTTTAATCTGTGTGTGAATGCTGCATGAATGAGTTTTTGAGTATGCTAAATCTGACTTAGGTTGTACCCTATATTGTATATAGGGAATGCCACCTAAGGTCGCATGGAGTTCGGCACATCTCACCATTGACGATTCAACTGATGGGGCACCTCCCCAGAGTGATAGCCAGATGAACCCTAGTATTGGCCCAACTCACGCCACTATGTCGGATTCTTAGCCGGCCACTAGCCCACTAATGGGCTTGCACCTGTTGCACCATCGGTTCCAAAGTAAAATCATACGTCTACTTCAAATCTGTGTATGCCCCAGTCTTCTCCCCCTACTAATCAATTGGAGTAGATGATGCTCTTGATGCAGCAGTAATAGTAGCAGCAGCAGCAGTAGTTCTTGACTTCCACGGCTAGTATCTTTGCTGAGAGTAAAGGCGTGACTCCACCTGCCTCACATATGCACCCTGCTGGGAACATGAGTGCCAGCAGCACACTTGAGCGATTCCAGCATTTGTGGCCTCCTACGTTCGCGGGTACTCATAAACTCGAGGAGGCTGAATATTCGCTTGACCGCATCTCTAAGATGCTGAAACTGCTACACTGTGCTGAGGCAGAGCAGGTTGAGCTAGTCACCTTCATGTTTGAGAAGGAGGCCAGCCATTGGTGGGACAACGTCCTACGGACTATTGTAATTGGACATGTGTGGACATGGGTAGCCATTGAGACCCGCTTCCATGAGAAGTACTATCCTCTCACATATCGCCATGAGAAGGAGAGTGAGTTCCTCCACCTCCGACAGGGGGGGATGACAGTGGCTGAGTCTGAGAACAGATTCACAGAGCTGGGCAGGTACGCTCCGTTGATATTGGTCGATGAGCTAATGTTTATGTGGCGATTTTCTTAGGGTCTGCGACCCGAGATTCACTTGAAGATGTGCTACACTAGCATACCCAGTTATGCTGAACTAGTGAGCATGTCTATGCGAGCTAAGCAGGACGGGGACAGGTAGTCCCGTATGTGAGCACCTATGGTCCCTAGGCCACAGCCTGATTTTTTGACCAGGCCATTCCTCGGCAAGAGGCCATGGGTAGACTCTCCTCCCAAGCTTGCAGCATCATCGGCTCAGCTAGGATAGACAGACTTACAATGCACATACTGTGGGAAGACAGGTTGTATAGATAGGTATTATTTCACCAAGATGAGGGACAACGGATTTTCACCACCTCAGAGGATTAACCGCCAGCTTCCTCAGGCCATATCAGCACCACCTTTGCGGTCAGCACTAGCACATCCATCCTTCAGGCCACCTGCTCCTCGCTCAGGCCCCATCAACGGCCTATGGTACTATAGCCGAACCGTCAGCAGTAGGCTCGGGTACATTCAGTGATAGCGGGGGCATCCGAGAGAGTAGATGCAGCACCATTGGCTTTTGTGGTCACGACTCATGTCCAAGATACTCTAGTCTTTTATTGGTAAACACTGGGTCCATTACCTCCATCATATCATGCATAACAGTCAAGAGACTGTGGTTAGACACTGCTCCTACGAAGGGAGTGAGGGTCCTTACCGCCATAGGGACTTTTTTTGACGTTACCTAGATTTGTGAGGGTTGCTCGATAGACTTAGGGAGTAGGACGGTACCATTTGACCTGATTGTTACCCCCCTTTATCATTATGATGTTATTCTCGAAAAGATTGGCTCACTGAGATGTGCACAGAGATTGATTGTGAGGCTAGGGTGGTGACAGCCCATGGACCTGAGGGCATGGCTTTTACTTTCCCCGTTCAGGTTAGTCACCCTTCCCATTTGAGTTGTTACACTTCTCTATTGGAGAGTATTGATGGTCCAATGTTGGGAGATATTCTTGTGGTTCAAGACTTCACAGACGTATTCGAGAAGATCCCGGGACTACCTCCTCAGCGCAAGATTGACTTTACTATCGATCTTGTTTCCTAGTGCGACACCTATTTCATTGCTGACATATCGCATGCCTCCATGTGAAATGGAGGAACTGAGGAGACAGATTGATGATTTGGTAGAGGCAGGCTTCATACGACCGAGTGTGTCTCCTTGGGGAGCGCCCGCGTTGTTCGTGAAGAAGAAGGATGGGTCACTGCGATTATGTATTGATTATCGCAGGCTGAACCAGGTGGCAGTGAAGAACAAGTATCCCTTGTCCAGTATTGATGATCTGTTTGATTAGTTGAAAGGGGCACAGTACTTTTTGAAGATAGACTTACAATCAGGGTATCATCAGTTGCGCGTTAGGGAAGAGGATGTGCAGAAGACAGCATTCAAGACCAGCTTCGGGCAGTATGAGTTCCTTATGATGTCGTTTGAGCTCATAAATGCATTGGTCGTGTTCATGGACTTAATGAAATGGGTGTTTCGGCTATATTTATTCTGATTCGTCATTGTGTTTATTGATGACATTTTGATATACTCCAAGAGTTGGGAAGATCACGAGGAGCATCTACGAGTAGTCTTTCATACTCTCAGGGAGAATCAGTTGTTTGGTCAGTATAAGAAGTGTAACTTCTAGAAAGAAGAAGTCAAGTTTCTAGGACATGTGGTGTCCAAGGAAGGGATAGTTGTGGACCTTGTTAAGGTAGCCGCAGTTCAGGATTGAGATCAGCCCAGATCGGTTACCGAGGTTAGGAGTTTTCTTGGTCTGGCAGGGTACTATCGTTAGTTTATAAGGGACTTCTCCAAGATTGCCAGACCGTTATCTTAATTGACACAAAAGGATTTGAAGTTCGCCTGGAATGAGAAGACGGAAGTAGCTTTTCAGGAGCTGAAGGATAAGCTAACGTCTGCCCCTGTGCTAGTATTACTAGAGCAAGGGGTTAGGTATACTATATACACTGATGCGTCTCGCATTGGTCTAGGTTGTGTCCTTATGCAGAAGGACAGGGTGATTGCTTACGCCTTGAGACAGTTGAGGAAACACGAGGAGAACTGCCCTACACACGACCTAGAGTTGGCAGCCATCATCTTCGCACTGAAGCTCTGGAGCAATTACCTCTACGGAGAGGAGTTCGAGCTCTTTTGTGACCATAAGAGTCTCAGATACATATTCAGTCAGTGGGACCTGAATATGAGGCAGCGGTGATGGATGGAAACCTTGAAGGACTTCAAGTTCAAGGTGTCTACCATCTGGGCAAGGCTAACCTTGTGGCTGACGCGTTGAGCCGCAAGAAGATCATAGAGTTTGCGGCTCTGCTGATTGTGGCAGAATGGGGTATGGTGAAGTTCGTGCGAGACTTCGAGGAGAAGCTCACTGTGGAGGAGCCGTTTAAGAGAGTCGTGCATGTTTGTGTGCGGCCACTCATTGATGATAGGATCATCGAGGCCCAGAAGGATGATGGACGATTGTCTGAGCTTCGAGAGAAGGCTAACGATGATGAGAACGCCAAGTGGAGAGTTGGTATGGATGAGGTCTTACGTTATCGTGACCGCCTATGCATCCCATACACTCCTGACTTGAGACGGGAGGTTCTTGAGGCAGCTCATAGTTCGAAGCTTGTGATGCATCCTAGTAGCACGAAGATGTATCGAGACATGAAGAGATCGTACTGGTGGGCAACATGAAGGCCCACATAGCAGATTATATGTTCCGCTGCCTCACATGCCAGTAGGTCAAGGCTGAACATTGCTGACCTCCTACACTACTTCAACTCATGCCCATAGCTGAATGGAAGTGGGATTTCATCTCTATGGATTTCATACCAGGGTTACCGAAGACGAGTAAGGGACATGACTCCATTTGGGTGATTATGGACCGGTTGACAAAATCTGCTCATTTTCTCCCTATCAGAGTTTCGAACTTTTTAGACGAGTTGGCCAGGCTATACATCTAGGAGATTGTACGTCTACATGGAGTTCCCCTAGAGATCGTGTCGGATCAGGACACACAATTCACATCTATCTTCTGAACTCATATTCAGGAGGCAATGGGTGTGAAATTGAAGTTCTGTACCGTGTTCCACCCGTACACTGAAAGGCAGATGGAATGGGTGAATTAGGTCTTGGAGGATACGTTGCGAGTCTGTGCATTGGATTTTAAGGACAGTTGGGATGATTATCTCCCTTACGCAGAGTTTGCTTACAACAACAGTTTTCAGGATAGCATTGGCAATGCTCCATATGAGGCCTTATATGGGAGTCCCTGTTGAGCACCACATTGTTGGGCAGAGGTTGGCGAGAAGAGTCTGATTGGCCTAGAGTTAGTTCAAGCGACCTCAGAGAAGATCGACATTGTCAGGTGTCAACTTTTGGCAGCACAAAGCAGACAAAAGAGCTACGCCAATACTAGGCGGTGGTAGTTAGAATTCAAGGTTGGGGATCATGTGTTTCTGAAGGTTTCTCCCATGAAGGGAGTCCTTCAGTTCGACAAGAAGGGGAAGCTCACACCAAGATTCATTGGCCCATTCCAGATACTGGATCGAGTGGGGGTGGTAGCATACCGCCTTGCTTTACCCACACCACTCGTAAGCGTGTACAACGTATTTCATGTATCTATGCTAAAGAAATACATTCCTAATCCTTCCCACATTATCAGATGGGAGCAGGTACAGTTGAGCGAGGATGCGATATATGTACTGCGTCCAACGCGCATCCTAGATAGGAAGGAGCAGGTGTTACGCGGTAAAGTGATTCCACTCGTAAAGGTACTATGGACACATCACATGGAGGAGGAGGATACTTGGAAGATGGAAACGAGGTAAAAAAGAACTACTCACAAATTCTCAAGGAGTATGAAAAGGTACTAATTTTAAGGATGGAATTTTTCTTTAAGGAGGGTAGATTGTAACGTCTCAGAAAAATCTTTACAGAGACCCGAGTACCACCTCAGGCAGAAAACACTAAGGACCAAATTCTTTACAAATTAAATGAGAATTTACTAGTGCTAAACTAGATTACCTATGAAATTAGCACTAATTACTTTAAATATGATCTGCAAGACCCAAAACTTATAGAATCATTAACGCTACATTACCTTAAAACCTAGGATCAATCTCTAAACCTAGTTGCTCTCAGGAGCATCTTAAAACTTCGTATCGGACCAAGACCGCGCGCTAAAAGTCTAATAACTACGAAACTAAATGATTAATATCGCCTTACTGGACTTGATAGCCACCTCGGAAAGCAAGTCTTAATAGTACCAAGAAATGCATAACTTGAGCCCAGAGCAAACTGTGTGAGAAATGTGAATATTTTAAGGAAATGAACTACAACTTAAGTGAGTTGAGTTGGTTCATTTGCAGGCCAAATCTAAGGATTCAGACTATCAGAATCTAACCTAGTTACACCCTCAGATCAGGAGAAATTGTCAACACATGTCAGTACACTTGTGGCCCTGATCGAGTATTGGTGACCATCGAACTGAAACTGGTCCGCCACGGGATATCTGTAAATTCGATCGGACTGAAAACTTAGCATGACCTAGATCCAATATCAAGGAGCTTATGTCCAACCATGTTCAACAATGGGGCCTTCAGAAGTGCTCCGTTAGATCGGAACAGACCTTATTTGGCTATAACCTAAGTATACCTTGGCCCCGGGGCCATTTCCATCAGTCCTGGGCATATATAAAGGCCTAAACCCACCCCATTTCTATTCCATACGAAATCTTTAAAACCCTAGGAGAGAGAAGAGAAGAAAGAGAAGGAAAGAGAGGAAAAGTGTGAGAGAGAGTTGGAGTTTATTCCTAGGATTCTTCCTTGCTGCTCCACGTGCTAAATGAGTCCATCTGTATCGCTATATGAGCGATTCCAATTCCATACTTGGATAAGAAATCCTAACCCTAACTTATTTTAGGGTTTCAAATCGAGTATAAGATGAAATAGCTAATCTATTTCATGTTATAGGTTGCAGTTATGTCATAGACGATGTGTTAAAGAATGAACTGAGTTTGTTATGAGTCTACCGGCATAAGGTGTGGACTATAAATGTTTAGGTTATGGTTTTTAAGACTTTCAATGTCAGTAATGGTTTATGACTGACTTACTTGCTGTCACATATGTTTAGATATGAATTTTTCCATATATTACATATAGAGATAAACTATGTTGATTATAATGCATTCCATGTGTTTATTGAAATGCCTGAATGAATATAGAATTATGATTTTTGCTCGCCATGTTTATCGATTGAAAGTACATGATTGTTGTACATATGGTGAACACTTTTGAGAAGGGATTTGCTATAATACTTGTTATAATTACCTTATGACCTGTATATAATATGTGTAGCCTAAGTGTTTGATAAAATGCCTGAATGTGAAAATGCTTATATAAATGCATGAAAGGAGGCCATTAAGATAGGATTCTCAATAACCTTATCTATGGCTACGGCTTCCTTTATAAAACCTACTGTACTACTATGTGCTGTATGGATGAATGCCTATGTATGTTAACATATTTTTTATGTGTTCGTTAAGATGATTATATGGAACTTATGCTTATTGTTGAAGTGTGTTTGAGGCTACAATGTAGTCCAGGAAGTCAGTAATGATATGTGATCAATGGTTGAACTGTTTAACCACGATAGACCCACCCGATGAATCTGAGTCGTACGCTGCTTGTCGACAGTGGTTGGGCCACATGGAGTTGCTTACGTGCTCTATGTCGATCGGCTCGACGTATGCTCGTACTAGTCGAGTTTGTCAACTAACCCGGTTGACCTAATGTATGTTCACTATGTATGGACGCTACTGCTTGAATCTAAGGTACCAAACTCACCAGTGAAACCCGTTCAACTTTAGTACCTTGATCCGCTAAGAATCATGAGCCGGACATGGTGGTATGGGACACCGTGGTCGAGCTGTCAGCCTACGCTCCGATGGCAGGCCTCCCCGTAGTGACTAGTGAGCAACCCAGACTTGTGACTTGAATACGGTGGTATGAGACACTGTATTCAAGCTGTCGGCCTACACCGATTAGGTGACGAGCCCTTTGTAGTGCCCTCGAGCATACTTTGAGGCTGCGTTGAGGTGATAAGCCTTTTTGTAGCAACTAGAGTGTAAACTAGGCTTACCCCTGATCAGGTGATGAGCCCTTGGTAGTGACCTAGAACCGCAGCATCGTATGAGATTTGCTAGGACTGACAACCCGGACTGGATCATTATTTGGGAATTGATATAAGGGAGGTACATTAGCTTCCCAATCTTGTTGTATGAATAAACCTAAGTAAGAAGCTGGCTAATCATGTGCATGCACCGCACCGCACCGCACTGCATGTGCTTTGGCGAGGAAGTGCACTTTCGGGAGGATGCCATGTGCACCATGAGATGAAGACGCTGAGGGAGTGTAGGCGAGGGCATGCATCATTATCGCATATCATTTTTACATTAACAAGAGTATTTAGGATATCATTGTTGCACTGCTTTATCATTACCGCTTGACTGAATTGATAACATGTTAACCTTTACTTTATTATTCCACTGAGTTGATCACTCACTCCCACGTTCTAGGATGGTGTTTTAAACATCAACCAGACCCTGTCTTAGCTGTAGGTGATGGTGATGCCTATGAGGCAGAGCCCGAATTCGAGGACGACGAGGAGGCGTTCTCCTATATGCAGTTGTCAGGCGGGTTTATGTAGACCGTTCTGATCGATGGGGCTACAGGGTTTAGATACTGTAGTTGGACGACCACATTTTGACCCTTTTGTATTTTGAACGACTCATGTAATTATATAACCTAGAACATGATTATACTCTAGAGACATACCACCTCCTACATGCTTTATACATATTTATTATTGTCTTCTGCTGGAGTAATTTAAATTTGTCTCCGGAGTATGATATGCTGCTTTAGTCTAATCTCACTCATGTTTACAGTACTAATACTGGCAACATTTAACTGATCATTATCTATGTTGCATAAGTGATGCGTTGGAACTCGAGAATTAGGCTTTTGCTCGACCCCCAATTTTCAGGGCGTTATGGGTAGTTCATCTCATGGACCTTGAGCTGACGAGACACGAAAGCCACTGGTCTCCCATGCTGTATTAGGACAGCACCCAAACCAATATGCGAGGCATCGATAAATATAATAAATTCAACACTCCCAGAGGAAAGAGTGAGGACAGGAGAGAAAGTGAGGCGATCCTTCAACTCCATAAATGTTTGCTCGTAGGCATCACTCCAAACAAACTTTATGCCCTTCCGAGTGAACCTGGTCAATGGGGCTGCAATAGGAGAGAAGCCCTCAATGAAACGCTGGAATTAGCCTGCCAAAATAAGGAAACTGTTGATCTCAGACACGTTTGTGGGCTAGACCCACTAACACATTGCCTCAACTTTCAAGGGGTCCACTGCGATTCCCTCCCTCGTCACCACATGACCGAGGAACTTCATCTCCTCCTACCAAAACTTACACTTCTCCAGCTTCTCATACAGTTGATGTGCACGGAGGGTCTGCAAGATAATCTCCAGGTGCTGTTCGTTCTCCTCACGGGTCCTCGAATATATTAGAATGTCATCGATGAAGACTACAAGAAACTGATTAAGATATGAGCGAAAGACCTCGTTCATCAATTGCATGAAGACCGCAGGTGCATTGGTCAATCCAAAGGACATGACCATAGCGTGTCCTGAAAGCTGTCTTCGAAATGTCCTCCTTTCGGACTCGAATCTGATGATAACCGGAACGTTGGTCGATCTTCGAAAAGACTGTGCACCCTGTAAATGATCAAACAAATCATCAATCCTAGGGAACAGATACTTGTTCTTAATCATGACTTTGTTGAGCTCGCGATAATCCATGTAGAGCCTCAATGAGCCATCCTTCTTCTTCAAAAAGAGTATCGGCGCTCTCTGAGGTGAACTGCTCGGACGGATAAAGCCTAACTCACGTAACTCATCCAACTGCTTCTACAGTTTCTGTAACTGCAATGGTGACATACGATACAGGGCCTTCTAAATAGGCGGGTACCGAGCACGAGATCAATCTGAAACTTGGTGGTCGGCGAGGCGGTAATCCTGAAATGTCCTGAAACAGATCGTGAAAATCCTAAACCACGGGCAACTGGTCGATGCTCACCACTATGGACTCCTCTATGGAACACGACATCAAACAAGACAACAGCTCTCCTCTAGGCTCCACAATGAACTAAAACTGTGACACACCAAGTATACAAAACGTGATTGTACTTACAGAGTAGTCCAATATGCCATAGTACTCGGCAAGCCAATCCATACCTAGGATGACATCGAACTTGGATATCGGCAAAGCAAAAAAATCGACAAGCAAAAATGTATCCCAACTAGAATGGGGTAAGACGAGCAAAATTGGCCCAACACTGCAGTCTTTTCCAAGGGAGTCGATACCAACAGGCCCTCATGAACAGACCCCAATAGCAAGCTAGTCGATTGGTAAAAACTCTCAGCCACAAAAGAATGTGATGCACCAGAATTAAACAACACACGTGCAGTGCATGTAGAGACTAAAAGTATACCCTCAAAGACTCCTCTGAATGACTGTGGGTCCTACTCAGCCACATAGAACCTAGCTAGAGCCGGATGGGGAGGTTCCTATCCCCTCTGAGCGTGCTACTGCTGTTGGGGTTTCTGAGGTGGTCAAAACTGTTGCCTCTGCTGCTACGGCCTCGCGGCTGATGCTGATGCTGCTGCTGAGGTGGCCTTGGTGGTGAGGGCTGTTGTCGCTACTGCTGTGGGGATCTCTATTACGGTTATGGTGGAGGCTATTGTGGACCTCTCTACTGCTACTTCTGGGGGTGGGGACACTCCCACACATGGTGCCCCGTCGCACCGCACCCAAAACAGGTGTCGGTGAACTACTTCAAAGGTGGTGCTGGAGATGCTGCTGACACTCGGAAGGTTGGGGGACCTGTGTGCCTCTGCTGAGGTTGACACTGCTGGGAGTCACCTGAGGGAACCCGCCTCTTCCAATCTCTCCTCTGACCGCGATAAGACTGAGAACCGACCCACTCAGCCTAAAAAATCTGGCCATTCCGTACCACCCCCTTAAAAGTCGGGAGCTTATGCCCAATAACACTGCCTCGAAGACCATAACACAAGTCATCCTCAAAGCGACGGGCTCTCCGCTCCTCATCATCTACCAGATATGGTGAAAATCTGGACAATGATACAAACAAGCTGCATACTTAGCCACTACCATATCACCCTGCACCAAGCCTCGAACTTCAATGCTCCCTGTCGTCGAATGTGATCAAGAAAGTACTGTCAGCCAAACCGATCCACAAAATCCTCTAAAGTCCACTCAAAATCAGCACCTGCTACTCAGGAGACTGATGTCCACCAGTGCTCAGCCTCACCATGGAGAAGAAATACTGCTTATCGGACTCACTGCTGGGTCGTACATCCCATTATATTAAATATCTTCTCCACATTAAAGTGCCATCTCTCTGCTGCTATCGGGTCTGGCTCGCCCTAGAAATGTGGAGGATCGAGTCGTCAAAATTCTCGAAGAATGGCGCTTGTGCGCTCCTGCTCTACCTGGTCTAAAGAAAAGATAGGGCGCCTACCCTACCCCTGAAGGACGACCATCATAGCCTGCAACATCTGCTATAACTGGGAGGCACTCACAAATACAGTTGGATCCGTACCACTCTAGTGGAGGAGCAACATCCTTAGGATGGGCCGTAGGAACCTATGGTGGTGGAGTGGGGATCGTAGGTGGTAGGGCGGGAGCCGCAAGTGGTGGAGTGGGAGTCTCAGGTGGTGGAGCGGGAGTCAATTAAGTGGGCATCTTGTCCTATAGGAAAGAGAAAAAGTGCCTATTAACTTTGAAAACTCTCGAAGGCACGCATGTCAGAGGCCTATAACGAAAGATCGCTAAGCTATCCGAACTTCAGGACTTAGCCATTCTAAATTCATAGTAGACATGTAATATTGTTCTCAGTTATTCCCAAGTTATGCTCTGATATCAACTTTTGTCACGTCCCAAACTTAGAAACCGGGCTCACAAAATTTTTAATCACCGAATCCGGTGCCGACAGCCTTCGTAATACCCCATTCTCATCTCCTAGTGTTCATTCGTCAAGTTCTAATCCTGAGGATTTTCAACATCAGTTTAATTCGTAATAAGCATAACTAAAGACATAACCCACAAACAATAACTAAAAACTTCATCACATTTTCACTATGATAAAAAACTATATAAGTACAATAAGCATAAAGAGAAATACAATGATGATGAACAAAGAGCTCTAAGATAATCTGTAAAGCACTCCTGTCTCAGCGCTGCTGCGCTCCAACATCACCTGCACGTAACATCATGCATAAGCTTATGGAAAGCTTAGAGGGTGGTGAAAGTGTGTGCGAAAGATAGTAATACAATTGTGCAGTATAAGAGTAATGCAGAACATGCTGATGATTCATGAATACCATTAGTCGTACCGAGGCTATGCGATTCAAGGCATGAATGATGTCGGCCATACCAAGGCCATGCGATGCGAGATGTAACTCGAGCTCATGAATCCTCATCTAAGTCCACATATCAATACAGCTTAACTCTAGAATATCACCAGGGTCTAGTACACTCCAAGCCAAATTGTCGCCCCATCGCGCGCAACAAGGTGAGTGAAAAAGACCTCACTATCCGCCTGCCAATATCAGACTCAGCTCATCGATAGCGGATCCATTCCTCGAGCTGGTCAAACTCAGCTTAGCTTTGACCCTCCTCTCCGGCGGGTAAGGCCGCACCCCCTTCCAACTGACTACGATATAGTGGAAAGCTCGACCTTCTGGTAATCGGCACTCGGCGCTCATGCACCCACTCAGTCCAGACATTGGAGCAACCTCTTGGTACCATAAGGGTTTATGAACTTTCACCCATGAATATCTATAGCACCCCATGTAGGATAAGATTTTTAGTATCCAATCTTGTCAACCACGATACGCCTGTGGAGGCTATGGCCCCGTGGTCGCTAGGGCATATAGTAACCATATCACATAATGTGAATGTATGAATCACATTATCCAGTCATGCAGCAATCCTACGCGTATCGTGCACTCATGTAAGACAACACTACCTATTCGGAAGCCCCTAAATAATCTGCCCGAAGGCAATGCTATGATCAGTCATTCCTCATATCAAGCATACATATGATACGTATGATCATGAATCATGGAATTATACTAAACATATTATATGGTGATGGATGTTGTTCATAACGAAGATGGGCCTAGACGGTCTACAAGTATGGGCTTAATAATGGGCCCTAGGGAGAATTATAATGCAGACATTTAACCAACATAATTCTTTCAATGTGGACGTCAAACCAACATTGCTCCCAAGGTACAACCGTCATAAATATCATTACACAAACCATGGTAGAGTCACACATTGTAATGGACTTGTATATATCTAATTGGGCCTCGACTTATGGGCCTTTGATATAACAAATGGGTCATATAACATGGGCCTTATGTATATCAGGTGGGCCTCAATGGATGGGCCATAACTACATTAAGATAAGCCTAATCATATGGGCTTCATATATAGTAAGGTGGGCCTCAACAACGGGCCTATATATCACATCAGCCTAACCAACTGGGCCCCAAGTACATCACATCGAGCCTATTCAAATGGGCTGAATCAATGGACCGATTTAAATGGCTGAGTCAAATGGGCCAAATATATATTAAATCGGGCTCACCTTTATGCATTTGAGAAACTACATATTCATAAGTTATCAAGGAGATAGATGAAATGAAAACAATTATCAACTTAATTGAAAACTATCGTGGCCCTTGGGAGTTTGAACGGTAGATGACACGGTCCACTATTTAAATGGTGGGGTCCACTTGAACTTTAAATCTGACTCACCCTTTTTGCTCCTATCATAAAATGATATCTCAATATGGTTGGATGGTTTGGATACAACGAATGCATCATGGTGGGCCCCACCGTTCAAACAGTGAACGGTGTAAATAAAGCACATACATCATTGGGGCCCACACCACATGGATGAAACACATACATCTGGAGTAGGTCCCAGCGCCAGAAGAGCTTGGACTGTACACGTAAATCCCATGGACCTGCAGAACTCTGGATGATTAAGAGAGAGAGAGAGCAGCTACGTGGCTGCCTGTATGAGCAGCATAGCAGCTTCTTTCTTTTTCTTTTCTTTTCTCTTCTTTTTTACTGAAACAAAACAGAGGTGGGTCCCATGTAGGGTCTACCACAATAGTATATATATAATATATATTATATTATATAATATAATATATCATATATATATATATATAATATAACATAATATATAATATATCGAATGTAATATATATTATATTATATAAACCTAACGTCTAGGCCTTGGACGGCCTGGACAGTGACATTCATCGTGGTGTTACCCCACATATGGGGTGGGTCCCACCGTCCTTGGACAGCGGACATCACATACGTGATGGTGTGGCCCACCAAAATGGATGGATGGTGTGGATGGGTCCCATGGGCCCCACCAACAGTCAACACTCCACGTCAATACACATACACCATGTTAGCCACCTCCACAGGGATCGATACCAAGACCTCAAGTGTTGTAATGAGGTATCTTCACTCAGCCTGTCACTTGAGCTATGGATCTGTGTGTGTCAGGGAGGGCCCCACATGGATGTGGGTCCCATCGTCCTGGGGTGGTGGACGGTCTGGATAAAGCACATACACCATATGTGGCCCATCTAGAAGGGTGGATAGCATGGATGGGGTCCATGGGGTCCCATGGAACCCACCGTCAGCACACACCCACCTTCAATACACCTCCATTATTATCACACCCATTATTAGTCTATGCTTCACTGCTAGCAACCCCACTATTAGTCCATACTTCACTGTTAGCACCCCCCACTGTTAGTTACGTCCAGCACCCTTGGACGGATGGTGTGGATGTACACCTCATCAAGTGGGGTTCCACATGGCCCACCTATTTTGAAACAACTTGATATTTGTGTTTGCTCATCATTTAGGCCCACTGAATGGCCTGGATAAAATAGATGGACGACTTCGATTAAAAGGTTATGATCAAGGCAGGCTGCACCATTTTGGATGGCATGGGTAAAATACACACATCATAGTGGTCCATTATCATGAAAAGAGAGAGAGAGAGAGAGAGAGAGAGAGAGAGAGAGAGAGAGAGAGAGAGAGAGAGAGACATTGGCAAAGATGGAGGGGCCCCGCCACTATGGGATCCTCTTTGATACAAAGCCTATATTAAGGTGGGTCTCACCATAAGTGGGCCCTTAAATCACAAAATAATAAATAAGTGGAGATCCAAGATCACCCACCGTTCCTTCTTGCTCCCTAGGATTTCTTTTCTCCTTAGCTTTGATCCTAACAAAGGAGATGGAGTTTGGATGGTTGAGATGGAAGATGAGAGGTAGGAAGTGGGTAATACACAAAGCCCTCTTGGAGGAGAAAGAGCTTGGACGTGTGGTGTTTTCTTGCTTGGGAAAGAGAGTTTAAGAAATGAAAATGAGAGAGAGAGAGAGAGGGTTGTAAAGAGAAGAAGTGAGAGATGAGTGATGGATGTGGTGGGTGATGGATGTGTAAGAAGCTGTTTGACTTTTGTGGTACATGGTGTAAGAAAAGCGTGGGTGTGTAAGAACCTTTTTGACTTTGAGGGGTAATTTGTGTAAGAAAGGTATGGACTTGTAAGAAACTTTTTGACTTTAAGGGTTGCTTGGGGATGGGTGTGAGGTGATGTGTACTTGACCCTTAATGGGATTGATTGATGGATTGAGGTGACATGTCGTAGAGATTCTCTTGAGTTTTACAACACACGGCATTTTTCTCGAACTGAACGCAGGCCCACATCTCCTGGCCAAGGTATCACTTCGGCGCTCAAGTCACGGCATCCGAACCGTGGCGACGGCGCGGTCGCTAAGGTATTAGTCTTGGGTTAAGCTGACTCTGGTTGACGACATGCATCTTAAGGTCACGCGCAAACATCGAACAAAGGTCAAGGGTTGCCAGAATTTTACCGAAAAGACCACAGAAGTCTATAAAACGATACGGTCTAGGATACGTGTCTTACAGTTGGGATGACTGTCTTCCTTATGCAGAGTTCACTTATAATAATAACTTTTAGGCGAGTATTGGTATGGCTCCCTATGAGGCCTTGTATGGGCGTCCCTGTCGAGCACTGCATTACTAGGCAGAGGTTGGCGAGTAAAGCTTGATTGGCCTAGAGTTAGTTCAGGAGACCTCAGAGAAGATAAAAAATTATTAGGCGTTGACTTCTGACGGTACAGAGCAGACAGAAGAGCTACACCGATATGAGGTGGCGAAAGTTAGAGTTTGAGGTTGGGGACCATGTATTCTTAAAAGTTTTTCCAATGAAGGGAGTTCTTCTATTTGGCAAGAAATGAAATCTCATGCCGAGATTTATTGGCCCATTCCAGATATTGGATCGAGTGGGTGTGGTGGCATACCACCTTACTTTGCCCACACCACTTGCTAGCGTGCATAACATATTTCATGTGTCGATGCTGAAAAAATACGTTACTGACCCTTCCCACATTATCAGATGGGAGCAGGTGATAATTTGGGAAGGTACAGTTGAGTGAAGATGCTACTTATATACTGCGGCAAATGCATTCTAGACCGGAAGGAGCAGGTGTTGCGTAGTAAGGTTATTCCACTTGTGATAGTACTATGGACGCATCATACTGAGGGGGAGGCTACTTGGGAAACGAAAGCTGAGGTCTGAAAGAACTACCCTCAGATTCTCAAGGAGTACGAAAAGATACTAATTTTGAGGATAAAATTTTTCTTTAAGGGGGGTAAATTATAACGTCTCGAAAAAATCCGTACAAAGACTCGAGTACCACCTCAGGAAGAAATCACTAAGGACTAGATCCTTTAGAAATTGGACAAGAATTAACTAAGTGCTAAAGTAGATGATCTATGAAATTAGCTCTAACTTCTTTAAATACAAACTGCAAGACCCAAAACTAGTAAAATAGTTAATGCTACGTTACCTAGAAACCTAGGATCCATCTCAAAACCCAATTGCTCTCAAGAGCATCACGAATCTCTTTATCGGACCTAGACCACTCGTCTAAAGTCTGATTACCATGATACTATACGGTTATGACCTCCTTGTTGGTCTTGACCACCATCTCAGAAATCAAGTCCTAATAGTACCCAGAAATGCACAACTTGAGCCCGGAGCAAAGTGTGTGCGAAATGCAAATATCTTTAGAAAATGAACAAAAAATTAAGCGAGTTGAGTTGTTTGCTTACAGGACAATTTTAAGGTTTCAGACCATTAGATTTTGACCCGATTACACCCTCGGATCAGGAAAAAATTCCAACACATGTCAGTGCACTTGTGACCCTGATCTAGTGCCGGTGACCGTTGAACTAAAACTGATCCTCCACGGTTGATCCACGAACCCGATCGGACCGAAAACTTATCCTGGTATAGATCCATCATCAGGGGACTTACTCTTGACTGTATACAGAAAAGGGGCCTCCAGATGTGCTCTGTTGGATCGAAACAGTCACTCTTTGGCTATAACCTAAGTATACCGTGGCCCTAGAGCCATTTTCATCAACTTTGGGCCTATATAAGATCCTTTACCCACCCCTCTCTCATTTCATACGAATTTCAAACCCTATGAGAGAGAAGAGAGAGAAAGGAGAAGGAGAAAGTGAGAGAGAGAGAATGAGGGTTTGTTCCTGGGATTCGATCCCACCACTCCACGTGCTTAACCACCGCATCTTTGTCACTATACCAGCGATTCCGATTCTATTTTTCGGTAAGAAATCCTAACCCTAATTTTTTTAGGGATTCAAATAGAGTAAATGATGAAATAGTTAACCTATTTCATACTATAGGTTGTCGTTGTGCCGTAGACGAAGAGTTATTATTCAAACTGAGATCGTTACGAGTTTACCGGTGAAAGGTACGGAATATAAATGTTTATGTTATGGTTTTCAAGGCTTTCAGTGTCAGTAATGATTTATGACTGACCTGATTGTTGTCACATGTGCTTAGATATGACATTTTGTCATATATTACATATATGGATGAAACATGTTGAATATAATGCATTATATGTGTTTATTTAAATGTTTGTAGGAATATGGGATTATGATTTGTGCTCAATATGATTGATGTTTGAGAATACATGTTTGTTGTACGTGTGACAACTCCTGTGTGGAAGGATTTTCTATAATACCTGTTATAACTGATTTATTACAAGTATGTAATATGTGTAGTCTAAGTGTTTGATAAAATGCCTGAATGAGAAAATTCCTATTTAAACGTATGTAATGAGGGTGTTGAGATAGGATTCTCAGCTCCCTTATCTATGGTTATAGTTTCCTTTATATAACCTATCTTACAACCATGTTATTTATGGATGAAATGCTTATGTATGGTAACATGTGTGGTATGTGTTTTTCTGAAATACTTAGATAAGATTTATGCTTATATTTAGTTTTCATGTGTTGTTTTTGGCAATTACATGTGAATGTTATTGGTTAGAGTGTGTTTGAAGCTATGATGAAGTCCAGGCAATCGGTAATGGTTCACTATCAATGGCTGAACTATTTTGGCCATGATGGATAAGTTCGAGGAATCCGAGTCGTACGATGATTATCGACAGTGGTTAGGCCACGCGGAGTGCTTACGTACTCCATGTAGATCAATTCGACGTATGCTTGTACCAGTCAAGCTTGTCAAGTAACTCGATTGGCCTAATGTATGTTCACCATGTATGGATGCTACTGCTTGAATCTAAGGTACCAACTTACTAGTGAAAATTCTATTTAACCTTGGTACCTCGATCCGCTAAGACTCATGGGCCGGACATGGTGGTGTATGGGACACCGTGGTCAAGCTGTCGGCCTACACTGGGGTGACGAGCCTCCCCGTAGTGACCAGTGAGCAACCCAAACTCATGAGCTAAATATGGTGATGTATGGGAAGCTGTATTTAAGTTGTCGGCCTATGATCAGGTGACGAGCCCGTAGTAACCGCGAGTATATATACACTAGGATTACGCTAAGGTGACGAGCCTTTCCGTAGTGACCTCGTGTATAAACCAGGTCTGTGTTAAGGTGACGAGCCACTCTATAGCAACCTAAAACTGTCCCTCATATGTGATTAACTAAGATTGACAACCCTAGATGGATCAATGTTTGGGTCAATGATATAAAGGGAGGTAGCTTAGCTTCCCAAACCTACTGTGTAAATATGTTTAATTAAGAACTTGGCTAATCACACACATACACCGCATTGCATATGCCTTTGGCGTTGGAGTTGAGTACAGAGGAATGGGTGCATGCTGTGATCATGAGATGATGTCGTAGAGGGAGTGTAGGCGAGGGCATGCATCATTATAACATATCATCCTTGCATTAACCAGAGTACCTAGGAATGCTTGCTCTATTGCTTTATCATTACTGCTTGACTGAATTGATAACATGTTAACATTTGCCTTATAGCTCCACTGAGTTGATCACTCACTCCCACATTCTAAGACGGTGTTTTAAAATACCAACCAGACTCTGTTGTAGTTGCAGATGATGGCAAAGCTGACGAAGCAGAGCCTGACTATTATGATGAGGAGGAGGATTTCTCCTATATGCAACTATCCGTCGAGTCAATGTACACCATATTCTGATCGACGGGGTTTTGGGGATGCTGACTAGATGCCGTTATGCTTGTTATTTTACATTTTTGGAACATCTATGTATATTCATTTTGTCCATTTTGAGAGTATACATGTATATATTTAACCTGGTAACACGTTCACACTCTGGAGACTTACAATGGTTTATATATTTTATATATCTATCACAGTCTTCCGCTTGCATAATTTAACTATCTCTGGAGTATGATATGTTGTTTTGGTATAATCCCACTCATGTTTAAGGCACTAACACAGATGATATTTAATCATCATTATCTATGTTACATAAGTGATGTATCGGAACTCGAGAATTGGGCTCCTGCTCAACCCCCAATTTTCAGGGCGCTACACCTCATGATACTAATGTTCAATTAGCCAGTTATTCGGATGGTGATTAGGTTGGTAATATTGATGATCGCAAGTCTACCAGTGGTGGATATTTCTATGTCGGGAACTGTCTGGTTTCATAGCATAGTAAGAAACAGAGTTCCGTATCACTTTCTGCAGCTGAGGATGAGTATATTGCAGCCGATAATGCATGCACTCAGCTTGTGTGGATGAAAAGGATGTTAAGTGATTACAGATTTATGCAAGATTCTATGGTGTCGTATTGTGACAATTCTAGCGTAATTAACATTTCTAAAAATCCAATTCAGCATTCACGAATTAAGCATATTGACATTAAATATCATTATATTCGTGAATTAGTAGAAGATAAAATTATCTCTTTGGATTATATTCAGATTGAAAATTAACTTGCAGACATCCTTATAAAACCACTTGACAAAAATAGGTTTGCTAAATTAAAATTGGATATGGGTGTGTAATATGAACTAAATTTCTTTTGTTTAATTGTACTATATTGCATGTTATTTAATTTTTTATAAAATTTTAAAATTTTTAAAATGTAAAATTTATGAGGTACACGACCAGTCGAGTACGCGCTTGACTAGTCATGGCACGACCAGTCGAGTATGTACTCAACCAGTCGACCCGCTCAGGTTTGGGGCTTTTTATTGTGCAAAAAGCATTTTTTCTTCATTTGTTTCATCTTCCCCAATCAGCCCTACCATGACCGGTCGAACCCACCTTCGATTCCTTCATGATTAGTGCATCTTTTTTATTTTTCTTATGGATTTAGATTTTTTGCACTTCCATTTCCTTGATTTTGTAGTTTGTTTTAAGGATTGTGGTGATTTATTGGGGTTTCTAGCATAAAATCTAATTTACTTGAAACTTATCTTATCTTTTTTGAATTACTTGTATTTTTTGTATCCTTATTTCTATGGAAGGTAGAAATAAGAAGAAATCCTAGCATGGACCCTCTTCTTCTCACTCAGCTTCAATCACAGTGCGCCATCTTCAGTCACCCGAAGAAGATCCTGAATATGTGCAGGATATACGTCTTCGCAACATGATTGTTGAGCGGACGGTCAACTCTAATAATTTGAAACCGTTCGGCATTATTCCCCTCCTTTAAACTATAGGATGGACTAACATATTAAATTGGGGTGGTCCTACATATCGTTCCATTGCGCAAGCCATGTTTACTTGTATAAGTGACTTTTCTACTGAGAATTTAACTTGTACTATTACAATAAGAGAAGGTCCTATTGATGTAGGCCATCACTTAATATCTGGATTGATGGATCTTCCAGTTAATGATGACAGAATTCCTATTTCTACTTTAGTGGCAAAACAATCTAAATCAGAAAAATGAATTCTCACTAGAGTGTTATTCAACATGAATGCGGAATGGAATTTCAGAAATGTGCTCAGTTCTAAATTTATGTTACCCGGATATAGGATTCTCCATCATATTTTCATTTCTAATGTTTATCCTAGGTCTGGTAACAAAACTGAGCTAACTACTTTCATGGCTCGCATCCTTCACTTTATTGTTACTGGTGCTCCTATATATCTTCCATCTCTTATCTGTTACATTATCATTCAGTTTTATCTCCATCTGCGTCATAGTGATATTCCATTTACCTATCTTATGACTGCCTTAGCCACTCATAGTCTTGTGGCTATGCCTTTTGGAGAAGCTCCCATTAACCATCTTCCCTTCAACAACTCAAACATTAATAAGATGAATCTGAGGTTGGCTACTGGCCAAGTTGATATGGGTGCTGGAGGAGCTGCTAAAGCAACTGAAGAAGAGGATTCTTTGCCTCCTGGTGATGTTAATATGGATGACTTATTTAATGAAATTGACGAGTCAGACTCTGCGGCTGATCTAGACTTTCAGCCTTCTAACTTTGATGAGTGCTTGCGATCCCTTGAGGAGAGGGTAAAGGGTCTATATGTGTCCCAGGAAAATCAATTCAAATACATGCGTAAATATCTTAGGCGCATTAAGAAGGGACTACATCAAATAGATCCTTCTATTCCTGCTCCATCATCTAGAACTAATTAGTTTTTTATATTATTTTGGACTTGTATTAATACTTTATACACTTTATGTGTTGGGATATTTCTTGGTCTTCTTGATATGTGGACATGATTTTATGCCTTAAGTTGATATTATGTTTATCATGATGATGCTCTTTCCTTTCTTATTTCATTTTCTTGTTTTATCTTTATATGTCTTTCCTTTGTCATATTGTGCCAAAAGGGAGGAGAAATTGTGGAGATGATTGTGTGATTGTGGAATATGAAGTATGGAGTATGTTTATTTTTTTTTATAGGTTTTATAAATCACCTCTCCTGGATTAAGGGGGAGTAATGGAAAGAGGGGAAGTCACGAATATTTGAATATTTATTCCTTATATGGTGTATGATTCTTTATTGTGTATAAATGGTGCATAATTCTTTATTGTGTGTATAACTGGTGCATGATTATTTATTTGGTTTTGTCACAAATTTGACAAAAGGGAGAGATTGTAAATGTTATTGTGTAAATCTAGCACCCGTAGAATTGTCAAATTTTGTTGTGCCAAACCATTTAGAATTTGTAGCATGCTTTGAGTTGAATTGATCAGGTTTGTACATTGCAAAGTTGTTTGCATCTTTGTCAGACTTGTTTGCACTTTCAAGATGAAGTGAAGATTGTTGAAGTTCATGATTTCAAGCTCAAATTCAAGAACTCAAGTTCAAGGTTGAAGGTCATATTGTACGCTAAAGACTCAAGAACTCAAGCATAACTCAAGCTTAAGTTCAAGAGATCAAATTCAAGCTTCTCTTATTACAAAGAATCAAGGTTCTAAAGTAAATGATATTTTAATTGTTCCAACTCACAAACAAGGTATGGATAACCATAGATTGACCCTAGGTTGAGTCATATTCATTACATATTTAATGTGGGTCATTTCATAAATTTATAGGTCATTTTCTTGACTAGTCTTAGTCATTGTTCAACTAGTCCAAGTACTGGCTTGACCAGTCTAAGGTTTGTTGTGAATTTTCAGAATTCTCTATTGGACTCTCGACCAGTCGAATGAACAGTACTCAACCGGTCCTGCAGGCTCGACTTAAAGTCCAGTAAGCTTTTCTGGTCCCACTCGACCAATTGAGTAATGACCTTATCTTATCACGCCAAAAATTTTAAAATTTTATTGGTCCTTCAACCAGTCAAACCAACCCTTAGACTAATTGAGTGAACAATATTTTCACCTGTAAATAGAGAATGAATTTTAGTTTTTTCATTCATTGAAAGCTAAATCAAGACACCGCTCTGAGAGATAATTTTATGATTTTATTAAGCTATATTGTGCTCATTTTAGATTCTCTTTAATTGGCTTTTGTAATTTGATTTTGAGATCTTTTTTCCAATCTTACTTTAAGAAAGGATTTGTGTTTTCCCATTTCTTGAGATCAAAATTAAACTAAGCTAGCCCATGTTGATTTAATTAAAAATCATTTAGAACTAGAACCTTTTCATTTGTGAGATTAGACATTAAACATCTTCGTCTACATCGGATTGGTTCTACCGAGCTTCTTCAAAAGGAGAAATTCCAGATAAGTACATTTACATTTTGTATATTTCTTTTTAGTTCTTGAGGTTGTGCTAGAAAAATCACTTTTTTGTTTTGTCTGAGGTGATCTAGAAAATCTAAGAGTGTTGGGTTTTTGTAATTGTGTAAGATCAACTAAAGACAATTGTGAAGGTTTTAAGGTGAACCTTGGAAAACCTATTTCATAATGAATGCTAATATCCCGAAGGAGTAGATATTAGGAGTAGAGTAGTTGTGTGGCTATTTTCTAATATTTAGTGTACACACAAGCAAACCACTATAATTCCTAGAGTTGTGGTATTGATTGAATGTTCTTATGTGTGTGAATGTTGTAATTTACTTTAAGCATTTGTGGTGAATAGTATAATTTATTTTATGCACTTGTGGAAATGTTGTAACAACTTAGTTTACTTCCTTTGCTATTTCCTTTGCCTCTTTATTAGTTTAGGTTTTTGATACTTACAAATGTTCTAGTTAGGTTGTCCTGCCATAAGCCTTTGATTTTTAGTGTTAGGTTGTCCTTAGAACTAAGTTTGTATCAACCTCTCAAGACTAGTACATTTGAGGTTGTTATTTACTTATGCTTCTTTCCTTTTTTATTATGTTATCTATCCTTCAATTTTGCATTTAATTTTTATTTGGCATAGTCCTATTTAACCCCCCCCCCCCCCCCCCCCCCCCCCCCCCCTCTAGGACATTTAGCTCGGCCTTTTCACTTTCAACATTGTCGTGACTATAGACGCACCTAAATTTGCAACACCATGAACTTGTTCTATTCAAGCTACTTCTGCAGTTGCCCCAAGAGAAGGTATGTACTTTCTTTTCTTCTTCTCACTTTCTTTACATCATTTTATATATATATATATATATATATATATATATATATATATATATATATATATATATATATATATATCTGTGTGTGTGTGTGTGTGTCTTCTTTTTTAAAAAAAAAACTATAATTCTTCTTTTGTTTCTAGCTTCAGTCGTACCAACTCCAAGCGGATCTGAAGGATCTAATTCAGTAGCTATATTTTTTATATATATATTTTTGTTGGAGAAGGTGTCACCTCTCATGCTGGTATTCTTTAAGAACGCAATCTCTGTCACCATAAGTGATTTTAAAGATCCACCTTAGTGGCCCTTTCTAGACAGTGCCTTAGCCGTTCTTGACCACTCAGCTCATCTAGCGCACGCCAATGTCCAATCTCTTCATGATTCCATATCACAGTTTTATGACTCCACCAAAAATTTGGAGGCAACACAAGGTGTAGTCATTGCTCCAGAAATTCTAAACCATCAAAAAGAGCTAGCGCTAATCAAGGAGAAACTTTCTCGTTCAGACAACATTCTCTTTAATTGTGGTGTTGTTAGTCAATCTCTTGATGAGAGGTTGAAAACTTCTGATAGAAATAAGGCAATCATTGATGATCAAATCACCCTTCTTAAGAGAGAGATTATGCGACTTAAGGGTCAAAAAGAAGCAGAAGAGTTGAATATTCGTCAAATCAGTGAGGAGCTTTAAACGAATACCTAAGTTGCTGACATCGAGAAGGCTGAACAAACAAAGAATAGGAAAGATGTTGCCGTTTTTAGAATCAGAATTGGCCGGCATTCCAGATCAGGCTAAGATTATTCTTGAGGCTGAACACACAGTTTCTACGACACAAATTTAACTAAAAGAGGAATTGCAGCATTATGTAGCAGTATTAAACATATCCGAGGATTTGTAAGAATTGCATCTTTCATATAGGCTTCTTCATTTTTTATTTTATTTTTATTTCTTTTTGTGTTGTGATGTATAAACAGATCGTGGTGTTTTATTTAAAGTAATTATATTCTTGATACTGAAATCATTGATTTTAAAATACATGTTGATGCAATACTTTCATATTTATGCTTCATTATATCTACCATTTATATTCATGTATTGTAAAGCGATCCTATGTGATGTTCATTTCAATGGGCATAACTATTTTGTTTTAAAATTAATAGAGTCAGTTTTGCACACAGTTTAAGCTCTTGAGTAGTGGAGCAATAACAGTTTTTTAGACTCATAAGTAGTTGGAGTCAGGTCTTACGCGAATGGTCTCTCTAACTCTCCTAAGTTATCTGGACTTATTGCGGTCAGGGAGTTCACAAACCGCGGTCCATCAGAGGGGCCCAATGAAGCTACCGGGGCCGTGAACTCAATGGGATCTACGCACAGGGTTGGCCACAGTAACTCTTTAGAGTTCACGAGGCACAAAGCTACCTTTGGTACCAAATTCAGGGCTGTCAGTCCATCAATGAGGGGGCATTTATTGAGACCTAGTCCTGCAGGAGGGTATTTTCATCCTCATCTACGATGCTGTCGGAGAGCTTATGACGGCATTGGTCTTACGCGTGACTGACCATTGAGGACTTCAAGCCTTTTGAGGCTTTTAGTTGCTGGCTCCGCTTGCTACCCGTATGGGTATGCACATGATGTGATCTATACGGGCTTTTTAGGGCCGCTGGATCCACACTACTATCTCGTATAATATATAGGTCTTATGCATAGTTGGTCGTATAGGGCTTGGCTAGGCTACCTTAGATGATGGACCTCCATTATTGTTATAAGAATCTGTATGCGCTTGGCCGTATACGTCGTTCTACTTCCATAAATGGTGAATTAATAATTGATATATCGTTGTTGCTTGCTATTGCCCATAATATTATGATAATATTTGTCTTTATATTTAGTCAACTTGGCGATAATAACAATTTTGATAGGTGACCCATAATGACAGTGATGGCTACAACTTCAGCAATAGCCGTTGATGTTTACTCTTGATATGCTTGAGAATTTGCCTTTTATTCATCATTTGTGAAGAAAGAATACAAGGTCTTCCTTTAAAGGTTGTTTCACCATTTCATCTGTGATTGCCCCCTTTTGATGTAGAAGCATTATTCTGATAAGCTTCTAGATCAAAACCTTTCCCACTGTTAGGGACGATATTTCTTAATGAAGTGAGTATTGACTGGTATGCTGATGCCTCGTCCAAATTGATCTGTTACTCTGTATGCCCCATTAGAATAGACTTTAGTTATGATGTATGGGCCATCCCATTTAGGGTTGAACTTGCCCCCTATCCTTCGGGTGACCACTATCGGTCTTTTTAGCCTCAGAACCAAATCCCCTTTCTTGAAGGATGGTGCTTAACTTTTTTATCAAAGGGGGTAGAAATCCTGGACGGATATAACTACAATCGCTGCTAAGCTACAGTCTTTTTCATCAAGCAGGTCCAATTTTTTCAATCTTATTTTTGCATTCTCATCATCTATAATTGATTAGTGCACTGCTATTCTAAGTGAGGTGACTTGCATTTCGATTGACACAACGACCTCTACACTATAAACCAATGAGTACGGGGTAGCTTGTGTCACCATCCGATGGGTGGTCCTGTAGGCCCATAAAACTTCTCGCAGCTTTTCAGCCCAACCACACTTATTCCCGGTCACTGTTTTCTTCAATACGTTTGCAATTGTTTATTGAACGCCTCTACCAACCCATTGGCTGGTGGATAATAAGGTGTTAAGAATGAATGGTGAATACTGAACTTGAGACATAGCTTCTCCACGCCCCTATTCTTAAAAGGAGTATCATTGTCTGTGATGATTTTCCTCAGGATGTCATGACGATAGATTATTGCGTGTCGAATGAAATTGACAACATCTTTCTCTTTAACATTTCGCAGCGTAATTGCCTTTGTCCATTTGAAAAAATAATCCATTACTACTAATATATATTGTTTTCCTCTAGATGACGCTGGATTTATGGGGCTAGTGACATCGAGTCCCCACACAGCAAAAGGCTAGGAAGTAGCTGACTGATGAAGGTCTTCAGGGGGTACATGTATAATATCCCCATGATCTGACATTCGTGGCATTGCTTTGCGTAGTCTATGGTGTCTTTAAACATTGTTGGCAAGTAATATCCCATCCGGTATACTCGGTGGAATAAATTTCGCCCAACCTGATGTGCCCCACATTCCCCGAAATGTGCCTCTCATAGCACTTGATCTGCTTCCTCTTCACTCAAGCATCGCAGCAATTTTTCATTATAAGATCTTCTATATAGCACCTCATTACACATAATGAATCTTTTTGATCTCTGTGTAATCTGCAGCTTTATCTCTGGATCTTCTGGCAGGATATCGTACTTGAGATAATCGACAAAAGGCTGACGCCAATCATTTGTTGTCACCTCTAAACACAATATAGGGTGTGCTTCCATGGTTTCATTGATGATTTCTGCTGAAGGTAAAAATCTCCTTTCTTGAATTGTCACTTATAGGGGTCTTCGATCTAGGCAAGACAGCATTGCTGCTAGACTAGCCAAAGCATCTACTTTCGCACTCCCGTACCGTGCTACATGCTTGATTTCAACATACAAGAATTGTTCCAACAAATGTTGTGCCTTTCGACAGTATGGTAGTTCTTGTTTCCTTGTTTCAAATTTGGTCATCAACTGATTTATGATCAGCTTGGAATCCCCATAAATTCGCAGTGTCTTTATTTTCAGCTCGCTAGCTATTTCCATTCCAATGATAAGGGCATTATATTCAGCTTCATTATTTGTGCATGCGGTGACCAACACGAAGGAGTAAGGCAACAAATTTCCTTGGGGGTGATAAATTTCACTACCGCACCGACTCCTGTTGCTTTTTCTGTACCTTCAAAGAACATTTGCCATGAATTTGGCGATTCAGTCATCATGACTTGCTTGTCAGGAAACTCATCAAAAATGGCCTCGCTACCTATCGCAGGATGGGCTACTAGAAAATCTGACACACACCTCCCCTTTTATTGCTTTTGTCGGCTCGTACATAATTGCATATTCTGATAATAATAACATCCACTTCGCTAGTCTTCCTGACAACATCAGCCTTGTCATTAAAAATTGATGGGGTCTACTCTAGATATCAAGGTTATATCATGAGATAGACAATAATGACTTAGCTTCTGGACTGCAAATACCAATGCTAAGCATACTTTTTCATTTGGTGTATAATTGCATTATGCACCTATTAAAGTTTGGCGTAGATAATAGAGTGTTGCTTCCTTCCCACTTTCGTTCACCTGCGCCAACAAGGCTCCCAATGAATTTTCAGATGTTGATATGTACAAGATAAGAGGTCTTCCTTTCACCGGGGCTATTAACATTAGAGTTGTTTTAACACTTCTTTTATTGAATCAAAGGCATTCTGACAGGGCTTATCCCATATGAATTCTATTCCTTTCTTCATCAAATGAGAAAACGGTTGACAACTTCTTACCAGGTTTGAGATAAAGCGGTGAATGTATGCTAGTTTACCTTGCAGCATTTTTAGTTCTTTTAACATTTTCGGGGGTGGCATATCTCGAATAGCATTAACTTTTTCTGGATTGATCTCAATGCCTCTATGTCTTACAACGAAGCACATTTGGCTGGATTCATCTTTAACTGTTTCTTTCTGATTCGGCAAAAGACTCATGATGGTTTGACCTGACTACCAGATCGTCCACATAATACTCTACATGCTTATGCATCATTTCTTAAAATATATTTTACATCGCCCTTTGGTACGTCGTACCCGCATTCTTGAGACCGAACGACATAACTTTATAACAATATATTCCTAAGGAAGTTCTGAAAGTTGTTGCTTCCTCTCCTTCAGGTGTGATCCTTATTTGATTATAACTAGCATAGCAGTCCATGAAGGACATGACAACATATTACGTGGTACTATCAACTAGCAGTTCGTTAACCAGTAATGGAAAATCATCTTTCGGGCATGTTTCATTTAAATCTCTGAAGTCGACACAAACCCTTATCTGCCCATTTTTCTTCTTTACTAGGACTATATTCGATATCCATTTGGGGTACTTAACTTCTTTGATGAATCTGACCTTTGTTAGTTTGTTTATTTCTTCTTTTATCCTAGGGACCAGATCTGGATGGCACCGCCTTTGTGTTTTCTTGATCAGCTTTTTATCTTTAGAGATATTCAACTAATGCATTACCACTGATGGTTCTAGGCTTGACATTTATGCATATGTCCAAGCGAAGCCTCTTTATTCTCTTTTAAAAGACTGATATACTGATTAGCTTCTTCCTCTGAAAAACTAGCACTTATAAATGTGTTCCGCAGTTCTTCCTTTGTTCCCAAATTTATCTCTCTCAAACTATCAATCATTGGCTACCCCCCGTCTTCTATCTGCTTCGGAGCTGTCTTAGGCTTTCTGATCATTTCAGAGTCTGTTTCTTCCATCTGGCTGACTATTACCATGTTTACTAAAGATTCTACCCCTACTCCTCCGAACTTTTCTCGCCTTTTCTAATTAACTCCAATCAGAATCTAAATTCCCTTTCCATAATTTAAGCCAATGGGTTCTTCGTAATCAACAGCCATTTTCTTCATGATTTTTTGACTTGCTGGACTATATCTTTCAAGCTCTTCGGGTCTTAATTTTCCATTCCTCATATCACTGTTGACTGCTTCCTCTATCTTTTCTTCTAAGAGAGTGTAGAATTCAATTAGCTTTTGGTATTTCGTGTTGGGCTTAACATTAAATTTTTTTGGGATGAGAGGAAATAGTTTACTCCTTTCAGCGTATGGGAGGGGCACCATGTAATTAGACTGCAGGATTTCCAACTGATCTAGTGACAATAATATCAACGGTGGATGTCCTGGTTGTCGCAGATTCTTTGACACAAAATAGAACTTCTTTTTTGCCTTTTCTATTACGGGCGATTTTATTTCTTTTCACCTCACTATTTCCATGCAAACATTTTTTAGGACCTTGTTCTCATCATTTCTCTTCTCCTCTATTGGCAAATGCATCATAGTAACTGGCGGCTGCGAAGAAGGCTTCGCCTTCTGTGTACGGTTTCGCATCAGCTAACACTTTATGTTGCACCCTATCTTTGTAGTATTTGAAGCACTGGTGTAAGGTGGAAGGTATGATGCCACACTAGTGCATCCATGGCCACCCTAGAAGGAGATTATATGTTGTCACTGCATTTATAATGTGGCAGACAACATTTGTAGTTAACTCCCCTATTTTTAGTGTTATTGTGATCTTACCAAGCGCACTTTGTCCATCTTGATTAAAGCCATGTATCATCATTCCACTAGGGTGTAAGTTTGAGCATCGATAGCCCAATTCATTCAACATTGTCAATGGTAACAGGTTCACAACAGACCCATTATCGAGCATTATTCGTTTTACCTTGTTATCACAAATGTGGCCCTCTATCATCAATGGTCTATTATGTTCTCCATTACAAACTAGGTCGTCATCAAAGAAGGAAATAACTGGCATACAATCTTCTCGCTTCTCATTTTCTATCTCAGTTAGCAACACTTCTTTTATATCTTCATTGGATAAATCTTTAATTAAGCTCTGCCAAGAGTCTTCTGACAATTTCAGAGCATCATAGACACTCAATCAGGATGGAATGCCTTTCAAATAGCTTATAATATCATAAGTCACTTTCTTTGTCCCTTGCCCTTTTCTTTCTCTCCGTTGTTACTGCTACTGGCGTGATTCTTAACTGTTCCTGTCTTTAATTTTTCACTTTTTGAATTTGATGGGCTGGTCATCTTCTTCCCTAATCGCAGGGTAGTTACTGCAACTTTTTCCCCTATTTTCTAATTATTCTCCCTTTTCCTTCCTTGATAGTCTTCGTGAAAGGTGAGTACCTTTACCGTCGCTTTCGTCTCTTTCATTTTCTTTTCCAATTAGTATCTCCCCTTGTTTATCATCCTTTGTATAATACACTTCAATGTATAAAAATTCTCTATCGGATGCCCTACTATGTGGTGATAATGACAGAAGTCTCTTTCTTTCATTTTGGATGCTTCTTCGGGATGCTTTGACATGGGCAGTTCAATTATTCATGTTTTTAGCAACTAATTCATCATAGGAAGTACGTCCTCCTTTTCAAATGCAAAACCCTCATGAGAATTTAATGATCAAAGTTTTTTATCGTAAAACCTTCCCCTGGGCGATTCAACACTTCTTTCCTTTTTAGCCTTTTACCCCTTACTTCTCTTACATCCTAGCTTCTGTATGCTCTCGCATCCTGGCTTCTCTTTTTGTGCTCAACCACATTCATGATCAACTTCTAGGGTCCTCTTCTAACCAGTTCAGAATTGAACGCCGACATTTTTTGAGTCATCGGTTTAGGGTGTGCACTTTCGAAGCCAAATCGCGAAAGGTCGTGATGTCGGCGCTGGTGAGACCGAATGCCACTCCCGTTTCCATAGAATTTAGGCACATCTTCACTTGCTCTCTCTTTTGGCAATTTCCTACAAGAAGCCCCTAAGGTCTTCCATCTGTCTATAAATTTTTCCACTTACTTTCCCTCTCTCTGTCGTACTGAAGCTAGTTCTGTGATACTAACATCTCGTTCTGATGAGAAAAAATTTGACATGAACGCTTTATTCGTCAAAGAAGACCCGAATAACCGGAGGCAGTACTAGGGTACTATGGAGAAATTCCCCATGATAGTAATAAAATGCATCAGATGTTCTTCTAGTGATCCATCCCCATTTAACTTTTAAAAATTAAGATGCTTGAAATTGTTCAGGAATGGAATATCTTTGACTTCTTTCAGGTATGACATCTGATATCTAAATCTTCCTGTACCCTCATGTTCTTTTTCTTACCCGATTGCTTCTTCAACAACTTGTCGTACCTCTTCTTGTGTCACTTCTCTCATCATGAGGGTAGATCCGTGTGACCCAGTCCTCGATGGCTATGACCCTTCGGGGTGTTGTTCTCGTTCATTTGTGTTAGGTCATTGGGGGTGCCGTCATCCGGGCTATATTATGCCCAAGAGTCCCCAAGACTTCCCATAGGTTTCTACATTCCTCCATTAGTTCTTTCTGTGCCTCTGCCATTTCAGCTATGTGATCCGCTGTAGTTGGGGAAGATCCTTGATTTGTTCCAACCATGTAAACAGCAGCCTCTCCATTCCCTGAAGAGGTGGTAGTCGAGGCCAAATTAGAGTGTATTGACATTATAGGGGTTGCCGAAAGAGGAGACTCGTATGATCTTTGCATATTTCTTTAGTAATCAGTTGATCGGGAGGATGTGGAGATTGGTGACGTGGATCTAAGTGAGCTCATCAATAGAGCTTTGCCCTTTTTCTCTCTTTTCCACTGGGAGTTCTTAGTAGGCAGGGCAGGAAAATCTTATATCGCTAAAAGAATAACAGTTTACCTATGGTAGATAACTGGTGAAGCAAGTTCGGGATGTTTTTTGGATATATTTCACATTATTGGTCCCCTAGCACTTCTCAGTGGTGAACTCGTTCCTGCAGTAGTGATGTTTCGGGTCCTTGTCCTTCCGTGAGAAATAACGATCCAGTCATCTCTTTCTTCCTGTACTACTGGCAAAGTGGTTATGACTGCAATAGTTACATGTGATTCTATACACTTGACTGACACTACTCTTCTTTTGCGACATTCGACTTGTTCATTGGCATATTCGACAACAAACCTTGTCGTAGTGAAGTAGAAGACTGTATTTTTATGAATGATTGCCATTGATTGGTTGTAAAATCCTCTCTCTCTTGAATCTTTATATATTATAAAATGGCACAAGTTAGTACTTAAATGAAGTTATATTCTATTTTGGAGATGAAATGGAGGATGTTCCCACTAAGAGTCACCATTTTGGTGCCTTAAAGATGTCAAACAGTGGTGATTGTCCTCTACACAGTTCTTAAGTTAATATCAAATGAATACAATGTTCCCCAACAGAGTCTCCATTTTGTTTCGAACAAGAAACAAATGCATTCGATTTAGCAATTTTATTCACTTAATAATTAACAAAAGAAGATGAAGAAGATAACCACAACATTTATTCATTTTGAATTCCTTTACATCCTTTCTCTCCTTTGATTCTAAAATAGAATATTCATAGAACCATAATACAAAGAAAATGTAACATAAATCTAGATCACTCCTTTGATCAAATTTGAAGCTTTTTGTTGATCTTTAACTGCTGGAGAAATCATACATATGTCACTTTAACAGGGAGACATCATTGTGCGTTGACAGCACTTCACGCAGGAGCATTGTGTAGTATTAAACAAATGCACTATGCACTAGAGGGCACTGTGCAGTGCAGCTTGTTGTGTGCTAACAGTGTTGTGCATCGCACAATGCACAACACTTGTTCTGCACAATAGGTGCGAACTCTACGCATTCTCTCGAAGGTCTGCTCCTCTCCTTCCTCCCATCTTAAACTTGGTGCTAATGACCCCTTTAGAAGGGTCATAGGGTATTTATAGCCCTCTCACATGTGTGAATATGCCACGTATTCATCATACAGTATTCATTGTGTGTCGATCCCTCTATGTGGACCTGAATGTTCGAACTCTAAAATTGCGTTAATGACCACTTTAGTTGAAGTAGGAATATGCCGATATGTCCTAGAGGGGGATGAATAGGACTTTTTAATATTTTATGGTTATTTAAAATCCTATCAATCCTATCCTGAGTAAATATGGAGGCATCAAAATTTCTTCAAAGTAACTCTAATGGCTTCCAAGATAAATAGAGGATCTAGTCATAAAAATGTTTAAAAGATAAATAAGGTGCTAATCATAGTTTATGATGGATGTGACTGTGTGTGAGATGTAATCTCAAATAATCAAATATGAAAGCATTTAAGGAAATCACACAAGTACTGGAAGACAATGGTAATCTCAAACATAGTCATTTTTATAGTGGTTCGACTACTTGTCTACTCCACTTTCGACGGATGCACCCAACCCTTGAGTGTACCGGATCTCACTAACGGAGGTTTCACAATAGGTTCACCTCAAACTGAAGGTTTTAAATCAGGTTCACCTCTAACCAGTACAACCTACACCTAGGCTGACACAGCGTGTCTATACGACACAGTTTATGCTCCCATGAGCAAGGGTCAACACACAACACCTAAGTTTTAGACCACACAGGTCAAGGACCTACACAAGGAACTAAGAGTTTATACTCTCCACAGAGCAAGAGTCAACACAAAGCACCCCCACATACACTCCTGCAGGAGGCCTCATATGAGGACTTGCAAGGGGTGAGAAACACCCTAGACCCAATCCTACAGAAGGAATGATCACAAGGGTCTTCTAGACTCTAATGACTTACAGATAAGTAAATGAGCCCCATTCAGCATGTTATCAAAGATCTCCTCCTTTATTGACAAAGAATCTTCAGCTTCCTTGAACCGCAACTTAGAAGATGTACCAATACATGGCGACGGGTTAGGTCAAGGTTATGATGAAATGCTACTCTATTAAATGTTTTCCTATAAGGAAGATAGAGAGACTCTAATCACCTATGCATTTAAGGAATCCTAGCTTAATGATTTTCCATTAAGGTGGTAGTAATAGGATCTTTGAATGTGGAAGTTCATTCCCCAATCTACTCTATTGAATGTCAATGATGAGGGTGGACTAGAGGATCAACTCCCATGAGAGAAAAGGCTTAGGTTATATGATCTAGGTTTAAACACTCAAAAGCACTCTCTATTTTGTATTCAAACAACCAAGGATAAGCTCTCATTAAATAAGTAAAAGGTTTCAACGGATATAAAATAGTCACATTTTTTACAGAGTTTGATAGCATTGAGTAGGGCCGATATCATCAAGCGTATACTCTCGATAGCATCGACTAGCTGCTTGATGACGTGAACTCAACTATCAAACACTTTTTGAAATCTTATGCCAACTGGTCGAGAAAATCGAACAAGCGTCGCTATCATCAAATTTCAAACTCCGATTGCATCGACATGAGGTTCGATTCCTCGATGTTCGAAAATGTGAGAGCACTTACCTTTGAAATATTTTAGGTGAATGATATGATCGAGCATCACTCGATATTATCAGAATTTGAATATCAATAATATCGAGGGCAGTGTCGATTCATCGATAATTCGAAGGAATTTTCCTATAAGCATGCTAGACAATTTTTATCCACTTTCGATGACATCGACCATGCTTTGATATGATCGATATTTGAATATCAATTTTATCGAGTGACCCTCGATCCAAGAAAAAACATCCTAAAAAACATGCTGGATAGATATGTGCATCCTAATCCAATATCATCGAGATATGAATTCCGAGGATATGGAGGAGCTCTTCGATATATCCAGGATTACATGATTTTTCATAGCAATACTATGGAAACGACAGACCTGATGTCAATTTTATCGAGTCGACTCGATGGAATCGAGATTCAAATTTTGATGATTTCGAACCGTATATCAATACATCGATAATTTCATCCAGAGATCTTTGTGGTTGCCGAACATCTTATGTCCTCATTTTGATAATATCGAGTGAGATTTGAGGACATTGATAACAAGGTTTGATTTATCGATCTATGTATCAATAAATTGGCAAGGGTAAAAAACTTAAAGATTTTCCTATTTTTTGAAAAAAGTTTTCTAGCCAAAAACCTTAGGATGTTCCATCCAATTTTAAGGGTTTTAATTACCTGTTGTTTTAGGACATAGGATGTGAGGCTAAGATTTACCTGTGGCGAATTCAAGCACACATCCAGTTGAGGCGGATGCTTGATCAACTGTCCTATGGGGCTTCTCTGCCTAATTGACTCAACGATCACGTTTATTGACAAACCAAGGCACTTTCAATCTCCCCCTTTGTCAATTACGTGACGAAACACCAAAACACCTTAGAACAAACAATTTCTAAACAAACACCCTAATTTGTGTGTACATGATCTTTACACATTTTTACAAAGTTATCTAGTGAGCATACACACACATTCAGTGGCTGCTCCCCCTAACAGTAATCTCCCCTTGTCTTCTTGAAGCTACTCCCCCTAACACCTACACCACCATCTATAAACAGATTCACACAATTTTCCTTTAGGGTGTGGATTTTTTCTCCCTCTTTTTATCAGTCATTGGCAAAGGATAAAATAATAGTGGATATTGACTGAAGTTGAAGCATATGGGAGAACCAAAATGCAAGAAGGATAAGCATAATAGATATACAAGAACATTCCTTGGAAACATACAGATTAAGGAAACATTGTGATGACTAATAGTATGAAAATAAAGATCAAGCATTACAGACCATAGTCGATATAAGCCATATAAAACAGAGGATACAATTCATAGACGGGAGCAACATTCAAAGCAGACCAGTAAACATACCAAGGAAACATGGCAGTAGAGATATATGAGATATAAATAGCCATAATCAAAACGAAATCCAAAGTGAGTGCTACCCAAGGTTGACAGCAGTATAACCTCCATCCCAAACCAAAATAAAATCAAGCCCAGCCATAGGCACCCAAAAACAACCGCAAATCTCGAGCCCATCCATGGGAATATACATATCAAAAAGCAATTTGTCAGACTCTGCAGGTTAGTAAGCCATCACATGCACTCATACGATCGTAGGGCATTCAAAAAGATACCCATGCCCATATGTTGAGATAAGAGTAGGGTGTATGTGATAGCACATAGACTTTTTATACTATGATGGAGGTGCGGAGGAGGATGGTGTTGTATCATCACATCTACAGGTGAGAAAATCCACCAATTGCTACACCAACTGCTACACCCCATTCACCAGTCTTAAACCTATTTCTAGATTTTTCTCGCACCCTCCTATACTAAAGTGGCATCAGCGTGCATCGTGTGACCATAACCCAGGTCTAGTTTAATCCAGATCATGCTCTAATACCAACTTGTAATGCACTAAAAATTGGGGGTCGATTATAACTCAGCTCCCGAGTTCCAAAACATCACTTATGCAACATATTTAGAGATAGATGTATGTTGTCTGTATTAGTACATAAAACATGAAGTAGATTAAGCCAAAACAGTAAACATAGTTCAAGGACAGTCTAAGAATGTAAATGAAAGACTGAAATACATATATAATTCAACATGAGTCCCCAATATATGTATGCTCTGCCAGGTCATAATTACAAGTCGTGTCTCAAAATACATATAACAAAATGTGCTAATTTGCTACAATCACAACCCAGAGTCCCCGCCAACCAGGACATGGCTCACATGAACCCGCTTGAGAACTGCATGAATGATAATGCCTGCTCATCCTCATCGAACTCCGGCTCTACCTCGTAGGCATCACCATCACCTGCAGCTAAGTCAGAGTCTAGTTAGTGTTTAAGCACCATCCCAAAACGTGGGAGTGAGTGTCAAACATGTCCTAGATACTCTTGTTAATGCAAGAATGATATGAGGAAATGATGCATGCCCTCATCACAATCTCCCTCTTGCGACATCATCTAACGATCGCGGCGTGAATCGCTACCATTGTGCTCTACACCAACACTAACGACATATGCAGTGTAATGTTATAAGCATGATTATTAAGTTCTTATTAGTCCTTTTCATATAGTGAGATTGGGAAGCTAAGGCACCTCCCTTGTATCAATTCCCAAATAATGATCAATTTTAGCATCGTCAGTCCTAGGAAATCTCATACGATATTACTGTTCTAGGTCACTGTAAAGGGCTCGTCACCAATCAATACAGGCCTAGTATACCTTAGTTACTACATTAGGGCTTGTCGCCTGTCTGCAGTATCAAGGTATGCTCGAGGTCACTACAGAGTGCTCATCACCAATCAATGTAGGCCGACGACACGAATATAGTGTCTCATACCACCATAATCGGATCACGAGTGTAGGATGCTCACTAGTCACTATGGGGAAGCTCGTCACCCCAGCGTAAGCCGAAAGCTCGACCACGGTGTCCCATACCACCATGTCCGGCTCATGAGTCTTAGTGGATCGTGGTACCAAGGTTAACGGGATTTTCGCTAGTGAGTTTGGTACCTTAGATTCAAACAGTAGTGACCAAATATGGTGAGCATACATTGGTCAATCGGGTTGATTGATAAGCTCAATTAGGCCAAGTGCACGTTGAGTTGATCGACATGGAATGCATAAGCACTCTGTGTGGCCTAACCACTGTCAGACATCCCAAGTACGACTCAGATTCATCGAACACATCCTACGTCAGCCATCAGTTTAAGGACTGTTACCGATTACCTGGACTATAATATAGTCCCAATCACGTACAAGCTTAGTAATAGGCAATTGATTCAGATTTTACATTCATATGAACATGTTATGAAATATAACTTAAACACGAATTCAGTATATGGAGGAACTCATACACACAGTTAACATAAATAAAATAGATTAAATAATTCATGGAGGAAATCATACACACAAGCAGGATAATTGAGATTCATATCTCAACAACCTTATAAATCACACTTTATTGAATGTTATCTCATTCAGGCATTTATACAAACACTTAGACTATACTATTCAACATACATCACGTATGTCAACCACATTACATATTAGGGAAAATCCCTTCACCTAGGAGTTGTCGTATACATCACAATCATATATCTATGACAAATAATCATGGCAATCATAACATCAAATTCCTTACGCATACAAATATTTCCACATATACATGAAATACCCTATTTATAACATAGGTTATACATATACGCAAATCAAAATGGATAGCACATTTAGCATGTGTAATAGCGTCCATATCAAGAATAAATCATTATGCAACATTGAAAGTCATGAAAACCATAACCTAAACATATATAGTCTGTACCTTAAGCTGGAAAACGCGATACGAATATGATTTAGACGATAAGTCTTCATCAACGGTGGATAAGTAACCTAAGACATGACATAGATTAGCTACAACAACCCTTAAACTATCCTAAGCTCCAATACAGGTTAGGGTTTGATTAACTTACCCAAAAATGGAATTAGAATCACCAAAATAATGATTCAGATACGATGGATGGATGCGTACAGAAACTGGGAAGAATCCCAAGATGATACACTAACTTCACTCTCACTTTCTCTCTCTTATCTCTCGCTTATCTTAGCTAGGGTTGAAAATTCGTATAGGATATATGAGAGAGGGTTTAAGGCCCTTATATAGGCCCAAAACCTACGGAAATAGCCTTAGGGCTAAGGTATACTTAGGTTATAACCAAATCGGGCTCTTTCTAATCTAACAGAACACTTCTGGAGGTCCTTTTACTAAATGTGGTCGGACTTAAGCTCACTAATTCTAGATCTTAAGCAAGTTAAGTTTTCAGTCCGATCGGGTGTCCAGATCGACCGTGGCAGACTAGTTTTAGTTCAACAGTCACCGAAACTCGATCAGGGCCACAAGTACTTTGATACGTATGGGCCATCTTCCCTGATCTGAGGGTAAATTTGGGTCAAAAACCAACGGTCAGAATGCTTATAAATGGCGCACAAGCGACATGACTCAGATTTCTTAAATTCATATTTAATTTCTTAAAAATCTTCACTTTCTCACACTCTTCACTCCGGACTCAAGAAAATGGTCTCAGGACATCGTTTGGGCTTGATTTTTGAGGTGATAGTCAAGTCCAACTATGCGGTCATAACTGTCTAAGTTCATCGCTATCAGACTTTTGATGTGCGGTCCAGGTCCGATATGAAGTTTTCGAATGTTCTTGAGAACAATTGGGTTTATAGTTGGATCCTAGATTTCAGGGTAATGTAGCATTAACAATTCTATAGGTTTGGGGTCTTACAGAACGTATTTAAAGTGGTTGGTGTTAAATTCACAAGTAATCTAGTTTAGCGTTAGTTAATTCACGTTAAATTTCTAAAAGATTTAGTTCTAAATGATTTTTGTGAAAGGTGATACTCGGGTCTATGTACGAATTTTTCCAAGACGTTACATTCTAAGACTGTGAACCTGGAATTCACGGACTCCTTTAGTTGGGTGACTTCTCGTAGTGTTGCTCCAATCCTATCTTGATGCAGTTTGAACCTTTTTGTATGCCCGAGTTCGAAAGAGGACGAAGCTTGTTGGGGCACGAGAGAGCCACCCTCAGTCATTCCGGCGCCTTCGGCTGGAGGATCCCCTTCATCACGTTCTTCTTCTTCGTGAATCCCTTCCTCGGGTAGGTCTTCGGGAAATTTGTGGAGCTTTAAATTCATTCTTCTAATGTTGTTCTTATTGAAGTGTTGAAGGGGAAGTTCGGGATCATTTGTGGTTAGAAGACTGATCGCATTGCACACAATGTGAATGATCCAAGGATAAGGCAAATGAACATCCTGAGACATATGAATTGCATATACTAGCTGATGTACACTTAGAGTAGGAAGGCAGATTTTGATCCCTATTGCTACAGATTACACAACCATGGCCATGAACCCGGTGAGATCAGAACAATTGGTACTTTTAGGATATATGTTGGAGGCGAAGATACCATGCAAAATACGATACCGTGGTTCCATGAATTTAACTTTTAGAGCATTGCCTTGGTACCAAGGAATATCATGACCATGACAGAGAAATTTTGTAACCATGGACCAAGTTTCAACATTCTCAAGGTCCATGTAAGGGAGATCGATGGGTGATAGAGTAAGGCCAAGGATGTTTTCAATAGCTACAAGAGTAATTTCTACATCATCATCATCAACAGAAACAGCGATCGACGGAGGGCCAACCACAAGAGAGTGACTGGATGCAAAGAAGTTGTAGGTCCGTTCATAGTGACATGGACTGCCAAAATTAAGGAGAGGTAGCCAGCTAATTTCAGCTAATAGGGGTTCCAGATTATAGGGATTTAGACATTACCTATTTACCCTCCTTTCAAGAACTAACTTCCTTCCAGTGTATTTGGCCAACACCGGATTGACCCTAGCAGGAGGAGGGGTCGGTGCTTCATATTGGGATCCATCACGCGATATCTGCCTTGTTTACTGGCGAGTAGGAGTTCCATGTTCAGGTGCCCTCACCCTTTCCCTTGGGGTAAGAACCGAACACTTTCCCTTTGTCCTTTCCCATTTTCTGATACTCGCAGAGAGTGATTTGAGGAATTTGGGGATAAATGAACAGACCTTATTTTGAAAAACTAGAAATACCCAACAAGCACGAGATGGAATCTTAATGAAAAAGGGAGAAATGGTAGGGATATTACTGAATTTGAAGGGTGTCTAAGACTCTTTGATGAAGCCTCATGCGATCCGACTGAAAGGAACGAGCAGGGAAGAAAGAAAATTGTAATTTTTCCCGCTCAACCGCCTTTTATCGAGTAGCATACTTCTATATCATCGAACATTGTTTCGATGATATCGATAAACCCCATTTGATGTTATCGAGGCTGTCTTCGATAACATTCTCGATCATGTGACTCTTCCCATTCTAAAGAGGCTTCGATGATATCGAGGCTTGGTCAATTTAATCGAGAGTCTACATGACTTATCGACAGACATATCGAGGGTGTATATTTTTCATTTTCAGCATTCGACAAACATCCATGTATAATATAGTATATCTATGTATCAAAAAGTATACACAGAAAAAAATTGTATAAGCATTGTATAATCTAAAATTATAAACATCAGGATGTTTATATACAAAAAGATTAAGGTGAGGGACCTCAAATGTATCATTAAGATTTCAGTAAAACTGCATCTTTTCAACAACTATCCAGATCTAGATGCATGACCTAAACATGTTTTCCCATGCTCAAATGTTTCTAGGCCTATGGATCAGCCCTTCCTTTGCTTTTAATGACATAACAATGGTTATTTGTGCGACAACCCTTCATTACTAGTTTACCTGATAAGTCTAGGATTTCGCATCCCTGTTTGTTGAATGTAACCACATGCTCATTGTCACATATTTGAGAAATGCTTAGAAGATTATGCATCAATCCTTTTATGCAAAAGGCATTCTCATTTTTTACCATATTTATTCCTTGTCCAATTACCTTAACGGTGCTTCTGTCCCCATAGGTGACTATCCCATAATTAAGATCTAAATAGTTTGAGAGAAGGGATTTGTCACCCGTGACATGTCTTGAGCATCCGCTATCTAGGTACCACTTAGCATCATTGCCTGTTATATGGGTTGAGTGAGTGACAAGGCAATTTTTCTTTTCTTTTACTACCCATTTTGTAACAGGATTTCTATTTGGGGTAACTTTTGCTTTTTTAATCAAGTTAGGCAATTGAATCGTGTTTCCTTGTCTTACAAATTCCTTATTTTTCATGTTTAATTCAGCCACTTGATTTAATAACTCCTTCATTCTTTTAGTCATTTTGGGTGATGAGGGATGTGTATTTCTTCTATCCATATTCCTAGGTGGACACCTGACGTCTTGTATTTTTCTGGTTGGTTTGAATTTACCAATATAATTTTCACCAGAATTATGTTGAGTCCTCCTAAGTGACATGCATTCAGACTTATAATGACCAGAATCACCACATAAATGACAAATTTGAGTAGTTCTTGTTTTACTTCCTGAAGCAGCAAAATTTTTAACCAATGGTTCTGCGTTTCCAAATTTTATTTTGAACTTATCATATCCTAAGCCACTCTTGTCTTTTTCGAGTCTACCCATCCCTAAGAGTTTTTTTAATTTTTCACCACTCTAGGAAAACTTATAGTTTCTCTCAACAAATTTTCTGTATTTTTCTAAATCAAACAGGAGTGATTGATTTTTATTTTGAAGGAGCATGTTTTTATCTTTTAATATCTAAACATGTTTGTTTAGTTTTTCATACTTGGATTTAATGAAGATATTGTTTCTTTCTAGTCTATCATTATCTGAGTGGTAATACTGTAAATCATCAATTAAGTGTGTATTGATTTCTAATATTTTATCTAGATCTTTTTAAAGTAATTCATTTTTATTTTTAGTTATTCCAAGCCTTATAAGGATATTGATGCTATAAATGTAGAGTTGATTATAAGCATCCTGTAGTTTATCCTATTCTTCTTCTTCCTTCTCAGTTTCCTCATTATCTAAAGGAAATGATTCAGTGGCGTGTGGTTCTTCAATGTTCTCAATTTCGATGGGAATGGTTAAGACAGTGGAAATCATAAGAATTTTCATAGATTTCTGGTCTTCATCGCTCTCTGAGTCGCTACATTCTGAGTTTGACTCTTCCGTGTCATCCCATGTGGCTGTCATTGCCTTTCCTTTAGTTTTTATATTTGGACATTCAGTGGATAGGTGTCCAAAATTTTAACAGGCATAACATTGTGGTTCATTGGTTTTTTTACCACTTTTGCCTGTAGAATGTTTGTTGTCCACTTGTCTTCCTTTAAATGGGCGGCCACAATTTTTTTGAAAGAACTTTCTAAACCGTTGTGCCAACAAGGCTACTTCCTCATCTTCATTTTCTCTTTCACTTTTAATGTCCTCATTTGTTATATTCTTTCAAGTTTTAAGGACAGTTGTTTCAGATTTAGGGATTTGTTTGAAGTGTAGTTCAAATGTTTGTAGGGAACCTGTTAGTTCTTCTACTTTCATTTTATCTATGTTTCTACACTCTTCAATGGTTGTTACTTTAGGATTAAACCGTTCCGATAATGATTTTAGTATTTTCCTACAGATTTTTAGGACCGAAACTTTCTCACTGAATCCGCCCATGGAGTTGCAAATGATGTTTAGTTTCGTGAAAAACTCCATGAAGGTCTCATACTCTTCCATTCTGAGACTTTCAAACTATGATGTTAGAAGTTGCAGTTTGGATCTCTTCATAGTGTTTGTTCCTTCAAGGGTTATTTCCAACAAATCGCATGCTTCTTTAGCTATCCCACACATATTGATTTAATTGAAAACTTCTTAGGATACAGCATAATAGATAACATTCATAGCTTTAGCTTCAAAGGTTTATTTTTCATTATCGAATGCGATCCACATCTCTTTGGATTTTGGTTTGGTGATAGTTGTGCTATTTTCAAGTATTATTTGTTTGGTTGGTGGCACATATCCTCTTTCAACAATGTCCCAAACATCATGATCCAAAGATCTCAAAAGCAATGCATTCTAGCCTTCCAGTGTGCATAATTTGATCCATCAAATACTGGAGACCGATGAGCCGTCTCCTTTGGCCATATTACCAACTTCAGTAAAGATCACTCTTTAGGTGGTGAAGCCCTTAAGAGAGACCTGATTTAATGCCAATTGAAATTATGGTAATGACCACTTTAGTTGAAGTAGGAATATGCCAACATGTCCTAGAGGGGCGCAAATAGGACTTTTTAGTATTTTATAGTTATTTAAGATCCTATCAATCTTATCTTGAGTAAATATGCAAGCATCAAGATTTCTTCAAAGTAACTCTGATGGTTTCCAAGCCAAATAGAGGATCCAGTTATAAAACTATTTGAAAGATAAATAAGATGCAAATCATAGTTTATGAAGGATGTGACTATGTGTGGGATGTGATTTTAGATAATCAAATGTGAAAGCATTTAATTAAATCACACAAGTAATGGAAGACAATAGCAATCTCAAACACAGTCATTTTTATAGTGGTTCGACTACTTGTCTACTCCAATTTCGACGGACGCACTCAACCCTTGAGTGTACCGGATCTCACTAATAGAGGTTTTACATTAGGTTCACCTCAAATCAGAGGTTTTAAATCAAGTTCACCTCTAACCAGTACAACCTACACCTAGGATGACATAGCGTGCCTACACGACATAATTATACTCCCATGAGCTATGGTCAACACACAATACCCAAGTTTTAGGCCACACAGGCCAAGGACCTACATAAGGACCTAAGAGTTTATTCTCTCCACAAATCAAGGGTTAACTTAAAGTATCCCCATGTATACTCCCGTCGGAGGCCTCCTATGAGGACTTGCAAGGGGTGAGAAACACCTTAGACCTATTCCTACAGAAGGAATGATTACAAGGGTCCTTTGGACTTTAATGACTTACAGATAAGTAGATGAGCCCCATTCAGCGCTTTGCAAAGATATCCTCCTTTATTGACGAAGAATCTTCAGCTTCCTTGAACCGCAACTCAAAAGATGTATCAATACATGACAAAGGGTTGGGCTAAGGTTATGATGGAATCCTACTCTATTAAATGTTTTCCTATAAGGGAGATAGAGCGGTTCCAATCATCTATGCATTCAAGGCATCTCAGCTTAATGATTTTCCATTAAGGTGGTAGTTGTAGGATCCTTGAATGTGGAAGTTCTTTCCCCAATCCACTCTATTGAATGTCAATGATGAGGGTGAATTGGAGGATGAACTCCCATGAGAGAAAAGGCTTGGGGTATATAATCTAAGGTTAAACACTCAAAAGAACTCTCTATTTTCTCTCCAAACAGCCAAGGAAAAGCTCTCATTAAATAGGCAAAAGGTTTCAACGGATATAAAACAATCACATTTATGACAGAGTTTGATATCATCGAGCATATACTCTTGAAAGCATCAACTAGCCGCTCGATGACGTGAACTCAACTGTTAAACGCTTTTTGAAATCTTTTATAAACTAGTCGAGGAAATTGAACAGGCGTCGTTATCATCAGATTTCAAACTCTAATTTCATCGACACGAGGTTCGATTCCTCGACATTTGAAAATGTGAGAGCAGTTGCCTTTGAATTATTTCAGGCGAATGATATAATCAAGCATCACTCAATATCATCAGAATTTGAATATCGATGATATCGAGGGCAGTGTCAATTCAGCGATAATTCCAAGGAATTTTCCTATAAGCTTGTTGGACAGTTTTTGTACACTTTCGATGACATCGACCATGCTTCGATATGATCAATATTTGAAAATCAATTTTATCGAGTAACCCTCGATCCAAGAAAAAACATCCTGAAAAACTTGCTGGATAGATATGTGTCTTAATCCGATATCATCAAAGGGCTTCTGATATCATCAAGATTTGATTTCTGATGATATCGAGGAGCACTTCGATATATCGAGGATTACATGATTTGTCATAGCAATACTTTGGACACGACAGACCTGATGTCAATTTTATCGAGTCGACTCAATGGACTCAAGATTCAAATTTCAATGATATCGAACCGTCTATCGATACATCGATAATTCCATCCAGAGATCTTTGTTGTTGCTGGACATCTTATGTCCTCATTTCGATAACAAGGGTTTTAATTATCTAGTTTTAAGGATTTTAATTGTCTGGTGGTTTGGGACATGGGATGTGAAGCTAAGATTTACTTGTGGTGAGTTCGGGCACACATCCAGTTGAGGCAGACGCTAGATCAATCGTCTCATGGGGCTCCTCTGTCTAGTTGACTCAACGAACACGCTTATTGACAAATCAGGGCACTTTCAGACTCCACTACGCGGCTTCCACTAAGCGGACTGGCCTATTAGCATACAATGCCTTTTCGTGCAATAAAAGTTACCTCCCTCTCTCTCTTTTTTATGCCTCAACAGGGCCTCGCTCATGGGCCTCATATACATCACATTGGGCCTCACCATCTAGGCCTCACATACATCACACTAGGCCTCATCATATGGGCCAATATACATCACATTGGACCTCATCATATGGGCCAATATAAATCACATTGGAACTCATCGTATGGGCCTCATATACATCACATTGGACCTCAACAAATGGGCCTCACATACATCACACTGAGCCACATCATATGTGTTAATATGCATCACATCAAGCCTCATCATATGGGCCTCACTAAATGGACCGCAAATACATCATATTGGGCCTCGCCAAATGGGCCATAAAAACATCATATTGGGGTAGGCCCTTGTAATGCCCTGAAAATCAGGGATCGAGAAGGAACCCAACTCCTGAGTTTCAACACATCACTTATGCAACATAGATAATGATGATTAAATGTTGTCCGTGTTAATGCATTAAACATGAGTGAGATTATACCAAATCAGCATATCGTACTCTAGAGACAGTTAAATTAACACAAGAGGAAGACTATGATAATTATTTAAAGCATATAGGTGATTGTAAGTCCTTAGAGTATGAACGTCAACAGCTTAAATAATTATATGTAAAATTTCAAAATATACAAAATGGTAAAGTAATGTCAACTAATCATATCCCTGTAGCCCCGATGACGCAACTCCAGATTTACATAGACCTGCCAGAGAGTTACAGATAAGTGAACTCCTCCTCATCATCATAAAAGTCTGGCTCTGCCTCGTAAGCATTTTCCTCATCTACAGTTAAAACAAAGTCTAGTTGGTGTTTTAAAATACCATCCCAGCGTGGGAGTGAGTGATCAACTCAATAGAGCTATAAGGTAACGGTTAACATGTTATCAATTTAGTCAAGCAGTAATGATAAATAAATACAGCAAGCATTCCTAAGTAATCTAGTTAATGCAAGGATGATATGTATTAATGATATATGTCCTTGCCTCCACTCCCTCTGCGACTTCATCTCATAATCGCTGCATGCAACACTCCTATTGTGCTCAACTCCAACGCCAAAGGCACATGCAATGCAGTGCATGTGCGTGATTAGCCAAGTTCTTAATTAAGCATATTCATACAACAGGTTTGGGAAGCTAAGGTACCTCCCTTTTTATCATTGACCCAAACATTGATCCATCTAGGGTCGTCAATCCTAGTTAACCACATATGAAGAACAGTTTCAGGCCGCTACGGAGCAGCTCGTCACCTCAGCGTATGCTTGGTTTTACTCGAGGTCACTACGGAAAGGCTCGTCACCTTAGTGTAGTCCTAGTGTATACTCGAGGTCACAATGGGCTCGTCACCTGATGTAGGTCGACAGCTCCAATACATTGTCTCATACACCACCATATTCTGCTCATGAGTTTAGGTTATTCACTGGTCACTACAGGGAGGCTCTTCACCATAGGGTAGGCCAATAGCTTGACCACGGTGTCACATACACCACCATATCCGACTCATGAGTCTTAGAGGATCGAGGTACCAAGGTTTAATGGGCATTTCACTGGTAAATAGTACCTTAGATCCAAATAGTAGTGTCCATACATGGTGAACATAAAATGTATCAATCGGGTTACTTGACAAGCTCGACTGGTACGAGCGTACGTCGAATTAATCAACATGGAGTGCTTAAGCCCTCCGTGTGGCCTAACCACTATCGATAATCAACGTACAATTCGAATTCCTCGAACATGTCTTGTATGGCGAAATGACCCCGACCACTAACTCGAGAATCATTACCGATTGTCTGGACTATGCAGTAGTCCCAATCATACTCAAACACAATAAGCATTCATCTTCAATAGTCAAATAGCATGTAACAAACGATTCAAATATAAATCACATATGAGCATTTTAACAAACACATAATACACATGTTGTCCAACATAAGCATTTCATCCATAAAGCGCGTGGTAGTAGGCTAGGTTACACGAAGGAAACTATAACTATAGATAAGGTTATTGAGAATCCTATCTCAATGCCCTCATCAAATACATTACAACAAGCATTTTCTCATTCAAGCATTTTATCAAACACTTAGACGACACATATCACATACATGTAATAAATTAGTCAAAACACATATTAAAGAAAATCCTCCCTCATAGGAGTTGTCACACATACTACAATCATGTATTTACAAACATCAATCATAATAAGCACTAATCATAATTTCATATTCAATCAAACATTTCAACGAACATATAAAATGCATTAAAATCAACATAGTTCATATATATATATATATATATATATATATATAATATACAGAAAATATCACAACTAGGCACATGTGGCAGCAATCAAGTTAGTCATAAATCATTACTGACATTGAAAGTCTTAAAAACTATAACCTAAACATTTATAGTCTGCACCTATTGCCGATATACTCATATCAAACTCAGTTTGTACACTAAGTCTTTGTCTACGACACAACGGCAACCTAAATCACAAAATACTATTTCGTCGATTATACTATTTGGATTCCAAAATTAGATTAGGGTTAGGATTTCTTATCCAGAAATTGAGTCGAAATCACTGGAATAACAATACAGATAGGTTAATTCAGCACGTGGAGTGGTGGGATTGAATCCTAGGAACTATCTCCCACTTTCTCTCTCTTCTCCTCACTCTTTCCTTCTCTTTTTCCTCTCTTCTCTCTCCTAGGGTTTGAAATTCGTATGAAATTAGAGAAGGGTGGGATTAGGTCCTTATATAGGCCCATAACTGATGAAAATGGCCCCAGGGCAATGGAATACTTAGGCTACAGCCAAAGAGTGGCTATTTCGATCCAATGGAGTTCATCTGGAAGCCCATTTCTTACATACGGTATGGAGAAAGTTCCTTGACATTAGATCTAGGTCAAGTTAAGTTTTCAGTCTGACCGAATCAATGGATCGACTGCGGAGGACCTGTTTTAGTTCAATGGTCATTGATTGTAATGCCCCGAACATTTCAATACTTGAGTATTGGAAGTTCTCGAGCGTTACCGTGAAAAGTAACATAATATTTACATGTGTGCGACACCAACCTAGCTATCCTAACCTTACATTCATTCCCCAATAAGAATTGAACTGTTGGGAATGATCCTCATGCATAGATCTAGAGATCTAACCGTCGATCTTAGAGACGGGATCACCCATCAATTGATTTGATGTACGTACCTTTCGTCAAATAAATTAGTGAGTGACTCCTTATCCATAATGATTTAGATAAAAGTTATTTTATAAGAATCACTTAGAAATATGGCCACAACCATGTAGAGCCATTAGATTTCACAAAACTCGTAAAGTAACAATAATAACAAAAATGCCATTGACATATACCCTGAATTCTAAATCCCATGATCCCCATGATCCAAATCATGTAAAAACCTGATGCCAAGCTTAATCAACATAAATTAACCATACACAACAGATTTTAGCCCTTAGATCATCATAGATGTGGCCCAAACGGAGGAGGAAGCCTGTAAACATTGATTTTTGGGCCACCTAATCTTTGGATATGCTTCTATTTTGGTCTCAACCCTTAATATTTACAAAAAAAAATGAATGGATGGAGTATATCCCTCAAAACCATCACAGCTGACCCCACACCTAGATTGAGGGTGCACAAACTGTGCACAACTGTGGTGCGCTGGACCAGAATTCCCGATCAAAGCGCGTAGATCTGACGCACTTCGAATCTGAGAGGGACTCTCTCTCCTCTCTCGCATCCGTGCGGATGATCGTCCACTGGGACGATTGATGGGCCATACCCATCATCCGTATGAAGAATCCAAACAGTCCATTGCATCTGGGAGGGGTTTTCTCACAAAACCATGTTGTCTATATGTCTCCATGCACACAACCAAACTCACGATAACAAAGAACACAACGCTTCATCGGTTGATGCCGCGGTCCACTCAAAACTCGGATCGAATTCAAATCTTGAAGAATGGCCTAAATCCATCCTATAAATCAAATTAGAGGCCTGATCTCTCAAAAAATCATCATAAGTGGGCCCCATCAACTCTAGCAAAGATTCAGAATCAAGATCCATTCATAGTTAAGTAAACGGTGTCTGTTCGGAAATGATAGTCGGCCACCTCAACTGACCTGCATGGAGATCCAAACTGTTCAATTTGTCGACCACCCAAAATTGACCCTAGGGGCATCAATCAACACACGTGTGAGCATATACAAGCAGATCACAACCATTTCCCTTCCTGGCTGCAAAAATGGATGCTACATAACTCTCACACAGTTTTCGCTGCATAGAAGGAATTTCGCAATGATATGCCTGGAGAGTTCAAACATACTCATAAAAGGGCAGTGCGACCGTGAGAAAGGAAGAAAGACAGAGAGGAAAGAAGGAGAGAGAGAGAGAGATAGAGAGAGAGAGAGAGAGAGAACGAGAGACCGATTGAGAAAGAAGGAGAGATTTCGACCGAAAGCTGCAGCACGGGCTAAAACGCTTTGCTAGATGTAACAGGAAAGAAAAGAAAGAGAAGAAAAGGAAAGAGAAACGAGAAAGGAAAGAAAAGAAAAGGAAGTAAGGAAAGAGAGAAACATGGGAGAGAGAGAGAGAGAGAGAGAGAGAGAAAGAGAGATCCGGCAGCTGTCGCCAGACCTACTGCCGTCCAGCAGAGGAAGAAAGAAAAGAAAGAAAGAAAAAGGGAAGAAAAAGAAAGGAAAGAAAATAAAGGAGAAAAGGAAAGAGAAGAAAGAAGGAAGAAAGAAAAGAGAAAGGAAAGAAAAGAAAAGAAAAGAAAAGAAAGAGAGAAAGAAGAAAAGAGAAGCAAGAGAGAGTTAGGCTCCGAGCCGACTCGACTGAGTTAGGGATGAGTCGGGCGATCCTAACAACCCATCCTGGTAGATAAGACACACACCGTCCTCCCCTATTTCCGTTCTAGTTCATCTAAAATCACATCAACACTAGAATCCAAGATTAAGTCTAGAGATCGAGTCGAACCGAGTCGACTCGACGAAGGGATGTATTTGACTTCAAGTTTTGTCAAAACAAAAATTGGCATTGAACAAGGTGAGTCTCCCATCCACATAACATCATGTTTAAAGGTTTTATTTTAGACCTCTTATTCAGTGTAAATTCTAAACTCAGATTATACACTCAGATATAACTTAACCCTAACTATTCAAACCATGTGATTTAAGATGTAGTTTGATGTCAAGGTATATACGGGGCATCTAACCTCGATTGAGGACAATTTAAATTCAAGAGGTGAGGGTTTTATCCTTTAAGCTCACAGTAATTTGAGTTGATTTATTTATCCTGCCTTTTACATGTCTTTCTGTATTTTATCTGTCTTCATACTAGTTTATCTTGGCTTCTATACATGCTTTCATGAAGTTGATATTGCCTTTATATATATTTTTTTATATATCAATTTGAATCTTCCATGATATTATATGTTTCACCATCAATTATGGCCTTCTCGTGCCTTTTACATTATGAATTATCATGTATTCCATGTTTACATGATCCGTGGGAATTATCCTATCAATTGATCTATTGACCCTTTTGGGATTATGACATATGTCAAATACAAGAGAATTTCTCTAAATTTATATGAGGCCATGGGTACAAGCCTTGCCGCTGCCTTATCCATTATTGAGTTGGCTCTGCCACTCGTCTCTATATTTGAGTTGGCTCTGCCACTCTTCCTTATATTTGAGTTGGTTATGCCAGTCATCATTTTATTTGAGTTGGCTCTGCCACTCTCCTTTTGTTGAGTTGACATTGTCACTCTTCTCCTATTTTTTTGGCCATTCCCACTTTTGCTGAGTTGACCATTGTCACTTATCTCTTTATTATATTCGCATTGTGCCATCTATTTTAATAGGCACGGATATGTGTCTTGTTATTCCAAAACCTCTATGATTCAATTTATATTCTTAATGATTCATCTATATTCTCTATAAGTGCAAGTGATGTATCACAACTAGTTATCTATATTCTCTGTAGTGCACATCACCTCGGTATTGGATGTCGCAAATAGTCGCTCTATGAACAAATCGTTGCACGTAATTCACCCAGCTCATATTGTTGTGCGCTTTGAGGTCCCCTTGTAAATCCACAGTAGCGTTGGTCATGCCAGTGAATATCCATAGTATGGGATGCAGGTCGAGCCAGTTGTCCATAAATCATACTCTACAATGTGATGATCACTATGTATGATGAGCCCCATATCTTTGCTAGGCATGCATCTCGTGTAGGTTGTTTGTGCATGCTAATACCCTCATGTTAGTGGAGCACGGGATATATCAGACCCTTTGTTTGTTATGTATCGCTTGAATTATTGTTAATCTTAAAGGATAACCTTCACTATGAGTAGGGCATTGACCCTCTCTCAACCATACAGATAATACAGGTGACGTACAAATTGAAGAATTAGAGGACTACTTTCCTATAGAAGATTACCTTGAAAGAATAAGAAGACTATTTTACTATTTAGTTGTATACTTTTGTTGTGAACTCTGTTGTTGTAATAAATCTCCCATTATGAGGCCTTGATTATTCCTTTTACTCTAATGATAAATAATCATTATAATTAATTTTATTCTTGTGAATGTTACCTTTATGAATGTATGGATGTAAACCAAGTGGAAGAAAATAGAGTGCGATTTTACCAAAGCATCCAAGTCATACATTATTAACACCTGGTTTTCTCGGGCACGAGTATAAACTCTGGCCATGAAAATTTGGGCTATTACAGTTGGTATCAGAGCAAAAGAATGAGATTAAATGGGCCTAAGGGGAGTGGACCACCATATACTTTACAAAATTAGGACATACGAGGAACTATCTGCATACTCTCAGTTGAATTCTCACATAAACTACGGAGTTGTAGAACTAGAAACTAATGTTTAGATTCCCCATTTGAAATATTAAGTTAGACATGGAATTTAGAAACTACGAGTCTAGGCCCCATCAATCTCCCTCTAGAAATTTCAAATCCATTGTCATCTAATCTGGTTAGGATATCTGGTTTTCATCTAGGCAACCCAGGTTCGAATCCCAATAAATGAACAATGACTAGGTAAGGCCTGCGCGAGTTAATCTAGTTACAAAATCTCGGGGTCGAGATTTAGTTTAAGGGGGGTAGAATGTAGCATCCCAAATTCAGATAGCCAACTATACGTGCACCTAGACCTATACATATCTAGCTTACGGATAACATACAGAAAATCTAGACATAATGAATCGGCAAGAATGACAAAGGTAAGGTTAGGTAGTGTGTTAGATAACCAAGTGCACAACAAAAGTTTAATAGGCTACATAGAATTTTCCATTTTGAGATAAGACCTCATGACACTTCCCATGAGTTTAAAACAACCAAGGTTATGGATCGATAGAAACATATTTACGTGAAATTTGCTTGGTTTGGCTCAAACTCTAAGTCCTAACGAATCTCAGATGATCTCAATGCCTTGATCAAGCAAAGGATCAAGATTTAACAAAATCATGAATTGATACTAGTAAATCCTCTGTATTGCGCAAGCAAATGATCCGCGTATCAGGCTCAAACCCACTATAACCATCTATTCATGTTACATCCTACATAGGAAATAGGGAACCATTAGAGACGTGGGAAGTGTAATAGAAGTACTAAATTTCGGGGGTGAAATTACGTTTAAGGGAGGTAGATTGTAATGCCCCGAACATTTCAATACTTAAGTATTAAAAGTTCACGAGCATTACCGTGAAAAGTAACATAATATTTACATGTGTGTGACACCAACCTAGCTATCCTTACCTTACATTCATTCCCCAACAAGAATTGAACCATTGAGAATGATCCCCATGCATAGATCCAGAGATCTGACCGTCGATCTTAGAGACAGGACCACCCATCAATTGATTTGATGTACGTACCTTTCGTCAAATAAATTAGTGAGTGACTCCTTATCCATAATGTTTTAGATAAAAGTTCTTTTATAAGAATCACTTAGAAACATGGCCACAACCATGTAGAGCCATTAGATTTCACAAAATTCGTAAAGTAACAATAATTACAAAAATGCCATTAACATATACCCTGAATTCTAAATCCCATGATCCCCATGATCCAAATTATGTAAAAACCTGATGCCAGGCTTAATTAGCATAAATTAACCATATCCAACAGATTTCAGCCCTTAGATCATCATAGATGTGGCCCAAATGGAGGAGGAAGCCTGTAACCATTGATTTTTAGGCCACCTGATCTTTGGATATGCTTCCATTTTGGTCTTAACCCTTAATATTTACAGACAAAATGAATGGATGGAGTAGATCCCTCAAAAGCATCACAACTGACCCCACACCTAGATTGAGGGTGCACAAACTGTGCACAACGGCGGTGCGCTGGATCAAAATTTTCGGTCAAAGCGTGTAGATTTAACGCACTTCGAGTCCGAGAGGGACTCTCTCTCCTCTCTCGCGTCCATGCAGACGATCGTCTGCTAGGATGATCAGTGGGCCATACCCATCATCCGTACAAAAGAATCCAAACCGTCCATTACATCTGGGTGGGGTTATCTAACAAGACCATGTTATTTATACGTCTCCATGCCCACAACCAAACTCACCATAACAAGGAATGCAACGCTTCGTTGGTTGATGGTGCAGTCCACTCAAAACCCAGATCGAATTCAAATATTGAAGAATGGCATAAATCAATCCTATAAATCAAATTGGAGGCCCTGATCTCTCGAAAAATCATCATAAGTGAGCCCCATCAACCCCAGTAAAGTTTTGGAATCAAGATTCGTTTGCAGTTAAGCGGACGGTGTCTGTTTGGAAATGATAGTGGCCACCTCAGCTGACCTGCATGGAGATCCAATCCGTTCAGTTTTTTGACCACCCAAAACCGACCCTAGGGGTGTCAATTAACACATTTGTGAGCATATACAAGCAGATCACAACCATTTCCCTTCCCGGCTGTGAAAACGGATGCTGCGTAAGTCTCATGCAGTTTTCGCTGTGTAGAAGGCATTTCGTAATGATACGCCTGGAGAGTTCTAACATGCTTATAAAAGGGCAGTGCGACCGTGAGAAAGGAAGAAAGACAGAGAGGAAAGAGAGAGAGAGAGAGAGAGAGAGAGAGAGAGAGAGAGAGAGAGAGAGAGAGAGAGACCGATTGAGAAAGAAGGAGAGATTTCAGTTGAAAGCTACTACACATGCTAAGATGCTTTACTGGATGTAACAGGAAAGAAAAGAAGGAAAGAAAAGAAAGAGAAGAAAAGAAAAGAGAAACGAGAAAGGAAAGAAAAGAAAAGGAAGTAAGGAAAGAGAGAAACGTGGGAGAGAGAGAGAATGAGAGAGATCCGGCAGCTCTCGCCAAACCTACTGCCGTCCAGTAGAGGAAGAAAGAAACGAAAGAAAGAAAGAAAGAGGGAAGAAAAAGAAAGGAAAGAAAAGAAACAAGAAAAGGAAAGAGAAGTAAGAAGGAAGAAAGAAAAGAGAAATGAAAAGAAAAGAAGGAGAGAAGGAAGAAAAGAGAAGGAAGAGAGAGAGTTGGGCTCTGAGTCGACTCGACTGAGTTAAGGATGAGTCGGGCGATCCTAACAACCCATCCTGGTAGATAAGGCACACACCGTCTTCCCCTATTTCCGTTCTAGTTCATCTAAAATCACATCAACACTAAAATCCAAGATTAAGTCTAGAGATCGAGTCGAACCAAGTCGACTCGATGAAGGGATGTATTTGACTTCAAGTTTTGTCAAAGCAAAAATTGGCATTGAACGAGGTGAATCTCCCATCCACATAACATCATGTTTAAAGGTTTTATTTTAGACCTCTTATTCAGTGTAAATTCTAAACTCGAATTATACACTCAAATATAACTTAACCCTAAATATTCAAACCATGTGATTTAAGATGTAGTTTGATGTGAAGGTATATACGTGGACATCTAACCTAGAGTGAGAATAATTTAAATTCAAAATGTGAGGGTTTTATCCTTTAAGCTTACAGTAATTTAAGTTGATTTATTTATCCTGCCTTTTACATGTCTTCTTGTATTTTATGTGTTTTCATACTAGTTTATCTTGGCTTCTATACATGCTTTCATGAAGTTGATATTGCCTTTACATGTATTTCTTTTATACATCAATTTGAATCTTCCATGATATTATATGTTTCACCATCAATTATGGCCTTCTTGTGCCTTTTACAATATGTATTATCATGCATTTCATTGTAACGCCCTGAAAATCGAGGGTCAAGCATAACTCCGCTCCCGAGTTCCAGAACATCACTTATGCAACATTTCTAATGATGGATGGATGTTGTCTGTATTAGTGCATAAAATATAAATTAGATTAAGCCAAATTAGTAAACATAATCTAGGGACAGTTGTAATACGCAAGCAGAAGACTGAAATGAATATATAAACTAGTGTAAGTTCCCAAAGTATGTATGCAATGCCAGGTCAATATTTACAAGTGTTGTGTCAAGATATAAAATGTCAAAAGGAATGTAATAGTCCTCTACAAGTATAATCCCTGAAGCCCTGTCGATTCAGACTCGACTCACACGAATCCGCCCAAAAATTGCATGTAAGAGAATGCCTCCTCATCATCCTCAAACTCCAGCTCTGCCTCATGGGTCGCATCATCGTCTGCAACTAAGACAGATTCTAGTTAGTGTTTAACACCGTCCCAAAACATAGGAGTGAGTGATCAACTGAGTGGAGCTATACAACAAAGGTTAACATGTTATCAATACAGTTAAGCAATAATGGTAAAGCAGTACAATCAAACATGTCCTAGATACTCTTGTTAATGCAAGAATGATATGCCATAATAATGCATGCCCTCACTTGCACTCCCTCAGCATCTTCATCTCACGGCGCGCATGGCAACCACCCGAAAGTGCTCTTCCACACCAAAGCACATGCAATGCGGTGCATGAACATGATTATCAAGTTCATATTAATCCATTTCATACAGCCGGATTGGTAAGCTAAGGCAACTCCCTTATATTAATTCCCAAACAATGATCCATTCTAGGGTTGTCAATCCTAGTAAATCTCATACGATGTTATGGTTCTAGGTCGCTACAAAGGGCTTGTCACCAATCAATACAGGCTTAGTTATACCATAGATGCTACAATAAAGCACATAGCCTCAATGCAGTTTCAGGGTATGCTTGAGGTTACTACAAAGGGCTCGTCACCAATCAGAGTAGGCCGACAGCTCAGATACAGTGTCTCATACCACCATATTCGGCTCACGAGTTTGGGTTGCTCACTGGTCACTACGAGGAGGCTCGTTGCCCAAGCGTAGGCCAACAGCATGACCACGGTGTCCCATACCACCATGTCGGCTCATGAGTCTTAGGGGATCGAGGTACCAAGGTTAACAGGGTTTCACTGGTGAGTTTGGTACCTTAGATTCAAGCAGTAGTGTCCAAACATGGTGAACATACATCGGGTCAATTGGGTTAATTGATGAGCTCGATTAAGATGAGCACACGTTGAGTTGATCAACATGAAATGCATAAGCACTTTGTGTGGTCTAACCATTGTCAACATCACAAGTATGGCTCGGATTCATCGAACACATCTAGTGTGGTGAAAACAACCTCAGCCACCAGTTTGAGAACTATTACCGATTACCTGGACTTTGATATAGTCCCAACCGCGTACAATCACAATAATGAATATTTAAGTAAATCCTACAATCATATGAACTTGTTATGAAATATAACTTAAACATGAATACACAGTACATGGAGGAAATCATACACATAGTTAAACATGAATAAGTAGGTTATACAGTTCATGGAGGAAATCATACACACAGTTAAGATAATTGGGATTCATATCTCAACTCCCTTATAAATCATACTTTACTAACTACTAACTCATTCAGACATTTTCATAAACACTTAGACTACACTTTTCAACATACATCACGTATGTTGACCATATTACATATTATGGCAAATCCTTTTGCCAAGGAGTTGTCGCATATATAACAATCATGTACCTACAACAGTTAATCATGACAATCACAACATTAAATTCCAAATGTACACAAAATTTTCAACAAATACATGAATTTTCCTATAGACTACATAGTTCATATGTATACACAAAACGAAACAGATATTTCATTTAGCATGTGAAATAGTACCCATGTCAGTAATAAACCATTAACCAACATTGAAAGCCTTGAAAACCATAACCTATACATATATAGTCTGCACCTTATGCTGGTAAACGCGTAACGGATTTGATTTAAATGTTTAGTCTTCATCAACGGTGGATTAGCAACCTATAGCATGAAGTAGGTTAGCTATTCATCACTTCAACTATTTGAAAGCCCTAAAAACGGATTAGGGTTAGGTTTTCTTACCCAAGTATGGAGTCGGTTTCGCCCGTATAGTGATATGAATAGGTGGATTAGGCACGTAGTGAAGCTGGGAATAATCCCAGGATGAATCACTAACTCACTCTCTATCTTTCTCTCTCTTTTTCTTCTCTTTCTTAGCTAGGGTTTTGGAATTCGTATGGAATATGTGAGAGAGGGTTTAAGGCCCTTATATAGGCTCAAAACTGATGGAAACATCCCCAGGGGGTATACTTAGGTTATATCTAAATCGGGCTTGTTCCGATCTAATGAAGCATTTTTGGAGGTCCCTTTGCTGAATGCGGTCGGACTTAAAATCATAAAAATTGGAGCTTGATCAAGCTAAGTTTTCAGTCTGATCGGGTTTACAGATCAATCGTGGCGGACCAGTTTCAGTTCAACGGTCACGAACACTCGATCAGGGCCACAAGTATATTGGCACATGTGGGACAGCTCCCATGATCTGAGGGTGTATTTGGGTCATGTTCTGACGGTCTGAATGCTTATAATTGACCCGCAAGAGACACGACTAAAATTACTTAAATTCGAATTTAATTTCTAAAATCCTTCACGTTTCTCACACACTTCGCTCCGGACTCAAGAAAATTGTCGTGGGATACTATCTGGACTTGATTTTTGAGGTGGTTGTCAAGTCCAACAAGGTGGTCATATTTGTCTAAGTTCATCGCTATCGAACTTTCGACGTGCAGTCCAGGTCCAATATAGAGTTTTTATATACTCCCGAGAACAACTGGGTTTAAAGATTGATCCTAGATTTTAGGGTAATGTAGCGTTAATAATTCTACACGTTTTGGGTCTTACAGAACGTATTTAAAGCGATTGGTGCTAATTTTACAGGTAATCTAGTTTAACACTAGTTAATTATCGTTTAATTTCTAAAGGATTTAGTCCTTAGTGATTTCTACCTAAGGTGGTACTTGGGTCTTTGTACGAATTTTTTCAGGATGTTACATCCATGTTTACATGATCCGTGGGAATTATCCTATCAATTGATCCGTGGGTCTTTGTACGGATTTTTCCAGGATTTTTTCATGTTTACATGTCACTCTTCTGCTGTTTTGTTAGTCATTGCCACTTTTGTTAAGTTGACCATTATCACTCATCTCTTTATTATATTGACATTGTGTCGTCTATTTTAATATGCACGAGCATGTGTCTTGTTATTCCAGAACCTCCATGATTCAGTTTATATTCTTAATGATTCATTTATATTCTCTATAAGTGCAAGTGATATGTAAGATGTATCACTAGTGATTCAAATATTCTATCATGGACGTAATGCACTCTGGGTAGAGACCCTCTTAGGGCACGTAAGTCCTTGGGCCTTCGGGTAGTGGTGCACAAATTGATGTGTAATTCTCTGTTATAGTGTCACATCACCTCGGGATTGGATGTCGCAAATAGTCGCTCCATGAACAAATCGTTGTATGTAATTCGCCCAGCTCATATTGTTATGCGCTATGAGGTCCCCTTGTTAATCCATGGTAGCGTTGGCCATGCTGGCGAATATCCATAGTATGGGATGCGGGTCAAGCCGGTTATTCATAAATCGTACTCTACAATGTGATGATCATTATATATGATGAGCCCCACATCTTTGCTAGGCATGCATCTCATGTAGGTTGTTTGTGCATGTTGATACCCTCGTGTTAGTGGAGCACGGGACATATCAGACCCTTTATTTGTTATGCATCTCTTAAATTATTATTAATCTTAAAGGATAACCTTCACTATGAGTAGGGTATTGACCCTCTCTCAACCCTACAGATAATGCAGGTGACGTACAGATTGAAGACTTAGAAGACTACTTTCCTATAGAAGATTACCTTGAAAGAATAAGAAGACCATTTTACTATTTAGTTGTATACTTCTGGTATAAATTCTGATGTTGTAATAAACCTCCCACTATGAGGCCTTAATTATTCCTTTTACTCTAATGGTGAATAATTATTATAGTTAATTTTATTCTTATGAATGTTACCTTCATGAATGTATTTGGATGTAAACCAAGCTGAAGAAAATAGGGTGCGATTTTACCAAAGCATCCAAGTTATACATTATTAACACTCGGTTTTCTCAGGCACAAATATAAACTATGGACGTGAAAATTTGGGCTGTTACACCAATACTCGATCAGAGCCACAAGTACATTAACATGTGTTAAGAATTTTTCTTGATCCAAAAGTGTAGTTAGGTCAGAATCTAACAGTTTGAAACCTTAAATTTAGCCTGCAAGTGAACGGCTCAATTCACTTAACTTTCAATTCATTTCCTAAAGATATTCGTGTTTCGCACACACTTCACTCCGAGCTCAAGTTGTGCATATCAGGACACTATCTGAATTTAATTTTTGAGTTAGTTGTCAAGCCCAGTAAGGCAGTCATAAGTGTATAGTTTTACAGTAATCAGACTTTTGACGCGTGGTCCGGGTCTGATACAGAGTTTTTTGATGTCCCCGAGAGCAACTGGGGTTTGAGACTGATCCTACGTTTTTAAGTATTGTAGTGTCATTGATCCTATTAGATTTAGGTCTTGCGGTTCGTATAGAAAGTAGTTCAAGCTAATCTGTTATTCAATTTAGTTTAGTACTTAATTAATTTTTATCTAATTTCTATAGGATTCGGTCCTTAGTAATTTCTGTCTGAGGTGGTACTCGGGTCTTTGTACGGATTTTTTTGAGACGTTACAATCTACCCCCCATAAAAAAAATTTTTATCCTAGAAATTAGTACTTTTGCGTACTCCTCGAGAATCTGAGGGTTGTTCTTGTGGACCTCGGCTTTTGTTTCCTAAGTAGCCTCTTCCTCGATGTGGTGTGTCCACAAAACCCTCACAAGTGGACTCACTTTACTGCATAACACTTGTTCCTTCCTATCTAGGATACGCATCGACTGCAATACATAAGTAGCATCCTCACTCAACTACACCTGATCCCACTTGATAATGTGGGAAGGATTAGGAATGTATTTCTTCAACATCGATACATGAAATACGTTGTGGATGCCTACGAGCGGTATGGGCAAAGAAAGGCGGTACGCTACCACAACCACTCGATCTAGAATTTGAAATGGGCCAATGAACCTCGGCGTGAGTTCCCCTTTCTTTCTAAACTAGAGGACTCCCTTCATTGGGGAAACCTTCAAAAACACATGGTCCCCAACCTCGAACTCTAGCTGTAACCACCTCGTATCGGCGTAACTCTTCTGTCTGCTCTGTGCTGCCAGAAGTTGACAGCTGATAATGTCGATGTTCTCTGCACTCACTTGCACTAACTTTGAGCCAATTAAACTCTTCTCCCCAACCTCTGCCCAGCAGTGTGGTGCTCAACAAGGATGCCCATACAGTGCCTCAAAGGGAGCCATTTCAATACTCGCCTAAAAGCTATTATTATAAGCAAACTCTGCATAAGGAAGGCAGTCATCCCAATTGTCCATGAAATTAAGCCCACAAGCTCACAGCATGTCCTCTAACACCTGATTCACTCGTTACATCTACTCGTTAGTCTGTGGCTGGAACGCGATACTGAACTTTAGTTTCACACCCATTGCTTCCTAGATATGAGTCCAAAAGATAGATGTGAATCGAGTTTCTCTATCCGACATGATCTCCATAGGAACTTTATGCAGACATACAATCTCCTTGATGTACAACCTGGCCAAATCGTCTACTGAGTTTGAGACTCTAATAGGGAGAAATGAGCCTATTTCATCAACCAGTCCAAGATCACCCAAATAGAGTCATGTCCCTTCCTTGTCTTCGACAGCCCTGAAATGAAATCCATAGAGATGAAATATCATTTTCATTCAGCTATGGTCATGGGTTGAAGTAGTGGCCTTGACCTGCTGGCACGTGAGACAACATGATACATGCTCTGCTATGTGGGCCTTCATGTTGTCCCACCAGTCAAATGCTTCATGTCTTGGTACATCTTCGTACTCTCAAGATGTTTTGTCATCCTCAAATTGTGAGTGGCTTCGAGAACTTCCCTTCTTAAGTTATGAAGACTTGGAAAGCATAACGACCTCGATAACGCAACCCCCCATCCGAAACAACTCTCCATTCGAAGTCTTACTCATCACTAGCTCGTTTTCTCATCTTCACTAAACATTTATCTTCTCCCTGAGCCACTATGATTCGGTCATTGATAAGTGGCTGCACACGAACATGAGCGATGCTCTCGAATAGCACATCTACTGTAAGCTTCTACTCGAAGTCTCACACAAATTCCACCATGTTCTACTCATCTACCATCAGCGGAGCCATAAGAAGACTATATAGTCTTCTTGTGGCTCAACGCGTCTATCATAAGGTTAGCCTTGCCAAGATGGTAGGAGACCTCAAAATTGAAGTTCTTTAAGGTTTCCATCCATCGTCGTTGCCTCATATTCAGGTCCCTCTGCATGAATATGTACCGGAGGCTCTCGTAGCCGCAAAAGATCTCGACTCCTCTCCATAGAGGTAATGTCTCCAGAGCTTCAATACAAAGATGACGACAGTTAACCCTAGGTCCTGCGTAGGATAGTTTTCCTCGTGTTTCCTCCACTGTCGTGATGCATAGGTAATAACCCTGTCCTTCTACTTAAGGACACAACCCAAACCAACATGAGACGTGTCGGTGTATATCGTATACTTGACCCCTTGCTTTGAAAATACTAGCACAGGGACAGACGTCAACTTGTCCTTCAGTTCCTGGAAAGCTACTTCTGCCTTCTCATTCCAAGAAAACTTGAGATCCTTCTGAGTCAGCTAAGACAATATTCTATCTATCTTTGAAAAATCTCTGATGAATCGACGATAGTAACTAGCATGTCCCAGATAACTCCTTACCTCTGTAACCGAACCGCTCCCAGTCCTAAACTATGGCTACCCTGGTAAGGTCCACAACTATCCATTCCTTGGACAACACATGTCTCAGGAACTTGACTTCTTCTTTTTAGAGTCGCACTTCTTGTACTATGCAAACAACTGGTTCTCCCTAAGAGTATCAAAGACTGCTCACGGGTGTTCCTCGTGCTCCTCCCGACTCTTAGAGTATATTAGGATGTCATTTATAAACACATTGACAAATCATAATAGATACGGCTGAAACACCCAATTCATCAAGTCCATGAACATGGCCAGTGCGTTTGTGAGTCCAAATGACATCACAAGGAACTCATAGTGCCCAAAACTAGTCCTGAAAGCTGTCTTTAGTACGTCCTCATCCTTGACGCGTAACTAGTGATACCCTGACTGTAAGTTGATCTTTGCGAAATACTGTAGCCCCTTCAACTGATCAAATAGAACATCTATTATAGGCAAAGGGTACTTCTTCTTCACCGTTACTTAGTTCAATTTGTGGTAATCAATACACAATCGCAGTGATCCATCTTTCTTCTTCACAAACAACACGGGTGCTCCCCAAGGATATACACTTGGTCGTATGAAGCCAGCATCCAACAGATCATCGATCTTTTTCCTTAATTTCTCCATCTCACACGGAGGCATGTGATAAGTCGGTAAAAAAATAGGTGTCACACTAGGCACTAAATCAATGGTAAAATTGATCTCGTGCTGAGGAGGCAATCCAGGTATCTTTCTGAACATATCCTCAAAATCTTGAATAACTGGCATGTTTTCAAGTGTCGGACCATCAACATTCCCTAATAAGGAAGCATAACAACTCTCGTGGCAGGGCCAACTGACCTGAACTAGAAAAGTAAAGGTCGTGCCCTCAGGTCCATGGGCTGTTACCACTCTGGTATCGTAATCAATCTCTGCCTTTATCTTGGTGAGCCAATCCATACCGAGAATAACGTCGTAATGTCATAGTGGGGCAACAATCAGGTTGACGAGTACCGACCTGGTTCTTAAATCTATCGAGCAACCCTCACAAATTTTGCTAAAATCTAAAAAAGTCCCTGCAGCTGTAAGGATCCTCACTCCCTTCGTAGGAGTTGTAATCAACGTTAGTCGCTTGATTACTATGCATGATATGATGGAGATAGTGGACCCGATGTCCACCAATAAAAAGACAGGAGTACCTTGGATATGGGTCGTGACTTCAAAAACCATCTGTGTTATGTCTGCTGTCTCGGATACCTCATCTATAAGTGACTGCACCAAGCTTGTTGAGAACAGTTTGGCTGTGGTACCATAGGCCGTTAAGGCGGCCTAAATTGAGGTGTAGGTGGCCTGTAAGAAGGCTATGTAGGTAGTATAGAACGTAGAGGTGGAGTCGAGAGAGATGGTGGCATCTGACAGTTAATCCTCTGAGAGGGCGTAAAGCTGTTGTCGCTCATCTTGGTGAAACAGTAAGTGTCAGCATGGCCCGACCTCTTGCAGTAGGTGCACCATATGTCAGGTCACCTAGGCTGTGTCAGTGGAGCCGTAAACTGAGGAGGAGAATCTACTTGCAGCCTCTTGTCAAGGAACGGTCTACTCGGTAAGTCTGGTCGAGGCCTAGGGACCATAGGTACGCACGTACAGGATAGCCTATCCTCATCCTTCTTAGCTTACAGAGACATGTCCACTAGCTCAGCATAATTGAGTATTCTAGTGCAACACATCTTCGAGCGTATCTCGGGCCACAGACCCTCAAAAAATCACCGCATTTGCATCGACTCGTTGGTTACTATCAAAGGATCATATCTGGCCAGCTCTGTGAACCTATTCTCATATTCCACCACTGTCATCCCTCCCTGGATGAGGTGAAGGAACTCTCACTCCTTCTAATTGCGATAAGTGAGAGGGAAATACTTCTCGTGGAAGTGCGTCTCAAAGGCTTCCCATGTCGACACATACCCTAAGGGAACCGTCCGCAGGATGCTATCCCACCACAGGCTGGCATCCTTCTCAAACTTATAGATGACCAACTCGACCTGCTCTGACTCAATGTAGTGTAGTGGCTTCATCATCTTAAAGATGCGGGTCAAGACAATACTTGGCCTCCTCGGGTCTATGAGTACCGCCAAATATAGGAGGTCAGAAGCACTGAAATCACTCAAATAAGTCACTAGCACCCAAGTTTCCAACAAGGTGCACAGGGGTTACAGGTGGAGTCGCACTCATATTCTAGGCAAGGGACCCAGCTATGGTGGTCCATATCTACTGCTGCTACTGCATAAGAAGCATCATCTACTCCAACCTATCTGGAGGAGGAGCCTGGTGCATGTGAGGCGTCGAGGTAGACATATGGTTTTACTCAGGAACTAATGGTGCAACAGGTGTCGGCCCATTTATGGAGCCAGTGACCGGCTGAGAATCTGGCATAGTGTTATGAGTCGGGCTCAAACTAGGGCCCGTATGACTATCGCTTAGGGGCGGTGCCCCGTCAATCGAATCGCCAAGTGTGAGATGTGTTGTACTTCATATGGCCTTAGGTAGCATTCCCTATATACGACATAGGGTGCAACCCGTGTAAGATTTAGCATAGAAATACTCAATTTGTTAAGCATTCTACACATTTCATAGCAAAAGGAGCTGCACACATTTCATTTAACAAAATTTTCCACAATACATGAGTTACAGTTTTACATGAATCATGATAGGAAAATGCATGTGAGCTAATCTAGTTAAGCTTTAAATACAACCACACCACCAACTTACTCTACTACTAAGCCCATCAAGGCTAAAGCATAGGAAATAGGAAAGAAATGAAAACTCAGGGATGACTATAACATAAGACTAGTTGTCATAATCCGGCGAGGGTGGAGGAGCACCCTTATCCTGCAGATAACACAGGATGGCCCTCAAGGTGCAAGACACATTTTGGAATTTTCATTTCATGAAGGCCTTGTTCTCTTCAAGCGCCTGTTGCAGGGTGACCTAGCCCTCCTCAAGTCAAGCCAAGTGGGCTTCTAAAGTAGCCCGATCATGGTAGGGCTCATGAGTAGAAGGATTAGGTCCCTCATCAGGCTCTTAGCCTCCACTTCTTCCTCTTGATCTCCCCCGGAGCCACTGCCCTCATCTTCACTGCCATCACCACCACTTCCCTCTTCTTCGTCGCCACTCCCTTCCTCACCTTCGCTTACTTTAACATCATCACTTTCTTCTTTTGTATCATCACTCTGCTCTTCAAGGTGGGCTTAGTGTCACCTTTGGCCAATGCCCATGTTGTCAAGCGTGTTTTCGTTGATAATGTGGATTGGGGCGACGTCCTCCATATGGGTCAGAAACAGTAGTGGCAGGCTATCTTGTAAACATGTCAACTGAATGGCATAGAGGAGCTCTCCCTAGTAGACCATGCAATGCGAATGATCTGGGATAGGACAAGTGTAGGTAGGCATACTTTCTCTCCTTGTCCAACTCTGAATAAGAAGTCCACCATGAATCTCATGCATTCGGTGCGATACTCCACCTAGGATACACATTATACGTACATATGTGGTCGAGCAGGCAGAAGTTGGCCATCTTCTTAGATGAAGCGAGACTATTTTCTCACCTCTAATGCTCGACTCGACCGCATAGGAAAGTGAGGTTCTTCTCACTAGCGTGCACCACACCTCTTTTGACTCCCATAATGAAGGCAATCTTATCCACACTAATTATGATCTCCTACCTCCCCAGAGGGATAGTAAACTAAAGGGGCGTCAACAATGGATTTCGAATGAGAGCATAGAAGGTGCGCACAGTGTCTTCTCTCACGTGAGTGTCGCTTCAAATATGGAACCCCACCCATGGTCAAGGAGAAAGTCGATAACTAGATATGTCCCAAACATCTTCTCATCGACATGTGCCTAAAAAATGACCTTGCGGTTGTAGAACTTACCCAAGTCGATGTTCGGCAGTAATGATCTCTCCAATAGAATGTGAGGATCGAGGTCCTACTTGGACCTCTATTCACGCTCGGCACTCGTACTGGCTCGGCCCAACCTCATCTGGGGCCACTCTCTTCTTCCCCATGAGAGAAAGAAGCGTAGAGATTGATAAGATGGCGGTGAAAACTTCAAAAAGAGCCATTGAAAGAGGGAATGCTTGAAGGATGAGAGGGATTTATAGGTTTTTAGAAGGGTAGAGACACAAAAGGAGGGCCTTTGTGCTTAATAGATGGAAATAGGGAAATTAAAAGGATGAAAATGGTAGTTCAAAGCAATGGAGGTGGGTAGATGTAGTGGGTAGGAGATTGGGAAGATGACAATATGTGTAGAAAGGGATTTGAGAGAGAAATGAAGGTTTAAGGGGTTTAGGGGGTTTGAGAAACATGAAATGGAGGTAAATAGAGGGTTAGGGGAGAGAAATAGGGGCCCCACACGTGTGCACAAGCCCCCTTGACCGGGCGGTGGGTGGTGCGCCGCTGACTGGGCAGTGCCGCCGCCAAGACTCTGGTCTGACTGCGGTGGCTTTTCCTAGGGGTGGTGTCCACCCTTCCCCGGGGTACCGAAAACATGTGGGACCCATCTTAGGTCCCTTTGCAAATTATGGTGCGGCCCCCACAATGGTTTGAGGTGCTTTCGGACTTCAACTTGCACCTATTCATGCTTTTGACATGTTTTGAGCGTGGGATTCACTGAATTTTTGCCCAAACTTGTCAATTGACGGTTTAGAAGGGGATTGGGAACATCTTTGCATGATCTTATAAGCATATGAGTGAAACCCAACGGTCAGTTTCTCTTTAACGGTCGTATGGAGACCGATGGGTGAAACTTGGGATCCTAAGATCATTTCTACGTTTGCATCGCCCCCTCCTAAGTTAAAGTACGTCAGTGTGCGTCGTGTTACCATAACCCAGGTCCAGTTCAATCCAAATCATGCTCTGATACCAACTTGTATCGCCCTAAAAATCAGGAGTCGAGCAGGAGCCCAACTCCCGAGTTTTAACATATCACTTATACAATATAGATAATGATGATTAAATGTTGTCTGTGTTAATGCATTAAACATGAGTGGGATCATACCAAATTAACATATCATACTCCAGAGATGGTAAATTGACGAAAGCAGAAGACTATGATAATTATATAAAGTATATAGGTGATTGTAAGTCCCCAAAGTATGAACATTGTCGGGTTAAATAATTACATGTAAAATTCCAAAATATACAAAATGGTAAAGTAATGTCAACTAATCATGTCCCTGTAGCCTCGATGATGCAACTCTAGATCTATATAGACCCGTCAGAGAGTTGCAAATAGGAGAACTCCTCATCATCATAAAAGTTTGGTTTTGCCTCGTAGGCATCAGCCTCATCTGTGGCTAAAAAAGAGTCTGGTTAGTGTTTTAAAACACCTTCCCAGCGTATGAGTGAGTAATCAACTCAGTCGAGCTATAAGGCAAGGTTAACATGTTATGAATTCAGTAAGCAGTAATGATAAAGCAATATAGCAAGCATTGCTAAGTACTCTGGTTAATGCAAGGATGATATGTATTAATGATGTATGCCCTCGCCTGCACTCCCTCTGCGACATCATCTCACGATCGAGGCATGAAACACTCCCGCTGTGCTCAACTCCAATGCCAAAGGCACATGTAATGTGGTGCATGTGCGTGATTATCCAAGTTCTTAATTAATCATATTCATACAGTAGGTTTGGGAAGCTAAGGTACATCCCTTTTTATCATTGACCCAAACATTGATCCATCTAGGGTCATCAATCCTAGTTAATCACATAAGAAGAACAGTTCTAGGTCACTACGGAGTAACTCATCACCCCAGAGCAGGCCTAGTTTATACTCGAGGTCACTACGGAAAGGCTTGTCACCTTAGGTATTCCTAGTGTAAACTCGAGGTCACTACGAGCGCGTCACCTGATCGTAGGATGACAACTTGAATATAATGTCCCATACACCACTATATTCAGCTCATGAGTTTGGGTTGCTAACTGATCATTACGGGGAGGTTCGTTAACCCAGCATAGGCTGACAGCTCGACCACAGTGTCTCATACACCACCATGTTCGGCTCATGAGTCTTAGCGGATCAAGGTACCAAGGTTTAACGGGCATTTAACTGGTATGTGGTACCTTTAATTTAAACAATAGCGTCCATACATTGTGAACATATAATGGGCCAATCGGGTTACTTGACAAGCTCGCCTGGCACGAGTGTATGTCAAATTAATCGACATGGAGCGCTTAAGCCCTATGCGTGGCCTAACCCCTGTCGATAATCAGCATATGACTTAGATTCCTCGAACATGTCTTGTGTGGCGAAACGACTCCGGCCACTAACTCGAGAATCATACTACAAGCACTAAACCCTAGGTTACATGAAGGAAGCTGTAATTATAAATAAGGTTATTGAGAATCATGTCTCAATGCCCTCATTAAATACATTACAATAGGCATATTCTCATTCAAGCATTTTATCAAACACTTAGACTACACATATCACATGCATATAATAAATTAGTCGAAATATATATTAAAGCAAATCCTCCCTCATAGGAGTTACCACACATACTGCAATCATGTATTCACAAACATCAATCATAACAAGCACTCATCATACTTCCATATTCAATCAAACATTTCAACGAACATATAGAATGCATTAAAATCAACCTAGTTCATATATATATGTAATATACAGAAAATATCACAACCAGGCATATGTGGCAGCAATCAAGTCAGTCATAAATCATTACTGACATTGAAAGTCTTGAAAACTATAACCTAAACATTTATAGTCCACACCTTTCGCCGATATACTCGTATCGAACTCAGTTTATACACTAAGTCTTTGTCTACGGCACAACGGCAACCTGAATCACAAAATAGGTTAGCTATTTCACCGATTCTACTATTTGGATTCCTAAATCAGATTAGGTTTAGGATTTCTTACCCAAAAATAGAGTTAGAATCACCGGAATAGCGATACAGACAGGCTGATTTAGCATGTGGATTGGTGGGATTGAATCCTAGGAACTATCTCCCACTTTCCCTCTCTTCTCCTCACTCTTTCCTTCTCTTTTTCCTTTCTTCTCGCTCCTAGGGTTTGACATTCATATGGAATGAGAGAAGGGTGGGTTTAGGTCCTTATATAGGCCCATAACTGATGAAAATGGCCCCAGGGCCATGGTATACTTAGGTTACAGCCAAAGAGTGGCTGTTTCGATCCAATGGAGCTCATCTAGAAGCCCATTTCTTACATACGGTCTGGGAAAAGTTCCTTGACATTAGATCTAGGTCAAGTTAAGTTTTCAGTCTGATCGGATTAATGGATCAAATGCGGAGGACCTGTTTCAGTTCAACGAACACTGATACTCGATCAGAGCCATAAGTACATTGACATGTGTTGAAATTTTTTTCTGATCCAAGGGTGTAATTGGGTCAGAATCTGATAGTCTAAAACCTTAAAGTTAGTCTACAAGCGAACAGATCAATTCACTTAAGTTTCAATTCATTTCCTAAAGATATTTGCATTTCTCACACACTTCACTTCGGGGTCAAGTTGTCCGTTTTGAGACACTATCTAAATTTAATTTCTGAGATGGTTGTCAAGCCCAGTAAGGCAGTTATAAGTATATAGTTTTGTAATAATCAAACTTTCGATGCGCTGTCCAGGTCCAATCCAGAGTTTCATGATACTCCCGAGAGAAACTGGGGTTTGAGTTGATCATACATTTTTAGGTAATGTAACGTCAGTGATCTAATTGGATTTGGGTCTTACAGTTCATATAGAAAGCAATTCAAGCTAATCTTCTATTCAATTTAGTTTAGAACTTAATTAATTTCTATCTAATTTCTAAAGGATTCGATCCTTAGTGATTTCTGTCTAAGGTGGTACTCAAGTCTGTGTGGATTTTTTTGAGACGTTACAGCCCTGCACATTCCTAATGGGCCCACCAGATGAACCACATGGGTGTACAACACCTACATCAAGTGGGCCGCACGACCAACGGTACGGACGGTGCTGATAAAACACTTACATCACCTAGGACCCACGTCGACAGCAGGTATGAAATACATACATTAGGTGGGCCCAACAGATGGATCACGTGGACATAAAATACATACATCATGGTACGCCCACATAGCAGCATCCAACGATGGACGGTGAGATGTACAACACATCATCAAGGCAGGGGCCCACCATAACATTTACTTTCCATCTAATCTGTTCACAAGGTCACAAAGACTTAAATTAACAGGGAAAACAAATTCCATATTGATCCAGAAATTCTTTGACCCCCAACCGGGTTTCAATGGTAGACGTTCGATCCTCCACTGCTTTTGCGGTGTTGTCCACCTAATAGACAGATCTGTCTTATTTGTCGTCTCAAGCCTTAAGACGAGCTCGTAAGGTGGATGGATGGTTTGGATATAACACACCTCATGATCAGATCCACATAACTTACTAACGTCATACAATAACTATATGGCTGGTGTGGGGTCCACGTCCAGATAGATGGATGGTTAAGATAACACATACTTCATGATCAGAACCACCTAGCTTGCTGACGTCAACAAAAGCTATAAAGCTGGAGTGGGGTCCATGTCCAGATGAATGGACGGTTAGGATATAACACATACAATCATGGTAGTCCCACAAAACTTGCTGACATAAATACAAAAGGTAGTCCCCACTATCCAGATGGGCGGTGGGATGAAATACATAAATCATGGTGGTCCTGATAGATGGACGGCGTGGATAACAAATACATCAGAGGTGGGTACCACCATCCAGCAGTTGTTGGACGATGTAGGATAAGACCTATACACCAAGGTAGGCCCCACATGGCACCTTCCAGATGATCGGTGCTGATATATAATACATGCATTCAAGGTGGGTCCTACCCGTCTAGTGAACGGATGGTGAGGATGAAACCCACTTATCAAGGTGAGTCCACATGTGTGGGACCCACACAACTTACTGACGTAAATACAACAACTATGTAGCTAGTGTGAGGTACCCCAGCCAATCCACTTCCATTTCAGGTGGGTCCCACATGTGGCTCGCCAGAGTTTTGAATCAAAATGATATTTGTGTTTCCCTTCATCAGGGTCGGTCCAAAACGGACAACCAAGGTGGACTGGTCCACTGGACGTCGGTAAGGTGGGTCGCACGGGTGGATGGCATGGATATAGAATACACACATCATGTGGGGCTTATAATGTAAGTGCTATGATTTCATATCCCTTTAGTTGTCAAATTTTGTGGTGCCAAAACCTATATCTATGTCTTGTATATCTTGTGTTTCATGTTTGAGACTATTCATTACTTCAAGACATCGTATTTCAAGACAAGAACTTAAATGAATAAAGTTTCAAGTCATGGATGAAGAATTCAAGAATAGAAGTCTTCAAGTATGCATGTTCAAGATTCTATCAAGTACAAAAGAAGACTTTATCAAGTCAAGAAAGGATCAAGCTTGAGAAGGCCTACAACAAGATTCATAAATCCTCAAGCTTCTCTTAAGGGTCATCTGAGTGTACAGACTATCAATGTCCATCTCGCTTTTAAGGTTTGTTTGACCTTAGATTGACCTTAGGATGGGCTTTACTATAGGTCATTCTGGATACATAATTTGTATATTTTAATATGCTTGTTCGGGCTGTTCTAAGACCAGTCCTAGGGACTTCAAGACCAGTCCTAGCTCTACTACGACTAGTCTTAAGTTTTTTAGGACCAGTCCTAGTTGTTGAAGATTTTTAAATTTTTCTGGTTGTTCTACGACCAGTCCTGTGAGCTGTACGACTTGTCCTACGACCAGTCTTAGCCCTACGACTCAAACTCCAGCAACTAAACTGGAGGTCCTACGACCGGTCGTAGGTGACCCACGACCAGTTGTAGGTGTCCCACGACTGGTCGTAGGCTACCCAGGACCAGTCGTGGAACAGCTAATCCTTATCCCGCAAAAATCTTTGAAAATCTTTGAAGCTACGACCAGTCCTAGGATCCTAAGACCAGTCGTAGATGGGATTTTTCATGCTATAAATAGAGCACGAACTTCAGAGTTTTTCAATCTAATTCAATTCAATTCAAGCAATCTTTAGGCCATACTCTGAGATAAGTTCGTGTTTATTTTTTAGCTACTTTGTGTTCATTTAATATTCCTTTTGCTAGCTTGTTTTTTATTTGATTTTGATCTACATTCCAATCTTATTAGAAAAGGGGAATTTCTGATATTCCTTCTTCTTAGATTCAAAATCAAATAGAACTAGCCCTTTTGATTTAAAATCAATTAGACTTAGAACTATTCTTAAAGTGAGTATTGGACTTTGAACGTTGAATCAAACTTCTACTCCGATTGGTTCTACCAGGCTACTTCAAAAGGAGATTCAGGTATTTTACATTTGTGTAATTTACATTCTTTGGTTTTGTTTAAGATTTTTCAGAAAAATCTCATTGTTTTGGTTATCTGAGGAGAGCCAGAAAACTCAGATTATGTAGGTTTTTGGATTGTGTAAGCCCGTAATAAAAAGACACAATTGTGAAAGTTTTAGGTGAACCTGTGAAACCTATTTTGATAGTGCATGCTAATATCCCCTGTGTGAGGATATTAGGAGTGGAGTAGCATTCTGTGTCGCTGTTGGATAACAGTTGGTGTACACACAGGCGAACCACTATATATCGTTGCATTGTGGATGTGCTTTATTCTTTCATTCCTTTATTCATTCAGTTTTGTGGATTGTATTTGTGGATGAATGTTGTAATCATTTTATTTCAAGCAAGTGTGGGGAATGTTGTAATAACTTAGGATTTATTTCTGCAAGTTATTTTGGTTGCTTGGCTTTTTATTCCTCATTGGTTTGTGATACAAAGGACGTTCTAGAAATAAGGTTGTCCTACCTTAAACCTTTAGTTTTTGGTGTAAGGTTATCCGTAGAACTGATATAGTATCATTCTCTTATATCTAGTTTATTGAGATTAATTTTTAATTCAGCATTGTGATTTATTTCTTTTATTATTCCGCTGTTATATATTTTATTTGGCATTGCCCTATTCACCCCCCCTCTAGGGCATATAGCTAGGCCCTTTCACATAACACATGGGAAAGAGAGAGAGATCGGTGGAAATGGGAGGAGCTCCACCACTATGAGCTCCTCCATGCACATGCATACATCGAGATGAGTCCCACCACATGTGGGCCCTCAAATAGAGATCAATGATAAAAATCTTAAGATCACCCACCAGTTTCACTTCTTCTTTAGCTCCTTGGGCTCCTTAGCTCTTAAGCTTCTTCTTTAAGGGTGGATGATGAAGTTTGAAGGGTTTGATGGTGAGAGGAGAGGGTAGAAAGTGGGCCACACTTGGTTATTCTCTCCTTAAAGAATATATAACATGGAAGCTTAGGAAATGGTGTAGAGAATGAGAGAGGAGAGGGTGTTGTAAGAGGGATGGGATGAGAGGGATGGGTGTGTAAGAGAGGGAAGGGTGGGGAGAGAGAGAGTTGACTTTGAGGATGGCTTGCATAAGAGAGGGATGGGTTGTGTACTTGACTAGTACTTGATTGATTGATGTGAAAGATGGTAGAGATTCTCTTTGGATTTGCAATACGTCGCATTTTTCTCAAAATAAACGCAGACCCACAACTCCTAGCATGGGTATCGCATGGTTGTGAAAGACGCGATGTTGGAACCGCAGTGACAGCGCGGTCGCTAGGGTACAAGTTTCGAGTCAATTCAATATAGATCTACAGGATGCAACTTAAGGTCGTATACAAATAGCGATTGTAGGTCACGGGTTATTAGAATTTGATGGAGAGGATCCTAGGAGTATAAGGAATGGTACGGACTAGGATATAGGCCTTACAACACCCCCCCCCCCCCCCCCCTCATAATAAAAATTTTATCCTCAAAATTTACACTAATAACATAATTAGACAATACTCATAAGGAAAAAAGGAAACACAACATTATCAAATATAATTGGAGACAGCATATAAGATACAACATATAATCAATCATCAAAGAGATAGGGATACCTCTCTCGAATCTCTACCTCGCACTCCCAAGATGCCTCATCAATAGAATGGAGACCCCACTGGACCTTCACCAAGGGAATGGCCTTAGTCCGGAGGACCTACTCCTTTCGATCAAGGATACGAACTAGATGCTCAATATAGGAAGCATCCTCACGGACCTCCAATGGTTGCCAATCAATAATAGGAATGATGTCTGACCCCCACTTCCTCAACATAGATATATGGAAAACGTTGTGGCCACCAGACAGCTAAGATGCTAAGGCAAGCCGATAGGCCACTACGCCAACACACCCAGTGATCTCGAAAGGTCCTATGAACCTCGGAGCAAGCTTGCCCTTCGCTTGAAATCAAACTATGCCCTTCATAGGAGAGACCTTGAGATACACACTGTCCCCTACTGCAAACTCAAAGGGACGACGCCGACAATCATCAAAACTCTTCTACTAGCTCTGAGTTGTGCGCATCCTCTACCTGATGATATCAAAGGCCTCTTATGTCTATTGCATAAGCTCAAGACCTAGGAGACGCTGCTCCCTAACCTCAGTCCAACAACTCAGTGATTTGCATGGTCTGTCATATAATGCCTCGAAAAGAGCCATGCTAATGGTTGCCTGATAGCTGTTGTTATATACAAACTCAGCCAATCGCAGGTACTCATCCCAGCTACCCCCGAAGTCAATCATGTAAGCCAAAAGCATATTCTCAAGGATCTAGTTGACCCTCTCAGCCTGCCCATCAGTCTGCAGATGATATGCTTTGTTGAGATTCAAAATAAACCTCATCTCTCTCTAAAAGCTCCTCTAAAACTGAGACGTGAACCTCGTGTTTCAGTCAAAAATGATCAAAACTGGAACACTGTACATTCTCACAATCTCCTCAATGAATAATATGGCAAGCCAGTCCAAAGGTCAGGTCACACAAATCATAAGAAAATGTGTTGACTTCATCAGATAATAAAAGACAACTCATATGGCATCATTACCACACTGAGTCCTCGGTAAACCCACGATAAAATCGGTGGATACTTGCTCTCACTTCCACAATGGGACACTCAACGATTGCAATGGACCTAGGGTTCTCTAATGATTGGCCTTGACATGCTGGCATGTGTCAACTCAGCCATAAAACTAGCGATCTAGCACTTCTATCCCCACCTAAAAATACTGTCCCCTCATATCACTATACATCTTTGTCAAGCTAGGGTGGATAGAAAACCCCGATCGATGTGCCTTGGTCATAAGATCTCTACGCAACTCTAGAATATTTGGGACACATAATCACTACCAAAAAAATGGGCAAAGGCTATGACTTACGTTGGGTTTTAGCTATGGATATAAACCGTAGCTAAATTACCACGGATTATATCCGTAGCAAAAAAGTAGCTACACCACTAGAAATTGACGGTCCTATAAGGGACTTTTTGAGGCCCACCAGAATATATGTGTTCTATCTAATCCGTTCATCTGTTTTGAAATATAATTTTAGTATATAATCATAAAAAAATGAGGATATCAAGGCTCAAGTGGACCACACGATAGGAAACAATAGAGATTAAATCACGCATGACTCATATGGTGTGGTCCAGTTTGACCTTTAATATAACTAATCTTGGGATCATTCCATAAATATATTTATAAAAATAAATGGACGAAGTGGATAAATCATATACATCATGGTGGGCCCTACGTAGGTACCCAATCCACGCCTAAAATAATTGGGCGCGCGCTCAAAATAGAGCTGCGTGCCCAGATGGTTTTTACGACCCTCTCTCTCTCTCTCTCTCTCTCTCTCTCTCTCTCTCTCTCTGTGAGCAAAACAGACTGTCCGTCTTTTCGGCCAAAACCCTTCCTCCCTCCCTCTCTCTCTCTCTCAATCATCCCTTTTTCAAAGCCCTAGCATTTTCTCTCTCGCTATCTCGATGCACTACAAGAAAACGAGGCATCCCCGACGCTTGGGGGAATCCTCTACCAATAGAATCATCTTCTCCGCATAATCACTTTCTGTTGCAACTTCAACAGCTACTCACCGTAGTGGTCTCTCTCAATCGAGCAGCGAAGCAACCACCCTGGCGCAAGCATTCTCTCTCTCTCTCTCTCTGTTGATCTCGTTCTCAATCTCTCTCTTGAGATCGAGCATCTTTAATGTTAAAACCCTAATAAGGGTTTTACAATGGTGAATTCCTAATTAGGGATTTACAATGTTGAAATTCTAATTAGGGATTTACAATGTTGAAACCCTAATACCCATTTTTCTAGTGATGATAATTAGGATGTTGGTTCATTATGTGATTCTTTTTGAAAAATCTGGACTCTGTCATCCTTTTGTTTAGTGTTGTTAAAAATCCTATGAATTATTTTTTTTTCCAATTTCATTATTGAAAGGTTCTTATATGAGGCACTCAGGAAATGGAATGACATAGGGTTTCATGACTGTTTAACGATCTTAAAGTTCATTGGATCTTATAGGCTGCAGGGATATGATATTAAAACATATATTTATAATTACCTTGTTCCATTGTCTGATTGGTTTGAACATTGGACAGTTGACATGCTTTGGTATTGGAAATGCCTCCTGAGTGGTTTAGTTATTATTAAAATTCAATTTGAATTATTATTTTTTTTATGAGGGTGGAATTTTTGGAACTATCGTTTTGATTCAAATGTTGTCTTTTTGTAAATAATTTTTATTGAAACATTTTAACAGTCAATCAATTAGCAACCACAGGTGGTATTGATATGCATCTTTCTTTTTCCCATTTAATTATTTGGAATCTCCTCTCTTAGTATTTGGAAAAATAATGCAGACGAGTTGTTTGTTAAAATGCCAAAGAGATGTGATTTGTGTAAAATGGCATGCTTTCAGTTTGGTCTTTCTTTTTCCCATTGTTTATATGGATGCTTTTATATAAGCATGATCAACAATGCATGCATGCCTGTAAAATGATGGACAAATATGTTAATGGGGTTTCTCTAAGCACACATGCAAGTGAGAAAAAAAAAAAACAGTGCTAGAAGACTGTCTTGGAAAATCCTATTGTTCCTCTCCCTCCAAATCCTCCATAGGATCCCAAAGAAAACCAATCCCCAAATGAGGCATTGAAGATCCAGCTGATTTTAAACCTACCTTAGAAGCAATTCCAATCAGACTCGGCCATAGCACAGTGAATAAAAAAATGATCGACTGATTCCAGTTCTGAATTGCTTTTTTCCCTAACTTAAATTCTTAGTTAAATATAGATGATGTTTCTCCTTTGGTATCTTGTTACTTATTTGCTCTTTAGGATTCATTTTATTTCTTAGCTTGTTTGGCGATAAGATGTTTGCTATGTGAATAATGCAGCTCTACATGTGTTCACACGTGCCAACAGTGAAAGGGATGACTTGGCTATTTCCTGGCCCAATAATGGGGATGTTCCACTCGCTAATGCTTGTTGAATATCCGTGAATGGCATTTTTATTTTTATACATATGGACCACTTGATGAGCTGAAATGGATGACTTCCATGGCCCACTAGATTGACTGCATTGTTTTCTCCACCTCATGTATGGCTCATTTGATGTCCCACAAATGCCAGGTTGGCATGTGTGATTGCATAGATATTTGCTGAATAGATATGAATGACATTTTTATTAATCTAACTGTTATTTTGTACATGTGGACCACTTGATTAGTTAAAATGGATGACTTCTATGGCCCACTAGGTTAATTGCACCATTGGCTTCACCTCATGTATGGCCCATTTGATGTCCCACGGATGCCAGGTTTAGAAGTGTGGCTGCATAGCTCATGGTGGTCACTTCTTGGTGGATAACAATGATGATCTGCATTAGGTAGTGCCAAAACTAGAGATTGTAACATTGGAAATGGGAGAATTCTGACATGGCTTGGGTTGCAGAAAGTGCAATTCAGTCCCATAAACTATTTTAGTTCTAGTTTTGCTGTGTAGGACTTACTGCTCTCTATGACAAATGTTCAAAACATAAATATTCTCATGTAAAATATGTCAATCTGTTCGCATTTAGAAACTGCACATTTGGATGGGAAACTTTTATTACTCGCATCATCTGTTAATTGTCTCTCTTTGTTTATTGATGTTTCGAAGGGGTAGAATTGTGTTTGAGAGTAGATTGTTCTTGTATCTTGCTTGTTGTTAAATGATAAGTTTTTGTCTGCATTTCTGAGGGAGATTGGATTCCTTTAAAATCCCTGAGTTTATTCTTGTAGATATTGGATTCAAAATTTGCTTTATGTTGATAGTTTTGCAGAGTTGTTTTTCAAATGTATTTTCTGTTTCTAAAACAAATGAGCTAGGTTTCCGTTTCTCTGAAGGTTGCATCCCGAGGCACAAATCGTTCCATCATCCAACAGCTTGTAGCAACGTATAAGGAATCACATTTGGGTAGACGAAAGCCTGTTTATGATGGTAGAAAGAGCATGTACACTGCTGGGCCTTTGCCATTTGAGTCGAAAGAATTTGTCATCAAGTTGGTCGACAAAGATAAGACAGGTTCTACTAGTTCAACGACCGGGTTTGTTAGTCAAGCCTCATTCTCTCTTCTGACTACTGTTTTACATATTTTCCCTATGATTTCTCCTGACCTTCCTAAAAAAACACTTAAATTGTGGTTTATGTTCCTGTTGTTTTATCTTAATGGTTATTTTGAGTTTTTTTGAAAATGTAGAAGGGAGAGAGAGTTTAAGGTGGTGATTAAGTTTGCTGCTCGAGCTAATCTGCACCATCTGAAGCATTTTTTGCGAGCTTGATAGTTTGATGCACCACAGGAGACAATACAAGTGCTTGGTGTGGTGCTAAGAGAATCGCCTTCATTTAAGTAATTATTTGCTACCCTTTACTTTTGATATAACCACTCAATATGAATTGTTATGAACTTTTGTCTGCCTTTGATGGTCACAGTTATACTCCTGTGTAAAGATCTTTTTTCTCTCCTAAGTTGGGTGAAAGAAGTCCTTTAGGTGATGGTTTGGAGTGTTGGAGGGGATTCTGTCAAAGTATCTGCCCTACACAGATGACGCTTTCACTGAACATAGGTACTTTGTTTACTAAACTCCAGTTTTCTCATGTCCAAGTTCTGATTGATTTATGTAATCTGGTGTTTTGCCCATATCACGTATAAAATTTTTAAGGAGAAGTTAATAAACAATATTATTATTGTTGTCATTGTTGTTGTTTCTAACTATTTTGGCACATGTACTGATGTTGCTAGTATTAACTTCTTTCATTTTTAATTTTTTTACTCTCCAAAGCTATCATTGTACAATTTTGTCTCTTTTACTCATACATTTTATCCCTTTCTACAGATATCTCATCAACATTATTTTACAAACCAATTCCAGTTGTAGATTTTGTATCTCAGTATCTCAATTTGTGAGATCCAACAAGGCCGTTATCTGATACCGACCGCGTTAAGGTATTACTTCTACCTGCATTTGTCATTTTTTTTATTAGAGAAAATGAATTATTTTTATAGGATTTTGGTTGAACCAAACATCATGAAATTCATGATTAATCAGTCTACTGTGTTGCAAATTTTCATGATATTTGGTGCAACCAAACAATAACTTAATGGGAGTTATAGATATGCTCTTATTTCTATCATACGGTTAATGACATTTCATTTTGTTTAGCATCATCTTTTGTTTGAAACTTGTTCCCATTAGTAAATGAGATTTCATTTTGGTTAGCATGATCTTTTGTTTGAAACTTTTTCTAATTAGTGTCATTGACTTATGGTTTGGTTTTTGCCAGATAAAGAAGGCCTTGAGGGGAGTAAAGGTCTATGCCTCCCACTGGAAGGAGTCATCTAGACAATATCGAATTTTAGGGATAACTGCTCAACCAATGAGCCAGCTGACGTAAGCATAGTTTGTTTAAATTCAGCTTAATATATTCCCATCATGATACTTGAAATTCATTTTTTTTAAAGGCAATGCTTGAATTTCATTTTAACTTATTGATGATATATAAATTTTGTTACTATGCATAAAGCGCAAATGTTTTTTTCAAGAATCAAACAAATTCTTTCTCTAAAAAAGATTCTAATAAATGTCTTGTTGCATTGTGCACTATGTTTATTGTATTACATTTAAACTATCATCATTATCTTAATCTTTCTTGTAGCAATTTGGGTTGTGCTTCTAAATGGTTGGCAGAAGTCTTATGATATGTCTGCTGACCAAACCACATGCTCTCTCATTTACCTGGCATTGGAATTGGCCATGGTAGAGGTGCATATTGTAACAACATTCACATATCATCTCTTAATTTATGCACTTCAAAGGTTGAGTTTCCCCAACAATGGCCTCAATTCTTGGTCGTGTTGATGAGTTGTGTAAGCTTTCCTTTGAACCAGTGATTCCTAACTAGTCTCTTGGTCTCATTTCAAAGTTATATCTTCTATTTTCCTTATATTTCTTAATATATTGTTTCTTGTGCAAGTCGTATTCATCAATACTTCAGATTGTAATTATTCTTCACTCTGCTTTCTACTTTTTTCCTTTCCTTTTCTTGCTTTTTCTTTTTTCTTTTTCTTTTCTTTTTTAGATTATGGTATCTTGAAAACATGAGTTTATTGTAAATTCTGTAATTTGAGGATCCTAGAATTCCTCTATATATTATCCATTCTCAACTGCATGTCCTTATAAAAGAGAAATTGTCAGAAGGCTTGCACATTCCACCTCACCACATGATTAACTAGACTGTTCATCTAGGTTCCACCATGGATATGCTACATCAAAAAACTTACTCAGCAGAGATGACATGGTCCATACTCTATTAGAAATGATGCTCCAGAAAGGTAGTTTCTAGTTCACCTTCTAATGGGGGGTGGATCCCTGATTCCTGATATTTTTGCCATGTTGGGCCATTTACAGTAGAACCTTTAGATGAACAGTCCATATCATGACATGGTAAACAGAAAGGCAAGCCATGCTAAGCTCTTAATAGAAACTAGTTCCATTCTATCATTGGCCCTCTGTCAATTACTACTTATGAGAACATGTTTAATGGCGGTAACTTGCAGACGTATGCATTGAATCTCTCATACAAATAAACAGAACCCCTTCCAATTTGAATGTCATGATCTTCTACATGAGGATATGCATTTTACTTGGGTCTAGGGCCCATGGTTTGATGATACAGACCACTGATCTGATATGCCCCTAAGTGGCATGAAGCTACTAAGATGCGCATTTCCACCATTTCTTAAAAAGTTTACAAACTCCTTAATACATTGTATTTGGTATATAATATCTATTTGGGTCTAATCATCTGATAGCACTTCCTTCATTTCCAACTTTAAGGAGGATGGTGCATTAGGCTAATTTCTAACTTTAATTTTTAGCAAGGTGCAGGTTGAAAATGGACCCCTAGGTTAATCGAGATTCGACTGTAATGAATAGGGAGTCGATGGCACTAAGTTTCCCAGACCTAAGTGTATTGCACATGAGTATCTCTTGTTTTATGGTTTTACTTGTAGATTCCTGTATTGATTACTCAAGCATGACGGTTATGCGCATTCTTTCAGGTGGATGTTGCATGTGGGAGGATTGGAGCTACATATTTCAGATTTAAGCATCTGGTACGTCTCTTGTCAAGAATGCACATGTGTAGTTATCATTGTGGTTATAGTTATTCATTATGTGATAGGTTTTCAGGTGAGATGAACAAGTTTCAAAAGAAAACAGTCTGCAGTTTTGAGAAGCGATTCCCAATACCATTTTATGTTTAAATGCATATTTCAGATTCAAGCATCTGGTACGTCTCTTGACTCAAGAATGTACATGATTGGAGTGGTCTGGCCATTTGGATAGACCGTGTTTATGTATTTTCTCCAAATTGATGGAGCAGACCCGGATGTGCGTCGGAGCTATCCGAAAGAGCGGGGGTCCCTGGAAGGTGGGAACTGCTGTTATGACCATGATGAAGCTGTCCATTTCCTATGGATAGCATTGGAGGGGCCTGACCATTTGGAAAGACCGTGTTTATGTATTTGCTCGAAATTAATGGAGCAGACTAGGATGTGCGTCGAAGCAATCCGGAAGAGCGGGGGTCCCTGAAAGGTGGGAACCGCTGTTATGACCATGATGAAGCTGTCCATTTCCTATGGACGACATTGGAAGGGTCTGACTATTTAGACAGGTCATGTTTATATTTATATTTGTAGGTACCATATCCTTAACCTAAACTCGAATCGATTCTCAAACCCAAAAACCTATAATCTAAACCAAAACCTAAACCAAAACCAATAACCTAAACCCAAACCCATTCTCAAATCAAAAAACCTATAACCTAAACCAAAACCAAAACCTATGACCTAAACCCGAACCCATTCTCAAATCTCAAAACCTATAACCTAAACTAAAACCATAACCAAAACCTATAACCTAAACCCGAACCTATTCTCAAATCCTAAAACCTATAACCTAAACCTAAACCTAAACCTAAACCTTATCTTAAACCTATAACCTATAACCTAAACCAAAACCATAACCAAAACCTATAACCTAAACCCGAACCGATTCTCAAATCCTAAAACTTATAACTTAAACCAAAACCATAAGCAAAACCTATAACCTAAACCCGAACCCATTCTCAAATCCAAAAACCTATAACCTAAACCTAAACCTTATCCTAAACCTATAACCTATAAACTAAACCAAAACCTATAACCTAAACCAAAACCAAAACCTAAGACCTAAACCCGAACCCATTCTCAAATCCCAAAACCTATAACCTAAACTAAAACCAAAACCTATGACCTAAACCCAAACCCATTCTCAAATCCTAAAACCTATGCCCTAAACCCGAACCATTCTCAAATCCCAAAACCTATAACCTAAACCAAAACCAAAACCTATGACCTAAACCCGAACCCATTCTCAAATCCCAAAACCTATAACCTAAACCTAAACCTAAACCTATAAGCTAAACCCGAACCCATTCAAAAATCCCAAAACCTATAACCTAAACCAAAACCAAAATCTATAACATAAACCCGAACCGATTCTCAAATCCTAAAACCTATAACCTAAACCATAACCATAACCAAAACCTATAACCTAAACCTAAAGCTTATCCTAAACCTATAACCTATAACCTAAACCTAAAGCTTATCCTAAACCTATAACATATAACCTAAACCAAAACCAAAACCTATGACCTAAACCCGAACCCATTCTCAAATTTCAAAACCTATGACCTAAACCCGAACCCATTCTCAAATCCCAAAACCTATAACCTAAACTAAAACCAAAACTAATGACCTAAACCCGAACCCATTCTCAAATCCCAAAACCTATAAACTAAACCTAAACCTAAACCTATAACCTAAACCCGAACCCATTATCAAACCCCAAAACCTATAACCTAAACCAAAACCATAACCAAAACCTATAACCTAAACCTAAACCTTATCCTAAACCTATAACCTATAACCCAAACCAAAACCAAAACCAAAACCAAAACCAAAACCTAAGACCTAAACCCGAACCCATTCTCCAATCTCAAAACCTATAACCTAAACCAAAACCAAAACCTATGACCTAAACCCGAACCCTTTCTCAAATCCCAAAACCTATGACCTAAACCCGAACCCATTCTCAAATCCCAAAACCTATGACCTAAACTTAAACCCATTCTCAAATCCCAAAACCTATAACCTAAACCAAAACTAAAACCTATGACCTAAACCTGAGCCCATTCTCAAATCCCAAAACCTATAACCTAAACCTAAACCTAAACCTATAACCTAAACCCGAACCCATTCTAAAATCCCAAAACCTATACCCAACACCAAAACCTATAACCTAAACCCGAACCGATTCTCAAATCCTAAAACCTATAACCTAAACCAAAACCATAACTAAAACATATAACCTAAACCCGAACCCATTCTCAAATCCAAAAACCTATAACCTAAACATAAGCCTAATCCTTATCCTAAACCTACAACCTAAACCAAAACCTATAACCAAAACCAAAACCTAAGACCTAAATCCTAACCCATTCTCTAATCCCAAAACCTATAACCTAAACCAAAACCAAAACCTATGACCTAAACCCGAACCCATTCTCAAATCCCAAAACCTATAACCTAAACCCGAACCCATTCTCAAATCCCAAAACATATGACCTAAAACTGAACCCATTCTCAAATCCCAAAACCTATAACCTAAACCAAAACCAAAACCTATGACCTAAACCCGAACCCATTCTCAAATCCCAAAACCTATAACCTAAACCTAAACCTAAACCAATAACCTAAACCAAAACCCATTCTAAAATCCCAAAACCTATAACCTAAACTAAAACCAAAACGAAAATCTATAACCTAAACCTGAACCGATTCTCAAATCCTAAAACCTATAACCTAAACCATAACCAAAACCTATAACCTAAACCCGATCCCATTCTCAAATCCAAAAACCTATGACCTATAACCTAAACCAAAACCTATAACCTAAACAAAAACTAAAACCAAAACCTAAGACCTAAACTCGAACCCATTCTCCAATCCCAAAACCTATAACCTAAACCAAAACCAAAACCAAAACATATAACCTAAACCTGAACCAATTCTCAAATCCCAAAACCTATGACCTAAACCCGAACCCATTCTCAAATCCCAAAACATATGACCTAAAACTGAACCCATTCTCAAATCCCAAAACCTATAACCTAAACCAAAACCAAAACCTATGACCTAAACCCGAACCCATTCTCAAATCCCAAAACCTATAACCTAAACCTAAACCTAAACCAATAACCTAAACCAGAACCCATTCTAAAATCCCAAAACCTATAACCTAAACTAAAACCAAAACGAAAATCTATAACCTAAACCTGAACTGATTCTCAAATCCTAAAACCTATAACCTAAACCATAACCAAAACCTATAACCTAAACCCGATCCCATTCTCAAATCCAAAAACCTATAACCTATAACCTAAACCAAAACCTATAACCTAAACAAAAACTAAAACTAAAACCTAAGACCTAAACTCGAACCCATTCTCCAATCCCAAAACCTATAACCTAAACCAAAACCAAAACCAAAACATATAACCTAAACCTGAACCGATTCTCAAATCCTAAAACCTATAACCTAAACCAAAACCATATCTAAAACCTATAACCTAAACCTGAACCCATTCTCAAATCCAAAAACCTATAACCTAAACCTAAACCTTATCCTAAACCAATAACCTATAACCTAAACCAAAACCTATAACCTAAACTAAAACCAAAACCTAAGACCTAAATCCAAACCCATTCTCCAATCCAAAAACCTATAAACTAAACCAAAACCAAAACCAAAACCTATAACCTAAACCCAAACCCATTCTCAAATCCTAAAACCTATAACCTAAACCAAAACCATAATCAAAACCTATAACCTAAACCCGAACCCATTCTCAAATCCAAAAGCATATAACCTAAACCTAAACCTTATCTTAAACCTATAACCTATAACCTAAACCAAAACCTATGACCAAAACCAAAACCAAAATCAAAACCAAAACCAAAACCTAAGACCCAAACCTAAACCCATTCTCCAATCCCAAAACCTATAACCTAAACTGAAACCAAAACCTATAACCTAAATCCGAACCCATTCTCAAATCCCAAAACCTATAACCTAAACCAAAACCAAAACCTATGACCTGAACCTGAACCCATTCTCAAATCCCAAAACCTATAACCTAAACCTAAACCTAAACCTATAACCTAAACCCGAACCCATTCTTAAATCCCAAAACCTATAACCTAAACCAAAACCTAAACCAAAACCTATAACCTAAACCTGAACCGATTCTCAAATCCTAAAACTTATAACCTAAACCAAAACCATAACCAAAACCTATAACCTAAACCCGAACCCATTCTCCGAACCCATTCTCAAATACAAAAACCTATAACCTAAACCTAAACCTTATCCCAAACCTATAACCTATAACCTAAACCAAAACCTATGACCTAAACCAAAACCAAAACCAAAACCTATAACCTAAACCCGAACCCATTCTGAAATCCCAAAACCTATAACCTAAACCAAAACCAAAATCAAAACCTATAACCAATAACCTAAACCTGAACCCATTCTCAAATCCCAAAACTTATAACCTAAACCTAAACCTAAACCTTATCCTAAACCTATAACCTATAACCTAAACCTGAACCCATTCTCAAATCCCAAAACTTATAACCTAAACCTAAACCTAAACCTTATCCTAAACCTATAACCTATAACCAAAACTAAAATCTATAACCTAAACTAAAACCAAAACCAAAACCTTGAACCTAAACCCGAACCCATTCTCGAATACCAAAACCTATAACCTATCCCTAAATCTTAACCTATAACCTAACCTAAACCTATACTTATAACCTAAAACTATTCCCAAATCCCAAAACCTATAACCCAAACTCAATTCCCTTAAGAGAAACCTACACCTAATCCTAATCTCAACTCCCTAACCTAAACCTAAACCTAAACTTAAAAACACAAACTTAAACCCAATCCCAAACCTGAAACTGATTTCCTAAACCTAAACCATAACCCATTCTCAAATCCAAAAATCTATAACCAAAATCAAAACCAAAACCAAAACCTATAACCTAAACCCGAACCCATTCTCAAATCCCAAAACCTATAACCTAAACCAAAACTAAAACCAAAACCTATAACCTATAACCTAAACCAAAACCCATTCTCAAATCCCAAAACCTATAACCTAAACCTTATCCTAAACCTATAACTTATAACCTAAACCAAAACCTATAACCTAAACCAAAACCTATAACCTAAACCAAAACCAAAACCTATAACCTAAACCCAAACCCATTCTCGAATACCAAAACCTATAACCTATCCCTAAACCTTAACCTATAACCTAACCTAAACCTATACTTATAACCTAAAACTATTCCTAAATCCCAAAACCTATAACCTAAACCTAACCTTTCCCTAAACCTATAACTTAAACTCAATTCCCTTAAGCGAAACCTACACCTAATCCTAATCTCAACTCCCTAACCTAAACCTAAACCTAAACTTAAAAACACAAACTTAAACCCAATCCCAAACCTGAAACTGATTTCCTAAACCTAAACCATAACCCATTCTCAAATCCAAAAATCTATAACCAAAACCAAAACCAAAACCTATAACCTAAACCCGAACCCATTCTCAAATCCCAAAACCTATAAGCTAAACCAAAACTAAAACCAAAACCTATAACCTATAACCTAAACCAAAACCCATTCTCAAATCCTAAAACCTATAACCTAAACCTTATCCTAAACCTATAACCTATAACCTAAACCAAAACCTATAACCTAAACCAAAACCAAAACCTATAACCTAAACCTAAACCCATTCTCGAATACCAAAACCTATAACATATCCCTAAACCTTAACCTATAACCTAACCTAAACCTATACTTATAACCTAAAACTATTCCTAAATCCCAAAACCTATAACCTAAACCTAACCTTTCCCTAAACCTATAACTTAAACTCAATTCCCTTAAGCGAAACCTACACCTAATCCTAATCTCAACTCCCTAACCTAAACCTAAACCTAAACTTAAAAACACAAACTTAAACCCAATCCCAAACCTGAAACTGATTTCCTAAACCTAAACCATAACCCATTCTCAAATCCAAAAACCTATAACCTAAACCAAAACCAAAACTAAAACCTATAACCTAAACCCAAACCCATTCTCAGATCCCAAAACCTATAACCTAAACCTAAACTAAAACCAAAACCTATAACCTATAACCTAAACCCGAACCCATTCTCAAATTCCAAAACCTATAACCTAAACCTAAACCTAAACCTTATCCTAAACCTATAACCTATAACCAAAACTAAAACCAAAACCAAAACCTATAACCTAAACCCGAACCCATTCTTGAATACCAAAACCTCTAACCTATCCCTAAACCTTAACCTATAACCTAACCTAAACCTATACTTATAACCTAAAACTATTCCCAAATCCCAAAACCTATAACCTGAACCTAACCTTTCCCTAAACCTATAACCTAAACTCAATTCCCTTAAGAGAAACCTACACCTAATCCTAATTTCAACTCCCTAACCTAAACCTAAACCTAAACTTAAAAACACAAACTTAAACCCAATCCCAAACCTGAAACTGATTTCCTAAACCTAAACCATGACCCATTCTCAAATCCAAAAACCTATAACCTAAACCAAAACCAAAACCAAAACCTATAACCTAAACCCGAACCCATTCTCAAATCCCAAAACCTATAACCTAAACCTAAACCTAAACCTATAACCTAAACCCGAACCCATTCTAAAATCCCAAAACCTATAACTTAAACCAAAACCAAAACCTATAACCTATGACCAAAAAGTTGTTATACATGATGCACTTCTTTCACTTTGTCTTTCTTTTTCCCAATGGGCATTCTAATTTATGTATGACATAACTGTTTGTATGATGATGGAATATCGAAGCTGTTGAAATTTCAGGGTGAAGTCGAGCACATTTCTCTAATGAAGCCAAAGATTTGTATTTTCAGCATTATTGTAATTGTAATTGTAATTGTAATTGATTGAATGAATTAGATTGTAATTGATTGAATGAAGGATTGTAATTTGATTGTAATTTAATGAATGAATTAGTGATTGTAATTGAATGAATAAATGGTTGTACAGGTGGTAATTGAATGAACAAATGATTATATATAATTTTGTAAGGTACAAAATAGCTACGGCTATTGACCGTAGCCATTAATCTGACAGGTGTAGCCTTTTTAATTTAGGCATATTACTACAGACTTTTAGTTATAAATAATATCTGTAGCCATTAATCTGACAGGTGTAGCCTTTACAATTTAGGTATATTGCTACGGACTTTAGCTACGAATAATATCCGTAGCCATGAATCTGACAGGTGTAGCCTTTTCAATTAAGGCATATTGCAACAGGCTTTTAGCTACAAATAATATCCGTAGCAGTTTGAAGTTTTCGTTACAGATAAAATTACTACGAATTTTATCTGTAGCTATTGTACTCTATAGCTACGGATTAAATCCGTAGCCATAGGTTTTGGACCTATTGTTATGGCACCTACGGTAATGGGCACGCTATGGATAAAAATCGTATCCATAACCTACGGTTTTTATCCGTAGCCTTTGGTCAATTTTTTGGTAGTGAATCGGCCTCTGAAGTGAAGTTCATCATTAGAACCAATCTGTCAAACTGACTGACTCTCAGATGCAGCCTCTACTCTATAACTCCGCAATGACTCATCTGTCTGTTAAACCTCGATCACCTTTGTGACGAGAGAGGGTTGAATCAACAGGCTCGATAACTGCATGATAGAAGACTGCAAACCAATCTCAATCCTCAAGCATCTTTCACTCCTGAATCATTATATGCGCCACCAAGCCCCATTTGCTGACAGCTGAGGGCATCCGCCACCACGTTTACCTTGCCTAGGTGGTACTAGAGATCAAAATCGTAGTCTTTCAGGAGTTCCATCCATCATCTCTGCCTCATGTTCAGCTCGGACTGAGAGAATAGATACTTCAAGCTCTTCTGGTCGGAGAACTCGAACCTAACCCCATAGAGATAGTGCCCCCACACCGTCATTGTGAAGACGACTACTGCCAGCTCAGAATCATGTGTCGGTTAGTTCAGCTTATGGACCTTGAGCTGGCGAGATGCATAAGTCACTAGCCTCCCATGCTGCATCAGGGCAACACCAAAACTCACATCCGAAGCATCGGTAAATATAACAAATCCTTCACTCCAAGAGGGAAGAGTGAGGACAGGAGTAGAGGTGAGACAGCCCTTCAGCTCTATAAATGCTCGCTCACATGTGTTACTCCACCCAAACTCTGCACCCTTCCAGGTCAACCTAGTCAGCAGTGCTGCGATACGAGAGAATCTCTCAATAAAGTGTCAATAATATCCCACCAAACCAAGAAAACTATGGATCTCGGACGCATTCATGGGCTGACCCCACTAATGCACTGCATCTATCTTTGAGAGGTTCACTACGACACCCTCCCTCGTCACCACATGACTGAGAAACTTCACCTCCACTTACCAAAACTCGCACTTCTCCAACTTCGCATAGAGCTGATGTGGGCGGAGGGTCTACAAGGTAATATCCAGATACTGCTCATGCTCCTCGCGGGTCCTCTAATATATCAGAATGTCATCGATGAATACCATAATAAACTGATGAGATACGAACGGAAGACCTCGTTCATCAAATACATGAATATTGCTGGCGCATTGTTCAGTCTGAAGGACATGACCTGAAACTCAAAATAACCCTAGCATGTCTTGAAAGCCATCTTCGAGATATCCTCCTCTCAGACTCGAATCTGATGAAAACCGGAATGCAAGTCGATCTTCGAAAAGAACTATGCACCCTGTAGCTGATCAAATAAATTATCTATTTTCAAAAGTGGGTACTTGTTCTTGATCATGACCTTGTTGAGCTCGCGGTAATCCACGTAAAGCCTCAATGAGCCATTATTCTTCTTCAAGAAGAGTACTAACGCTCCCAACGGTGAACTGCTTGGACTGATAAAGCCTAATTTGCGCAACTCATCCAACTGCTTCTATAAGTCCCACAACTCTAACAGTGTCATACGATATGGGGCCTTCAAAATAGGCATTATACCGAGCATGAGATCAATCTGAAACTCGGTGTGCCGGCAAAGAGGTAATCCTGAAATTTCCTGGAACACATCAGAACAATTATAAACCATAGGTAACTGATTGATGCTCACTACTATGGGCTCCTCTATGGTACAGGACATTAAACAAGACAACGGCTCTCCTCTAGGCTCGGCAATGAACTAGAACTACAGCACACCAGGTATATAGAACGTGACTGTCCCTACAGAACAGTCCAATATGGCATGATACTTGGTAAGTTAATCCATGCCCAGGATGACATCAAACTCCGACATCGGCAACATGAACAGATCAACAGGCAAAAAGATATTACCAACTAGAATGGGGCAATACGAGCAAAATCTGCCCAACACTGAGGTCTTCCTCAAGGGAGTCGACAATGTCAACCCCTCTCTAGCGGACTCTTTCGACAATCCAGTCAATCAGTAGATATCCTCAACCACAAAGGAATGCAATACACCAGAATCAAACAATACATGTGCAATGCATGCAGAAATAAGGAGGTACCCTCAACAATCCCTCTTGATGAATGAGGGTCCTGTTGGGCGACGTAAAACTTAGTATGAGCTGGATGGGGTGTACCCTGTGAGGGTGTTGCTACTACTGCTGCTGCGGTGACTTATACTACTGTCTTAACTATTGCTAGGGTCTTTGTGGATGAGGTAGCTACGGTCACTACTGCTGCTGTAGAGGCTGTCGAGGTGCTCTCGGTTGCTATTGCTGAGGGTGAGGGTAGGGGCACTCATGCCTGTGGTGCACTGTCCCACCACATCCAAAACAGGTCCCTGTAAACGGCGTCTAGGGTGGTGTTGGAGGTGCTATTGGTGCTACTGGTGCTCTAGCGGATGGTTGGCTTTTGTGCATCTGCAACCGCTGATCCTGCTCGGAGATACTGGAGGGGAACTACCTCTTCCAGTCTCTCCTCTAATCATGATCACTCTATGTGTCAGCCCACTGAATCTCATAGATCTGGGCTCTCCATACTACCTCCTTGCAAGTCGGGACTCATGCCCAACAACGCGCCTCGGAGACCATAGCGCAAGCTGTTCTTAAAACAGCAAGCCTTCCACCCCCATCATCTACCAACTACGGCGTAAATCTGAACAGTGCTAAAAAATGAGCCACATACCGAGCCACCGTTATATCTCGCTACATAAGTCTCGAACTCTAGCATACGCTGTCGTTGAATGTGGTCAGGAATATACTGCCAGTCAAACCAATCTACAAAATCCTCCTAGGTCCACTCAAAATCGGCTCCTACTACTCAGACGACTGATGCCCACCAGTGCTCAGCCTCACCCTGGAGAAGAAATATAGCTAACCGGAACCACTGCTGGGTCATACATCTCATCATATCAAAAATCTTCTCCACCTCGAAGAGCCATCTCTCTGCTACCGTTGATCTGGCTCGCTCTAGAAGCATAGGGGAACGAGCTGACGGAAGTCTCAAAGAAGGGTGCTCATGTGCTCCTGCTCTACCTGGGCTGACGTAACAGCGGGGTGTCTGCCTTGCCCTTGGAGGGTGGCTGTCAAAGCCTGTAACATCTGCTATAGCAGGGCAGCACTCATAAGTACGGTCGGATCCACACCAATCTTGGGTAGAGGAGGCATCCTCAGGCTGGGGAGTAGGAATCTTCGGTGGTGAAGCGGGAGTCGCATGAGGTAGAGCAGGGGTCACTCGGGACACTCTCCTAGGTGGCATGTCCTATAGTAAAGAATAAAGGCCCCTATCAACCTTGAGAACTCTCAAAGGCACATACGTTAAGGGTCTATAATAGAAAATCGCTAAGTTATTCGAACTCAAGACCTAATTATTCAAAGTTCATAACAGACATGTGATGTTATTATCAGTTATTCCCAAGTTATGCTCTAATATAAACTTTTTTCATGCCCCAAACCCGAAAACTAGGCTCACAAAATTCTTGATCACCAAATCCAGTGCTGACAGGCTCCATAGTACCCCATTCTCGGCTCCCGGCACCTATATACCAGGTTCCGATCCTGGAATCCTAGAATGAGGATTTTCAACATGAATTTGTTTCATAATAAGCATAACCATAAGCATAACCCACGAACAATAACAAGAACACCACCAGAGAATCCACTATGATAAAAAACTTTGAGTTAAATGCGTATAAAGAAAAATATAATGATAGAAATGACAAAACTCCAGACACTCTATAGTACACTCATACTCCTACTCAACTACAGCCTAGTGTCACCTGCATACAACGGTCATGCATAAGCTTATAGAAAGCTTATAGGGTGTTGTAAGAGTATAGGCAATATAAGCATGCTCAGGATGCAATATCAGAGTAATGCGAAAACATATTGGCAAGTCCATGAATGCTAATAGCCATACCAAGGCTATACGATGCAAGGCATGAATTCTTTCGATCATACCAAGGCTATGCGATGTAAGGCATGAATTCTATCACAAGGCTATGCGATGCATGGTATGAATGTTATTGGCCATACCAAGGCTATGTGATGCAAGGCCTACAGGGCCAATGTCATATGCGAGGTGCAACTCGAGCGCACCAAATCTCATTTAAATCCTCCTATCAATATAATTTATCTCTGGAATATATATATCATCTGGGTCTAGTGCACTATACTAGATCGTCACCCACTGGACGCACAACTATACAAGTGGAAGAGACCTCATTATCTACCTACCAATATCAACCCGACACATTGATAGCGGACCCATTTATAAGTTGGTCAAACTCAACCTAATTGTACCCCCTACCTTCAGGTAGATAAGGCTACACCCCATTCCAACCGACCACGACACAGTAAGAAACACGACATACTAGTATACGACCCTCGTGCATTCATATATCCACTCGGTCTCGACGTTGGCATCATCCTTTAATACTATCGAATTTAGAGATTTTCACCCAGGAACATCATGGTGCCTCGATGCTTGTTACAATATTTCCAATGTCCAATCTACCATCCACGATATGCCTGTGGAGGTTATAGCCCTGATGTCGCTAGGGCTTATAGAAATCATATCACATAAGTGTGAGATGCATGAATCATACTTTCCAGTCATGCAGCAATCCTCCCTGTACCGTGTGCTCATGTGGGGCAACTCCACCTATCAGGGAGTCGCATAAATAATCCACCCAATGACATATTTTATGATCAATCACTCCTCATATCAAGCATACATTTGATGCATATGTGCATGAATCATGGAGATATACTAAGCATACTTGTATGATGATGATGTACTCTCCTCATATCAAGGTGGGCCTAATAATCATGGGAGGCCCAACAGTTTGGATTAGCCCACTAAAGGAATATGAGAATGGGCCTAACAATGGGCCTCAGGAAGGGTTACAATGCGGACATTTAACCATCATTGCTCTTATAATGTGGACATTAAACCATCATTGTTCCCAAGGCATGACCCATTTAGAACCAACTAGGAAGATGAATGGCCATCATAAATATCACTACATACATCATAGTGGAATCACACCTCATAATGGGCCTCATATACATCACATTGGGCCTCACATACATCACGTTAGGCCTCATACAAGGGCCTCACGTACATCATGTTGGGCCTCATACAAGGGCCTCACATACATCACATTGGGCCTCACTCATGAGCCTCATATATATCACATTGGGCCTCACATACATCACACTGGGCCTCATCATATGGACCAATATACATCACATCGGGCCTCATCATATGGGCCAATATACATCACATCGGGCCTCATCATATGGGGCCTCATATACATCATATTGGGCCTCACCAAATGGGCCTCACATACATCACACTGGGCCTCATCATATGGGCTGATATACATCACATCGGGCCTCATCATATGGGCCCATATACATCACATTGGGCCTCATCATATGGGCCTCATATACATCATATTGGGCCTAACTAAATGGGCTGTAAATATATCATATTAGGCCTCGTCAAATGGGCTAAAAAAATATCATATTGGGGTGGGCCCTATGTCAAGCCCGTATCCTAGCCTATACCATTCTATAGACTCTCGCGATCCTCCCTGTCTAATTTCGATAACCCGGGACCTGTAATCGGCATTTACGTGCGATCCTAAGTCGCATCGTACATATCTATGTCGACTCGACTCGAAACTTATATCTTAACGACCGTGTCGTCACCGCGGTTCAAACGTCGCATCTCACGTGCTAATGCGACACTCAAGCCAGGAGTTGTGAGCCCGCATTTATTTTGAGGAACACACTGTGCGTTGTGAATTCCAAGAGAATCTCTACAACCCATCACATCAATCAATCAAGTACACATCCTATCACAAGTACAAGTCAAGTACAAGCAACCCATCCCTCTCCCATTCCCAAGTCAACTCTCTCTCTCTCCACCCATCCCTTTCTTACACTCATCCATCACCCATCACTCACTCTTACATCACCTCTCTCTCTCTCCTTCTCAAACCATTTCTCAAGCAACCCATGAAAGCCAATGTCCAAGATATTTCAAAGAACCAAGTGTAGCCCACTTTCTAGCCCCCACATCTCACCATCCAACCATCTAACCTTCATGAACTTCCATCAAAAGAAGAGCAAAGGATTTTAGGAGTCCAAGGAGACAAGATGGATCGAAATCAGTGGGTGATCCACCATTGATTTTCATTTGAGGGTCCACTTATGATGGGACCCATTTTGATGTATGTGTTGTGAACCAAGAGGGGTCCATAGTGGTGGAGTCCCTCCACTGGCCTCTCTCTCTCTCTTCAATATTTTACGGCCCACCTTGATGTATGTATTCTTTATCCACACCTTCCATATTTGAACAGTGTTAGATATCCTAGCCATCCCATGATGTATGCGTTCTTCCAGTTGTTCATCTACAACGGTGCAGATTAGCAACACCATAATGCATGTGATTGATAGACACTGTCCAGCCCCCTGGACGGTGTGACTCACCTCAATGTATGTATTTTCATACAGGTCGTCCAAGGCCTGGACACTAGATTGTGTTAAAAAAAGAAATATATATATATATATATATATATATATATATATATATATATATATATATATATATATATATATATAATATGATATGATATGATATGATATATATATATATGTGTGTGTGTGTGTGTGTGTGTGTGTGTGGTGGGCCCCACGTGGGACCTACCTCTATAGAAGGGGATTGGCTGGTGTACATTTACACCAGCTATATGGCTACTGTACTGACGTCACAAGTTCTGTGGGTTTGATCACGATATATGGATTAGATCCACACCATCTAGATGAATGGATGGTGGGACCCACCACTGATGTATCTGTCCTATCCACCCATCTATCAAGTGGACCACACTGCAACCAATGGAGGATTGAACGTTTACCATTGAACCCGTATGGGATCACTGAAGTTTCGGATCAATATGAAATTTATTTTCTTCTTAATTTAGGTCCTTGGTGACCTTATGAACAGATTGGATGGAAAATAAATGTTGTGGTGGGCTTGTGGAATTTTAACAGTGAAAAATCATTATCACCACTGCTATATGTGGCATGTTCTAGATGATCTTTCGATCATTATATCCGCTGTTATTTATGGTGAGAACCATGTGTTACGGCCCACCTTGAGGCATATGAGGCACATTATTGCAGTCCACTTGATGTTTGTGTGGCCCTTAAATGCTGCCCAATATGATGTTTGTGCGCACATTTGATAAGGCTCATTGTGATGTATTTGTGGCCCATAGATGTGGCCCATTGTGTTGTATTTGTGACCCGTGTATAAGGCCCATTGTGATGTAATTCCAGTCTATGTGTGAGGCCCATTATGATGTATATATAGCCCATGTAATAAGGCCCATTGTGATGTTCTTGTGGCCCATAGATGTGGCCCATTGTGATGTACTTGCGACCCATGTATAGGGCCCATTATGATGTAATTCCAGTCCATGTGTGAGGCCCGTTGTAAAGTATTTATGGCCCATGTCATAAGGCAATTGTGATGTGCTTATGACCCATAGATGTGGCCCATTGTGATGTACTTGTGACCCGTGTATAGGGCCCATTGTGATGTAATTTCAGCCCGTGTATGAGGCCCAATGAGATGAATATGAAGCCCATGAGTGAGGCCCAATGTGATGCATATGTAGCCCATGAATGAGGCCCATCATGATGTGTATTAGGCCCTCAAGTGAGGCCCATGTTGATGTATATTAGGCCCATGTGTGAGTTCATGGGCGCACTGTACATTTGGCTCTTTGTGGGTCAGTCCTTAGGAGCAATGTTGGTTAAATGTCCACATTGATGGGCAATGTTGGTTAAATGTTCACATGGTGACCTTCCCTTAGGCCTTTATTAGGCTCATTCTCATTATTCTGGGTCAACCCAAATCATTGGGCCCCATTGATGTTGCATGGTCCATCATCGTTATAGACAGATGGCTCCGTACTACCAGATTTAGCATATCCGCGGCCGAGAGTCAATCTTTATATTTTGGTTTGGATCGATTGTTCATTATGAACCTCGTCTTACATATAGGCAGATTATCAATGTCGATTATCGATACCAATTATGAGTATGTGATAGCATAGCATCATGATACATGCTCATACGCATCATCCGCATGTTTGTTATGAGATGTGATTGACCATTGCATATGCCATGGGACAGGTTGTTTATGAGACTCCCTAATAGGTGGAGTTATCCCACATGAACACACGGTATGTGTAGGATTAATGCATGATTGGACTATATAACTCATGCATCTCGCATTTGTGTGACATGATCACTTGGCGCCCTAACAATATTAGGGTTATGGCCTCCACAGGTTCATCGTGGATGGCTAGAAGGAATACTAAAAATATTTGATTCTAGTACTGTGGGCACATAGGATGTCCTTAGGTGAGAGTCCCAGAATCCTCTTGGTACCAAAGGATACCCCAACGTCTAAATCGAGTGGATGCATGAGGGCTCGAGTGCTGAATACCAGTAAGCACTCGAGTGTGGGAGGGGTGTGGCCTTATCCACCCGAGTGAGGGAGCTATAAGCTAGGCTAAATATGACCAGCTCATAAATGGGTCCACTATCGTTAAGCCGGATAGGTATTAGCAGATTACTAGCTAGGTGGATAGTGAGGTCTTTTCCACTTGCTAGTTGTGCCGATGGGGAGGCAGTTTCCATTATAGAGTGTACTAGACCCCGATGATATCTCAAATATGAGCTATTCTGATATGTGGACTTATTAATTAGGAGTTACGTACTCAGCATTTGACTCATTCATTCATTCATTACTATTCACTCGGGCGGGTGGTGCGCAATCAAGTCATCGTGTGTACCTTCGCAGTGGTCAGGATTTCAGTTGGGGCGAGTGACCAACCTGAGATCAAGACTTTACCACATTGAGTCTTGTTATCCAAATTTATGTATGGGATTAGTTTGGATAGAAGTCCCTTGTGATGGACCCCATATCCTACGATACTATATACTATCATCCTAACTTCACACTCCAGCTTGGTCATTCCATTTATATCACATGTCGCATTATATCTGCAGTGGCATATGATATTTTAGGTTGCTATGTTTATGTATTTATATGGCCTAGATACGACTGACGATATTCATGGACTCGTTAGGATTTGTATTTTGCATTGCATCCTCAGTATATGATATTTTGCTTACTATATCTCTACATTGCATAGCTGATCTACATTGCTTCATCAGTATATGATATTGCGTTATTATGTTTTTACATCAGATAGTTTGGATAAGGCTAATAGTATTTATGGACTTACCAGTATGTATCCACATTGCTCTCATATTGAATACTTGGCACTTACCTTGCGCACACACACCACCCTCTAAGCTTTCAATAAACTTATGCATGATAGATGTGTACAGGTGGCGTTAGGTCGCAGTAGCATTGAGCTTGGAGTGTGCAGTGGTCTTTTGGAGCTTAATTTTTTATATATGTATATTTCCCTTCAGCATTATATTCAACAATTTAAATTAGTGGATATGTGATGATGATGTTGCATTTGTAATTAGGGTAAACTTGTGGTTATTCCTTTTATGAGATAAATGTACATTGAAAAATCCTCCTTGTAAGATGTCAGGATTGAAATTTAGCGTATGGGCACTGAGAGCCGAGAATGGGGTACTACGGAGGCTGTGTGCACTGGATTCGGTGATCAAAAATTTTGTGAGCCCAGTTACCGAGTTTGGGGCATGACACCCTGCACATTCCAAATGGGTCGACTAGATGAACAACATGGGTGAACAACACCTACATCAAGTGGGTTGCACGTCCAACGGTCCGGATGGTGCTGATAAAACACTTACATCAAATGGGTCCCACGTGGACAACAGGGATGAAATACATACATTAGGTGGGCCCGACAGATGGATGACGTGGACATAAAATACATACATCATGGTACACCCACATAGCACCATCCAGCGATGGACGGTGTAATGTATAACACATCATCAAGGCAGGGGCCCACCATAATGCTTATTTTCCATCCAATCTGTTCACAAGGTGACAAAGACCTGAATTAAGAAGGAAAACAAATTCCATATTGATCCAGAACTTCTATGGACCCCAAATAAGTTTCAATGGTAGACATTTGATCCTCCACTGATTTTACGGTGTCGTCCACCTGATAAACAGATCTGTCTTATTTGTCATCTCAAGCCTTAAGGCGAGCTGATTTGGTGGATGGACAGTTTGTAAGTGCTATGATTTCATATCCCTTTGGTTGTCAAATTTTGTGGTGCCAAAACCTATATCTATGTCTTATATATCTTGTGTTTCATGTTTGAGAATATTCTTTACTTCAAGACATCGCATTTCAAGATAAGAACTTAAATGAAGAAAGTTTTCAAGTCATGGATGAAGAATTCAAGAATTGAAGTCTTCAAGTTTGCATGTTCAAGATTCAATCAAGTTCAAGTATATTAAAAGACCTTGTCAAGTCAAGATCAAGCTCAAGAAGGCCTACAACAAGATTCGTAAATTCTCAAGCTTCTCTTTAGGGTCATCTGAGTATATAGACTTTCAATGTCCATCTCTCTTTTAAGGTTTGTTTGACCTTAGATTGACCTTAGGATGGGCTTTACTGTAGGTCATTTTATTCATATATTTTAATATGCTTGTTTGGGCTGTTCTACGACCAGTCCTAGGGACTTCAAGACCAGTCCTAGCTCTGCTACGACTAGTCTTGAGTTTTTCAGGACCAGTCCTAGGTTTTTGAAGATTTTTGGATCTTTCTGGTTGTCCTACGACCAGTCCTGAACATCCTACGACCAGTCCTGTGTGTTCTACAATTCATCCTTCGACCAGTCGTAGCCCTACGACTCAAACTCCAGAAACTAAACTGGGTGTCCTACGACCGGTCGTAGGTGACCCACGACCAGTCGTAGGTGGCCCACGACCGGTCGTAGACCACCTAAGACCGGTCATGGAACAGTAAATCCTTATCCCACGAAAATCTTTGAAAATCTTTGAAGCTACGACCAGTCATAGGATCCTAAGACCAGTCGTAGACGGGATTTTTTAGGCTATAAATAGAGCACGAACTTCAGAGTTTTAGCAATTCAATTCAACTCTATTTAAGCATTCTTTAGGCTATACTCTGAGATAAGTTTGTGTTTGTTTTAAGCTACTTTGTGCTTATTTAATATTCCTTTTGCTAGCTTGTTTATTATTTGATTTTGATCTACATTCCAATCTTATTAGAAATGGAGAATTTCTGATATTCCTTCTTCTTGGATTCAAAATCAAATAGAACTAGTCCTTTTGATTTAAAATCAATTAGACTTAGAACCATTCTTAAAGTGAGTATTGGACTTTGAACGTTGAATCCAACTTCTACTCCGATTGGTTCTACCGGGCTACTTCAAAAGATGAATCAGGTATTTTACATTTGTGTAATTTACTTTCTTTGGTTTTGTTTGAGATTTGCCAGAAAAATCTCATTGTATTGGTTATCTGAGGAGAGCCAGAAAACTCAGATTGTGAGGGTTTTTGGATTGTGTAAGCCCGAGATCAAAGACACAATTGTGAAGATTTTAGGTGAACCTGTGAAACCTATTTTGATAGTGCATGCTAATATCCCCTGTGTGAGGATATTAGGAGTGGAGTAGCATTCTGTGTGGCTGTTGGATAACAGTTTGTGTACACACAGACGAACAACTATATATCGTTGTGTTGTGGATGTACTTTATTCTCTCATTCCTTTATTCATTCAGTTTTGTGGTTTGTGTTTGTGGATGAATGTTGTAATCATTTTATTTCAAGCAAGTGTGGATGAATGTTGTAATAACTTAGGATTTATTTCTGCAAGTTATTTTGATTTCCTTACTTTTTATTCCTCATTGGTTTGTGATACAAAGGATGTTCTAGAAATAAGGTTGTCCTACCTTAAACCTTTGGTTTTTGGTGTAAGGTTGTCCTTAGAACTGATAAAGTATCATTCTCTTTATTTTAGGCTATTGAGATTTCTTTAAATTCAGCATTGTGCTTTATTTCTTTTATTATTCCGCTGTTATTAGTTTTATTTGGCATTGCCCTATTCACCCCCCCCCCCCCCCCCCCCCCCTCTCTAGGACATATAGCTAGCCCTTTCAAGTGGTATCAAAGCCTAATAGCTCCTGCTTATTGTTTATTTATTGGATTTATTTCCTGAGCTAACGATCTAAGCTATATTAAGATGTCAAATTTTGATAGTCTATCAGTCACTAGGCCACCACCCTTTAATGGCACAAATTATTCCTATTCGAAAGCCAGGATGAGGAGCTTTCTCAAATCCTTGGATGAAAGTGTGTAGCTAGCCACAGTGAATGAATGGAACCCTCCTATCACTGAAGTAACTAATGACGATGGTTCAAAATCAATGAAAGTAGCGGCTTATTCTCTTTAGACCACACTTCAGAAAAGTGAAAGTAGTGCCAATGCAAAACACTAAAAGCAATTACTTGTGCATAATCACCAAATGAATTCAAAAGAATCATCTCTTGTGAAAATACAAAACAAGCATGGGATGTATTAGAAATGACACACGAGGGTACATCTATTGTCAAGAAATCTAAAGTCCAACTCCTCACAACTAAATTTGAAGAAATTCATATGGAGGAGAATGAGATGTTTATGGACTTCTATACTAGATTGAATGACATTGTGAACTCTGTGTGGGGTCTTGCTGATAGAATCCCAGAAAGTAAAGTGTGCACAAAGATACTACGCTCACTTCCTGAACGGTTCAATTCTAAAGTGACCGCGATTCAGGAACTTCGTGATACGGATACCATGAGGGTTGAGGAACTAGTTGGTTCACTTCAAACCTATGAGTTATCCTTTAAAGCTCCTAAAGGAAAATCAATTGCTCTCAAATCATCTAAAAATGTTTCACAAGAGAGCACTTCGGATTTAAAAAATTCCGAAGATGATATGGCACTTTTAGCAAAAAAGTTTTACAAAATTTTTAAAAATAAGAAAAAAGTTGATTTTCAAAAGTCAAATGATAAGAGACGATCTAAACCTAGAACTCGAAAATCCTTGAAAGATAGCCAATGTTACAACTGTCAAGAGTATGGGCACTTAGCTAACAAATATCCTAAAAAGGACAAATCAAAAAAGAAAAGCATGATGGCTACTTGGGATGAATCATCTGATTTTGAATCCTATTCTAAATCAGAAGATTCTGAAACCGAGTCGGGCGAAGATGTTAAAGCCCTTATGACTCTAGCCAAGATCACCTTTTCAGATAATGATGATATATCTAGTGAAGAAAATCTGAATAGTGATTGCGATAATGAAAGTGATCTTCAGGATGCTTATAATGCCCTTTATAAGGAGAGTTGTAAAATTTTCGTCAAGATTAAATTACAAAGAGAAAAATTTTCTAAGCTTAAGGAAGATTATGAATCTCTTGTTTTAGAAAAGTCTCATATTTTTTATTCTTTTGAAAAAACCAAAAGTGATTTAGATTTCAAAACCTCCAAAATTGAAGATTTAAGATCCGAAAATGAGAAACTCAAAAATGAGGTAGCTTCTCTTCAGAGTTTGAAAGACACATGGAGATATGCCCATGGTGATCCTAAATTGGAAAAATTATTGTCCGGATCAAGAAAATGTTGTGATCGATCCGGGTTGGGCTATGATAAGAATACATCTCCTAAACAAAAGAACATTACTCCTAAATTAGTAAAAGGAGAGTCTTCAATCTCAAAAGAAAAGAATACTTATCAAGGTTTTTCCAAAAATTTAAGGACTTTTTAAAAACCTAAAAGTAGCCATGTCAACTTTAATTTTCAAAATCGAAATTCATTGGCTAAAAAAATAATTGATCTACTCAAGGAGCTATTAAAGTCTAACTCTATAGGTCTCTCCTATAACAACAGACAGAAAAAGACCATCTATACTCCTAAAACCAAAACAGTTCTGAAATGGGTTCTTAAAGTTGCCAACTTGGTTGCCCACACTGCTTTCAAAGCTATAAGCCATTCAAAGTGGTACCTAGACAGTGGTTGCTCCAGGCATATGACAGGTGACAAAGCTTTATTCACCGATCTAAAAGATATAACTGACGGATCAGTCACATTTGGTGATGGAAGAAATTGTAAGATCATTGTCCAAGGTACGGTTCAGCTTTATAACCTTCCCTTATTTAAGAATGTTTTGTATGTTGAGGGCTTGAAACACAACCTACTTAGCATTTCTCAGATATGCGATAACAACCATAGTGTGAAGTTTTCTAATCAAGGTTGTGAGATTCTTAATAAAAAGGATTCTGTTATATTAACTGGTCGCAGAACTTCTGAAAACTACTACATCATTAGTGATGCAAGCTCATCTACTCAATCATGTTACATGGTCCATACCGATGAGACTGAATTATGGCATAAACGCCTTGGACATGTACACTATTGGAACTTGTTTAGATTAAGCAAAAGAGAACTAATTAGAGGTCTACCCAAATTGTAAAAAGTAGACAAAATATGTGGTGAATGCCAGTTGGGCAAACAGACTAGGAGCTCTCATAAGAAAGTGAACTCCAATACCACATATAGATCACTTGAGCTTCTCCATATGGATCTTATTGGACCAACCAGATCGGAAAGTCGAGGAGGTAAAAAATACATCTTGGTTATCGTAGATGACTATACCAGATTCACTTGGGTATCGTTCTTAAAAGAAAAAACTGAAACCCTGGATGAAGTGAAAAAGGTCATCAAACGAATCCAAAATGAGAAAGGTTCTCATGTTAGTAAGATCCGTAGTGATCATGGATCCGAATTCAAAAACAGTAGTTTTGAGAAATTCTGTAGTGATCAGGGAATATCACATGAATTCTCTGCGCCCAAAACACTGCAACAAAATGGTATAGTTGAAAGAAAAAATAGAGTGCTTCAGGATATGGCTAATGTTATGTTGAATAGCATGAAGCTCTCTAGAAATCTTTGGGCTGAAGCAGTTAATACCGCATGTTATATTATTAATCGGGTTTATACCAGTAAATATGATAATAAGACTGCTTATAAATTATGGTTTGAAAAGAAACCTACTGTCAAATACTTTTGGGTTTTTGGCAGCAAGTGTTATATTTTACGTGATCGTAAAAATTTAGGAAAGTTTGATACGAAAAGTGATGAAGGTATTTTTCTTGGTTATTCTTTGAACAGTCGAGCTTATAGGGTTCTAAATAAGAGAACTGGTGTGATTTAAGAGTCCATCAATGTGGTCATTGATGATCATTTGAATACACCAGCTCCTAGTTCAGATGATGATGAAGCTCTTATTATCGACAATCAAGATGCCTCATCAAGTCAAAAAGAATCTGAACCAAGGACTGTCAAAGATCATCCAGCCAATCAAATACTTGAAAACCCTCTCACTGGAGTTCGTACTCGGAAACAACTTGAGAACATATGTAATTATATTTGTTTTACATCCCAAATAGAATCGGTCAACGTGAAAGAAGCACTTTCTGACGAAAATTGGATTGTTGCTATGCAGGATGAACTTAATCAATTTGTTCATAATGATGTCTGGTATCTTGTTCCTAGACCTAAAGATAAACACATTATTGGAACAAAATGGATCTTTAAAAATAAATCTGATGAGCTTGGAAATATAATATGAAATAAAGCTAGACTGGTTATACAGGGGTACACTCAGATTGAAGGCATCGATTACGATGAAACCTTTACTCCAGTCGCTCGCCTTGAATCAATCAGACTTTTTATTTTCATCGCATGCTTTAAAAAATTTAAGATTTATCAGATGGATGTAAAGAGTGTCTTCTTGAATGGCGATTTACATGAAGAGGTGTATGTTGAACAACCTTCAGGGTTTGAAGACCCCAAGTTTTCTGACCATGTATTTCGTCTCAAAAAGGATCTTTATGGTCTAAAACAAGTGCCCAGGGCATGGTATGAGAAATTGACTAAATTCTTACTTAGTCATAGCTTTCAAGTAGGAAGTGTCGATAAGACGCTCTTTGTTAAGAAGAATAACAATGATATTTTGATGGTTCAAATATATGTTGATGATATTATTTATAGATCAATTTGTTCTAACATGTCTATTGAGTTTGCAGAGTTAATGAAATCAAGGTTCGAAATGAGCATGGTTGGCGAACTTAACTATTTCCTAGGGTTGCAAGTAAAACAACAGCCTGATGGAATTTTCATTTCCCAGACCAAATATGCTTCAAACTTAGTTAAAAGGTTTGGATTTAAGAATGGTAAGAACTTTGATACTCCTATGAGTATGATGTTAAGACTCTCAAAAGACTCTACAAGCAAAGATATAGATCCTAAACTATATCATAGTATGATTGGTAGTTTGTTGTATCATACTGCAAGTAGACCTGATATTACGTTAAGTGTTGGAATTTGTATGAGATATCAGTCTAATCCTAAGGAATCACATCTTACTGCTGTTAAACGGATTATTAGATTTGTCACAAGTACTATAAATCTGGGTCTATGGTACCCTTTTGATACTAGTGTTCAATTAGCCGGGTACTCAGATGCTGATTGGGCTGGTAATATCGATGATAGAAAATCAACCAGTGGTGGTTGTTTTTACATTGGAAATTTCTTAGTTTCTTGGTTCAGCAAGAAGCAAAGCTCAATATCGCTCTCCACTACTGAAGCTGAGTATATTGCAGCTGGATATGCATGTACACAACTAGTTTGGATGAAACGCATGCTAAGCGATTATGAAATTAATCAAGATTCAATGATCTTACATTGCGATAATTCCAGTGCTATAAATATTTTCAAAAATCCAATCTAGCATTCACGTACTAAGTACATTGACATTAGGTATCATTACATTCGTGAGTTGGTTGAAGAAAAAGTTATCTCCTTGGAATATATACCAACCGAAACTCAACTTGCTGATATATTTATTAAACTGCTCGACAAAAGCAGGTTTAATAAATTGAAATTTGATCTTGGTATGTGTATTTTACATTGAGTATACTTCTTTACATGTATCATGGTGTATTATTTTTAATATTATTTATGTTTAAATTTTATTTTTTTCATTAAAAAAAATATTTTTGGTCTATGCTCGACCGGTCGTGGCTGTACACGACCAGTCGTGCATCGCACTCGACCAGTCGTGGAGCTCGTGAACATGATATATTTGAGAAAATCCCCTTCTTCTTCATTTTCACTCCGACCGACGACGAGTCATGGCTCGACCAGTCATAGAATTTCTTATTTTTGTTCAAGGTGAGTCCTATTTCATCATTTTTCTTGAAGATGCATGCTCTCTATGCTTTGATTTGATCATTGTGTAGCTAGATTTCATCTCTTGTTAGGGTTTTCAAGGGTTTCTTCTCAATTTGCTGATCTAGAGAAAACTCATCCTTTCTTTTGTGCATTTCACTTGCTCTTTGTATATCTTCTTGAATATGGATGCTAAAGGGAAAAAGAAAATATGCCGTGGTCCATCTTCATCTACATCTGCACCGATAACAAAACGGCACCTTCGGTCACCCGAAGATGATTCTCAAGATGTACGAGATTTACATGTCCGTAAAATTATCGTTGAGCATACCGCTAATCTCAATCACATTGCTCCATATGGTATTGTCCCTCTCCTTGAATCTGTTGGCTGGACTAACATTTTGCTTTAGGGTGGGCCTGCATACCAGTCCATTGCCCAATCAATGGTAGCATGCATCTCAGAATTTTCTCTTGATAATTTAACTTTTTCAATTGATACTAGAGAAGGAAAATTTGAAGTAGACCGTCATTTGATATCAGGTATTATGGATATACCTGTTAATGATGAAGGTAAACCAATTCAAACTTTATACGACAAACCATCTAAATCAGAAAAATGCATGTTAACAAGAGATTTATACAAAATTGATGCACAATGGACACACAAAGGGAATGCACTCCCTTCAAAGTATTTGTTACCTAGATACAGAGTGTTACATCATTTCTTCATTTCCAATGTGTATACTCGGTCCGGTAATAAAACCGAGTTGACTTCTTTCATGGTTCGTGTGTTGCATTTTATTGCTTCTGGTACCATGGTCTGTCTTCCTTCTTTGATTTGTTATTTCATTATTCAGTTTCGTCTCCATCCAGGTCATAGTGATATTCCGTTTGGTTATCTTATGACTGTTTTATCCACTCACATGCTTGTCGATAAACCTATTAATGAGGCACCAATTCATCTTATTTTTAACAATTCCAATCTTAATAAGATGAAGTTAGATTTGTTTCCTGGCCAAGTTGATGAAGGTGGTGTTGGTGGTGATGGTGGTGAAGCCGGAAATGAAGGGGAAGCTGGCGATCTTCCTCAACACAATGTTAATATGGATGAGATTTTTGATGAGATAGAATCTGATTCACCAAATGATCCTGATTACGATCCATCCGGTTATGATGCACGCCTTAGTGCATTGGAGGAGAAGGTTGATAACATAAGTATAGCCCACAATATACAATTTAAGTACATGTGAAAATATCTTCGTCGCATCAATAGGGGCTTACACCAGATTGATCTGACTATCCCTGCTCCCTCCTCTGGATTAGATTAGGTGAATTATCTTTTGGATTGTATAACATTAACTTTTTTTCTTTTGGATATTGTATTTTGATTAATGATGGCTTGATGCTTCAGGTTTATATTTTAAAATATGCTTTGTCCTTTCATATCTCTTTCTCATTATCTGCTTATTACTCTCTATGTTCTCTTTCCTTTTGTGACTTTCCCTTGTCATTTTGTGACAAAAAGGGAGAGTAGTAAGCTGTAACACCCCAGATTTTTCCAACCTGGAGTTAGACGTCCTTAGGCAATGGGTCAACCATAACACTCTTAAAGCTCAATCCCAAAGCCAAAGAAATCACTTTTGAATCCATTTCCTTCAAAACTCACCTTTCACCACCTCATTCTTCAAATTTCTCCAAGTACTTTCATATTAGACACGACTCCTCAAGTTTAAATAGTAAAGAACACCAATCCTAGGGTATTAATGATGAAGAATAATACTGAAGCTAAACATTACCATGAATAGTAAATACATGGGTAAAATGGGTTTCGACCCTTAACCTTTTGGAATATAACAAAATAGATAGGTTAGTTGGATAGATTAGCATCTCCTACCCCAAAATCATATGCTATATGCCATATAAATTTATTTCATTTTGTAAATTTACCCCGAAACGTTCCAAACGGAGTCATGGGCCTATCTAAGCTAAAAGACAATGAACCAGGGTGGGTCCCACATATATTTGGGACCTCCAGGGCAGGGGGAACCCAGCCCATATGGCTGACATTGCTGATTTGCAAGTCCACCGGCGAGGACCTCGCCGGTTCGGCGAGGGCTCGCCATACAGTGGGCCTCACTCGGGCTGGCCTTCGGGCCGGAGGTGTTTGGGGGTTAGGGTAGCCCCCTGGTATGTGGGCCGTCCCTTAAAACCTCCCCGATCAGGTACTTCCTTCACAAAGTGACCCTCCAAGCTCTCTTTTCTCACCAAAACACCAAATTTTTGGCAAAAACCACCCCTCCAAACTCTTCCTTCTTTCGTTTCCAAACACCCTCACTCCACCCTTCAAATCTCATCTCAAAAAAAAATCAATAAAGACTACTTCCTTTAGAAATCCAATGAGATTCAACTAGCGCTGCACTAGATGACCTGTGAAATTCTCACCAATCACTTTCAATACGATCTGCTAGAGTCAAAATGTATAGGATAAGTGACGCTACAATACCGTAAAACCTAGGATCAAACTCTATTCCCGATTGCTCTCGAGAGCACCTTGAAACTTTATTTCGGCTTTGGACCGCACGTCGAAAGTCCGATTACCCCGAACTTAGAAAATCCTGACCGCCTAGTTGGACTTGACAATCGCTTTAAAAATTAAGTCCAAATGATATCCCATGACGATTTCCTTGAGTCCAGAGTGAAGAGTATGAGAAATGTTAGAAATTAATAAAATTTATGAAATCTGGCACGTGTCGCTTGCGCGACATTTTCTAAGCGTTCTGACCGTTAGAATTCGATCAAATTTTACCCTCGGATCAGGATAAGTGGCCCTTACATGTCAACGCACTTGTGGCCCTGATCGAGTACCGTTAGCCGTTGAACTGAAACTGGTCTGCCATGTGTGATCTGGGAACACTACCGGACTGAAAACTTGATGTGAGCAGGATCCAGTATCCATGAGCTTAAGTCTGTAAGACCCGTATCTTAGTCTGTACTGTTCCATATACCTCCGCAGTCTTACCGGTCGAATTCCGGCAACCTTCGACCCTTAACCGATATCGACACGCGACCCTGATTCATATGCCGTCAACCTGTATCGACTCAACCCAAGACCAATACCATAGCGACCACACCATCACTGCAGTTCCGATGCCGCGACTTACGCGCCGAGGCGATACCCTGGTCAAGAGATGTGGGGCAACGTTCGGTGCAAGGAAAACGCCGCGCGTTGCGAAATCTAAGAGAATCTCTATGATGTGTCACATCAATCCCATCAATCAATCAATCCATCAATCCATCACATATCAAGTACATGTCAAGTACACATCACTTTCACCCTCTCCCAAGCAAGCCACAAAAGTCTTCCATGCCCATGCCTTTTCTTACACAAAAGGCCATAAAAGTCAAAAAGGTCTTACACACCCATCACCACCACATCCATCACTCTATCACCCATCACTCTCTCTCCCTTTACAACTCTTCTCTTTCTCATTTGCAAAAAGATCCAAGCAACACCTCCATATGTATGAGCATTCTCCAAGTCTCTCCCTCTCTTTAAAAAAAAAAAAACTCCAAGGTGGCCCACTTTCCTACCCCATCATCTCCCATCTCAACCCTCCATTCCTCATCTCATCCATTGAAGTTGAAGCTAAGGTTCTAAGGAATCCCTAGGAGCAAGAAGATCGGACGGTGGGTGCTAGATTATGCTAGTTTTTCATATTTTTGAGATGAGCCAAGTGAGGCCAACCGATCAATGGTTTGGATCTCACTTGGGACCCTAAGGTGTGGCCGATGGCCCGCTTAGATCATCATGATCATCCATGATGGGGCCATTATCCATGGACCCCATCATGATGTTTATTTCATTGCATTTAAAGGTCATCTAGACCGTCCATATTGGTGGGGAAAGGATCCCCACCGTTGATTTTGATTTAGGTGGTCCCATGTGAAAAAGGGACCCATTTAATTGTATAATTTCTTCAAGGGAGAGCTCATAGTGGCGGAGCCCTCCATCACACGCGTGTCCCACTCTCCATCTCTCTCCCCCCCTTTTATTTCATTTTATTATTATTATTATTATTATTACTATTTATTTCATGAGATTACAATATGATTGTGTGGCCCACTTGGATGGACCCCACTAGGATGCATGTATTGGATCCAATCCATCTTTAGATGGGGCCCACTTCAATGTGCATATTATGTCCAGGGACGCTGGACGTTCCCTGGACTCTGTTGGAAATCAAAAAAATAAGCGGAGAAAGAAAGGATGCCTTTTGGGGTGGGCCACTAGTATAGGCCTCACCTTGACATATGTATGAAATCCAAGCCGTCCATCCTCTTACCCATCTCTTTTTAGGCGTTGAGCCAAGAGTTGGGGTTGATTGGAAGATCTGGTGGGCCATGCCATCGAAAAATGCATCATTACCATTCAAGGATCCTTTTTTGATTTTATTTCATTTTCTAATCATAAAAAAATTTAAACTTTAGACTCGTTGGGCTTGTTTCGAGCCAGGGAAGCCAATGGTCGGGGTGGATTTACTTGATGTGGGCCCCAGACGTGAAAAACCTCAAAAAAATGGGTTTTTCATTTTTTTAAAAAAAAAACCCAACCCAAGAGGCTCTGCCTCTCTCTGACGTTGCAGTAGGCACCGCACGTCCTCTGGCGGGCGGGCGAGCGAGCAGCCACCCACGGCTGTCGCCGTGGGACCCACCATGATGTATGTGGAAATCCATGTCGTTCATGAGGTGGGCCCCCTCCTCAGGTAGGCCCCCTCCAAGTTTCAGCCTGATCCAACGCTCAGGTGGCCCATACCATAGGAAATAGTGGAATTGAACACATACCATTGAAACCTTCCTATTGGGCCACATAAGTTTTAGATCAAGACGAAATTTGTGTTTTTCCTTTACCCGGGGTCCGTGTGACCTTTGAACGGTTTGGATGAAAAAAATATACACTGTGGTGGGCCCCACATGGGACCCACAGTGATGTACGTGTCTTGCATCCACCGTCCAGGCGGATGGTGGAAGCTCACCTTAATATTTGTGTTCTTCCTCCACCGTCCAGCGTGGGACGGTGGAGCCCACCCTGTCTGTGTTCCGTCCGCACCGTCCACCCCTGGACGGTGGGACCCACCATGCGTATGTGTTATATCTGCACCGTCCACCCTGGACGGTGAGACCGACCCCACCCCCTTTAGCCCACCTAACTTCATAAATAGGTTGGATGGAAAATAAACATTACAGTGGGCCCTTTGCCCTTTTGTTGGAAAATAAACATTACAGTGGGCCCTTTGCCCTTTTGTTGGAAAATAAACATTACAGTGGGCCCTTTGCCCTTTTGTTGGAAAATAAACATTACAGTGGGCCCTTTGCCCTTTTGTTGAAAAATAAACATTACAGTGGGCCCTTTGCCCTTTTTGATGGTAAACAAATATTTCAGTGGGGCCTCTGGGCCCATAGGATTAGGCCCATTTGTCATTTCCTAAGGCCCATGGGATTGGACCCATTTTGCAGTATTCCAAGGCCCATGGGTTGAGACTCATTTGATGGACATAGGGGTTCCAATTGGTGTGGCCCATCTGTTTCATATAAGACCCATAAGTTTAGGCCCATTTGATTTGTATAAGGCCTATGGGCTAGGCCCATTTGATTTGTATAAGGTCTATGGGTTAGGCCCATGGGTTAGGCCCATTTGATTTGTATAAGGCCTACGAGTTTAGGTCCAATTGATGCATTTAAGGCCCAACGGGTTATGACCCATTGCAATGCACATAAGGCCCATTGGTCCGGTCCATTTATGTGGCCCATTCGATGAATAAAAGGCCCATATGATATGGCCCATTCGATGTATTTAAGGACTAATGAGATATGCCTAAGGCTCATTGCAATGTGTTATGACAACACGGATTTATGTAACGATGTTTGCGACGATCGTGCCTTGGGAGCAATGTTGGTTTGACGTCCACATTGCGAGTGTAATGCTGGTTGGATGTCCACATTACGGCTCTCCTTAGGGCCCATTATTAGTCTCGTACTTATTGTGTTTAGGCCGTCCAAGCCTATCTACATTGCGAGGATAGTTCATTTCATGATAACATGTTTAGTATAGTTCCATGACTCATGATCATACGCATCATATGTATGCTTGACATGAGAATTGATTGATCATAGCATATGCCTTCGGGCAGGTTGTTTATGGACTCCCGGTTAGACGGAACAGTCCGTATTTGGATATAAAATAAGTATACTTTGACCCCAAGTCTATTTCTGTCACTTTTGGACTTATAAAAAGGGCTTAAACCCTTACTCTTTCATTCCATACGAATTTGGAGAGAGAAGAGAGAAAAGAGAGAGAAAGGGAGGGAGATTTGGAGCTCTCTCCTGAGATTCTTCCCTGCTGCTCCATGTTCCATAGCCGCCGCTTCTGCGCCACCATTCCGGTGTTTTCAGCTCCATTCTTAGGTAAGAAATCCTAACCCTAACCTGATTTGAAGCTTAGAATAGTTGTAGTGTTGGTATTGCTAACCTGTTTCATGCCATAGGTCGCCATAACGCCGTTGACGAAGCATTAACGTTCTATTCGAATCGATACACGTCTACGGCAAAAGGTGAGGATTCTAGACGCTTTGATTGACTGATTTCAAAGCTTTCAATGTCGTTTAATAGTAGATTATCGACGAGCACGCTATTTGACATGTAGAACATGCTGTCCATTTTCCATTTCGACTGCGTATAGAAAATATGAGATTTAGGGTATTTTAGTTATTTGTACGAAATACTGTTTACGTCCATATTTTGCTGAAATGATTGCCATGGCTATTTGTCATGTTATGATATTAGGAATGCGTGTATGATTTGTTTGGCAAAGAGATTCGCCCAAATGCGCACTTTGAGTCGACATACGCTATGTAGACTAAGGTGTGTAGACTAAGTGTTTGTATAAATGTTTGTATTAGTATGTATTGAGTAAATGGTATTGTAGATTAGTTTTAAGAATGAATTCTCAATCCATATGATGTTGTATATGATTTCCTACATGTTGGCTATATGTATTGATTTCATTATATACATGAAATGAATGTGTTGGATGATTTTCTTAAGTTGTATATTATAACATGTGTCAACATGCTTACATTGTTGTGTTTCATTTCTGCTACTCTCATATGATTACTAATGTTGATATTCAAGTGTTTGGGGCTATACGTTAGTCCAGGCAGTCGGTGATGGATTAAATTCGTGGTTGGCTTCTATTTTCCATGAAGGAAGCGTCGATGAACGCGAGTCGTGTTTTGAGTTGGCGGCAGTGGTTAGGCCATATGAAGTGTTTCATGCACTTCATGTCGGTCGATTCAACGTGCGATCGTGTTAGTCGGACTCACCAAGTAACCCGACTAACCATTGTATGTTCACCTTGTATTTTTCATAACTACTTGAACCTAGGGTACTGAACTTACCATTGAAAATTCTGTTAATCATGGTACCTTGATCCATAAAGACTCATGAGCCGGGCATGGTGGTATGGGACACTGTGGTCGAGTTGTCGGCCTACGCTGGGGCCACAAACCTCCCCGTAGTGACCAGTGAGCAACCCAGACTCGTGAGCAGATTATGGTGGTATGGGACACTATATTCTTGTTGTCGGCCTACACTGATCAGGTGACGAGCCCTTTGTAGTGACCTCGAGCGTATTCTGAGTCTGTGGGAGGCGACGACCCTTCCGTAGCGATGATAGTACATTAGGCCTGTATTGATAAGGTGATGGGGGAGCGGTGAAACGAGTGCGAGCAACAGCCCTGATAGCCCTTGCAGCGACCTATAAATATAACATCGTATGAGATTACTAGGAGTGACTACCCTAGACAGGATCTGTGTTGGGATTGATATAAGGAAGGTACCTTAGTTTTCCAATCCTACTGTATGAAAAGGACTAATAACAACCCGATAATCATTACTCATATCGCATTGCATGTTCCTGGAAGATATGGAGCACTGCGGGAAGAAAGTATGCGGCAGGCGTAAGATGGTGCCGCATGAGGGAGTATGTCGGTGAGGGCATCCATCATGTCATCTCATGCTTGCATTAATAAAAGTATTTAGGAATGTTTGATTGTCTGCTTTACTATTATCGCGTGATTGATTTGATAACATGCTAATCTTTGCTCTATTATTCCACTGAGTTGATCACTCACTCCCACGTTACGGGACGGTATTTCCGGACACCCAACAGACCCGGTTGTAGTTGCAGATGATGGCGCTACTTGTGAAGCGGAGCCGGACTTGTATGATGATGAGGAGGACTTCTCCTCCGTGTTCTGATCGACGGGATCACAGGGAGGTTGATTAGACGCCTTGAGACTTTTCATTTTATATTTTTGGAGCACTCTTGTATATTCTTTTCTTTTCATTTTTGGAGTATACATGTATTTAATTAACCTGGTAACATCTTCACACTCTGGAGACTTATAATCAATTATATATTTTATGTATTTATCACAGTCTTCCGCTTTCTAATTTAACTGTCTCTGGAGTATGATATGCTGTTTTGGTTTAGTCTCAATCTTGTTTAATGCCATTCTACAGACAACATGCATTTATCATTATCTATGTTGCATAAGTGACGTTCTGGAACTCGGGAGTTGGGTTTCTACCCGACCCCTGATTTTTGGGGTGTTACAGAAGCTAAAAGGGAGTAGTATGGAAAGGGGGAGTAATTTGTTTTGTCTGGATTAAATGACTGAGAAGGATATGTGGGATTGAGAACATGGAGTCTTGAGGTTTTCATGTTGTTTACTGTTTATATGAGCAGTAATCGTATTACTCAGGGGGAGTAGAGTAATTTGTGATTTTATGGCTCATGATTCCTTATTATCTTCTTTGCTATGTGTTTTGTCACAAATTTGACAAAGGGGGAGATTGTAAGTGCTATGATTTCATATCCCTTTGGTTGTCAAATTTTGTGGTGCCAAAACCTATATCTATGTCTTGTATATCTTGTGTTTCATGTTTGAGACTATTCTTTACTTCAAGACATCGCATTTCAAGACAAGAACTTAAATGAAGAAAGTTTTCAAGTCATGGATGAAGAATTCAAGAATTGAAGTCTTCAAGTTTGCATGTTCAAGATTCAATCAAGTTCAAGTATATTAGAAGACCTTATCAAGTCAAGATCAAGCTCAAGAAGGCCTACAACAAGATTCGTAAATTCTCAAGCTTCTCTTTAGGGTCATCTGAGTATACAGACTTTCAATGTCCATCTCTCTTTTAAGGTCTGTTTGACCTTAGATTGACCTTAGGATGGGCTTTACTGTAGGTCATTCTATTCATATATTTTAATATGTTTGTTTGGGCTGTTCTAAGACCAGTCCTAGCTCTGCTACGACCAGTCTTAAATTTTTTAGGACCTGTCATAGGTTATTGAAGATTTTTAAATCTTTCTAGTTGTCGTACGACCGATCCTGAACATCCTACGACCAGTCCTGTGTGTTCTACGACTCATTCTTCGACCAGTCGTAGCCCTACGACTCAAACTCTAGTAACTAAAATGGGGGTCGTACGACCAGTCATAGGTGAGACATGACCAGTCGTAGGTGGCCCACGACCGGTCGTAGACCACTCAGGACTGGTCGTGGAACAGTAAATCCTTATCCCGCGGAAATCTTTGAAAATTTTTGAAGCTACGACCAGTCGTAGGATCCTAAGACCAGTCGTAGACGAAATTTTTTACGCTATAAATAGAGCACGAACTTCAGAGTTTTAGCAATTCAATTCAACTCTATTCAAGCATTCTTTAGGCTATACTCTGAGATAAGTTTGTATTTGTTTTAAGCTACTTTGTGCTTATTTAATATTCCTTTTGCTAGATTTTTGATTATTTGATTTTAATCTACATTCCAATCTTATTAGAAAAGGGGAATTTTTGATATTCCTTCTTCTTGGATTCAAAATTAAATAGAACTAGCCCTTTTGATTTAAAATCAATTAGACTTAAAACCATTCTTAAAGTGAGTATTGGACTTTGAACGTTGAATCGAACTTCTACTCCGATTGGTTCTATCGGGCTACTTTAAAAGGTGATTCAGGTATTTTACATTTGTGTAATTTACTTTCTTTGGTTTTGTTTGAGATTTTCCAGAAAAATCTCATTGTATTGGTTATCTGAGGAGAGCTAGAAAACTCAGATTGTGAGGATTTTTGGATTGTGTAAGCCCGAGATCAAAGACACAATTGTGAAGGTTTTAGGTGAACCTATGAAACCTATTTTGATAGTGCATGCTAATATCCCCTGTGTGAGGATATTAGGAGTGGAGTAACATTCTGCGTGGCTGTTGGATAACAGTTGTTGTACACATAGGCGAACCACTATATATCGTTGTGTTGTGGATGTTCTTTATTCTTTCATTCTTTTATTCATTCAGTTTTGTGGTTTGTGTTTGTGGATGAATGTTGTAATCATTTTATTTCAAGCAAGTGTGGATGAATGTTGTAATAACTTAGGATTTATTTCTGCAAGTTATTTTGATTTCCTTGCTTTTTATTCTTCATTAGTTTGTGATACAAAGGACATTCTAGAAATAAGGTTGTCCTACCTTAAACCTTTGGTTTTTGGTGTAAGGTTGTCCTTAGAACTAATAAAGTATCATTCTCTTTATTTTAGGCTATTTTGATTTCTTTAAATTCAGCATTGTGTTTATTTCTTTTATTATTCCGCTGTTATTAATTTTATTTGGCATTGCCCTATTCACCCCCCCTCTAGGGCCTATAGCTAGGTCCTTTCACAGTTTGGATATAACACACCTCATGATCTGACCCACATAACCTGCTGACGTCATACAACAGCTATATGGCTGGTGTGGGGTCCACGTCTAGATAGATGGACGGTTAGTATATAACACATACTTCATGATCAGACCCACCTAGCTTGCTAACGTCAACAACACCTGTAAAGTTGGAGTGGGGTCCACGTCTAGATGAATGGAAATTAGGATATAACACATATAATCATGGTCGTCCCACAGAACTTGCTAACGGCAATATAGCAGGTGGTACCCACCGTCCAAATGGACGGTGGGATGAAATACATAAATCATGGTGGTCCTGACAGATGGACGGCGTGGATAACGTGGATAACAAATACATCAGAGGTGGGTCCTACTGTCTAGCAGCTGCTGGATGGTGCAGGATAAGACCCATACACCAAGGTAGGCCCCACATAGCACCGTCTAGATGGACGGTGCTAATATATAATACATGCATTAAAGGTGGGTCCCACCCGTCCAGTGAACAGACGGTGGGGATAAAACCCACTTATCAAGGTGGGTCCACACGTGTGGGACCCACACAGCTTGTTGACATAAATACAGCAGCTATATAGCTGGTGTGAGGTACCCCAGCTAATCCACTTCCATTTAAGGTGGGTTTCACCTGTGGCCCACCAAATTTTTGAATCGAACTGATATTTATGTTTCCCTTCATCAGAGTCTGTCCAAAATGAATAGCCAAGGTGGGCCGGTCCGCTGGACGTCAACAAGGTGGGTCACGCAGGTGGCCTGCATGGATATAGAATACACACATCACATGGGATCCACAACACATGGGAAAGAGAGAGAGAGAGAGAGAGAGAGAGAGAGAGAGAGAGAGATCAGTGGAAATGGGAGGAGCTCCGCCACTACGAGCTCCTCCATGCACATGCATACATTGAGATGGGTCCCACCACATGTTGGCCATCAAATAGAGATTAATGATGGAAATCTTAAGTTCACCCACCGATTCCACTTCTTCTTTAGCTCCTTGGACTCCTTAGCTCGTAAGCTTCTTCTTTAAGGGTGGATGATGAAGTTTGAAGGGTTGGATGGTGAGATGAGGGGGTAGGAAGTGAGCCACGCTTGGCTATTCTCTCCATAGAGCTTTTCTCTCATGGAAGCTTGGGAAATGGTGGAGAGAATGAGAGAGGAGAGGGTGTTGTAAGAGGGATGAGTGTGTAAGAGAGGGATGGGTGGGGAGAGAGAGTTGACTTTGGGGATGGCTTGTGTAAGAGAGGGATGGGTTGTGTACTTGACTAGTACTTGATTGATTGATGTGAAGGGTGGTTGAGATTCTCTTGAGATTTGCAATACGCAGCATTTTCCTTAAAATAAATGTGGGCCCACCTCCTACCCTAAGTATTGCATCGGTGCACAAGACGCGACGTTGGAACCGCGGCGACGACGTAATCACTAGTGTACAAGTTTTGAGTTGAGTTGACATAGATCAACTGGATGTGACTTAAGGTCGTGGGTTACTGGAATTCAATGGGGAGTATCGTGGGAGTTTAAGGAATGGTACGGACTAGGATATAGGTCTTCATCGTGATTATAGTTGAAAGAAAAGTCCTTAACTTAAGGCAAAAGGATCCCATTGAAGGACTAACCCTCACCTTCTAAATCACGTGATCACTGTAACATTTGTAGTTGGACAGTTATATAAACCTCCATAGGTCTTATCCTAAGGTGCACCTTGGGTTGTAAGCGTGTAGTTAAACTCGAGTTCAGTATGACTTTGGCATGCCCTATTCTATTTTAATCATACACGTTTGACTGAATACAAACATTTGTTAACATGTGTGGCCTCATTTATGATCAAACTATAGCACCATCAATTATATTTTCCAAAGATGTCATGGAACTTAATGTTATGATTGTCCAACTAGGACAATTTTAGGGCATGGTTCATTTAAGGTAAAGCCTACTTGGAGATCAAGTTAGTTATCATACATTCATTAAAATTTAAGGAAAAAAAAAGGGTCACCAGTGAGTTATATAAACCATTCACGTTCTGGTTATCATAATAAATAAGCTATGATTTCGTAATTATGCTTCATTATTCATCTTCACTATTAAATCTTCATTTAAATGTGAGCCATTAAAATTTTTGTTTATACCAAAATCTGGTAGATTAGATCAATATCACTGATTATGCCACATGCACAAACAACATGTCCAGCTTATACACCAAGTATCTAAAAAGTATATAGAATCCTCAAATGCCACCTCAGCCAAACAATCTCTACATAAGGATCAATAGCTATTATGGACACATTGGCATTGAAGCACGTTCGATGGAGGCAAGCCACGATCGAGAGAAGGATAACCACCCTTTCCCAACCAGTTATACGTGGAGGCACCACATGGGCCATCGGTTATTTTCAACCTTCAACAGGAGAAATTATAAATAGCAGGAAAAAGATATCACCGAATCAATATCAAATCCTTAATCCAAACACAAACAACTTTAACAATGCAATGTTGATGATTATCTTATCTTAGCCCACAACTCATCATTCATGGACCATTAGGTTAGGAGCAATATCAGTTTGTCCCTGTAACCACACCGGATTGACTCATAGTTGAAATTTCCTTTCGTTTGTGCCTACACCGGATTTGAAGGAAGACTATTAGCTATAGTGTAAGACCTGTATCCCAATCTGTACTGTTCCGTTACTTCCCGCGATCCTTCTCGTCAAATTTCGGCAGTCCGTGACCTTTAGTCGACGTTGCGCACGACCGTAAGTCGTATCATATACACTACCATTGAAATACGCTTTGGCCATTGCATACGCCCAAAATCGAATATGGGACTCATTCAGACTGTTTCGAGTTGTAAAAGCCAATAGCTGGGATGGATTTCACTAATACGGGACCCACGTTCAAAAAACCTTGAAAAATCAAGTTTCCTCAAAAAAAATCAGAAGCAGCAGTTGCTGCTGCTGCCAGCGCAGGCAGCGCCTGCGGCTCTGCAGTGGGCGGACGCTGGGGCCCACGGCTCCTCATGTGGGCCCCGTTTTGATGTTTATTTTCCAATCTAACCTGTTCACATGGTGGGTCCCTACCTTAAGTAGGCCCCACCCAAAAATAAGTTTGATCCAGATCTCAGGTGGCCCACACCACTCGAAACAGCGGCGATTGAATTCCACCATTAAAACCTCTTTGGGGCTCACAGAAGTTTTGAATCAAGCTGATATTTGTATCTTCTCTTCAACCAGGTCTGCGTGACCTTATCAATGGGCTGGATGGCATGCAAACATTATGGTGGGCCCCACATGGGACCCACAGTGATGCATGTGTTTTACCACACCGTCCAACAGACGGTGGAACCCACCTATGTGTTTTTACCACACCGTCCGGGCTGACGGTGCAGCCCACAGTGTGCATGTGTTCTATCCACACTGTCCACTATTTGGACAGTGGGACCCGCCATGATTTATATGTTCTATCCACTCTGTCCACGTGTGTGTGGATGTGTGTGTGTGTGTGTGTGTGTGTATATATATATATATATATATTATTATATATAATATTGTATATGTATTATATATACTATATATGTATATATGTGCATTGGTGGGCCTTTTATGTGGACCCCCCACAATGAAGCTTGTATTGCACCCCAACCGTCAATCCATTTTGCAAGCTCATTTTATGGCTTGAGCTAAAAATGAGGCAGATCTATGGTTCAAATGGGCCCACCTTGGTGCACATCTACGGCCACCTCGGTATATATCTAAAGCCCAAATGATTAGGCCCACCTTGGTGAACATCTAAGGTCATCTTGGTATATATCTAAAGCCCAAATGATTAGGCCCACCTTGGTGCACACCTAAGGCCATGGGATTAAGCCCATTTGGCATATGTAACGCCCATGGGTTTTGGCCCATTTGATATATATAATGCCCATAGAATTCAGCCCATTTAATATATAAGGCCTATAGGAATTAGGCCCATTTGATAAGGCCATAAGATTAAGCCCATTTGATACATATACAGCCCAAGTTGTGAGGTCCACTTTGATGTATTTCAAGGCCTATGGGTCATGGACCATTGCAATGTACATAAGGCTCATTGGTGAGGCCCATTAATGCAACCCATTTGATGAATGTAAGGCCCATGTGATACGACCCATTTGATGTATCTAAGGCTCATGGGTCGATGCCCAACGGGATGTCCTTAGGGTCCATTGTAATGTGTGATCTCCCATGGTTCATGTAATGATATATATGGCGGGTCGTGCTTAGGGAACAATGTTGGTTTGACATCCACATTGTATGTACAATGTTGGTTAAAGGTCCGCATTGTAACTCTCCTTAGGGCCCATTGATAGGCCCATACTCGTTGCTATTCATCACCTTATAACATGCTTAGTATAATCTCATGACTCATGCCCATACGCATCATATGTATGCTTGATTTGAGTAGCAACTGATCATAGCATATGCCATTGGGCAGACCACTTATGGGACCCGTTATGAGATGGAGTGCCCTACATGATCGCGCAGTACGCGCTGGATTTTTGTATGATTTGACGTGTGATTCATGCATCTCGCATACGTGTGACTTGATCACTGCACGCCCTAGCGACATCAGGGCCGTGGCTCCACAGGTACATCGTGGATGGCCGTATTGGATACCGAAAATACTTATTCTAGCACTGTGGGCACTTAGGATGTCCTTGGGTGAGAGTCCCAGAACCTTTTTGGTACCAGGAGATGCTCCAACGTCTAGACCGAGTGGATACACGAGCGCTCGAGTGCCGAATACCAGTAGGCCGCGTCTCCCACTGTGTCGTGGTCGGTTGGAAGGGGGTATGGCCTTATCCGCCTGAGTGAGGGGGCTATAAGCTAGGCTGAGTTTGACCAGCTCACAAATGAGTCCGCTATCGACGAGCCGGGTAGGTATTGGCAGACTACTGATCAGGCGGATAGTGAGGTCTATTCCGCTTGCTTGATTGTGCAGCTAGGGAGGTGATAGTCTCTATGAAGTGTATTAGACCCCGGTGATATCCAGAGAGGAACTGTACTAATATATGTACTTGAGGAGTACCGACTTGATTGGATTGCATTTCGCATATGACATTCGGCTATATAGGCCTTGCATTGTATCAGTGTGGCCGATGACATTCATATCTCATCGTATAGCTTTAGCATGGTGATTCTATGGACTTACCACATACTTTCGCATTGTTCTGATACTGTACACTTGGCATTTACCTTACGCACACACTTACACCACCCTCTAAGCTTTTGTAATCTTATGCACGACAGTTGCGTGCAGGTAGCGTTGGACAGCAGCAGCGCTGAGGCAGGAGTGCATATCAGGACCTTTTCGAGTTTCTTTTGATCACCTTGTATTTCCCTTTCCTCATTGTACTTAAAAGATTTTGATATAGTGGATATGTGGTGATGTTGTTTTGTGACTTGGTTATGCTTGTGGTTATGCTCCATTACAAAAAAAAAAAATCGTTCTGAAAATCCTCCTTGTAGGATCCCAGGATCGGAATCTGGCATTTGATTGTCAGGAGCCGAGAATGGGGCACTACGGTGGCTGTCGGCACCGGATTTGGCAATCGAGATTCATGTGAATTCGATTTTCGGGTTTGGGGCGTGACATATAGGACCCCTCCGATGTTAGCTGTTGTAATCCTTGGCATCACCCCACTCACCAGCACACTGTTGTTGTTACTTTTAGTGTAGGCAAGCAATCTCGCCTTAGTGGTAAGAGATTGTAACTGATCACGTTTGGAATCCGCATCCATTCCCATCTATTTTCACTCATTCAATCATACAACCGTTACACCTTCGCGAGTCTTTAATTGATAAGGCAAAAATAGCTCATTGGAGGGGGAGCCCCAACCTCCACAAATCACTTGGTTAAAAATGAGCACAAGATTGTTGGTTGAGAAGATGGTGGTCGATCAACCTAGTGTACCTCTATCTTTACACCAGGGGTTAGCAGTCATCACATTTTAGACTGAACCCACATTGATCCAGGCACACTCGCGGACAGCAAGACAAACACATGCATGGCCAGAGAAAACCAAACCAACACTGTTTGTGGCTCACCAGTGGGATAGGTGTGAAATTAATGATTGAATATCATGACAACATGATTAGGTGATCTACCGAGGAAGTGGAAACATTGATGAATATGTATTGAGGCATAAAATTAGTATTAAGACCGCACAACGAGGAGATATTGTGCAATCGTGCAATAGTCCGGATGACCAGAATGATATTTAAAAAGATAAATGAAGTTATAAGGAATATAAGTTGCATGACCATGCACATTGATAGAAATTATTGACAGATGTTATGCGACCCCATAACTTACTAGAGTTAAGAATGTGTATGCAACCGTGTAACACTGGTGGATTGTGCCAAAAAGATGTTTCACACATGTGGATGTCTATAAATACCCCTTTGTTGAATGTGAAATATTACATATTTTCTCCTTGTTATGCATTGGTTTTATGAACATGGATGTGCATAATTAATTTAATTACAAATGCTATCTCTTGCGAGGTAATTTTGAGAGCTAAGGGGAAAGGATGTTAAAAGCATGGATTTGATGCTAAAAGAATCACCAAGATGAAGAATGGATCTATGGAGGTTAAGATTGAAGAATTCAAGAGCTCAAGATCCATAGAAACTAAGTGAGGAAGGAAGAAAATCAAAGTTGCAAAGTGCTGAAAATCGAAAGTGTTGAAATCGACAGTTCGATCCCACTAATGTAAGTGTTATGGTTTGAATCCTCTTTGGTTGTCAAATTTTGTGTGTTAAAACCTCTATATGTGTCTTGTGTTTGTATCTTGTTAAATATGTTCGAGACACCACGTCAACACTTCAAGATAAGAAGATGAACTCCTCAAGCTAGTTCAAGCTACAATATTGACGATATTAAAGAAGAGTTCAAGTTGAAGACTCTAGCTCGAGTTCAAGTTCAAGACTCAAAGTTCACATATATTCAAGATCAAGACACAAGCATAGTTAGGGAACTGAGTGCAACTCAAATTGACATTGACTTCAAAGCTTGTGAAGTATTCAAGCTACATCAAGAAAAACTCAAGTTTCGTAAAGTTCAAAGTCTAAGCAAATGAAGGTTCAATGTCCTTATTGAAGTTTGATTGACCTTAGGTTGACCTTTAGAGTAGGTCACTTTGGATACATAATTCATATATCTTTTACAAGTGATTTTAGTCTGTTCTAAGACTAGTCCTGGACCCTGTTCGACTAGTCCAAGCACTGGTTCAACCAGTCCAAGATATTTCAAGACCAGTCGTAATTTTGTTGCAAATTATCAAATTTTTTCTGTTCGACTATGACCAGTCCTGGAGTCTGCTTGACCGGTCGTGGGATGGTCTCGACTCAACCTTCGACCATTCGTGGAGCTACGACTCAAACTCCAGCGACTAAATCAAGTGTCGCACGACCAGTCGTAGAGGGGTCTCGACCGGTCGTGGACTGCCTTCGACCAGTCGTGGACTGCCTACGACCGGTCGTGTAACGGTTTTATCCGATCGCGCCCAAAAATTTAAAAATCTGTTTCTTCTTCGACCAGTCATGATGACCCGAGGACCAGTCGAAGATGAATTTTTACAGCTATAAATAGCACACGAATTTCAGAGTTATTCATCAAAAATTAAGTGAATTCAAAGCTCCACTCTGAGATAAGTTTGTGTTTGATTTTAAGCTATATGGTGCATAATTCTATTTCCTTTTTTTAGTTTTTTACAATTTGATTTTATCCTATATTCCAATCTGATTTGAAAAGAGGAAATATTATTTTCCTTCTTGGAATTAAAATCAAATAGAGCTAGGCCAGTCTAATTTAATTTAAAATCAATTAGAACTTATAACCATTATAAAGTGAGTATCAGACACTGAACTTACATATTCGAACATCTACTCCAATTGGTTCTTCCGGGCTGTTACAAGAGGAGAAATCCAGGTATTTTACAATTCTGTAAAATTTTCATTCTTTTGGTTTTTGTTTGGGATTCTATAAGTGCTATGATTTCATATCCCTTTGGTTGTCAAATTTTGTGGTGCCAAAACCTATATCTTTGTCTTGTATATCTTGTGTTTCATGTTTGAGACTATTCATTACTTCAAGACATCGTATTTCAAGATAAGAACTTAAATGAAGAAAGTTTCAAGTCATGGATGAAGAATTCAAGAATAGAAGTCTCCAAGTATGCATGTTCAAGATTCAAACAAGTACAAGTATAGAAGAAGACTTTGTCAACTCAAGAAAGGATCAAGCTCAAGAAGGCCTACAACAAGATTCATAAATTCTCAAGCTTCTCTTAAGGGTCATCTGAGTGTACAGACTATCAATGTCCATCTCACTTTTAAGGTTTGTTTGACCTTAGATTGACCTTAGGATGGGCTTTACTGTAGGTCATTCTGAATACATAATTGGTATATTCTAATATGCTTGTTCGGGTTGTTCTAAGACCAGTCCTAGGGACTTCAAGACTAGTCCTAGCTCTGCTACGACTAGTCTTAAATTTTTCAGGACCAGTCCTAGGTTGTTGAAGATTTTCAAATTTTTCTGAATGTCCTACGACCAGTCCTGAACATCTTACGACCAGTCCTGTGAGCTGTACGACTCGTCCTTCGACCAGTCTTAGCCCTACGACTCAAACTCTAGCAACTAAACTGAGGGTCGTACGACTGGTCGTAAGTGACCCACGACCAGTCGTAGGTGGCCCACGACCGGTCGTATGCTACCCAAGACCAGTCGTGGAACAGCTAATCCTTATCCCGCAGAAATCTTTAAAAATCTTTAAAACTACGACCAGTCCTAGGATCCTAAGACCAGTCGTAGATGGGATTTTTCAGGCTATAAATAGAGCACGAATTTCAGAGTTTTTTAATTCAATTCAAATCAATTCAAGCAATCTTTAGGCTATACTCTGAGATAAGTTTGTGTTTGTTTTTAAGCTACTTTGTGTTCATTTAATATTCCTTTTGCTAGCTTATTTTTTATTTGATTTTGATCTACATTCCAATCTTATTTGAAAAGGGGAATTTCTGATATTCCTTCTTCTTGGATTCAAAATCAAATAGAACTAGCCCTTTTGATTTAAAATCAATTAGACTTAGAACCATTATTAAAGTGAGTATTGGACTTTGAACGTTGAATCCAACTTCTACTCCGATTGGTTCTACCGGGCTACTTCAAAAGGAGATTCAGCTATTTTACATGTGTAATTTACTTTCTTTGGTTTTGTTTGAGATTTTTCAAAAAAATCTCATTGTTTTGGTTATCTGAGGAGAGCCAGAAAACTCAGATCGTGTGGATTTTGGGATTGTGTAAGCCCGAGATAAAAAGACACAATTGTGAAGGTTTTAGGTGAACCTGTGAAACCTATTTTGATAGTGCATGCTAATATCCCCTGTGTGAGGATATTAGGAGTGGAGTAGCATTCTGTGTGGTTGTTGGATAACAGTTGGTGTACACACAGGCGAACAACTATATATTGTTATGTTGTGGATGTGGTTTATTCTTTCATTTCTTTATTCATTCAGTTTTGTGGATTGTAGTTGTAGATGAATGTTGTAATCATTTTATTTCAAGCAAGTGTGGGGAATGTTGTAATAACTTAGGATTTATTTCTGTAAGTTATTTTGGGTGCCTTACTTTTTATTTGTCATTGGTTTGTGATACAAAGAACGTTCTAGAAATAAATCCGGGACACATAAGATCTCCGCGCAACTCTGGAATATCTGGGACACATAATCGGCCTATGAAGCGAAGTCCACCGTCTGTACTAATCTGCCAATCTGCCTGACCCTCAGATGCCGCCTCAGCCATATAACTCTGCAACGACTCATCAGCCTACTGTGCTTCGATCACCCTAGCGACAAGAGAGGGTTGAATCGACAAGCTCGATAACTGCACGATAGAAGACTGCAGGCTAAACTCAAAATCATACGCTGTGATATCTTCAAGCATCCGCCACTCCTAAATCATCATATGCACCACTAGACCTCGTGGCTGAAGGCTGAGGGCATCTGCCACCACGTTCGCCTTGCCCGGGTGGTACTGGAGATCGAAATCATAGTCTTTCAGGAGCTCCATCCAGCGCCTCTGTCTCATATTCAACTCAGACTGCAAGAAGAGGTACTTCAAGCTCTTGTGATCAGAGAAGAGCTCGAACCTGACCCCATAAAGATAGTGCCTCCACACCTTCAGTGGAAAGATAACTGCAGCCAGCTCCAGATCATGTGTAGGATAGTTCAGCTCATGGACCTTGAGCTGACGAGACGCAAAGGCCACTGGTCTCCCGTGCTGTATTAAGACAGCACCCAAACCGATATGCGAGGCATCAGTGAATACAATAAATCCATCACTCCCAGAGGGAAGAGTGAGGACAGGAGCGGACGTCAGACGGTCCTTCAACTCCATAAATGCTCACTAACAGGTGTCACTCCAAATAAACTCTGCGCCCTTCCGAGTCAACCTAGTCAGCGGGGCTGCAATACGAGAAAAATTCTCAATGAAATGTCGATAATAGCCCACCAAACCAAGGAAACTACGGATCTCTATCGCAGTCGTGGGCTGGCCCCACTGACGCACTGCCTCGACCTTCGAGGGGTCCACTGCGACACCCTCCCTCGTCACCACTTGACTGAGGAACCTCACCTCCTCCTGCCAGAACTCGTACTTCTCCAGCTTCTCATACAGCTGGTGCGCGCGAAGGGTCTATAAAGTGATCTCCAAATGCTGCTCATGCTCCTCACGGGTCCTCGAATAGATCAGAATGTCGTCGATGAAGACTACAACAAACTGATCAAGATAAGGGCGAAAGACCTCGTTCATCAGTTGTATGAAGACTGCGGGTGCATTGGTCAGTCTGAAGGACATGACCTGAAACTCAAAATGACCGTAACGCGTCCTGAATGCTGTCTTCGGAATGTCCTCATCTCGGACCCGAATCTGATGATAATCAGAACACAGGTCAATCTTCGAAAAGAACTGTGCACCCTGCAGCTAATCGAACAAATCATCAATCATAGGGAGCGGGTACTTGTTCTTGATCGTGACTTTGTTGAGCTCGCGGTAGTCAACGCAGAGCCTCAACGAACCATCCTTCTTCTTCACAAAGAGTACCGGCGCTCCCCACGGCGAACTGCTCGGACGGATAAAACCCAACTCTCGCAACTCGTTCAACTGCTTCTGCAGTTCCCGTAACTCCAACGATGCTATACGATACGGGGCCTTCGAAATAGGCGTTGTACCGGGCACGAGATCAATCTGAAACTCGGTGAGTTGGCGAGGCGATAATCCCGGAATTTCCTGGAACACATCGGAAAAATCGCATACTATGGGCAAATGGTTGATGCAAGCGGCAATAGGGTCCTCAATAGCGCAGGACATCAAGCAAGACAAAGGCTCTCCTCTGGGCTCTGCAACGAACTGAAACTGTGGCACGCCGGGTATACAGAACGTGATAGTCCTCGTGGCGCAGTCCAATATAGCATAGTACTCAGTGAGCCAATCCATGCCCAGGATGACGTCGAACTCAGACATCGGTAATACAAACAAATCGGCAGGTAGGAAGGTATCCCCAACCAGAACAGGGCAAGACGAACAAAATTGGCCCAACAGTTTAGTCCTCCCCAAGGGAGTCGATACTAATAGGCTCTCACCAGCAGACTCCAACGGTAAGCCAGTCGATCGACAGAAGCTCTCGGCCACAAAAGAGTACGATGCACCGGAATCAAACAGCACACGTGCAATGCATGTAGAAACTGGAAGTATACCCTCAACGACTCCTCCAGAAGACTGTAGGTCCTGTTGAGCCGCATAGAATCTAGCTTGAGCCGGCTGGGGAGGTGTCTGTCCCCTCTGAGCGTGCTGCAACTGCTATTGAGGTCACTGAGGTGGTCGAAACTGCTGCCCTGCTGCTGCGGCCTCGGAGGCTGATGCTGATGCTGAGGTGGCCTCGGTGGTGGGGGCTGTTGTCGCTGCTACTGTGGGGGTCTCTGCTTCTACGGTGGAGGCTGCTGTGGAGCCCTCTGCTGCTGTGGACCTCTCTGCTACTGCTGGAGGCTGGGACACTCCCACGAACGGTGTCCCGTCGCACCGCACCTAAAACAAGTGCCGGTGAACTGTCTCGGAGGTGGTGGTGGAGGTGCTGCTGGTGCTGATGGTGCACGAAAGGCTGGGCGACCTGTACGCCTCTGCTGCTGTGGTCGAAGCTTCTGGGAATCACTGGAAGGAGCCTGCCTCTTCCGGTCTCTCCTCTGACCGCGATCAGACTGAGAATCGGCCCACTCTGTCTGAAAAATCTGGGCCTTCCACACCACCTCCTCAAAGGTCGGAAGCTCATGCCCAATCACACGGCTACGAAGACCGTAACGTAAGCCGTCCTCGAAGCGACGGGCTCTCCGCCCCTCATCGTCGACTAGATATGGTGCAAATCTAGACAGTGTAACAAAACGAGCCGCGTACTAGACCACTGTCATATCGCCCTGCACCAGGGCCTCGAACTCCAACGCTCGCTATCGTCGGACGTGATCAGGGAAGTACTGTCGGTCAAACTGATCCACAAAATCCTCCCAAGTCCATACAAAATCGGTGCCTACTGCTCAAGAGACTGATGTCCACCAATGCTCAGCCTCACCATGGAGAAGGAATACGGCTAATCGAACTCGCCGCTCGGTCGTACATCCCATCGTCTCGAACACCTTCTCTACATCGGCGCGCCATCTCTCAGCTGCCGTCGGGTCTGGTTCACCCTGGAAAAGTGGGGGATCGAGCCGTCAAAACTCACAAAGGAGGGCACTCGCACGATCCTGCTCTGCCTGTGCCGGTGAAACAACTGGCTGCCTGCCCTGCCCATGGAGTGCAGTTGTCACAGCCTGTAACATCTGCTGCAACTGAGAGGCACTCACGGATACGGTCGGCTCCGCACCGGTCTCTGGTGGAGGAGCGGGATCCTCAGGTGGTGGTGCGGGAGTCGATCGGGTAACTCTCCTGGGCGGCATATCTTATAGAAAAGAGTGAAGGCGCCTATTAACTTTAAAATTCTCGAAGGCACACACGTTAAAGGTCTGTAACAAAAAATCACGAAGCTATCCGAACTTCGGGACTTAGCCATTCCACACTCATAGCAAATATGTAATGTTGTTCTTGGTTATTCCCAAGTTATACTCTGATACCAACTTCTGTCACGCCCCAAACTCAAAAACCGGGCTCACAAAATTTTCGATCACCGAATCCGGCGCCGACAGCCTCTGTAGAACTCCATTCTCGGCTCCTAGAGCCCATTTGCTAGGTTCCGATCCTGGGATGCTACGAGGAGGATTTTCAACGTCATTTTGATTCGTAATAAGCATAACCAAAGGCATAACCCACAAACAACAACCAAGAACTCCATTACATTTCCACTATGATCGAAAACTTTACAAGTACAATGAGCATAAAGGGAAATACAATGGTAAAGAACAAAAACTCCAAAACGATCTGCAACGTACTCCTGCCTCAGCGCTGCTGCGAACCAACGTCACCTGTACGCAACGGTCGTGCATAAGCTTATAGGGTGGTGAAAGTGTGTGCGCAAGGTAGTAATATGATCATGCAATATCAAAGTGATACGAAATATGCAGATGGAACCATAATATCATGAGCCGTACCAAGGCTATGCGATGTAAGACATGAATGGTATCGGCCATCCCAAGGCCATGCGATGTGTAATGCAACTCAAGCATACAGATCCTCATCTATGTCCACACATCAATACAGCTCAAATATGAGATATCACCGGGGTCTAGTACACTCTAAACTAAATTGTCGCCACATCGCACGTAATAAGGTAAGTGGAAGAGACATCACTATCCGTCTTCCAATATCGGGCGTGACTCATCGATAGCAGACCCATTCCTCGAGCTGGTCAAACTCATTCTAGCATTGCCCCCTACACTCGGGTGGGTAAGGCTGCACCCCCTTCCAACCGACCATGACACAGTGGAGAGCGCAACCGTCTGGTAATCGGCACTCAACGCTCATCTACCCACTCGTTCTAGACGTTGGAGCAACCTTTGGTACCATAAGGGTTTAGGGACTTTCACCTAGGGATATCTATAACACCCCATGTAAAATAAGATTTTCGGTATCCAATCCTTCCAACCACGATACGCCTGTGGAGGCTACGGCCCCGATGTTGCTAGGGCGTACAGTAACCATATCACACAATGCGAGATGCATGAATCACACTATCCAATCATGCAACATATCCCGTGCATATCGTGCGCTCATGCAGGGTAACACCGCCTAATCGGGAGCCCATATACAACCTGCTTGAAGGCATATGCTATGATCAGTCAATTCTCATGTCAAGCATACATATGATGCGTATGATCATGAGTCATGGAACTGTACTAAACATGTTATAATGAGATGGACTGTCCTTACAATGCAGATGGGCCTGGACGACCTATACACAATAAGTACGGGCCTAACACTAGGCCTTAAGGAGAGTCATAATGTGGACATCCAACCAGCATTACACTCGCAATGTGGACGTCAAACTAACATTGCTCCCAAGGCACGATTGTCGTATACATAGATACATAATCGGTGTTAGGGTCACACATTGCAATGGACCTTAGGTACTTCCCATTTGTCACGCCCCAAACTCAGAAACCGGGCTCACAAAATTCCCGATCGCCAAATCCGGCGCCGACAGCCTCCGTAGAACCCCATTCTCGGCTCCTAGCTCCCATTCGCCAGGTTCCGATCCTGGGATGCTACGAGGAGGATTTTAAATATCAGTTTATTTCGTAATAAGCATAACCAAAGGCATAACCCATAAACAACAACCAAGAAATCCATTACATTTCCACTATGATCAAAAACTTTACAAGTACAATGGGCATAAAGGGAAATACAAGGGTAAATAACAGAAAAACTCCAAAATGATCAGCAACGTACTCCTGCCTCAACGCTACTGCGATCCAACGTCACCTGCACGCAACGGTCGTGCATAAGCTTACAGAAAGCTTAGAGGGTGGTGAAGGTGTGTGCTCAAGGTAGTAATATGTACATGCAATGTCAGAGTGATGCAGAATATGCAAATGGAAACATAATCTCATGAGCCGTACCAAGGCTTATGCGATGCAAGACATGAATGGTATCGGCCATCCCAAGGCCATGCAATGTATAATGCAACTCAAGCATACGGATACTCATCAATGTCCACACATCAATACAGCTCAAAGTATGGAATATCACTGGGGTCTAGTACACTCTAAACCAGATTGCCGCCAAATCGTGCACAATAAGGTAAGTGGAAGAGACCTCACTATCCATCTGCCAATATCGGGCGCGACTCATCGATAGCGGACCCATTCCTCGAGCTGGTCAGACTCAGCCTAGCATTGCCCCCTACACTCGGGCGGGTAAGGCCGTACCCCCTTCCAACCGACCACGACACAGTGGAGAGCGTAACCGTCTGGTAATCGGCACTCAACGCTCATCTACCCACTCGGTCTAGACGTTGGAGCAACCTCTTAGTACTATAAGGGTTTAGGGACTTTCACCCAGGGATATCTATAGTACTCCATGTAGAACAAGATTTCCGGTATCCAACCCTGCCAACCACGATGCGTCTGTGGAGGCTACGACCCTGATGTCGCTAGGGCGTATAATAACCATGTCACACAAATGCGGAATGCATGAATCACGCTATCCAGTCATGCAACCAATCCTGCGCATATCGTGCGCTCATGTAGGGCAACACCGCCTAACCGGGAGCCCATAGACAACCTGCCCGAAGGCATATGCTATGATTAGTCAATCCTCATATCAAGCATACATATGATGCGTATGATCATGGGTCATGAAACTATACTAAACATGTTATAATAAAATGAATTATCTTACTATGCAGATGGGCCTGGACGGCCGAAATACAACAAGTACGGCCCAGTAATGGACCCTAAGGAGAGTCGTAATGTGGACATCCAACCAACATTACACTCGCAATGTGGACGTCAAACCATCATTGCATTCCAGGTACGATCTTCTTAAATACCGCTACATAATCGGTAATGGGTTTACACATTGCAATGGACCATAGGTTCCTCCCATTGGGCCTTATATATATATCAAATGGGCCATATCTTATGGGCCCTTTATTCATCAGATGGGTCATACCTTATGGGCCATTTATTCATCAGATGGGCCATATAAATGGGCCACACCAATGGGTCTTAAGTGCATTGCAATGGGTCAAAACCCGTGGGCCTTGGATTGCATCAATTGAGCTTAGTCTCGTGAGTCTAAAATATGACCAATGGGCCATACCAATTGGGTCTTACATGTAGATCAAGTGGGCCTCAACCCATAGACCTAACGTGAATTTAGTGGGCCTAAACCCCTAGGCCTTGCATATATCAAATGGGTCCAATTTCATGGGCCTTGAAGTACATCAAATGGGCCTAGTCCCATGGACTTGCAACACATCAAATGGGCCTAAGTCCATAGGCCTTATATGAATCAAATGGGCCTAACTCATAGGCTCTTTTATGAATTAAATGGATCTGGACCCAAGGGACTTGGAATATATCAAATGGTCCAATCCCATGGACCGTACATCCACATCAAAGTGGGCCCCAATAAGTGACACAAATACATCGAGATGAGCCACAAATCATGCTAAGACGGGGTCCACTTGGACTGTGGATTTGTCTCAGACTTTGACTAATTCCACAAAATGATCTTTAAAGTGGACGGCTAGATTAGATGTAGCACCCGTATCAATGGTGGGGCCCACAAGAAGACCCACCATCATGTATGAAATCTACAATGTCATATATATATATATATATATATATATATATATATATATATACAATATTATAATATATTATAGTATTATCAATAATATAATATAACATTATATATATTATAATATATATATACACACACGCTGCATGTATGCTCACACACATGCACGCACGCACGCCCAAAGAGGCTCCACAATCATCACCCTGGACTCCACCGTCCGTTGGACGGTGGAGATAAAACGTATACATCACTGTGGGTCCCATGTGGGGCCCACTGAAACGTCTATTAGCCATCCAAGCCACTCACTGGGTCACTTGGGCCTGGTTGAAGGGAAGATAAAAATTTCAGCTTGATCCAACACGTCAGTGGGCCCCAAAAGGATTTTAATGGAAAATTTCAATTCACACTGTTTCACTTGGTGTGGGCCACCTGAGTTTTGGATCTGCTTCATTTTTGGAGGGGGGGCCCACCACTGGGGTGGCCCACCTAATGAACAAGTTGGATGACAAAATAAACATTGCTGTGGGGCCCACGAGCAGGGCCGTGGGCCACCTCCCACGCCCGTCCGCTGCCTGCACAAGGCTGCACGCAGGAGCGTGCAGCGCTGCCACCCGCCTGGCGCAAGAGCAGAGGCTCTGCCTCTTCTCAATTTCGGGAAAAACCATTTTCCTGGGGTTTTTCACGTATGGAGCCCGCTAAAATGAAATCCGCCCCAGCCATTGCGTCCAGTGGCTCGACGCCGTTCAAATGAGTCCAGAGTTAGAATTTTTTTGATGCTTGGAAGTGGAATAAAATAAGAAATTATCATTTGAATGGTGACAATACAATATTTAGTAGTATGGCCCACCAGGTGATTGGATCAGCTCCAAACTTCTACCCAACGGCTAAAATGTCATGGGTAAGAGGATGGGCGGCTTGGATCGAACATAAACATCAGGTTGGGGCCTATGCAAGGGGAAACACCCCATTCCCTTCTTTTCTTCCTTTTTTTTTTTTCCTTTCTTTTTCTTCTTGTTCTCATTCCCTTAGAAACGTCCAGCGTCCTAGACGCTGGACGGCTGGCTCTCATAAAAATTTCTGTGGTGGGCCTGATGAAGTGGGCCACCACATGGTGGGCGGCATGGGAGTAACATCTAAGGTGGGCCCCACTTGAATAAAATAAATACATCAAGATGGGATCCATTCAAGTGGGCCACACCGTCCTATTGCAATAATAAAATAAAATAAAATAAAATAAAATAAAATAAAAGAGAGAGAGAGAGACATGGAGAGTGGGACACGGCTTGTGATGGAGGGACCCCGTCATTATGGGTCCTCCCTTGTAATGAAACATACAATAAATGGATCCCTTGCACATGGGACCCTTAAAAATGTAAATCAACGGTGGAGATCCACTCTCCACCGATACGGACGGTCTAGATGACCTTTCTAGATGAAAATAAGCATCATGATGGGGTCCATGGAGAATGGCCCCATCATGGAACGATCATGATGATCCAAGTGGTCCATCGGCCACAAATAAGGGTCCCAAGTGAGATCCACACCATGGATCGGTGGGCCTCACTTGGTCCACCATAAAATCAAGAAAATCTACCCTATAGAAGCACCCACCGTCCGATCTTCTCGCTCCTAGGGGTTCCTTGGCACCTTGTCTTCAACTTCAATGGCTAAGATGAAGAATGGAGGGTTGAGATGGGAGATTTTGGGGTAGGAAGGTGGGCCACTTGAAGCTTAGAGGGACTTGGGAAATTCCATACGTGGGAGCTCTTGGAATTTTTATTGCTTGGACATTTTTGGAATGAGAAAGAGAGAAAGAGAGAGAGTGATGTAAAGGGAGAGAGAGAGAGTGATGGATGGATGGGTGAGTGATGGTGGTGTAAGAGAAATTTGACTTTTGTGGCTTTTGTGTAAGAGAAGTATGGGTTAAGAAGACTTTTGTGACTTTTTGTGTAAGAGAGGTATGGGTTTGGGAGACTTTTGTGGTTGCTTGGGAAAAGGGATGGAAGTGATGTATACTTGACATGTGATGGGTTGATGGGTGATTGATTGATGGGATTGATGTGATTGATGTGACACATCGTTGAGATTCCCTTGGTTTTCGCAACGCGTGGCGTTTTCTCGCACCGAACGTTGGCTCATATCTCTTGATCAGGGTATCGCCTTGGCGCGCGAGTCGCAGTATCGGAATCGCGGCGACGGTGCGGTCGCTATGGTATTGGTCTCGGGTTGAGTCGACTCGGGTTGTCGGTACATGAATCCAGGTCGCGCGTCGATATTGTTTAAGGGTCGAAAGTTGCCGGAATTCGACCGGTACGACCGCGGAAGTGTACGGAAAGGTACGGACCAAGATACGGGTCTTACACCATTGGGTCTTAAATACATCAAATGGGACACGTCAAATGGGCCTTTTATTCATCGAATGGGCCATATAAATGGACCACACCAATGGGCCTTAGGTATATTGCAATGGGTCATAACCCATGGGCCTCGGAGTACATCATAATGGGTCAAATCACATGGGCCTTGTGTGTCTTAAATGGGCCTAATCCCATGGGTTTCATACATATCAAGTGGGCCTAATCCTGTAGGCCTTATATAAATCAAATGGGCCTAAACCCCTAAGCCTTATATCAATCAAATGGGCCTAAGCCCCTAAGCCTTATATAAATCAAATGAGCCTCATAATATGTTAAGGTGGGGTCCATTCGGACTATGGATCTGGCCCATTCTTTAGCTCAAACCATAAAATAAGCTTTTAAAATGGATGAACAGGTTGGATGCACTACCTGCATCAAGAGTGGGGGCCCACATGAAGGCCCACCATCGAATATGATGTATTATATAATATATAAAAAAAACTATAGATAATATATATAATATACATAATATATACAATATTATATATGCAATACAATATAATATATATATATATATGTATATATATTTATACACACACGCTGCACACACATTGCACACACACAGCACACACACGCACGTACACCCACACGCACGCACGCACACACACAGCGGGTACACACACATCACGGCTGGTACCACCGTCTGCCTGGATGGTGGGTACAAACACACATCACTGTGGGTCCCATGTGGGGCCCACTGAAATGTTTATTTGAAATCCAAACCATCCATAGGGTTACTCAGACCTAGGTGAAGTGAAAACATAAATTTCAGATTGATCTGAAACTTTTGTGGGCCTAAAAATGTATTTCAATGGTAGAGGTTCAATCCCACTATTTCCTTCAATGTGGGCCACTCGAGTCTTAGATCGAGCTGAAACTTGGAGGGGACCCGCCTGAGAAGGGGGCCTACCTCATGAACGGCATGGATTTCCACATACATCAAGGTGGGGCCCACAACAGCAGCCGTGGGTGGCTGCACGGCCGCCCGCTGCTGCTGCAGCTGGCGTCAGAGGCAGAGGCTTTACCTCTTGCTTTTCATTTTTAAAAATTCTGAAAACCCGTTTTCTGTGATTTTTCCCACGTGGGGTCCGCTTTACAGAAATCCACCCCGGCCATTGCGTTCAGTGGCTCGAGGCCGACCAAATGAGTCTAAAGTTCGAATTTTTATATGTTTAGGAAATGAAATATAATAAGAAAATGATATTTGAATGGTGATGATGCAATCTTCGATGCTATGGCCCACCAGGTGATTGGATCAGCTCCAATTCTTGACCCAACGCATAAAATTAGGTGGAGAATGGGATGGACGGCGTGGATTGATTACATACATCACGGTGGGGCCTAAGTAAGTGGACCACCCAAAGGCTTCCTTCTTTTCTTCTTTCCCTCTTTTTTTTTTTACAGGAACGTCCAGTGTCCCATACGTTGGACGATTTGGTTCTTTTTAAAAATACATTGTGGTGGGCCCTGATGAAGTGGGCCACCACTGATGGGTGACGTGGGTACAACATATAAGGTGGGCCCCACTTGAAGAAAAACTTAAACAAAATAAATATCTCAAGGTGGGGTCCATTCAAGTGGGCCACACAACCCTATTACATAAAATAAAATAAAACAAAATAAAAATAAATAAAAAGGGAGAGAGACATGGAGAGTGGGACACGCTTTGTGATGGAGGGCTCCGCCACTATGAGCCCTCCCTTGAAGAAATTATACAATCGGATGGGTCCTTTAACACATGGGACCACTAAAATTTAAAATCAACGGTGGAGATCCTTTCCCCACCAATATGGATGGTCTAGATGACCTTTCAAAAGAAAATAAACATCATGATGGGGTCCATGGAGAATGGCCCCATCATGGAATGATCATGATGATCCTAGTGGGCCATCGGCCACATCTTAGGGTCTCAAATGAGATCCAAACCATTGATCGGTTGGCCTCACTTGGCCCATCTCAAAAACATGAAAAACTAGCATAATCTAGCACCCACCGTCCGATCTTCTTGCTCTTGGGGGTTCCTTAACACCTTAGCTTCAACTTCAATGGATGAGATGAGGAATGGAGGGTTGAGATGGGAGATGATGGGGTAGAAAAGTGGGCCACATTTGGAGCTTAGGAATGCTTGGAGAATTCCATACGTATGGAGGGATTTTGGTTGCTTAGAGATTTGAAATGAGAAAGAGAGAAAGAGAGAGAGTTGTAAAGGGAGAGAGAGAGAGAGTGATGGATAGATGTGGTGATGGGGATGTAAGACACCTTTTGACTTTTGTGGCCTTTTGTGTAAGAAAAGGCATGGGCGTGGAAGACTTTTGTGGCATTTGTGTAAGAAAGGTATGGGCATGAAAGACTTTTGTGGTTGCTTAGGAATGGGTGAAAGGGATGTGTACTTGACATGTGATGGATTGATGGATTGATTGATTGATGGGATTGATGTGATTGATGTGACACATCGTAGAGATTCTCTTGGGTTTCGCAACGCTCGGCATTTTCCTCGCACTGAACATTGGCCCACATCTCTTGACCAGGGTATCGCCTCAGCGCGCAAGTCACGGCATCGGAACCGCAGCGATGATGCGGTCGCTATGGTACGGGTCTCGGGTTGAGTCGACTAGGGTTGACGGCATATGAATCAGGGTCGCATGTGACTATCGGTTAAGGGTCGAAGGCTGTCGAAATTCGACCGGTAAGACTGCGAAAGTCTACGGAACGGTACGGACTAAGATACGGGTGTTACAACCCCCCCCCCCCCCCCCTCTAGGACATATAGCTTAGCCATTTCAAGTGGTATCAGAGCCTAATAGCTCGTTCTTATTGCTTTTTATTTGGATTTATTTCCTGAGCTAAAGATCTAAGCTATATTATAAGATTTCAAATTTCAATAGCCTTTCAGTCACTAGGCCTCCACCATTTGATGGCTCCAACTATGCCTATTGGAAAGTCAGAATGAGGATCTTCCTCAAATCAATGGATGAGAGTGTGTGGCAAGCCACAGTGACTGAATGGAAACCCCCTACCACTGAAGTGACTGAAACCGACGGTTCAAAAATAATGAGAGTGTCTCCTTATTTCTCATGGACTACACTTCAGAAAAGTGAGAGTAGTGTCAATGCTAAAGCACTAAATGCTATCACTTGCGCACTATCACCGGATGACTTCAAAAGAATCATATCCTGTGATACTGCAAAGGAAGCCTGGTATATATTAGAAATGACACACGAGGGTACATCAATTGTCAAGAAATCTAAAGTCCAACTCCACACAAAAAAATTTGAAGAAATTCAATGAAGGAAAATGAAATGTTTATGGACTTTTACACTATATTGAATGACATTGTAAACTCAATGTGGGGTCTTGGCGATAAAATTCTAGAAAGTAAAGTGTGTGCAAAGATACTACGCTCACTTCCTGAACGGTTCAACTCTAAAGTAACCGCGATCCAGGAACTTCGTGATACGGATAACATGAGGGTAGAATAACTCGTTGGTTCTTTACAAACCTATGAATTAAATTTTAAAGCTCATAAAGGAAAATCTATTGCTTTAACATTTTCTAAAGGTATTTCTTAAGAAAACTTGGATTTAAAAAATTCAGAAGATGATATGGCGCTTTTAGCAAAAAAGTTTTACATGATTTTGAAAAGTAAGAAAAGGGTCGATTTTTAAAAGACCAACGAAAAGAAACGATCTATACCAAAGTCTAGAACTTAGAAGTCTTTAAAAGATGGTCAATGTTACAACTGCCAAGAATATGGGCATTTAGCAAACAAATGTCCTAAAAAGAACAAACCCAAGAAGAAGGGTATGTTGGTTACATGGAACGAATCATCTAATTCTGAAGCCTCTTCTAAATCAAAAGATTCTAAAACCGAGTCGGGCAATGATGTAAAAGCCCTTATGACTCTAGCCAAGTTCACATTCTTAGATCATGATGATTCAACTAGTGAATAGAATTTGCATAGTGATCATGAAAATGAAGAAGATCTTCAAGATGCTTATAATGCCTTATATAAGGAAAGTTGTAAAATTGTTGTCAAACTTAAACTTCAAAAAGAAAAGTTTTCTAAACTCAAAGAATGTTTTGAGACTCTTTTTTTAGAAAAATTCTAAATTTCAGATTGCTTTGAAAAATCAAAATGTGATTTGGAATTCAAAACCTCCCTGATTGAAGATTTGAAATCTGAAAATGAGAAACTTAAAAATGAAGTATCTTCTCTTCTGAGTTTGGAGGACACATGGAGATATGCCCAAGGTGATCCAAAGTTAGAAAAATTATTGTCCGGATCAAGAAAATGTGGCTATCGATCTGGGTTGGGCTATTATAAGAATATACCTCCTAAACAGAAGGATGAGTCCTCTCAAATTTATGAAAGGAGAAGCCTCAAACTCAAAAGAGAAAAGTACTTATCGAGGTTTTTCTAAAAATATAAAAACTTTTCAAAAACCTAAAAACAACTATGTCAATTTTAAAAATCAGATCAGAAATCCTCTAGTTGAAAAGATAGTTGATTTACTTAAGGAGCTCTTAATATCTAACTCAATAGGTCATTCTTACAACGACAATCAAAAGAAGACCAACTATACTCCTAAACTCAAAACTGTTCTGAATTGGGTTCCTCAGGTTGCCTACTTAGTTGCCGACACTGCTTTTAAACCAACAAGCCATTCAAAGTGGTACCTAGATAGTGGATGCTCCAGGCATATGACAGAAGACAAAGCTTTATTCACTGATCTTAAAGATATGATTGATGGGTCAGTCACATTTGGTGATGGAAGCAATTGCAAGATTATTGACAAAGGTACGGTTCAACTTTATAACCTTCCTTTATTCAAAAATGTTTTATATGTTGAGAGGCTAAAACACAACTGTTAAGCATATCTCAAATATGCGATAACAACCATAGTGTAAAATTTTCAAATCAAGGTTGTGAGATCATAAACAGAAAGGGTTCTGTAATATTAATTGGTCGCAGAACTTTTAAAAACTGCTATATAGTAAGTGATGGTAGCTCATCTAACCAAAAGTGCTACATGGTCCATACCAATGAGACAGAATTATGGCATAAACACCTTGGACATGTGCACTACCAAAATTTATACAGATTGAGCAAAGGAGAACTAATTAGAGGTCTACCTAAGTTACAAAAAGTAGACAAAATATGTGGTGAATGCCAGTACGGTAAATAAACTAGGAGCTCTCACAAAAAGGTGAACTCCAACTCTACATCAAGACCACTCGAGCTTCTCCACATGGATCTTATAGGACCAACTAGAACGGAAAGTCAAGGTGGCAAAAAATACATCTTAGTCTTCGTAGATGATTATACAACATACACTTGGGTTTCATTCTTAAGAGACAAATCAGAAACCCTTGATGAAGTGAAAAAGATCATCAAATGGATCCAAACTGAAAAATGTTCTCAAGTCAGAAAGATCCGTAATGATCATGGATCCGAATTTGAAAATAGCGATTTTGAGAAATTTTGTAGCGATTAGGGAATATCGCATGAATTCTCTGTACCCAAAACACCACAACAAAATGGTATTGTGGAAAGGAAAAATAGAGTGCTCTAGGAAATGGGAAATGTTATGTTGAATAACATGAAGCTCCCTAGAAATCTATGGGCTGAAGCAGTGAATACTGCCTGCTATATTATTAATCATGTTTATACTTGTAAATCAAATAATAAAACGGCTTATGAAATGTGGTTTGACAAGAAGCCTATTGTCAAATACTTTCATGTTTTTGGCAGCAAGTGCTACATTTTGCGTGACTGTGAAAACTTGGGAAAGTTCGACACTAAAAGTGATGAAGGGACCTTTTTAGGATATTCTTTAAACAGTCGTGCTTATCGTGTATTGAACAACAGGACTAGTGTGATTCAAGAGTCAATTAATGTGGTCATTGATGATCACTTGAATACACCTGCCCCTAGTTCAGACAATGATGAAGTTCTTGTAATTGAAAAATCAGATACTTCATCAAGTGAAATTAATTCTAAATTAAGGACTGTTAAAGATCATCCAACTACTTAAATTCTTGAAAACCCTCTCACTGGTGTGCGCACTCGTAGACAATTAGAAGACATATGCAATTACGTATGTTTTACAACCCAGATTGAACCGATAAACGTAAAAGAAGCACTTTTTAATGAAAATTGGATAGTTGCGATGCAGGAAGAACTTAATCAATTTATTCGTAATGATCACTGGCATCTTGTTCCTAGACCTACAGATAAACACATAATTAGAACAAAATGAATTTTTAAAAATAAGTCTGATGAACTTGGAAATATTATTTGAAATAAAGCAAGACTAGTTGTACAGGGGTACACACAAATTGAAGGCATCGATTACGATGAAACCTTTGCCCCTGTAGCCCGTCTTGAATCTATCAGACTTTTTATATCCATCGCACGTGTTAGGAAGTTTAAAATTTTTCAAATGGATGTGAAGATTGCCTTTTTGAATGGCGATTTACATGAAGAGGTATATGTGGAACAACCTACAGGGTTTGAAGACCCTAAGTTTACTAATCATGTATATCATCTTAAAAAAGCTCTCTATGGCTTGAAACAAGCTCCCAGGGCATGGTATGAAAAATTGACAAAGTTTTTACTGCGTCACAATTTTCAAATGGACAGTGTCGATAAGATGCTCTTTGTTAAGAAGCAACGATGATATTCTAATGGTTCAGATTTATGTAGATGATATTATTTATGGATCAGCATGTACTAACATGACTGTTGAGTTTGCAGAGTTAATGAAATCTAAATTCAAAATGAGCATGTTTGGGGAATTAAATTATTTCCTAGGGTTGGAAGTAAAATAACAACCTGATAGAATTTTTATTTCTCAAACCAAGTATGCTTTGAACTTGATTAAGAGGTTCAGATTTGAGAATGGTAAGAATTGTGATACACCTATGAGTACAACTCTAAGACTGTCAAAAGACTCTACAGGTAAAGATGTGATCCTAAATTGTATCGTAGCATAATTGGTAGTTTGCTTTACTTAACTGCTAGTAGACCTGATATTGCTTTAAGTGTTAGAATTTGTGCTAGATATCAGTCTAATCCTAAAGAATCTCACTTAACTATCGTTAAGCGGATTATCAGATATGTTGCAAGTTTAGTTAATTTGGGTCTTTGGTATCCTTATGATACTAGTGTTCAATTGGCTGGGTATTCAAATACTGATTGGGCTGGTAATATCGATGACAGAAAATCAACCAGTGGTGGTTGTTTTTACATTGAAAACTGTTTGGTTTCTTGGTTTAGCAAGAAGCAAAGTTCCATATCACTCTCAACTGCTAAGGCTGAATATATTGCAGCTAGAAATGCATGTACACAGCTGGTTTGGATGAAACGAATGTTGAGTGATTATGGTATCGCACAGGATTCTATGGTTTTATACTGTGATAATTCCAGTGCGATAAATATTTCAAAAAACCCAATCCAGTATTCACGTACTAAGCATATTGACATTAGATTTCATTATATTCATGAATTAGTGGAAGAAAAAGTAATATCCTTAGAATACATACCTACTGAGACTCAGCTTGTTGACATATTCACTAAACCGCTCGACAAAAGCAAGTTTAATAAATTAAAATTTGATCTTGGTATGTGCAATTTAAAATGATTGATTATGTATCTCTATAGCATAGTATATATATATTTATATATTAATGATTTATGTTTCAAAATTTAAAGAAAATTACATATTTTTTATGGTACACGACCAGTCAAGGACGTACTCGACCAATCGTGTCACGACTAGTCGAGGACAACCCACGACCAATCGTGTAGCGGCTGATTATTTTATTTGGAGGGAAATCTCATCTTCTTCATTTTATCCCTCCTCACCAACGAGCCGAGCTACGACTAGTCGAACCCTTGTGTTCGATTCCTTCAGGTTAGAGCATTTTGTTCATTTTTCTTGAAGAATCATAGTCTTTTCTCTTCAATTTCTTAATTGTTGTTGCCTATTTCAACTCTTTCTTCAAGTTTTTTAGGTTTTCTTCCTCATTTGCTGATTTTAGAGAAACTCATCTCTATTTTCTTAAAATTTTTTATATTTATTTAAGAAAATGGACCCTAGAGCTAAAAAGAAAAATTCTAGAGGTGCTTCTTCTTTTAGATCAAATGTTATCACTAGACGTCATCTTAGGGCTCCCGAAGATGATCCACCGTATGTTCGTGATTTGCGTATGCGCAATGTGATTGTAGAAAAGGTCGTTGATTTCAACCATATCGCTCCTTTTAATCTTTTTCCTCTCCTTCAATCTGTAGGTTGGGAAAAAATTTTATGCTGGGGCGGGTCGGCATACCAGTCCATAGCACAGGCCATGATAGCATGCATAACTGAATTTTTTACTGAGCAACTATCTTTTACTATTGCTACTAGAGAAGGGCCTTTTCCTATTGATCGACATTTAATCTCAGGCCTTTTGGACATATCAGTAAATGATGATGGTATTCATCCTAGCACACTTGTTGAGAAAGTGTCAGAATCTGAAAAATGTGTTTTTACCAGAGCATTGTGTAACATGGATGCACCATGGAATCAAACTAGGAATGCCCTCGTGTCTAGATATTTTTTGCCCAGATACAGAGTTTTACATCGTATCTTCACCTCTAATCTGTATCCCCGATCTGGAAACAAAACTGAGTTGACTCTGCTTATGGTTCGTATTTTGTACTCAATCGTTACTAGTGTTAATATCTGTTTGTCCTCTTTGATTTGTTACTATATCATTCAATTTCGTATCCATCCTGGTCATAGTGATATCCCCTTTGAGTATCTGATGAATGTGTTAGCCACTCACATGTTAGTAACTATGCCCGTTGGAGAGGCTCCTATCCAACACCTTATATTCAACAACTCCAACATAAACAAAATGAAGTTGGAATTGGCTCGAGGCCAAGTCGATGTTGGAGAAGGTGGAGCTGCTGCTAAAGCTGGGAATGATGAATAGGGTGATGCTCTTCCTCCAGATGATATCAATATGGACGATATTTTTAATGAAATTGATTCTGACTCTGGAAATGATCCTGACTATGAACCATCTGATTTTGGCACACGTCTGAGTGCATTAGAGGAGAAGGTGGAGAATATGAATGTTGGCCATAATCTGCAGTTTAAAAATATGTGCAAGAATTTTAGGCGCTTACAAAAAGGCCTTCATCAAATTGATCCTACCATCCCTGCTCCTTCTGGATCAGATTGAGGATTTTACTCTTTAGTTTGTAATAACTATAAGACTTTGCTTTATCTTTGTTTGTGTGACTGAGTTTCTTTGACTTGACTTGATAACGTTTTATGATATGATATTTTGACTCCTTTATTAATTATCTTATTTTTTATTCTTCCTTTGTCATATTTTTGACAAAATGGGGGAGAATTGTGGGATTGATTATGATTGAACTACACATATTATGTATGGTACACATATGATGATTGGTAGGTGTACTACTCAGGGGGAGTTGGTAAACTTACAGGATGTATTATGCTTGGTTATCTCATGACAATGCTTAGTTATCTCATGACAACGGGTGCATGATTCTTTATTGATGCTTGTGATGCTTCTCTTATTGTATTTTGTGCATTGAACTATAGGAGTGTGTTTTGTCACAAATTTGACAAAGGAGGAGATTGTAAGTGCTATGGTTTGAATCCTCTTTGGTTGTCAAATTTTGTGTGTCAAAACCTCTATATGTGTCTTGTATTTGTATCTTATTAAATATGTTCGAGACACCACGTCAACACTTCAAGACAAGAAGATGAACTCCTCAAGCTAGTTCAAGTTACAATATTGACGATATTAAAGAAGAGTTCAAGTTGAAGACTCTAGTTCGAGTTCAAGTTCAAGACTCAAAGTTCACATATATTCAAGATCAAGACTCAAGCATAGTTAGGGAACTGAGCGCAACTCAAATTGACATTGACTTTAAAGTTTGTGAAGTGTTTAAGCTACATCAAGAAGAACTCAAGTTTCGTAAAGTTCAAAGTCTAAGAAAATGAAGGTTCAATGTCCTTACTTATTGAGGTTTGATTGACCTTAGGTTGACCTTTAGAGTAGGTCACTTTAGATACATAATTTATATATCTTTTATAAGTGATTTTGGTCTATTCTAAGACTAGTCCCGGACCCTGTTCGACTAGTCCAAGCACTGGTTCGACCAGTCCAAGATATTCCAAGACCAGTTGTAGTTTTGTTGAAAATTATCGAATTTTTTCTGTTCGGCTATGACCAGTCCTGAAGTCTGCTCGACCGGTCGTGGGATGGTCTCAACTCGACCTTCGACCAGTCGTAGAGCTACGACTCAAACTTCAACGATTAAATCAAGTGTCGCATGACCAGTCGTAGAGGGGTCTCGACCGGTCGTGGACTGCCTTCAACCAGTCGTGGACTGCTTACGACCAGTCCTGTAACGGTTTTATCCGATCACGCCCAAAAATTCAAAAATCTGTTTCTTCTTCAACCAGTCATGGTGACCCTATGACCAGTCGAAGATGAATTTTTTTAGCTATAAATAGCACACGAATTTCAGAGTTATTCATCAAAAATTAAGTGAATTCGAAGCTCCACTCTAAGATAAGTTCGTGTTTGATTTTAAGCTATATTGTGCATAATTCTATTTTCTTTTGTTAGCTTTTTACTATTTTATTTTATTCTATATTCCAATCTGATTTGAAAAGAAAAAATATTATTTTCCTTCTTCTTGGAATTGAAATCAAATAGAGCTAGCCCAGTCTAATTTAATTTAAAATCAATTAGAACGTAAAACCATTATAAAGTGAGTATCGAACATTGAACTTTCATATTCGAACATCTACTCCAATTGGTTCTTCCGGGCTGCTACAAGAGGAGAAATTCAGGTGTTTTACAATTCTGTAAAATTTTCAATCTTTTGGTTTTTGTTTGGGATTCTCCAGAAAAATTCCATTTGTGTGGTTATCTAAGGAGAGCCAGAAAACTCGGGATAGTGTGAGTTTTTGGATTGTGTAAGCCCAAGTTAAAAAGATACAATTGTGAAGGTTTTAGGTGAACCTCTGAAATCTATTTTGATAGTGAACGCTAATATCCCTATGAGGATATTAGGAGTGGAGTAGCATTCTGTGTGGTAGTTGTGAAACAGTTGGAGTACACACAGGCGAACCACTATAACTCGTTGTCTTGTGGATTGAATGCTTGCTTAATTCTTTATCTTTCATCATTCAGTTTTGTGGAATGTATATGTGGATGTGAATGCTGTAAAGATTTACATTTCAAGCAAGTGTGTGAATGTTGTAATAAATTAGATTTAAATTTCTGTAATTTATTTCAATTCCTTGCTTTTATTTATTTCTATTCAGATTGAGTTCTTGATTCAAAAGATGTTCTAGAAATAAGGTTGTCCTACCATAAGCCCTTGTTTATTATGGTGTAAGGTTGTCCTTAGAACTGAATTTGTATTAACCTCTCAATGCTTGTTTATTGAGATTGATTTAATTTCAACACTATGAATTGATTTATTATTGTAAGGCTATTTCTTTATTTTATTTTGCTGTATTTAATTTTAATTTGGCATAGTCCTATTCACCCCCCCCCCCCCCCCCCCCTCCCCCTCTAGGACATATAGCTTGGCCATTTTAATTAATGACACCTTCGATGCCATTAAAGATAGTTCAATCCCATTACAAAAATCAAAAAAATCTGATTTCCTTACTAGACATATTTGAGCACCCTTCGATTCCTTTGAATGCATATTCAATGCAATCGAATGAGTGTTTGATGTCATCGAAACCAGTCCGATCTCATCATAAAAATCATAAATTTTTTATTTTGGTTGTTGGATACTTTAAAGCATTCTTCGATGCCATCGAGGAGATGTTTGATGCCATCGAAGGACATGCGATGACATCAAGAAATTATGTAGATTCGAAAGTTCATTTCTAGATAGTTTCCAAATTCAACTCGGACTCTTTGATGGTACTGATGCCATTGAAGCTGCCATCGAAGTTACGACAACTGCATAAATTTAAACATTTTTGTCATGCCCCAAACTCGATAATCGGGCTCATAAAATTTTTGATCCCCCAAATCTGACGCTGACAACCTCCATAATACCCTATTCTCGGCTCCCGGTACTCATATGCCAAATTTCAATCCTGAGATCCTATAAAAAGGATTTTCAATATAAATTTTTTTATAAAGGAGCATAACTACAAGTATAACCAAGTCATAAAACAACATCTCCACATATGTACTATAATAAAACATTTAAGTACAATGCGAAAAGGGAAACACAAGTATAATCAAAATCCCGAAGCAGATCTGTCACGCGCTCCTGCCTCAGTACTACTGCGACCTAATGTCACCTGTACGCAACGATCGTGCATAAGCTTACAATGAAGCTTAGAGGGTAGGTGTGTGTGTGTGTGTGTGTGTGCAATGAATGTGCCAAAACATACAATATCAGAGTAAGCAGAAATACTAACAAGTCCATGAATGCTATCAGCCATACCAAGGCTATGCGATGTGAAGCTTACATAGCCAAATGTCATATGTAAGATATAAAGCATGCGTGTCAGTCCTCATCAAGTCCACATGTCAATATAGTTTGTCTCTAGAATATCACCGAGGTCTAATATACTCTACACTAGATTGCCTCCAAAACTAGATGTGCAACCATGCAAGTGGAGACCCACACTACCCGCCTAGCCAGTAGTCTGCCAATATCTACTCGGCTTTTTGGTAACGGACCTATTTATGAGCTAGTTAAACTCAGCCTAGCTTAGCCCCCTACCCTCAAGTGAATAAAGCCAAACCCCCTTCCAACTAACCATGACACAGTGGGAGATGTGACCTACTAGTATTTAGCACTCTGACGGTCATGTATCCACTCAATCTCGATGTTGGAGCAACCTCTTGATACCATAAGGGTTTAGGGGCTTCACCTATGGACATCCAAAGTGCCCCTATGGTAGAACCAAATATTTTTGATATCCAATTTGACCATCCACAATGTGTCTGTGAAAGCCACAACCCTAATGTTGCAAGGCCACCAAGTGATCAAGTCACATAAAATGTGATATGCATGAGTCATATTATCCAATCATGCATCAAACCTGTGCGTACCGCATGATCGTGTGGGGTAACTTCGTCTCACAAGGAGTCCCATAAACATCTTAGCCTAATGTTATGATCAATCACTCCTCATAACATGCATACAATGATGTATATGGGCATGTATCATGATGTTATACTAAGTATGTTCTCAGTGTGTCCTACTAGACTAAGTACAATAGCATGAGTATCAGATATAGCAGGTGATGATCGGCCTTAACCGGTATGTCACTTATAAGAGTAGGGGCTGAATGATAGGCCCCACTAGACATATAGAAGTCTATATGGAATGGTCCATGTTAGACTATCATAACCTACTCAAGGTACTAGCATATCATATATCCTAAGGTAGGGTCCCCTTGCAAGGATGGTGGATCTAACCCACGAATCAAGATAAGCTTCAATAGTGGATATCAAATCTGATACCACATATTCTTCCATTTACGGTAAGGGGTGATGATGTACTAAATAATGGATAGCTTAGGCATCATACTTACATCAAGAATGGGCTCCATGGTGAGTCAACAAGGTGAGTTGAGAGGGTGAAATTATCACACCCCAAACTCAGAAACTGGGCTCACAGAATTCTTGATCACCGAATCCGGTGCCGATAACCTTCGTAGTGCCCTATTCTTGGCTCCCGACACCTATATGTCGGATTCCGATCTTGGGACCCTACAAGGAAGATTTTCAATATGATTTTTTTTTTGTAATAGACCATAACCAAGTCACAAAATAACATCACCACATATCCACTATATCAAAAACTTTGAGTACAATGTGGAAAGAGAAATACAAGATGATAAAAAAGCTCTAAGATAATTTACTACATGCTCCTGTCTCAGCGCTGCTGCAATCTGACGCCACCTGCACGTAACGGTCATGCATAGGCTTAGGAAAATCTTAGAGGATGGTGTAAGTGTGTGCGCAATGCGTGAGCTAAGCATACAATATCAGAGTAAGCGAAAATGCTGACAAGTCCCTGAATGCTATCAAGCATACCAAGGTTATGAGATGCAAGGCTTACATAGTCAAATGTCACATACAAGATACAAAACATGCAAGTCAGTCCTCATCAAATACATATATCAGTACAGTTTCCCTTTGGGATATCACCGGGGTCTAGTACACTCTACACTGACCGCTACCTACCTAGCCGCACAACCCAGTGAGTGGAAGAGACCACAGTATCCACCTGACTAGTAGTCTATCAATACCTACCTAGCTTGTAAGACCCATATCATAGTCTGTACTATTCCATAGGCTTCCACGATCCTCCCGGTCGAATTTCTACAACCCTCGACCTGTATCTGATATTTGCGCAAGATCCTAAGCCGAGTCCTGCATACCGAAGTCGACTTGATTCGAAACTTGTACCCTAGCGATCGTGTCGTCGTCGCGATTCTAACACCGCGACTCGCTCACCAAACTGAACCCAGGCCAGGAGATGTGGGTCAGCATTCATTTCAAAGAAACACAACACGTTGCAAATTTCGAGGGAATCTCTCAACATGTCCCATCAGATCAAGTCAAGTACACCACCTTACCTCAATGCCATCTCACCTTAAATAAGTACAAATAACCACTCTCTTTTTTTTCACAAGTCAACCCTCTCTCTCCCCTAACCATCCCTCTTTTTACAAAATTCAAACTCACCCATTCCTCCCCATCCTCTTTCCTTATAACCACCATTCTACCCACCCGTTTTATCCTTTTTTTTTCTCTCTCTCAATACTCAAAACCCCCCAAGCAATAACCCACGTCCAAGCCTTCCCAACTCTCCCAAATCAACAAGTGTGGCCCACCCTCTCATCTCTCATCCCCACCATCATAACTCCATCATCCATCGTCAGAAGTTGGATATATGAGCTAAGGAGGCTAAGAGACCAAGAAGAAGGCCAACAGGTGGGTGATTACCATTGTTTTTTACTTTAAGGACCCACTTGTTGTCGGACCCACATGATGTATGCATTGTATATGGAAGGGCCATAGTGTCGGCGTCTCTCCATCACCCGATCTTTCTCTCTTTCATTGTGTGTGATGATGTGATTGTGTGGCCCACTCGAATGGACCCCACCTTGGTGTATATCTTATCCACACCCTTCAGCCATTTGGTGGCCCATCTGAGCAAGGCCCACCTCATATATGTGTTATGCCCAAACCGTCCAGTGTCTAGGGACGCTGGACATGTACTGAGAATAAAAATATTAGCTCGATTTCAAGCTGTATGAGTGAACCACTCCTACAGGCCCCACCTTGACATATGTCTTTAATCCACACCGTCTATCCCATTCCTTAGTTCATTTTAGACGTTGAGCCGAAAAATGACGCTAATCCAACTTTCTGGCAGGATATAACATATAGAATAGTGTTGTTACCAATGAAATATACTCTGATGTTTCAGTACACCAAAACTCATCGAATATTGGGCTTGATGGGTCTATCTTGAGCAGTAAAAACCAATGGGTGGGGTGAATTTTGTTGATGTGGGTCCCACCTATGAAAATACTTAGAAAAATCCCAAAAAAAGGCAACAGTGCCTGCTGCTACTGACCGTCAGAGGACATGCAGCACAGGACTCTTCACACCAGGGACGTGGGTCCCATACGTGGGCCCCACCATGATGTGTGATGAACATCCACGCCGTGCATTTGATGCACCCTTTAAGCAGTGGACCCCCCTTCCAAAATCAGCTGTATGTGGGACTCAGGTGGCCCACATGGTAGGAAACTATGGGAATGAACGTCTGTCAATGAAACCCTTTTGGGTGTCCCAAAAGTTTTGAACCATTATGAATTTTGTATTTCCTCAGCATCCAGGTCTGCGTGATCTTATTAACAGATTGGATGGAAAATTAACATTATGGTGGGCCCCACGTGGGACCCACTGATGTAAGTGTTGTACCCACACCGTCCATGGGAGTGGGACGGCTGGTGTACCTCACTCCAGTTGCGTGGCAGCTGCTGTAGCGGCGCCACCAAGTTCTGTGGGTCCCATCTACATCATCCACGTTGTCCATCTATGGGACCCAGCATGATGCATGTGCTGCATCCAAACCATCCATCCTTTTAACAAGCTCATTTTATGGCTTGAGGCAAAAATGAGTCAGATCTACTTATTAGGTGGGCCACTCACTAAAAATAGTGGAGCGTTGAACATCTGCCATTAAAATCCTCTTAGTATCACAGAAAATCTGGATCAACATGAAATTTGTTTTCTTTATACAAGTCTATGTTACCTTATGATCAGATTGGATGAAAATTAGATGTTATGGTGGTCCTTGGGGATTTTAATGGTGGAGATCATTATCACCACTTATATTTGGAATGCGGTCTAGATGACCTTTCAATATGATTTATTTTCTTTATGCACTAAATTGATCTTAAGCATATACGAGAATGGTGTGGTTGGTGAGGCCCATTAGTGCGACCCATTTGATATACATGAGGCCCATTGGTGCGGCCCATATAACGTGGCCCATGTACTGTGGAACACTTGCCATATGAGGGCCTATTTGATGTATTTGAGGCCCATCTTAATGTATTTATGGCCCATTGATTGATGCTTACATCCACACATGTGGGGTCACACCTTGATTTATGTGTTTAGCCATCCATCTAGACGATTTATGTGGTGGACCCACCTTTGATGTGTTTTGATCCAAGCTGATAACCCATTGTCAACTCTTCTTTAAGCTTGAGACAAAATGAAGTAGATTCAATTCTTTGGTGGGCCACGTGTGTGGACCCCACCTTGATGTAAGTGTTTTATCCACGTCATTCGTGGACCACACCATGATGTAAGTGTTGTATCCTCACCATCCAATGTAAGGACGGTGGGATTCCACCATGATGTATGCATTTCTCCACCCCGTCCATTCATTTGACATGGCCCCACCATGGCAACGTGTGGGGCCCACCTTGATTTAATGTATTGCATCCACACCGTCTAATCCATGGATGGTGGATGCGGATTGATTGGAGTACCTCACACCAACTTGATAGTTGAGGAATTAATGTTAACAAGTTCCATGGGGCCCACTTGAATTATGTGGTGTATTTCATGGCATCCACCTGTTTTACATCCATGCCGACCATCTGTGAGACTTACCGTGATGTATATCTATGTCATCCATCCAGTTTTCCATGATCATTTTAAGATGGTCTTACCTTGATTGCATGTATTCTATAACCACATCATCTGTCCATTTCGATGGACGATGACCCACCTTGATGCATGTGTTTTAACCACGTTGTCCTGTCCAGCTAGGACGTGGACCCCACCACTATGATGCATGTGGTTTATATCCGTACCATCCATCTATTTTGGCAGTGGATGGGACCCACCATGTTGTACGTATTTCATCCATGCTGTCCACTTATGCAGCCCACCTTAATAAGTGTATAGTAGGAACATTGTCCATCTGTTGGGGCCCATTTGACATGTGTACAAGGCCCACCTATTGTGTATTTAAAGCCCATGGATGAGGCCCATTGTAATGTTTTTCGACCCATATGATGAGGCCTATTGTGATGTATTCAAGGCCCATGGACGAAGCCCATTGTGATGTATTTTTGGCCCATATGATGAGGCCTATTGTAATGTATTCGAGGCCCATTGTGATGTATTCGAGGCCTATGGACGAGGCCCCATGTGATGTGTTTTCGGCCCATGTATGTGGCCCATTGCGATGTGCATGGTGATGTATTTAAATGACCCATTGTGATGAATTTCCAGCCCATATGATGAGGCCTATTGTGATGTATTCGAGGCCCATGGACGAGGCCCATTGTGATGTATTTTTGTCCCATATGATGAGGCCCATTGTGATATATTTTCGATCCATATGATGAGGCCCATTGTGATGTATTTGAGGCCCATTGTGATGTGTTTCCAGCCCATGTATGTGGCCCATTATGATGTGCATGGTGATATATATAAATGGCCCATTGTGATGTATTTTTAGCCCATATGATGAGGCCCATTGTGATGTATTCAAGGCCCATGGTTGAGGCCTAATGCGATGTATGTATAACCCGTTACGTTGTGTATGAATCTCTTGTATGGGACACTCCTTGGGAGCAATGTTGGTTAAATGTCCACATTATGGGCAATGATGGTTGAAAGTCTTCATTGTGACCTTCCCTTAGGCCCTTTGTTAGGCCAAATATTGATGTAGATTATCGATGTTGGTTACCGATACCGATTATGAGTATGTGACAGCATAACATCATGATACATGCCCATACGCATCATTTACATGTTTGATATGCGATGTAGTTGGCCATTGCATATATCATTGAGTAAGTTGTTATGAGACTCCCTGATAGGCGAAGGTTATCTCACATGAGTGTACAGTATGTGCAGGATTGATGGATGACTAGACTGTATGACTCATGCATCTTGCATTGTGATTACTATACGCCCTAGCGACATCAGGGCCGTAGCCTCCACAGGCATATCATGGATGGCCAGATGGGACACCAAAAATCTGTTATTAGCATCAGGTTACCTTAGATGGCCCTGGGTGAAAATTTCTAAACTCTCTTGGTACTAGAGGATGCCCCAACGTTGAGACCGAGTTGATATGTATGAGCGCATGAGGGTCGTATACCAGTAGGCTGAAACTCCCACTATGTCGTGATCGGTTGGGAGGGGGTGTGGCCTTACCCGTTTGAGGGAGTAGGCATAACTAGGCTGAGTTTGACCATCTCATGAATGGATCCGTTATCAACATACCGAGTATATATTGGCTTACTACTAGCCAAGCGGATAGTGAGGTCTCTTCCACTTACCCAGTTGTGCGCTTGATGGGGCGACAAGCTAGTGTAAAGTGTACTAGACCCCGGTGATAATCCCAGAGATGAACTATACTGATATGTGGACTTATTGAGCAGGAGTTGCATACTCATTCATTCATTCATTCACTATCCACTTGGGCTGGTGGTGCGTAACTATATGTTACGTGTACCTTCGTAATGGCTAAGATTTCGGTTGGACCGCGCGACTAACCTGAGATCAGGAGTTTACAACATTGAGTCTAACTATCCAAATTAGGTATGGGACTAGTTTAGATAGAAGTCCCTTGTGATGGACCCCATAGCCTGCGATACTACGTACTATCATCCCGACTTCACATTCCGGCATGGTCATTCCATTCGCACCGCACCTTGCATTGCATCATCGGCATCTAATATTTTGGCTCTTTATAACTCCTCATTTTCGTAGCTAATTTGTATTGTGTAGTCTAATATTGATTGACTCATGGACTTGTCAGTATTTCTACTTACTTTGATATCGTATGATTCATGATCTTACCAGTATTTTCGATGTTGTATGATTATGACATTGTATTAAATACTTGGCACTTACCTTGTGCACACACTTACACCACCCTCTAAGATTTCTATAAGTATATATATAATAGATGCGTGCAGGTGATATTAGGTTGCAACAACGTGGAGCTTGGAGTATGTAGTTGACTTCTGGGGCGTTGATTTTGACATATGTATTTTCCTTTCAGCATTGTATTCAAATGTTTATATTAGTGGATATGTGATGATGATGTTGCCTTTGTGATTTGGATAAACTTTTGGTTATGCCTCTTATGAGATAAATGAACGCTGGAAAATCCTCCTTGTAGGATCCCAAGATCAGAACCTTGTATATGGGCGTTGGGAGCCTAGAATAAGGCACTACAGAGGCTGTCAGCACTAGATTTGGCAATCGGGATTCCTGTGAATCCGATTTCTAGGTTTAGGGTGTGACACGACTCATCAATAGTGGACTCATTTGTGAGCTGGTCAGACTCAGCCTAACTTACAACCCCCTCACTTGGGTAGATAAAACCACACTTCCTTCCAACCAACCACGACATAGTGGGAGATGTGACCTATTGGTATTCGGCACTAGTGCGCTCATGTTTCCACTTATTCTAGACGTTGAAGCGTCTCCTAGTACCAAAAGGTTCTAAGAATTTCACCCAAGGACATCCTATGTACCCAGAGTGCTAGAACTAAGTATTTTCAGTATCCAATTCGTCCATTCACGATGTGCCTGTGGAGGCCACGACCTTGATCTCACTAGGGCGTACGGTGATTTTGTCACACAAATGAGAGACACATGAATTATACTATCCAATCATGCATCAGTCCTGCAAGTACCACACGATCATGTGAGGCACTCTGTCTCTCAAGGAGTCCTATAAATGTCTTAATCCAATGGCATATGCTATGATCAATCATCCTCTGCAACAAGCATACAAATGATGCGTATGGACATGTATCATGATGTAATACTAAGCATGTTCTCAGTGTATCCTATTAGATTAAGTACATTAGCATGGTTATCAGATATAAACAATAATCGGCCTAAATACATGGCGGGGTCCAAAGAGGGACGACAGATCTAGCCCAACCACCAAGATGGGCTCTAAGCAATGAAAATACCAACCTGATATTACATATTCTTTTGTCTACTGCAAGGGTAATTAGGAGGGTGAAACTAGGTACAACAAGTGGGTTTCTTCACCCTAAATCATGCAATGAACCTGGCCTTTTTATGGGCCCAATCTATACATAAGGTGGATTCAAGTTTAGGATAATTACTACAGGGCATGGTGGAAAGCTCCATCATGGGTATTACTAACTTAAGCAGGGGCCTAACAGTTAGGGATAGCCCAATGGGATAAAGGTGGAAGTGGGCTTACAGTGGGCCCTGGGGAGGTTTACAATGGTGGACTTTTAACCACTATTGTCTGGGTGTGGTCCATTTGGAAATTGGAATCTTAACGGGGCCCTCAGCCTCCAAATATTTAGGAAATGGATTGGTCGCATGTACACATCACTCATATATAGTGGGCCTACATAAGGCAGCAGGGTCCACAGCCTAAAATGGATAGACGACGTATATATAACACTTACATCATGTCGGGCCCCATACAATTGTAATGGGCCCACATACATCACGTTGGGTGTCATATATCGCAATGGGCCCACATACATCACGTTGGGCCTCATACACAAGATGTATATATATATCACAATGGGTCTCAAATACATCACTATGGGCCTCACCACCTGGGCCTTAAACACATCATAATGGGCCTCATATGCATGCCTCAAATACATCACAATTGGCCTCATCACCTGGGCCTCAAATACATCTCATTAGGCCTCATCATATGGGCCTCATATACATCACATCGGGCCTCATATATGGGCATTAAATATGTCACAATAGACCAGATCCATGGGCCTCAAATACATCACAATGGGCCACATCCATAGGCCTCAATTACATCAGAATGGGCCACATCCATGGGCCTTGCATAAGATGGGCGGCGTGGATGTAAAACAGATGAACGACGTAGATGTAAAATACATACATCATAGTAGGCCACACGGGTGGGCGGTGTGGATAAAAGACTTACATTATAGTGGGGCCACGTGCGGCCAACACGTGCATCAGGTGGATCCCCATCATCCAAAAACTCTAGATGGTGAAGATAAAATATATACATTAAAGGTGGGTCCCACCATCCAATCATTTGGACGGTGTACATATAAAACATATACATCAACGGTGGATCCCACCATCCAACCATCTGTTGGAGCATAAAAAACATAAAGGAAGATTGAAAGATAGAGAGTCAGACATAAAGAGAAGTAAAGCTGTTGCGCTGACCATGCAACCAGTTGAGGAGTTGCGCGGATCGCATAAAGCCTTACGCGGATGGAACAAAGCGTGTAATCCTTATGCGGATAACACATCAAAGACCATCGTTGCGCAAATCACGCGACCAACTTTACTCCTTTACGGGTCATGCACCTGGTTGCGCTGGAGAAACAGTAGTCATTTAGATGATCTGGGTAGCGCAGAGGGGTGCGCGGGTATTATGGTTGACTCTGACTGGCACAGAGTGTTGCGCAGGTAGCATGGATGACTCCGAATCGCATAGAGTGTTGCGCGGTTAACGAAGACTATGTCGGTGAATGCGGGTCGCGTAACTGAGTGTGCGGGTAGGAAAGGTAAGATTATCGTTACAAGGGCAGCGCAACTAAACATAGAGATAGATTAGAATGAACGGTTGAGATTAATGTGAAGTGGGGCCCATGGCACAGAGACCGAGGGTTGGCACGTGTGGGGGCCTATAAATACCCCACTCCCCCTCTCATTTGAGACGGAAGGTTTTCTGGAGAAAGGCGGAGCTCTGAAGATATATTGAAGGTGAGGAGCAGAGTCAGTTGCGCGGGTTGCCCAACTAGGTCACCATGTGGCCAAGGTAAAAAGGGGCCGAAATGCTGTCGAAATTGTGGGAGCTCGATCTTCACTACTTCAGACCCTCTCCTTGGCACAACAGACAAGTTCAAAAGAGAGATTGGTTGATTAATTCAGCAATTCCTCCTAAGTCCTAGGAGATGACTGAAATAGCGCCGGAATACTTTCGAAATTTCTATCTTACGGAAGACTGGTTGATCAGATCAAAAATTCCTTTGCTGAAAGGCTGTGAAAATTTATATTTAAGCTTTCAGTGATTGCAGGTTGTTCATTTCTAATGATCTATCTTAGAATCAAGGGAATCAAAGGATGTAAATGAACTCAAATAAATGTGATAAATGTTGTCTTAACAAGTTCTTTGTTATCATTGAATAAATCCCCCAAATCAAATGCATTTCTTTTCTTGTCGAAACAAAATGGCGACTCTGCTAGGGACCATTATTCGATGGTAACTTGAAAAATACTAAGAGAACATTAATCACTTTTTGGCATTCGTATAGACGCCAAAATGGCGACTCTCAGTGGGAACATCCTCCCCTTCATCTCTAAGATAGGTTATTTTTTTATTCAAATACTAACTATAGTTGTCTCATGATTCAAGGTTCATGAACTCAACTATAAAATACAACCAATGGCAAATTTGGTAAAGAAAGTGGATTTCTATTTTATCTATACAGGGTTCATGGTAGAATATGCGTCGAACCAAACCTCAGAGCAAGTGGATCCAAGTTCTGTACGCAAAAATGACATAACTCAAGTAATAGCCGGAGTTGTGTCCGTTCCACCCCAACTGCGAGAAGATGATAAGGATTGGACTGTTGTTACGCCTCGTAGGACAAAAACACAGAATATGAAAAGCCCTAGAACGAAATCATCTTTGCCAAGAGCCAGAGGGCCGATAACACGCGATGTAGTTAGAAAGAATCCCAAACTAGCCCCTCCTATGATATATCCTGAGCAAGCAGTTCCGCAGTTGGCATCGCGTGAATTTTTGGCTTTGAACGCCCCAAGGGACGGATGGACAAAAGAGCAGAAAGGTAAAATTTTAGAGAAAACCTCATAAAAAGAAAAGTCTGCTATGATCAAGAGTAGTGAATTTCATGTAATAGACGGAAGGATCTCTATTTCACTAATAGCTCAACAAGATGAAGGAGGATGGAGGATAATAACATCCAAAAGATGAAAAGTTCGATTTACTTCAGCAAGAAGCATCATCTCACCAAGTACTGGATCGATTATGCGAACTGTCATATGACACATTCCTGCTTCGGTTATACGATCATCTCATTCGAGAAAAACAGAAAGGCCCGTCAATCCAAAAGGTTTTTCAATACCGTCAACTATAACCATAAAGACATCTTCTGCAAAATCATTGTGGGCTCAAAAAAATAAAGGAAAGGCGACCGTCACCAGCAAATGTTCACTCACAGCACTTCCAGCAAAAGATTTCAAGCAAACTCATGCATTGAGAATGCTACAATTTGAGCCAGCTAGTTCTTTGAAGCGACAATACTCTGGTTTCAAATTAGATAATGGTCCATCTTCTTCAATAGCATCAACAGTACGGCGCTCGCTTCTTGCTTCAATATCAAGACAATCAAAGTATAAAGAAACAGGAAGCTTGTCAATATATGTTAACTAGCCTGGTTAGTTTCTACCAGATGAGCATGTGACCGAAGAATTCCCTAAAATTTTGACAGTGACTGCTGTGAATAATATTGAACCGCAAGAAGAAGAGCCACAACCGCAAGAGGTTATATTTCAAGAGCCGATACCTGATATTAATTAGAATATAACACAGGGGGAAATCCAACAGATTAATCCAATAGTTATATTTCAAGAACAGATGGTTATTGAATCCATTCATCTAGAGAATGAACGAAGTCAGAATGAAAGGTTTCGATATCAGACATCGTATCCCCCTGAAATAGAAGAAATGTCATTTCCCACCGATTTCAAACACCCAAACTTTTAGAAATTTAATGAGAATGAATCATGAGAAGAGCATATGATGCATTTCATAGCAAAGATGGGAAATTTCTCTAGAGTTCCTCAATATTGTCTGCAATTATTCGAATCTTCTCTAACAGGATGAGCTTTCAAATGGTATTTAGGTTTAATCCCAAGATCTATTCATACCTGGGAACAGATGCAAGATATTTTTATGTCAAACTTTTCCTCTTCGGACCGAGAAGTTAGTTTGATCGAACTGGCTTCTATTCGCCAAGAAGAAAATGAATCAGTTAAAGAATTCATCAATCGATGGAAGGACTTGGAAGCATTATGTCAACATACTCTGTAGGAATCAGAATAAGTAGAACTATGTTTAGAAAGCATGAACCAGAGCTGGCACGCCACCTAATTGGAAAACCTTTCATAGTTTTGCTACCAAGGATTATACTCTGGAAAAAATAATGGGAAGAATGTCTACTTTTCAGTTAAGATCAGCCCACATCACTCGGAAAGAAGAAACTAAAGAAGATTATTAGGATGTGGAAGAAGACAATAATGAAGAAGATAGAAATGGTCGTGCGGTTATAATGACATATAAAAGGTCCAGGCAAAATAAAGATCATATGAAGTATTCGTTTGCAAGAAAAGATATACTTCTTATGCTAAATCAATTATTGGCTATGAAGAGTATTGAATTACCTCGGCTAAGACACTTCAAAGAAATCGAAAATACAAGAGGAATGGATTATTACCATTATCATCATAAATTTGGGCACTATACAGAAAATTGTAATTTCTTCAGGAAAAAACTATAAAAGATGAACGATAAGGGAGAAATTGCGATGGAAAAAGCAAGACAAAAAGAGGAAAATGACAAAAACTTGGCAAAGAAAATTCTGTGGGCATCCACGTTTAAAAGTTGACAACATGCTTCTTATGGTAAACCGTCAGCAATTGACAAGATCGAGCTATCATAGCATAAATACTCAAGTGAAAAGAAGTGAGTGAAGTAAAAGATGTAAAGTCGCGATAAAAGGCATATTCGTTGCAGATATGCATTGTAATACCTGTCAGTTTAGGAAATGACCACTATTTTGATTTCAAAAGGTATTGGTAAGTTCTCTAAAAAAAAAAGAGTATACAGGCCTAATTAGTTCGAGATCGGGGGCAAAGCTAATCTTGCACAAAAGTATGCGATAATGCGACATCAGTATATTTGTTAAAGGTCACAACATCGTGATTTTGATTACGAAGATTACCAGGATAATGCTTCCTAATCAAAAGGGGTTAAGACAGGTGAGTAAAAGCTGCGAAATATGTTTCTCACCATAGAATGCATTTTTTTTGTATATTTGAATGAAATACAGGCTTTCAAGTATATCAAGTCATCATCAAACAAAAAGCGTTGATGATCGCTACCAAGCATTGATGATCTCTACCAAGCGTTGATGATCGCTACCATGTATTGATGATCGCTAACAAGCATTGATGATTGCTACCAAGCGTTGATGATCGCCACTAAACATTGATGATAGCTGTCAAGCATTGACCGCCAAAGATTTCCATCAATAAGTACCAATGATTATCGCCCAGATTGGAAACTATTGCTGTCGTCATTAATCGCTTATCAAAATTTCTATCATTGCCAAGATGATACATTATTTCAAACATGATATGAATATTCTCAAAGTATTATCAGCAGCAAAATACCAATTATTGATTACCATCTTTTAGCAGTGGAATAAACTATATAGCCAACCACATATAAAGTTCACGATAGTGATGGTTGTTAATCATTCAAGGCAGCCTAGCCAAGCCTATATGGCTAACTACGCATAAGACCTATAATCATTTAAGGCAGTCTAGCCAAGTCCCCAAAAAAGGCCAAGTCCTAAAAGGACCAAGTCTCCAAGACCTAAAAGGACCAAATCTTAAAAGGGACTAGCTACGCATAAGACCTATCATTTTCGCCAAAGTTCATGAAGGCTAGTCACGCGTGTAAGTCCAATGCCGTCTATATAGATTTTCGGCAGCGTCACGGGAAATGGAGGTCAATACCCTCCCGTGAATGGGCCTGACCTTACAGACGAAGAAAAAGTGAGCCGCAGTGTGCGCTCTTTGGACCATGTCCATAGATAGGCCAACCATGCGTAAGACCCCCCAGATTTAGGGAATCAATTCTAGTAGTAACTCATGAGGAAGGACTTAAACCTACTCATTGATGGACTGGCAGCCTTAGATTTGATACCCCAAAGGTCACCTTGTGAGTTCTGTGAACTCTAGAGAGTTACCGCAGCCAACCCTGTGCTTAAATCCAACCCGAGTTCACTGCCCCAGTAGCTTCACTAGGCCCCTCTGATGGATCGCGGTTTGTAAACTCACCAGGCAGTGAGGAGTCCAACGAACTCATGAGAGTTACAGAGACTATCACTTAAGACCCGACTCTCGCAAGAGTCTAATAAGCTTGCTCCAACTACTCAAGAGCTTAAACTGTGTGGGCTCCAACTACTCAAGAGCTTAAACTGTGTGTGCTCCACTACTCAAGAGCTTAAACTGTGTGTGCTCCACTACTTAAGAGCTTAAACTGTGTGTGATTGACTAAATTAAAATTTAGTACCGCCAACTAGGACAAGAATCATTTAGGAAATCCATTGCTAACAAAGCATAAAAAGATATAAAAGTATATATGATGCATCAATAATATAGCAACTAATCAAAGCATGCATTGCGTAAATAAAGCAAAAGCATCATTACGTCATGAGAAAACTTGTATCATTTATAGTTCTGAAAATAGTTACAGTGGTAAAACAAAATAAAACCATTTTACAATTCTCCTGTGATGCCTAATGTTGCTAAGTATTGTTACAAATTCTCTTGAAAATTAACTTGAGCAGCAGCGTGTTCCAGGCGGGCAGTCGAAATCATTCTCAAGAGCCTAAATTGTATGTGTAGGTGTTTGTCCAGTAGTGTCAGTCTAGTGGTGTCAGTCTAGTGGTGTCAGTCCAGTAGGGTCAGTCCATTTCAGTCGAGTCTAGTCAAGTCAAGTCCAGTCAAGTCAGGACATGTCCAGTTAAGGTATGGTCAGTCAAAGTACATGGGCATCATTGCTCAAAAGCATAAACTAAGTATAACATTCAAAATGCTGTAAATACATATTTCAAATCAGATATACTCAAATATGCAATTGCATATTTACAATTCTCCTGTGATGCCTAATGTTGCTAAGTATTGTTACAAATTCTCTTGAAAATTAACTTGAGCAGCAGCGTGTTCCAGGCGGGCAGTCGAAATCATTCTCAAGAGCCTAAATTGTATGTGTAGGTGTCTGTCCAGTAGTGTCAGTCTAGTGGTGTCAGTCTAGTGGTGTCAGTCCAGTAAGGTCAGTCCATTTCAGTTGAGTCTAGTCAAGTCAGGACATGTCCAGTTAAGGTATGGTCAGTCAAAGTACATGGGCATCATTGCTCAAAAGCATAAACTAAGTATAACATTCAAAATGCTGTAAATACATATTTCAAATCAGATATACTCAAATATGCAATTGCATATTTACAATTCTCCTGTGATGCCTAATGTTGCTAAGTATTGTTACAAATTATCTTAAAAATTAACTTGAGCAGCAGCGTGTTCCAAGCGGGCAGTCGAAATCATTCTCAAGAGCCTAAATTGTATGTGTAGGTGTCTATCCAGTAGTGTCAGTCTAGTGGTGTCAGTCCAGTAGGGTCAGTCCATTTCAGTCGAGTCTAGTCAAGTCAAGTCCAGTCAAGTCAGGACATGTCCAGTTAAGGTATGGTCAGTCAAAGTACATGGGCATCATTGCTCAAAAGCATAAACTAAGTATAACATTCAAAATGCTGTAAATACATATTTCAAATCAGATATACTCAAATATGCAATTGCCTGATGAAAATTTTAAACATTGAGTAAACAACATGCAAAAATGCATTTCTCTTGAATCAGGTTCAAATTATATCAACAGTAAAAAAAACCCTTCAAGATATTGGTGATTATCTACTCAAAAGCTTAAGACTCCAAGGTCAATTAATATATTGACAAGAGTTGTAAGGTCTTTTTCATCTCTCACCTTCTTAATGAATAAAGACATATTATTGCGTAAGGTTCTCAAAAGGGGGCAGAAAATAAACTACTAAAGAATTATCATTCTCTACCGGATAATATAAAGACTTGGATATATTCTTTGGATTTGTTAAAAGAGCAGCAAAGATTATTCATTCTTCAGGGGTATCAGCAGGCTGCACTTCAGAAATATTATCTTCTAAAGAAATCTTTATACAAAGCTGATCTGGAAAGGGAGCAGGATTTAATGTCTTCAAAGTAATCTATGCCTCGGTCTTTCTGATAATCTCTTATACGCGACAAAGGAATTCATATGTCGATTCACAACTTCTCACTATTCTAGTAATGGATCGTAAGACTCCAAGTATCGAATTTGATGGAGATATAGAACAAATGGAATCATCATCAAATCAGCAGAGAATCAAGAAAAAGTCTATAAAGAGATGTTAAGGAGCACAAACTAAAGAAGACTCAGTAAAAAGACTCAGCGGTTGAGCCTTTGGAGCTAAAGATGAAATCTCCAAGAGTGCAATATAAAGAAGATAAAAATAATATGCGAAGCATGATGACAAGCGTAAAGAAGGCTTAAATCATATTGTGGATATCACAATCGGCCTAAAAAGATAAGAAACTCTCAATCTATTTCAAAAAATTTTTATCAATGCTTCATAAAGCTAAATTGAAAAAAAAATATAATGAATTAAGATAACAATTCCAATTAATTTGGCAGGAGAGACCATTATTGAAAAGCTTGAGTTATGCAGATCGTGAGTAAAGAAAATAATTAAAAAAGTTGTTGCGGCAAGAGCAGCATTAAAGAATGACCGCAGATACAGAATTGGAGGAAAGAATCATTAGAGTTGATTAAAAAGGTCGTTGCAGCGACCACGGTGTTGAAGCATAGTTCTCTGATCAAATTGCTCGAAGATGAAGTCGTCACAGCTGTTGCAAAGATGTGTTTCGATGAAAAGAGTATTTTCTCTAGTGAATAGCCGCTCGACACTACTAGCTGGGGGCATTCAAGTCTTCTGTTCAAGTGTCATCATTCAAGTTTTTCACTTGAACGCGATCATTCAATCTTCTGGTCAAGTATAATCATCAAGTCTATCATTTGAACATGAGCATTCAAGTATTCCGATCGAACGCGATCATTCAATCTTTTGGTCAAGTATAATCATCAAGTCTATCATTCGAACGTGAGCATTCAAGTATTCCAATCGAATGCGATCATCCAATCTTCTGGTCAAGAATGATCTAGTCTTCCATGCAAGCATGATCATCCAGCCATCCTTCGATTGCAGTTTATTAAAGTTCTTTAGGAGAAGGAAGATCGATCCTCCATTTGATTTTAGGAATCAATCAAAGAAGGATCGAGGGGGCATCTGTTGGAGCATAAAAAAACATAAAGGAAGATTGAAAGATAGAGAGTCAGACATAAAGAGAAGTAAAGCTGTTGCGCTGACCGTGCAACCAGTTGAGGAGTTGCGCGGATCGCGTAAAGCCTTACGCGGATGGAACAGAGCGTGCAATCCTTACGCGGATAGTGCATCAGAGACCATCATTACACGAATCACACGGCCAACTTTACTCCTTTACGGGTCGTGCACCTGGTTGCGCTGGAGAAACAGTAGTCATTTAGATGATCTGGGTAGCGCAGAGGGGTGCGCGGGTAGTATGGTTGACTCCGACTCGCACAGAGTGTTGCACGGGTAGCATGGATGACTCCGAATCGCGCAGAGTGTTGTGCGGTTAACGAAGACTATTTTGGTGAATGCAGGCTGCATAACTGAGTGTGCAGATAGGAAAGGTAAGATTACCGTTGCGTGGGAAGCGCAACCAAACGTAGAGACAGATTAGAATGAACAGTTGAGATTGATGTGAAGTGGGGCCCATGGCACAAAGACCAAGGGTTGGCACGTGTGGGGGCCTATACATAGCCCACTCCCCCTCTCATTTGGGACAGAAGGTTTTTTGGAGAAAGGCGGAGCTCTGAAGATATATTAAAGGTGAGGAGCAGAGTCAGTTGCGCGGGTCGCGCAACACGTGTACCAAGCTGCGCGGATTACACAACGTATGAGAGAAGTTGCACGGATTGTGCACCCAAGCACCATGTTGCGCTGACCGCACAATGGGTAATCTAGTTGTGCGGGTCACCCAACCAGGTCACCATGTGGCCAAGGCAAAAAGGGGTCGAAATGCTGCCGAAATTGTGCGAGCTCGATCTTCACTACTTCAGACCCTCTCCTTGGTACAACAGACAAGTTCAAAAGAGAGATTGATTGATTGATTCAGCAATTCCTCCTAAGTCCTAGGAGATGACTGAAATAGCACTGGAATACTGTCGAAACTTTTATCTCATGGAAGACTGGTTGATCAGATCAACAATTCCTCCTAAGTATTGGGAGATGACCAAAAGAGCTTCCGAAAGGCTGTCCAAATTTATATTTAAGCTTTTAGTGATTGCAAGTTGTTCATTTCTAATAATCTATCTTAGAATCAAGGGAATCAGAGGATTTAAATGAACTCAGATAAATGTGATAAATGTTCTCTCAACAAGTTCTTTGTTATCATTGAATAAATCCCCCAAATCAAATGCATTTATTTTCTTGTCGAAACACCATCTGAACGGTGTGGATATATGCATATACATCAATGGTTGGACCCACAAAACTTGCTAACGTCAATCCAACAGCCATCTAGCTGATGGGACCCACAGAGCTTGCTGACGTCAGTCCAGCAGCTGGATAGCTGATGTGAGATACACTAGCCAACCTGTTTCTATGGCAGGTGGGTCCCACGTCCTTTCACTGGATGATGTGGTCCGTGTGGATATGAAACACATTCATCATGGGCTCCACCGTCCACTACCGGATGGTGTGGATGTCACACGTGTCAGGCAGGTCCCACCATCCAGACAGCTAGATGGTGTAGATACAAAACATACATCATGGTTAGGCCCACACTACACCCTCTAGAAATGGATAGTGTGGATCAACGCATACATCATGTTTAGACCCACAAAGTTTGCTGATGTTAATATAACAGCTATATAGTTATTGTAAATGTACACCAACCAATCCACTACCAGGTAGGTGGGTCCCACGTGGGTGTGACCACACGTTCTGGATCAAGCGGATATTTGTATTTTGCTTCCATCCAGACCCTAGCATCTGGATGGTCTAGATGCAACACGTACTTCAGGTGAGTGCATGTGGTGGCCCACCAATCAAGCTAATTTTTGTATTTACCTCTCACACAAGCCCATCTAGGAAGGACGGTGTGGATGATACATCATGGTCGGAGTCCCATCGTCCACAATCTAGACAACGTGGATATAACACTTACCTCACAGTGGATTCCCACCATCCATGGCTAGACGGTGTGGATTTAATCCATTCATCAAGGTGAGCCACAATAGGAAAAAAAGAGGGAGAGGGAGAGTGAGTGAGAGAGAGAGAGAGAGAGAGAGAGACGGCGTGCGATGGAGGGCTCCGCTACTATGAGCCCTCCCTTTCATGCGTTACAAGGCATACATCAAGTGGGTCCCATTGCATGTGGGTCCACCAATCAAAATCAATAGTGGAGATCCCTTCTCCATGAAAAATGCAAGGTTTAAATGACCTTTTCATACTAGGAAAATAAACATCATGATGGGGTCCATGGAGAATGGCCCCATCATGAGATGAACAAATGAATTATGGTGGGCCATCAGCCACACCCAAGGTCCAAAGTGAGATCCATACCATCAATCGATAGGCCCCACTTGGCCCATCATCAAAACAAAAATCTAAGCCTATAAAACACCCACCGATTGCTAATCTTCTTAGTTCCTTGGCTTCCTTAGCTCCTAAGCTCAACCTTTAATAGTGGAAGATGAGAATTGAAGGGTCCAATTGAGAGTTTTGAGGGTATGAAGTGGGCCACACCCAGGTTCTCTTTAGCTCCTCTCCTTAGACGGCCACTCTCTTTGGGTTGCTTGGGGAATGGGTAGAGAATGAGAGAGAGAGAGGGTGGTTGTAAGAGAGAAATGATGGGTGATGGGTGGAGTGATGGGTGTGAGTGACATGAGAGTTAACTTTGGGGAGGTTGCTTGTCTTAGGGAGAAAGAAAGCATGGATTATGATGGGTTGCTTGTCTTAGTGGCATTTCCTTGAATAAAACGTAAGCCCACAACTCCTAGCCTGGGCATCACATCGATGCGTAAGATGCGGCATTGGAACCGTGGCGACGACACGTCGTAATGGTACAAGTCTCAGGTCGAGTCGACTCAAATTACAGGATATAACTTAGGGTTGTACGTAAAAGCTGATTACAGGTCGTGAGTTACCGAAATTCGACAAGGAGGATCATGAAAGTCTAAGGAACAGTACGAACTAGGATACGGGCCTTACAAAAACTATGTACAATCAAGTGGGCTTCCTCGCCCTTTATTATCATGCAATAAACTGGGTCTTCCTATAAGGCCCGACATGAATACAAGGTGGGCTTCATGGTTAGATAATTCCTACAAGGCATGGTGGAATGCACCATCATCAATGGGGGCCCAACAGTTTGGGTTAGCCCAATGGGTATTATAACTAACATCGGTGGGGACCCAAGGTGTGGGTTAGCCCACTAGGGTAAGGGTGGAAGCAGGCTTTAACAACGGGCCCTATGAGAGTTTATAACATGGACATTTAACCACCATTGTCCTAAGGGGCGGTCCATTTAGGATTGAAATCAAAATCATAACGGGGCCCTTGACCATTAGAATCTCTAAAAGGATAGATGGTTCACGTGTGTATCACATACATCAAGGTGGGCCTCACACATCACAATTGGGCCTCACATATCACAATTGGGCCTTACACATACAATGGGCCTCACGCATATAATGGGTGCACATATAGGCCTTACACATCTCAATGGGCCTCACACATGGGCCTCGTCACATGGGCCTCACACATAACAATGGGCCTATAAGATGGGCCCCACCAGATGGGCGGCGTAGATATAAAATACCTACATCGGGTGGGCCAGCTGGGCGTCCATCTAATGGATGGCCTAGATAAAACGCATCATAGTGGGTTGTTGCCCTGGACGGCGTGGATAAAATACATCATGGTGGGTCGCTGCCCTGGACGGCATGGATAAAATACATCATGGCAGGCCGCTGCCGTAGACAATGTGGATAAAATGCATCATGGTGAGCCATTGCCTTGGACGGCGTGATAAAATACATAATGGTGGATCCCACACATATAGTAGGTGGACCTCACACGTGGCAGATGGGCCCCACCGAGTGGACAATGTAGATATAGAATACATACATCAGGTGGTTCCCACCGTCCCATGTGCTGGATGGTGTGGATAATACACATATATCAGGTGGGTCCCACAGTCCATGCTAGGTGGTGGAGATACAACATATACAACAAGGTGGGGTCCATGTGGGTGGGCCACCCCACAAACCAAGCTGATATTTATATTTCCCTTTGTCCAGGCCCATCCAAAATGGACAGCCAGGTGGGCACTGCCCACTGGACGGATAGCGTGGATGCCGCACATGCATTAGGTGGGGTCCATGTGAGTGGGCCACCCAAAATCAAGATGATATTTAGGTTTTCCCTTTGTCCAGGCTACCTGAAAAATGGTCAGCAGGGTGGGCCGGCTAGACATGGTAACGAGGTGGGCCCCGATTTTTAGACAGCGTGTTAGTTCGTTAGATGGACAACATGGATAAAATCATACATCATCAAGGTGGGCCATCAATAGGGAAAGAGAGAGAGAGAGAGAGAGAGAGAGAGAGAGAGAGAGAGAGAGAGAACGTGTGTGTGAGGGAGGAGCTCCGCCACTATGAGCTCCCCTCTAAGCATTACAACACATAAATTAAATGGGACCCACCACATGTGAGCCTGATGTAACGACCCTTAATTTTCATCATAAATTTAAACTTAAAAGCAGGAACGACCACCTCCACGTAGAACTAACTAAACCCCCGAATACAACCCTCTGCAAAAATAGAACCAGACTGAACTTCGATTTAGAACAATTAATAAACCTAGTACGAGGAATGTGCAGCTCAGATCTCATGTATTTTTCCAGGAGTTAGGATATCCTTAGTGTAACACCCCAGATTTTTTCCAACCTGGGATTAGACGTCCTTAGGCAATGGGTCAACCAAAACACCTGGGTAACTGCTTAGAACCCAATTCCAAAGCCAAAGAAATCACTTAGGATTAATTCCTTTAGAAATTAAGAGTAAGTTAGCTAGCGCTACGCTAGAGTAACTGTGAAATTGTCCCTAAACACTTTAAATACGTTCTACAAGACCCAAAACTTGTAGAATCAATGGTGCTATAATACCCTGAAACCTAGGATCAAACTCTAAACCTGTTTGCTCTCAGGAACTCTTTGAAACTTTGTATTGGATCTAGACCGCACATCGGAAGTCCGATATATACAATCTTAAACCATTGCGACCCCCTTGTTGGACTTGACAATTGTTTCGAAATTCAAGGCCAACCGACGCTCTGAGGCTATTTCATTGAGCCTGGAGTAAAGAGAGTGAGAATAGATTTGAAAATTTTAATTCAAATCTGGCACGTGACTTGGCGCGTTATTATTAAACGTTCTGACCGTCAGAATTCAGCCAAATTACACCCTCGGATCAGAAAAAATTTCTCTTTCATATCATGAGACTTGTAGACCTGATCTAGGTGCGATGACCGCTGAACTGAAATTGGACCGCCACGTGCGATCTGCGAACTCTTTCCATCTGAAAACTTGATGTGTGCTAGATCCAGTATGTATGAGCTTAAGTCCGATCGCGTTCGGCCAGGGGACCTCCAGAAATGCTCTTTTGGACCAGAACAGCCCCAATTTGGTTATAACCCAAGTAAACATTGTTCCCAAGCCTAATTTGGGAAGGTTTTAGGCTATAAAAGGGCTTGAAACCCTCTCATTTCTCTCCCATCCGAATTTGCTAAAAACCCTAGATTGAGAGAGAAAAAGTGAGAGTTTGTGAGAGAAGGTGGGAGAGATTTTCCTGCCACCTGCTGCTGCTGCTGCACATGCTTAAGCGACGTATTCCAATCACTTGGTTGGTGATTCCGACGCTTTTCTAGGTAAGGAAAACCTTTTTCACTTGCTGATTTAGCGTTTCGTCAATTCAAATAGCAAAGTAGTTGATATAACTTGTGAAATAGGTCATCTGTTCGCCGTAGACGAAGCATATACGCTCCATTCGAAACGATACACATCTAAAGCAATAGGTGCAGATTTTAGATGCTTTGATTGGATGTTTTCAATGCTTTCAATGTCATTTAATAGTAGATTATCGACGGCAATGCCGTTTGACATGTACGACATGCTGTCTGTTTCCCGTTTCGTAAACGTAGGAAAAATATGAGATTTAGGGCATTTTAGTCATTTGTAGGAAATACTGTAAACATCCATATTTTGCTGAAATGATTGACATGGTTTTTTGTCGCAATAAGATATTCAAAATGCGTGCATAATCAGTTTGGTGAAGAGATTCGCCCAAATGCGCACTTTGAGTCGACATACGCTATGTAGACTAAAGTGTGTGGTCTAAGTGTTTGTATAAATGTTTGTATTAGTATGTATTGAGTAAATGGTGTTGTGTATGAGTTTTGAGATGGAATTCTCAAGTAATATGCTGATGTAAACGATTTCTATCATGTTGGCTATATGTATTGATTTCATTGTTTATATGAAATGCATGTGTGGGATTATTTTCTTAAGTTGTATGTTATAACATGTGTCACATGCTTGTATTGTTTATATTCATTCCTACCACTCTCATATTCTTACTGATGTTGTTTATAAATGTTTGGGGCTATGACCTAGTCCAAGCAGTCGGTAATGGATCGAATTCGTGGTTGGTTTCTATTTACCACGAAGGACACGTCGATGAACGCGAGTCGTGTTTGCAGTTGGCGGCAGTGTTTAGGCCACGCGAAGTGTTTCATGCACTTCATGTCGTTCGACTTGCGATGCGCTCGTGCTAGTCGAGCCCGTCAAGTAACCCGACTGGTCGTTGATTGTTCACCCTGTATGAGTCATAACTGCTTGAACCTAGGGTACTGAACTTACCATTGGAAACCCTGTTAACCATGGTACCTTGATCCATAAAGACTCATGAGCCGGGCATGGTGGTATGGGACACCGTGGTCGAGCTGTCGACCTACGCTGGGGCCACAAACCTCCCCGTAGTGATCAGTGAGCACCCTACTCTGAGCAGATTATGGTGGTATGGGACACTATATTCTTACTGTTGGCCTACACTAATCAGGTGACGAGCCCTTTGTAGTGACCTTGAGTTTATCCTTACACCGCATGGGGGCGACGAGTCCTGATGCAGTCTTAAGGATAAGTAGGCCTGTATTGTAAGATAATGGGGGAGAGGTGCAACGAGTGCGAGCAACAGCCCTGGCAGCCCTTGCAGCGACCTACAAAATATACATCGTATGAGATTACTAGGAGTGACGACCCTAGACAGGATCTGTGTTGGGATTGATATAACTAAGGTACCTTAATTTCCCAATACTGCTGTATAAATGGGCTAATAATAACTCGATAATCATATCACCATCACATTGCATGTGCCTGGAAGATGTGGAGCACTGTGGGAAGAAAGTATGCCGCGGGCGTAAAATGGTGCCGTATGAGGGAGATCGTCGGTGAAGGCATCCATCATGTCATGTCATATTGCATTAACAACAGTATTTAAGAATGTTTGATTTATTGCTTTACTATTATCGCATGATTGATTTGATAACATGCTAATCTCTGCTTTATTATTTTACTGAGTTGATCACTCACTCCCACGTTACGGTATGGTGTTTCCGGACACCCACCAGTCCCTATTTTGGTTACAGATGATGGCGCTGCTTGAGAAGCGGAGCTGGACTTGATGATGATGAGGAGGATCCCTCCTTTATGCGTGTTCTGATTGATGGGATTACAGGAAGGTTGATTAGATATCATGACACTTGTCATTTTATATTTTCAGAGCACTCATGTATATTCTTTCTTTCTATTTTGAGGTATACATATATATGTTTAACCTGGTAACATATTCACACTCTGGATACTTACAATCAATTATATATTATATGTATGTATTACAGTTTTCCGCTTGTTAATTTAACTGTCTCTGGAGTATGATATGTTGTTCTGGCTTAATTCCACTCATGTTTAATTATTAACACAGACAACATTCAATCATACACATTTATGTTGCATAAGTGATGTTCTGGAACTCGGGAGTGGAGTTTTTACTCCACCCCCATTTTTTGGGATGTTACAAATGGTATCAGAGAATGATTTGGATTAAACTAGGCCTAGGTTATGGTCACGTGACGTTCGCTATCACTCCTTTGACTTAGGTGGGTGCGAGGAAAGTCTAGAAACACTCGTAGGACTCCAGTTTTGCCAATAGGTGAAGTTTACTTGAGTCGATCGTTTCGATCGAGTCCGTGACGTATCTCTGGTCGCGTGAAGCGACCTAAGTAGCCTCTGAGTTGTTAGTAGTTGGGTTTGAGATGGTCCTAGGAGAATTCCAAACCCTAAAATGTAAATCCTTGGGCTGTGGGGCAACCACAACCCTTACTTTCAACCGCTAGGGCTTAAAAATCCCGTTTCACCTAATTCCTTCAAAATTCTTCCTCTCACTGCCCCATTCTTCAATTCTTTTTCAGTCCTTTCATATTAGGCATTAATCCTAATGTGAAAATGATATAAAATCATACTTAGGCAAAATTTTACAATGAATAGTACAAATACGTGAAAATTAGTCTTTTGGCCATTTCAAATTTGAAATCTTTTGTAACTAATGGGTTAGTTGGATATATTAGCTCATCCTATCCCAAAATAATATGTTACATGGCATATAAATTCATTCTGGTCTACAGACTGGCCCCGGAACACCCCGAATGGAGTTTTGGGCCTCCCTAGGCCAATCTACAATGATCTGGGGTGGGGCCCATATATATTTGGGGTCCCTAGGGCAGGGGGGACCCAACCCATGTGGTCCCACCGGCCGGATCTGGAGATGGCCAGCGATGCCATCGCCCGAAATTTACAGCAAGTGGGCCCCACCCCAGATCATTGTAGATTGGCCTAGGGAGGCCCAAAACTCCATTCGGGGTGTTCTGGGGCCAGTCTGTAGACCAGAATGAATTTATATGCCATGTAACATATTATTTTGGGATAGGATGAGCTAATCTATCCAACTAACCCATTAGTTACAAAAGATTTCAAATTTGGAAAGGCCAAAAGGCTAATTTTCACGTATTTGTACTATTCATTGTAAAATTTTGCCTAAGTATGATTTTATATCATTTTCACATTAGGATTAATGCCTAACATGAAAGGACTGAAAAATAATTGAAGAATGGGGCAGTGAGAGGAAGAATTTTGAAGGAATTAGGTGAAACGGGATTTTTAAGCCCTAGCGGTTGAAAGTAAGGGTTGTGGTTGCCCCAAAGCCCAAGGATTTGCATCTTAGGGTTTGGAATTCTCCTAGGACCATCTTAAACCCAACTACTAACAACCTAGAGGCTACTTAAGTCGCTTCACGCGACCAGAGATACGTCACGGACTCGATCGAAACGATCGACTCAAGTAAACTTCACCTATTGGCGAAACTGGAGTCCTACGAGTGTTTCTAGACTTTCCTCGCACCCACCTAAGTCAAAGGAGTGACAGCGTACATCACGTGACCATAACCCAGGCCCGGTATAATCCAAATCATTCTCTGATACCATTTGTAACATCCCAAAAAATGGGGGTCGAGTAAAAACTCCACTCCCGAGTTCCAGAACATCACTTATGCAACATAAATGTGTATGATTGAATGTTGTCTGTGTTAATAATTAAACATGAGTGGAATTAAGCCAGAACAACATATCATACTCCAGAGACAGTTAAATTAACAAGCGGAAGACTGTGATATATACATATAATATATAATTGATTGTAAGTATCCAGAGTGTGAACATGTTACCAGGTTAAACATATATATGTATACCTCAAAATAGAAAGAAAGAATATACATGAGTGCTCTGAAAATATAAAATGACAGGTGTCATGATATCTAATTAACCTTCCTGTAATCCCATCAATCAGAACACGCATAAAGGAGGGATCCTTCTCATCATCATCAAGTCCAGCTCCGCTTCTCAAGCAGCGCCATCATCTGTAACTAAAATAGGGACTGGTGGGTGTCCGGAAACACCATCCCGTAACGTGGGAGTGAGTGATCAACTCAGTGGAATAATAAAGCAGAGATTAGCATGTTATCAAATCAATCATGTGGTAATAGTAAAGCAATAAATCAAACATTCTTAAATACTGTTGTTAATGCAATATGACATGACATGATGGATGCCCTCACCGACGATCTCCCTCATACGGCACCATTTTATGTCCACGGCATGCTTTCTTCCCACAGTGCTCCACATCTTCCAGGCACATGCAATGTGATGGTGATATGATTACCGAGTTATTATTAGTCCATTTATACAGCAGTATTAGGAAATTAAGGTACCTTACTTATATCAATCCCAACACAGATCCTGTCTAGGGTCGTCACTCCTAGTAATCTCATACGATGTATATTTTGTAGGTCGCTACAAGGGCTGCCAGGGCTATTGCTCGCACTCGTTGCACCTCTCCCCCATCATCTTATCAATACAGGCCTAATTATCCTTAAGACTGCATCAGGACTCGTCGCCCCCATGCGGTGTCAGGCCTAATTATCCTTAAGACTGCCCCATCTCAAGCCGCAACTCCAAATCCCTCATAATCCCTTCCATTGCTAAAAATGACACCCGTCCATCCTTCCATTGTGATTAGCAACCCTCTCCCTCTCTAATCTCATCGTTTGAAGCTCCCATAACCTCCAATCGAGGCTGAAATCGTGTATAGCTCCATTCCCCTTTATAGTTCTCTTTTTCCTTTGAAAATCCAGCCTTTGGGAGCTTGATGCATCCCTCTACATGGCCTAGATTCATTTCAGTCCATTTGGTCAACCATTTCTCTGCATTTCCTCCACTTTCCATGGCTATTGTTAAGGTTGTTTTAGCCTTTTTTCTCCCTTTCCATCGTCCTCTCTCTCATGTCCCTTTTATTTGATCCTCAGACTCGTGGAAACCTACTTACCTATCCCATTTCTCCACATTCTTCGCTTGTTTGATTACCGTTTTAAGGATTTCTGTGTTTTGTTGTTGGTGGGTCTAGTGATGTCATAAGCAGAAATGTGTTTGCGTAATGTTTTGGGCTTAATATAGCCGAATGCGTTCTTGTCATAATCCATGTGGAACTTTATTCCATGTATTGTGACAAATTTTATTGAATGGAGTGCATGCCGTTTCTTTTGCTGTAAGGTATTGTCCCTAGATTGGGTGTATCTTATGGTTTCCACTGCCATGTTGTAAATCCCGGGATTAAGTCTACAAAATTAGTTTTTATCCCACCCCACCCTCCTACCAAGCATGTCACACCCAATCCCGACGTGGGATTAGGAATGCAGTTCCATTTAATGCAACTTAATGCTACTGGCCATATAGGCCCTTAGCGTTTTGGACCTAGAGTTAAGTACTCCTGGATTTGAAGGATCTGACGATATAGGAAATCCAATTCCATTTAGATAATCTTGACCCTAAGCGATAGAGCAATTCCCTGTATTAGTAATGGTATGGAACCATTTAGCGTATAAACTTAGGCTTCGGATTATAACTACTGAGTTACAGACTAGGCTACTAGTTACCTTAAGTAGTATAAAGCCTGTATATGCTAAGGAATTGTAGGTTAGATTTGGTTGAAGTAGAACCTTATTCCTTCGATAGATCCCCTTATTACTTATAGACTTCTGTTATAACCCATAGGAAAGTGGTTTTAACTTAGAACCATTCACTCTTAGGGAAAATTTATAAATCCCTCATATTGAACTTAGAATGAACTAACACACCCCTTAGAATTGTCTTCCCCAAGGGCTTATTACATTCAGGAATGCAGAGTAAAGGAACTGTATATGTAAGCGAAGTATTCGCAGTTTGAATCAAATTCTTAATCCTAGTGGTTACCAATAAATCCAATGCTCTGATCAAGCAGAAGATCGGCATTGACTCGGATTAAGAACTGATACAACGAATTTTCTATCCTGATTAGATAGAAGGTTCAACGTATCCGGCTCAGACCCACTACACAACCTTTCTTCTTTGATGGCCCAACCACCTATAACCAAACGTGATCACATTGCCTTTGAGAAATGGTGAGGACTTAAAGCCAGTACAGAATTAGATATCTTGCCACCAACTCATACCTGCCCCTGAACTCAACCACAATAGAGATTAGGCTCATCTCTATCACCATAGATCCAATGTCATAGAACGCATCATTACCAAAGGAAAACCACTGTAATGAGAGGTTGTTTCCCAATTCATGTCAAGGATAGCCCCTAAGTTGCACCTCGTTCCGATATACGGAGCGATGCAAAGATTCTTGAACTTTAAGTAGAACCAAGTTTTAAGAGGGGTAGAACGTATTGAGTCCAATCCAGTTAGGTCAGCCAATGCAACCGTTTGATCAGAGTAGCATAGCGAAAGCGTGGTTGGCCTCTTCCCCACTGGCCCAGGATCAAAACATTTGATTTAGGTTATACGTACGGTTAGGTCATTAAATAGGATTGACCTTTCCTTAGAATGTCAATATTGAAGCCTTGCTAGATACTCTTTACCCTTCATCAATTTTGGGGACGAAATTGTGTTTTAAGGGGGGTAGATTGTAACACCCCAAATTTTTGCCAACCTGGGATTAGACATCCTTAGGCAATGGGTCAACCAAACACCTGGGTAACTTCTTAGAACCCAATTCCAAAGCCAAAGAAATTACTTAGGATTAATTCCTTTAGAAATTAAGAGTAAGTTAGCTAGCGCTAAGTTAGAGTAGCTGTGAAATTGTCCCTAAACACTTTAAATACATTCTACAAGACCCAAAACTTATAGAATCAATGGTGCTATAATACCCTGAAACCTAGGATCAAACTCTAAACCCGTTTGCTCTCAGGAACTCTTTGAAACTTTGTATTGGATCTAGACCGCCCATCGGAAGTCCGATATATACAATCTTAGACCATTGCAACCACCTTATTGGACTTGAAAAGCATTTCGAAATTCAAGGCCAACCGACGCTCTGAGGCTATTTCATTAAGCCTGGAGTGAAGAGAGTGAGAATAGGGTTAGATTTAGAAATTTTAATTCAAATCTGGCACGTGACTTGGCGCGTTATTATTAAGCGTTCTGACCGTCAGAATTCAGCCAAATTACACCCTCGGATCAGGAAAAATTTCTCTTTCATATCATGAGACTTATAGACCTGATCTAGGTGCGATGACCGCTGAACTGAAATTGGACCGCCACATGTGATCTGCGAACTCTTTCTGTCTGAAAACTTGATGTGTGCTAGATCCAGTATGCATGAGCTTAAGTCCGACAGCGTTCGGCCAGGGGACCTCTAGAAATGGTCTTTTGGACCAGAACAGCCCTGATTTGGTTATAACCCAAGTAAACATTGTTCACAAGCCTAATTTGGGAAGGTTTTAGGCTATAAAAGGGCTTGAAACCCTCTCATTTCTCTCCCATCCGAATTTGCTAAAAACCCTAGATTGAGAGAGAGAAAAAGTGAGAGTTTGTGAGAGAAGGTGGGAGAGATTTTCCTGCCACCTGCTGCTGCTGCTGCACGTGCTTAAGCGACGTATTCCAATCACTTGGTTGGTGATTCTGACACTTTTCTAGGTAAGGAAAACCCTATCCACTTGCTGATTTAGCGTTTCGTCAATTCAAATAGTAAAGTAGTTAATATAACATGTGAAATAGGTAGCCTGTTCGCCGTAGACGAAGCATATACGATCCGTTCGAAACGATACACATCTAAAGCAATAGGTGCGGATTTTAGACACTTTGATTGGCTGTTTTCAACGCTTTCAATGTTGTTTAATAGTAGATTATCGACGGCAACGCCGTTTGACATGTACAACATGCTGTCCATTTCCCATTTCGTAAACGTAGGAAAAATATGAGATTTAGGGCATTTTAGTCATTTGTAGGAAATACTGTAAACATCCATATTTTGTTGAAATGATTGACATGGCTTTTTTTCGCAATAGGATTTTAGAAATGCATACATAATCAGTTTGGCGAAGAGATTCGCCCAAATGTGCACTTTGAGTCGACATACGCTATGTAGACTAAAGTGTGTAGTCTAAGTGTTTGTATAAATGTTTGTATTAGTATGTATTGAGTAAATGGTATTGTGTGTAAATTTTGAGATGGAATTCTTAAGTAATATGCTGATGTAAACGATTTTCATCATGTTGGCTATATGTATTGATTTCATTGTATATATGAAATGCATGTGTGGGATTATTTGCTTAAGTTGTATGTTATAACACGTGTCAACATGCTTGTATTATTTATATTCATTCCTACTACTCTCATATGCTTACTGATGTTGTTTACAAATGTTTGGGGCTATGACCTAGTCCAGGCAGTCAGTAATGGATCAAATTCGTGGTTGGTTTCTATTTTTCATGAAGGACGCGTCGATGAACGCGAGTCGTGTTTGGAGTTGGCGGCAGTGGTTAGGCCACGCGAAGTGTTTCACGCACTTCATGTCGTTCGACTTGCGATGCGCTCGTGCTAGTCGAGCCCGTCAAGTAACCCGACTGGCCGTTGATTGTTCACCCTGTATGAGTCATAACTGCTTGAACCTAGGGTACTGAACTTATCATTGGAAACCCTGTTAACCATGGTACCTTGATCCATAAAGACTCATGAGCCGGGCATGGTGGTATGGGACACCGTAGTCGAGCTGTCGGCCTACGCTGGGGCCATAAACCTCCCCGTAGTGACCAGTGAGCACCCTACTCTGAGCAGATTATGATGGTATGGGACACTATATTCTTGTTGTTGGCCTACACTGATCAGGTGATGAGCCCTTTGTAGTGACCTTAAGTTTATCCTGACACCGCATGGGGGCGACGAGTCTTGATGCAGTCTTAAGGATAATTAGGCCTGTATTGATAAGGTGATGGGGGAGAGGTGCAACGAGTGCGAGCAACAGCCCTGACAGCCCTTGTAGCGACCTACAAAATATACATCGTATGAGATTACTAGGAGTGACGACCCTAGACAGGATCTGTGTTGGGATTGATATAAGTAAGGTACCTTAATTTTCCAATACTGTTGTATGAATGGACTAATAATAACTCGGTAATCATATCACCATCACATTGTATGTGCCTGGAAGATGTGGAGCACTGTGGGAAGAAAATATGCCGCGGGCGTAAGATGGTGCCGTATGAGGGAGATCGTCGGTAAGGGCATCCATCATGTCATGTCATATTGCATTAACATGTTTGAGTTATTGCTTAAGTCCGACCGCGTTCAGCCAGGGGACCTCTAGAAATGCTCTTTTGGACCAGAACAGCCCCGATTTGGTTATACCTCAAGTGAACCTTGTTCCCAAGCCTAATTTGGGAAGGTTTTAGGCTATAAAAGGGTTTGAAACCCTCACTTCTCTCACCCATCTGAATTTGCTAGAAACCCTAGCTAGAGAGAGAAAAAGTGAGAGTTTGTGAGAGAGTGTGGGAGAGATCTTCCTGCCACTTGCTGTTGCTGCTACGCGTGCTAAAGCAACGCACTCCAATCGCTTTCCCGACGATTCCAATGCACTTCTAGGTAAGGAAAACCCTAACCACTTACTGATTTGGGGATTTCTTCGATTCAAATAGCAAGGTAGCTGAAGTACTTGTGCATTAGGTCGCCTGTACGCCATTGACGAAGCGTATACGCTCCGTTCGAAACGATACACATCTAAAGTGAAAGGTGCGGATTTTAGACGCTTTGATTGGCTGATTTCAACGCTTTCAATGTCATTTAATAGTAGATTATCGACGGCAATGCCGTTTGACATGTACAACATGCTGTCCGTTTCCTGTTTCGTAAGCAGACGAAAAATATGAGATTTAGGACATTTTAGTCATTTGTAGGAAATACTGTAAACATCCATATTTTGCTGAAATGATTGACATGGCTTTTTATCGCAATAAGATATTAGGAATGCGTGCATAATCAGTTTGGTGAAGAGATTCGTCCAAATGCGCACTTTGAGTCGACATACAATATGTAGACTTAAGTGTGTAGACTAAGTGTTTGTATAAATGTTTGTATTAGTATTTATTGAATTAAGTGGTGTTGTGAAATAGTTTTGAGATTGAATTCTCAAATAATATGCTGATGTAAATGATTTCCTTCATGTTAGCTATATGTATGGTTTCATCATATGCAAGAAATGCATGTGCTAGATGATTTACTTAAGTTGTATGTTATAACATGTGTTAACCTGCTCACATTGTTGTAATGCATTTCCATTACTCTTATATGATTGAAGAAGTGGATTCACAAATGTTTGGGACTATACCTAGTCCAGGCAGTCGGTAACAGAGTAAGTTCGTAGTTTGCTTGTATTTGCCACGGAGGACGCGTCGATGAACGCGAGTCGTGTTTTGGGTTGGCGGCAGTGGTTAGGCCACACGAAGTGTTTTATGCACTTCATATCGCTCAGCTTGAGATACGCTCGTGCTAGTCGAGCCCGTCAAGTAACCCGACTGGCCGTTGATTGTTCACCCTATATGAATCATAACTGCTTAAACCTAGGGTACTGAACTTACCATCGTAAACCCTATCAACCATGGTACCTTGATCCATAAAGACTCATGAGCCGGGCATGGTGGTATGGGACACCGTGGTCGAGCTGTCGGCCTACGCTGGGGCCACAAACCTCGTCGTAGTGACCAATGAGCACATTGACTCGTGATCAGATTATGGTGGTATGGTACACTATATTCTAGCTGTCGGCCTACACTGATCAGGCGACGAGCCCTTTATAGTGACTACGAGCGTATTCTGAGTATATGGGAGGCGACGACCCTTCCGTAGCAATGAGAGTACAGTAGGCCTGTATTGATAAGGTGATGAGGGAGCGGTGCAACAAGTGCGAGCAACAGCCCTGGCATCCCTTGCAGCGACCTACAAAATATAACCTCGTATGTGATTTCTAGGAGTGACGACCCTAGACAGGATCTGTGTTGGGATTGATATAAGGAAGGTACCCTAGTTTTCCAATCCTGTTGTATGAGAAGGACTAATAATAACTCAGTAATCATATCACCATCACATTGCATGTACCTGGAAGATGTGGAGCACTCTGGGAAGAAAGCATGCCGCGGGCGTAAGATGGTGTTATATGAGGAAGATCGTCGGTGAGGGCATCCATCATGTCATGTCATATTGCATTAACAACAGTATTTAGGAATGTTTGATTTATTGCTTTACTATTATCACATGATTGATTTGATAACATGCTAATCTTTGCTCTATTATTCCACTGAGTTGATCACTCACTCCCACATTACGGGACGATGTTTCCGGACACCCACCAGACCCTATTGTGATTGTAGATGATGGCGCGGCCTGCGAGGCGGAGCCGGACTTGATAATGATGAGGAGGATCCCTCCTTTATGCGTGTTCTGAATGACGGGATTACAGGGAGATTCATTAGATGCCATGACACTTGTCATTTTATATTTTCAGAGCGCTCATGTATATTCTTTCTTTCTCTTTTGAGGTATACATGTATATGTTTAACCTGGTAACATGTTCACACTCTGGAGACTTACAATCAATTATATATTATATGTGTGTATCACAGTCTTCCGCTTGTTAATTTTACTGTCTCTAGAGTATGATATGTTGTTCTGGCGTAATCCCACTCATGTTTAATACATTAACATAGACAACATTCAATCATACACATTTATGTTGCATAAGTGATGTTCTGGAACTCGAGAGTGGAGTTTTTACTCGACCCCCGATTTTCGGGATGTTACAGAAGGTTGATTAGATGTCATGACACTTGTCATTTTATATTTTCAGAGCACTCATGTATATTCTTTCTTTCTATTTTGAGGTATACATGTATATGTTTAACCTGGTAACATGTTCACACTCTGGAGACTTACAATCAATTATATATTATATGTGTGTATCACAGTCTTCCGCTTGTTAATTTTACTGTCTCTAGAGTATGATATGTTGTTCTGGCGTAATCCCACTCATGTTTAATACATTAACATAGACAACATTCAATCATACACATTTATGTTGCATAAGTGATGTTCTGGAACTCGGGAGTGGAGTTTTTACTCGACCCCCGATTTTCGGGATGTTACAGAAGGTTGATTAGATGTCATGACACTTGTCATTTTATATTTTCAGAGCACTCATGTATATTCTTTCTTTCTATTTTGAGGTATACATGTATATGTTTAACCTGGTAACATGTTCACACTCTGGAGACTTACAATCAATTATATATTATATGTATGTATCACAGTCTTCCGCTTGTTAATTTAACTGTCTCTGGAGTATGATATGATGTTCTGGCTTAATCTCACTCATGTTTAATACATTAACACAGACAACATTCAATCATACACATTTATGTTGCATAAGTGATGTCTGGAACTCGGGAGTGGAGTTTTTACTCGACCCCCGATTTTCGGGATGTTACACTTAGGCACTCTCACTTGCATGGTCTTTTCCAGATAGTCTACCTAATGCAAGCGGCCCTTTTTTTTGACAGTTGGATGTGCATCCCCAGATCTGTGACTTAAGCACGCATTCATACATCCATGTACTTGCAATTAAGTTCACATTATCTTCCATATGATTGAATATGTTTGATTTAAACTATTTTGGAATAATGTGGTATGCATGAATCCTTGTGGGAAATTTCCACTGAGTTTTCACTCACCCAAAGTGCGGTTGCACCAAATAGATATAGGTATGATGGAGGAAGATGGCGCTTATGATAGGACCCCTGGCGCAGTTGATGAGGAGTATGGAGAGGAAGGACAGTATGCTGATACGGTTGAGCCGTTGGAGCTCAACTAATGATATAGGATTTATCTACTTTCTTGTTCTTAGACATTATCTTCATGTTTCTTATTTTGAATTTATAATTAAAAATCCACTGCTGTGGGATCATGCTTTATTTTCGTATGTTCCAATCACATATGTTGAACTCTTCTTAATAGTTTATAGAATAGTTACATTTCGATGTTATGAAATATGTTAGACATTAGATGAATAGTTGTTACATAGCATGATGAAACCCTCAGGATTCTCATACTCTAGTGGTCATCCTCAGGTTATGAGAATCATGGTGTTACAAGTTGGTATCAGAGAGAGAGTTTAGACAAACCTTGCCTTTGGGAAGGAGTTTGTACATACTTTCTACATTCTACGTTTAAAATTCCTTAGGTGTACCCTTAAATTAGAGAGTTGAACAAAGGTAAAATATCCCCTAGATTTAGGCTATTTCTAGGACATAGAGACTCAAACTTAGGTCCCCATTATTGAATTCCATAATCACGTTAGGTTTCATGCATATACACTTACTCATGTCAATGCCCTTATTTTGATTACACTCAACTATAAACTACCTATTTTCTAACTGTCAAATATTTCAATTTATGATAGCATTGCGGAGACTTGACTTTCAATTCAAGTAAGTACACAAATTCCACATTGTTACAAAATTTGAACTCTGTTGTAATATCGTTCTCAAGTAAAATAAACTGAAATTTCCATTGATTGAATGGTCGAGATATTTAAACTATGAAGTTGTGAGTGTTACACGTAAACTATCAAACTTCATTTCATGAAGATCATTCCTTTGGTTATAACTAACTAGTAGATGATTTATTCTAGTCAACTCACCGTTTTATATATCATTTTAAGTAGGAACCACAATGCATGTTTGGAATAACACAGGACATGGGTTTATATAGCAAAAAGCATTATAATACTAGGACATTTGGAGCTAGTAATTATATCCTTTTGATTGAGTTAGGAAACCCCTGTATATGTGAATATATAAGTATAGGATAAAGTGGCGTGGACACCAACTCATCTCAAATCGTACGCAACTGTAAACGGCTTATCCTTTAAATTATCAATTATCTTTATTCATGATAGCATTGAAACTTTTATAAAATGTTAGTAATCTTTGATTTATGAAATTGTAATTATTAAATGTGAGTAGGCTTTAACCTTGCTTAAATTTCCTATTTTTCCTTTCATTCTTATGCTCATTTAATGTTATCTAGCTGCTACCACAACTCACCCTGCGAAATTCGTCATTGCACATGGTATTGGTGTTTCTAATGTGAATGGTATTTCAATTATTTCTATGAGCCTTTTTAACCTCAATGTGGAATTAGAGGTTAGAACTGCAGTCACATTATTATAGCCTCTTGACACAAGGCTCACTGATAGTTATTGCATGCTCTCCACTCTACATGCAATCATTATCTGAACATAGAAACAAAACTTAGGCCCCCATTGTAACTATCGTGAACCTAGATTCGGGTACTAGAAATTTAGTTCCTAGAAAATTTGTTTTTCCTATAATTAGGAAGAAACAATTAACTTAGAAACAAAGAGGACGTGGGATCCCTTGGATTGTAAAATTCTTATAAATAAATTGTCTTATGGTGCGATAAATATAGAATGTTGCACCCTGACATTACGTTCCTAAACTATAGGATACAATGCCTCCAAAGACGTGATCCCAACAAGTACAAGTGTCATTAATTATGCCGCAAGACCCAGAAGGAACGGGTAGGGAAGAAAGCCCTATATATATCCCGACACCCCCAGCTCAACCGGAGGACATTGACTTAGGGTCAAGAGTGGAGGAAATCTCGCCCCCCCCCCCCCCATCCAGCTCCCATGGAAAGGACGTCGTCTTTTAAGGCATAGTCAGGAGTCCCAACACCAAACACTTGGGAGAAAATGGTTGCCTTGCTAATCTAGCAGCAGGCCTTCATGAGGGAATAGCAAGCCAACATGCTGGCCGCGGTCGAAGCATTATAACAGAGGTCGCACGTATCAGCATCGCGGCTAGTTGCAAGGAATGATACCAATGTGTTTGAAAGATTTCAGAAGTTGTGACCTCCGACTTTTTCTGGGACGACCAATCCCATAGTAGCCGAACATTGGCTAAAATGCATGCTAAAACTTATGGAGCCATTAGGGTGTTCAGATACACAGAAGGTAACCCTTGCCACCTTCGATCTAGAAGGGGAAACTGATGAATGGTGGGATTCTACACGTAGGCTTGCTATAGCAGGTTATCTATGAACTTGGGAGTGATTCCATACCAAGTTTAACGAGAAATATTTCCTAGAATTATTTCGTGACGAAAAGGTGTCGCAGTTCTTCAAACTAGAGCTGAGAAACATGACGGTCGCGCAATATGAGGCCCATTTTGCCGAACTCTCTCGGTATGTGCCAACTATCGTCACTGATGAGAGGGTTAGACTGAGGAAATTCAGAGATGGATTACGGCTGGGAATAAGATCGAAATTGTGCTACTTCAACTTTTCTCGATACGCACAAGTAGTGGACAAGTCCACCAGGGTAGAGAAGGACGTAGATCAGATGATGAAAGCTCGAACTTCGTTTAGAGATTCAAGTAGCTGAGTTAGACCTGCTCCTCCACCTCCTAACCTCGCTATGGTCGATCAGCGAGTCAGGACTTCTTTGTATCCAGGTATGCAATGCAATTATTGTGGGAAGTCAAGGCATACCACAAAGTTGTACTTCAGGAGGGCATGAGATGAGGGCTATAAGCCTAGGCCACTAGCGATTCAACCCCATCCACCTCAGTCTGTGGCTAGGCCACCTATCAGTAGCCGACCTCCATTTTAGAGACCAACAACTCCACCACAGAATAGAGCCTCCGTAGCACAGGTATTCACTATGTTCGTAGAAGAACGAAATGGGGACACTTCACGAGTTGTCCAAGGTACGACTTACATTTGGAATATTCCAATATTTGTTCTGTTTGATTTCGGTTCTACCATATCTCTTGTTAGTTCATCCATAGCTAAAGAACTGAATTTAGAATTGAACCGTCTTGAAAGACCATTGGTCATAGCATCTCCAATGAGAGGATTTGTAGAAACTGTGAGGTTCTGTCCCCCATGCCTGGTCGTATTGGAAGGCCATGAGACCCGTATGAACTTAGTTGTGATGAAAATGAAACAGTTCGATATCATTATCAGTATGGACTAGCTTACTCAGGCTCGTGCAATATTGGACTGCCATGCCCAGATGGTTACAATATCATTACCTGGGCAGTCACCCTTTATTATATAAGGAAGGCGTCAATTTGAGACCTATGAAGGTCTACGGGGCTTTAGAAGAGGTAGAATCAACAAAGATCACCATCAACTAGATACCAGTGGTTGGTGAGTTCCTTGAAGTGTTTTAAGACATACCAGGATTGCCACAAAGGTGTAACGCCCTGAAAATCGGGGGTCACACATAAGCTCCACTCCCGAGTTCCAACGCATCACTTATGCAACATAAATAAGGATGATTGAATGTTGTTCATATTAGGGCATTAAACATGAGTGGGATTATACCAAAACAGCATATCATACTCCAGAGACAGTTAAATAAGCAAGCGGAAGACTGTGATAGATATATAAAATATATGAACTGTTGTAAGTCTCCAAAGTGTGAACTTGTTACCAGGTTGAATATATACAAGTATACCCTAAAAATAAACAAAAAGAATATACATGAGTGCTCCAAAAGTGCAAAATGACAAGTGTCATGGCATCTAATCAACATCTCTGTAATCCTGTCGATCAAAACACGGTCTACATAGACCCACCTGATAACCGCCTATAGGAGAAATCCTCCTCATCATCATACAAGCCCGGCACCGCTTCACAAGCAGCGCCATCATATGAAATTAAAACAGGGACTGGTTGGTGTATACAACACCGTTCCGTAACGTGGGAGTGAGTGATCAACTCAGTGGAATCATAGAGCAAAGGTTAACATGTTATCAATTCAGTCAAGTAGTAATTATAAAGCAAGAAAATTAAACATTTCTAAATACTGTGATTAATGCAAGGATGAGATGCAATAATGATGCATGCCCTCGCCAACATACTCCCTCATGCGACACCATCTTACGTTCGTGGCATGCTTTCATCCCTCAGTGCTCCACATCTTCCAGGCACATGCAGTGCGATATGAACATGATTACCGAGTTGTTATTAGTCCTTTTCATACAGCAGTATTGGAAAACTAAGGTACCTCCCTTGTATCATTCCCAAACAATGATCCATTCTAGGGTCATCAGTCCTAGATAATCTCATACGATGATGCGGTTCAAGGTCGTTGTAAAGGGCTTTCAGGGTTGTTACACTCACTCATTGCACCGCTCCCTCATCACCTTATCAATACAGGCCTAGTTTATACTCTGTTTACTACTGGAAGGATCGTCGCCTCTCCGCAGATTCAGAGTATGCTCAAGGTCACTACAAAGGGCTGTCAGGGCTATTGCACGCACTCGTTGCATCGCTCCCCCATCACCTTATCAGTGTAGGCCGACAGCTCGAATACAGTGTCCCATACCACCATATTCGGTTCACGAGTCTGGGTTGCTCATTGTTCACTACGGGGAGGCTCGTGGCCCCAGCGTAGGCCGACAGCTCGACCACGGTGTCCCATACCATCATGCCCAGCTCATGAGTCTTAACGGATCAAGGTACCAAGGTAAACGGGGTTATCACTACTAAGTTCAGCACCCAAAGTTCAAGCAGTTATAACAAATACAAGGTGAACATACAATGATTAATCAGGTTACTTGATGAGTCCAACTAGCACGAGTGCACGTCAAATCAATCAACATGAAGTGCACAAGCACTTCGTATGGCCTGACCATTGCCGACAACTCTAGTACGACTCGGGTTCGTCATACACATCCTTCATGGCGAAATAAATCTCAGCCACGAATTCCAAACCTGTTACCGATTGCCTGGACCATAACATAGTCCCAAACACATTCCATTTCCACAAGTAATCATATGAAACAGTTAAAGCAGTAATGAACATATTTCAAACTATACAATCACAGGTCCGATATTGTCCGCTTTAGGGCTGTCAGGGCTGTTGCACGGAATCACTACACCACTCCCCCATCACCCTTCACGGCTTTATTTCTACATTTTATGGAATACAACTTAAACATGGAATCATACATATCCATTACATAGATAAACAGACACTATAATATACGGTACATGGAGGAAAGCATGCACATAGTTAAAGGAGTTGAGAATCATATCTCAACACCCTTATACATTAAAATTTACTAACTACTTACTCATTCAGACATTTCAACAAACACTTTAGAATACATACATCAACATACATGACGTATGTTGATCACACAGGTATTACGCCAAATCCTTTCACTAGGGAGTTGCCCCATTTGTAACACGCGTGCACCCACGACGGATAGTCATGGAAAGCATAAATCCAAGTTTCATATTCATTTGGACATTTCTATAAACACTTGGGCTACACATTTTATCACAATATACGTATATTTGCCATGATGTGATTTAGGGCAAGTCCTTTCTCTAAGGCGTTGTCACACAAGTAACAAGCATATATTCATGGCAATTAATCATGTTAAGCACAAATCCAAATTCCATACATATTTGAATATTTCAGCATATACATAGAACACACTATCTTACACATAGTTCATATATAACTGTAAAGTGAAACGAACAACGCATTTTGCATGTGAAATAGCACCCATGTCAGTTATAAATCATTAACTGACATTGAAAGCCTTGAAAACCATAACCTATACAGCTATAATCCGCACCTTACACCGTAGAACCGTAATGAATTTGATAGAAACTCTATACTTTCATCAACGTCGATATGACGGCCTACAACACAAGGTAAGTCAACTAATTTGCTACTTGAACCAATAGAAACCCTAAAACAGGTTAGGGTTTGAATTTTCTTAACTAAGAACGAAGACGGAATTGCCGGGATAGCGATTGTAAAGTGATGGTTAAGCACGTAAATCAGCAGAGAAGAATAGCAGGAAGATTCTCCCACTTCTCTCACACTTTTTCTCTCTTTTCTCTCTTCTCTCTCCTAGGGTTTCTCTCAAATTCGTATGGGTTGAATGAGAGAGGGTTTAAGGCTTTTTTATAAGCTCAAAACTCACTAAATTACACGCAGGGCCATGGTATACCTAGGTTATGTCCAAACATGGACTATTCCATCTCAATGGAGCACTTCTGGAGGTCCTGCTACTGTGTGAGGTCGGACTTAAGCTCATATATGCTAGATCTAGATCAAGTTAAGTTTTCATTTTGATCGGATTTTCAGATCGACCGTGGCAGACCAGTTTCAATTCAGCGGTCACCGAAACTCGATCAGGACCACAAGTGCTATGACACGTATGGGCCACCTATCCTGATCCAAGGTTGAATTTGGGTTGAAATCTAATGGTCAGAATGCTTAGAAACATCGCGTAAGCGACACATTTCAGATTACTTAAAATTATATTTAATTTCTTAAAAATCTTCATTTTCTCACTCTCTTCACTCCAGACTCAAGGAAATGGTCTCAAGACATTGTTTGGCTTGATTTTTGAGACGATAGTCAAGTCCAACTAGGCGGTCATACTGGTCTAAGTTCATCGCTATCAGACTTCTGACGTGCGGTCTAGACCCAATACGAAGTTTCAAAGTGCTCCCGAGAGCAAACAGGAATAGAGATTGATCCGAGATTTTAGAATAGCGTGGCGTTACTGATTCTACAGGTTTTAGGTCTTACAAATCTTATTTAAAGTGGTTGGTGCTTATTTCATAGGTAATCTAGTGTAGTGCTAGTTAATTCACGTTAAATTTCTAAAGAATTTCATTCTAAATGATTTCTTTGGCTTTGGAATTGAGCTTTAAGAGTGATATAGTTGACCCATTGCTTAAGGATGTCTAACTCCAGGTTGGTAAAAATACGGGGTGTTACAATCTACCCCCCTTAAAATAAAATTTCGTCCCCGAAATTGCCTAAGGATAATAAGGAAAGATTAATTATTTCCTTTGCCTAAGTTTTGTTGATTTCAAGTTTCTATACGTGGTAGGGTGTATACGATCTACATTAGTCTGGTTCCTTTTGGTCTACCCCCCTTAAAAACTTACTTCTTTATCCATCTCTTACACCCTGATGGTTTGCTACAATTTATTTCTTTACCTATTTGAAGTCTTGACGATAATTTCCAACTATATAGAGTAAGATATTCATTTCCAATGGTCGACCAATACAGAGAGACGGTTGTAGTGAGCTTGATCCCGATGCATTGATTATCTATCTGGCATGGGTAGAAGGCTCAATGTATTCCTTCCTAACCCTGGTGGATCCGGGTCTTCTACTCGGCTAAGCAGTGAGTCCATTAGTAGTCTACTAGGATCGAGAATTGGGTCAAGCCGCGAATGCTTCACAATTGTATATTTCAGTAACTCCGTAGTCCGATCACTCTAAAAGCTTAGGGAAATGCCCATCATGAAATTGTTCAAATTTCCTGTGTATAAGGTTATCCTTTGGGTCTTAGTCTACGAGAGTCCTCATTTTAACCTTTGTCCGAGGTAGGGGCTTACAAATATCTTACTAGATCGCTAAAAGGTTTTTAATCGCATCATGTGCTAAGACTTCTATTAGGTTCGTACGTAACGAGCGGATTTGTGGATACACTGACCTCGACTATTGTACTTCAACTCATACCTATTGCTACGAATTAGCTTAACACTTAAACCCTAATTACTATTATTCCAGTACTTCATTGTTAACATTCTAAGGAAGATTCAGGACCTATCCTTATGCACAACCTAGATCAACTTTCTTCGATCCTGGGCCAGTGGGGTAGGGGTCCACCCCGCTTTCACTACGCCACTCTGATCAAATGGATGTATAAACTGAACTAACTAGAGTGTGACCATAACGTTCTACCCCCCTTAAAATAATTCTACTCTCAAGACTTAAGACTCTATGTCCAGATCCGTATGTCAGAACAAGGGTAATGTAGGTTCTATTCTTGACATGAAATGGGGAACGATCTTTCGATACATTAGTCTCCCTCCCATCGATGATATGTGTTATGGCATTGGTATCTATGGTTATAGAAAGGAACTACCAAGTGTTGTGGTTAATTTCAGGGACGGGTGTGAGTTTATGGCAAGACAACTAATTCTACCAGGAGTGAGAATTCAATTCGAACTGCGAACACTCCACTTATATATAGCTCCTCCACCCCGTATTCCCGATTGTAACAAGTCCTTGAGAAGGCCATTTTAGTGGGTGCTGGACCTAACATTCAATCCGAGGGATATATCAGTTTTCTCTGAGCGTGAATAGCTTCTAATGAAAATAACTTCCCTAAGAGTCAAGTCTCACTCCAACGAAGCCTATAAGTATTTGGGGATTTAATGAAGAAGTGAGGTCTCACTCCAACCTAATTAAGCCTACTAATTCAGTCTATCTTTCAATCATCTTAGCATAATCAGTCTCTTACATTACTTAGTAGAACCAATAGGCTAGTCTTAATTTAGGAGTAGTGGTAATCTAATAGTTGTAGCCCAAGGTCTACGCTCATACACTATATGATCTCATAGCCTTTCTTATACAAGAAATTACTTCATCGCTTAGGGTCAAGTTGTCTGATTGAAATTGAGTTGCTTGAACTTGAATTTAACTACGTTCGAGCACTCCACGTATGCTCATACCTGCTGAGAAGGTCCTAGGGTTCACGTTATCAATTTATTGGATTCCCATACTGTCAGGTCTTTCAAAATCTAGGAGCACCACTCTAGGTCCAAAACTCTAAGGGCCTATATGGCCAGTGGTCTCATGTTGTGTTAAATGGGACTACTTTCCTACTCCCACCTCAGAATTGGGAGCGGCATGTTTGGTAAATGGGTGGGTTAGGATTTAAATCAATTTTATAGGCTTTGGAAAATGGATCTTGTGTTGGAAAGTGTGAGATGGGATTTCCAAATCCCATGATGATGAATTCCTAAGTGTAAGTTGAAAGAAAGTCTGAAAGTATGTTTAATTACATACACCAAACATAGTGTTGGAAACCATTTATTGTTGCTTTTACAATTCCATCCATCATAAAACCATTTATGATGGATTGTTAAGTTATGAAGTAGTGAGTCACAAGAGGGGGTTCGTGAGCTCAAGGCAAGGAAAAGTAGGAGATGGGAGATGCATGTACCTGTAGAGGGCAGTTGGGAGAATAAAATGTAAAAATAAAAACTGATTTTCTAAGAAGAACAAGGTGGGATATGAAGTTCCCATGCCTTTGAGGCATAAAATGGAGATTTGAGAGGTCAAATGAGAGAGGATGGAGAGTGTAGACAGCAGTGGGGATGGGTTTTGAATGGGTAGGGACAGTGGTGCACGAAAATGAAAGAGGAAATGATTGGAGGGGTAGTTTTTTACCAAAAATCAGATGTTTGGGAGAGAAAGGAGAACTTGGGGGGTCACTTTGTGAAGGAGGGACGACTTTCAGGGGATTTTTATCAAAAAACCGTACACCAGGGTGCCACCCTAGCCCCCAAACATGATCGGACCGAAGGCCCGATCCGATCCGGGCCACTGACCGGCGAGGCCTCGTCGACTCGGTGAGGTCCTCGCCACTCCATGGATAACTGGTGAGGCCTCACCATTTAGGCGAGGACCTCCTACCCCATAGGGCCCAAAAAGGTCTGGTTCCCACCCTGGGTCCCTATGGATTAGCGTGGGTAGGCCCACGACTCCGTTTTGAGCCGTTTCGGGTCATTTCGGGCAGATCCTGATGTATAATGACGTTTAATGATTTTCAATAGCTGGGATGGGATAATCTTTGATCTAGACCCATCGCTTGACAGTCTAGAACTGATTTGGGGTCGACTTATGCACCCACGGATGAGTACAGGCCCGATCTCAGCGACCGTTTTTGATGAACTTCGCCATTTGGCGAAACTGGAAATTCTATGAATGTTTCTACATTTTTCTAGCACCCACCTAAGTCAAAAAGTGTCAGCGCGCATTATGTGACCATAACCAAAGTCCATATTAATCCAAATCATGCTCTGATACCATCTGTAATGCCCTAAAAATTGGGGGTCGAGCATAAGCTCCACTCCCGAGTTCCAACGCATCACTTATGCAACTTAAATAAGGATGATTGAATGTTGTTCGTATTAGGGGATTAAACATGAGTGAGATTATACCAAAATATCATACCATACTTCAGAGATAGTTAAATAAGCAAGTGAAAGACTATGATAGATATATAAAATATATGAACTGTTGTAAGTCTCCAAAGTGTGAACATGTTACCAGGTTCAATATATACAAGAATACCCTAAAAATGAACAAAAAGAATATACATGAGTGCTCCAAAAGTGTAAAATGACAAGTATCATGGCGTCTAATCAACATCCATGTAATCCCGTCGATCAAAACACGGTCTACATAGACTCGCCTGATAATCGCCTATAGGAGAAATTCTCCTCATCATCATACAAGTTTTGCTCCGCTTCACAAGCAGCGTCATCATCTAAAACTAAAACAGGGACTGGTTGGTGTGTACAACACCGTCCTGTAACGTGAGAGTGAGTGATCAACTCAGTGGAATCATAGAACAAAGGTTAACATGTTATCAATTCAGTCAAGCAGTAATGATAAAGCAAGCAAATCAAACATTCCTAAATACTGTGATTAATGCAAGGATGAGATGCAATAATGATGCATGCCCTCGCCAACATACTCCCTCATGTGACAACATCTTACATCCGCAACATGCTTTCGTCCCTCAATGCTCCACATCTTTCAGGCACATGCAGTGCGATATAAACATGATTATCGAGTTGTTATTAGTCATTTTCATACAGCAGTATTGGGAAACTAAGGTACCTCCCTTGTATCATTCCCAAATAATGATCCATTCTAGGGTCATCAATCCTAGATAATCTCATACGATGATGCGGTTCTAGGTCACTGTAAAGGGCTGTCAGGGTTGTTACACGCACTCGTTGCACTGCTCCCCCATCACCTTATCAATACAGGCCTAGTTTACACTCTGTTTACTACTGGAAGGCTCGTCGCCTCTCCGCAGATTCAGAGTATGCTCGAGGTCACTACAAAGGGCTGTCAGGGCTGTTACACGCACTCGTTGCTTCGCTCCCCCATCACCTTATCAGTGTAGGCTGACAGCTCGAATACAGTGTCCCATACCACCATATTTGGCTCACGAGTCCAGGTTGCTCACTATTCACTACGGGGAGGCTCGTGGCCCTAACGTAGGCCGATAGCTCGACCATAGTGTCCCATACCACCATGCCTGGCTCATGAGTCTTAACGGATCAAGGTACCAAGGTTAACGGGGTTATCACTAGTAAGTTCGGTACCCTAGATTCAAGAAGTTATGATGAATACAGGGTGAACATACAACGGTAATCGGGTTACTTGATGAGTCCAACTAGCACGAGCGCACGTCAAATCGATCGACATGAAGTACACAAGCACTTCGTGTGGCTTGACCACTTTCGACAACTCTAGTACGACTCGGGTTCGTCATACACATCCTTCATGGTGAAATAAATCTCAGCCATGAATTCCAAACCTATTACCGATTGCCTAGACCATAACATAGCCCCAAACACATTCCATTTCCACAAGTAATCATATGAAACAGTTAAAGCAGTAATGAACATATTTCAAACTATACAATCACAGGTCCGATATTGTCTGCCTTAGGGCTGTCAGGGCTGTTGCACAGAATCGTTACACCACTCCCCCATCACCCTTCACGGCTTTATTTCTACATTTTATGGAATACAACTTAAACATGGAACCATACATATGCATTACATAGATAAATAGACACTATAATATACGGTACATGGAGGAAAGCATGCACATAGTTAAAGGAGTTGAGAATCATATCTCAACACCCTTATACATTACAATTTACTAACTACTTACTCATTCAGACATTTCAACAAACACTTTAGATTACATACATCAACATACATGACGTATGTTGATCACACAGGTACTAGGCCAAATCCTTTCACTAGGGAGTTGCCCCATTTGTAACACGCGTGAACCCACGACGGATAGTCATGACAAGCATGAATCCAGGTTTCATATTCATTTCGACATTTCTACAAACACTTGGGCTACACACTTTATCACAATATATGTATATTTATCATGATGTGATTTAGGGTAAGTCCTTTCACTAAGGAGTTGTCACACATGTAACAAGCATATATTCACGGTAATTAGTCATGTTAAGCACAAATCCAAATTCCATACATATTTGAATATTTCAACATATATATATAATACACTATCTTACACATAGTTCATATATAACTGTAAAGTGAAACGAACAACGCATTTTGCATGTGAAATAGCACCCATGTCTGTTATAATCATTAATCGACATTGAAAGCCTTGAAAACCATAACCTATACAGCTATAATCCGCACCTTACGCTGTAGAACCGTAATGAATTTGATAGAAACTCTATACTTTCGTCAATGTCGATATGACAGCCTACAACACAAGGTAAGTCAGCTACTTTGCTACTTGAACCAATAGAAACCCTAAAACAGGTTAGGGTTTGGGTTTTCTTACCTAAGAACGAAGTCGAAATTGCTGGGATAGCGATTGTAAAGTGATGGTTAAGCACGTAGATCGGCAGGAAAGAATAGCAGGAAGATTCTCCCACTTCTCTCACACTTTTTCTCTATTTTCTCTCTTCTCTCTCATGGGGTTTCTCTCAAATTTGTATGGGTTGAATGAGAGAGGGTTTAAGGCCTTTTTATAAGCCCAAAACTCACTAAATTAGACTTAGGGCCATGGTATACCTAGGTTATGTCCAAACACGGACTATTCCATCTCAACGGAGCACTTCTGGAGGTCCTGCTACGGTGTGCAGTCGGACTTAAGATCATAGATGCTGGATCTTGATCAATTTAAGTTTTCAGTTCGATCGAATTTTCAGATCGACCGTGGCAGACCAGTTTCAGTTCAGCGGTCACCGAAACTCGATCAGGGCCACAAGTGCTATAACATGTATGGGCCACCTATCCTGATCTGAGGGTGAACTTGGGTTGAAATCTAACGGTCAGAACGCTTAGAAACATCGTGCGAGCGACACATTCCAGATTACTTAAAATTATATTTAATTTTTTAAAAATCTTCATTTTCTCACTCTCTTCACTCTAGACTCAAGAAAATGGTCTCAAGACATCGTTTGGCCTTAATTTTGAGAAGATAGTCAAGTCCAACTAGGCAATCATACTGGTCTAAGTTCATCGCTATCAGACTTCTGACGTGCGGTCTAGACCCAATACGGAGTTTCAAAGTTCTCCCGAGAGCAAACGGGAATAGAGATTGATCCGAGATTTTAGGATAGCATAGCGTTACTAATTCTACAGATTTTGGGTCTTACAGATCGTATTTAAAGTGGTTGGTACTTATTTCACAGGTAATCTAGTGTAGCGCTAGTTAATTCACGTTAAATTTCTAAAGAATTTCATTCTAAACGATTTCTTTGGCTTTGGAATTGAGCTTTAAGAGTGATATGGTTGACCCATTGCCTAAGGACGTCGAACTCCAGGTTGGCAAAAATTTGGGGTGTTACACAAGGAGAGAGGTAGATTTTACCATTAACCTCCTACCCAGTACCACCCTGATATCCATGGCTCAATATAGAATGCCACCATGTGAAATGGAAGAATTTTTGGTGTAGATCGTTGAATTATTAGGGCAAGGATTCATCCGCCCTAGTGTATCTCCATGGGGCACACCAATGTTATTTGTGAAGAAGAAAGACGGATCGCAGCGCCTTTGTATCGAATACAGGAGATTGAATCAGGATACAGTGAAGAACAAGTATCCCCTACCACATATCAATGACTTATTCGATCAGCTCAAGGGTGCAAAATATTTCTCAAAAATTGATCTCAGGTCAGGGTATCATCAGTTGAGGGTAAGAGAAGAAGACATCCCCAAGACAGCGTTCTGCACCAAATATGGGCACTACGAATTTTTAGTGATGTGGTTTGGCCTCACTTATGCACCTGCGGTATTCATGGACTTAATGAATCGGGTCTTTATGCCATACCTAGATCAATTCGTCATAGTCTTCATCAACGACATTTTGGTTTATTCCAAGAGTTATGAAAAGCACAAGGATCACTTAAGAACTGTTTTGAAGACCCTCCAAGAAAGACAAGTGTATGCAAAGTTATCGAAATGTGACTTCTGGAGGGAAAAAGTAAAATTTTTAGGTCACATCGTGAAGAAGGAAGGTATCGCATTTAATCTAATCAAGGTCGAGGCTGTAGTAAAATGGGAACAGCATGATACGGTCACCCAAGTCAAGAGCTTTTTGGGGATGGTGGATATTATCGGTGATTCATAAAGGAATTTTCTCATATCACTCGGCCCCTAACTCAGTTGACTAAGAAGAACGTGAAATTCAGTTAGAGTGTTGAAGCAAAGACGTCTTTTCAGGAACTTAAGAAAAGACTCACCATGGCCCTTGTGCTTACACTTCCAGAAGTAGGGGCCAAGTACATGGTCTATAGTGACGCATTGTAAATAGGGCTAGGGAGCATGCTCATGTAAAACGAGAAGGTAATCACTTATGCTTCTAAGAAGTTGAAGAAACACGAAGAAAATTATCCTACCCATGACCTGGAACTCACCGCAGTGGTCTTCACCTTGAAAATTTGGAGGCACTACTTATATGGGGAGGAGTTCGAATTATTCTGCAATCATAAGAGTTTGAAGTATATCTTCACTCAGATCTGAACATGCGACAACGTCAATGGATGGAAACGTTGAAAGACTTTAACTTTGAAGTAACCTATCATCCTAGTAAGGAAACCTTGTAGCCGATGCCTTGAGTTAGAAGCAGAATCATGAAGTTATGGCTCGCCTCTTGATAAGAGAAGGAGGGATGTTAGATTTCATCCAGGACTATGATGCGTAGTTTTCTTTCAGAGGACCAAGTATCCTAGTAGCTTCACTGGTCATGGAACCAGCCTTGATCTGCCGCATCATTGAATCTCAAGATCAGGATGAATCACTGAAGGGATTGAGGCTGAGGTGCGAAAGCAAGGGAACGCAGGATTGGTATATTAATTTGGATGGCGACCTGAGATACCAAGGTCGTATTTGTGTACTGAAAGTGCCGAAATTGAAACAGGTGATACTGGGCAAAGCGCATAAATCCTGTCTCACCGTTCATCCTAATAGCATAAAAATGTATCAGGATGTCAATTGCCAGTACTGGTGGGAGAATATGAAGCGGGATATTGCACAATAAGTTATAAAGTGTCTCACCTGCCAGCAAGTAAAGGCAGAACACTGAAAGCCACCAGGCCTTTTGCAGCCATTGCCACTCACCGAATGGAAGTGAGACTGTATCAGCATGGACTTCATCTTGGGACTCCCAAAGACATGTGGGAACCATGACTCCATTTGGGTGATAGTTGACAGACTTACCAAGTGAGTCCAGTTCCTCCCTATACATGTAAATAATTTAGTTGATGACTTAACTAAATTATATATTCGGCAGATTGTTCGTGCATACGGTATTCCAAGGGAAATTGTGCCAGATCGTGTAACACCCCGAATTTTGACTAATCTGGGATTAGACGTCCTTAGGCAATGGGTTAACTAAAACACCTGAGAAATCGCTCAGAACCCAATTCCATAGCCAAAGAAATCACGTAGGATTAATTCCTTTGAAAAATAAGTGTAAGTTAACTAGCGCGACGCTGGAGTAGCTGGGAAACAGTCCCTGAACACTTTAAATACGTTCTACAAGACCCAAATCGAGCAGAACCAATGACTCTATAATACTCTATAACCTCGGACCAAACTCTAAGCAGGTTTGTTCTCTGGACCACTTTGAATCTTTGTATTGGATCTAGACCGCGCGTCGAAAGTCCGATACCTCCTATCTTAGACCGTTAGAACCGCCTTGCTGGACTTGACACTCATTTCAAAAATCAAGTCAAACCGATAATCACAGGCCATTTCATTGAACTCGGACCGAAGAGAGTGCGAATAGGGACAGAATTGAAATTTCAAATTCAAATCTGGCACACGACTTGATGCGTCAGTATTGAGCGTTCTGACCGTCAGAATTCAGCCAGATTACACCCTCGGATCAGGAGAAATTTCTATCTTATATCATGAGACTTTCAGCCCTGATCTACGTACGATGACCGCTGAACTGAAACTGGTCCGCCACGTGCGATCTGCGAACCCTGCCGGACTGAAAACTTAATACGTGCTAGATCTGGTATGCATGAGTTTAAGTCCGATCGCATTCGACCAGGGGACCACCAGAAAGCATCTTTTGGACCGAAACAGCCCCGAATTGGATATGCACTAAGTAAACTTCGTTCCCGAGCCTATTTCGAGCATTTTTAAGCTTATAAAAGGGGTTGAAACCCTCACTCCTCTCTCCCATCCGAATTTGCAAAAATCCCTAGATTGGGAGAGAGAAAAGGTGAGATTTTATGAGAGAAGGTGGGAGAGAATTCCCTGCTGCTTGTGCCACATGCTGTACGTGCTTAGGCAACGCACTCCGATCACTTTCCCGGTGATTCCAACTCACTTCTAGGTGAGAAAAACCTTCAACACTTGCTGATTTGGGGATTTCTTCGATTCAAATAGAATAGTAGCTGATGTACATGTGTATCAGGTTATCTGATTGCCGTAGACGAAGTGTATACGCTCCGTTCGAATTTACACATCCATAAGAGACAAGGTGCGGATATTATACGATTTGATTGACTGTTTCCAAAGCTTTCAATGTCGTTTAATAGTAGATTCTTGACGGCAACGCCGTTTGACATGTACAACATGCTGTCTGTTTCCTGTTTCGTAAACCAACGAAGAATATGAGATTTACGGCATTTTAGTCATTTGTAGGAAGTATTGTTTTTATTTATATTTTGCTGATGTGATTGACATGCTTTATTGTCGCATTAGAATGTTAGGAATGCGTGCATAATTAGTTTGGCGAAGAGATTCGCCTAAATGCGTACTTCGGGTCGACATACTATATGTAGACCTAAGTGTGTAGTGTAAGTGTTTGTATAAATGCTTGTATTAGTATGTATTGAATTAAATGATGTTATGGATTAGTTTGAGATTGGTTTCTCAATTAATATGCTGACGTGAGTGATTTCCTACATGTTAGTTATATGCATGGTTGCATTGTATGTATGAAATGCATGTACTTGATGATTTAATTAAGTTCTATGTTATAACATGTGTTAACATGCTCACATGGTTGTATTTCAATTCCAATACTCTCATATGATTTGCTGATGTGATTCCTTAATTGTTTGGGACTATCTTAGTCCAGGCAGTCGGTAACCGAGCGAATTCGTGGTTAGCTTATCTTCACCACGAATGACGCGTCGATGATCGCGAGTCGTGTTTAGAGTTGACGGCAGTGGTTAGGCCACGCGAAGTGTTTTACGCACTTCATGTCGTTCGACTTGAGATGCGATCGCGCTAGTCGAGCCCGTCAAGTAACCCGACTGGCCATTGTATGTTCACCCCGCATGAGTCATAACTGCTTGAACCTAGGGTACTGAACTTACCATTGTAAACCCCGTTAACCATCGTACCTTGATCCACGAAGACTCATGAGCCGGGCATGGTGGTATGGGACACCGTGGTCGAGCTGTCGGCCTACGCTGGGGCCACAAACCTCCCCGTAGTGACCAGTGAGCACCTGTCTCGTGAGCAGATTATGGTGGTATTAGACACTATATTCTTGCTGTCGGCCTACATTGATAAGGTGATGGGGGAGCGGTGCAACGAGTGCGAGCAACAGCCCTGGAAGCAATTGTAGTGACCGCGAGCGTATTCTGAGTCTACGGGAGGCGACGACCCTTCAGTAGTAGTAGAGTACAGTAGGCCTGTATTAATAAGGTGATGGGGAAGCGGAGCAACGAGTGCCTGTAACAGCCCTGACAGCCCTTGCAGCGACCTACAAAATATACATCGTATGAGATTACTAGGAGTGACGACCCTAGACAGGATCTGTGTTGGGATTGATATAAGGGAGGTACCTTAGTTTCCCAATCCTGCTGTTTGAATGGACTAATAACAACTTGAAAATCATATTACCATAACATTGCATGTGCCTGAAAGATGTGGAGCACTTTAGGGAGTGTGGCATGCCGCGGTCGTAAGATGTTGCCATATGAGGCAGATCGTCGGTGAGGGCATACATCACGTCATGTCATATTGCATTAATAACAGTATTAGGATTGTTTGATTTATTGCTTTACTATTATCGCATGATTGATTTAATAACATGTTAATCTCTGCTCTCTCATCCCACTGAGTTGATCACTCACTCCCACGTTACGGGATGGTGTTTCCGGACACCACCAGTCCCTATTGTGATTGCAGATGATGGTGCAGCCTGCGAGGCGGAGCTGGATTTGATGATGATGAGGAGGATCTCTCCTTTATGCGTGATCTGATTGACGGGATTACAGGGAGGTTGATTAGATACATTGACACTTGTCATTTTATATTTTTAGCGCCCTCATGTATATTCATTTTGTTTACTTTTGAAGTATACATGTATGTGTATAACCTGGTAATATATTCACACTCCGGAGACATACAACAGTTTATATATGTTATACATACTATTACAGTCTTCCGCTTGCAAATTTAACTGTCTCTGGAGTATGATATGTTGTTCTGGCTTAATCTCACTCATGTTTAATACATTATCACAGACAACATTCAATCATACATATCTATGTTGCATAAATAACATTTTGGAACTCGGGAGTCGGGTTTTTACTCGACCCCCCGATTTTCGGGATGTTACAGATGGTATCAGAGCATGATTTGGATTAAACCGGGCCTGAGTTATGGTCACGCGACGTACGATGTTGCTTCCTTTGACTTAGGTGGGTGCGAGAAAGGTTTAGAAACACTTATAGGATCGCATATTCGCCAATAGGTGAAGTTTATTTATATCGATCGCGCGATCGAATCCGTAACGCATCTTGGGTCGCATGAAGCGACCTGAGTAGCTCCTAGGTTGTAGGTAAGTGGGTTGAGACATTCTTTGAATGATTCTAAACCCATAAATGTAAATCATTGGGCTGTGGGACAACCACAACCCCTGTATTCAATCGTCAGGGCTTAAAAACCCCGTTTCACCAAAAATCTTCAAAATTCTTCCTCTCACCACTCCAATCTTCAATTCTTTCTTATCCTTTTCATGTTAAGCATCAATCCTAATATGAAAATAACATAAAATCATACTTTCATAAAATTTTACAGTGAATAGTAAAATTTCATAAAAAATGTCCATAAGGCCATTCTAAATTCACTTTCTTTAGTAACTAAGAGTCTAGATGGATGTACTAGCTCATTCTACCCCAAAATCATATGCTGCATGATAGGGTTTTGTATTCGAGATTACGGATTGGTTCCGAAAAGCCCCGAACACATGTTTGGGCCTATATAGGTCAAAATACAATGAACCAAGGTGGGGGCCACACATTTTTGGGGTCCCTGGACCATGGGGGACCAGACCCATGTGGTCCCACCGACCAAACAGGGAGTTGGTCGGCGATGCCATCGCCGGTTCGGCGATGCATCGCCGCCCGATGTGGCCCATTGGATCTGATTTTTGGTGGGTGTGGTCGTCTGGGGTGGTACACACCCCCCATGTGTGGTTCATCCATAGAAAACCCCAAATGGGGGTACATCCTTCACAAACAGCCCCTTCCCTAGCCCCATTTTCGTTTTCAGCTGTCCTATCCCAAAAATCGTGATTCTAAATCACTCCCAAATCCATCCTTGGCTAAAAACGACCACCCTCCATCACTCCATTAAAGTTTGCAGCCTTCCCTCTTACAAATTTCATCGTTTGGAGCTCTTACAATCCCCAAATTGAGCTGAAATCGTGAGGTGCTCCATTCCCTTTTTTCATTTTCATTTCTCCTTGAAAATACATCCTAGGAGAGCTTGAAGCATCCCTCTACAATGCCTAGATTTCATTCTGTCCATTTGGGCAACAATTTCTCCGCATTTTCTTCGCTTTCCATGGCTATTGTTAAGGCTGTTTCAGCCTTTTCTTCCCTTTCCATCGTCCTTTCTCTCATGTCCCTTTTATTTGAGCCTTTACCCTCTTTTGGGTCTCAAAATCGTGCTAACCTCAAATCCCATTTCTCAACTTTCTCCGTTTGAGAAGTATTGAAAATACCTGGCCGATAGAGCTCTAATGGGCAACTGACAGTACTGAACTAGATCGTATTCAGGAAGGTCAGTTGGGACCATGGTAGAAGTCCTTTGGTAGAATTAGGCATCTATGCCGTTACCTTGTAGATTGTTTAATTTTTGTTTTAAGGATTTTTGTGTTTGTTGTTATTGGGTCTAGTGATATCACCGGTAGAAAATGTGTTTGTGTTGTGGTTTGGGCTTAATGTAGCCGAAATTTATTGAATGGAGTGCATGCCGTCTCATTTCGCTGTAAGGTATTGTCCCTGGATCGGGAGTATTGTAACTCCCGGGATTTAGCCTACAAATTAGTTTTTTTATCCCACCCCACCCTCCTACCAAGCATGTCACTCCCTATCCCAACATGGGATTAGGAATGCGGTTCCATTTAATACAACTTAATGCTACTGGCCATATAGGCCCTTGGCGTTTTGGACCTAGTGTTAGCCCTCCTAGATTTGAAGGATCTGACGACATAAGAAATCCAATTCCATTTAGATAATCTTGACCCTAAGCAATAGAAGAATTCCCTGTAGTAGAAATGGTATGGAACCATTTAACGTATAAACTTAGGCTTTGGATTATAACTACTGAGTTACAGACTAGGCTACCAGTTATCTTAGGCAGTGTAAGGCCTATATGTGCTAAGGGATAGTAGGTTAGATTTGGTTGGAATGAGACTCCCTTCCTTCGATAGATCCCCTTATGACTTATAGACTGCTGTTGTTGCCCATAGGAAGGAACCATTCACTCTCAGGGAACATTTATAAATCCCTCAGATTGAACTTAGAATGTACTAGCACGCCCCTTATAATTCCCTTCCCCAAGGGCTTATTGCATTCGGGAATGCGGAATAAAGGAAGTACATGTAAGCGATGTATTCGCGGTTTGAATCGACTTCTTAATCCTAGTGGTTACCAATAAATCCAATACTCTGATCAAGCAGAGGGTCGGCATCGGCTAGGATTAAGAACTGATACGAAGAATTTTCTGTCCGAGTCTCGGCAGAAGGTCAATGTATCCGGCTCAGACCCACTACACAACCTTTCTTCCATGATGGCCCAACCACCTACAACCAAACGGGATCACATTGCCTTTGGGAAATGGCGAGGACTTAAAGCCAGTAGAGAATTTGACATCTTGCCACCAACTCATACCTGCCCCTGACCTTAACCACAATAGAGATTAGGCTCATCTCTATGATCATAGATACCAATGCCATAGAACGCATCATTAGCGAAGGGAAAACCACTGTAATGAGAGGTTGTTTCCATTTTAGATTAAGGATAGCCCCTAAGTTGCGCCTCGTTCCAATATACAGAGCGATGCATAGATTCTTGAACTTAAGTAAAACCAAGTTTTAAGGGGGGTAGAACGTATGGAGTCCAATCCGGTTAGGTTAGTCAACGCTCCCGTTCGATCAGAGTGGCGCAGCGGAAGCGTGGTCGGCCTCTTCCCCACTGGCCCAAGATCGAAACCTTTGAGTTAGGATATACGTACGATTAAGTTATTAAGTAGGATTGAACCTCCCTTAGAAAAGTATTCCTTGCTCTTTGCCAATGTCGGGGACGACATTATGTTTTAAGGGGGGTAGATTGTAACACCCCGGATTTTAGCTAATCTGGGATTAGACGTCCTTAGGCAATGGGTTAACTAAAACACCTGAGAAATCGCTCAGAACCCAATTCCATAGCCAAAGAAATCACGTAGGATTAATTCCTTTGAAAAATAAGTGTAAGTTAACTAGCGCAACGCTGGAGTAGCTGGGAAATAGTCCCTGAACACTTTAAATACGTTCTACAAGACCCAAATCGAGCAGAACCAATGACTCTATAATACTCTATAACCTCGGACCAAACTCTAAGCAGGTTTGTTCTCTGGACCACTTTGAATCTTTGTATTAGATCTAGACCGCGCGTCGAAAGTCCGATACCTCCTATCTTAGACCGTTAGAACCGCCTTGCTGGACTTGACACTCATTTCGAAAATCAAGTCAAACTGATAATCACAGGCCATTTCATTGAACTCGGACCGAAGAGAGTGCGAATAGGGACAGAATTGGAATTTCAAATTCAAATCTGGCACACGACTTGATGCGTCAGTTTTGAGCGTTTTGGCCATCAGAATTCAGCCAGATTACACCCTCGGATCAGGAGAAATTTCTATCTTATATCATGAGACTTTTAGCCCTGATCTACGTACGGTGACCGCTGAACTGAAACTGGTCCACCACGTGCGATCTGCGAACCCTGTCGGACTGAAAACTTAATACGTGCTAGATCTGGTATGCATGAGCTTAAGTCCGATCGCATTCGACCAGGGGACCACCAGAAAGCATCTTTTGGACCGAAACAGCCCCGAATTAGATATGCACTAAGTAAACTTCGTTCCCGAGCCTATTTCGGGCGTTTTTAAGCTTATAAAAGGGGTTGAAACCCTCACTCCTCTCTCCCATCCGAATTTATAAAAATTCCTAGATTGGGAGAGAGAAAAGGTGAGAGTTTGTGAGAGAAGGTGGGAGAGAATTCCCTGCTGCTTGTGCCACTGCTGTACGTGCTTAGGCAACGCACTCCGATCACTTTCCCGGTGATTCCAACGCACTTCTAGGTGAGGAAAACCTTCAACACTTACTGTTTTGGGGATTTCTTCGATTCAAATAGAATAGTAGCTGATGTGCATGTGTATCAGGTTGTCTGATCGCCGTAGACGAAGTGCATACGCTCCGTTCGAATTTACACATCCATAAGAGACAAGGTGCGGATATTAGACGCTTTGATTGACTTTTTCCAAAGCTTTCAATGTCGTTTAATAGTAGATTTTTGACGGCAACACCGTTTGACATGTACAACATGCTGTCCGTTTCCTATTTCGTAAACCAACGAAGAATATGAGATTTAGGGCATTTTAGTCATTTGTAGGAAGTACTGTTTTTATTTATATTTTTCTGATGTGATTGACATGCTTTATTATCGCATTAGAATGTTAGGAATGCGTGCATAATTAGTTTGGCGAAGAGATTCGCCTAAATGCGCACTTCGGGTCGACATACTATATGTAGACCTAAGTGTGTAGTGTAAGTGTTTGTATAAATGCTTGTATTAGTATGTATTGAATTAAATGATGTTATGGATTAGTTTGAGATTGATTTCTCAATTAATATGCTGACGTGAGTGATTTCCTACATGTTAGTTATATGCATGGTTGCATTGTATGTATGAAATGCATGTACTTGATGATTTACTTAAGTTCTATGTTATAACATGTGTTAACATGCTCACATGGTTGTATTTCAATTCCAATACTCTCATATGATTTGCTGATGTGATTCCTTAATTGTTTGGGACTATGCTTAGTCCAGGCAGTCGGTAACCGAGCGAATTCGTGGTTAGCTTATCTTCGCCACGAACGACGCGTCAATGATCGCGAGTCGTGTTTAGAGTTGACGGCAGTGGTTAAGCCACGCGAAGTGTTTTACGCACTTCATGTCGTTCGACTTGAGATGCGATCGCGCTAGTCGAGCCCGTCAAGTAACCCGACTCGCCATTGTATGTTCACCCCGCATGAGTCATAACTGCTTGAACCTAGGGTACTGAACTTACCATTGTAAACCCTGTTAACCATGGTACCTTGATCCACGAAGACTCATGAGCCGAGCATGGTGGTATGGGACACCGTGGTCGAGCTGTCGGCCTACACTGGGCCCACAAACCTCCCCGTAGTGACCAGTGAGCACATGTCTCGTGAGCAGATTATGGTGGTATGGGACACTATATTCTTGCTGTCGGCCTACATTGATAAGGTAATGGGGGAGCGGTGCAACGAGTGCGAGCAACAGCCCTGGCAGCCCTTTGTAGTGACCGCGAGCGTATTCTGAGTCTACGGGAGGCGACGACCCTTCAGTAGCAGTAGAGTACAGTAGGCCTGTATTGATAAGGTGATGGGGGAGCGGAGCAACGAGTGCGTGCAACAGCCCTAGCAGCCCTTGCAGCGACCTACAAAATATACATCATATGAGATTACTAGGAGTGACGACCCTAGACAAGATCTGTGTTGGGATTGATATAAGGGAGGTACCTTAGTTTCCCAATCCTGCTGTTTGAATGGACTAATAACAACTTGGAAATCATATCACCATAACATTGCATGTGCCTGGAAGATGTGGAGCACTCTAGGGAGTGTGGCATGCCGCGGTCGTAAGATGTTGCCATATGAGGGAGATCGTCGGTGAGGGCATACATCACGTCATGTCATATTGCATTAATAACAGTACTAGGATTGTTTGATTTATTGCTTTACTATTATCGCATGATTGATTTGATAACATGCTAATCTCTTCTCTCTCATCCCACTGAGTTGATCACTCACTCCCACGTTACGGGATGGTGTTTTCGGACACCCACCAGTCCCTATTGTGATTGCAGATGATGGCGCGGCCTGCGAGGCAGAGCTGGATTTGATGATGATGAGGAGGATCTCTCCTTTATGCGTGATCTGATTGACGGGATTACAGAGAGGTTGATTAGATACATTGACACTTGTCATTTTATATTTTTAGCGCCCTCATGTATATTCATTTTGTTTACTTTTGAAGTATACATGTATGTGTATAACCTGGTAATATATTCACACTCCGGAGACATACAACAGTTTATATATGTTATACATACTATTACAGTCTTCCGCTTGCAAATTTAACTGTCTCTGGAGTATGATATGTTGTTCTGGCTTAATCTCACTCATGTTTAATACATTATCACAGACAACATTCAATCATACATATCTATGTTGCATAAATAACATTTTGGAACTCGGGAGTTGGGTTTTTGTTCGACCCCCCGATTTTCGGGATGTTACAGATCGTGACACTAAGTTCACTTCCACATTCTGGAAAAGGTTACAAGAAGAGTTGGGTACAGAGTCGAAATCTAACACGGCATTTCACACTCAGACAGATGGTCAGACATAAAGAGTGAATCAAGTCCTAGAAGACATGTTAAGGTCCTGTGTGTTGGACTTCAAGGGCAGTTGGGATGAGCATATCCATATTGCAAAATTCTCTTATAACAACGGTTTTCAAACCAGGCATGGCTCCGTTCGAAGCTCTATATGTACGACCTTGTCGAGCACCACATTGTTGGGCTGAAGTTGGAGAGAAGAGCATATTAGGACCAGAGCTAGTCCAGGAAACTACAAAGAAGATTGATCTAATCCAAAAATTCCTACGCATGGCTCAGAGCAGGTAGAAGAGTTACAAAGATAATTGTAGGCGAGATCTGGGATTTACTATTGGTGATCACGTATTCTTGAAGATCTCCTCTATGAGGGGCGTCATGCGATTCAGGAAGAAAGGGAAGCTCTCTCCCAGATTCATTGGGCCTTTCAAAATCATGGACAAGGTGGGAGACATTGCCCACCTCCTAGCTCTTCCACCAAAGTTTGCCAATGTTCATAATATTTTTCACATATCTATTTTAAAGAAATATGAACCGGATGCATCTCATATCATCAGCTGGGAACAGATCGAGTTGAACGATGACATTAGTTACATCAAAGCCCTAGTTTACATATTGGATCACAAGGAACAAATCCTACGCACTAAAACCATTCCATTAGTGAAGGTTCTTTGGTCTCGTTGCAGAGTCGAGGAAGCAACATGGGAATGCCAAGCTAAGATAGAAGAAAAGTATCTGCACCTTTTCGATGACCTCACTCAGGTACAATTTCAAGGATGAAATTTTTTTAAGGAGAGGAGATTGTAACAACCCTCCATTTTCATCATAAATTTAAACTCGAAAGCATGAACGCCCACCTCCACTTAGAACTAACTAAACCCCTGAATACAACCATCTATAAGAATAAAACTGGATTGATCTTCAATCCAAAACAGTTAATAAACCTAGTACGAGGAATGTGCGGCTCAGATCTCACCCACTAATAAACGAGGCTCATGATATTCCATAGATAAGGGTCTTAAACTCTGGATAGGGTAAATACTCGACCACTTGAACCTAACAATGTTAATCTATAACCAATAAAAGACCTCCTAAGATCAATGGACGGCATGGATTGGCCATGATCACGACATGAACACCACTTTTATGTCGTGCATGTGCACAGAGGGTGTGCTCGCACCGTGCACGAGATTCCCATATAGGGTCAAACGAGCTTTAACCTGATGGAAATCACCAAACGGCAATATTTCAAAAAATATCTCTCGCTTGACGTTGTTTCATCAAGACCGTCCATTTGGTGGTGCAAACACACTTTTTTCGAATAAGGAAACCAGATCTGGACCATCCACATGATAGATAGGGTCCCACCGACCACGACCATGATGGGATTCCCGATTGAAAACCACTCACGCCACCTCTAATAATGACCCAGCAAACAACGCACAAGGATGTCATTGACAGAGATGAGATATCCAGGTCCACCATACCTCTGACTAATCTAACCGTTGGGAATCGTTAGACGAAGGCCATGCACATAGAGAAAAGCATCGCCAACCCTACTGTTTCAAAAAAATGCTCCCCTACCCATCGAAAGGCAGAAAGAATCCTTTCCATTCTTAACAAGTGTAATCCTAACCTTCTCTCACCTTTTACAAGCTTCATCCGAGTAATTTGGAGCGTCCAATCTCAGGCTAGCCAAAAATCTCGTAAGGAAGGATGAGATTTTGGCGAGTCACAACCACCTCTAGCACCGCCTTCGTTTTAAGACAAGTATCATCATCACCGTCCACATCCACAGTTGAATGGACCCCACAAGCCTGATGGACCCCATCAGGACCTTTTGAACATCTCAAATCGATAAATCACTCATCCTATATGAAAATGCCATTTTCAGATGACCAACTTCCCCAAAAATGATTGTTGGACCTACATCCCATAGGACTATTCCTTTCACACATCTAAACCATTCATCATATGGCCCACCCCACATAAAGACCATATGGATGGGTCTTATAGACCTACGCACGAGATCTAATACACAGTGTGGCCCTGATGACAAGTCATTCTCGGCTAAACCATTTTGTTTTCACGCTAATCTTCGTGATTAGCTGTGGAACTCTCCAGAAATAGAATGGCTATAAATAGCTTGATATTAGGGTGAATCCCAAGGGAAGAAAAGGATAGAAAATAGAAAGAGAGAGATAGATATTTCAAGCGTTGTTTGGGCGAGTTGCAAGCTTTGTAGCAGCTTGACTCAACTCGAGTCGTCTAATTTCTAATGAAAGCTGAGGGTGACGAAGGAAATGGTAAGAGAGAAAGAAGTCAGGTGAGTTGAGAGAAGATAGAATGTGAGGCGGTAGAGGAGAATGTGAGTGTACAGCTGCTAGAACAAATTTCCAGTCGTTGTCCAGATCAGTAACTCCGATCGGCTCCATAGATGATGAGTCAGAACCGATTTCTGACCCGTTTATCGTACTGAGTCGTAAATCATTTAAGGGAGAAAAGATAGAAGTTGTGTCAATCAATCCCACTCCTTGTCTCAACCCTTCAGCAGGCACATTAATGAAACGACCCAACCCACTGTAATTTCAGACTGTTTCGCCTTAAAACAGTAACCGAAAATGACTCCAGTTAAGGTGTTCCTGACCTCCGACGCACCCAGGCCTCCTTTCAACGTCCATACAATGTCACTGATCAAGTAATCCCATCTTTTTCCCTCTATTGCTACTAGTCCCACCTGCTCGGCTGATTGTGTTTACTGTCATCTTGACTCGGTCACGAGTTGAGTGACTCAACTACCCGTTATGCGATGAAAACCCTGATCTAGGCTCATGGCCAAGACCGTTTTGCTTCAGGCTATGAACGGCACCATGAACTGGTCTCAAGCCTATTCACAATGTGGCACGCTACTAGCCGTGAGGTCTCGACTGAGTCGGTTCACCATTAAGTCAGTGGCTCAGGACCGATTTTGACTCAAGAGACCTAACTCAGTTGGCCAGGGAAGTATCTCACCCCAGTCAGTCAAAAGCCCTATCATGGGCAATCCAGAACCGCCTAGTTGGGGGCTAACTTAGCTGTTTTTCCCAACTAAGTCGACTCTACACTCAATGATGGGTTGACTCGACCAATTTCCCCAACTGAGTCGAGTTGGTTCCAATATCAGAACCACCTGAGGTGGATTTGGAAAGTGATAGATCTAATGGATCATTAATTTAAGCTTCTAGATAATAGATCTCTTAACAACTAACTCAATTAGTTGTTAATTAAAAACCCCGACCAAGTCAACTTGGTTGTAACTCACTGGTGTCTTGTAACAGTTTATCTAGGCACAACCAACAACTATTCTACCTTAAAAGACATCTCAAAACAAGGACTCTCAATCAAGGTGAGGGATATCCCACATGGCTTCCTCGTTTCATAAAATTCCAAAATAGTTAAGCCTAAAAGTATAATGATCTTGTCTTTGCATAATAGATACATTTCTTTTAAATGTTCATTGATAATCATGTGAGTAATGTCCCACTCTACTTCTTCATTCATTTAATTCATGATGTATTTAAGCCTAACTTGTGGGAAGTGTTATAGTATTTACTGTTATTCATTTACCTTAAATTTGTATAGATGATCATGGAGAAATGTTTGTAACCCTGTTGCTCAATTTCCATTTTTATAGAATTTTACCTTACAATTATCATGCCACCATTATGTTTGTTTGATCATGGTATGCTTCTATTAATCATAATGTGAAGTAGGAAGTCCTATCTAAAAACTATCATACTAATTGTGAGGAACCACCTTTATAGCTTCTTATGACCTTAAAACTCCTAAGTTAGTTGGAATCCAACATGTGGTAAAAATTCAGATTATGGTGAGTTAAATCTACTGTTCGATTGATCACCTTAATCTTGTTGTCCAAAACTCCATGACTACATTTATTCTAATTATCATGACATCACATGGATAGCTATTACTTATGAGAAAACTTCTAGTAATGTGATATGAGTCTTGTAAATTCTATTTCACCTTTTTACTACAAGGATTACATAGGGAATATCCTGATTATTGGAAAGATAGTAGGGACTTTTAATAAACCTAAACTATCTAATCATACTTGACATTGGCAATCTGTATTGGTAAGCAAGCACATGGACTTGGAGAAATTATCAAGATTCAAATAAATTCATGCTGGGATGGTGGATATCTTACTTTGAGAATGCCTGTGAGTTAAAGAGTTATTTTACAAAGTTTATAGAATGTGCTTGAGTATCATTGTGCATGACATCCACACATGACATATGAGCTTTTTCCGAGTGCGCAATGTAAGCCACACTCTGCACGATTTACTGATGGTTCTATCACTCCAGTAAATTCCCCAAATCTATGCATTTGGGTCACTTTGGGCGCTCTTAATTTATATGAGGCTTTTTCGGGATTAAACACGCCTTGGGCGTACCCCATGTATTTTTCCAAGAGTCAGGATATCCTTGGGCACTCTCACTTGCATGGTCTTTTCCTTATAGTCTACCTACCGCGGGTGACCCTTTATTTTGACAGCTGGATGTGCATCCCCAGATCTGTGACTTGAACATGCATTCACATATCCATGTTCTTGCATTTAAGTTCACATTATCTTCCATATGATTGAATATGTTTGATTTAAACTATTTTGGAATGATGTGGTATGCATGAATCCTTGAGGGAAATTCTCACAGAGTTTTCACTCACCCAATAGTGCGGTTGCACCAAATAGATATAGGTATGATGGAGGAAGATGGCGCTTATGATGGGACCCTTGGCACAGCTGATGAGGAGTATGAAGAGGAAGGACAATATGCTGATACGGTTGAGCCATTTTTGCTCAACTGATGATATAGGATTTATCTACTTTCTTGTTCTTAGACATTATCTTCATGTTGCTTATTTTGAATTTGTAATTAAAAATTCCCTGTTGTAGGATCTTGTTTTATTTCATTATGTTCCACTCACATATGTTGAACTCTTCTTAACAGTTTATAGAATAGTTACATTTTGATGTTATGAAATATGATAGACATTAGATGAATGGCTGTTACATAGCATGACAAAACCCTCAGGATTCTCGTACTTGAGTGGTCATCCTCAAATTATGAGAATCAAGGTGTTACACTTACAAATATGCAATTGAGGTGGGGATACCATCCACCACAAGATCAAGGATCGGGATGACCACTACATGTTGATTATCAAATAAACATCATGATGGGGTCCATAGAGAATGGCCCCATCATGGATTATATATATGAATCATGGTGGGCCATTGGCCACACCATGGGTCCAAAATAGGATCCATACCATTAATCAGTATGCCCCACTTGGCCCATCATCAAAATCACAATCTAGTCCTATAAACACCCACCTATAGCTTATCTTCTTGCCTCCTTAGACTCCTTAGCTCCTAGGCTTCCACTTTAATGGTGGATGATAAAGTTTGGATGGTTAGATGGTGAGATTTGGTGGTAGGGAGATGGGTCTAGCACTTAGATCCTTTTCTCTCCTTAGGATTTCTTCTCTTGGTTGCTAGGGATTTGGGTAGAGAATTAAGATGGGATGGAGTGAAATGAGAGAAGAGTGGTGTTGTGTAAGAGGAATGATGGGTGGAAAGCATGGATTGTGTAAGCGGAGTGACATGAGAGTTGACTTTTGGATGAGAGAGGTATAGGTTGTCATGCCTTGTTGGTAAGAGAGGGATGGGTTACACCCAAATCCATAGCTCAAGTGGTAGATTGAGTGAAAGATACATCCTTTCAACACTGAGGTCTTGGTATCGATTCCCTAGAGGGGGTGGCTAACAGTGAAGTGTGAACTGACAGTGGGTGTACTAACAAGCTAACAAGAGAGAGAGAGAGAGGGATTGGTTGCTTGTCTTGGTGGGAAGAGAGGCATGGGTGAGTGATAGGTTGTACTTGCTTGATTAATGGGAAAGGCATGGGTAGAGATTATCTATAATCTCTCAGAATTCGCAACGCACGACGTTTCCTCAAGATATACGTGAGCCCACAACTCCTAACCTGAGTGTCGCATTGGTGCGTAAGACACGGCGTTGGAACCACGACGACGGTGCGGTCGCAAGGGTATAAGTTTTGGGTTGAGTCGACTTAGGTCTTCATGATCCGACTTAAGGTTGCACACATTTACTGTCTACAGATCACAGATCACCAAAATTCGTCGAAGAGGATCGCAGGAGTTGGTAGAACGGTACGGTACTAGGATACGAGCCTTACAATTTCTAAAGTCGATGGGAATAAAGCCTATTTAAATGGATGTTTTAGGAGTTTCTAAGAACGAATTGGGGTGGGAGTAGAGCAAGGAGTTGTGGAGCTTCAATGTAACACCCTGAAATTTGGGAGTTAAGCATAACTCAGCTCCCGAGTTTCAAAACATCACTTATGCAACATAATCAATGATGAATGTATGTTGTCTATGTTAGTGCATAAAACATGAAATAGATCAAGCCAGATCAGCAGACATAATTCAGGGATATTGAGGAAATGCAAGCGAAAGACTTAAGTACATAGATAATTCAAAATAATCCCCAAAGTATGCGTGCTCTGCCTAGGGCAATATATACAACTGTCTCAAAATACATGTATCAAATTGTGCAAAATTGTCATATACATATCCAAGAATCCCCGCTGGTTAGGACAAGGCTCACATGAACCCACCTAAGAACTGCATAAAGGAGAACGCCTCCTCGTCCTCATCAAAATCCGGCTCTGCCTCGCAAGCATCGCCGTCACCTGCAATTAAGTCAGCATCTGGTTGGTGTTTAAGCACCGTCCCAGAACGTGGGAGTGAGTGATCAACTCAGTGGTACTATACAGCAAAGGTTAACATGTTATCAATTCAATCAAGCAGTAATGATAAAGCAGTACAATCAAACATGTCCTAGATACTCTTATTAATGCAAGAATGATATGAAAAAAATGATGCATGCTCTCACCACAATCTCCCTCTTGCGACAACGTCTAATGATCGTGGCATGAATCACTACCACTGTTCTCTCACACCAACGTCAATGGCACATGCAGTGCGATGTCATGAGTATGATTACCAAGTTCTTATTAATCCCTTTTATACAGTAGGATTGGGAAGCTAAGACACCTCCCTTATATCAATTTCCAAATATTGATCCATTCTAGGATCGTCAGTCCTAAGAAATCTCATACAATGTTACGATTCTAGGTTGCTGCAAGGGCTGTTGCACGGAATCGTTACACCACTTCCCCATCACCAAATCAATACAGGCCTAGTGATATCCTCAATACTGCAACAGGACTCGTCGCCCTTATGCAGTGTCAAGATATGCTCGAGGTCACTACAGAGGGCTCGTCACCAATCAATGTAGGCCGACAATAAGAATATAGTGTCTCATACCACCATAATCTGCTCACGAGAGTAGGGTGCTCACTGGTCACTACGGGGAGGCTCATCACCCCAGCGTAGGCCGACAGCTTAACCACAGTGTCCCATACCACCATGTCCAGCTCATGAGTCTTAGGGGATCACGGTACCAAGGTTAACGGGAGTTTCACTGGTAAGCTCAGTGCCTTAGATTCAATCAGTAACAACAAACATGGTGAACAAATATCGGTCAATCGGGTTAGTTAATAAGCTCAACTAGGCCAAGCGCACGTTGAGTTGAACGACATGGAATGCATAAGCACTCCATGTGGCCTAACCACTGTCGAACATCCCAAGTACGACTCAGATTCGTTAAACTCATCTTGTGTGGCGAAAACGACCTCGACCACTATTTAAAGAACAGTTACCGATTACCTGGACTATAGTACAGCCCCAATCACGTACAAATTCAATAACAGGCATGTGATTCATATCCTACATTCATATAAACATTCGTAAAGTATAACTTAAATGTAAATACAGTACATGGAGGATATCATACACACAATGAACATGATTCATCTAAGTTAATCAATCCATGGAGGAAATCATACACACAATTAAGGTGATTGAGATTCATATCTCAACAACCTAAAACATCACTCTTTACTAACTACTAGCTCATTCAAGCATTTCTCCAAACACTTAGACTACCCTATTCAACATACATCACATATGTCGATTCCCTTACATTTTAGGGCAAGTCCTTTCGCCAAGGAATTGCCGCATACATATCAAGCATATGACAATGACAATTAATCATAGCAATCAAAACAGCATATTCCATACGTATACAGGTATTCTGATATATACTTGAAATATGCTATTTATAACATCAAGTATACATATATGAAAATTGAAACGGATAGTGCATTTGGCATGTGTAATGGCAATCACAACATGAATAGATCATTATCTAACATTGAAAGTCTTGAAAATCATAACCTAAATGTATATTGTCCGCACCTTAAACCAGAAAATGTGTATTCGATATGATTCAGACGATGTGTCTTTGTCAACGGTGGATACGCTACTTATGGCATGAAACAGGTTAGCTATAACTTTACTACATCTATTCTAAGCTTCAAAACAGGTGAGGGTTAGCTTAACTTACCTAAGAATGGAATTAGAATCATCGGAATAATGATTCAGATACGCAGGTTCGATGTATAGATGAACTAGGAAGAATCCTATAGAGAATCAACAGGTTCTCTGTCACTTTCTCTCTCTTTTCTCTCTCTTAAGTAGCTAGGGTTTAGGAAATTCGTATGGAATTTGGGAATGAGGGTTTTAAGCCTTTTTATAAGCCTAAAGTCGATAAAAATAGTCTTAAGGCCAAGGTATACTTAAGTTATAACCAAATCGGGCTCTTTCTGATCCAACGGAGCACTTCTGGAGGTCCTCCTATTAAATGTGGTCGGACTTAAGCTCACTAGCATCGGATCTTTAGTAAGTTAAGTTTTCAGTCCGATCGGATTTTCAGATCATCCGTGATGGACCAGCTTCAATTCAACGGTTACTGACATTCGATCAGGGCTACAAGTACTTTAACAAGTAAGGGCCACCTTTCCTGATCCGAGGGTGAATTTGGGTCGAAATCTAACGGTCAAAACGCTTAAAAATAACATGCAAGCGAAACGATCCAGATTACTTAAAATTATATTTAATTTTTTAAAAATCTTCATTTTCTCACTCTCTTCACTCCGGACTCAAGGAAATAATCTCAGGACATCGTTTGGGCTTGATTTTCTAGGTGATTGTCAAGTCCAACTAAGCAGTAATAATGGTCTAAGTTCATCAATATCGAACCTTCGACATGCGGTTTAGATCCAATACAAAATTACAAAGCATTCTCGGGAGTAACTGGGTTTAGAGTTGGATCCTAGATTTTAGGGTAATACAGCGTCAATGATTGTATAGGTTTTGGGTGTTACAGATCATATTGAAAGTTATTGGTACTAATTCCACAAGTAATCTAGTTTAGCGCTAGCTAAAACACATTAAATTTCTAAGGGATTTAGTTCTAATTGATTTCTACTAGAGGTGGTACTCGGGCCTAAGTATGGATTTTTCTAAGTCGTTATAATCTACCCCCCTAAGAAAAAAAAAAATTATCCTTAAAATTCGTACCTTCTCATACTCCTCGAGGATCTGGGGATAATTCTTCTTGATCTCGGCTTCAGTCTCCCAGGTAACTTCTTCTTCGCTATGATGCGTCCATAGTACCTTCACAAGTGAGATAACCTTGCTACGCAATACTTGCTCCTTCCTATCCAAAATACGCATCGAGCGCAGTTCATAAGTGGCATCCTCGCTCAACTGCACCTGCTCCCATCTGATAATATGTAAAGGATCGGGTACGTACTTCTTCAACATGGACACATGAAAAACATTATGCACACCTACGAGTGGTGTGGGTAAAGCAAGGTGATACGCTACTGCCCCCACTCGATCAAGTATCTAGAATGGGCCAATAAATCTCGGCGTGAGCTTCCCCTTCTTACCAAACCTAAGAACTCCTCGCATAGGAGAAACCTTAAGGAACACATGGTCCTCAACGTCAAACTCAAGCGGTCGCCGTCTCGTATCGGTGTAGCTCTTCTGCCTGCTCTATGCTGAGAGCAGTCGGCAACGAATAATGTCGATCTTCTCTGAAGTCGCCTGAACCAACTCTGGGCCAATCAGAGTCTTCTTGCCCACTTCTGCCCAACAATGCGGCGCTTTACACGGGCGACCATACAGTGCCTCTTATGGAGTCATACCAATACTCGCCTGGAAGCTGGTGTTATACGCGAACTCTGCATAAGGAAGATAGTCATCCCAACTGTCCTTGAAGTCCAACACGTAAGCTCACAACATATCCTCCAAAATCTGATTCACACGCTCCGCAAGCTCAGGCCTAAGTACGGATTTTTCTAAGTCGTTACATTCAAGGAGTCCTCCCTACTCTTTAATCATTTAGTTCTAATTAGTTTTTATGTTTTTATGTTTTGATTTTTCGTTCTACCATGTCTATTGTTGGCTAATTTCTTAGATAGGGCTAAAGGATGAAGCTTGTAGCTAATTTTAGTATTTAGTTTATGGGATTCAATAACATTATTTTGAATGATGATATTAGATTGATTTGGTTTAAATTTACTTTAAGTCTTGGAGTTATTCATGTGTAGATTTGTTACGTACTCTGGGTACAATGAATACTTTAATTTAACAATTATTTATCATAAATTAGAGAATGATTCAATCTGTATAATTGATTGACCTAATGTCACCGATGGGTGCTTTAGATGCTTTCGACTCCCTTTGATTGAAATCTGAATGCTTCATGAGAGAATCGATCAATTGAAATCATATTCTTAATATTGTTTATGAATGATAACTTGAATATTGAGATAACTATGAGTGGATTCCTAGATCCTTAGTCTTTTATTTATTTATTTTTACTCATACTTTATTCCCTTGATTAAAAAATCATACCAGCACATTAGACTTAGATTAGTTTAGACCGTGTTCTTCATTCCATGTGGATTCGACCTTGGTCTCACCAAGTTATTAATACTTCACAACCCTGCACTAAGGGTTCATGAACAAGTTTTTTCCGCCGATGTCAGGGAGTGACATTGAACACAATTAGGTTTAGGTTTTCTAGGTTTAATTTTTCTAATTTTCTAAATTTTTTAACCTAGAGTTTTAGGATTTTCCAATTTTGAGATTTTTATTATTTTAGGATTTTATTTTGTTTTAGATCTTCTAACTTTGCAAACATTGTTCACTTGTCTTGGTTTTGTAGGATTCGTAATTCTAGTTTACTTCTTCCATATCAATAACTGTCACGCCCCAAACTCGGAAACCAGGCTCACAAAATTCCCGATCGCCGAATCCGACGCCAATAGCCTCCGTAGAACCCCATTCTCGGCTCCTAGCTCCCATTCGCCAGGTTCCGATCCTGGGATGCTACGAGGAGGATTTTCAATGTCAGTTTGATTCGTAATAAGCATAACCAAAGGCATAACCCACAAACAACAACTAAGAACTCCATTACATTTCCACTATGATCAAAAACTTTACAAGTACAATGAGCATAAAAGGAAATACAATGGTAAAGAATAAAAACTCCAAAACGATCAGCGACATGCTCCTACCTCAGCGCTGTTGCGATCCAATGTCACCTGCACGCAACGATCGTGCATAAGCTTATAGAAAGCTTAGAGGGTGGTGAAAGTGTGTGCACAAGGTAGTAATATGATCATGCAATGTCAGATTAATGCGGAATATGCAGATGGAACCATAACATCATGAGCCGTAACAAGGCTATACAATGCAAGACATGAATGGTATCGGCCACCCAAGGCCATGCGATGTGTAATGCAACTCAAGAATACAGATCCTCATCTATGTCCACACATCAATACAGCTTAAATATGGAATATCATCGGGGTCTAGTACACTCTAAACCAGATTGCCACCACATCGCGCGCAATAATGTAAGTGGAAGAGACCTCACTATCCGTCTGCCAATATCGGGCGCGACTCGTCGATAGCGGACCCATTCCTCGAGCTGGTCAGACTCAGCCTAGCATTGCCCCCTACTCTCGGGCGGGTAAGGCCGCACCCCCTTCCAACCGACCACGATACAGTGGAGAGCTTAACCGTCAGGTAATCGGCACTCAACGCTCATCTACCCACTGGGTCTAGACATTTGAGCAACCTCTTGGTACCATAAGGGTTTAGGAACTTTCACCTAGGGATATCTATAGTACCCCATGTAGAACAAGATTTCTGGTATACAATCCTGCCAACCACGATACATCTGTGGAAGTTACGACCCCGTTGTCGCTAGGGCGTACAATATCCATGTCATATAAATGCAATATGCATGATTCACGCTAACCAGTCATGCATCAAATCCTACGCTCATGTAGGGCAACACCGCCTAATCGGGAGCCCATAAATGACCTACCCGAAGGTAAATGCTATGATCAGACAATTCTCACGTCAAGCATACATATGATGCGTATGATCATGAGTCATGGAACTGTACTAAACATGTTATAATAAAATGAACTATCTTACAATGCAGATGGGCCTGGACGGCCTATACACGATAAGTACGGCCCAGTAATGGGCCCTAAGGAGAGTTGTAATGTGGACATCCAACCAATCTTACACTCGCAATGTGGACGTCAAACCAATATTGCTCCCAAGGCACGATCTTTGTAAACATCGGTACTTAGTCTGTAATGGATTTACACATTGCAATGGACCGTAGGTTCTTCCCATTGGACCTTACATATATATCAAATGGGCCATATTTTATGGGCCTTCTATTCATCAGATGGGCCACATAATTGGGTCATACCAATGGGTCTTATGTGCATTGCAATAGGTCAAAATCTGTGGGCCTTGGGTTGCATCAAATGAGCTTAGTCTCATACGTCTAATATGTGACCAATGGGCCACACCAATTGGGCCCCCACATGTACATAAAAAGGGACTCAACCCATAGGCCTAACATGAGTCAAATGGGCCTAAACCCCTAGGCCTTAATCAAATAAAATGAGCCTAACTCATGGGTCTCAAATAAATCCAGTGGGCCTAATCCCATGGACCCTTTTATAATCAAATGGGTTTAGTCCCATGGGCCTTACAATATATCAAATGTCCTACTTCCATGGGCTTTAAAATTTTAACAAAAGGGTCCAATTACATGGGCCTTGAAGTACATCAAATGGGCCTAGTCCCATGGACTTGCAACACATCAAATGGGCCTAAGCTCTTAGGCCTTAAATGAATCCAATGGGCCTAGCCCATTAGCATTTCATAAACCAAATGGGCCTAGCCCATAGCCCTTTTGAAATTCAAATGGGCCTAACCCATAGGCCTAAAATGATCATTTCAAGTGGATGGACGGTCTGGATGCATCGCCTGTGACAATGGTGGGGCCCACATGAAGGCGTACTATCGTGTATATTATATAATATATAAACTACATATAATATAATATATGTAATATATACAATATTATATGTAATATATACAATATTATATGTAATATATATAATATATTAATATATATATATACACACACACACATGCGGCACTCAGCACCCACACGTGGGGGTGGGCCCCACCGTCCAGTGGGGACGGCGTGGATACAACACAAAAATCACAGTGGGCGTCATCGTCCACGGACCGTGGACGGTGTGAATAAAATACATAAATCACTGTGGGTCCCACGTATGTGGCCCACCATGATGTTTATTTGAAATCCAACCCGTTCATAAGGTCACTCTTAACCTAGATGAAGGGAAAACATAAATTTCAGCTTGATCCAACACTTATGTGGGCCCCAGGAAGAGTTTCAATGGTAGATGTTCATTCACACTGTTTCCTATGGTGTGGGCCACCTGACTATTGGATGGGGCTGAAATTCAGAGGGGGCCCACTACTGGGGGCGGCCCACCTAGCGGACAGCCTGGATATAACATATACATCAAGGTGGGGCCCACGGCTGGAGGCCGTGGGTCATTAACGCCCGCCCGTATCTGGCAACAGCGCAGGCAGCGCCTGCGCTGGTCTGACACGAGCAGCATGAGCTGCTCCCTTCCATTTTCTCTCTCCTCTCCCTATGTATTTGTGTGGTTTTCCACAGGTGGGGCCCATATTCGAACAATCCATCCCAGCCATGGGATTCTCCAGCTCATAACAAATTAAATGAGACCAAAGTTTGAAATTTTTGGGTACATATAATCATCAGGAAAAATTTTAAGGGTAACCATCGAGGTTCCCTATGCTATGGCCCACCAGGTACTCAGATAAGTCCCATCCTTCAACCCAATGGCTAAAATAATATTCGTGAGAGTATGAACGGCTTGGATTGAACACACACAACAAGGTGGGGCCTATGAGAGTGGGCACCTTTAAACCTTAAAAGAACAAGCTCATTTTTATTTTTAACCCACGTCCAGGGAACGTCTAGCGTCCCTGGACATAATTCATACGTTTAGGTGGGCCCCAACTAGGGATGTGGGCCACTAGGGTAGGGATTAGAGAGCATGGGAGACATATATCCAGGTGGGGCCCATCCAAGTGGGCCACACAATCCTCATAAAAATAAAATAAAATAAAATAAAATAAAATAAAAAATAAAAGAGGGAGAGAGACATGGAGAGTGGGACACGGCTTGTGATGGAGGGACCCCGACACTATGGGCCCTCCCTTACAATAAATCATACAATAAACGGATCCCTTTGAACATGGGACCATCAAAAATGTAAATCAACGGTGGAGATCCATTCCCCACCGATATGGACAGTCTAGATGACCTTTCAAAATGAAATAAACATCATGATGGGGTCCATGGAGAATGGCCCCATCATGGAATGATCATGATGATCCAAGTGGGCCATCGGCCACATTTTAGGGTTTCAAGTGAGATCCACACCATTGATCGGTGGGCCTCACTTGGCACATCATAAAAATAAGAAAAACTAGAATGATCTAACACCCACCGTCCGATCTTCTTGCTCCTAGGAGTTCCTTGGCACCTTAGCTTGGTTTTCAACGGTTAAGATGAGGAATGGAGGGTTGAGATGGGAGATTTTGGGATGAAGAGGTGGGCCACATTTGGAGTTTAGGAAGAGGGGGAGAATTCCATACGTGGGCTCTTTTGCTTGGAGATTTTTTTTGAAATGAGAAAGAGAGAAAGAGAGAGAGTGATGTAGAGAGAGATGGATGGATGGATGAATGATGGTTGTGTAAGGAAAGGCTTGACTTTTGAGGCTTTTGTGTAAGAGAGGTATGGGTGGTGTAAGAAAAGCTTGACTTTTGTGACTTTTTGTGTAAGAGAGGATGGTTTTGGGAGACTTTTATGGTTGCTTGGGAAAATGGAATAAAGTGATGTGTACTTGACATGTGATGGCTTGATGGATTGATTGATTGATGGGATTGATGTGATTGATGTGACACATCGTAGAGATTCCCTTGGGTTTCGCAATGCACGGCGTTTTCTCGCACCGAACATTGGCCCACATATCTTAACCAGGGATCGCCTCGACGTGCGAGTCGCGGTATTGGAACCACGGCGACGGCGCGGTCGCTATGGTATTGGTCTCGGGTTGAGTCGACTCGGATTGTCGGTATATGAATCAGGGTCGCACGTCGATACTGGTTAAGGGTCAAAGGTTGCCGGAATTCGACCGGTAAGACCGCGGAAGTCTACGGAAAGGTACGGACCAAGATACGGGTCTTACAATAACAACCTTCCTCTTTCCCTCTATTTACTTTCATGATTGTTGTAGGACTTAAGATTAGAATTAAAGTTCCTGTAGTTCATGCCCAAGTGGGTAAGGGACCATACATTGAGATTTCTGAGTGAAGGAGGTTTAGTTGATGGGCTCGCAATCCATCGATGAGTAAGGAAACAACTAAATACTCATGAAACACCATCTGAAACCATGGCTAGAACTGAACAATATGTTAATGAGAATCAAGTGCTTAATGGGGCTTATCTACTTTTAAGTAAGAAAGTATTTTAAAGTCTATAGTGTCTGGAAACCATTCCTTATGTAGGATTGGGTTTTAAAGTTTGAACCACCAAACTTGACAAGTCCTTGTGTAAGCCTCCGACGGGAGAATTCGTTTGTGTTGTCCTTATGTATAACTTCATAAGTTAGTGTGTAAGACTTATTAAGACCTTGTGTAAGCCATCGATGGATGAAAAATGTAGACCTTGTGTAGGTTGTGAAGGTTTATGGTGAACCTGATTTAAAACCATCCGAATAGTGAAATCCAGCACACTCTAGGAGAGTGGGTCAGCCGAGAGTGGAGTAGGGAAGTAGCCGAACCATTATATATCTTGTGCAATGTGGTAAATGAATTAAATCTCTATTTGTTATATTTTGTTTACAAAAGGATATTACACTTTGTTATTCATCATTCGGCACACATCTCCTTATAATCTGATATGGGTGGTACTTGAATAAGTATGGATCGTTCCATATGTAGCACCTCGATGTAGAATTTCTTCTTATCTTGCTTTGTCCAATGTGTCGACATGATACCTGTAGCAAGATAATTCACAATGTTAGTAAACCAAGGTAAATGGGAGACATCAAAAAGTTGTTCGTCAGGGAACATTTCATTAATGTGCGTCATCTCAATGGAATCAGAGATCACAAGCCTGGAAAGGTTATCAGCTATTACATTCTCTACTCCCCTTTTATCTCAAATTTTCATGTCAAATTCCTAGAGTAGGAGGATCCATCTCAACAATTTGGGCTTGGCATCCTTCTTAGAAAGAAGGTGCTTCAGCGCCGAATGATCCGTGAAAACGATCTTAAATTTGATCAAGTACGACCTAAACTTATCCGATGTAAAGATTAAGGCTAAGAGTTCCTTTTCCTTAGTAGAATAATTCATCTGCACAGAGTTTAGAGTTCTACTAGCGTAGTAGATCACATATGAGTTTTTATCTTTTCTTTGACCTAAAACCACCTTAATAGCATAGTCGTTTGCGTCACAAATGATCTCAAAAGGAAGGCTCTAGTTGGGTAGCTGCATGATTGGAGTGCTAATCAACATGTCCTTAAGCTTAGAGAAAACTTTTTGGCATTCTTCAGACTACTCGAAAGGGGTATCCTTTTGGAGAAGATTACATAAGGGACGAGAGATGTGGCTAAAGTCCTTTATGAATCTTCTGTAAAAGTAGGCATGTCCTAAAAAGGAATGCACATTACGTATGCTCTTGGGTGGAGGTAGGTTGGAGATAAGATCAATTTTCTCTTTGTCTACCTTGATTCCATTGGACAATATGATGTCAAAGTACAATTCCCTTGCGAACCATGAAGTGACATTTTTCTTAGTTAAGCACAAGGTTCTCTTCTCTTCGCATCTTTTCAGCACTTGTTTAAGATTTTCAATGCAATCGCTGAAAGATGAACCAAAAACAGAGAAGTCATCCATGAAGACCTCTAAAAATTGACTCACCATGTCGAAGAAAATACTCAACATGCATCGCTAAAATGTGGCGATCTCATTACAAAGTCCGAAAGGCATCCTTCGATATGCGGAAGTGCCAAAGGAACATGTAAATATTATTTTCTCTTAGTCCGTGGGAGCTATCTCTATTTGGTTATATCTTGAATATCTATCCATAAAGCAATAATAGGAATGGGCAACTAACCTCTCAAGAATTTGATTAACAAAAGGCAAAGGAAAGTGGTCTTTCCTATTGACAGTGTTGAATTTTCTTTAGTCGATGCATATTCTCCAAATAGTAGTGACTCTGGTTAGCACGAGTTCATTATCGGCATTGGATATAATGGTAATCCCTGACTCCTTAGGGACCACCTGAGCAGGACACCCATTGACTATCAAATATTGGGTATATGATACCTACATCCAATAGTTAAGCATATCTGCTTTAACCACCTCTCTCATATTTGGATTTAATTGACATTGTGATTGTCTTGATGTTTTCACATCATTCTCAAGGTGAATGCGGTAAGTGCAAACCAAAGGATCAATTCCCTTGAGGTCTGTAATGGTCTATCCAAAGGCTCCTTTGCATTCTCTCAAAGTAGCCATGAGCATCCTCTCTTGTTCTTCATCCAAGTGGGAAGAAATCACCATCGGATATATTTCATCTTGACCTAAGTATGCATATTTAAGATCAGTTGGCAATGATTTTAGGTCGAGCTTTGGTGCCTTAATGCTTGACGGTAGAGGCTTTTCATATTAATAGGCAGCTTTTCAAATTGTGACCTCCACCAATTAACTTCAAGGACCAACAATGCATTAAGTAAGGCATCCATCTCCCTAATCATGTCATCAGTAATATTAAGTAAATGGGCCAAGCACATCTCCAGAGTGTCAGATATAAAGTCAAAAGGGCTCTATCTTCCACGAATGAATCTATCATGTTAATTTCATGGGCATCGTCAACATCCTCCAATTGTATGCACATGTTGAAAATATTGAGCTCCAATGTCATGTTTCGAAAAGATAATTTCATCACTTCATTCCTACAATTAATAATGTCGTTTGATGTGGTTAGGAATGGATGACCAAGGATGATAGGGATCTGAGTGCTCGTGTCCATGATGGGTTGTGTCCTGGACAATAAAATCTAATAGGTAGTAGAATTTATTGACTTGGACCTACATGTCCTCGATCATCCCTCTTGGTATACGAATTGAATGATCAACAAGTTGTAGCGTGGTTTGGGTGGGTTTTAATTCATCGAGACCTAGTTGCTCGTAAACCAATTACACAAGAGATAGTTGGGTTACCCGGATCCTTATACTCACTTTTTCAGTTAAAAATATCTTCTTTGAATGTTTTGTCATCTTTTAGTAGTGCATAGATCTTTAAGGAACTTAGCATATAAAGGTATTTGTTTAATTGCATTCACAATGAGAATGTTGATCTTTATCTGTTTTAGAATCTCTAAAGTATCTTGAGTGTTAGGTAAAAGTTTATGTGAAATCAATCATTGAGAAAAGGGGGCAACCGACTTGTATGCTTTTCCCAATTCTTTCTCTTGTAGAGCAATGCTAGGTCCATTATCTTTCTCAGCTTTTTTCGAGTCCTTGGGATTTTCAACCCTCATTAGAATGGTCTTATCTATTATTTTTCCACTTCTGAGAGTGGTAATAGACTAAGCTTGCTCCATTTGATTGGAGGAGCTTGGGTCACTAATCTCACATTATCATTTCAGGTTAGGGAGAGGTTGGGCTGGAAGAGTCCCTTTCTCCCTAATAGATAGTTGTGACTCAATTTGTTAAATAGACGATGCAACCACTCACAAAGTTGTCTTGATGTCTTGGAATGCTTGTAGCGTATTCTGGTTGAATTGCTCTTAATTTTTAATAAATTTTTTAACCAAAATTTTCTTAGGCCCACTTTGATTAAGAAGTTAAGTTAGGGCTTCTTGAGGTTTAACCATTTGTCTATTTCTCCTACTTAAAATTGGATGGTTTTTCCAACTAGGATTGTATGTGTTTAAGGTGGATCTGCTGAATGGTCATTGATAGCTATTCATGGCATTCAATTGATCATGCAACAATTCTTGAAACATAAGAATTGTAGGACAATCTTGAGTTAAGTGTATGTTGCTAGTGCAGATCCCGCAAGAAACTTCAATGGTATGATCAAGCTTAACCATTTCTACCTTCTTAAGTTCCATGGCCTTGACTTTCCTCATGAGATTGGCCACCCTTGCACTCATATCATCTTCTTCTCGTAAAACATACATCCCTCCCTTCTCTCATGATTGAGTTGCCTTAGAAATGATGGGCCTTGGGGTGGTGTCTCATGATTGTGTATTTTTAGCGAGTAGATCAAAATATTCCCATGCATCATCGGCCTCCTTGTTCATGAATTTTTTGTTACACATCATCTCTACAAACTGGCAAATAGGTGAAGTCGATCCATTATAGAATAAGCTTATTACCCTCCATATTTCATAGCCATGATGTGGACACGAATTTATGAGATCCTTGAATCTCTCCCAACTTTAGAAGAAAGTTTCCTCCTCTTTTTGGGCAAAATTCATGATTGCCCTCCTTAAAGTAATTATTTTTTGAATCGAGAAGAACTTTGAAAGAAATTCTTGGGCTATCTTAGCCCATGCACCAATAGATCGCGGTTTTAAAGAGTGTAACCATGACTTAGCCTTCTTCTTTAAAGAAAAGGGAAACAACTTCAGTCTTACATTGTCATCTGACATGTTTGAAAAGTGCAATGTGGCGACTATCTCGTCAAATTCTTTTAAGTACAAGTATGAACTTTCAGAATCTAGTCCATGAAATTTAGTAAGGAGTTATATCACTCCTAGTTTGAAATCCATGTTTCCTACATTATGTAAGACTTGTATCCTAGTCTGTACTGTTCCGTCGACAGTCGCGATCCTTCCCGTCGAATCCCGGCAATCCGCGACTAGTAATCGATGTTTGCGCATGGCCCAAGTCGTACCCCATAGATTTGAGTCCGCCTAATCCGAGACTTATACCATTGCGACCGCACAGTCGTCGTGGTTCCAACGTCGTGACTCACGCACCGATCCGATACCCAGACAAGGAGATGTAGACCCACGTTCAATTTTAGAAAAAACACCGCGCGTTGCAAATCTCAAGAGAATCTCTACAACATGTCTCATCAATCCATCAATCAATCAATCAACCCATCAATCCATCAATCACCTCATGTCAAGTACACATCACCTTTCACCCCATCTCCAAGTAACCACCAAGTCAACTCTTTCTCACCCTCTCTCTTACACCACCTTACATGTCAAGTACCACATCCATCACTCACCTCATCCATCACTCCATCACCCATCCCTCTTTCCTTACAACTTTCTCTCTCTCTCTCTCTCTCTCTCTCTCTCTCTCTCTCTCTCTCTCATTCTCAACACATTTCCAAGCAACATTTCCAAGAGAGAGAGAGAGAGTGATGCACGTCCAAGCCCTCCCATATGAGAGAAAAGTGATTTTTGGTGGCCCACCTTTCCATTCCAAAAAGCTCTCTAGCCATCCAATTCCCATCTCTACCGTCAAAGTGAAGCTCTAAGAGACCGGCTTTCCAATGGACTGAGAAGATCAAGCGGTGGGTGCTTTAATAGGATAGTTTTTCATGTTTTTAAGATGGGCCAAGTGAGGCCTACCGATCAATGGTATGAATCTCATTTTAGACCCTAAGATATGGCCAATGGCCCACCTTGATTATCAATATCATTCCATGATGGGGTCATTCTCCATGGACTCCATCATAATGTTTACCTTCCTAGCTTGTATATGGGTCATCTAGACCGTCTATTTTCATAGAGAAGGGATCTCCACCATTGGATTTCAATTTTTATGGGCCCACATATTATGAGACCCACTTGATTTATGTTGTAGATCATGGAAGGGAGGGCCCATAGTGTCGGGGTCCCTCCATCACGCGTGTCCCACTCTCTATCTCTCTCTCCCTCTCTTTTTCATTTATTATTATTTATTTATTTGATGTGTGATGATATGGCCGTGGTGGCCCACTTAAATGGACCCCACTACGAAGCGTGTATTGGATCTAAGTCATTTGTAGGTGGGGCCCACTTGATATGTGTTATTCCACATCACCCAGTAATGTGGTGGCCCACTTGACCAGGGCCCACCTTGAAATGTTCGTGTGAGCCAGAACGTCCAGCGTCCCTGGACGCTAGACGTGAAAACAAAAATAAGCTTGATTTTTAAGCTTATTGAGTGGGCCACTTGTATAAGCCCCACCTTGATGTATGTATTCAATCCACGCCATCCATTCCATTCTTCAGATCATTTTAGGCGTTGAGCCTAAAAATGATGTTGATCCGAATTTCAGGCGGGCCATAACATAGCAAACAGTGTGTCTGCCATTGAAATCCACCATGACAATTCGATGCATTAAAAAAATATGCAATATCGGACTCGTTTGGCTTGTCTTGAGCCATAGGGGCCATTGGGTGGGGTGGATCCATCATACGCGGACCCACACCTGAAAAACTGCATTTTAAAAAAGAATAGTAATAAGAAAACAAGCAGCGGACGTTGTTGCCTGTTAGAGGCGCAGGCAGCGCCTGCGCTCGCGTTGGCTGACGGACAATGTTTATTTGCCATCTAACCTATCCATGAGGTGGCCCACCCCCTTGAGGTGGGCCCTCTCTAAAAATGAGCCACATCTAAAGCTCAGGTGGCCCACACCGTAGGAAACAGTGGGATTGGACGTATACCATTGAAGCCCTTTCATGGGCCATAGAAGTTTTGGATCAAGCTGAAATTTGTATTTTCCTCTTCATCCAGGTCTGTACGACCTTATCAACAGATTATATGGAAAACATATGTTATGGTGGGCCCCACGTGGGAGCCCACAGTGATGTATGTGTTGTACTCCCACCGTCCAGCGGATGGTGGAGCCCACTGTGATGTACACGTTTGTCCACACTGTTCACTGTTTGGACAGTGGGACCCACCATGATTTATGTGTTCTATCCACTCTGTCCACACTATGTGTGTGTGAATGTGTATATATATATATATGTGTGTGTGTGTGTGTGTGTGTGTGTGTGTGTGTGTGTGTGTGTGTGTGTGTGTATTATATAATACTGTATATATTATATATATTATATATGTATATTTGTATGATGGTGGGCCTTTATGTGGACCCCCACCATGATGCATGTGTTGCATCCAAACCGTCCATTTATTTTATAAGCTTATTTTATGGCTTGAGCTAAAAATGAGTCAGATCTATGGTTCAAGTGGGCCCACCTTGGTATGTGTATAGGGCCCATGTTGATTTATTTATGGTCATTCATTGAGGCCCACCTTGGTGTACATATAAGGCCAATGGGATTAGGCCCATTTGACATATATAAGGCCGATAAGATTAGGCCCATTTGACATATATAAGGCCCATGGGATTAGGCCCATTTTGATGTATTCTAAGGCCGTGGGTTAAGGCCCATTATGATGTACTATAAGGCCCGCAGGTTATAGCCCATTGCAATGTACATCAAGCCCATTAATGCAGCCCACTTGCTTGATAATCAGAAGGCCCATGTGATACCATTTGATGTATTTAAGGCCCAATGGGAGGTACCTAAGGTCCATTGCAATGTGTGATTTCTCCATGGTTTGTGGCGGGCCATGCCTTGGGAGCAATGTCGGTTTGACGCCCACATTGTAATAATATTGGTTAAATGTCCGCATTATGACTCTCCCTTGGGCCCATTGATAGGCCCATACTGGTTAAGTGTAGGCCGTTTAGGCCCATCTTCGGTGTAAGGATAATTCATTACTTTATATTATGCTTAGTACACTTCTATGATTCATGCGCATACGCATCATATGTATGCTTGATATGAGGAATGTTTGATCATAGCATAAGCCATTGGGCTGAGACATTTACGAGATCCTTATGAGACGGAGTGCCCCACATGAGCGCGTGGTACGCGCGAGATTGCTGCATGACTGACGGTGTGACTCATGCATTTCACATTGTGTGTCGTGATTCACTACACGCCCTAGTGACATCGGGGCCGTGGCCTCCATAAGCACATCGTAGATGGCCACATGGGATACTAAAAATATTGGCTCTAGGATTGTGGACACTTAGGATGTCCTTGGGTAAAAATCTCAGAACCTTTTTGGTACCAGGAGTTGCTCCAACGTCTAGACCGAGTGGATACATGAGCGCCCGAGTGTCAAATACCAGTAGGCCGCGTCTTCCACTGTGTCATAGTCGGTTGGAAGGGGGTGTGGCCTTATCCGCCTAAGTGAGGGGGCTATAAGCTAGGCTGAGTTTGACCAGCTAGCAAATGAGTTCGCTATCGACGAGCCGGGTAAGTATTAGCAGACTACTGGTCAGGTAGATAGTGAGGTCTATTCCACTTACTTGGTTGTGCAGCTAGGGAGGAGGCAGTCAGTGTGAGTGTATTAGACTCCGGTGATATACAGAGAGAAACTGTACTGATATGTGTACTTAATGAGTATCGACTTATTTGGATTGCATTTCGCATATGACATTCGGCTATGTAAGCCTCACATTTACATCGGTGTGGCCAATAGCATTCATGTCTCGTATCGCATGGCCTTAGTATAACTGATAGCATTCATTCCTTACATCACATAACATTGGTATGATTGGTTTTATTCATGGACTTACCGCATAATTTCGCATTACTCTGATATTGTACACTTGGTGTTCGCCTTGCACACACACTTACACCACCCTTTAAGCTTTTATAAGCTTATGCATGACCGTTGCGTGCAGGTAGCATTGGATAACAGCCGCACTGAGGTAGGAGTGTACATCTGACTATTTTTGGAGCCTTTGATCACCTTGTATTTTCCTTTCCGCATTGTACTCAAAGTTTTTGATTTAGTTGATATGTGGTGATGTTGTTTTGTGACTTGGTTATACTTGTGGTTATGCTCCATTATATATATATAAAATCATTCTAAAAATCCTCCTTGTAAGATCCCAGGATCGGAATTTGGCATATGATTGCTAGGAGCCGAGAATGGGGCACTACGGAGGCTGTCGGCACTGGATTCGGTGATTAGGATTCCTTTGAATTCTATTTTCGGGTTTGGGGCGTGACACATTAAGTGGGAACACCATGTAAGAAGGTGTACTCATCCTCGCTGGTTGTAAATAATCTTGTAAAGACTTAGGCAGGGAAGCATGATGCACCTAATTTTCATCTTGGATCTCCTCAACCGGATGGTGATGTTGATTCACATCCATTGTTTCTACTAATTCAGAGGATCTTAAGTGGTGTCTAATCTAGTGATGGATAAACAACCCTTCAACTAATTGTCCTTCACTCAAGAGATAAAGTGTTATCACGTACCCACTTGGGCATGTAACACTTAACACATCTCTAAGTCTAAACAACCTAACCCTAAACAAAATTCAGAAACTAAAAAATTTGAAAGAGAGAAGTGAGAAGGATATTACTAGATGAGAATTGCTAAGTTAGTTACTACAAAATAGAGAAATCAGATTAGTACTAACAAGGAAACAATGTCGATCTAAGAAATAAAAAACTAAACTAAGAATCCTGAAAAAATTAGATCTAAATCTTATACTAATTCTAAAACTAAAATAATTCAGAAAAGACAATGCAATCCCCGGCAACGACGCCAAAAACTTGTTCGCTTATAAATCAAGTGCAGTAATAATCTCGGTGAGACGGAGGCAATGTGTGATTTTTTGAACTACTTTAGAACTAGAATCAGTGACTAAACAAAATCTAAATTTTAAGAAGTATGTTGTTTGTGAAGTGAAAATATCAAAATAATGAAACTAGAGCATCCATGATTCACTTGTAATCATCTTAATGTATCCTTATTTGATTTAATCAATACTTCGACTGGAATCGAAGTCCTAATCTATCCAGTCAGATGATTCAATGATTAAAAACATCACAAAACAATTCCAATATAAATATGGATATTCATATCAACAATTCATATATTAATAATCTTATTGAATTGATTATGGAACTATTAAAGCATCTACCATGCCCGGAGTCAATGGTAGATCAATGATTTCTACATATCAAACAAACACAAATAGAGAAGAAAACATTTAGGAAGTTCTTAAGCATCCACCGTGCCCGAAGATGACGATAGATCAAAGTAAATCCAAAAATACATCTTTATTGAATTAAAAACTATGAAATATCCATAATGAAGATCAAACAACTTGAATCAAAATAAGAAAGACATTAAAATAAACTATAAGCTTCACCTCTTAGCTTTAGTTAAGAGATTAGCTAATCTTAGATATGATTGAACTAAAAACTCTTAATAAACACATGAATTACCAACTGGAAGAATAAGATTTGATAAGAAGAAGCCTCCACTACTCCTTTCACTACTCTTCTGAACCTAATTCGTGCTTAGAAGAACCTAGAAAACCACTTTAATTAAGCTTTGATCAATCAACCTTACAAATTGCCTCAAATTTACGCACTGTGTGCACCTTCAATAACTCCTTCGATGAGTCTTCAATGTCATCTAAGGTGTGAAGCCCAGTTGGATTTGAATTTGGAAACTGAGCGTCGTAGGTCTTCGGTGTCATCACCCAACCTTTGATGTCATCGTACTAGTTTCAATGTCATCGAATGAGTCTTCGATGTCATTATAAATCATCTAAAACTGTCTAGTGAGTTGAGCTTGAAATTCCTAAAATTATTGATGTTATCAAACTTGCTTCGATGACATCGAACTGATCTTTGATGTAATCGAAGGGTCTTTGGTAAAATCGGTAATTGCTCTCATATGTCCAACAACCTAACTTGATTTTCTCTGAATCTTCATTGTCGTTGAAGCATGTTCGATGTCATCAAGCAGTTAAGTTCTACAACTTCTTAATTATGCACTTTGCAATCTCGATTTTCTTTATTATTCACTTGGTTTTTTTGGATCTTGGACTCTTGAAATCTTCATTCTTGGCCTCCAAAGGTCCATCCTTGCTTTGACAATTCTTGAGCACTCAATTCTATGCTTTTAACATCCTTTTCACCTTAAGCTCTTGGAATTACCTCGCAATACAAAACATATATAAATATATCGATTAAACTCTATCATGTTCATAAAACCAATGTATAAACAGGGAGAAATATATAATATTTTACACTCAACAGTATCCACCCAACAGAGACTGATTGGATGCGAATTAGCTAGTGAACCCTACAACAACAAGTTCTTTGGTTCCCACCGTAATGTATGTGTCGTATCTACACCATCTATCCATTTAGAGAGATCATTTTAGGACATGAACCAAAGATTGAGGCAGATCCAAAGTTCAAGTGGACCTTACAACATAAAATAATGGGGACAATGAAACCCTTTATTAAAACTTTCCTACGACCCACTGTGATTTTTATTTGAGATCCAACTTGTTTGCAAGTTAATATAGACATGAAATGGAATAAGGAAAAATATAAATATTAACATGATAGAAAACTTTCATGGCCTAAAGAATTTTTTAATGGTAGGCATTCAATCCCCACTGATTTCTATAGTAGGGCCCACTTGAGCTTTGGATCTTACTCATTCTTTGACTCATGCCCTGAAAGATCTCTCCGAATGGATGGATGGACCGTGTGATACAACACATACATCATGATAACTCCATAGAATGGAAGTGAATTGGCTGGTGTACCACACACTAGCAACCTAGTTGGTGTGGGTACATGCAGTGCGAAGAACACTCCTCAACCTTCGAGTTGTACGGACAGTTAAAAGAAGATCAAAGTTACATGGGCCCCACAATAATGTATTTATCATATCTACACCATTCATCCATTTGGCCATATCGTTTTAGATCTTAATCCCAAAAATCAGTAATTTCGAAGGCTCAAGTGAATCACACCACAAATAGTAATTGGACAATGATTTTCGTTGTTAAAACAAATGTTTATAGGGCCCACCCTAACGTTTACTTTCCATCCAATTTGTTTGTAAGGTCACACAAACCTGAATGAAGAAACAAAACAAATATCATATTGATCTAAAATTTATGTGACTCCAAGAAAGGTTTCAATGGCAGACGATCAGTCCTCTACTGCTTTTTACAACGTGGTACACTTAATTTTTGGATCCATCTTATTTTTAGGATCAAGCTTGAAGACTAACTCACCAAGTGAACGGATGGTTTGGATATAACTCATGCCTCATGATGGGACTCACGTAACTTGACGACACAGACACACTACACCGGCCAATCCGCTTCATCACGTAACGTTGGTGACATCACTTCCGTTGGGAGATTGCCTGGCGGATTTCCTGAAAGCCTTCCGCTGGAAGTTCCCCGGCAAGGATGTTGGTTGGGGCCACCTATGTTTGTGAGAAATTTACCCAGTTCATTCGTTTGGCGAGCTCAATTTTTAACAAGTTAAAAAAATAAAAATAAGGGGATCCAAAGCTGAAGGGAGCACACTAGAGGGAAACTTGGGGAAAGGAATAATTACCATTGAAAGCTTAATCGTTTATAAGGTCATTATCACAGGGATTGAAGTGAAAATTGAAAAAAAAATAAATTAGCCTCGAACAAAGCTTTCATCGCCACAAGAATGTTTCAATGGTTCTCACAGAATCCCCGCTGTTTCTTCTACGTGTGCCACGTTTGGGTTTTGCATCCAAATTTTTTTTGATCAATTATCCTAAAATGACATCTTAGAACAGATGAATAGAGTACATTTCTCGCAAACGTAAAGGTGACCCCACCCAGCATCCTTGTAGAGGAACTTTAGCAGGAAATCCGCCTCCGGGAGACTGCTGTGGACGCGGTTCGTCTAGTGACGCTGCCACAGGCCACCTAGCCACGTGGTCTGTGTTATTTGGGCCCATTATGATTTATGTGTTTTATCCACACCGTCCATTCATTTTAACAGATAATTTTAATGAATTATATCTAAAATTAGGTAGATCAAAAATCTCAGGTGGACCACACCATGGGAAAACAATAGTAATTGAATGTCAACCATTAAAAGCTTATTAATTCCACTGTAATGTTTATTTGACATCAAACATGTAGATTAAGTTATAAAGACCTGAATTAAGACAAAAAAAACAAATATCAACTTTATCAAAAACTTTTATTTCTCAAAAGGTTTTTAATGGTAAGAGATCAATCAACAATATGGGCCCACCTGAAATTTCGTTATACATCAGTTTTGGGTTCACACCATGAAATTATTCGTAAAAATGGATGGACGGCATGGATGAAACACATACATCAAGTTGGGTCTGCATAGCACCGACAACGGGACATCGGCTAGTGGCAGGGGAGTAGCCAATCCGCTTCCGCCTGCTGATGTCTAGTTCAGTAGCCAATACGCGTCCAGTTAACTGGGCCCGAAAAGGCCGAAACATTGCCAAAGCCCATTGACAGATAACACGTACACCACGTCAGCGGCAATCTCGATGCATCTCTTCCTCCTTTTATACCTACGCTCTCGTTGCCCTTATCATTTCCGTTCTTCCTCACTCCAACCGAAACGAAAAAAACAGAACTTCTCTATTTTCCCCCATCAAGATGTCCGCTTTCTGTGGAAAATACCATGGTATTTAGAGAATATTGATTTTTATTTAGATTTTATGAAGGTTTATGTGTTGAAAATGTGATGTTTGTTAATCTTTTATGTTATTAATAGAGATAGATATTTAAGTTATTTTCGTTGTATTCGATGTTTGTGATGCAGATCTTGATTTTTCTTATGTGGGTTTTGTTGATGGAGACTATATCTGATCTGGTTTTTTGTTTGACTGATCTTTAGCTCCTGAAAATCAGATCTTAGACAGGAATCTGTTTTAGATCTTGTGATTTCATTGAGAACATGATAGGGATTTCAGTATTTGTTTATTGACTGAGTCTCAGAGATGAATGTGTTAGATCTGGTAGATACATGTATCTGTGCAGGCATCGAAACGATCCTTGTGAAGCTAATGAAATGTTAGCTCTTTTTCTTTCGTTTTATTTATTTTATTATCCCCTCTTTTTCTAGCATTTTGCTTCTGATTTTATGATGTGTTCTTTTTCTAGCATTTTCTTTTATCGCCTGATGCCACGTTGCCGGTAGTAAGAGTGGATTGCATTGACGGGCGATGCTACGACCAGGCGCATATCAAATATTTGTTGTTTCGCATGTTGATAGGAACCTGTGGGTTGCTAGTTATATCCATGGAGCCAGTTTCTGCGATTACACCTCTTTCTTTTTAAACTTGTGTCCTTTCAAAATTTTATTTTATTTTATTATTTTTTTCAGATATTCCGTGTTTGGTTGCAATAGATATCATCAAATTTCATGATTAATCAGTCCAATTTGTTGCAAAGTATCAAGAAATTTTATGATGTTTGCCACAACCAAAATCAACCTTCAGGTTTTTGGTTGCACCAAATTAGACTGATTTTAATGCAAAATCATGATATATGGTGCAACCAAAATGCACGCCGAATGTTTTGAAAGTTTGGTAGACCTCTTTTGTTTTCATATTCGATGAGTTGGGCAAATTATAATATGAATCCATATTTCTTCTAATTTCTAACTCTCTTTTTTGTTGTCTGATTTCTACTTTATTCATGAGTTCCCATGGATAGAATCCCTTGATCCTTTATGGGTTTTCTTCTTTCTGGTTTTATGTTTCTTGAATCTTTAAGTAGTTTGGATTATTTATTCTTGATGTGTCCTGATGCATATGGTGTCCTAATCATCCATATCTACACAAGTGGGAACCATAGTATGTAGTTCTGGACCATTGCTTTGATGGCCTCCCAATTGTGGATATCCGATGCCCAAACTGCCCATGGTTGGAAGTGCAATTTGTAGCCTAGAAAAGTGTGGCTAGGATCTTTTGATCTGGAGGATTAATTCTGTATCACAGACCATGGGTATCCACATGCACAAACTTGATCATCAAGAGATTGATTGAGCTAGATAGAGGGTATCCACATGCACAAACTTGATCATCAAGAAATTGATTGAGCTAGATAGAGATGTAGTGAGTCCTGTCATTACCACCAATGTATCTTGTCTGCTGTTTGAGTCTGCGAAAAGTTAGGCACACCATGAAGATCCTGTGGCAGACAAATTAGGCCTACCCATCTCTTAGGTGGGCCACCCAGTTCAATGAGTCATATCATCTGCTGTTCATTGATATCAATGGGTGTCCAGATAATCTTCATGGGGTTGCACGTGAAAGTCCACATTAACAAGATGTGATCATTTCTCACATATGCACACACATGCGGTCTTGAGTCCTTGTGTGATTGATTTTCCAAGCTAGATGATCATCTTTAGCTTTTCTTATTACATATTTCTTGAATCAGTTAATGCCATGTCTATAAAAAAATGAGTGGGTTTAAGAAGTATGCGACAGCTTTGAAGAAGAGTTGTAGTGTTTCTTAACCCCAACATGTGTATAGTTTTCTAAGGTTCAGGGTTCTTAGATGTGGAGCACCCCATGGTTTGGTGATCTAGACTGTTCATCTCTAACGTAGATAGTCGGTGGCACATCTGACCTAGGTCAGAAGATAAATTCTTCCTTCAGCAGCCTATGGTTATGAGCATAATGCAGTAGTGATCTTGATTTTTCTAATGTGGGTTTTGTTATTGTAGATTAGATCTGATCTGGGATTTTGTTTGACTGATCTAAAGTTTCTGAAAATCAGATCTTAGGTAGGAATCTGTGGTAGATCTTTTGATTTCATTGAGAACACAATAGATATTTCAGTTAGTTTCTTATCTTTTTTTGTTTTTTTTTTTTTGTGTTTTTTTTTTTTTTAAATTATTATTATTTTTATTTTTACGGAGTCTGAGAAAGAACATTTTGTAAGATATGAAAGATACATCTTATATAAGCAGGCTTCCAAAGGATCTCTGAGAACTTGATAAAATCTAAGCTCTCTTTCTTTTCCTTTTTTCTCATTTTGCCTTTTGGTTATAATTTTGTGACGTTTTCTTTTCTAGCTTTTTCTCATGTTGCATGAGGCCACATCTCTAGTAGCAGAGAGAATGGATCGCATTAACTGGCAATGCTGCAATCGGGTGCATATCAAATGCTCCTGTTGTTTCGCATGTTGCTAGGAACCTGTGGGTTTGTAGTTATATCAACGGGGCCGGTTTCTGTGATTACATCCCTTGCTTTTCAACTTAATATTAGCCTTTCTTCAAAAAAAAAAAAAAAAAGGGTGCTATTTTCTCATCTTTTTTTTTTTTTTTTGCTTGATATTTAGTGCAACCCTTCATACCCTGAATCTTTTGAAAAAGTTTGGTATATCTTTTCTAATTTTTTGAATGAGGAATATTATAATAAAAATCCATTTCTTCCAAAATTTCTACCTTTTTGTTTGATTTCTAGTAAATTCATGAGTTCCTATGGTTAGAATCCCTTTATCTTTTATAGGCTTTCTTTCTTCTTTTCACGACTCAGGAAACTTTGTGTATGTTGGGTGTTTTTTAAAGATATTTTGTGGGAGTTTCATGTGAGGAATTATTGGTTGCTCATGTATCATGATGCATATGTTCCAATAAGCCAAGTCCATGCAAGTGGAGCCCCTAGTATAGAGTTCTGGAATATTCATTGACGGCCTTCCCAATTGTTGATGGGAGAGCCCAAATACTGTTCCAGATTGGGAGTGCTCAACCTCCTATTTGTGGCCTGGAAATAGTATGGCTAAGGGAAATAAAATACAGGGGTCTACAGAAAAAGGCCAAAGATTTGATTGCTAGGATTCTCCATTCTGGAGGATAAATAGTCTAATTAGCTACCCATCGGCATCCACAGTCATAGACGTGGCACATCATGAGAGTGATTGAGCTAGATAGAGATCGAGAGAGTCTTGTCTTTGCCACCAGCATGTCATGTCTAACGGACATCAGGTATTCCGTAATGGTAATGCCGTAATGGTGGTTGTAACCAATGTTGTCAAACCACATGTAGATATGCGGTTCTATGCGACTGCATATGCCTGTGCGCATATGTGATTGCACAATCACATATGCGGTCTCATATTTTGATTTTTTCTGAAAATGAAAAAATAAGGGGAAAATTGGAGAAAATGTAGAAAAATATGAGAACTTGGGAGAAACTTTCCTAAGTTAATAGATAACTGATATGGTGATTTTACATATATAAAATTAGTCTGTGACTTGTTAGTTATAATAAGTTACAACTTAGTTACACTAACACTAAGTTACATTCAACAATATACTTACACAACTTAGTTATAGATTACACTACTTAATAAAGTTTGATTTGTTTTTTTTTTTTTTTTTTGTTTTTTTAATTTTTTTTGCAAAAATAAATTTAAAAAATAATATGCCAACAATTGGCAGATATACAATCGCATACATCGAACATGCCATGATGTCTTATGTAGTATGCATATGGGAATTAGCATATGTGAATATGCGGTTGCATTTAACAACATTGGTTGCAACAACCACCATCGTTACCTTTAGGATACGGGCTGTAACGCTCGTAATGGCTGTAGTAGTCCCTTTATTTGTTTATTTTTAAAAAAGAAAAATTGAAAAAAAAAAAACCCTAAAAACTTGTGTTTGCCTTGTCATGGACTGTTACGACCATCATGGTTGGTGTAACGGGCTGTTATGGGGGCTGTAATGTCCTTTAAGAGTCTTTTTTTCCGAAATGGCCGTTACGACATTTACAACCCTGTAACGTGTAACAGTTGCCAATGTTACCTTTATGTAACAGCCTTTATGGCACCGTTACCTTTATGTAACGGCCTTTATGGCCCCGTAATGGCTGTTACAGCACACCATGGTTGGACATTCGAGCCTTGCAAAAGATAGGCAAACCAGGTCAGCCACACAGTACAATGAGTTAGATGACCCACTTTGCATTAATACCAATGGCGTTCCAGGTGATCTTCATGTTGTTGCATGTGAAAGTTCACATAAATGAGATCGTCCGTGATTATTTCTGATTATTTATCACACATCCACATACACTCACTCGAATCCTTGCCCAATCAACTGCCAATGCGCATGCTAGATGATCATCTTTAGCTTTTCTTATCACAGATTTCTTGAATAAGTTAATACAAAATGTAGAGGAAAAAGATGAATGGATTCAAGACGCAAGCAAAGAGTTGTAGTGCCTGTTTGGCGAGCATTGTTAGGGCTGCATGGATTGCATTGTCTGATTATTACAGTTATGATGGCAATATATATACTGCAATTTGCAGCAAGTTAGTAACACTACTAATCCATATAATCTCATGTTGATAAAAAAAATCATTTAATTGTAGATGCTTTCGCATGTTGCCATGTGTGTGAGAGGTGAGTACAGTTTCAGTTATACTCCATCCGTAGTTTTCAATAATTTAAACAGATTAGATTGTCTTGTAATCATTACACAAAATATTCTGTTTCATGCGCCTACCATTATACTCCAACTCACGTTAGTCTCTTTTTCCTTCCCAAATTGATTGGAAACATTTACTTTTCAAAATTGATTGGAAACGTTTACTTTTCAAAATGACTTGCCTACTGTATACTTCAGAGGAACGATATATGTGTATATGATCCACACTGATCATCAAATTTGCCGCCCCACGTTTGGCCGTAATCCCAAAAATCTGACCTATTTAAAATTCAGATGGGCCAAACCATAGAAATCAGTGTCAAATCCTACTTAAAAGAATTAAATTCTCATGATGGAACCCACCTAAGTTTTGGACTAGCCTGATTTTTTGGGGCATTCTGTCCTCCTGGTAGGGGCATCAAATTAATGGATCGGATGGCATATAAATGCCACAGCGGGCCCATAACACAGCTAATGGTAGGCTATGCCAGGCATGCTGCAAAAATCTTCTGCTGGATTCTGCCTTCTCAGCATAGTGCGACCAGTGATTCAAATAGCGCTTGTAGTGTATGCTACGTAGCGTAGTGTTACATAGCATAGCTAAATATCTTAATCCCTTGTAGCGTACGGGTCATAGTTTATGCTACAGTTACGTATAGTGTTCGAAGCGTATGCTATAATGTTTTTTTTTTAATATTTAATTAATTTATTTATTTTTATTTTTATTTTTTAAAATTGTGTAAAACTCACATTATAAAAGACTTAAAATGTAAAGTTAGAACCAAACATTTCTTTGTTTACCTTCACTTAAATTGGTGTTGATCCTTTGTTAAAGTTGGTCACTAAAGAACCTTTAAAACTAAAAAGAAAAAGGTTTTTCGAAAACCTGACTCTGTATAGATGATATCTGTATTTTACTTCATACTCTTAGCCTGTGAGATTTTTATTTCTTTTCATACTTGTGAGTTGTGACTTGTGGTTTTCAATTAGACATTAATTAATTAAAGTGGCTTGCTTAGAAAAATCTATTGATGTGATAATTATTTGATTTGGTTTATGACTTATATATGTGGATTGGCTTTTAATAAATGATAATTAATAACTCATTTGAACATATGCTTATACTTGAGAAAATAAATAATCCTTTAGGGTTTCTTTTCCTTACTATTTATCGTATTTTAAAATTAAAAGATAGACATTGTGTAGCTTACGCTACATGCTACACAGGGCTGAACGCTACACTACACTTTACTGCTATTTAAAACACTGAGTGTGACAATTAACACTGAGAAAAGAGGCATGAAAAAGTGTTGTTTCGATACTTCGCTGAGTATAGCGTGTTAATGCACCAAATGCAAAATTTATGTGCGCAACGATATGGCGCGTCAAACAGGTCTGTACTGTTCTGAGCACCAGCAAGTGTATAGTTTTCTGAGGTGCAGGATTTTTACATGTGGAGCACCCCGTCGTTTGGTAGTCTAGACTGTTCATCTGATGGGCTTCAATGTAGATGGTGGCATCACACCCAGATGCGAAGGTCAATCCTTCCATCAGTGTTGTATGGTTATGAGAAAAAAGTGCAGTAGTGGGCCACATTCAATGGATGGTCATAGGATCTAAAGGTTAACATTGTCTGATCAAGGAGATTATTGGGAAATCACCATCCATTGTGGTTGCACCACCCATCGGATCACTGACTGAAGCACTGAATCATGCCACCCCACATATAGCAAATCCTGTGCTGCAGAAAAGTATGCATTTGTTGAGACCCGTGACTCTACAATTACTCTGCATGGAAACCCCAAAATTAGTCTTTTTCCATGTTCTGTGTTATTATTTTTGAATCCTTGTGTCATCAGTAACTGTTTAAGAAGCTGGCTAGGTCTGGTTTTCATTTAGGATGCATTCCGTCTTTCGCTAATCATTGTTAAATGCTTTCACTGGGTTTTGTTTCATCCTTTTTCTTTGTTCACTTCAAATCTAGGTTCAAAATTTTGCCTAATGCATGGCATTGGAAATGTATTGTGATGAAGTTATTGGGTAGTATGATAAAGATGTTTTCACTGCAACATGGCAACTGTTAAGAAAGCATTGGTTTACATCATTGATGCATTCTGATGCAAGCTTGCATTTTATTTGAATGCATCTTTGATACATTCCTCTCCAAATGAATTCCTGTGAAATCCAATATGATAATAAGATTGAAAAATAGTTGAATGTTTGTTTTGCATCGGGAGTGTATCGTGAATTTGTGATAAAGGCATATATCATTTATGTTCAAAAGATACTTTGTATCATGCTTCAATTTTCTATTCCTGGCGAATGGATGCCTAGAAGAAAATCTTGGATCTCTTTATCCCCCAATTCTTCTTTTTTCCTTGAATCCAGTGAACCATTGTAGTCCCCACTCTTTTGTAAAAACCTAGATTTGTTATTTTTCTTTATTATCTTTCATGATTTTCAATCTTTTAGTTTTCATTCTCGAGTTCAGAATATCATTTTGCACTGTACAATGCATTGATCAAAACCGTCATTTCTTTTTTTACTTTGCTTGAGACATTTGTGACAATGCCTGATACATTTCTCTTGTTTTTGATGTGGTGTAAACCATATATAGAGTAGTCAGGGGTAAGATTTTTGCACAATTAGTTTGTGATCTGGCTAAAACTTTGCTTTCTTTGAGGATATGGGAAGGGGTTTTAACTAAATAAAAGGTTACTTGTGTAATTTGCACAGCAACTAACAAGTTTGTGCAGATCCACCTTGTCCATAGGTGTGTCGCCCCTATTTGGCCCTGAGCCCAAAAATCCATACAAAACTCAGGTGGGTCACATCAGCGGGAAAAGTTGGGATGGGGGCCTATACGGTCCACCATGGTGTGTGTATACCCTCTGATCCTTTCATTTGATGCCCCATCAGGATGAAGGAAAAAATGAGGCCATTTCAAAATTCATGTGGGCTAGACAATATGAATTTAAAGGTTTTAGGCATGATTTTAAACTGTTCCTTGTGTTTTTGTGCCGCACCTGAGATTTTGGATTATTCCGAGTTCTGGGGGATCCAGGATGAAAAGGAGGTGGTGCACCTGATGGATGAGGATGTTATTTGTGTCCATTCACCATTCCTTATCATAGCTCATTTGAACACAAATATATTTCTGTATTCTCCTGACCTGGAATGGTGCATGGACACCCGCAAAAGATTGAAACCTGTCATTGGACATGCGATACCATGAATCTTATACTTTCCAAAAAATGAGGCCTGTTAGTCAATCATAATCCCTCAACTTGTTGTGAATGCCCATCTGTCAACCCTTTTCTTCGAACCCAAATCCAGCAGTTAGCATTGTCCGACTTGCCTAATTTTTCTGCAGACCTGGTCACATCCATGGTGAGGTGACTGTCTGAAAAAAAAGAAGGAAAATTCACAGTTCTTTTTTTCTTCTCTAATCTCTCAGTACTAACAGAAAAAATCACTGAATTGTTATGGCCTTACTTTTTCACATTTCAGTTTCATGTTTTGGCCTTACTTTTTCACATTTCAGTTTCCAGTACACCCTCAAGCATTACCTGAAGAAAAAACTTAGATCTTGTTCGTCACTTTCTTCCCAATCTCTTATCTCCTATCTACCCCCCCACCCCAAACACACACACAAAATCAAACCCAGAAAAGGTTGGCTTCTAATAAGAGTATCTAGCTTCTGTTGTCTTCATTCTATCCAGGTCTTCTAATCTAATTCTACCCCATGCAGATGAACTCATTGCCAATGCTGCCTATATTGGCACTCCTGGGAAGGGAATTCTTGCAGCCGATGAATCCACTGGCACAATCGGCAAGCGCCTTGCGAGCATCAATGTCGAGAATGTTGAGTCCAACCGCCAGAACCTCCGTGAGCTTCTTTTCTGTACCCCTGGCGCTCTCCAATACCTCAGCGGCGTGATTCTCTTTGAGGAGACCCTCTATCAGAAGACTGCCTCTGGCAAGCCCTTTGTTGACGTACTCAAGGAAGGCGGTGTCCTGCCTGGCATCAAGGTTGACAAGGGCACTGTTGAGCTTGCGGGCACCAACGGAGAGACTACCACACAAGGCCTCGATGGCCTTGCCCAGCGCTGCCAGCAGTACTATGCAGCAGGTGCCAGGTTTGCCAAGTGGCGGGCTGTGCTCAAGATTGGCCCCAACGAGCCATCCCAGTTGGCCATCAATGAGAATGCCAATGGGTTGGCCCGGTATGCCATCATATGCCAAGAGAATGGCCTGGTTCCAATTGTGGAGCCGGAGATCCTGGTTGATGGGTCCCATGACATTGAACGCTGTGCCGATGTGACAGAGCGGGTGTTGGCAGCGTGCTACAAGGCACTGAACGACCACCACGTGCTGCTGGAGGGGACGCTGCTGAAGCCGAACATGGTGACACCTGGCTCGGATGCGAAGAAGGTGGCACCAGAGGTTGTAGCAGAGTACACAGTGCGGGCACTGCAGAGGACGATGCCAGCGGCTGTCCCTGCAGTTGTCTTCCTGTCAGGAGGGCAGAGCGAGGAGGAGGCGACCTTGAACCTGAATGCGATGAACAAGCTAAAGGGGAAGAAGCCGTGGTCACTGTCATTCTCATTCGGGAGGGCCCTGCAGCAGAGTACCCTGAAGACGTGGGCAGGGAAGGAGGAGAATGTGCAGAAGGCTCAGGCGGCCTTCCTGTCGAGGTGCAAGGCGAACTCAGAGGCAACACTGGGTACATACAAGGGTGATGCTGCGAAGGGTGAGGGGGTATCTGAGAACCTCCATGTCAAGGACTACAAGTACTGATTTCTTCTCTTTTTCATTCCTGTTGAGAGACAGTCTCCTTGTTGAGTTAGAGCATATATGGATTTAGTAGTGGAATAAGCTTTTGGATGGGAAAGGCATTGTGGGCATATGAGCCATTTCGGCCCGTCCCTTTGATTGGGATTTGCCCTTTTTGAGGTTGGTTTGGTTTTTTTCACCTGACTTTTTTTTTTTAATAACTATTTTTCTACTGAGCTTTTTAGGGGAAGGCTGTCTTCCTGAATTTCTTTGCTTGCTGGTAATTATGATTCTAGAATCGGTGGTTTCTAGTGTGTAGCTTTGTTTTTCTTCTCTTTTTTTCACACCCACACACTCAGCACCGTATTGGGATTTCATCGCCTATTGAAACTCGAACCCTTGACCTGGTGTTGAAATTCTTGTGATTCTTACCATATGCTACTTTGTGTAGTAGCCTTCACGCAACATAGCTCATGAAAATAGCAAGTCTCATGTAGCTTGCAATATAGCTTATGAAAATAGCTTGAGTCTCATGTCGCCTACACTAATGTTAATTAGCATTGCATATGCCACACCGCTAAATGCCACCAATTTTTTTGATGAACGTGCCTGCAAGTCTTGAATTTCCTCGCTGCTGGTAATTGAGATTTTAGAATGTGGTTGGTAGCAGTGTTTCAAGCGGGTGGTTGTTAACAGTGTTTAAAGTGGGAGCAGATTAGGTGAGGCCACGAACGCAGTCCATACATTTTGCCAGATCCAGATCCAAATCGTAGGTGGACCATACCATGGGACTCTGGTGATTGACTGTTAGAAACTTAGTGTGGGCTACAAAAGTTTTGGATCAATCTAATATATATATATATTTTTTTCCCTTCATCTCAGGTTGGATGGCAAATAATAATGTTGGGCCAAAGGATGGTGTGGTGTTCGATCACCACTGTTTCCTATAGTATGGTCCACCTGAGTTTTGAATCTGTTTCATTTGTGGGCTCATGCCCAATAGCCTGCGACACATGCTATGTAGCTTATACAAAGTTATTTTTATTTTACTAAACATTAAAATTAGTTAATGCTTTTAATTTTTTGTTATATTTTTCTAATTTTAATAAAATAGTGAATGTTTTCAATATGATATATTAATAAAATAATTTTTTTAAAAAATAATATATATGAAATCAGTTCCATTACAATTTCTTTTATCTGTCCTATTTTTCTATTATTGCAGGATGTTACTGTCTGCACAAAATTTCGTGAAAATTTATTAATAATCAATGTAATTTGTTGAAAATTATCATGAAATTTTTGTGAAATGTGGTGCAAACCAAGCGAGAGGAATCAATGTTATGACAAACAATTTGCTATAAAACACAATGGTTGTTATAGGTGCACGTAATTTGATATAAAACACTAGTTAAGAGGTATGTAAACAATTTGATATAAAACACCGGTTGTTAGAGGTGTTCTTGAATGTGTTTTTGTTTTCTAAAGCAAGTCAGCCGCAAGGGCAAATGCAATCTAAGAGGAGACTGAGCTACAGTGAAGGTGAATCCAGCAGAAGAACATGGTTGTTATGCTTTGGGGAGATTTCATAGGGTCATGTAGCTACCTTTAATGTATTGGCACGAGGGCAATCAAAGATTTATTTTCTTATTATTATTCTTATTATTTATCAGCAACGCATCTCTGTGTTGCCTCTGTAACTGTTAGGAAAATATTTAGAACCCTCTAGGGTTAAGCAGATAAAAGTCAAATTACCACACATTGTAGGAAATCCTTATGCTGTGATGTGCGGATCAGCCATGCTCTATGTGTACGTGGGCTCCCCTTCCTGCCAGGATGGCATATTCAAAGTAACCCCCCTTTCCTGCCAGGATGTCATCTCCATAATCAAAGGGTGTTGCTTAGGGCTAGTTTGGGAGCTTGTATATGGAGGTAAATGAAATTCATTTCACAATTACACTCAAATAAAGTATAAATGGAATCTTGAGTTGTGTTTGGTAGCTTTAAAGAAAATACACTAGAATCTAAATATTTTATTTGGATGAGAGTAAATGGGAGGAATGAGAATTCGGAATAACATACGTGATATCCCAAACAAGCAACTTGCCTTGTGATATTTAACTGAATGATTGTAATAAGCATATTGAAATGTATACTTTAACAAAAAAAATAAAAATAAATAAATAAATAAAAATGAAGAAATTCTTGCCTTGTGATATTTAACTGAATGATTGTAATAAGCCTATTGAAATGTATACTTCAACAAAAAAAATAAAAATAAATAAATAAATAAAAATGAGGAAATTCCTAGCCTCGTGTGGGTTACAAATGTACAAGCCTTGGTTGGGTTATAAATGTGAGGATCATAAACAAGCAATTTGCCATGTGATATTTAACTGAATGATTGTAATAAGCCAATTAAAAGGTAGATTTTAACAAAAAATGAAGAAATTCTGGCCCTTAGGATGGGCCACAAGGATTACAAATAAGCAACATGTCATGTGATATTTAACTAAATAATTGTAAAAAGCATATTGAAATGTATACTTTAATAATAAAAAATAATAATAATTAAATTCTTAGCCTTAGGTGGGCCATGAACGTAAGGATCATAAACAAGCAACTTACCCAAGTTTTTAACCCTTCATTTAGATGGCAACATTTGGAGCATTTGAATCATTCTATTGCTGTGATTTTGGTGATGCAGTCGATAATTGAATTGTCTCTAAGGATCATCAACATGCCACATGTATGGCAGATTAGCAGTGCAATGACGACTTTGTTTATTTATGCAACTCTAAGTTTGTAAAAAGACATTTCAATTACTTTCAAATGGGATTTTAATTTAACGCCATTTACTCTCAATTCATCTACTCCCACTCATTTACTCCACAATCCAAACGGCCCCTTAGCAATCTTGGATTTGCCCAACCACTAGGGGTGTTCCTTTCGTGGTATCCTGATTTTGCAGTGACGGGTGTTCCTTTGGCAATGTCCTCCGTGGTGTGATTGGGTGCACACGTGTGGTTCTAGCAGAATTCTTGGGTCCTATTGGCATTAATGATTCGAGTGGTAGTAGAAATCTGAGGTCCTATTGGCATTAATGATTCGAGGGCTGCTGCTGGGTGACCTTTCCAATGCAACGAACGGAGAGATATTTGGCATGAATCAACGGAGTCTGGAGAGTACATCAACGTACTGGTTTTTCCCTTTCACTCTTCCATCATTGGAGGCGACTTTGAAATAGTATATTTGTTGATCGAACGAATTGGAAATAGGTGAATGTGCTCCACTTTCTTGCCGATAATGATGGACTGGGCTCCCAATCACAATTCGGATCTTTTCAAGCTGGACTTTAACATCTTAGGGGTCGTTTGGTACCTTGGATTGGAGGGGATTGGAGGGGATTAGAGGGGGTTTCAAATCCCCTTGGTTGTTTGGCAGCGAAAAGCAACTGGGGATTGCCAATCCAGGGGATTCCCAATCCCCTCTTTGAGGGGTTTGTAATCCACGGTGAGAGCTTGGATTACACCTAAAATTGTTTCAATATTTGCAGGTATAAATGTGTGTCACTGTACACTATCATTCTACTAGGCACATGGCCCACTAACGATGATCAGCACCGTCCAAACATTGTTCATGTAGATCAGCACCGTCCAAATATTGTCCAGCACCGTCGAAACGTTGTCCATATTAATCGACGATTAAAAATCGTTAGTTAGTCACTCAGACATGATCTTGTGCTTGCGGTCCATCTGAGACTTGGAATTTCATCATTTTTAGGCAAAGCATATATTTTACCGGGCTTATCACAACTATAGTGTCAAAAATTATATATCTCACTGATTAGAGATATTAAAGTTGATTTAGTAATTAAATTCAAACCCCCGTAAATATACCATTTATAGGTATTTTTGAATTAAAGTTGTTCATGGTCATTGTGACACAGAACAAATGGTTAGGATTATTCGGATCTCCATCACAAATGGTTAGGATGAAGAGAGCTTCATGGTCATCTCCTAATCCCCTACTGGGAAAGAAAGATAGACTAGAAGAAGAGCAATATGAATTGCAGTCACATGAGATCAAGGGGCGATTCTCGGCATACGCAAGGGTGGTATTGCAGTACTGAGTTGTTTTTATTTTTTTTTATTTTCCTGTGTTATGAGGATTAGGGGATTTGGATTCTCTCCTTTTTTAGGTTGAGCATATGAATATGATGGATTTAAGCTTTGGAGATGGAAGGTGTGGTGGGTATATGAATCATTAACGACCGTCCCTTCTTTTATAACTTGTCCTCGGGGTTTTTCTTTTTAGTCATCTTATGTTAGCTAAATGTGGAGTGACATATGATTAGGTATCGTTTGGATGCACCATTGCATTGAACTCTTCAATTGTTATAATGAATTGGTAAGTATTAAATAGTGCTTTTGAAAAGTTTCACTTCCGTCTTTCATAAAATCGGAAGAACTCTTCAATTGTTATAATGAATTGGAAAGTATCAAATAGTGCTTTTGAAAAGTTTCACTTCGTCTTTCATAAAATCGGAAGAATGCTGTCCTAAATAGGGAAAGGTGTAGAAGCAATTCCTTGCGGAGCTGGAGAATCCTCTTGATTCTTCCGAAGACATCTTACCGTAATGTGGCTATGCCACCATTAGTCGCTATAATCACTCAAATGTCCCATGATCTGGACCGTTGATTAGTGTGCAAAAGATGAGGGAAGAGGTGTGGAATCTCTTTGGTGGTATGTTCTTCTAGACAGTAGAATTTTCTTAATATTTTTCTTGTACTTTCTCAAAGGTCTTGCAATAGGGTTGCTAATCCCTTTTTATAGAATCTGATCCACTAACTTTGGAAGCGCTAGTCCACATTGACCCTTGATTTGAACAGTTGAAAATTGATTTTAGAAAATAAATAATATTTTGTAGTTTATAGTATTAAAAATAGTTTTAAACATCTTCATTAGCAAATTGTTGTGGGGATTATTCGGGTCTCCATCACAAATGGTTAGGATGAAGAGAGCTTCATGGTCATTGTCACACCTCAAACTCGAAAACTGGGCTCATAAAATTTTCGATCCCCGAATCCGGTGCCGACAGCCCCTGTAGTAGCCCATTCTCGCTCCCAGTACGCATACACCAAGTTCCGATATTGAGATCCTACAAGGAGGATTTTTAATATCAATTTATCTCATAAGAAGCATAGCCACAAGTATACTTAAATCACAAAGGCAACATCATCATCACATATCCACTAATAAAAAAAATTTAAATACAGTGCTGAAAGGAAAATACATATATCAAAAATCAAAGTTCCAGAAGACAGCTCCAAGCTTCAAGCTCAACTCTGCTGCGACCTAACGTCACCTGCACGCATCTATCATACATAAGTTTATAAAAAGCTTACAGGGTGGTGTAAGTGTGCGTACAAGATAAGTGTCAAGTATTCAATACAATGTCGTAATCATACAATGTCCAAAATACTAGCAAGATCATGAATCATATGATATTAGAATAAGCGAAAATACTAACCAGTCCATGAGTCATACAATATCAGAGTACACAATACAAATCAGCTATGCAAAGGAGGAGTCGTAGATGGCTAAATATCAGATGCCGAGGGTACAATGCAATATGTAAATCCTGCTAAGTCCGTCTAGGCCATATAAGTGCAGAAACATAGAAACCCAAAATGTCATGTCTGCAGATGTAATGTAATATGCGATGTGAATGAAATGACCAAACTGAAGTGAAGTGGGGATGATAGTACGCAGTATCAAAGGCTATGGGGTCCATCACAAGGGACTTTTATCCAAACTAGTCTCATACCTGAATTTGGATAGTCAGACTCAACGTGGTAGACTCCTGATATCAGGTTAGTCATGCACCCCAAATGAAATCGTGACCATTGCGAAGGTATATGTAATAAATAGTTACACACCACCAACCCGAGTGGATAGTGAATGAATAAATGAATGAGCGAATATGCAACTCATGCTCAATAAGTCAACATATCAGTACTATACATCTCTGGGATCATCACTGGGGTCTAGTACACTTTACATGCAATCGTCGCCCACTGATGCGCGACCATGCAAGTGGAAGAAACGTCACTATCTGCCTAGCCTGTAGTCAGCAAGTATCTACCGGCACGTCGATAGAGGAACCATTCACGAGCTGGTTAAACTCAACCTAACTATGCCTCCTATGTGAGACCCGACCCGAGTTCGCATGTGTGCATGTGTGTGTGAGTATGCATTTTGTCCATCTTGGTCCCGCGGTCCTACCGGTCGAGTCCCGGTGACCCGTGACCTTTGGATAGTGTTTGCGATCATCCGTAAGTCTAGTCATGAATACCCGACTCGGATCGAGTTGAAACGTATGCCATTGCGACCGCATCGTCGCCATGGTTCCAACACCACGTCTCATTCGTAAATCCGACGTGTCCATCAAAAGATGTAGGCTGAGTAATTTTTGACCCTTAATCATGATCATGTGGTCCACCTAGGGATAGTGTGCATGAATTTCTAGGTAATTTTCATCTCTTAGCACTATTTCCAACACACACTACACACACACTACCTAAGCCCTACTCCTACACCACCTACCTCTAAACACTACCCACAAGCCTAGAAAACCTACCAACCCTATAACTTTGGTTGTATCTCCCTATAGCAATCATCATTCTTTTCTAACCAAGGCAAGCATGCCTCCATCTTTCTAGAAATTCATCATTACTCTCATGCTACATCTCTCTCCCTTCCCTCTTTTTCTTTTCATTTTCTCTTCTCTTATTGCTAGAACCTCCAAAACATCTTATCTTGCTAAAAATTTCAGCTACATTTCTTCCATTTTCTTCCTCATCTAACCCTCGAAAACTCATCTCAACCATTGATCCATCTCCCATGGAGCTATAGAACCCAAGTATGGAAGAAGAAGGACAAGCTTTGAGGTGGATGTATCCTAAGATCTAGGATTTCTATTCTCATGTTCTTAGACCTCTTTTCTTTTTATATGGGATGTTTAGGACCCATCAATTAATGGTGGAGATCCTACATCATCCATTAGTTGTGGCCAAATGGCCTATTTGATGCATGCATGCCCATGCATGGGGTTTTCCCTCTATGGGCCCCCATTATGGAGGATTACTTGGATTCTATGACATGATAGGTCATCTAGACCTTACAATCATGGGTGGGATGACATCCAAACTATTGATCTTGAATCTAGGACATGCATGTAGTGGATCTTTGTTGTATCATATGAATAGAAGGAATGTATGCTGTGATTGATGAAGGGGAGGGCCTCAATGTGACGGAGCCCCTCCTCTTGTGGCCGATTCTTTATTTTTATTTATGATAGAATTCTGATCTTGCATGTGTGGCCCACCTTGTAGGCCAACAAAAATTCAGACCAACCATGGAGCTTGGACGCCCATAGCGGTCCATCCTTAGACATGTGGCCCCAAAATCTACCTAAATGGGGCACATGAAAGGGGTATTTGATGATGGGGAAGGTATGGACATCTGTGGGGCCCATTGGAGTGGTACACCATACAAATTTCTAGGGTTAAATCCCATAAAAAATAATGTTTATATTTTAATTCTTTCTATTACATGCTACTGTCCAAATTGCTGGAATTGTTTCTTTTATGCTGTAATGTATGGGTTGTAGGCATTGTTTGTGGCTTCTTTTTTCCTGATTTCTTAGACTTTTCTTTGAGGTGTGGATTCCACATAAGAGTATGTTAAACCTCACCCTCATCCGTCCCTGTTTGATCACCCAAAAGGGTGGGCCAAGGAGGGTGGACGGTCCAGATTTTCTTGACTGTCCAGCCACTCTGCTTGCTAGAAAAACATAAATGTCAGCAGGTTTTTGAAATGGTGGGCCACCTTTGTGGATCCCACCTTATTGTATACTTGTACAGGGATGTTGGCCTTGCATTTTCCTAAATTTTGGCAGACCTGGGCCCACTCTAATGGGGTACACAAGTCAGGGACAACAACATTGCTACAGCAGGAAAATAAAATCTGGACCTTGCTGTCCATAATTTGTATGAAATAAATAAAATATTTATACTATCTCAAAAATTTTAAAATTTTTCAGTGAGGTGACCCACCCATGGTAGGACCTACTTGAAAAATTTTAGGGCTAATGGATCCCATTTGGGCATCCAAACGGGTGGGCCAACATAGTGGACTGCCAGAAAAATTCTGTAGTGCAGTCCAGCAGTATAGTTCCATAAAAATAAAGTTTTAAAAATATTTTTCTCAGAAGGTGGCCCATATTTTTTGGTCCCATATTGATGTAGGCTTTATGAGGGACCTTGGGTCCAAATTTTATGAATTTAGGAGGCCCAGAACCCACCCATTGGATGACCCAAAGTTAGGACAGTTACATTCCAACAATAGTTCACCCTGGACAGATTATATTCTTAAAATTTATTAAAATACTTTTAAGTGTCTAAAAATTGTAAAAATTTATAAGGATGTGTTAAACTCATGTTAGGACCTACATACAAAATTTTTGAGCCATTAGACGCCTGTACACACCATGGTGGTGGCTAGACGGGCCTACTATAATATGGTGTCCAGATTAGTCCGAGTTTCAGGACAGATTGTTTTATTTGAATTAATTAAAATATTTTCAGATGTCCAAAAATTATAAAATTTTATGGAGGTATGACCCACCCATGGAAGGACCACTCTATAAATTTTCAGGGTCATCGGGCCTCTGTACCGACCGTGGTGTGGCCTACAATTTGTACCAGTTTTGGGTCAAATACCCAGGCACACCCTTACCTTGGGTTGCTGGGCCTGCATTCTAATGGCATGACCCACTTGAAGTAAATGTTGTATATCTCCTTTCTTATCTGGTGGGGCCCACTGTGATATATGTGGATCACCATGGGTCAATAACCCATCTAAATTAAATAAATTTCTGAACTCCAGCAGGCCCAGGAAATGGGTGGGCTGAAATTCCAGCAAGGGGCCCAAAATTTGCTACATGGTTGATTGTTTAAGAACTATTGTGGCACACCAGATTTGAGAGTGTTGCACACACTCATTGCTTTCCTTCCTTAGACATCTTGGGCTTAATGAGTGCCCCCTTGAGGCTCACCTTTGTGGTGATTTTGTGGGCTAGCCTTAACAAGAATTTTTAATAGTTTTATAGGCTCAATGGGCTGGGAACTTCTTTCTTGAGCCCAAGTTTGTGCAAGGGCTGACTTTATTGATTTACGAGCTCAATGGGTTTTCTATAAGTTGATCATGTATATTAATGGGCCTTGATGCCCTCATCAAGTGTTTAATTGTGGGCTAACTTGCAAAGCCCACATAAATGCATATTCTGGATGGCCTTGTTAAGTCTTTATTTAATGAGGCAAGGCCCACCCTATCGGTATAGGTCTCGTCCTTGTGTATTCTTAGACTTATGGGCTGCCCTTAAATCCATCATAATGCAGGAATTGGATGACTTTTATTTTGGGCCCATTATGTAATATCGCTTATGTATAGCCGCCCTTTTTGTGGTAGGGATTAGGCCTTGTGGACACAGTTCTTTTGGATAGGCCCATTGATCTTAGGGCTATACTCTCTCATCTATTGTGATGGTGTAGACACCCCACCCAGGCTACATCTTGAAAAGGTCAAGACCGTTCAGGAACCATGATTATACCCAACCAAACCAAAGTCCCTAAAACCCAAATCCGTAATCTAAAATCATGATCCAAACCATTCATCACACATGCAACCCTGCCTATACCCCATACCATGACCCAGATCCTCATTATCCAAGTCCAAACCCATTTTTTCTGAGCTAAAAAACTCAAAATGAGACTTTCGAGTGAACCCGCACAGTGTACAAGGTTCGCACGCGTGAAACCGGCCCGAACTGAGCCTGGGCGGTAGTCTGACTGCCGCCTGCGGTACTTCAAGTGCCGCCGCTAGCTGCCGCGTGCGGACAGCTGTCCCAGCATCCAAAAGTCAACTTTCCTTCAAAATTACCCTCCCAAATTTCACTATTTACCTTTTTACTGCCCTTTATGGCTAATGAGAGAGTGTCATGTGGCATTCCTCTCTCCATAACCAACCATAGCTTGCCACCTCACCTTTTACCCCTCTCAAACTCAGAATTTACAGCAATGCCATTGGAGAAGGCTATAAATAGCCCTCCTCTTCACATTTTAAAAAAAAATAACAACACCTTCTCATCCAAGGGAGAGAAAGTGAGTGAGAGAGTGAGGAAGAGAGTGAAGGAAAGAGAAGGAGCTCCTAAGCCTTCAAAGATTTGATCTTTCTAGCTACCCCCTAGCCTTCCTCTCAACCTTTCCAACCCATAAGCCTAGCCCAGATCTGATCATGGTCCGGTTCATGTCTTAGCCTACTCAAGATCAAGCCAAAGATCTATTCATATACAAGCATTCATCATGACATCTATTCCCTTCTCAAACCTCCTGCTTCTCTAGATCTCTAGTGAACGTATGTTCTGTGACTTGCTGTACACCAGATCTTGTCACATCAGAAATTTCTAGTGATCTAGTCCATCTTTTCTTTACCTTTTTACATAAGCATCATCACATTCACTTTCTAGACATACAGTTGGACGTATGCTCTGTGGCTTGCCGAAATCTCTGATCTTGCCACATCAAAAATTCATGTATGTGCCTAGTCCCATCACAGCCACAACATCCATTATCCCTTGAGATTGTTTTACCATACTGAGTAAAGACCGTACATTTGTATAGGCAAAGAGGGTGCCTAACACCTTCCCTCTTGATAACGGAGATCCCTTGCCCTGAATCCTAGATCGCAGACCAGGAATCAATCTAAGGTGGGGAAGTCCTTGGATTTCCCTCACCTTGCATATTCCGTGGTTCTAGCCGACCGCAGAATTTCAAGATTTTTCGGCTAGTGGCGACTCCAATATCCATAATCAGCTTATCACCCCCCAATCAAACATGAAATGCAAAATCAGCGTGGGCCCCGATTTTTCAGTATCTACAGAATGACGACTCCACTGGGGAGGTTGCTAGAGCACACTAGCTGAGATTCGACTCAAAAATGTATGGTACTCTGATCTTGAGGGATATTATCATTTGCATTCATATGAAAAAGATAACAAAAATAAAAATATTTTGGCTTATCCTTGTTTAGGCACAGATCAAAATCATGACTACTCGATCTCGCGCAGCCATGACTTCTCAAGCCTCTCATGAAGAAGAGCCAGCAGCTCAGCCAACTCTCGAGGCCTCAGTACCCACACCCACACCGGCACCTACACCCGCATTACCACCAGTAGTCCAGAAAAACCCCTAAGCCAATACAACCACCCAAGAGCTGCTCCTTCGAACAATGCAAGAATTACTACTTCGCTTGGTGCCAAATCTCTCTCCAAATACATAGGTAACTCAGCCTAGTGTACAGAATAGTTCACTCCCATAAACTCCCTTTGCCTTCTCTCTCATTCCTCCAACAAATCTCGTGTTCCCTCTTCCGGAAGAGTTGGCACCAGAACAATAGCAACCAGCAAACGGGAGCAACCCTCCCGCACATCCCTACTCGACACATCATAACAATCAGGTTACAACACAGGCTCCCCCTAACGGTAACCACCGATAAGAATTGGAGGATGCCCACGAAGGGGGCCAGTTTCAAGTCCGTTTCACTCTCCCTAACGGGAGTAACATTCCGGAGTTGGCAGATACCTTAGGTGGGAGCCACTTCCGAACTTCACACCCTCCTCCGAAAGGGAGCGGTGTTCAATTCCAGCCACTTCCCGTCAACGGGAGTTCATCTGCTTTCCAACAACACCCCATCATCGATCCATATGAAGAAGAAGTAGCACAAGCCATATAGTAAGGGGTAAGATACTCATCGCAAGGCAAGTCAGAAATCAAGGAATTACGAGAGCAGTTACAGATGGTACAAAACCAGCTTCAAAGACAACAAAGAGTGGATCACCTATCCACCAAGTTCAGGGATCTCTGTCCCTTCCCAGACGCCCGAGTACCTCCAAATTTCGAGGTACAAAAATTCAAAAAGTATGACGGTAGTGGGTATCCCACAGCATACCTGAAAGCATTTTGTGGGGAACTTAATGCGATAGTAGGGAATGATGGAGCCTTGATACGACTCTTTCATAAATCCCTCAAAGGCGATGCTTTGGATTGGTATACCTCTTTAGACAGCCATCAAATCAGAACTTGGGAAAAGCTCTCTCAGGCATTCATTGACAGGTTCTCATACAACCTGAATATGGCTCCAAGAAGGTCCGACTTGGTTGCCTTGAGACAGAAAAATGAAGAATCCTTATCAGCATACGTAGGGCGATGGCGAGCCATGACAGCTCGGATGAAAAACCCCATCGATGACGAGGAACAAATATCAATGATTGTACACTGGACAAATCCTAGCATTTCAGGATATCTAATCTCGTACCCATATGTAAACTTTTCTCAACTCATCCGAGCTGGAGAACAAGTCGAGGCGGGGATCAGAGTCGGAATCATTTCTCCATGGCCACATCTGACCCCTGCAATTAAAAGAAACAAAGTAGAAGGAAAACCTGTCGGTTATGGAAATGGAAACGGCACGGCTCCTGCGCAACGCACTACAGAGGTTAACAACATTGTTGCTAACACTCAAGGCAGTCAATATGCTCCACAACCGGAGCCACAACATGACAGGCAATACCAAGTGCAACCAAACAGGAAGTACCAATCACAGCAAGCCCAGCAGGGATATCAGGGGCAGTTGTCTCAACAACAGCAACAACAGCCTAGGGGAAATGCGCCAGGCCCATACAAGCAGGCAATGTTAGGGAGGAAGTTCACCCCTTTAGCACAAACATACAGTCAGGTTCTGATAATGCTAATACAAAAGCAACTCCTGACACCTCTCCAACCTTGACTTCCTCCTAACCCCTTGCCACCTGGTTATAATGAAAATCAATATTGTGCATATCACCAGGCTCCTGGCCATCTGACGGACCGCTGCTTCACCCTGAAACATGCGGTCCAAGATTTGATCGAAAGCTAGAAGATTGCAATCACTCCATAAGCTAACAATACAGTTCAGGCCAACATTCTCTAAAATCCCCTGTCATTGTATCAAATAGGACCCAACACATCTGGCGCCTCTACTGTCAACCACATTGAAGGAGGGCAACCCAGGTATTCCTCCCCACATCATTTCATACAAGCAATCACAACGAACAAGGCAAGGGAATACCAACAAGCGTAATCGCCTGGGCCACAGATATTCCTCGAAGCAGCACCAGCCATTCAATCCCTTGTCTTTCTAGAAGTAGCACCATTAACACCGCCTCTTGTGACCCTTGAAGCCGCACCCAATAGGTTACACTTGCAGCATCTTGCCTCTCAAGAGGCACACCTCGCATATCCAAAAAGGTCGAATTCTGAACCTGTCATTCTCCCAATAGGTCTCCCTGATCTATCTTCACTTACTTTGCAAGGGGAACCCCCGGTTCAAGGTCTCAAATTCCTGATGCCTCACCAACTGGTATACGGCCAGAGGACCTCTCTTGTACATCAAAAAGTGGAGGAAAACACCAATGTTAAAACCCGCCAAAATCCAATGGTACTTCAAGAGAAATCATCAAGTCTTCCACAAACTGTCACAACCACAACCCCTCAGCCTCATGAACTGTAACACCCAAGATTTTTGCCAACTTGGGATTAGACGTCCTTAGGCAACGGGTCAACCATAACACCTTGGTAACGGGTCAACCAGAACCCAATTCCATAGCCAAAGAAATCACTTAGGATTAATTCCTTTAGAAATTAAGCGTAAGTTAGCTAGCGCTACGCTAGAGTAGCTGTGAAATTATCCCTGATCACTTTAAATACATTCTACAAGACCCAAAACTTGTAGAATCATTGATGCTACATTACCCTAAAATCCAGGATCAAACTCTTAACCGGTTTATTCTCTGGAACCCTTTGAAACTTTGTATTGGATCTATACCGCGCGTCGGAAGTCCGATACCTACAATCTTAGACCATTACGACCGCTTAGCTAGACTTGACAATCGTTTCAAAAATCAAGCCCAACCGACGTTCAGAGGCTATTTCATTGAGCCTGGAGTGAAGAGAGTGAGAAATGGGTTAGATTTGGAAATTTAAATCCAAATCTGGCATGTGACTTGGCGCGTTATTATTAAGCGTTTTGACCGTCAGAATTCAGCCAAATTACACCCTCGGATCAGGAAAAATTTTTCTTTCATATCATGCGACTTGTAGACCTGATCTAGGTGCGATGACCGCTAAACTGAAATTGGACCGCCACGTGCGATCTGCGAACTCTTCCGGTCTAAAAACTTGATGTGTGTTAGATCCAGTATGCATGAGCTTAAGTCCGATAGCGTTCGGCCAGGGGACCTCCAGAAATGCTCTTTTGGATCGAAACAGTCTAGATTTGGTTATAACCCAAGTATACTTTGTTCCTAAGTCTAAAACGGTGAAGTTTTAGCCTATATAAGGGCTTTAAACCCTCTCACAACCCTCCCATACGAATTTGCTTGAAACCCTAGGAAAAGAGAGAAAAAGTGAGAGATTGTGAGAGAGTATGGGAGAGATTCTCCTGCCACCTGCACCAGCTTTTGCACGTGCCAAAACACCGCACTCCAATCACTTTCCCGGCAATTCTAACGCACTCCTAAGTAAGAAAAACCCTAACTACTTGCTGTTTTGGGGTTTCCTTAGATTTATTAGCGATGTAGCTTATGTATCTTGTGCATTAAGTCGCCTGTACGCCGTTGACGAAGCGTATGCGTTCGATTCGAATCGATACACGTCTAGGACAAAAGGTGAGGATTTTAGACGCTTTGATTGACTGATTTCAAAGCTTTCAATGTCGTTTAATAGTAGATTATCGACGGCAACACCGTTTGACATGTACAACATGCTGTCCGTTTTTCGTTTCGTAAACGTACGGTATATATGAGATTTAGGGTATTTTAGTCATTTGTAGGAAATACTGTTTACGTAGAAATTTTGATAAAATATTTTCCATGGCTATTTATCGTGTTAGGATATTAGGAATGCGTGCATGATCGGTTTGGCGAAGAGATTCGCCCTTAAGCGCACTTTGAGTCGACATACGCTATGTAGACTAAAGTGTGTAGTCTAAGTGTTTGTATAAATGTTTGTATTAGTATGTATTGAGTAAATGGTGTTGCGTATGAGTTTTGAGATTGAATTCTCAAGTAATATGCTGATGTAAACGATTTCCATCATGTTGGCTATATGTACTGATTTCATTGTATACATGAAATGCATGTGTGGGATGATTTGCTTAAGTTGTACGTTATAACATGTGTCAACATGCTTAAAATGTTGTATTTCATTTCTGTTACTCACATATGCTTACTGATGTTGATGCATAAATGCTTGGGGCTATGACCTAGCCCAGGCAGTCGGTAATGGATTGGACTCGTGGTTGGCTTCTATTTGCCACGAAGGACGCGTCGATGAACGCGAGTCATGTTTTGGGTTGACGGCAGTGGTTAGGCCACATGAAGTGTTTTATGCACTTCATGTCGTTCAACTTGAGATGCGCTCTTGCTAGTCGAGTCCGTCAAGTAACCCGACTGACCATTGTATGTTCACCCTGTATGAGTCATAACTGCTTGAACCTAGGGTACTGAACTTACCATTGAAAACCCTGTTAACCATGGTACCTTGATCCATAAAGACTCATGAGCCGGGCGTGGTCGTATGAGACACCGTGGTCCAGTTGCGGCCTACGCTAGGGCCACAAACCTCCCCGTAGTGACCAGTGAGCACCCTACTCTGAGCAGATTATGGTGGTATGAGACACTATATTCTTGCTGTCGGCCTACACTGATCAGGTGACGAGCCCTTTGTAGTGACCTTGAGTTTATCCTGACACCGCATGGGGGCGACGAGTCCTGATGCAGTCTTAAGGATAATTAGGCCTGTATTGATAAGGTGATGGGGGAGGGGTGCAACGAGTGCGAGCAACAGCCCTGATAGCCGTTGCAGCGACCTACAAATATAACATCGTATGAGATTACTAGGAGTGATGACCCTAGACAGGATCTGTGTTGGGATTGATAAAAACAAGGTACCCTAGTTTGCTAATCCTGCTGTATGAAAAGGACTAATAACAACCCGGTAATCATTATCCATATCGCATTGCATGTGCCTGGAAGATGTGGAGCACTGTGGGAAGAAAGCATGCCGCGGACGCAGATGGTGCCGCATGAGGGAGTATGTCGGTGAGGGCATCCATCATGTCATTTCATGCATGCATTAACAACAGTATATAGGAATGTTTGATTGACTGCTCTACTATTATCGCGTGATTGATTTGATAACATGTTAATCTTTGCTCTATGATTCCACTGAGTTAATTACTCACTCCCACGTTACGGGATGGTGTTCCGGACACCCACCAGACCCTTTTGTAATTGCAGATGATGGCGCTGCTTGTGAAGCGGAGCTGGACTGGTATGATGATGTGGAGGATTTCTCCTCCGTGTTTTGATCGACGAGATTACAGGGAGGTTGAGTAGATGCCTTAACACTTGTCATTTTATATTTTTAGAGCACTCATGTATATTCTTTTCTTTTCATTTTTAGAGTATACATGTATTTAATTAACCTGATATCATGTTCACACTCTGGAGACTTACAATTAATTATATATTTTATGTATATATCACAGTATTCCGCTTGCTAATTTAACTGTCTCTGGAGTATGATATGCTGTTTTGGCTTAGTCTCAATCTTGTTTAATGCCATTCTACAGATGTCACGCCCCAAACTCAGAAACCGGGCTCACAGAATTCCCGATCACCGAATCCGGCGTCGACAGCCTCCGTAGAACCCCATTCTCGGCTCCTAGCTCCCATTCGCCAGGTTCCGATCCTGGGATGCTACGAGGAGGATTTTGTATGTCAGTCTGATTCGTAATAAGCATAACCAAAGGCATAACCCACAAACAACAACCAAGAAATCCATTACATTTCCACTATGATAAAAAACTTTACAAGTACAATGGGCATAAAGGGAAATACAAGGAGAAATAATAAAAAAACTCCAAAATGATCAGCAACGTGCTCCTGCCTCAACGCTGCTGCGATCCAACGTCACCTGCACGCAACGGTCGTGCATAAGCTTACAGAAAGCTTAGAGGGTGGTGAAGGTGTGTGCTCAAGGTAGTAATATGTACATGCAATGTCAGAGTGATGCGGAATATGCAAATGGAAACATAATATCATGAGCCGTACCAAGGCTTATGCGATGCAAAACACGAATGGTATCGGCCATCCCAAGGCCATGCAATGTACAATGCAACTCAAGTATAAAGATACTCATCAATGTCCACACGTCAATACAGCTCAAAGTATGGAATATCACCGGGGTCTAGTACACTCTAAACCAGATTGCCGCCACATCGCGCGCAATAAGGTAAGTGGAAGAGACCTCACTATCCGTCTGCCAATATCGGGCGCGTCTCGTCGATAGCGGACCCATTCCTCGAGCTGGTCAGACTCAGCCTAGCATTGCCCCCTACACTCGGGCGGGTAAGGCCGTACCCCCTTCCAACCGACCACGACACAGTGGAGAGCGTAACCGTCTGGTAATCGGCACTCAACGCTCATCTACCCACTCGGTCTAGACGTTGGAGCAACCTCTTGGTACCATAAGGGTTTAGGGACTTTCACCCAGGGATATCTATAGTACCCCATGTAGAACAAGATTTCTGGTATCCAATCCTGCCAACCACGATGCGTCTGTGGAGGCTACGACCCTGATGTCGCTAGGGCGTACAACAACCATGTCACACAAATGCAGAATGCATGAATCATGCTATCCAGTCATGCAACTAATCCTGCGCATACCGTGCGCTCATGTAGGGCAACACTGCCTAACCGGGAGCCCATAAACAACCTGCCCGAAGGCATATGCTATGATCAGTCAATCCTCATATCAAGCATACATATGATGCGTATGATCATGGGTCATGAAACTATACTAAACAGGTTATAATAAAATGAATTATCTTACAATGCAGATGGGCCTGGACGGCCTATACACGGCAAGTACGGCTAGTAATGGGCCCTAAGGAGAGTCGTAATGTGGACATCCAACCAACATTACACTCGCAATGTGGACGTCAAACCATCATTGCATTCCAGGTACAATCTTCTTAAACACCGTTACATAATCGGTATTGGGTTTACACATTGCAATGGACCTTAGGTTCCTCCCATTGGGCCTTACATATATATCAAATGGGCCACATCTCATGGGCCCTTTATTCATCAGATGGGCCATATCTTATGGGCCTTTTATTCATCAGATGGGCCATATAAATGGGCCACACCAATGGGTATTAAGTGCATTGCAATGGGTCAAAACCCGTGGGCCTTGGATTACATCAATTGGACCTAGTCACATGAGTCTAATATGTATCAAATGGGCCACACAATTGGGCCCCCAAATGTATATCAACTGGGCCTCAACCCAGAGGCCTTATGTGAGTCGAATGGGCCTAAATTCCTAGGCCTTAAACAATTCTAATGAGCCTAGTCCATGAGCTTGCATGCATATCAAAGTGGGCCTAATCCCATGGACCCTTTCTTAATCAAATGGGTGTAGTCCCATAGGTCTTACAATATAACAAATGGGCCCACTTCCATGGGCGTAAGAATGCAACAAATAGGTCCAATTTTATGGGCCTAGAAGTACATCAAATGGCCTAGTCACATGGCCTTAGATTACATCCATTGGGCCTAAAACCATAGGCCTTGAATATCAAGTTAAGCCCATAGGCTTCACATATCAAGTGGGCCTAAGTTCTTGGGCCTTAAATGTCAAATTAGCCTAAGCTTATAGGCTTTACATATCAGGTGGGCCTAAGTTCTTGGGCCTTAAATGTCAAATTAGCCTAAGCTCATAGGCTTTACATATCAGGTGGGCCCAAGTTCATAGGCCTTAGATGAATCAAATGGGCCTAACCCATAAACATTTCATACATCAAATGGGTCTAACCCATAGGTCCTTTGTAAGGCAAATGGGCTTAACCCAAAGGCCTAAACCATTCAAATGGATCGACTGTTCGGATGCATCACATGCATCATAGTGGGTCCCACTGTCCAGTGGACAGTGCTAATAAGACACATATGTCACAAGGGGGCCCACCGTCCACTGGACGGTGGAGCACAACACATATATCATGGTGGGAGTTCACCGTCCACAGCCGGTGGACGGTGTGTTAAGACTCATACATTAATGGTGGGGTCCACGGATGTGGCCCACCATGATACCCAAATGCCATCCGAGCCATTCATAAGGCCTCTCGGGCCTAGGTGGAGGGAAAACAAAAATTTCAGCTTGATTCAATACCTCTGTGGGCCCCAAAAACCTTTCAACGGTAGGATTCAATTCACATTGTTTCGCGTGGTGTGGGCCACCAGAGTTTTGGATCTGACTCATCTTTGGAGGGGGGCCCACCACCGGAGTGGCCCACCTAATGAACAAGTCGGATGACAAATAACCATTACTGTGGGGCCCACGTGCAGGGCCGTGGGCCACCCCACGACCGCCCGTTATAAGGCCTGCACGCTCCTGCGTGCAGGCATTGCCGCTGACGCATGAGGCAGAGGCAAAGGCCCTGCCTCATGAATTTTGATTTTTTAAAAAAATAAGTCTTTCTGGGGTTTTTCATGCGTGGGGTCCACTTCGCCAAAATCTGACCCGACCATATCGTTCAGTGGCTTGATGCCGTCCAAATGAGTCCAGAGTTCGAATTTTTTTGATGAAAGGAAATGAAATAAATTAAGAAAATGATGTTTGAATGGTGAGGGTGCGATCTATGACGCTATGGCCCACCAGGTGATTGGATTAGCTCCAAACTTCTACCCAACGGCTAAAATGCCGTGGGTAAGAGGATGAACGGCTTGGATTGATCATAAACATCAAGGTGGGGCCTGTGCAAGTGAGCCACCTAAGTTCACCTTCTTTCCTTCTTTCCCTTTTTTTTTTTTTTCTCTTAGAAACGTCCAGCGTCCCTGACGCTGGACAGTTTTTGATATATTTTTTTTTTGATAGTGGTGGGCCCTGATGAAGTGGGCCACCACATGATGGGCGGCATGGGAGTAACATCTAAGGTGGGCCTCACTTGAATAAAATAAATACATCAAGATGGGATCCATTCAAGTGGGCCACACCATCCTATTGCAATAAATAAAATAAAATAAAATAAAATAAAATAAAAGAGAGAGGGAGAGACATGGAGAGTGGGACACGGCTTGTGATGGAGGGACCCCGTCATTATGGGCCCTCCCTTGCAAGAAAATTATACAATAAATGGATCCCTTGCACATGGGACCATTGAAAATGTAAATCAACGGTGGAGATCCATTCTCCACCGATATGGACGGTCTAGATGACCTTTCTAAATGAAAATAAACATCATGATGGGGTCCATGGAGAATGGCCCCATCATGGAATGATCATGATGATCCAAATGGTCCATCGGCCACAAATAAGGGTCCCAAGTGAGATCCACACCATGGATCGGTGGGCCTCACTTGGTCCACCATAAAATCAAGAAAATCTACCCTATAGAAGCACCCACCGTCCGATCTTCTCGCTCCTAGAGGTTCCTTGGCACCTTGTCTTCAACTTCAATGGCTAAGATGAAGAATGGAGGGTTGAGATGGAAGATTTTGGGGTAGGGAGGTGGGCCACTTGAAGCTTAGGGATCTTTGCAAAAATTCCATACGTATGGAGTTTTGAAAATCCTTTGTTGCTTGAAAATTTTGAAATGAGAAAGAGAGAAAGAGAGAGAGTGATGTAAAGGGAGAGAGAGAGAGTGATGGATGGATGAGTGAGTGATGGTTGTGTAAGAAAAGTATGGGTTAGGAAGACTTTTGTGGCTTTTTGTGTAAGAAAGGTATGGGTTGAGAAGACTTTGTTGGCTTTTGTGTAAGAGAGGTATGGGTTTGGGAGACTTTTGTGGTTGCTTGGGAAAATGGGTGAGAGTGATGTGTACTTGACATGTGATGGGTTGATGGGTGATTGATTGATGGGATTGATGTGATTGATGTGACACATCGTTGAGATTCCCTTGGTTTTCGCAACGCGCGGCGTTTTCTCGCACCGAACGTTGGCCCATATCTCTTGATCCGGGTATCGCCTCGGCGCGCGAGTCGCGGTATCGGAACCGCGGCGACGGTGCGGTCGCTATGGTATTGGTCTCGGGTTGAGTCGACTCGGGTTGTCGGCACATGAATCTGGGTCGCGCGTCGATATCGGTTAAGGGTCGAAAGTTGCCGGAATTCGACCGGTAAGACCGCAGAAGTATACGGAAAGGTACGGACCAAGATACGGGTCTTACAACAGACAACATGCATTTATCATTATCTATGTTGTATAAGTGACGTTGTGGAACTCGGGAGTTGGGTTTCTACCCAACCCCTAATTTTTGGGGTGTTACATGAACCCCTAATATATTTGGAAGGAAGGGCAGTTCCATCCTACAACCCGAAGGCAGTCCCATGGCATTACCCAGAATGCGTCGAAGTAGGCAACAATGGGAGGTACTTTAGGAGAGATAACTAAAACCCAAAAGAAATCCGAGGAGCTTTGTCGAGAACCACCTATAAAACTGACACTGCTTATGACATAGCAACCCAGCTCAAAACCACTCCTGCATAAATTTCCATCTGGGAACACTTATGCACATCAAGATTGCATCGAGAAATCTTTGCGAAAACTCTAAATGATGTACATATCTCTCCTGACGTACCCCTGAAATGGTGGCAAGTATGATTGGATAACTCCTCGCACCGCAAGCCATCACTTTCTCTGATGATGAATTACCACTTGAGGGACGCAAGCACGGGCGCTCACTAAACATAGTGGCCCGCCAAAAAAATTTTAAAGTCTCACTTGCACTCATTGATAATGGATTTAGCCTTAATGTTTGCCCTCTAAGGACTGCCGAACGGTTAGGGATAGAATCATCCTCTTTCAGGCCCAGCACCATGAGTGTCAGAGCCTTCGATAATTTTCGAAGGTAGGTTGAGGCAGAAATTGACATTGAGCTACAAATTGGACCAAACCTGACCCTTGTCACATTTCAGGTCATTGACATACCTACCTCGTTTAATCTTCTGTTGGGGCAGCCATGACTCCATGTTGTTGGAGCCATTCCCTCAACCCTTCATCAAAGGGTCAAGTTCCCTTCAGGAAATCGAATCATCTCTGTATTGGCTGAGCCAAAAACTGTCCTGCCGGTAGCGGTTAATATCCCAAAAACTGACATCCCTGTGATCGACATCCAACATACAGAAGGCGATGTATCATATCACAGCTTCGAATTCGAAGTTAAAAATTCAATCACCAATCCTCGCCCTCTCACTGCTGAACATGTCATTTCCCCCGCCGAACGATTAATCTGTAACTACCGTACTGAGTTCCATGAAAAAGGTATAGTAGTACAACCAGCACGTACTAACATGCAGAAATAGGGACTGAGATATCAACCAACACCGGAGGGTCAAGTTAAAAAGTCCAAGAAGAGAAAACCATTCAGGTGCACACCCATCAATTTCATCAGGGCTGAGACAGTTTGTGAAAACTCGGTGATTCCCCTTGAGGACCACCTCCAAAGGCTCAAACCTTCAGATCATTCCCACCCGGAGTCTGTCTGGCCTCCCATAAGATGGGATAAGATTCTCGAGGCAGTAAAAATAAATCTGACACAAGGGGCAGAACCCCCATATCCACCACAAAAGGAAAGGGGCACGAAAACAGGTCCACCCATGTAGGATCCAGAACCAGGGATGCCTCTTGAAAAGGATGCAGACAAACCCGGAGAGACACTCATTCCCATACACAGTCAAGGGAACATGTCCCGGACACCAGCCCAACAACACAAGGGGCAGAAGCAGCCCATTCATTGGATTGAAAAAGGGAAGTGGCCTGCCCTTGACTGGACAGACATCAAGGTCCCATCGCAGGACCAATCGGAGGAATCAGAAGAATTCCAGCTCTTGGGCGAAGAAGTCGAATCAGATTCCGATTCTGAGCCTAGCCCAGCAGACATCATGGTCATCAAAGTAGGTAACCCACAGGGACACACTGATTCAGACAGTAAGATTGGAAGGAGAGAAGAATCACCATGGACAATAGTCCCCCTAACAATCGAATCAGTCGGTGAATCCTCTGTGGATGCCGACCTAAAAAAAAACGTCGATGTAAATAGCAGTTGGTACCCCAGACTAGGATAGGAACAATCTTGGTTCGCAACACCATCCTGTTCGGGACCTCCAGGCGGCACAAAAGGATCAAAAAGTTTTCAAAACACAAAAACATCATATATTCTCAAAAGTACCAAAAAATTAGATATCTCTCAAAATCGCAAAACATCAAAAAATCTTCAAAACACAAAAATAACAGAAAAACTCTCAAAAACCACTATGCCAAACATCTCACACACACCGCAAAAGTTCAAGGTCGACTCGTATGATTTCAATCTCGAGTTAGACTTCAAGCTCATGGGTTTAGATGAAGCCCCAGATGAGGGAAATGATGATACAACTCTCAAATTCGAGGACTCTCTTTAAAAATTCGAAACAAAGGCCAATGTTGTGGCAGATGATTTCGAAATTGTAAACTTAGGGTCAACGGAACTCCCTAGAGAGGTGCGCATCGAACGATCGCTGTCTCCGGAGTACAAGTAGAGGATGATGGAGTTTGTAAAACCAAGGTTGTCCAACTTTTCTTTCTCGTACGAGGACATGCCTGGGCTTGATGAAGATCTGGTGGTGCACCATCTACCGACAAAGCCAGACATGAAGCCAGTCAAACAAAAGCTGTGGAGAAAGAATCCCGAATGGGCCCTGAAGGTCCGTGATGACTTCATCAAGCAATACAATGCGAGATTTCTGGTAGTCTCCAACTACCCAGAATGGCACGCAAATATCGTACCAGTTCCGAAGAAGGATGGAAAAGTCAGAATGTGTATCGATTTTAGAGATCTCAACAAAGCAAGTCCTAAGGACGACTTCCCTCTGCCTCACATCGACACACTGGTAGACAATACAGCTGGACATAAGATCTTCTCCTTCATCGACGGATTCTCCGGATACAATCAGATTAAAATGGCCATCGAGGATGTGTGAAGACCTCCTTCATCACACCATGGGGAACTTTCTGCTACCGGGTCATGCCCTTCGGATTGAAGAATGTAGGAGCTACATATCAGCGAGCCATGACTGCCTTATTCCACGACATGAGAAACAAGGAAATGGAAGTCTATGTGGACGATATGATCATCAAGTCTCGCACAATCGAAGGACACTTCGAAGATCTCAAGAAGCTTTTCGACAGGCTAAAAAAGTTCAAGCTCCGACTCAACCCATAAAAATGTGTCTTCGAGGCAACCAGGGGCAAACTGTTGGGCTTCATCGTCAGTGAGGATGGTATTCTGGTAGATGAAACCAAGACCAAGGCAATCATTGAAATGCCACCGCCCAAGACCGAAAAAGAAATTTGAGGCTTCCTCGGATGGATCCAGTACATCAGCAGGTTCATTGCGTAGCTCACTCCGGTCTGTGAGCCCATATTCAAGCTCCCGCGGAAGAGCTCACCAAAAGAATGAAATGACGACTGTCAAGCGGCCTTCGACAAAATCAAAGGGTACCTGCTAAACCCTCCAGTGCTAATGCCACCTGTTTCAGGAAGACCGTTACTGTTATACGTCTCCGTTGCAGTAGAAGCAATTGGATGCATTCTTGGCCAACGTGATGACACAGGAAGAAAAGAGCAGGCAATCTACTATCTGAGCAGACGGTTCACAAGCTATGAAGCTAAATACTCCAGCTTAGAGAAAATGCGTCTCGCCTTGGTTTGGGCAACACAACGGCTGTGACAATACATGATCGCTCATCCAGTCCTTCTGCTCACTCTCATGGACCCATTAAAGTACTTGTTCGAGAAACCAGCACTAACGGGTAGGATTGCAAAATGGCAATTATTGCTTTCTGAGTTCGACATCACCTATGTCACTCAGAAGGCAATCAAGGAGTAGGCACTGGCCGATCATCTAGCCGCACATTTTCTACCCGACTACCAGCCATTAAAGACCTTCTTCCCTGATGAGGACATTCTCCTAATCAAGGAAGAAAAGGAAAGAAAGGCAGGAGAATGGACACTCTTCTTTGACAGAGCTGCAAAATTGAAAGGAAGTGGAGTAGGCATCATACTCTACTCTCCCGAAGACGTCCCAATTCCGATATCCAGAAGACTAACGTTCCAGTGCACTAACAACGTAGCAGAATACGAAGCATGCATCGCCGGTCTAAGAGAAGCCATAATCCTTAATGTGAACAAAATACGGGTCTTCGGGGACTCACAACTCATCATCAATCAGACGAACGGTGACTGGAAGACCAAGGACGAGAAGCTGATCCCGTATCATGTCTATCTGGAGAATTTAATCAAAGAGTTCAAGGAGATCACTTTCTCTTACATGCCCCGAGCGAAGAATCAATTTGCAGACGCTTTGGTCTCTCTCGCTTCAATGCTGGAAATCCCAAGAGGAGTTGCTGAATGGGAACTTACCTTCGAACTTCAGGAGGAACTCGCATTCTGCTTGCAGATCAATGAAGTCGACCTTCCCTCAAGCGATCAGCCATGGTACACAGACATCAAGGAGTATCTCGAGCACCAGAAGTACCCAGAAGGAGCAACTCTGACAGATCGTCGCACCATACAACGGTTGGCAGCACAATTCGTAATTATCGGCGACATCCTTTACAAGCGATCCTTCAATCAAGTCCTTCATTGCGTGAATGAAACGGAAGCTACGCATGTCATGTCAGAAATCCATGAAGGACTATGTGGCCCACACATGAATGGACACATGATGGCAAAAAAGATTTGCGACTTGGCTATTATTGGCTCACAATGGAGACAGATTGCTGCAAGTATGTCAGGAAATGCTTCAAATGTCAGGAACATGCAAACCAGATCCATGCCTCCACATTCAAACTCTACAACCTGACATCCCCATGGCCCTTTTCTGTATGGGGGCTAGACATCATCTGTAAAATCAGCCCTAAAGCTTCAAATAGGCATGAGTATATCGTGATAGCAGTAGACTACTTCACCAAATGGATAGAGGCAGTATCCTACACCACCATCGCAACATCTCATGTGGTAAAGTTTATGAAGAACAACATCATCAGCCGTTATGGGGTTCCTCAGGCCATCATTATTGACAACGGAACCCCGTTCGTCAATAAAAGGATGAACAATTTTCTTGACAAATTCAAGATCCAGCGCTATCGATCAAGTCCCTATTGTCCCCAGATGAATGGTGGGGTTGAAGCGGCCAACAAGACTATCATCCGAATCTTAGAAAAAATGGTGAAAACATATCATGACTGGTCAGAGATACTTCCCTACGCACTTTGGGCCTATCAGACGTCTGTATGGTCTGCTATAGGCAAAACTCCATATGAGCTTACATACAGAATGGAGGTGGTACTACCAGTTGAGATCGAAATCCCATCACTGTGGATATTGCTAGAAAGAGAAGTCGAGGAGGGCGAGTGACAACAAGTAAGGTTAGGTCAACTGCATCTGGCAGATGAAAAATGCATGCGGGTGCTAAGCCACTCCTAATGTTATCAGAGAAGGATCGCTCGGGCCTACAATAAAAGAGTCCGCAAAAGAAGTTTCAAAATCGGCGACATGATCATGAACCGTATTTTGCCACCGCACCTACCTGATCCCAGAGAAAAGTTCAAACCCTCATGTGAAGGACCACTGATTATCCGAAAAGTGCTCCCAGGAGGCACCCTCCAGCTCACCAGTCTGAAGGGAGACGATCTTCTCGAGCCCATCAACGCCGACAACGTGAAAATCTATCACGGGTAACCCTACCTGACTTTGTCAATGATTACAATTGCAAAGCTGCACCCATCACTTCCCCCACAAAAAAAGAGAGAAGAAAAAAAAGAGGGGGGGGGGGGGGGGGGTATATCCACCACTTACCCTGTCAGAAAAACACCAGTCGTCTATCCCCAAAACAAAAACGAAAAGAAGAAAAAGAAGAAAAGATAAAAGCAAAAGCAAAAAAAATCAAAAAACGAGCCTCCAAAAAAATATATAAAACAAATCCCTCCCAAATCTCCCCCTCACCAAAGGCAGCTTTCAGTTGTACTTAGAGACACAAGGATAAGATGGAAATCAGTTGACCGGCAATAAAGGAAGTCTCTCCACCTCCTCCAACATCCTTGGCACTCCAAAAGAAAAAAAAAGGACATGCCTAAGCAAAAAGGGCGAGTTGAAAACCCGAAAGGGTGGCTCGAGTAAAAATAGATGGCATGTAGCGGACTTGATGAGAACCTGAAGAGGCACTAAGGGTAAAAATAGCACAGCTGCCAAGGGGTAGGTAAGATAAAAAACCCGGGACATAGTGAAAATCTGAAAGGACGCTATGGGCAAAAATGACAGGAAAAGCTGAAAAGTGAAAACCTGAAAGGGCTCTACGGGTAAAAATAGTAAGGAAAGAAAATAAAAAATAATAAAAGTGTAGGTACAAAAAGAAGTTGAGATAGAAAACATCACAATGAGATACAAGGAAGGGAAACTTCGTAACAACACTCTATCAAACTCTGCCCAAATCCATAGGATGCGATCTCGGATACCCCTTCAGGGAACCAAGACCCTAAGGATACAATCTAGATTACTGCACACAACGTGGGCTGAGCCCAAGATTCTGATCCCAATCATCCAAAGCATGAATCCAAACACAAGCAAAACATTGACAATTGACACAAACAAAATTTTCTTTCATTCCTTAAAAATTTTTCTTGCAAGTATTTTATCTTCCTATTTTCAAAAAAGAAAAAAAGAGAAAAAAAAAGGTTTCAGGCAAGCAAAACAGTTGGTCAGCATCAAGCACTACGGGTAAACTACTATATCTCATACATCGACAATCTCTGCCTAAGCCTCTCTATCTCCATGCGCATGTAGAAGGCCTCGTCCATATCCAAGCGATGCGTCGCAAGCATACTCTCATCATATCGTCGCCCCACTGCCAAACGACGAGCCATGTCCTCACATGTGTGTCGAAGGACAGCAATCTCACTGATCAAGTGGCCATGTGTGGAGAACAAGAAGGAAGGATCAATGAAGGGTCGCTCTTCAAAAGCCTCAAACGAGTCAACAATACATGAGGAGGGTGAAGTAGTATCACCCACCATGTCCTGATCAGTAGCCTCATCCTCCAAATGCGAACCTGGAACCTGTCGATAAAGAGATTGTTCCGCAACCCACCTCTGATACAGCACTATGGCCAAAGGAGGAGTCCAGGACTCAAGCTCTAGCATCGCCGCATCCAACGACCCCTGCCAGGAAATCCAAACCTGTCGATACAAAGCAATCAGGTTGAAAGGAAAAGAAGCATGGCCAAATTCAGAAAAGAAGCATGACCAAATTCGAAAAAAAAAAGGCAAACTCTGGGATGTCCTGCCAAAAGTCAAACTGACGAAAAAATTGCATAGGATGATAAGAGCAGTATCCCCGAAGGCCTAGTAACAACAAGGGAGTGCGAGCTGCAATGTTGATTAGCGGCGGACGACAGAGCTAGGTAGCCTCCCAATTAACCTCCGAACCTTGAAGCTGAGAGAGCATGTAGCGGTAAAATGGCTCAGTGGCCTCAGCACCAGAGGGAAGGCCATCAAGTAGGAAAGACAACACATCATCACGGCAAAAATCAGGCCAAGAAAGCATAGGGGTCATATAAAGGTGTTCCCATAACCACACCTAGGAAGGAATAAATCAAACTTAAGATGTAAGAAAAAAAAAGAGGAGAAAGAGAAAGAAGGAAGAAGATTAAAGAGTACCTGAAGGAACGAGCAGCAACCCCATAAGATGCGGGTACATCCGAGTGAGCACTCAGTCAGCCCTAAGAAGAGCTTCGCCAGCACCACCAAAATGATGTTCCTGCGATGCAATATATGACGGAATACGTCCAATAAAGCTCGTAACGACGATCGTCTCCATCCAGCGTATTCAGGCATTGAAGCTGACGATCAGATCTAGGGATGCCTCGAGAAGTAGAGCAGCAATCATACAGCATCTCAAGTGACAACTCACCAGTCCCACCCTCTGTAGTAGGAAGGGCCGTAAGAAATTCAAACCAGGCGATCAGATCAGAAGATCGAACCGGCTCGGATGAGGGAACATAGGGCTCTCGAGTAAGAGGAAGACCAGACAGGTGAGAAAACTCCTCCAATGACGGGCCCAACTCTAAGTCATTAAAAGAGAACAAATTCAAGGATGGAACCCAATCGTATAGCGCCGCACTCAACAACTGCCCATCTAGGTGGACCCGATGCAAGTGAAAAACCTCTCAGAAACCCAGAGAACTCAACTTGAAGATCTCGGACTCGATCAAACTCTCGATCCAAAGATGCAATCGCTCGAAACATGTACCACGAGGCTGCAACCGGCAAGTCCGGATAGGCACGCCCTCAACGATCAAGATCCCCGGATCAGTCGGAGAATTATAAAAAATGGGCATCCCCTCGTCCAGTAAGTCAATCTCATGGTGACGGAAGAAGCCAGCATCTCCCATCGCATCACGCAGTGTCCTGAAAAGCAGCAACAGGCGGGCCCGAGCTGCCAATAACTGTCACCTCAGAAGCTGACTGAAACACATGAGCCCCAGGAGCAGCAGCACCTATGAACTCCCAATGGCCAACAAGTTGACACCACGAGCCCCGACCGTGACTGCCTGTCCCAACACTGTCTCAATATCCCCGTCAAAAATCTGAGCCAAGCCATCTGCAATCGAATCATCACCCGCCAAATCCAAGCCGCTCGAGCCACCAAAATAGGATCTGCCATCCATAGAAATCTGATCCATCCTACCCACACCATCCGTCATCATCGTACCACCATCCACCCCATCTATGGACATCGGCCCATCAATCAAACCATCTCCCGCCACTACCACATCATCCAAACCATCCATCCTAATGTCCATGAATCCTGGTGGCCCATCTAGCATGGATTCATCAAACCCATCAAACCCTTCTATCCCATCTAATCCACCCCCATATCCTCCATTAATGGTGGTTGGAATGCCATAAATAGCATCGATCTCCCCAAAAGAGCCCATTACTCCCCCACCAACCTCCATCAACTCTTCCATAAATGGATTCCCTCCACCATTATTGGACCCACCAACTCTCTCACCATTCATGAACACATCATTGCTCCCATCATGGCTGGCCATAATCAGCACCAAAAAGGAAAAAAGAAGACAAGGGGAAGAAGATAAAGAGAAGGAGACAAAGAGAATGGACAAAGGGGATGATCGGACGGACAAAGACAGTAAGGAATGTCCGAAATGGGTCAGCAAGAATGAACAGGAAGAGGAGACGGTTGCTGGAAGAAAAGATGAATGGAGGTGGCACCCTGATTACCGCCTGCAGTAATATGATCACCGCCTGCAGGCCTGCCATTTTTATGTCATTGATTCAACATTGTCAGGACAGAACGGGCAGGAAAAAAGTCAGCGGGCGGCAGTCCGATTATCGCCCGCTGCAGTCCGACTGCCGCCCTTGCCCACTTTCGGCCACATTTTAGGTGGGACTTGTCTCGAAAGGTCAAGACCTTAGAACAAACATCCATACATCCAAAAGGGGTCCCAAAGGTGCCCAAAAGGAAGGATTGAAAGAGAACAACATCAGCAAACTGAAGTCTATAAACATGAAGGTTTCACATTCAAGAAAGTAAGATACAACAAGCTAGTCATCATCAGAAAGATATGCATCAGTATCCTGGCGATGAAAGTGAGGCCCCAGGATCTGTCCTCCAGTAAAACACGCACCGTCGCCAGGGGCATAGCCAGGCTGTAGAATCGGGCCGATACCATGCTGCTCACACCAGGTGCTATACTCTCTAGATGGATCTATAAAGGCACTCGCATCATACCCTCCAACGCAGCAGTCAGCTCCCTTTCGGGCACCGATCTCCAATCAGAAGGACCAGACGGAGGACTGAGTGGTACCATGAGACTACCGGTAGCTGACAGAAAAGTCTCTCCCAAGTACCATTTAGTCACACGAGGGTCCTCAAGAATACGACGTCGACGTGAAGCCTGAAAAGCTTCCTGGGCCCCAGGAATAAGTGTCGCATTCGACCGGAGATACGGCTTAGATAAGAGCTGTAAAAAGAAAATCAAAGATTTGAGTAAAAAAGATAACACATGGGCAATACAGAAAAGGGAAAAATCACTCACATCACTCGAAACAAGGGCTTCAACGTTTGACCTCCAGGCAAGGTCTGAAAATAAACGCGTGCGGCTGCGGTTATCCTTATACGACAACATCATGCGAGGAAACAGAGGCGAATGGTCAATCAAGGTGGGGGCCAAATGTGGAAAGTAATTAAAGAAGCAGACCTGCACAACTCACGGTTAGAGGAGATCAAACCAATTCATCCTCAATAAAATATTACAAAAGGTAGAGATCGAAGAGGACACCTCGATGACAGGGTAGAAGCCAGTCATGGACCGGCTGATACAACGACTGGCCTTGTCCAGTCCTTCATATAAGTGGGCAAGGAGGGCTGCATTCCAATTGTATGGTGTGGAAAAGGTGATATCTGCCACGAGCGATAACAAACGAGAACTCACCAGCTTATTCCCGTGACAGAAAATCATCACACCCATAGTGTACAAAATTAGGGCACGCGCCTTCACCACAGCCACTGCTTCAGTTTCAGGGACACGTCTAGTAAAATTCAATAATAACTAGAGGAGTTTGAAGCAAGGACCAGTAAAGTCCGCTGCGTCTGGCATCATCCCCAGGAGACTCATCCAATCCTCCTCAGTAGGCACCTGAAGGTCATCCTCAAAAGGGACAGACCCCCCATCATATCGAAGGCCTAGCTGCATATAAATGTCATATGGGGTAATCCCCCACTCTTCAAAAGGAAGCTGGAAGGTATGAGTCTCAGGGTGCCATCTCTCAACCAGAGCAGACAAGAGAGACATGTTTGTTCGACTCAGACGGACCCGAAATAGGTGAGCGAAGGGGGTCCGCTCCATAACATCAAAGAACAATGGTTGTGGATCCTCAAACCAATCAGGCCAGTGCGTCCTGACCCCATGCCCTCTCAAGACAGCAGGTGCACCACCTTCTCGGGCAATGTCGGACAAATGCCGACCCTCACGAGGCACGGATCAGGTGACTGGCGTGAGGAGCTAGCCTCACTTTTACCACGTCGAGGCATGCTGTACACACAAATATCCAAGTACCCCAGCCCATGTCCAAGGCTCATTTCAAGGCCCATGTCAAAGGCCCACACTCCAAGGCCCATTTCAAGGCCCATGTCAAAGGCCCACATTCCAAGGCCCATCTCAAAAAGGCCCAGTCCAAAGCCCATATCAAGGCCTCATGTCCAAGGCCCATTTCAAAAAGCCCATGTCTAAGGTCCATTTCAAAAAGCCCACATCACGGCCCATGTTCAAAACCCATTTCAAGACCCATGTTCAGATCCCACTTTTCAGGTCCATGTCCAAAGCCCATGGCCGGATCCATGCCAAAAAGGGCCCATCAGGCTCATGATTCAAGGCCCACCAGGCCTATGCTAGAAGACCAGTACACATTCTATAGGTCCTTCCCTACATCTGAACCAATCAAGATCATGATGTGGGGCCCATTTTGAAAATCTCATCCGTCCGTCATGTAAATTTTTTTTTTTTACCACGTCCATGCATCTAAACCAATCAAGATCATGATGTGGGGCCTATCTGAAAAATTCCATCCGTCCATCATCCACTATAAACTACCGATCATCATCTACATCATCCATACGGACAAATAGGCCCCAAATCATTAATCCAATGGTTCGGATCATCCTAAAAAAAAAAATGAAAAAAAAGGGGTGGGGCCCTTTTCTTATCACACCCACTCCACCAAAAAATATTACAATAATGGTCCAGCCAACCATCTGGCCCAAACAAAACAATTTCAACAAAATTCAACGGCTCAGATCCGATCAAGGTAGTCCAACGGCCCTGATCATAGTCTTCTCCAAACTCCAAGAAGAAATCCAACCCATCAAAAGCCCCTAAGATGAATGGCCCAACATAGTTCAGCAAGAGTGCAATGGCCAAGATTACCTGAAATGGAAGGAAAGAAGAACAGTGAGCTGAAAAATCTCTTCAAAAATAGCTCCAGGGACCACAATGGGTCCCTGGACATCGCAATTGCAAGAATCAAATAGAGGAGAAGGCTGCACCAAAAGGACCAGTGCGTGACTCGGACCATTGGACAAAATGGGTTACAAGCGGTAGCCGGACTGTCACCCGCGGCAGTCCGACCGCCGCTCGACCGAAGAGGTGCATGGGGCAGCGGGCTGTCTACTAAGGATAGTAAGAACAACCGATTTTTACCTCCAACCTCTGGGTAATACCCAAAGTATTTTTAAAAATAAATCTAAACTCTCAAAGGTTTTTAAAAACAGTCCCGCATTTTTAAAAGTTATAAAAACAGCCTTCAAACCTTCAAAGGTCACAAAAACAGTCCCCAAGTCTTCAAAAACATACCTAAATAGCCTCCTTTTTAAAAAAAATCTCCAAAAAAAAAATCTAAAAAATTCTAAAAATTACCAAAATAAGCACACAATAAATCCCCAATGAGTATAACCCCAAAAAAGAGGTCTGTTCCTTTTAAGCTATCAAGTCCCATTAAGTTATAAGTGGAGGCCATCTGAATTTTTTTACAATAAAAACCAGACGATGACGCCCTCCCGCGAGATCAGACGGATGCTTCAAAAAATCTCAAAAATACCTCAAATAAAAGCCGTTAGCCCTACCAACTCAATAGTGGAGGCAACGTGACTGTTTACTTATGCAAATAAAAACCGAACGACGACGCCCACTCGCGAAATTGAGTGGATATTTTTTAAAATCCAAAAATTTTTTTAAATAAAATCCCCAAAGAGTCTAGCTCCAAAGGGAATAACTTTCAAATAAAGTTTTTACCACCGCACGCGGCACGCAGTACACTGAGGAATCTTTCATATTCTCCAGTTACGGCCAGTGCACATAGCTAAATAAGATTCAATCTCTTTCGATTTTTCAGAAGACGATCTAATCCATACATGATACATGTACGATTGGCCCGATCTCTATATCTGGACAGTTGTACAAATGCTAGTAAATGATTGGATCCATCTCTGGAAAGAATAATCAAACTCAAAGTGACTACAATCCATTGTAACAAAAGTATCAGAATCAGCAGACTGCATGGTAAAAGATTACTCACACATACCTAGCACAGGATGTTTAAAAATTTTGATTGAGTCCAAGTTGGCGTAGTGAGTTCCCCGTAAGGCTGCACCAACGCGCAGGGCAGCTAACCACTTTGACGATCAAATAGACTGAATACTCATAGGGTGATTACATGACAAAGGAACGACAGACCAAATAGCACGGAAAACCTCGTAAAGTCGCGACAAATGCGCAGAGGCCCTTACTTTTCAGACTTACCCTCCAATGCTATTAACAATCAGATGTGAAAGGGTTGTGATTGGAGACCCACAAAGTCGCAACAAATACACAGGAGGTAATCAAAACATTTTCCTCAACCCTCGTGATATGTGCAAGTCATCCCTTTTCCAGACAGTCAACTGAAAATGATATAATGGCAGACAACATATTCGAGTTACTATCCCTTTTTCTAACCAGAAGGGTGGGGTGTCCACTCGCTTTGACATTTAGTTTCTTGCAACCTCGGTCAAAGAGGGGCATCTGTAGACACCCCACCTAGGCTACATCTTGAAAATGTTAAGACCGTTCAGGAACCATGATCATACCCAACCAAACCAAAGTCCCTAAAACCCAAATCTGTAATCCAAAACCACGATCCAAACCATTCATCATACATGCAACCCCGCCTATACCCCATACCATAGCCCAAATCCTCATTATCCAAGTCGAAACCCATTTTTTCTGAGCTAAAAAATTCAAAAGGAGACTTCCGAGTGAACCCGCACAATGTATAAGGTTCGCACGCGTGAAACCAGCTCGAACTGAGCCCGAGCGGTAGTCTAACTGCCGCCTGCGGTACTTCAAGTGCTGTCGCTCGCGGGCCGCATGCGGATAGATGTCCCAGTGTCCAAAAGTCAACTTTTCTTTACAATTTTCCTCTCAAATTTCACTATTTACCTTTTTACAGTCCTTCATGGCTAATGAAAGAGTGTCATGTGGCATTCCTCTCTCCATAACCAACCATAGTTTGCCACTTCACCTTTTACCCCTCTCAAACCTAAAATTTACAGTTATGCCATTGGAGAAGGCTATAAATAGCCCTCTCCTCTTCACATTTTTTTAAAAAATAACAACACCTTCTCATCCAAGGGAGAGAAAGTGAGAAAGAGAGTGAGAGAGTGAGGAAGAGAGTGAAGGAAAGGGAAGGAGCTCCCAAGCCTTTAAAGATCTGATCTTTCAAGCCACCCCCTAGCCTTCCTCTCAACCTTTCCAACCCATAAGCCTAGCCCAGATCTGATCATGGTCCGGTTCATGTCTTAGCCTACTCAAGATCAAGCCAAAGATCTATTCTACATATAAGCATTCATCATGACATCTATTCCCTTCTCAATCCCCTGCTTCTCTAGATCTCTAGTGAACGTATGCTCTGTGACTTGTCGTACACCGGATCCTGTCACATCAGAAATTCTTAGTGATGTAGTCCATCTTTTCTTTATCTTTTTACATAAGCATCATCACATTCACTTTCAAGACATACAGTTGGACGTATGCTCTGTGGCTTGTCGAAATCTCGGATCTTTCCATATCAGAAATCCATGTATGTGCCTAGTCCCATCATGGCCACAGCATCCATCATCCCTTGAGATTATTTTACCACACTGAGTAAAGACCGTACATTTATATGGGCAAAGAGGGTGCCTAACACCTTTCCTCTTTGTAACCGAGATCCCTTGCCCTGAATCCCGGATCGCAGACCAGGAATCAATCTAAGGTGGGGAAGTCCCTGGATTTTCCTCACCTTGCGTATTCCGTGGTTCTAGCCGACCACGGGATTTTAAGATTTTTCGGCTAGTGGCGACTCCAATATCCATAATCATCTTATCACCCCCCAATCAAACATGAAATGTAAAATCAGCATGGGTGCCGATTTTTCAGTGTCTACAGATGGGTTTAAGGAAAATAATATGCAAGAAGTTAGGCTCTTGGCTGCCTACTAAATTTACCTTATACTTAGGTCAAAAGTGAGGCCCAACTCACTTGTGTTAAATTACAAACTTGCCCATGTAAATGAATTACTGGGCTACCCATGAAGCCCACCACAATATGTGAAATTATGGCCTTTGTGGTTGGGCCCAAACCTTACTTGAGGGCCTACTATATGGCCTATGAGTTGGGCTTGGTATATGGCCCATTAGGCCATGCATTGCGTGGGCTTTAGACCTTATATTATATGAGTAGTGGCGGGCTACCTCTTGGAAGCCAGTTGAGGTTGAACGTCCTCCTGAGTGATCCTAAGGTAGGCCCATGGGTTTCTCTATGGATGGTTAAAGGCCCATCATGGACCCTAGGCCATTTGTTTAGGGCTTAATGTGTATGTATGTGGAACCTACCTTAACGCATGTTTGGTCCAGGCCATCTAAGCCTTGGATCGCCCGATTATGGATGCACTCTCTGTCTTTGATTACTGCTGGACTCACAATCTAGTAATAGGCCCACTTGATCTTTTCATAATATATACGCACTCTCCATCTAGTGGGGTCCCTCAGCGAATATAGTTGGCTTTCATGAGACTATCTCCACATAGTTAACTGATTTTTGGACCTTACTAGGTCTAGGAAGTTAAACTGGCCAAAAGTTTATCAAAGGGCCTTAAATGTAAACTTTTATGGTTAAAACTTTAGCTGTGGGGCCTATCATATTGAGAACTTGTGTATGTGTTACTTTCTTATATTTTCTTAATCTTTGGGCTTAATCAGTGCATTCTTTTGGGTCACCTTTAGTGATCATATGAGGACCCCATTTTAGATCAGATTTTTTTTGGAGCATCCTATGGGCCCAGAGTGGGCAGGGTTGTCCCAGCTTGGCCCAACCATATATTGGGCTGACTTTCAACATTTTGATGGACTTGTGGGCTAAGATAATGGTAGTATTGGGCCCTTGGTTGCCCACTTAAATTGTTAAGTTATTGGGCTGATGTAGTTGGACCCATTTCATCCAAACTTAAACCTATTCAGTCAAATATTATGTACGCGAGCTGCCCACCAAGTCCAAATTAATGCATGGATTCTATGACCATTGGAAATTAAGCCTTGGGCCTTAATTCCCCTCTTGGGGCCCATGTTGTTAAAAGTGATATTTTATCTTTTTATGGCCTATTATGAGGAATATATATGTATATGGTTGGTTACATTTATTTTTATCTTTAATGTAGGCCTTAAGTCTTTTATCCACATCATTCATGGTTGATATGCCTTTCTAGGGAATGGTGGTTAAATGTCCCCATTATGGACCCCTCTAGGCCTAGTTGTATTTAAGAATGATTGGATGATCATCTTAGACTCTTGTTAGGCTCATTTCTATATCGCTTAAACCCATAGTTTGTATACTTAGTCTCGTGGGTTACCCCAGGTAAATGGGTCCCCACTAGAGGTGAGATTCCTTATGGATATTATCTAAATACCTAATCTTGGTCCCTTCTTGGATAGGAGGAGTGTACTACTTTGTATAACACCGCATAATGCATCTAGACTCATCTTCATGGCCCATGTACATCATTGTATGCTTGGTTGACACTATGTATGTGTGGTCATATTGTGTTATTGGGTATTGCATGATACTTTTCCCGAGGGACGTAGTATCCCCTATTGAGCATGTTGGATGCTTGGGATTGATGCATGGTTGATTGTGTGATTCATGCATCTGGCATTGCATAGCATATGAGCATTATCGCCCTTGCTTTATCAGGGTTGTAGCCTCTATAGATACATCGTGGATGGCCATGTTTGGACATCGAAAATGTTACTTGAGTATACCGGGTGCATAAGATGCCCATGGGTGAAATTCTCAAAACTTCCATGGTACCAAGGATTTGCTCCAGCACCGTGACCGAGTGGTATATATGAGCACACGAGGGCCTTATACCGTTAGGCCCCGACTCCCACTGTCGTGTAGTCAATTGGATAGGGGTGTGGCCTTACTCGCCTGATGTAAGAAGAATTGCTAGGCTGAGTCTGACCAGCTCGTGAATGGATCTGCTACCTTCAGGCCTTATTGGTGATTAGCTGTCCACAGGTGGGTAGTGAGGTCTCTTACGCTCGTTTGACTGTGCGGATCTGTAGAGCAGCAGTCATCTAATAGTGTAATAGACCTCAGTAATTTCCTTATGATGGAAATGTACTTGATATGTGGATTGGATATGAGCACTGGCATTACTTCGCATTATTGCATTTGCATCGGCTGTGTAAGCTTCATATTGCATCGCCTTGGCATGACGCCCAGTACTCATTGCATTACATTACACATTGCACTATATAGCCTTGGTATGGCTTCCTGCATTTTCATACGACCTTAATATACCTTCTTGTGTTCATGATAACCTTGGTAAGGCTCGTGGTATTAGTATTGATCGTGACTCCCTTCTACATTCTCTATCTTCTTCTGAGCACCATTATCACACACTTTCACGACCCTCTAAGCTTTCTATAAGCTTATGCATGATTGATGCGTGCAGGAGATCGTAAGTTGGTGTTTTAGCAGTGAAACTTGGATAGGTGTGCAAGCTGAGGACCCAGTGTTGCAGATTCTCTTCCTTCTTTCTTCTGTTATCTTATGTATGTCCTTTTGGACCTGATGTAAGCTTGTAAAAGTTCAAATTCATTGTAGATTTTGTGATGTATGTCTTTGTTATACTCAGATTTACTTGCTGTGATATTGGGTATGCTCGTATTGGAGATGATTATATTATTATGAAAATCCTCCTTGTAGGATCCCAGGATCAGAACCTGTCTCAAGAGTTGAGAATGAGGTACTACGGAGGCTGTTGCGGTCAAAACCGGTCATCGGGTTTCTTGTGAGGTCCGGTTACCGAGTCTGGGGCGTGACACCCTACCCTTGGGCGGGTAAGGCCACACCCCCTCCCAACCGACCACGACACAGTGGGAGACGCAGCCTCCTAGTATTTGACACTCATGCGCTCATGTATCCATTTGGTCTCGAGGTTGGGGTGTCCTTTGGTATCAAGAGGGTTTATGAATTTTCACCCAGGGTCATTTATGGCGGCTCGATGATAGAATAGATTTTCAGTGTCCCATCTGGTCATTCACAATATACCTATGGAGGTTATAACTTTAATGTCACTAGGGCGTACAATAATCACAACACACAATGTAAGATGCATGAGTCATACAATCCAGTCATGCATCAATCCTGCGCATACCGTACGCTCATGTGAGACAATCTCCGCTATAAGGGAATCTCATAACCACTTGCCCAATGACATATGCAATGGTCAATCGCATCTCATAACAAACATGTAGATGATGCGTATGGGCATGTATCATGATGCTATGCTATCACATACTCATAATCAGTATCAATAACCGGCACCGACAATCGACCTCGATAATCGACATCGACAATCAGTCTCGACAATGTGGACATTTAACCAACATTGCCCCTAAAAAATGGCCCACATAAAGCCTAGCATATAGTGGACCCATGACTTCACACAAGGGCCTAATATATAACACCATGGGCCTCACTTATGAACTTAATACACATCATGATGGGCCTCTCATATGGGCCTCATATACATCACAACGGGCTCCATCGCCTGGCCCTCGAATGCACCACAATGGACCTCATCACATAGGCTTCATATACATCACATTGGGCCTTAAACATGGGCTGAAATTATCACAATGTGCCTCAAATACGAGCCACGTATACATCACATTAGGCCTCGAAAATAGGCTTTAATATTTGGCCTCGACAATTGGGCTTGATAATCAGAATCAGCCTCAACAATCGAAATCGACTTCGACAAATCAGAATCGGCCTCGATAATTGGCCTCGACAATTGGAATCGGCCTATATAATCAACCTATACAATTGACCTCAACAATCGAAATTGGCCTCAAAAATCAGAATCAGCCTCGACAATCAGAATCAGCCTCGACAATTGGAATCAACCTCAATAATTGGCCTCAACAATAGACAATGGGAATCAGCCTCGATAATCAAAATTGGCCTCGACAATTAGAATCAGACTTGACAATCAGCCTCAATAATCAAAATCGGTCTGGACAATCAGAATCAACTTATATAATCAGCCTCGACAATCGAAATCGGCCTATACAATCGGTCTCGACAATCAGCCTTGATAATCAGTCTTGACAATCAGAATTAGCCTCGATAATTAGAATCATCCTTAATAATTGGCCTCAATAATCAAAATTGGCCTCGATAATCAGCCTTAACAATCAGAATCGGCCTCGACAATAAGAATCGGCCTTGACAATTAAAATTTACCTCAATAATCAGCCTCGACAATCAGAATCAGTCTCGACAATAAGAATCGGCCTTGACAATCGAAATCGGCCTCGATAATCGACCTCGACAATCAGAATCGGTCTCGATAATCGGAATCAGCCTCGACAATCAAAATTGGCCTCGACAATCAGAGTTAGCCTCGATAATTAGCCTCGACAATCAGAATCAGCCTTGATAATCAGAAATAGACTTGATAATCGGCCTCAACAATTAAAATTATCCTCGACAATCAGAATTGGCCTCGATAATCTGAATCAGCCTATATAATCAGCATCAATAATCAGCCTCGACAATTGGAATCTGTCTCGATACTCTACCTCAAAATCAGAATTGACCTCGATAATCAGTCGAACAAGACCTAAAAGAAGGTCATAATGTGGACATTAAACCATCATTGCAAATGTGGCCATTTAACCAACATTGCTCCCAAGGAGTGACCCACATAGAGCCAAACGTATAGTGGGCTCATGGCCTCACACAATGGCCTAATTTACATCGTAATGAGCCTCATATAAGGGCTACAAAATCATTACAATGACCACACCATATGGGCCGAAAATACATCTCATTAAGTCTTACCAAATGGGCTAGAAATACATCACAATGGGCCACGATATATGGGCCAAAAATACATCTCCATGGGCCACGACCCATGGGCATCAATACATCATGATGGGCCGTAACCCATGAGCCTCAAATACATAAAGTGGGCCACATCAATGGACTGCACCAATGGGCCTCATATACACAACAGGTGGGTGTAACACCCCGAAAATTGGGGGTCGGGTAGAAACCCAACTCTCGAGTTTCAGAACATCACTTATGCAACATAGATAATGATAAATGCATGTTGTCTGTAGAATGACATTAAACAAGATTGAGACTAAGCCAAAACAACATATCATACTCCAGAGATAGTTAAATTAGCAAGCGGAAGAATGTAATAGATATATAAAATATATAAATGATTGTAAGTCTCTAGAGTGTGAACATGTTACCAGGTTAACTAAATACATATATACTCCAAAATAGAAAGAAAAGAATATACATGAGTGCTCCAAAAATATAAAATGACAAGTGTCATGGCATCTAATCAACCTCCCTGTAATCCTGTCGATCAAAACATGGAGGAGAAGTCCTCCTCAACATCATACAAGTCCAACTCCGCTCCACAAGCAGCGCCCTTATCTGAAACTAAAATAGGGACTGGTGGGTGTCCGGAACATCATCCCGTAACGTGGGAGTGAGTAGCTAACTCAGTGGAATCATAGAACAAAGATTAACATGTTATCAAATCCATCACGTGATAATGATAAAGCAAACAAAATAAACATTCCTAAATACTGTAATTAATGCATGGATGAAATGACATGATGGGTGCCCTCACCGACATACTCCCTCATGCGGCACCATCTGCGTCTGCGGCATACTTGCGTTCCTCTGTGCTCCACATCTTTCAGGCACATGTAGTGTGATATGGATAATGATTTTCGAGTTGTTATTAGTCTTTTTCATACAGCAGGATTGGGAAACTAAGGTACCTCCCTTATATCAATACCCAAACAATGATCCTATCTAGGGTCGTCACTCCTAATAATCTCATACGATGATATACTTCTAGGTCACTGCAAGGGCTGCCAGGGCTGTTGCACGCACTCGTTGCACCGCTCCCCCATCACCTTATCAATACAGGCCTAGTTTATATCCTTAAGACTGCATCAGGACTCGTCGCCCCCATGCGGTGTCAGGATAAACTCAAGGTCACTACAAAGGGCTGTCAGGGCTGTTGCTCGCACTCGTTGCTCCACTCCCCCATCACCTTATCAATGTAGGCCGACAACAAGAATATAGTGTCCCATACCACCATAATCTGCTCAGAGTAGGGTGCTCACTGGTCACTACGGGGAGGTTTGTGGCCCCAGCATAGGCCGACAGCTCAACCACGGTGTCCCATACCACCATGCCCGGCTCATGAGTCTTAGTGGATCAAGGTACCAAGGTTAGAGGGGCTTTCCAATGGTAAGTTTAGTACCCTAGGTTCAAGAAGTTATAACGAATACAAGGTGAACATACAATGGTCAGTCGGGTTACTTGATGAGTCTGACTAGAACGAGCGCACGTTAGATCGACCGACATGAAGTGCATAAGCACTTCGTGTGGCCTAACCACTGTCGATGACTCTAGTACAACTCGAGTTTGTCATACATATCTTTCGTGGCGAATAGAATCCGACCACGAATTCTAAACTGTTACCGACTGCCTGGACTAGAGTATAGCCCCAAGCACATGTAATGTGAATCAATAATCATATAAAATAAACGAAATTGAAATGCAAGTAATTCCAGTATGTTATAACGTACATCATAAGCAGTCAACCATACACGAGTATTTCACACCTAAGGTAGTCAATTCAAATACAACAAGCATAGAGGAAATCATGTGCATCATCAAGATAGTTGAGAATCCAGTCTCAACGCTAATCTACTACACCATTTATTCAATACTTACTAATACTTACATTTATACAAACACTTCGACTACTCAACTCCAACGTACTTGACGTATGTTGATTTCAACGTATTATATGACAAATCCTTATGACAAGGAGATGTCTAATACACAACAATCATGTTCTTACATTCAATACATAAGGCAGGCATAAATCATATTGATTTAGGCATTTCAACAAACACTTAGTCTACACACATTAGTCTACATAACATATGTCGGCCAATATGTGCATTAGGGAAAATCTCTTCGCCAAACAGATCATACACGTATAACTAGTATAGGTACATGACAAATACTCACGACAATCACATCGGCAAAATACGTACGTATACAGTATTTCCTATAAATACTTAAAATACCCTAAATCTCATATTCTTCGTACGTATACGAAATGAAAAATGAACAGCATGTTGTACATGTCAAACAACATCCTCATCAGCAATCTACCATTAAACGGCATTGAAAGCTTTGAAAAATGGTAATCTAAGCGTCTAAAATCCGCACCTTTCGTCGTAGAAGCGTAACGAATCGAATAGAAACTCTACACTTCATCAACATCGATATGACGACCTAATTCACAAGATACATCAGCTACTTTGCTACTTGCATCGATAGAATTCCTAAAATAGGCTAAGGTTAGGGTTTTCTTACCTAGAACGAAGTCGGATTCGCCGGAAAAGCGATGCAGGTAGGGTGGATTTGACACGTAGAGTAGCAGGGAAGAATCCCAGGAGAAAGCCTCAACTTCTCCCTCACTTTCCCTCTCTTTTCTCTCTTCTCTCTCCAAATTCGTATGGAATGAAAGAGCAAGGGTTTAAGCCCTTTTTATAAGTCCAAAAGTGACGAAAATAGACTTGGGGCCAAGGTATACTTATTTTATAACCAAAGTGGGCTTGTTCTGATCCAAGGGAACACTTCTGGAGGTCCTGTTACTAAGTGCGATCGGACTTAAGCTCTCTGACATTGGATCTAGGTCAGGCAGAGTTTTTGGTCCGGTCGGATTTTCAGATCAACCATGGCGGACCAGTTTCAGTTCGACGGCTACCGGTACTCGATCAGGGCCACAAGCGCGTTGACATGTAAGGGCCACCTATCCTGATCCGAGGGTAAAATTTGATCGAATTCTGATGGTCAGAATGCTTAGAAATGTCGCACAAGCGACACATGCCAGATTTCATAAATTATATTAATTTCTAACATTTCTCACACTCTTCACTCTGGACTCAAGAAAATCGTCGTGGGACATCATCTGGACTTGATTTTCGAGGTGATTATCAAGTCCAACTAGGCAGTTAGGATTATCTAAGTTCGGGGTAATCGGACTTCCGATGTGCGATCCAGAGGCGATACAAAGTTTCAAGGTGCTCCCGAGAGCAATCGGGAATAGAGTTTGATCCTAGGTTTTACAGTATTGTAGCGTCACCTATCCTATACGTTTTGACTCAGCAGATCGTATTGAAAGTGATTGGTGAGAATTTCATAGGTCATCTAGTGCAGCGCTAGTTGATTCTCATTAGATTTCTAAAGGAAGTATACTTTATTAATTTTTGTTTGAGATGAGATTTGAAGGGTGGAGTGAGGGTGCTTGGAAGCAGAAGAAGGAAGAGTTTGGTAGGGGTGGTTTTTGCCAAAAATCGAACATTTGGGAGAGAAGGGAGAGCTTGGGGGGTTGCTTTATGAAGGAAGTACCTGATCGGGGAGGTTTTAAGGGACTGCCCACACCTCATGGGGTCACCCTAACCCCCGAACTCCATCGGCCTAAAGCCAGGCCTGAGTGGGGCTCACTGTACGGCGAGGCCCTCGCTGGCCAAACTCAATTCCGGTGATGACCGGTCATCCAGGCGTGGTCCCCCTGTCCCCTAGGTCCCAAATATATGTGGGGCCCACTTTAGATCATTGTGGATTAGCGTGGGTGGGCCCACGACTCCATTTTTCACTATTTCAGATCATTTTGCAAATTAAAATTATTTTATGCATCATGTAGCATATGATTTTGGGGTAGGAGAGGCTAATCCATCCAACTAACCCATTTATTCCATGAGATTATATGATTGGAATGATCGAAAGTCCAATTTATACATATATTTACTATTTATAGTAAATTTTTGTTTAAGTATGATTCTCCATCATTTACACATTAGGATTTATGTCTAGTGTGAAAGGACTTAGAAAAAGTTGAAGAATGGGGTGGTGGAAGGAGAGATTCTGAAGAAATTGGATGAAAAGGGGTTTCAGGCCTTGAGACTGTGTGTAAGGGTTGTGGTTGACCTACCACCTAAGTACATTCATTTCTAGGTTTGGAATGGAATGGAACATGGCCTAAACCCTTCGATTGACATTCTAGAGGTGATTTGGGGTCGTTGGGTGTGATCAAGAATGTGCACGGACTCGATCTCGGCGGCCGTTTACAGTGAGTTTTAGTTTAAGTATAGTTCTTCACTATTTAAACTTGAGGATTCGTGTCTAATATGAAAGTACTTATAGAAGTTGAAGAATGAGGTGGTGAAAGGTGAGAGTTTGAAGGAAATGGGTTGAAAAGTGATTTCTTTGGCTTTGGGATTGAGCTTTGAGAGTGTTATGGTTGACCCATTGCGTAAGGACGTCTAACTTCAGGTTGGTAAAAATTAGGGGTGTTAAAGTGGGCCTTGCACATGGGTCTCATATGCATCACATGGACTACGTACCTAGGCCTCGAATACATCAAATGGGCCACACGTCATGAGCCTAATACATATCACAATGGGCCTTGCCCATAGGCTATGAATACATCACAATGGGCCTTGCCCATAGGCCATGAATACATCATGACGGGCCTTGCCCATAGGCCTCGAATACATCACAATGGGCCTCATCCATGGGCCTCAACACTGGGCCTCATATATCAAGTGGGTCGCATTATATGGGCCGCACCAATGGGCCTCATGTATATCAAATAGGCTGCACCAATGGGCCTCATGTATATCAAATGGGTCGCACCAATGGGCCTCTCCATCTACACCATTCATCCTTTTATAGAGATCATTTTAGAGTATTATCCAAACAAATGAATCATTTCAAAAGATCATTTGGGTCATACCACAAATAACAGTGGTGATAATGATTTCCATTGTTAAGAATTTAGAGGGCCCACCATAATGTTTATCTTTCATCCAGTTTGTTCATATGGTCACTAAGACCTAAACTAAGAGGAAAACAAATATCATGTTGGTCCAAAACTTCTGTAACCCAAAAGGGTTTTAATGGCAAACGTTCAATCCCACTATTATTGGTAGTGTGGTCCACTTGATAACTAGATCTGTCTTCTTTTTTTTTTTTTCCATTTCTAGCCCTTAGGAAGGCTTACCAAATGGTGAACAGTTGGGATGAATCACATACATCGGGGTGTGATCCACATATGTGGCCCACCAGAGAATTGAATTTGCTGTATTTTCCCAAGCCCTTGACGAGCTCATCACCTAGAGGGACAGTTTCGATGTAACACATACATAAGCGGCCCCATAAACTGCTGACGTGGGCCCACATGAGCTGTTGATGTCAAAGTAGCAACTATTTAGCTGGTATGTGTGGCCAAGCCACCGTCCAGATGGATGGACGGTGTTGGTAATACACATATATCACGGTGGAGTACCATTGTCCAGTAGTTAGATGGTGGGGATGAAACCATACATCAGGTTGGTCCCACGTGGGGCCCACACACACACACACACACACACACACACACACACACATACACATATATAATATCATGTGGATTGAAAACAGCATCCAGGCCCTAAACGGCCTCGATGAAAACACCTATATTGAGGTGGGTCACACCGTCCATGAGGCTGGACAGTGTGGTTAAATCACATGCATCACAGTGGTGCCACGTAGGTGGGACACCCAGATTTGGTTCAAGTTGATATTTGTGATTTCCCATTTGAAAGGCATGCATGACCGATTGGTCATACAGGCCCATACCGAGCAGCAGGTTGGTCCACTTAATGGACGACATGGATCAAATACATTCATCATGATGGGATCTGTCCGAGTGGGCCACTTGGTCACATCACCACCAAGGAAATGAAGGAGAAGAGAGATAGAGAGAGAGGAAGTTTGGCATATTAGAGGGACCCTACCACTATGGGCCACTCTTTATTATAACATAAACATTAAGATGGATCCCACTACAAGTGGGCCCTAAAATGATCAAACCCACACAAACAAAACCTAAAAAAATACCCACCATTAGATCTCCACCTCCTTCTTTCGCCAATGCAATATGGAGCTCCAAGGGGTGCGATTCAATAGTCGAGATGGACTTTGGATGGTAGAGATGGGAGGTAGGAAGGTGGGCCACACTAGCTCCTCTCATTTTCTCCTTGGAAGCCATGGACGTTTCCTCCTTTGGGAATTGCTTGAATGGGGTGAAGAGAGAAATGAAAGAGTGATGAGAGTTGTAAGGATGGATGACATGGAGTGTATGGGTGAGGGATGGGGCTAATTGACTTTTTGGGCATGAGATAAGATGGGGTATAGGTAGCATTGCCTTATTGGCATGAAAGGTATGAGAGAGGTAAAGTCTTGGTTGACTTGGTGGAAAGAGGGGGGTATGAGTAAAGATTTCATTCTTTCAATCAGGAATCTTCTTGGAAACGGCGCACACGTTGCCCACGGTGTTTCCTCAATTTATTCTCATGCCCACAACTCCTGGCCTAGGTATCGCCTTGGGACGCTACACGCGGCATTGGAACTGTAGCGACGGCGCGGTCGCTAGGGTGAAAGTCTCGAGTTGAGATGACTCAGGAATCCGAGATACGACTCAGGAATGCACGCAAATACTATATACGCGTCGTGAGTCACCGAAATTCGGTTGGGAGGACCGCAGAAGCTTACGAAATGGTACAGTCTAGGATATGGGCCTCATAGTCATTGATCCCACATCTGCTTTACTATAAGACTGAATATGCCATAAGGTTTTACTTCAGCTATTTGTGGGTTTGCCCTTTATGTATATATTCTTGTCATGAAGACTTTCACTCTCCTATGACATTCCACTCATAATTTCTTTTTATTTTTTATTTGTTCAAGAGATTTTGTATTTCCACCGACTATGTGTCCTTAAATCTCATTAGGCCAACATACTTTGCAAATAATTTTGTATTTATAGCTTTTGTCAATAAATCGGCTATCTTGTCACCTAAAAGCAAGTAACTCATAGTTGCTTCTTCCTTCACAATAACATCCTATATATAATGGTACTACAATATTTGTTTGTCCTTCGAGATATTTATTTCATTCTTATTAATCCAAATGCAACTTTATTATCACAAAAAATGAAAACTTTTTTGTTTTCTATATTTAGCTGCATATCTTTTATAAAGTTTTTTATCCCAATAGTAAAATAAAGGTTGCATAATAAGTAATAAATTCAGCCTCCTTAGTGTACTTGAAAACATCTTTATTTGTCACTAGACCAAGAAAAAACACCACCTCTAAAGAGGAAACATAACCAAAGTGGTCTTGCTATTGTTTTTGTCCCCTAGAAAATCTGCATTTGAATGACTTGAAACCTCAACCTTATTTACTTGAAAATAAAATTTTAGATGTTTTGTTTCTGTAAGCCCCGTATCCTAGACCATACCAATCCATAGACTTTCGCGGTCTTCTCGATCGAATTCCGGCAACCTTCGACCCTTAACCGGTATTCGCACACTACCCTTATTAACACGTTGTCAACCTAAGTCGACTCAACCCAAGACCTTTACCATAGCGGCCGCGCCGTCGCCGGGGTTCCGATGCAGCGACTCGTGCGTCGAGGCTTACCCTAGTTAGGAGATGTGGGCCACCATTCGGTGCGAGGAAAACACTGCGCGTTGTAAAACCTAAGAGAATCTTTATGACTTGTCACATCAATCCATCAATCCATCAATCTCAACATGTCAAGTACACATCACCTTTCACCCTTTCCCAATCATGCCCCAAAAGTTAAAAAGTTCTTACAAAGCCCATACTTTTCTTACACCATTTGCCACAAAAGTCAAAAATCTCTTACCCACCCATCACTCACCACATCCATCACCCATCACTGTCTCTCTCCTTCATTTTTTCAAAATACTTTCCCAAGCAAGAGAGCTCCATACGTCCAAGCCCCTCACTCTCTTCCAAGCTCCAAGTGTAGCCCACCTTTTCATCCCAAGATCTCCTATCTCAACCATCCAAACCTCATCTCCTCCGTTGGAATCGAAGCTAAGGAGCTAAGGAACCCAATGGAGCAAGAAGATTGAACGGTGGGTGCTTTGATAGAGTAGTTTTTATTTTTTTTAAGATGAGCCAAGTGAGACCAACCGATCAATGGTTTGGATCTCACTTGGGACCCTAAGATGTGGCCGATGGCCCACTAGGATCATCATGATCATTCCATGATGGGGCCATTCTCCATGGACCCCATCATGATGTTTATTTTTCTTCTATACCTAGGGTCATCTAGACCATCTATTTTAGTGGAGAAGGGATCTCCACCGTTGGATTTTTGATTTAATGGGCCCATTTGTAATGGGACTCACTTGATGTATGATTGGTTGCAAGGGAGGGCCCATAGTGTCGGGGTCCCTCCATCACGCGTGTCCCACTCTCTATCTCTCTCTCTCCCTCTCTATTTCATTTTTTATGTGATCATGATGTTTTTATGTGGCCCACCAGGATGGACTCCACCACGAAATATGTACTTTATCCAAGCCATCTATAAGTGGGGCCCACCTTATATGTGTTTTATCGACACCATCCATCATCTGGTGGCCCACTTGAGCAGGCCCACATCGTTGCACTTGGAATGTCAAATCGTCCAGCATCCCTGGACACTGGACGTCATTTGGAAAACACAAATATAAGCTTGGTTTAAGCTTTATGTGGACCACTCATATAGGCCCCGCCTTGATATATGTATTCAATCCACGCCGTCCATCTCATTCCCTGGATCATTTTAGGCGTTGAGTCAAAGAATGATGCTGATTTGAGCATCTGGTGGGCCATAACATAGGAAACTGTGGCGGTTACCATTGAAAAATCACCTATTGTTTCTATGCACCAAAATATATTCAATATTGGGATTGTTGAGCTTGTATTAAGCCATGGGACCCAAAGGTTGGGTCGGATTCGCCTGATGTGAGCCCCATGCGTGAAAAACTTTAGAAATATACCTATTTTTTTTAAATAAAATAAACAAGCGGCGTTTGCTGCTTCTGGCGACAAGGACGAGCGCACGTCCTGGTGCGCTGGACGTCCGCGGGCAGGGACCCACGACTCCAGTTGTGGGCCCCACCATGATGTATATTTGTCATCCAACCCGTTCATTGGGTGGGCCCCTTCCTGAGGTGGGCCCCCTCCACAGATCAGGCCGATCTGAATCTTAGATGGCCCACATCACAGGAAACAATAGTGATTTAATGTCTACCATTAAAACCCCTTTCTGGGTCACAGAACTTTGGATTCAATATGAAATTTGTTTCTACTCTTCGTCCAGGTCTCTGTGACCGTATGGACAGATTAGATGGCATACAAACATTGTGGTGGGCCCCACGTGGGACTCACTTGTAAGTGGATTGGCTGGTGCACGCACACAACAGCATAATAGCTGCTGTGTTGACGTGCTCAGGCCTCCCAGGCCATGTGGGCCTCATGCACAAGGTATGTACCATATCTAAACCGTCTATCCACTTTAATAGCTCATTATACAACATGAGCTAAGGAATGAGTCAGATCCATAGTTTGTGTGGACCCCACCATGATGCATGGGTTGCATCCAATCCGTCCAATCATCTTGAAGCTCATTTCTTTGGCATAAGCTAAAGAATGAGTCAGATCTATAGTTCAAGTGGACCCCACATTGGTATATGTATGGGGCCCATTTTGAGTTATTTAAGGTCGTCCATTGAGACCCCATATTGGTATATGTATGAGGCTCACCTTGTCATAGGTAAGGCCCATGTATTTAGGCCCATTTGATGTATTAGGGGCCCACGGGTTAAGGCCCATTGAGATGTATTAGGGCCTATGGGTTGAGGCCTATTTGATGTACATATGGGGCCCAATTGGTGTGGCCCATTTGATACACATAAGACCCATGTGATTAGGCCCATTTGATGTATTCAAGACCCAACGGGTTATGGCCCATTGCAATGTACATGTAACGCCCTGGAAAAATCCGTACTTGGACTCGAGTACCGACTCGACCAGAAATCGCGTAGGATTAATTCCTTTAGAAAATAAGTGTAAGTTAGCTAGCGCAACGCTAGAGTAGCTGGGAAATAGTCCCTGATCACTTTAAATACGTTCTACAAGACCCAAATCGAGTAGAACTAATGACGTTATAATACTCTAAAACCTCAGATCAAACTCTAAGCCGGTTTGTTCTCTGGACCTCTTTGAAACTTTGTATTGGATCTAGACCGCGCGTTGAAAGTTCGATACCTACAATCTTAGACCGTTAGAACCGTCTAGCTGGACTTGACAATCATTTCAAAAATCAAGTCCAACCGACATTCACAGGCTATTTCATTGAGCCTGGAGTAAAGAGAGTGAGAATAGGGTTAGATTTGGAATTTAAAATTTAAATCTGGCACACGACTTGACGCGTCAGTATTAAGCGTTCTGACCGTTAGAATTCAGCCAAATTACACCCTCGGATCAGGAAAAATTTCTATTTCATATCATGAGACTTGTAGGCCTGATCTACGTGCGGTGACCGCTGAACTGAAAATGGAACCCCACGTGCGATCTACGAACACTGATGGTCTGAAAATAGGATGTGAGCGACATCCGACGCGCATGAACTTAAGTCCGATCGCGTTTGGCCAGGGGACCACCAGAAATGTCCTTTTGGAACGAAACAGCCCCGATTTGGATATACCTTAAGTATACATTGTTCCCGAGCCTATTTCGGGCACATTTGGGCTTATAAAAGGGGTTGAAACCCTTACTCCTCTCTCCCATCCGAATTTGGAAAAAGTCCTAGGTTGAGAGAGAGAAAAGGTGAGAGTTTGTGAGAGAGAGTGGAGAAGAATTTTTCTACTGGTGCTACCTGCTGCACGTGATTCAGCAACACGCTCCAATCACTTTGTCGGTGATTTCTCCACTTTTCTAGGTAAGAAAATACCCTAATTAGTTGCGAATTTGCTGATTCTTAGTTTCCATAGCCTGGTAGCTGATGGATCTTGTAAATCAGGTTGCCTAGTCGCCGTAGACGAAGCGTATACGCTCCATTCGAATTAATATACTTTTAGGAGATAAGGTGCGGATTTTAGATGCTTTGATTGATTGTTTCCAACACTTTCAATGTCATTTAATACTAGATTATTGATGGCAACGCCATTTGACATGTACAACATGCTGTCCGTTTCCTGTTTCGTAAACCGACGAAGAATATGAGATTTAGGGCATTTTAGTCATTTGTAGGAAATACTGTTTTCATCTATAATTTGCTGACGAGATTGACATGGCTTCTTGTCGTATTAGGATATTAGGAATACGTGCATAATTAGTTTGACGAAGAAATCCGCCTAAATGCTCACTTTGAGTCGACATACTATATGTAGACTTAAGTGTGTAGTGTAAATGTTTGTATAAATGCTTGTATTAGTATGTAATGAATTAAATGGTGTTATGAATTAGTTTGAGATTGATTTCTCAATTAGTATGCTGATGCAAATGATTTCCTACATGTTAACTATATGCATGATTTCATTATATGTATGAAATGCATGTGTTGGAAGATTTACTTAAGTTGTATGTTATAACATGTGTTAACATGCTCACATGGTTGTATTTCATTTCCATTACTCTTACATGATGGCTGATGTGATTCCATAATTGTTTGGGACTATACCTAGTCCAGGCAGTCGGCAACCGAGCAAGTTCGTGGTTGGCCTATCTTTTCCACGAACGACGCGTCGATGAACGCGAGCTGTGTTTTGGAGTTGACGGCAGTGGTTAGGCCACACGAGGTGTTTTACGCACTTCATGTCGTTCGACTTGAGATGCGCTCGTGCTAGTCGAGCCCGTCAACTAACCCGACTGGCCGTTGTATGTTCACCCTGTATGAGTCATAACTGCTTGAACCTAGGGTACTGAACTTACCATTGTAAACCATGTCAACCATGGTACCTTGATCAATAAAGACTCATGAGCTAGGCATGGTGGTATGGGACACCGTGGTCGAGCTGTCGGCCTACGTTGGGGCCAAAAACCTCCCCGTAGTGACCAGTGAGCACCTATGTCTCGTGAGCAGATTATGGTGGTATGTGACACTATATTCTTACTGTCGGCCTACACTGATTAGGCGATGAGTCCTATATAGTGACCGCAAGCGTATTCTGAGTCTACAGGAGGCGACGACCCTTTCGTAGCAGTGAGAGTACAGTAGGCCTGTATTGATAAGGTGATGGGAGAGCGGTGCAACGAGTGCGAGCAACAGCCCTGACAGCCCTTACAGCGACCTACAAAATGTACTTCGTATGAGATTACTAGGAGTGAAGACCCTAGACAGGATCTGTGTTGGGATTGATATAAGGGAAGTACCTTAGTTTCCCAATCCTGCTGTTTGAATGAACTAATAATAACTCGGAAATCATATCACCATTACATTGCATGTGCCTGGAAGATGTGGAGTACTGAGGGACGATTGCATGCCGCGGTCGTAAGATGGTGCCGTATGAGGGAGATCGTCGGTGAGGGCATCCATCACGTCATGTCATATCGCATTAACAACTGCATTAGGATTGTTTGATTTACTACTTTACTATTATCGCATGATTGATTTGAGAACATGTTAATCCTTGCTCTATTATTTCACTGAGTTAGCTACTCATTCCCATGTTTCGGGATGGTGTTTGCAACACCTACCAGACCCTGTCTTAGATGCAGATGATGCAGCGATCCAGGAGGCAGAGCCGGACTATGATGAGGACCAGGACGAGTTCTCATACATGCAGTACCACGACGACTTTGCTTAGGTGGCCTGGGTTGACGGGACTTCTCAGTGGGACTACTTTTTGGACATTGATTTTGTTTATTTACATGTATATGAGACTCAGAGATGTATTCATACTTTAGTGATAGTCGAGATCTACTTTGTTTTCCATACAGTGATATATATATTCTTTAGTCTTTCGCTTGCTTTTATCACTGGATCTGGAGTATGAATTGCAGTTTTGGTATACTTTTACTCATGTGAATGATTTAACTCAAACAACATTGAATCATAATCATTTTTGTTGCATAAGTGATAGTCTGGAACTCGGGAGTTGAGTTTATACACGACCTCCGATTTTCAGAGTGTTACAAGTTGGTATCAAAGCATGAATGAGATTATACCGGGCCTGGGTTATGGTCACGCGACATACGCTGTCACTTCCTTTGACTTAGGTGGGTGCGAGAAAGGTCTAGAAACCCTTATCGGATCACAGATTCGCCAATAGGCGAAGTCTATTCGTATCGATCGTGCGATCGAGTCCGTAATGCATCTAGGGTCGTGTGAAGCGACTTGAGTAGCTCTTAGGTTGTAGGTAGGTGGGTTGATATTTTCTTTGAATTATTCTAAACCCGTAAATGTGAATCCTTGGGCTGTGGGACAACCACAACCCCTGTATTCAATCACTAGGGCTTAAAAACCCCGTTTCACCTAAATTCTTCGAGATTCTTCCTCTCACCACTCCATTCTTTAATTATTTCTTATTATTTTCATGTTAGGCATGGATCCTAATGTAAAAATGACATAAAATCATACTTCAACAAAATTTTATAGTGAATAGAAAAATTTCATGAAAACTGGCCATTAGGCCATTCTAAGTTTGCGATCTTTATCAAATAATAAGCTAGATAGATGTATTGGCTCCTTCTACCCTAAAATCATATGCTGCATGATAGGGAATTACATTCAGGTTTGCAGATTGGCCCCGAAAAGCCCTGAATGCATGTTTGGGCCTCTATAGGGCAATCTACAATGAACTGAGGTGGGGCCCATAGTTTTTTGAGGTCCCTGGACCATGGGGGCCAGATCCATGTGGTCCCACTGACCAACGTGCGGGATGATCAGCGATGCCATGCTGTCCGTTGGGGCCCACTTGATGCAACAGTAGGGGCGTGGGGGTATTTTAGGTAGTTCACCCCCCCATGTACGGTCTGACCATAGAAAACCCCTAAAAGGGGTACTTCCTTCACAACAGCTCCCTTCCCTAGCTCCATTTCATGAATTCTTGCTGCCCTATCTCAAATCCTTGCTCCAAATCACTCCCAAACCCATTCTTTGCTGAAAACGATCCCACTCCATCACTCCATTACAGTTTGCAACCCTTCCTCTTGCAAATCTCATCCGTTGGAGCTTCTACAACCCCCAAAATGAGCTGAAATCATGAGGAGCTCCATTACCCTTTTTCATTCTCATTTCTTTCTGAAAATCCATCCTAGGGGAGCTTGAAGCATCCCTCTACAACACCTAGATCTCCCTTTTTCAGTTTGGGCAACCATTTCTCAACATTTTTCCCATTTTCTATGGCTTTTGTTGAAGCCATTTTGAGTCTTTTATCTCTCTCCATCATCCTCTCTTTGATGGGAAAGAGAAAGACTGCAGCGGATGAGGCTGGGCCTAGTCGCCCTGCTCAATCAAGAAGACCGAGGGGTGGCGCCGCAAGCTCAAGCACCGCCGTAAATCCAAGCACAGCCTGAGAGTTCCATATAAAGCGGGATTTGGATATCCATACTCAACTTGGGCGAGTGATTTTAGCCGAGATGCCTCACGGTGAATACACTGACCGTAAGGTGTTGTTTGAGGTAGACGTGGAAGGATGACTCTTCGACGAATTTCTTTTATTCGAGCGCATTGAAGCTGCGCATTGGGGTCTGCTATTTGAAGCTCGTGCTCGTGCTAATGTGAGCACCGTTCGTGCCTTCTACGCTCGTATCCAAAGTCCTACATTGGAGCCATTATAGTTTAAGATTCTTTTTGGTAGAGACCGGATGGCTACGATCGATGTTCGGTTGTTAGTGCGACTTCTGAACGTGCCCCTTGGTGATGTTCATCCCAGTGCGAAGAATTTAAGGAGTAGGCGTGATCGAGATCACCGTACCAGGTTTCTATGCGGTAAACTGGTTCCATGACAGCCTAACAATAGCCTCAAGGCATCTCACATGTCTGATGATTTGCGCTTGCTGCACCACATTTGCACGTTTAACGTGTATCCTAGGTTGACAAATCGCATAAAGTGTAAGCACCTTATGGTTGATTTCTTGTATCTGGTGGCCCAGGGAGAGAATGTGTGTATGGCCACTTTCATCTTGCGACAGATTATCCTCATAGCGAAATCAAGAAGAACGTCTGAGTCACTTCCTTTTGGCTGACTTATATGCAAGATCGCGCTTGAGTTTGCTTACAGACTTGGGTCGGAGTTGCCAGTTTCGATTCACAGCATTGATGAGTCTACTATGGTCAAGATGAAGATCGGGTCTCAGTACCGTGAGACTCAGCTTAAGGAGGATAGCGAGGATGACTTTGATGATGAAGAGGATCCAAGTGAGGGAGAACCTGGAGCAGAAGTTGAGGAAGAAGTCCAGGAAGAGGTAGAAGAGGAGGCTCAGGATACAGATGAGAGCCCACCTCCTTCTGCTCAGGCTACTGGTGATGATCGCATTGTCCAAATTGAGGAGAGCCAGGTCACCTTGCGAAGAAAAGTTCAGGAACTTCGGACTGAGGTCGAGGATACTAAGGCCGTTATGAAGAGAAAATTCGGCAAGGTGACTCGCACCTTGAAGGCGATCCTGTGCTGCTTGCAGGATAAGGGTGCTCCTCCTCTGTCACCCGACTCAGACTAGCAATGAGATCTTTGATGTTGTTGTTAGTAGTTTGTCGTTTCCTGCTTTAAGTTGTGTAAGCCTGTTAAGGCTAGTGCTTTACTTATGTTGTTGTTGTAACTTTAACTGTCTTGGTTCCCATGTATTTCTTGTCATGATGCTTGTAAGGACATATCCCTTGTATTGTGATAATTTTGATTAAATGAAATGCATGGAATGCTTTTGACTCTTATGTGAATGATTGCGGTGTGTTTGTGCTATTGAGACTGACAAGGTTGCGTCCTATTTTGAATATAGGGAATGCCGCCGAAGGCTACACGGAGCACAGCTCGACTTACATTGGGTGAGCCTATGGATCAGGCTCCTTCGCAGTCTGATGCACATGTGGACCATGCTGTGGGCCTGATTCCTAAGACAACACGTGCGTCTCAGCCTACTACTAGTCCTGCAGTTGGACCACCGCCTTTCACACCACCTGTCAGAGAGCCGTACCGTGCGTCTTCTTCGACGCAGTACATGCCACAGCCTGCTCCACCTTCAGATAGATTTGAGCAGATGATGGCCATGATGCAGCAGCAGCAGCAGCTCCTGACTACGATTGTGGGGACTCTAGCCCAGGATGGGAGTGTGCCTCCACCTGCACCACCTGCGCATCCAGCTGAGGATGCCGATACATATGCTCAGGATGAGGGCATGGTTCATCCTGTACCACCTGCTTACCGTACGGGGAATGCCGCAGACACACGGGGCTTACTAGAGCGATTCCAGCGCTTACGGCCTCCCACTTTTACCGGTTCTCATAGACCCAAGGAGGTCGAGTATTGGCTCGACCGTGTGTCGAAGATACTGCGGATGCTACATTGTTCAGAGGCCGAGCAGGTCGAGTTGGCTACGTTCTTGTTTGAGCGAGAGGTCAGCTTGTGGTAGGATAGTGTATTGCGGACCGTTGTCATCGATTATATATGGACCTGGGCAGCGTTCGAGTTCCACTTCCATGAGAAATACTATCCCCAGACGTACAGGCATGAGCGGGAGAATGAGTTTCTGTGGCTCAGACAGGGAGGCATGACGGTCACTGAGTATGAGCATCGGTTCACCGAGTTGGGTAGATACGTTCCGACTATTTTGGCAGATAAGCAGATGCGCATATGGTGCTTTTCTGAGGGTCTATGACCGGATATTTGGTCGAAGATGTGTTGCGTGAGCATTCCCTCCTATGCAGAGCTGATTCACATGTCCATGCATGCAGAGAAGGATGTGGATCGACTTACGCGATCTCGTGGCCCTATTGCTCTTAAGCCACGACCGGAGTTGCAGGACAGGCCCTTTGCGGGCAAGAGGCCTCGCGCTGACCCTCCTTCTAGGGCTACCGTGCTAGTACCACCGATGCGGTGCCCTGATTTATTATGCACATATTATGGGAGAGCGGGCCACTTAGCGCAGAGTTATTTTGCCCGGATGCGGGACAGTGGGTTCTCGCCACCGCAGAAGATCGACCGTACGCGCTCACAGGCGATATCAGCACCGCCTTTATGGTTGGCTCCTACGCACCCTTCCTTTAGACCTCCGGTATCTCAGATCAGGCAGCCTCTACGGCCCATGGCACAGCGGCCGAACCGGCCACAGCAGGCACGGGTGCATGCCTTGACAGCTGAGGCAGCTGCGATAGAGACTTCTCAGTATTCGGCCTTTGAGGTTACCACCCACATTGGAGGTATTCCTATACTCGTGATGGTGGACACAGGATCCACGATTTCATTGATATCACGTGCCATAGTCAGACGCATTAGGCTACAGGCTATTAGGATGGATGGGGTGCGAGTTTATATAGCTCACGGATTCTTTACAGATGCCACCCTGATGTGTGAGGACTGTTTGGTGGATCTGGGGGGCAAGACGATGGCCCTTGATCTTGTCGTCGACCCCTCTCTTGTTTATCTCGACGTCATTCTTAGCATGGACTGGTTGACTACAGCGAGGGCCGAGATTGACTGCGAGACTTGTATAGTGACTGCGTACGAGCCAGAGGGCGCATCCTTTACATTTTCAGTGCGGGTAAATCTCCCCTTCCTCATACTTAGCTATGCTACTTTGCTATGGGACGCTGGTGCCCAGATGCTTGAGCATATGCCAGTCGTTTGTGAGTTTGGGGATCTATTCAGGAAGATCCCTGGTTTACCGCCTAGACGAGCGATTGATTTCACTATCGATCTGGTGCCTGGTTCCACGCCCGTCTCACTGCAGACGTATTGCATGGCACCGTATGAGATGGAGGAGTTGAGGACGCAGATTGATGGTCTGTTGGAGCTTGGCCTTATACGACCTAGTGTGTCTCCTTGGGGAGCACCATTTCTGTTTGTGAGGAAGAAGGATGGTTCGATACGATTGTGTATTGATTATCGCAGACTGAACCGGATCACGGTGAAGAACAAGTACCCTTTACCCAGGATCGATGACTTGTTTGATCAGTTGAGAGGAGCGCAGTACTTCTCGAAGATTGATCTTTAGTCAGGATATCATCAGTTGCGCGTCAGGGATGAGGACGTGCAAAAGACAGCATTCAAGACCAGCTTTGGCCACTACGAGTTCCTTGTGATGTCGTTCGGTCTCACGAACGCACCAACCGTGTTCATGGATCTGATGAACCGGGTATTTCGACCTTTCCTCTATCGATTCGTCGTTGTGTTCATTGACGACATTTTGGTATACTCCAGGAGTCGAGAGGAGCATGAGGAGCACTTGTGTTTAATCCTGGATACGCTCAGACAGCATCAGTTGTTCGCACAGTACAAGAAGTGCGACTTCTGAAAGTAGGAAGTGAAGTTCCTGGGACACGTGGTGTCCAAGGATGGCATGGCAGTTGACCTATCTATGGTAGCTGCAGTTCAGGACTGGGAGCATCCTGGTTCTATCACTGAGGTGAGGAGTTTCTTGGGTCTCGCTGGCTATTATCGACGCTTCATTCGGGATTTCTCGAAGATCGCGAGACCTCTATCTCAGTTGACACGGAAGGACGTGAAGTTCGCCTGGAATGACAAGGCAGAGTCAGCTTTTCAGGAGCTGAAGGACAGACTTACATCCGCCCCTGTGCTAGTATTGCCAGAGCAAGGGGTTAGATACACTATATACATTGACGCGTCTAGCGTTGGTCTGGGTGTTGTCCTTATGCAGAGGGACAGGGTAATTTCATATGCCTCGAGACAATTAAGGAAGCACGAGGAGAATTACCGTACACACGACCTAGAGTTGGCATTCGTCATATTCGCACTGAGACTCTGGAGACATTACCTCTATGGAGAGGAGTTCGAGCTCTTTTGCGACCACAAGAGCCTCAAGTACATATTCACGCAGCGAGACTTGAATATGAGGCAGCGGCGATGGATGGAGACGTTGAAGGACTTCAAGTTCGAAGTCTCATACCATCCTGGGAAGGCTAACCTTGTGGCTGACGCGTTGAGCCGCAAGAAGGCGATAGAGTTTGCGGCTCCACTGATGGTTGGTGAGTGGGATATGGTTGAGTTTTTGTGAGAGTTTGAGCAGAAACTCACTGTAGAGGAACCGTATGAGTTCATCGTACATGTACAGGTGCGATCTCAGATCGATGACCGGGTCATCGAGGTGCAAAGGGATGATGTGCATCTGACTGAGCTTCGAGAGCAGGCCAGTGATGATGTTGACGCCGAGTGGTGAGTTGGCATGGATGAGGGCTTATGTTATCGTGGCCGCCTATGCGTCCCAGATGTCCCTGACTTGAGATGAGAGATTCTCGAGGTTGCGTATTGTACCAGACTCGTGATGCATCCAGGCAGTACGAAGATGTATCGCGACGTGAAGAGGACTTATAGGTGAGAAGGTATGAAGACCCACATAGCAGAGTTCGTGTCCCGTTGTCTCACTTGTCAGCAGGTGAAGGCAGAGCATCGCCGACCACCTGGACTCTTGCAGCCTATGCCGATCGCAGAGTGGAAGTGGGATTTCATTTCCATGGACTTCATTTCAGGGCTGCCGAAGACGAGGAAGGAACATGATTCCATATGGGTGATCGTCGACCGTCTGACGAAGTCGGCACACTTCCTACTGATCAGAGTTACGAACTCTGTAGACGAGCTGGCTAGACTGTACATCAGAGAGATCGTGCGTCTGCATGGAGTTCCGTTGGAGATCGTGTCGGACAGAGACACGTGGTTCACTTCTATTTTCTGGACTCGCATTCAGGAGGCTATGGGTGTGAAGTTGAAGTTCAGTACTGCTTTTCACCCACAGAAAGATGGACAGACAGAGTGGGTGAACCAGATCTTAGAGGACATGTTGCGAGCTTGCGTATTGGACTTCAAGGACAGTTGGGATGATTGTCTTGCATATGCAGAGTTCGAGTACAACAACAGTTTTCAGGCGAGTATCGGTATGGCACCTTACGAGGTGTTGTATGGGCGACCTTGTCGCGCACCGCATTGCTGGGCAGAGGTCAGTGAGCGTAGCTTGATTGGCCCAGAGTTAGTGCAGGCGACGTTAGAGAAGATTAATATCATTAGACGTCGACTTCTCACAGCGCAGAGCAGACAGAAGAGTTATGCCGATACGAGACGACGGCCGCTAGAGTTCACAGTTGGGGATCATGTATTTTTATGAGTTTCCCCTATGAAGGGAGTCCTTCGGTTCGGGAAGAAGGGGAAGCTAGCACCGCGATTCATTGGTCCATTCCAGATCCTCGATCGTGTGGGAGCACTGGCTTACCGTTTGGCTTTACCCACGCCTCTCGCGAGCGTTCACAACGTATTTCATGTTTCTATGCTGAAGAAGTACGTTTCTGATCCTTCCCATATCATCAGATGGGAGCAGGTGCAGTTAGGAGAGGATGTTAAATATATCCTGTGACCGACACGTATCCTAGACAGGAAGGAGCAGGTACTGCGTAGCAAGGTGATTCCCCTTGTGAAGGTATTGTGGACGCATCACTCTAAGGAAGAGGCTACTTGGGAGACAGAAGCCGAGATCAGAAAGAACTACCCACAGCTTCTCGAGGAGTACGAAAAGGTACAAATTTTGAGGATAAAATTATTTGTTAAGGGGGGTAGATTGTAACGCCCTGGAAAAATCCGTACTTGGACTCGAGTACCGACTCGACCAGAAATCGCGTAGGATTAATTCCTTTAGAAAATAAGTGTAAGTTAGCTAGCGCAACGCTAGAGTAGCTGGGAAATAGTCCCTGATGACTTTAAATACGTTCTACAAGACCCAAATCGAGTAGAACCAATGACGCTATAATACTCTAAAACCTCAAATCAAACTCTAAGACGGTTTGTTCTCTGGACCTCTTTGAAACTTTGTATTGGATCTAGACCGCCCGTCGAAAGTCCGATACCTACAATCTTAGACTGTTAGAACCGCCTAGCGGGACTTGACAATCATTTCGAAAATCAAGTCCAACTGACATTCACAGGCTATTTCATTGAGCCTGGAGTAAAGAGAGTGAGAATAGGGTTAGATTTGGAATTTAAAATTCAAATCTGGCACACGACTTGACGCGTCAGTATTAAGCATTCTGACCGTCAGAATTCAGCCAAATTACACCCTCGGATCAGGAAAATTTTCTATTTCATATCATGAGATTTGTAGGCCTGATCTACGTGCGGTGACCGCTGAACTGAAACTGGACCGCCACGTGCGATCTACGAACACTGATGGTTTGAAAACGGGATGTGAGCGACATCCGACGCGCATGAACTTAAGTCCGATCGCGTTCGGCCAGGGGACCACCAGAAATGTCCATTTGGACCGAAACAGCCCCGATTTGGATATACCTTAAGTATACATTGTTTCGGAGCCTATTTCGGGCACATTTGGGCTTATAAAAGGGGTTGAAACCCTCACTCCTTTCTCCCATCCGAATTTGGAAAAAGCCCTAGGTTGAGAGAGAGAAAAGGTGAGAGTTTGTGAGAGAGAGTGGAGGAGAATTTTCCTGTTGGTGCTACCTGCTGCACGTGATTCAGCAACATGCTCCAATCACTTTGCCGGTGATTTCTCCACTTTTCTAGGTAAGAAAATACCCTAATTAGTTGCTGATTTGCTGATTCGTAGTTTCCATAGCCTGGTAGCTAATGGATCTTGTAAATCAGGTTGCCTAGTCGCCGTAGACGAAGCGTATAAGCTCCGTTCGAATCAATACGCTTCTACGAGATAAGGTGCGGATTTTAGACGCTTTGATTGACTGTTTCCAACACTTTCAATGTCGTTTAATAGTAGATTATCGACGGCAACGCCGTTTGACATGTACAACATGCTGTCCGTTTCCTATTTCGTAAACCGACGAAGAATATGAGATTTAGGGCATTTTAGTCATTTGTAGGAAATACTGTTTTCATCCATAATTTGCTGACGTGATTGACATGACTTCTTGTCGCATTAGGATATTAGGAATATGTGCATAATTAGTTTGGCGAAGAGATCCGCCTAAATGCGCACTTTGAGTCGACATACTATATGTAGACTTAAGTGTGTAGTGTAAGTATTTGTATAAATGCTTGTATTAGTATGTAATGAATTAAATGGTGTTATGAAGTAGTTTGAGATTTATTTCTCAATTAATATGCTGATGCAAATGATTTCCTACATGTTAGCTATATGCATGATTTCATTATATGTATGAAATGCATGTGTTGGAAGATTTACTTAAGTTGTATGTTATAACATGTGTTAACATGCTCACATGGTTGTATTTCATTTCCATTACTCTTACATGATGGCTGATGTGATTCCATAATTGTTTGGGACTATACCTAATCCAGGAAGTCGGCAACCGAGCAAGTTCGTGGTTGGCCTATCTTTGCCACGAACGACGCCTCGATGAACGCGAGCCGTGTTTTGGAGTTGGCGGTAGTGGTTAGGCCACACGAGGTGTTTTACGCACTTCATGTCATTCGACTTGAGATGCGCTCGTGCTAGTCGAGCCCGTCAAGTAACCCGACTGGCCATTGTATGTTCACCCTGTATGAGTCATAACTGCTTGAACCTAGGGTACTGAACTTACCATTGTAAATCCTGTCAACCATGGTACCTTGATCCATAAAGACTCATGAGCCGGGCATGGTGGTATGGGACACTGTGGTAGAGCTGTCGGCCTACGCTGGGGCCACAAACCTCCCCGTAGTGACCAGTGAGCACCTATGTCTCGTGAGCAGATTATGGTGGTATGGGACACTATATTCTTGCTGTCGGCCTACACTGATCAGGCGACGAGTCCTTTGTAGTGACTGCGAGCGTATTCTGAGTCTAAGGGAGGCGAGGACCCTTCCGTAGCAGTGAGAGTACAGTAGGCCTGTATTGATAAGGTGATGGGGGAGCGGTGCAACGAGTGCGAACAACAGCCCTGGCAGCCCTTGCAGTGACCTACAAAATATACTTCGTATGAGATTACTAGGAGTGACGACCCTAGATAGGATCTGTGTTGGGATTGATATAAGGGAAGTACCTTAGTTTTCCAATCCTGCTGTTTGAATGGACTAATAACAACTCAGAAATCATATCACCATTATATTGCATGTGCCTGGAAGATGTGGAGCACTGAGGGACGATTGCATTCCGCGGTCGTAAGATAGTGCCATATGAGGGAGATCGTCGGTGAGGGCATCCATCACGTCATGTCATATCGAATTAACAACAGGATTAGGATTGTTTGATTTACTGCTTTACTATTATCGCATGATTGATTTGAGAACATGTTAATCCTTGCTCTATTATTCCACTGAGTTAGCTACTCATTTTCACGTTTCGGGATGGTGTTTGCAACACCCACCAGACCCTGTCTTAGATGCATGTGACGCAGCGATCCAGCAGGCAGATCCGGACTATGATGAGGACCAGGACGAGTTCTCATACATGCACTACCACGACGGCTTTGCTTAGGTGGCCTAGGTTGACGGGACTTCTCAGTGGGACTACTTTTTGGACATTGATTTTGTTTATTTACATGTATATGAGACTCAGAGATGTATTCATACTTTAGTGACAGTAGAGATCTGCTTTGTTTTCCATACAGTGATATATATATTCTTTAGTCTTCCGCTTGCTTTTATCACTGGATCTGGAGTATGAATTGCAGTTTTGGTATACTTTTACTCATGTGAATGCTTTAACTCAAACAATATTGAATCATAATCATTTTTGTTGCATAAGTGACGGTCTGGAACTCGGGAGTTGAGTTTATACACGACCTCCGATTTTCAGGGTGTTACAGTACATAAGGCCCATTGGTGCGACCCATTGATGTATCCCACTTGATGAATATAAGGCTCATATGATATGACCCATTTAATGTATTTAAGGCCCAATGGGATGTACCTAAGGTTCATTGTAATTTGTGATCCCAACATGGTTTATGTATTGATGTTTACGATGGGTTATGCCTTAGGAGCAATGATGGTTTGATGTCCACATTGCAAGTATAATGTTGGTTAAATGTCCACATTACGACTCTCCCTAGGGTCCATTGATAGGCCCGTACTTATTATGTGTAGGTCGTCTAGGCCATATGTATTATAAGGATAGTATGTTACTTCATAACATGATTAGTACAGTTCCAAGATTCATGATCATACGCATCATATGTATGCTTGATATGAGAAGTGACTGATCATAACATATGCCTTCGGACAGATTATTTGGGGGTTACCGAATAGGCGGTGTTACCCTACATGAGCGCACGATACGCATAGGATTGCTGCATAAATTGATAGTGTGATTCATGCATTTGCATTGTGTGATATGGTACTGTACGCCCTAGCGACATCAACGTCGTAGCCTCCACACGCGTATCGTGGTTGGCAGGATTGGATACCGAAAGTTCCTAAACCCTTATGGTACCAAGAGGTTGCTCCAACGTCTAGATTGAGTGGGTGCATGAGTGTCGAGTGCTGATTACCAGATAGTCATGCTTTCCACTGTGTCGTGGTCGGTTGGAAGGGGGTGCGACCTTACTTGCCCTAGAGGAGGGGACAAAGCTAGGCTGAGTTTGACCAGCTCGAAGAATGGGTTCGCTATCGACGAGCCGAGCTCGATTTTGGCAGGCGGATAGTGAGGTCTCTTTCACTTACCTTATTATGCATGATGGGGCGATGATCTGGTTTATAGTGTACTAGACCCCGGTGATATCCCAGATTTGAGCTATATTGATATGTGGACTTAGATGAGGATTCATATGCTTGATTTGCACCTTGCACGGCATGGCCTTTATACGGCCGACATCATTCGTGCCTTGCATCGTATGGCCTTGGTACGGTCAATAGTATTCTTGGATCCATCAGCATATTCCACATTACTCTGATATTGCATGATCATATTACTATCATGCGCACACACTTTCACCACCCTCTAAGCTTTCCATAAGCTTATGCACGACTGTTGCTTGCAGGTGACATTGGGACATAACATTGTTGAGGTAGGAGCGCTTTGAAGATCATCTTGGAGCTTTTATTCATCATCATTGTATTTCTCATTATGCTTATTGTACTTATAAAGTTTTTGATCATAGTAGAAATATAATGGAGTTTTTGGTTATTATTTGTGGGCTATGTCTTTGGTTATACTTATCACAATTCAAACTGATCTTGAAAATCCTCCTCATAGTATCCCAGGATCAGAACCTGGCGAATCGGAGCTGGGAGCCGAGAATGGGGTTATATAGAGGCTGTCGGCACCAGATTTGGTGATTGAAAATTTTGTGAGCCCGATTTTTGAGTTTGGGGCATGATAGTTTCTTTTATATGTATTTATTCTTTTTACTGCCTTTCAGTGTATATACCAATATTACTTTGGTACCTACTAACAAAGCCTACTATATAATTAAGATCCTACCTCATACAAGCCTATTGCATAGTTGAGATCCTGCCTCCTATACAACATAACATATAACAAGTTGTTCAAAGGAAACCATTAAAGTTTAATGTCTTTTCTTCTTTAGAAAATTATTTCCAGATAATTTTAATTCTTTTTTCACTGGAGTGGATACCCGTTTACAAATTTTCATTTTAAATCTCTATAGTATTATCTTAAGATATCTCTCTTAGCTCAAGCGTAACATTCAAGAATATTTTATTTTATTTTTTATCCCTATTTATTTTTATTTTAGGAGCATAGGATGCTTTTCCTATGCCTTTTCATTTCAATCTTGAAACTATCTTTTGAATCATTTGCAAGTCACTTTAATAGTATGCCATTTACATATAAGGATAAAATGTTAAAGTCACTCCCATTTTTTTAAGTGTATACATGGTGATCTAACTTGTTCAATGTATAATCTAATTCAAGAATTTTCTAGTGGAATATCAAATGCCACTGACATTATTATTATTATTATTTTAAATCATATAAAGATTTTTTTTTTAACTTATATACTTTTATTTTCTTACCTATTAGTAATAAAGCCCTTTCATTTTATCTTTGCCATTGTGCCTAATTAATCTAATGTACCATGTGTATGCATCAACCCTATTAAAGTTTCTTTGAAAATTGCTATTTTTTTCTTATTTGATTTATGTTCATCATTGGCGTATGGCTTATGGTATGAAGGGCTTGGCTTATCGTGGACTTAGGCAACTAATAGTTCCCTAGCATGGTCTTTTTTCATATGCTCCACAAAGGAAGGTTAGTCAAGTTCAAAAGTTTTGCATTCAATATATGGGTTATCACAACAATCTATAAGCGGTGGTATGCTACAAATCTGTCAATCATAAAGTGTTCTGGTTGGATTAGGATTGACAAATTCATATGGAGCCTAAAGGGGGAGGAGTTTTGATGGGTTTTAAACTCCTCAACCCTCTAAATTACATAAATAGGGTTGGGTTCCCAAGATTACATTTAATTGAAGCTTCTATTCCCATCCCAATGCTTCTCTAAAGAGTGTAAGGTATGTAAGACTACGACATCAAGCTTACAATGATGACATCCTAATTAGGTACGAATTTTAGATTACTAGATTTCGTTCTTCGATGCATTGAATGATCCTTTCAATTCCACAAATCTAGTTTACAATTGGTATCACAACTGACTGTGCATCAGATATGATAGATCGATACAAATTGTTGAATTTGTTTAGGATTTTTTTGGACCAAATTTGTATTGTCCATACATGGACATCTAGTTTTGGATATAGGCCATTAGGTTTTAATTTTGCACATGTTTGTGACATTCAGTGACAATAGTGGCATTGACCACCATTGTTGTCGGATCCTGTATCTATTGTTGTGTAAAGAAGTTAAGGTGTTGGCGGAATCTGGCATCTAAAAGTATCAAACTTTGACATTGTTGTCCTTTATAAGATTTAAAATAAGAATTAATAAATATAGGGTTTTGAATCTCTATTTGGATGTGACATGTATCCCAACCCTATTGCCGACATTAGAATTGTTGGAATCAATGGATTTTGTCAACCGCGGTGGCCATTATGGACATAGGGGTTTCCTTATCGCCGAAAAATGAAAATAGCCGGGCCATTAGAAGAAAGACTGTATAAAGTACAAGCAGTGGCTCATAAAGAATAGTAATAATACTATCTTAGTCTATTTTGAATTTAATTTAATTATTTTTTCAATAGATTCTTGATGGATAGATTCAGGAACAATTATTCACATATGCACTTATGTGCAAGACTTGCTTCAGAAACGGTTACCAATTGATGCGAAACACTCAGTATATGTATGCAATTGTATTAAAGTTGACGTGAAGGTAGTCAATGTTTATAGGCTTAGTATAACACCCCGAATTTTTTCGAACCTGGGATTAGACGTCCTTAGGCAATGGGTCAACCATAACACCTTGCTAACCTCTCAGAACCCAATTTCAAAGCCAAGAAATCGTTTAGAATGAAATTCTTTAGAAATTTAATGTGAATTAGCCAGCACTACGTTAGATTAGCTGTGAAATTAACACTGATCGCTTTAAATATGATCTGTAAGACCCAAAACCTGTAGAATCATTGACGCTACGTTACCCTAAAATCTAGGATCAAACTCTAAACCCGTTTGCCCTCAGGAACCCTTTGAAACTTTGTATTGGATCTAGACTGCGCATCGAAAGTCCGATAGTGATAATCTTAGACAATTACGATCGCCTTGTTGGACTTGACAATCATTTCGAAAATCAAGCCCAACTGATGTTCTGAGGCTATTTCATTGAGCCTGGAGCAGGGAGTGTGAGAAAGAGTGAAATTCATTAAAAATTAAATGTCATTTAAATAAATCTAGTACGTTTCAGTTGCGGGTTAAGTATAAGCATTCAGACCGTCGGAATCTGACCCAATTACACCCTCGGATCAGGGAACATTTCTCACCCAGGTCAGTGTACTTGGAATCCTCGATCGAGTCTCTGTGACCGCTGAACTGAAACTGGTCTGCCACATGCGATCTGGGAACTCTACTAGTCTGAAAACTTGATGTGAGCATGATCCAATGTACATGAGCTTAAGTCCGACCGCGTTCGGCTAGGGGACCTCTCGAAACACTCTTTTGGATAGAAAAAGTTCCGATTTGGTTATAACTTAAGTATACCTTTGTCCCAAGTCTAATTAGGTTAGATTTTAGCCTATATAAGGGCTTTAAACCCTCTCATATCTCTCCCATCCGAATTTACTACAAACCCTAGAAAGAGAGAGATTGTGAGAGAGTTATGGGAGAGATTTCCTGTCACTTGCACTAGCTATTGCACGTACCGAAGCACCGCATTCAAATCACTTTTCCGGTGATTTTCAACTCACTAATGGGTAAGAAAACCCTACCCTCTTGCTATTTTAGGGATTCCTTTGATGCGAGTAGCGGTGTAGCTTATGTATCTTGTGAATTAGGTCGTCATATCGCCGTTGACGAAGCGTAGACTTCCTGTTCGATTCATTACACTTCTACGGAGAAAGGTGTGGATCTCAGACGCTTAGATTACTTATTTTCAAAGCTTTCAATGCCATTTAATGGTAGATTGCTAACAAGAACACTGTTTGACATGTAGAACATGCTGTCCGTTTTTCATTTCGCTTACGTACGAAGAATATGAGATTTAGGGTATTTTAGGTATTTGTAGGAAATACTGTATACGTCCGTATTTTTCTGAAATGATTGTCATGACTATTTGTTGTGTTATGATATTAGAAATGCGTACATGATCTGTTTGGCGAGGAGATTCGCCCTAATGCGCACTTTGGGTCGACATAAACTATGTGGACAAAAGTGTGTAGACTAGGTGTTTGTATAAATGATTGTATTAGTATGTATTGAGCTAATGTGGCTGTAGGTTAGCTTTGAGAATGAATTCTTAATTAGTATGGAGATGTGCACGATTTCCTCCATGTTATTATTGAATTGATTTCCGTACATGTATGGAATACATGTGTTTGGTCGAATTGCTTACATTGTATGATATAACATGTTGTCAACATGCTTGTAATGTTTGTATTTCATTTCTGTTACTCTTATATGATCACTGATGCTGATTTACAAATGTTCGGGGCTATAATCTAGTCCAAGCAGTCGGTAATGGATTGAATTCATGGTTGGCTTCTATTTGCCACAAAGGATGCGTCGATGAACACGAGTCGTGTTTTGGGCAGGCGGTAGTGGTTAGGCCACATGAAGTGTTTCATGCACTTCATGTCGCTCAGCTTGAGATGCGCTCATACTAGTCGAGCCCGTCAAGTAACCCGACTGACCACACGAAGTGCTTGTGCACTTCATGTCGGTCGATTCAACATGCGCTCGTGCTAGTCGGACTCATCAAGTAACCCGACTGACCATTGTGTGTTCACCTTGTATTCGTCATAACAGCTTGAACCTAGGGCACTAAACTTACCATTGGAAAGCCCCTCTAACCTTGGTACCTCGATCCCCTAAGACTCATGAGCCGGGCATGGTGGTATGGGACACCGTGGTCGAGCTGTCGGCCTACGCTGGGGCCACTGTCACGTCCCAAACTCAGAAACTGGGCTCAGAAAATTCTCGATTGCCGAATCTGGCGCTGACAGCCTCCGTAGTACCCCATTCTCGGCTTCCGGCACCCATATACCAGGTTCCGATCTGGGATGCTACAAGGAGGATTTCTACTATCCATTTAATTCGTAATGAGCATAACCATAAGCATAATCCACAAACAATAACCACAAGAACACCATCATAAAATCCACTATGATCAAAAACTTTGAGTACAAGGTGTATAAAGGGAAATATAAGATAGTGCTAATAACAAAACTCTAAAAGCTCGACTGCACGCTCCTGCTGCTACTATACTATGGCTGTGTCCTGACGTCACCTGCACACATCAATCGTGCATAAGCTTATAGAAAGCTTAGAGGGCAGTGTAAGTGTGTGCACAATATGAGCGTGCTCAGAATGCAAGGTCAGAATAATGTTGTAATGTGCTGATGAGTACATGAATACAATCAGCCGTACCAAGGCTATGCGGTGCAAGATATGAATGCGATCGGCCACATCCAGGCCATGTGATGCAGAATGCAAGTCAAACATGTCAATCCTCATCATATACCAGTACAGTTCTCATTCTAGATAATCACCGGGGTCTAGTACACTCTACGTCAGCTTGCCGTCCCTATCCGAACGCACAACTGGGAGAGCAGAAGAGACCTCACTATCCGCCTGCCAATATCGGACCCGGCTCGTCGATAGCGGACCGATTCCTCGAGCTGGTCAAACTCAACCTAGAAGTTGCCCCCTCACTCAGGCGGGTAAGGTCACACCCCTTTCTAACCGACCACGACACAGTGGGAGACGAGGCCTACTGGTATACGGCCCTCGCGCGCTCATGTATCCACTCGGTCTCGACATTAGAGTCATCCTCTGGTACCATTGGGTTTAAGAATTTCACCCAGGGACATCTATGGCGCCCGTATGCTAGAACCAAACATTTTTGGTATCCAATCCAGCCACCCACGATGCATCTATGGAGGTTATGGCCCTGATGTTGCTAGGGTATACAATAATCACAATCATACAAATCAAGTGCATGAGTCACACTACCAGTCATGCAGCAGTCCTAAGTATACCATGCACTCATGTAGGGAAACTCCGCCTACTAGGGAGCCCATAAACAGTTCACCCGAAGGCATATGCTATGATCAGTCACTTCTCATATCAGTCATACATATGATGCGTATGATAATGAATCATGAATCTATACTAAACATGTATATAGAGATGGGCTCTGCGTATAACTGAGATGGGCCGAGATAGCCTACTTACTACAAGTATGGGCCTATTAGTGGGCCTTAGGGAGAGTGATAATGTGGACATTTAACCGATGTCATCCTTACAATGTGGGCATCTAACCATCATTGTTCTTAAGGCATTACTTACTATAAATATCGTTATATGCCATGGAGGGATCATGCATTGCAATGGACCTAGTTGCACTCAATTGGGTCTTAAGAACATCAATTAGGCCATATCATATGGGCCTTACATTCATCAAGCGGATCACCTCAATGAGCCTCACCAATGGGCGTGAGGTCCTTTGCAATGGGTCATAACCCATGGGCCTTAGAATTCATTAAAAATGAGCCCAATCACATGAGCTTTATGTGCATCAAATGGGCCTAATCACATAGGCCTTATATATACCAAAGTGGGCCTCAACAATGGGCCACAAATACATCAATTGGGCCTACACACATGGGCCCATAAATAACAAAGTAGGCCTTAGTGGGCAGGCCAAAAATACATTAAGATGGGCCTCAACAATGGCCTTAAAATGATCTCAAAATGGTTGGACGGTTTGGATGAAACTCATGCATCATGGTAGACTCTCATGTGGGCCCACTATAACATTTTTTTTTTCCAGCCAATCCTGGGCCCACTGAAATGCTTATTTGTCACCCAACCTGTTGTTAAGGCCGTGTGGCAAGCGGCCCACCAAAATGTTTATTTTACATCCCACCTGTTGATAAGGCCATGTAGCAAGGGGCCCACCAAAATGTTTATTTTCCATTCAAACCTGTTGATAAGGTCATATAGACCTAGGGCCCACCGAAATGTATATTTTTTACCCAACCTGGGTCCACTGTACTATTTATTTGCATCCAAACTGTTCATTGAATCACATGGCCTAGGGCCCACTGTAATGTTTATTGCCATCCAAACCTGTTCATAACGTCACGTGGCCAGGGGCCCACGTGATGGACGGCGTGGACACAATACATACATCTGAGTGGGGGCCACCGTCCACTGCCGTGGACAGACGGCGTGAGTAAAACACTTGCATCACAGTGGGTGTCACCACCCACTGTTATGTACGGTGTGGTAAGCCACACATACCACAGTGGGTCCCATGTAGGGCCCACCAAAGCGTTTATTTACAATCCAACCCGTCCATTACGTGTGTCCCACCTGTTTGAGGGTTCACACCAAGTTTCAGCCACATTCAAAATTCAGATAGGCCCCACTAAGTGTTTTTATATGATTTAGGCATGTCTTCACATGATTTGGATGGTATGGCCCACCTGAGTTCAGTTTGTGGATGATTTTTGGAGTCAACGCACCATTTAAGGGGACCTATTAAATGAACGGTATAAATGTAAAATATACATCATGGTGGAGTCTACAAGTGGGCCAATGCGGCCACCCTTTTTAACGTGGACGTCTCTGGACTCATGGCACAAAGTCATGCCAAAAAAAAAAATATTCTTTTATCCTAGGTGGGACCCACATTAACCAGATCTACCCCATCCATTACATGTGTTCCACAAAATTAGGCGTCCAAAACAAGTTTCAACCACGTCCAAATTTTAAATAGGCCCCACCAAATGCTTTTGTATGTTTCAGGCATGTCTTCACATGATTTTAGATGGTATGGCCCACCTGAGTTCCGGATTGGTCTCAAATTTTGGCTCAACGCCTAAATTAATTTGAGGAAGATGGTGGAAGGCTTGGATTAAATACATGCATTAAGTTGGGGCTTGCAAGAGTGGCCCACCATTTCCTTTCTTTTCCTTTCTTTTTTTTTTTTTTTGGTTGGACGTCCAGACTCCTCTTGACGTCAAGTAGGCAAATGCATGCATGGATTTTCTTTATTTTTATTTTCCTAGGTGGGACCCACATTAATCAGATCTACCCCGTCCATTGCATGTGTCCCACAAAATTAAGGGTCCAAACCAAGTTTCAGGTGGGTCCAAGCTTCTGGTGGACCCCAGAAATCATTCTTCCAAGTTTTCAACGGAAAATACTACCATTCTTAATACCACGGCCCGCCAGAGGATTGGATCGGTCTCATTTTTCGGCTCAACGCCTTAAATGATATGAAAAATGGAATGGACGGCGTGGATTGCATACATACATCAAAGTGAGGCCTGCATGCAAGGTCCACCCCAAAGCAACCCCTTTTTCTTTTCTTTTCTTTTTTCTTTCTTGTCAGTACACGCCCATGCCGCCTGTACACATACTCCATGATGGCCAACACGCCCGTCCAGCGTCCAGGGACGCTGGACGGCATGGATAAATACATCATCATGGTGGGTCCCACATATACGTGGCCCACCATATACATATACATATATATATGTGTAATATTAATATAATATAATATATATGTATATATATACGGATCATATCACCTAAAGTGTGGTGGGCCACACCATTTGATGAATTGAGTAGATTTATCATGAATTGGTGGGGCCCACTTCATTTTAGGAAAAGGATAAGGAGAGAGAAAGAGAGAAAGAGAGAGAGAGGGGGAACAATAGATGGTGATGGTGGGGCCCCGCCACTATGGGCCCCACATAATACAAATCATACATAAAAAAATGGGTCCCACCAATAAGTGGTCCCTAAAAAGAATTTAATGGTGGATCACCCACCTCTAAGCCTCCTCCTTGCTCCCTTGGCCTCCAATGCTCCTTGCCTTCGCCTTAAACGATGGATGATGGACCTTTGATGGTGTGGATGAGAGATGAGAGGGTGGGCCACAGTTGGCCTTTGGGAAAGCTTGGGAATGCATGGACGTGTGAAATTTTTGCTTGGAGAGATTTTATTTTTTTTGAGAAATGAGGGAGAGAGAGAAGTGATGGGTTGCTAAGAAGTGATGGAGTGATGTGTGATGGGTTTGGTGATGGATGAAGTGATGTGAGAGTGGACTTTGGGTTGCTTGTGTAAGAGAAAGGTATGGGCATGACATGGGTTAGTTGTACTTGGGTATGGAGTGACTTGACTTGTACTTGACATGAGTGATTGATTGATTGATGGGACATCTCGTAGAGATTCCCTCGTGATTCACAACGTGCGGTGTTTTCTTCGAATTAAACGCAGACTGACATCTTTTAGCCTGGGTATCGGGTCGGTGCGCAAGTCACGGCGTTAGAACCGCGGTGACGGTGCGGTCGCTAAGGTATAGGTTTCAATTTTAGCTGACTTTGGCATACAGGTCTCAGCTTAGGATCGTGCGCAAACATCAGAAAGTGGTCGAGGATTGCCGAATTCGACCGGAAGGATCGCAGGAATCGACGGAACAGTACGAACTAAGATACGGGTCTTACAACCACAAACCTCCCCATAGTGACCAGTGAGCACCTAGTCTCGTGAGCAGATTATGGTGGTATGGGACACTATATTTGTAACATCTCGAAAATCGAGGGGTCGAGCAAAAACTCAACTCCCGAGTTCCAAAATGTTATTTATGCAATATAGATATGTATGATTGAAAGTTGTCTGTGATAACGCATTAAACATGAGTGAGATTAAGCTAGAACAGCATATCATACTCCAGAGACAGTTAAATTAACAAGCGGAAGACTGTGATAGTATGTAAAACATATATAAACTGTTGTATGTCTCCAGAGTGTGAACATGTTACCAGGTATACACATACATGTATAATCCAAAAGTAGACGAAACGAATATACATGAATGCGCTAAAAACATAAAATGACAAATGTCAAAGTATCTAATCAACCTCCCTGAAATCCCGTCAATCAGAACACGCATAAAGGAGGAATCCTCCTCCTCATCATCAAGTCCAGCTCCGCCTCACAGGCCGCGCCATCATCTGCAATCACAAAAAGGTCTGGTGGGTGTCCAGGAACACCGTCCCGTAACGTGGGAGTGAGTAGCTAACTCAGTGGAATAATAGAGCAAAGATTAACATGTTGTCAAATCAATCATGCGATAATAGTAAAGCAGTAATTCAAACATTCCTAATACTGTTGTTAATGCAATTATGACATGACGTGATGTATGCCCTCACCGACGATCTCCCTCATACGGCACCATCTTATGACCGCAGCATGCAATCGACCCTCAAGTGCTCCACATCTTCCATGCACATGCAATGGTATGGTGATATGATTTTTGAGTTGTTATTAGTCCATTCAAACAGCAGGATTGGGAAACTAAGGTACTTCCCTTATATCAATCCCAACACAGATCCTGTCTAGGGTCGTCACTCCTAGTAATCTCATACGATGTATATTTTGTAGGTCGCTGTAAGGGCTGCCAGGGCTGTTGCACGCACTCGTTGCTCCGCTCCCCCATCACCTTATAAATACAGGCCTACTGTACTCTACTGCTACGGAAGGGTCGTCGCCTCCCGTAAACTCAGAATACGCTCGCGGTCACTATAAAGGACTCGTCGCCTGATCAGTGTAGGCCGACACCAAGAATATAGTGTCCCATACCACCATAATCTTCTCACGAGACTAAGTGCTCACTGGTCACTACGTGGAGGTTTGTGGCCCTAGCGTATGCCGACAGCTCGACCACGGTGTCCCATACCACCATGCCTGGCTCATGAGTCTTCGTGGATCAAGGTACCATGGTTAACAGGGTTTCCAATGGTAAGTTCAATACCCTAGGTTCAAGCAGTTATGACTCATGCAGGGTGAACATACAACGGCCTGTCGGGTTACTTGACGGGCTCGACTAGCGCGATCGCATCTCAAGTTGAACGACATGAAGTGCGTAAAACACTTCGTGTGGCCTAAACACTGCCGCCAACTCCAAAACACGACTCGCGTTCATCGACGCGTCGTTCGTGGCAAATATAAGCCAACCACGAATTCACTCGATTACCGACTGCCTGGACTAAGTATAGTCCCAAACACATATGAATCCACATCAGCAATCATGTGAGAGTATTGGAAATGAAACACAACCATGTGAGCATGTTAACACATGTTATATCGTACAACTTAAGTAAATCATCTGACACATGCCTTTCATACATATAATGAAATTATGCATATCGCCAACATGTAGGAAATCATTTCCATCAGCATATTAATTGAGAATTCAATCTCGAATTAAATCATAATGAAATCATCAAGCACATGTTATAACATACAGCTTAAGCGAATCGTCAAGCACATGCATTTCATTCATATTATGAAATCATGCATATGACTAACATGTAGGAAACCATTTACACCAACATATTAATTGAGAAATCAATCTCAAACTAATTCATAACACCATTTAATTCAATACATACTAATACAAGCATTTATACAAACACTTACACTACACACTTAAGTCTACATATAGTATGTCGACCCGAAGTGCGCATTTAGGCGAATCTCTTCGCCAAACTAATTATGCACGTATTCCTAACATTCTAATGCGACAACAAATCATGTCAATCACATCAGAAAAATATGAATGAAATCAGTACTTCCTACAAATGACTAAAATGCCCTAAATCTTATATTCTTCGCCGGTTTACGAAACAGGAAATGGACAACATGTTGTACATGTCAAACGGCATTGCCGTCGATAATCTACTATTAAACGACATTGAAAGCTTTGGAAATAGTCAATCAAAACGTCTAAAATCCGCACCTTGTCTCTTATGGATGTGTAAATTCGAACGGAGCGTATACGCTTCGTCTACGGCGATTAGAGAACCTAATACACAAGTTCTATTAGATACTTCACTAGGAAACGAAAGGAACCTCAAATCAGCAACCTCTAGGATATTTTCTTACCTGAAAACGTGGAGGAATCACCGGGAAAGTGATCGGAGTGCGTTGCCTAAGCACGTACAGCACGTGGCATAACCAGTAGGGAATTCTCTCCCACCTTCTCTCACAAACTCTCACCTTTTCTCTCTCCCAATCTAGGAATTTTTGCAAATTCGGATGGGAGAGAGGAGTGAGGGTTTCAACCCCTTTTATAAGCCCAAACTTGCCCGAAATAGGCTCCGGTACAAAGTTCACTTAGTGCATATCCAAATCGGGACTGTTTCGGTCCAAAAGATGCTTTCTGGTGGTCCCCTGACCGAATGCGATTGGACTTAAGCTCATGCGTACCAGATCTAGCACGTATTAAGTTTTCAGTCCGGCTGGGTCCGCAGATCGCACGTGGCTGACCAGTTTCAGTTCAGCGATCACCGCACGTAGATCAGGGCTGAAAGTCTCATGATATAAAATAGAAATTTCTCCTGATCCGAGGGTGTAATCTGGTTGAATTCTGATGGCCAGAATGCTCAATACTGATGCGTCAAGTCATGTGCCAGATTTGAATTTAAAATTCCAATTCTGTCCCTATTCGCACTCTCTTCGGTCCGGGCTCAATGAAATGGCCTGTGATTATCGGTTTGACTTGATTTTCAAAATGAGTGTCAAGTCCAGCTAGGCAGTTCTAACAGTCTAAGATAGGAGGTATCGGACTTTCGACACGCGGTCTAGATCCAATACAAAATTTTAAAGTGGTCCAGAGAACAAACCTGCTTAGAGTTTGTCCGAGGTTATAGAGTATTATAGAGTCATACGTTCTACTCGATTTGGGTCGTGTAGAACGTATTTAAAGTGATCAGGGACTGTTTCCCAGCTACTCCAACGTTGCGCTAGCTAACTTATGTTTAGTTTCTAAAGGAATTAATCCTAAGTGATTTCTTTGGCTATGGAATTGGGTTCTGAGCGATTTTCTGGGTGTTTTAGTTGACCCAATGCCTAAGGACGTCAAATCTCAGATTGGCCAAAATCTGGGGTGTTACAATATTCTTGTTGTCGGCCTACATTAATAAGGTGATGGGGGAGTGGAGCAACGAGTGCGAGAAACAGCCCTGACAGTCCTTTGTAGTGACCTTGAGTTTATCCTGACATCGCATGGGGACGACGAGTCCTGATGCAGTCTTAAGGATATAAAGTAGGCCTGTATTGATAAGGTGATGGAGGAGCGGAGCAACGAGTGCGTGCAACAGCCCTAGCAGCCCTTGCAGCGACCTAGAAATATATTATCGTATGAGATTACTAGGAGTGACGACCCTAGACAGGATTATTGTTTGGGTATTGATATAAGGGAGATACCTTAGTTTTCCAATCCTGCTGTATGAAATGGACTAATAACAACTCGGTAATCATATTCACGTCACACTACATGTGCCTGAAAGATGTGGAGCACTGTGGGAAGAAAGCATGCCGCGGACGCAGATGGTGCCGCATGAGGGAGTATGTCGGTGAGGGCATCCATCATGTCATTTCATCCATGCATTAATACAGTATTTAGGAATGTTTGTTTTGTTTGCTTTATCATTATCACGTGATGGATTTGATAACATGTTAATCTTTGTTCTATGATTCCACTGAGTTAGTTACTCACTCCCACGTTACGGGATGGTGTTCCAGACACCCACCAGTCTCTATTTTAGTTTCAGATGAAGGCGCTGCTTGTGGAGCGGAGCTGGACTTGTATGATACTGAGGAGGACTTCTCCTCCATGTTTTGATCGACGGGATTACAAGGAGGTTGATTAGACGCCATGACACTTGTCATTTTATATTTTTGGAGCACTCATGTATATTGTTTACTTTCTATTTTGGAGTATACATGTATTTAGTTAACCTGGTAACATGTTCACACTCTGGAGACTTACAATCATTTATATATATTTTATGTATCTATCATATTCTTTCGCTTGCTAATTTAACTGTCTCTGGAGTATGATATGCTGTTTTGGCTTAATTCACCTCATGTTTTATGTATTGTTATCGACGACATTCATCCACTATTGAAAATGTTGCATAAGTGATGTTTTGGAACTCGGGAGTTGGGTTTCTACCTGACCCTCGATTTTTGGGATGTTACACTTAGGTTAGAGTTTGGTCATTTATTGGATTTAGTAGATACATTTTATATGCCTTCTATAAGGTGTAATTTGATTTTTATTTCTCATTTAAAAATTTTAAATTATTTGTTTAAATTTGAAAATAAAAGGTTGAACATTTACTTTGATTCAATTATTGTCAACACATGTTATATAGTGAATAACTTATACTAATTAAACTTAAATGCCTCCTGAAATTGCGGCTAAACAACTTTAAACAAAGCTTAAAAATACTTCTATTCATCTTAGTGGAGGGTGAATAAGACTTTTCAAAATCTATTTAATCTATTTGTATAAACTTGCTTCTAATCAATTAAATAAACTATTTTAAGTAAGAAGAAGTATACAAACTAAATTAAATATTGGTATACATAATTGTAGCATTTTATCAAACACGTATTGTGCAGAAAATGAATAGAGAATAAAGAATAATTAATCAACATAAAACATAAAAAAAAACATTCATTACGTTACATGACGATGTATGGTGGTTCGGCTACGTGCCTACTCCACTCTTGGCTGACCCACTGTCTCCTAAAGTGTACCAGATTTCAATATCCAATGATTTTAAATGAGGTTAACTATAAACCTTCACAACCTACACAAGGTTACTAATTTTTCCTACACAAGGAACTGTTAAGTCCTACCGTAGAATTTAAAACATCCTACATAAGGTGTAATGCCCTGAAAAATCGGGGGTCGAGCATAAACTCCACTCCCGAGTTCCAAAACATCACTTATACAACATTTTTAATGATGAATGAATGTCGGCTGTAATAGTGCATAAAACATGAAGTGGATTAAGCCAAAACAACATATCATACTCCAGATACAGTTAAATTAGCAAGCGGAAGAATGTGATAGATATATAAAATATATGAACTAATGTAAGTCTCCAGAGTGTGAACATGTTACCAGGTTAAACATATACATGTATACTCCAAAAATGATCAAAAGAATATACATGAGTGCTCTAAAAATATAAAATGACGAGTGTCATGGCGTCTAATATAAAAGTTCAGTACCCTAGGTTTAAGCAGTTATGACGAATACAAGGTGAACATACAACGGTCAATCGAGTTACTTGATGAGTCCGACTATCATGAGCGCACGTTGAATCGACTGACATGAAGTGCACAAGCACTTCGTGTGGCTTAACCACTGCCGACAACTCTAGTACAACTCGGGTTCGTCATACACATCCTTCGTGGCGAATAGAATCCAACCACTAATTCTAATCTGTTACCGACTGCCTGGACTAGAGTATAGCCCCAAGCACATGTAATGTGAATCAGTAATCATATGAGATAAACAAAATTGAAATAACAAGTAATTCAAGCATGTTAGCAATATGTTATAACATACAACATAAGCAATTTAACCATACACAAGCATTTCATATATATAAGACAATCAATTCAAATATAACAACCATGGAAGAAATCATATACATCATCAAAATATTTGAGAATCCTATCTCAACACTAATCTACAACCTCATTTACTCAATACTTACTTATACAAACATTTATACAAACACTTAGTCTACACACTTTAGTCTACATAACATATGTCGGCCAAAATGTGCATTAGGGTGAATCTCTTCGCCAAACAGATCATACACGCATAACTAGTATAGGTACACGGCAAATACTCATGACAATCATATCAGTAAAATACGTACGTATACAGTATTTCCTACAAATACCCAAAATACCCTAAATCTCATATTCTTCGTACGTATTCGAAATTAAAAACAGACAGCATGTTTTACATGTCAAACAACATTCTTGTCAACAATCTACCATTAAACGGCATTGAAAGCTTTGAAAACAGGTAATCTAAGCATCTAAAATCCGCACCTTACGCCGTAGAAGCGTAATGAATTGAATAGAAACTCTAAGTCTTTGTCAATGACGATACGATGACCTATAACACAAGGTAAGTCAGCTACTTAGCCATTTGTACCTATAGGAACCTTAAAACAGGTTAAGGTTAGGGTTTTTGTTACCTAGAATGAAGTCAGAATCATCAAAAAAATGATGCAGACGTGATGGTTGAGTACGTGGAATGGCAAGGAAGAAACCCTAGATCGAACAATAACTCTCCCTCACACTTTCTCTCTCTTTTCTCCCTCCTAAAACTCTAGGGTTTGGGAAATTCGTATGGGTTAGAAAGCTAAGGGTTTATGTAACATCCCAAAAATTGGGGGGTCGAGTAAAAACTCCACTCCCGAGTTCCAAAATGTTATTTATGCAACATTAGTATGTATGATTGAATGTTGTCTGTGTTAATGCATTAAACATGAGTGGGATTAATCCAAAACATCATATCATACTCTAGAGACCGTTAAATTAGCAAGAGGAAGACTGTGATATTATGTATAATATATATAAACTTATGCGTCTCCAGAGTGTGAACATGTTACCAGGTTATATACATACATGTATACTCCAAAAGTAGAAAAAACAAATATACATGAGTGCGCTAAAAATACAAAATGACAAGTGTCAAGGCATCTAATCAACCTCTCTGTAATCCCGTCAATCAGAACACGCATAAAGGAGGAATCCTCCTCCTCATCATCAAGTCCAGCTTCGCCTCGCAGGCCGCACCATCATCTACAATCACAATAGGGACTGGTGGGTGTCCGGAAACACCATCTCGTAACGTGAGAGTGAGTGATCAACTCAGTGGGATAAGAGAGCAAAGATTAGCATGTTATCAAATCAATCATGCGATAATAGTAAAGCAATAAATCAAATAATCATAAAACTGTTGTTAATGCAGTATGACATACATGATGGATGCCCTCACCGACGATCTCCCTCATACGGCACCATCTTACGCCGGCGGCATGCCACCCTCCCTCAAGTGTTGTACATCTTCTAGGCACATGCAATGTAATGGTGATATGATTTTTGAGTTGTTATTAGTCCATTCAAACAGTAGGATTGGGAAACTAAGGTACTTCCCTTATATCAATCCCAACACAGATCCTGTCTAGGGTCGTCACTCCTAGTAATCTCATACAATGTATATTTTGTAGGTCACTGTAAGGGCTGCTAGGGCTGTTGCTCGCACTCGTTGCACCGCTCTCCCATCACCTTATCAATACAGGCCTACTGTATTCTACTGCTACGAAAGGGTCATCGCCTCCCGTAGACTCAGAATACGCTCGCAGTCACTACAAAGGACTCGTCGCCTTATCAGTGTAGGCCGACAGCAAGAATATAGTGTCCCATACCACCATAATCTGCTCACGAGACTAGGTGCTCATTGGTCACTACGGGGAGGTTTGTGGCCCCAGCGTAGGCCGACATCTCGACCACGGTGTCCCATACCACCATGCCCGGCTCATGAGTCTTCATGGATCAAGGTACCATGGTTAACAGGGTTTATAATGGTAAGTTCAGTACCCTAGGTTCAAGCATTATGACTCATGCACGGTGAACATACAACGGCCAGTCGAGTTACTTGACGGGCTCGACTAGCACGAGCGCATCGCAAGTCAAACGACATGAAGTGCGTGAAACACTTCGCGTGGCCAAACCACTGCCGCCAACTCCAAACACGACTCGCGTTCATCGACGCGTCCTTCGTGGCAAATACCAGCTAGCCACGAATTTTCTCTGTTACCGACTGCCTGGACTGAGTATAGTCCCAAAAAATTATGAATCCACATCAGTAATCAGGTAAGAGTATTGGAAATGGAATACAAACATGTGAGCATGTTAACACATGTTATAGCGTACAACTTAAGTAAATCATCTTACACATGTCTTTCACACATATAATGAAATTATGCATATTGCCAACATATAGGAAATCATCTCCATTAGCATATTAATTAAGAATTCAATCTCAAACTAAATCATAAGGAAATCATCAAGAACATATTATAACATACCACTTAAGTGAAACATCAAGCATATGCATTTCATACATATAATGAAATCATGCATATAGCTAACATGTAGGAAATCATTTACATCAGCATATTAATTGAGAAATCAATCTCAAACTAAATCATAACACCATTTAATTCAATACATACTAATACAAGCATTTATACAAACACTTAAACTACACACTTAAGTCTACATATAGTATGTCGACTCAAAGTGCGCATTTTGGCGAATCTCTTTGCCAAACTAATTATGCACGCATTCCTAGTATCCTAATGTGACAAGAAGCCATGTCAATCACGTCAGTAAATTACGAATGAAAACAGTACTTCCTACAAATGACTAAAATGCCCTAAATCTCATATTCTTCGTCGGTTTACGAAACAGGAAACGGACAGCATGTTGTACATGTCGAACGGCATTGCCGTCGATAATCTACTATTAAACGACATTGAAAGCATTGGAAACAGTCAATCAAAGCGTCTAAAATCTGCACCTTATCTCTTATAAACGTATCGTTTCGAACGAAGCGTATACACTTCGTCCACGGCGACTAGACAACCTGTTTTACAAGATCATCAGCTATCTCGCTACGGAAATGAAGGAACACTAGATCAGTAACTTTTAGGGCATTTTCTTACCTGAAAACGTGGAGGAATCACCGGCCAGGTGATTGAAGTGTGTTGCTTAGGCACTTGAAACAGGTGGTGCAACGACAGGAAAATTCTCTCCTACTCTCTCTCACAAACTCTCACCTTTTCTCTCTCCCAATCTAGGATTTTTCTCAAATTCGGATGAGAGAGAGGAGTGAGGGTTTCAACCCCTTTTATAAGCTCAAAAGTGCCCGGAATAGGCTCGGGAACAAAGTTTACTTGATGTATATCCATTTCGGGGCTGTTTCAGTCCAAAAGATCATTTCTGGTGGTCCCCTGGCTGAACGCGATCGGACTTAAGCTCATGCATACAGGATCTAGCACACATCAAGTTTTTAGTCCGGCAGGATTCGTAGATCGCACATGGTGGTCCAGTCTCAGTTCAGCAGTCACTGCACGTAGATCAGGACTGCAAGCCTCATGATATGAAATAGAAATTTTTCCTGATCCGAGGGTGTAATTTGGCTGAATTCTGATGGTCAGAACGCTTAATACTGACACGTCAAGTCGTGTGCCAGATTTGAATTTCAAATTCCAAATCTGTCCCTATTCTTACTCTCTTCAATCCAAGCTCAATGAAATAGCCTGCGAATGTCAGTTGGACTTGATTTTCGAAATGATTATCAAGTCCAGCTAGGCGGTCTAACGGTCTAAGATAGTAGGTATCGGACTTTCGATGCTCGGTCTAGATCCAATACAAAGTTTCAAAGTGGTCCAGAGAACAAACCTGCTTAGAGTTTGATCCGAGATTTTAGAGTATTATAGAGTCATTGGTTCTACTCGATTTGGGTCTTGTAGAACGTATTTAAAGTGATTAGGGACTATTTCCCAGCTACTCTAGCGTTATGCTAGCTAACTTATGCTTAGTTTCTAAAGGAATTAATCCTAAGTAGTTTCTTTGGCTATGGAATTGGGTTCTGAGCGATTTCTCAGGTGTTTTAATTGACCCAATGCCTAAGGACGCATAATCCCAGGTTGGCCAAAATCTGGGGTGTTACAGTTTAAGGCCCTTTTTATAAGCCCAAACATAATGAAAACGGACTCCAAGTCAAGATATACTTAGGTTATAACCAAATCGGGTCTATTCTAATCCAACGGAGTACTTCTGGAGGTCCTGTTACTAAATGCGGTCGGACTTAAGCTCTCTAATATTGGATCTAGGTTAAGCCAAGTTTTCAGTCCGGTCGGGTTTCTAGATCGACCGTGGCGGACCAGTTTCAATTCAGCGGTCACCGAAACTCGAACAGGGCCACAAGTGTTATGACATGTATGGGCCACCTATCCTGATCTGAGGATGAAATTTGGTCGAATTTTAATGGTCAGAATGATTAAAAATGTCATGCAAGCGACACGTGCCAGATTTATTAAAAATTGAATTAATTTTCTAAATATTTTCATTATCTCACTGTCTTCACTCCGGACTCAGTAAAATGGTCTTAGGATATCAGTTGGGCTTGATTTTTGAAATGATTGTCAAGTCCAACTAGGTGGTCATAATGGTCTAAGATTATAGATATCGAAATTTCAACGTGTGGTCTAGATCCAATACAAAGTTTCAAAGGGTTCCTGAAAATAAACAGGTTTAGAGTTTGATCGTAGGTTTTAGGGTAATGTAGCATCAACGATTCTATAGGTTTTGGGTCTTATAGATCATATTCAAAGTGGTTAGTGCTTATTTCACAGGTAATCTAGTGTAGCGCTAGTTAATTCACGTTAAATTTCTAAAGAATTTCGTTCTAAATGATTTCTTTGGCTTTGGAATTGAGTTCTGAGAAATTACCAAGGTATTATGGTTAACCCATTGCCTAAGGACGCCTAACTCCAGGTTGTAAAAGTCTAGGGTGTTACAATCTACCCCCCTTAAAATAAAATTTCATTCCCGAAATTTACCTAAGGGTAATAAGGAAAGATTAATCATTTCCTTTACCTAAGTTTTGTTGATTTCATGTTTCTATACGTGGTAGGGTGTATACAATCTATATAAGTCTGGTTCCTTTTGGTCTACCCCTCTTAAAAACTTACTTCTTTATGCATTACTTACACCCTTACGGTTTGCTACAATTTATTTCTTTACCTATTTGGCGTCTTGACGACAATTCCCATCTACTTAGAGTAAGATTTATATTTTCAGTGGTTGACCAGTACAGAGAGACGGTTGTAATGGGCTTGATCCCGATACGTCGAATATCCGCCTGGCTAGGGTAGTCAACGTTGTATCCCTTCTTATTCCTGGTGGATCCTGGTCTTCTGCTCGGCTAAGCAGTGTGTCCATTGGTAGTCATCCAAGATTGAGAATTTGTGTCAAGCTGTGAATGTTTCGCATTTGTTCATTTCAGTAACTCCATAGTCCGATTATTCTAAAAGCTTAGGGAATGTCAATCACTAAAAGGTTCAAAAGTCCTATTTATAAGGTTGTACTTTAGATCTTGATCTAGGAGAGTTCTCGCCTGAATCTATGTCCAAGGTAGAGATTAAGAAACACTTTAATAGATCATCCTAAAGGATTCCTAATCATACAGAATCAGCCAAGGCTTCTATTATGCTCATATTTAATGAGTAGGTTTATGGATACACTGACCTTCGCCTGCTCACACAGCTAGGCCTATGATTTAATATGAATGGGTTCAACACTTAAGCCTTAATTGTTTCCCTGAATTTCCTTCGATCCTGGGCCAGTGGGGAAAGGGCTAACCACACTTCTGCTGCGCTACTCTGAACCAACAGTTGTATTAGATAATCCTAAGTAGATTGGGCTCAATACGTTCTACCCCCCTTAAAAATATAGTTCTACTTAAGGCTCAAGAATATATGTCTCGATCCGTATATCGGAATGAGGTGTAACTTAGGACCTATCCTTAACATGATATGGGATACAATCTCCCAATACATTAGTCTTTCTTTCATTGACGATGTATACTATGGTATTGGCACCTATGGTTATAGAAATGAGCCTAGTCTCTATTACGGTTGATTTCAGGGGCAAGTGTGAGTTGGTGGCAAGATATCTAATTCTCTACTGGATACTCTACTGGCTATATGTCCTTAACATTTCCCAAGGGTAAAGCAATAACTTTTGGTTGTAGGTGGTCGGGCCAACACGGAAGAAAAGTTGTGTAGTAGGTCTGAGCCGGATACATAGACTTTCTGCCTCGCGATGACAGAAAATTTGTCGAATCAATTCTTAATCCGAGTCGATGCCGATCTTCTGCTTGTCAGAGCGTTAGATTTATTGATAACTACCAGGATTAAGAAGTCGATTCAAACCGTGAATTCTTCGCTTGTTTACAGTTCCTTTACTCTGTGTTCCCAATCATACTAAGTCCTTGGGAAGGCAATTTCTAAGGGGCGTGCTGGTTTAAGGGATATATAAGTTTTCCCCGAACGTGACTAGTTCTAAGTGAAGTAAGCTTCCTGAGAGTTACTAAAGGAGCCTATGAATGTTATGAGGATCTATCAAAGGAATGGAGTCCTACTCCAACCAAATCAATCCTACTATTCCTTAGCATATATAGGCTTTACACTACTCAATATAACTAGTAGCCTAGTCTGTAACTCACTAGCTATAATCCAAAGTATAAGATTATACGCTAGATGGTTTCATACCATTTCTACTACAGGGAGTCGTTCTATCGCTTAGGGTCAAGATTGTCTAATTGAAATTGAATTTCCTATATCGTCGGATCTTTCAAAATCCAGGAGTACTAACTCCAGGTCTAAAACTCTAAATGTCCTAGCACTAGATGGTCACTATTTATGGACTAAGCTACCGTATTTGGTCTCACCCGACGGTAAAGCGAAAAGATCGAGAAAATGGCTAAACTAACTCAAAAAGAGCCATTAAAAATTGATGAAATGGAAGAAAAGGCTGACCTAATAGGTTACCACGAATCTGGGTTTGAAGGGGGAGTGTAATGGGTCAAAGAAAGGGAAAATAGAAGATAGGAAGGATCAAGAGAGGAGGGGTTGGAGGATGGCACGATCTTGGAGCTTCAAATAGGAGCTTGGGAGCTCCAGTCGTAGAAAATGGATTAAGTAGTTGTTGGATATGATTCAATGGAGGGATGATGAAAATAATGAAAAATGAAGGGAGGAACGATTGGAAAGGAGGTTGAAGAGAGAAAACAGTAAGTTTAGAAGAAAAAGAGAGCTTGGAGGGTGATTTTGTGAAGGAAGTAGTGGATTTTGAATGAACGAAGGGTCGAACCCTGTATGGAGGGGTCCCATTTAACCCCAAACTGCATAGGCCCAAAGCCCGGACCCAGCCTGGCCCATTGACCGGCGAGGCCTCGCCAAACCGGCAAGGTCCTCACCGACCTCTGACCTGTTTGGCGAGGGCTCACCATTCCGGTGAGGTCCCCCCCCCCCCCCCCCCCCCCCCCTTGGGTCCAAAATGATGTGGGTCCCACCTTGGGTCCCCCTGTAAGTACTCCGTTTGGCCCCCGACTCCATTTGAGGCATTTTCGAGGTAAACTTACAAACCGAAATGAGTTTATGTGACGTGTAACATATGATTTGGGGTAGGAGAAGCTAATCCATCCAACTAACCCATTTATTCCACGATATTCCAAATTTGAATGGTCAAAAGTCTAATTTATACCTATACTTACTATTTATAGTAAATTTTTGTTTAAGTATTATTCGTCATCATTTATACATTAGGATTTATGTCTAGTGTGAAAGGACTTAGAAAAAGTTGAAGAATGGGGTGGTGAAAGGAGAGATTTTGAAGGAAATGGGTTAGACTTTAAGATTGAGTCCTGAGAAGTTGTTTTCAATATCTTGGTTGATACTTCATGAGAGTGGTGAAATTGATGAGGGACGTTACTTATAGAGTAAGAGCTGGATGGATGAAGTAAAGATGTGCCTTTAGAGTTTTATGTGATAGCCGCATACCAAATCAACTAATAGCGAGATCTTTTAGGATAACTATAAAACCATTCATACTTTATGGATTAGAATCTTAGGCTGTCAACCGACAACATATTCATACGATGTGTAGTTGAAATGGGGATGTTGAGATGGATATGTGTCAAGATGAGGAATGACAGATATAGAAATGAATGCATCCGAGGAAACTTTGGGGTATCATTCATAGGTAAAGTATGCATTGATGCTTTGGTCATGTGAGATGGAGACCAAGAACAACACCGATTGGTGGTGAGTTGGCTTTAAGTTGAAGGTTCTAAAAGTGTAAAGAAAATGCCCAAAAGGATGCAGTTGGAAGCAAAAGAAATGATTTGATGATCTATGGTTTAACTGAGGATGGTCCTGGATAGAGTAGAATAGTAGAACATATGAACTTAAATGTTTTCTTTCCTTTGTGGTCCTAGATTTTATTATTATTGTGATCCTTTGTGTGGCCTACTGAATCACTTAGTAGCAATAGAGATCCGATCTGTGGTGGTGGTGAGATTGGGGTGTAGCTGGGTATATGAATCTCAATAAAATAAATTAGAAGAACTGTGGACTAAATTACAATATTCAGTCTCGCCTGTCGGCAAAACTTGGGATTCAAATGTTATTTCTAGATTCCATCACCCCCTTCCTAAGTCAGAGTGCGTCAGTGTGCATTGTGTTACCATAACCCAGGCCCATTTTAATCCAAATCATGCTCTGATACCATCTGTAACATCCTGAAAAATCGGGGGTCGAGCATAAACTCCACTTCCGAGTTCCAGAACATCACTTATGCAACATTTTCAATGATGAATGAATGTCGATTGTAATAGTGCATAAAACATGAAGTGGATTAAGCCAAAACAACATATCATACTCCAGAGACAGTTAAATTAGCAAGCGGAACAATGTGATAGATATATAAAATATATGAACTATTGTAAGTCTCCAAAGTGTGAACATGTTATCAGGTTAAACATATACATGTATACTCCAAAAATGATCAAAAGAATATACATGAGTGCTCCAAAAATATAAAATGATGAGTGTCATGGCGTCTAATCAACCTCCCTGTAATCCCGTCGATTAGAACACAGTCTACCTAGACCCGCCTGATAACCGCCTATAGGAGAAATCCTCCTCATCATCATACAAGTCCGGCTCCGCTTCATAAGCAGCGCCATCATCTAAAACTAAAACAGAGACTGGTTGGTGTGTACAACACCGTCCCGTAACGTGAGAGTGAGTGGCCAACTCATTGAAATTATAGAGCAAAGGTTAACATGTTATCAAATCAATCAAGCGATAATGATAAAACAAGTAAATAAAACATTCCTAAATACTGTAATTAATGCAAAAATGAAATGACATGATGGATGCCCTCGCCAACATACTCCCTCATGCGACACCATCTTACGTCCGCGACATGCTTTCTTCCATCGGTGCTCCACATCTTCCAGGCACATGCAGTGCAATATGAATATGATTACCGAGTTGTTATTAGTCCTTTTCATACAGCAGGATTGAGAAACTAGGGTACTTCCCTTATATCATTCCTAACAAGGATCCTGTCTAGGGTCGTCATTCCTAGTAGTCTCATATGATGATATGGTTCTAGGTCACTGCAAGGGCTGTCAGGGCTGTTGCACGCACTCGTTGCACTACTCCCCCATCACCTTATCAATACAGGCCTAGTTGTACTCTTGTTGCTACGGAAGGGTCGTTGCCTCACGTAGACTCAGAGTACGCTCGAGGTCACTACAAAGGGCTGTCAGGGCTATTACACGTGCTTGTTACACCGCTCCCCCATCACCTTATCAGTATAGGCCGACAGCTCGAATATAGTGTCCCATACCACCATAATCGGCTCACGAGTCTGGGTTGCTCACTGGTCACTACGGGGAGGCTCATGGCCCCAGCGTAGGCTTACAGCTCGACCACGGTGTCCCATACCACCATGCCTGGCTCATGAGTCTTAATGGATCGAGGTACCATGGTTATCAGGGTTATCACTGGAAAGTTCAGTACCCTAGGTTTAAGCAGTTATGATGAATACAAGGTGAACATACAATGGTTAATCGGGTTACTTGATACACGCATAACTAGTATAGGTACACGGCAAATGCTCATGGCAATCATATCAGTAAAATACGTACGTATATAGTATTTCCTACAAATATCCAAAATATCCTAAATCTCTTATTCTTCGTACGTATTAGAAATGAAAAACAGACAACATGTTCTACATGTCAAACAACATTCTTGTCAACAATCTACCATTAAACGACATTGAAAGCTTTGAAAACAGGTAATCTAAGCATCTAAAATTCGCACCTTACGCCGTATAAGCGTAATGAATTGAATAGAAACTCTAAGTCTTTTTCAACGACGATACGATGACCTATAACACAAGGTAAGTCAGCTACTTAGCTATTTGTACCTATAGGAACCTTAAAATAGGTTAAGGTTAGGGTTTTCTTACCTATAATGAAGTCAGAATTACCAAAAAAATGATGTAGACGTGATGGTTGAGTACGTGGAATGACAAGGAAGAAACCCTGGATCGAACACGAACTCTCTCTCACACTTTCTCTCTCTTTTCTCCCTCCTAAAACTCTAGGGTTTGAAAAATTCGTATGGGTTAGAAAGCTAAGGGTTTAAGGCCCTTTTATAAGCCCAAACATAATGAAAACAGACTCCAAGTCAAGGTATACTTAGGTTATAACCAAATCGGGTCTGTTCCGATCTAACGGAGTACTTCTGGAGGTCCTGTTACTAAATGCGGTCGGACTTAAGCTCTCTAATATTGGATCTAGGTCAAGCTAAGTTTTCAGTCCGGTCGGGTTTTCAGATCGACCGTGGCGGACCAGTTTCAGTTCAGTGGTCACCGAAACTCGATCAGAGCCACAAGTGCTATGACATGTATGGGCCACCTATCCTGATCCGAGGGTGAAATTTGGTTGAATTCTAGCGGTCAGAATGCTTAAAAATGACACGCAAGCAACACGTGCCAGATTTATTAAAAATTGAATTAATTTTCTAAATATTTTCCTTTTCTCACTCTCTTCACTCCGGACTCAATAAAATGGTCTCAGGATATCGGTTGGGCTTGATTTTTGAAATGATTGTCAAGTCCAACTAGGCGGTCATAATGGTCTAAGATTATAGATATCGGACTTTCGACGTGCAGTTTAGATCCAATACGAAGTTTCAAAGGGTTCCTGAGAACAAATAGGTTTAAAGTTTGATCCTAGGTTTTAGGGTAACGTAGCGTCAACGATTCTATAGGTTTTGGGTCTTACAGATTGTATTTAAAGTGGTTGGTGCTTATTTCACAGGTAATCTAGTGTAGCGCTAGTTAATTCACATTAAATTTCTAAAGAATTTCGTTCTAAATGATTTCTTTAGCTTTGGAATTGAGTTCTGAGAAATTACCAAGGTGTTATGGTTGACCCATTGCCCAAGGACGCCTAACTCCAGGTGGTAAAAATTTGGGGTGTTACATAAGAACACCACATGTATTCTCCCATTGGAGGCCTACGTAAGGGCTTAATGAGTTTGAGAAAAAATAAACTCTAAATTCCAATCCTATATAAGGAAATATTTTAAGACTCAAGGTGGATTCATGTACTTTTTTACAAGTGAGTGAGCCCCATTAAGCGCATTTCTTGAAGATCTTCCAAGTTGTTAAACAGTCTTCAGCTCCCTTGTATTACAATCGATTACTGGTGCTCTAATGTTGATGTCCAGGTTAATGGGTCAAGGGTTTTGGACAAATCATATCTATGTAATGAATGTTGAAGCTAGTTTATTCCTTTTAGTGTAGAAGGTGATATTTCAGATTTAGGTTGTTTCCCACCATCGATCAACCACCAAAATTTTTTCATTCTTTTGCCTATCTTAACTACATATTTCCTCCAAAATTGGGCCCTGATTAATAAACGTGGACTGCTAATTGAGAATTAAGTTCATTTTGGCACCTACTAGGAGAACTTTCAAGATAAGCCTCCAATCAACTCCATATTTGCAACCATGGCCTAACATGACCCTGCGAAATTGACAAAGGGAGTGGATTGTCCAAAAACTCATCGTAGTGGACCCCACCTACTCCAACAGTCGAACTAGAGTCGAGTTTCCTCCACACATTGTAACAATACTTGTCAAAATCATGTGCACTAAGAAAACTTACGCCAAGACTTTTGAGTTTTGAATCTACCACTGATCTGGGCAGTTCAATCTACAAAAGAGGGAATTTCTATCCTTTCCCATAAGAAAAGGAGTCGGGAAAATTGAGAAATACATGACATCCTACTGCACCAACTGTGAAATCACCGAACGCATGGGAAGCCTAGGCATGCTGATGAAACCCGGAGCTAGCCTTTCCCCATACAAAAACCCCTTCTGAAAGATTATAAAAACCCTTCACCCAAGAATCATCCAACAACAAAAGAATCAGAGGGAGAACAAGAGAGAGAGAGAGAGAGAGAGAGAGAGAGAGAGAGAGAGAGAGAGAGAGGAGGAGGAGGAGGAGGAGGAGGAGGAGGGAACTAATCTTGCTGAACCGAGTTGACTTAGTTAGGTCTTGTCAAGTAGAAATTTTAACTTTTCTAGATCCATTTCTTGGCTTTCCAAAGAGTGTGGGAAGAAGAAATAAAGAAAGAAAGTAAGTAAGAAAAAAGGAGAAGAAGAAGAGAGCTTCCGAGTTGACTTAGTTGAACCACTGAGTTCAACAACAAGTTGAGTCCGGTTTGGATTAATTCCAGCCAGCCACCTTAATGGGTCAGTCCCACATACTAATTTTCCTTCTAATTTATATTTTCCACTAAAAGTTTGAGTCATAACTAGGTATATTGATTAGCTAGCGAGTCGAATTAAGTCGACTGATGTAGAGACTCACTGAACCCCAAGTTTGTTGGGTTAAAAATGTATCCTGATCAACATAGGTGAATATCTACAATTCGCTCAAATTGAAATCCTCAATTAGGTTGGAATTACTTAAATTTCAACTCTAATATACATTTATATTAAACCCTAGGCAAAGTTTTGATCAACCGTATAATTCCCGTAATGTGAAAAATAACCATATGAATCATGTTAATATTGCTAGAATTGGATACTAGAATACATATTCAACTTTAGAACATAATTCTACTCAAAAGGTGAGGGACTCCTTTAAGCTTACACAAATTTAGGTTGATATATACATGATTTGTCTTATTTTTGCATACCATCATATTATTATGATTTTTATACCATTGATTGATGGATCGTTATGCAAATTTATCACTGTGAGAATGGATAAGGTATGATTTTAATTATGCATGATTTTTATGAATTCACGTGGGGTGATGGATATAAGCTTTGCCCTTTGCTAATTTTGAGAGCGATGTATGTTTTCACTCTATATTGAGTTGGCTTTTTCTTCTCTTTTCTTATTTTTGTTGAGTTAGCCTAATGATACCATTCTCTTTTATTAGGTTAGCCTTGTGATACCTTCCCTTATGGCTTGGGTATGTGTCTTGAAATTTCATAACTCTCATGATTCAATTTATTTTTCCTATTAATGCAAGTGATGTGTTAGATGTCTCACATATATTAATTCATATATTTTATTATGAGTGTAATGCGCTCTGGGTAGTGACCCTCTTGGTTGAAACGTAATTCCATGGGTCTGGATAATGGTGCACAATTAATGTAAGTAAACCTCCATGTGTGTTACATCACTTTCGGATTGAATGTCGCAAATAATCGCTCCATGAGCAAATTGTGTCATGTACATCTTTCGATCGTGTGTTGTACCCCCTTGAGGTGTTCACGTAAATCTACAGTAGCGTTGAACACGCTGATGAATCTTTATAGTATATGATGCAGGGTGAGCTGAAATTTCTATGAATTATATTCCACATTGTGATGATCACTATGTATGATGGATCACACACACTATGATAGGCATGCATTCATGTATATTGGTTGCACTCACCAATACCACTCGTAGTGGTGGAGTAAAAGATGTATTAGAACCTTCATATTATTCTTAAGAATCTCTTGAATTATTGTTAATCTTAAAGGATAACTATCACTATAAGTAGAGAATTGACCCTCTCCAACCATACAGAAGTTACATGTGTAATGTGCAGATTGAAGATACAGATGATCGATTTATCGAAGGTTACTCCGAATAAAGAAGAATGATAACATTATGTTTAACTTTATTTAATTTTCATTGTAAAATTTTGAATAATGTAACAAGCTCTCCCTTGATGAGGGCATTAGACAATTAGTTGATTTCATACATTGAAGGAATAAGAAGCATAATCAATTTTATTATCGTTAATGTAACCATATGTGATCTAAATGAAAAAAATAAGGTGTAATTTTGAAGTATCCATTTTTTACATTATTAACACCTGAGATTCTCGATCTTGGTTTTAAGCTTAACTAGGTGAGTTGATTGGGTGCATGAGTTGACCAGGATTGTTAAATCGCTGAGTTGGCTCAAGGTTTTGGGATTTTAGATTCTTAGGGTTTAAGGTTAGACTGATGAGTTAATTGGGTTTGCTAGGCTAAATGGGCTGAGTTTAGGATTTAGGATTGGGGTTATAGGGTTTAGGTTTCTAGGGTTAGGGTTTAGGACTGGTGTTTAGTTGATCATCCATCAATTCAAACTCAATCAGCTTATCAGCCTGGGGTGGGATGTCTACAGGTGATGCAATCAAAAGTATAGTTCATATCTTTAACAAGGTTCCCAAAAAGGCTGTAAGTAAAGCCTCTTTTAAGTGGTGGAATGGAGATAGCCGAGTCTCCGATATTTACATGTTTGGAGATGTCCTGTTAAGGCCAAAGTTTATAACACGCATGAAAGAAGCTCGATCTTAGAACCATAAGTTGATCATTTATAGGATACCTGGAAAGATCAAAAGGTTATCGATTCTATTATCCTTCTTACTTCATCATGATTATTGAGATTGTGAATGCTAGGTTCATTGAAGATATTGAAAATAGTGGGAGCACGAACATATGGTTTGTAAGCTAAAGAAATTCATATATGGGTTGAAGCATGCATCACGACAGTGGTACCTGAAGTTTTATAAAGTGATTTCCTCATATGGTTTTATAAAAAACACTGCAGACAAGTATATCTACGTTAAAATTAGTGGGAGTAAATTTGTCATATTAATTTTGTGTGTTGATGACATTTTGTTGGCTAGAAATGACATTAGAATGATGAATAATGCTAAGAAATTCTTACATTAAAGGTTTGAGATGAAGGATCTTCGTGATGCCTCTTATGTCATCAGCATTAAGATATGCCATGACAGATTACGTAAGCAGCTTAGCTTATCATAAAGGGCCTATATTGATGGGGTACTCAAAAAGTATGATATGCAAAACTATGCTCCTAGATAATCGCCCATTGTAAATGGTGATAAATTTGTCCAGATCCAATGTCCTAAAAATGATTTGGAAAAGAATATAATGATGGATTTTCAATACGCATCGGTGTAACGAGCATCATTTATGCTCAAGTTTGCACGTAACTGGATATTGCCTTTGTAGTTGAAATGTTGGGAAGGCATTTATCTAATCAAAGAATGTAACAATGAATAATTGCAAAGAAGGTGTTACTCCTTGTAAAGGACAAAGGACTTTAGACTCACATACAAAAGTTCTGATCATTTAGAGTTGGTTAGATATTTAGACGCAGATTATGTTGGCTCCATTGATATAGAGAAGTTTACCTCAGGCTACTTCTTCACGATGGTTGGTGGGGTTGTATATTGGAAAAGCATGAAATAGCTTACCACATCCTCATCTACCATGGAAGCTGAGTTGATAACTTGTCATGAAGTATCAAATCAGACACTGTGGTTACAACGTTTCTTCTCAGGTTTGTGGGTGCTGGAGCATATCCCCAGACTGTTGAAAATATTTTGTGATAATTTAGCTATGTTTTCTTTCTCTGGAAACAACAAGCATTCATCAAGGTCGAAGCAGATCGACACGTATCTTGTTGTGAAGGAAATAGTTTAGAATCGTTTATTATTTGTGAAGTTCATTAGCAATAAGCAGATGATTACAGATTCGCTCACTAAATGACTCTCTATCACATCATTTCAAGAGCATATAACATTCATATGAGTAATTGACCCCACAGATGTATTTAGTTAGTAGGAGTTGAGCATGTTTTACTTTGCAGCTGGAATGTTGGGCTAATATTTATCTAATCTATGAATGCAACATTGGATAGTTACAAAGAAGGTGTTGCACTAGTTGCAAAGGACAAAGGACTTTGGATTCACATATAGAAGGTCTGATCATTTAGAGTTGGTCAGATACTCAGATGCAAATTATGTTGGCTACATTAATATAAAGAAGTCCATTTAAGACTACATCTTCATGATAGTTGGTGGGGTCGTATTAAAAAAGCATGAAACAGTCAACCACAACCTCATCCACTATGGAAGCTGAGTTCATAGCTTTTCATGTGGCATCAAATCAGGTACTATGGTTATAATGTTTCTTCTAAGGTTTATGAGTACTGGAGAATATTTCAAAACCGTTGAAAATATTTCATAATAACTCAGTTGTGATTTCCTTCTTTAGCAACAACAATCATTCATTAATGTCAAAGCATATCAACATTAAGTATCTTATTGTGACGGTAAAAGTTTAGAATTGTCTATTGTCTTTAGAGTTCATTAGCACTAAGTAGTTATTATGGATCCTTTTATTAAATGGTTACCTATTACGTCATTTCAGAAGCATGTAACATCCATGGGAGTCATTGATCCCATAGATGTATTCAATTAGTGGGAGTTAAGCGTGTTTTATTCTCATAGACATTGAAGAGATCTCATTTGTAAAGTTTTGAAGATTCTAGTATAAAGTTAATTTATCCTTCTCTTATGCATGTATAATTTATTTTGAGAAAATGTAATTATAGTCATGTTTAATTGAAAACATGTGAAAGTTTTATACCTCTTAAGGATAGTCACATATCATCACACTACGTATGTAATCCTTATACTACATTTCCTAATTCTTGATTTACGTCATTAAGACTGATAGTATTTGTGATTGTGCTTTGTTTCACTTCACCAAGATTAAATGTTGTGATGGCTACCACAATCCTATACTAGTTGCTTTGATGGATTAGACTGTAGAAGCGATGCTCATACTATCCAACAATTGCATTAGTTAACAATTTGGTTGTTTTCTTTAATACTAAAATATATTATCAAAATATTTTTAAAATTAATGTTGGACATTGATCAATGTGGCCCAAGTGGAAGAATGTAAGAATTTTATAAGGTGGGCCTTCTTGATCAATGGTCTGGATCACCTTAAGGGTTGGATAGTGTGATTAGGAGTACTAATGGACCCCACACAGTTATGATTCATCCAAAATCATATAAGGGGTGGTACATTACAATTGTGTCACACACAGAGGTTGGACTAGGGTTGACAATTTTGTCTGGATCCTGAAGGGAAAGGAGTTTTGATGAGATTCAAACATTTCAAACCTTAAACTATATAAATAGGGTTGGGTCTCCAAGCTTACATACTACTAAAGCTTTTATTCCCATCTCGATACTTCTCTAAAGAGTGTAAAGTGTGGAAGACTGCGGCATCAATCCTACAACGATGGCGTCCCAAAAAGATATGAATTTTAGATTTTTCGATTCCCATCTCTGATGCACTGAACGGTCCTTTTAATTATGCAAATCTAGTTTACACAATCTCCTAAGTAGGTGGAAGATTATTCAAGATGGTTGAATCTTGCATATGCTCAAGAATCTCATTCTAACCATTGACAAATCCTTAGCTATCACAAATATCTTGTTTACTTGTATAGTCACTCTGTCACCTTCTTTCATCTCGGAGGTGTTGCATCTTTCAGTTAGTAATTAGAGATGCATTTCAATCATTGTATCATACTTTTTAGTAATAGTCTTCATCATTTCCTTGGAGGTTTTACGGCGTTTGAAGACATTGATTAAGTCTTTTTGAATAAAGATTAACATAGATGTTCTAGTGATGTTCTCTTCAATATTTTCTAGTGACTTTTTCTCTGTATATGAAAATTTGGCTTACCTTAGGTGGTTTACTTTTAAGAGATTTACTTGCCTATTCTAGATGAGCAACCTATTCTATGTGAACAAATATTTGACTTTTGTCTTCAATACTGAGAAGTTGGTGTCATTTAACTTGTCCATGTTGGCTAGTTTGGTGGTGACTGCCCAATTTGCCAAATATATATATATATATATATATATATATATATCTTTTAAATTTCAAAAGAATTGATGGAATTTTACGAATGAGATCGCATTTGCTGTTGGTGGGCCCACATGTCATGATGATTATCAGGTTGATGTTGCTCAATTACTTAGACATGTGTATTATATCACATGCAGCTCGATTAGCGGTCCTCTCAGTTCTGACGGATTGAAAATCTGAGTTCGGATAATGAAGATTTTGTTCCTCTCCGTTTCCACGGATCGAAATTTTGAGTTCAGATAATGAAGATTTGGATGAGAAATTGTTGTACGGGTGGGCCCAGTGAAATTTCATTGGCTTATTTTGATAGTTTTATGCTTCCATTGGTTTGTATTTCAGATTGGGATTAGGGTAGGCTTTGGCCGGGGCTCGATGTGTAGTGGTCTCAAGTTTGGGCTTTTATTGAATGTGGGCCTGCCTTTGGGTTTTGACATGATTCGGCTTGGATTGATTTGGACATGAGTTGGCTTGGATTTGGGCCTTATTGACAGCTCTAGATCTAGTCTTTATGGTAGCATGCATACATTCTTCTATTGATGTGGACTGCCTGTCAAGTGAGACAACTACAGAAGACCTAGGCTTGGTCTTGGATAACAGAGTCTTGAGCCTGGATGCCAGCTCAAGCTTGATTGGGCTTGTGCCTGGGTGTCGAATGTGGTTGGGCATCTACTTGAGTGCTTGGATGGGTTGGTCCGTGTGTAAAATAACGACTATTTTTTTTTTTTTTTGGAATATAAACAAAAATTTATTAATTCCGAAGGACATTTGAAATAGGAGAGAGAGAGACAGCTGGGTTGATAGAAAAAGAGTAATTAACGACGGTTCGAGAGAGGAGTTGACGGCTTAAGTGGGCCCCACCACAACATTTATGTGAAATCCACCCTAACCACTAGGGTGTCACTCCATTTTAGTCCCAAGACCCAATTATCAGCCCAATCCGTGATTTAGGTAGACCACATGATTAGAAACAGTGTACATGGCAACACTCACCCTCCAAAATATTTCCTTTTTGGTGTGGCTCACCTAAATCATGTATGGGCTTTATTTTTGGGCCCTATGCCTAAATTTTGTTGTGGCATCTAATGGTTGGAGTGGATTTCATGGCATGCCTTGTAAAAATGAAGGGCATGCATCTCTCTCTCCCACCCATTTCCTTTGGTGTGCTCCACATGAATCATAGGACAACCTATTTTTTTTGTCCCTGGCCTAATGTGGGATTACATATCTAATAGTTGGAGTGGATTTCACATACACATAATGGTGAGCCCTGTAAAAAATTAAGGGACGATGCATTTGGCAGTCAGGGTGGATTTCAAATAAACATTACGATGGGCCCACGCGAGCTGCCGATCACTTTATCTCCATTAAGAAATCTATGATACATCTAAGCGTGGCTCAATAGAGAAGCAGGCTTGAATTTTTAAGCCTGAACACGGCCCTCAGGCCTGATACTCCCCAGCCCAAGTTTGATGCAAGCAGGCCCGTCCCAAGAGCACCACGGGCAGCCCAGCCCATTAACAACCCTAACAACAAAACTATGATTTGGCCGCAAGAACATCTTCCCTTACATCCCTTTGTCAACAAAATACCCCATAATTCCTAAAACATTCACCCACTACTATGACAAAATTGGACAAGTGATAGTATTAGGGTAAAATAAAAAGGAAGGTGAGAAAGATGGGTATTTAACCAATGCATCTATTGAAATTGAAATAACTTAGAAAAGAGAGGAAATGAGCTTTGATCTTTTCACACACACACACACACACACACACACACACAAACAGAGAGATTAAAGTGAAAATCATAAGGTGTTTATCCCTTTTATAGAAAAATCAACTACTAGAATCCTAATCACTTTAGGACTGCAGGAGACATAATCCTAGAATTATTAAATGTTTTGAAAAAAAATATAAAATATCAAGATTATCAGTTTTGATTCATCTATGTTGTGCACACCAAAATCATATCATGAACCCCTTCAAATTTGAGCCACAAAGACAACCATGACAATGACACTACTCTGCAACGCTGCAACGCTCAGAGAGTCTCTAATGGGCCCTTCCACCACAACTGTGAATCTCCCTGATAGCCAAGATTTTTAGGGTTTTTATTCCATGATATTATTGAGAGTCTTAAAACCTGTTAGGGACATGGACTCATGGTCCTCGTCATACAAAATGTTCCCAAATCAAGGAATGACAATTTCAAACATATCTCAACCTTCATTCATTGAACAGGGCACTTGCTGATGGTAAAAGTTTCACAAAACTCCATCCAGACCATTTAAAGTCTCCTAGTCATCCTTACATGCTGTATTCTCATAACAATAGATCAAGTTTCAATGCCATGATTGACTGATGGGTTTGTATGAGATGCTCCACCATTGTAACAGACAGTTCCAAACTTAGCATATATGATCAATCCAATATTTTATTTTATTTTAGTATTATTTTTTAATCAATAATATAAGGATCATATCACTTAGACTATAATTTTATGTTTAAAAATATACCAAAGATGTCCCCACACCAAACATATAGGTGAAAAGAAAAATATTTAAAGGCCAACATCTATAAACATATCAGGACATCCCAATGTATAACAAGGGCATGTCACATAGGGAATGTCATAGGCAAGAGTTAGGGCATAGCCTCCATGATAGAAATTCTATGGCACAAGTTCTACCACACACATGTTTATAAATAGAGATGACGAGATTCATAGACTAATCATAATAAACCCACAGTTTTTATTTTATCGCTTGAACTACCAAACTACCCATGACATCCATATGATGTAATCTGAATAGTGCAATAAAAGGATCATATATGCATCAATGATTGAGATTCTAAATTCTAATCTTAAACACATACTTTTTTAGAAAGATATTCTCGATGCTTCGATGTTGCCAAAGGGGATCTTGATTTTTCACCCCTTACACCTAGGGGTGTACACGAACCAAGTTAGCTCAGTTAGCTCGCTCAACTCGACTCAAAAAGCTCGATTCTACTCAATCTAAAACTGAGTTCGAGCCAAGTCGAGCTGATTTTTTGAAGTCAAAAAAATTTCGAGCTTGCCTGAGCTCGACTCAACTCGGATCAAACGCCGACTCGAATCGAACTTGGATCGAACCAATTCGATGACTCGGTTATTTTGATATTGATGTTGCTCATCAATTGTTTGATGAAATGACCTAATGAAGTGTCGGCTGGTGGTGAGGAAGGTATAGATATGAAACAAATACCCTTGTATCTTGATTTTTATGTTGCCTGCTGAGTGTTTGATGAAATACCTGTAAACCTATGTTGCGGCTTTATATTTCGTGAGAAATTGAAGGTGCACTCCACGTGTTTGAGAAAATGTCGCATTGGCTCAATCTTGGCTTGAACCGGCCTGAGCTGTTGACCAAACCAAGCCAAGATGGCCAGTCAGGCTCGAGGACCAAGCCGAGCTGAGTTTGAATTGGGGTCAGCTAATGGCTGAGCCGAGTTGAGTTGTGCCAAGCTCGACTCGATTCAACTTATGTACACCCCCACTTACACCTGTTCATCTCCATTATCGTCATTCCTCCTAAGAGACAATTAGAGTAGATTACGTGTGATTTATATAAATCCGTACTGTGTATTTGGAGGTTTGAATAGATATCTTAACAAACAACAAGTGAAACATATCAGAAAGTACCACGTCAATGTTTAAGTGGCCGATGAAGAAGCAATTGTGAAGAAACGGTTATAAGACAAATGACAAAGGGAGAAACAAAGGAAGTCAAGTAGTGGTGAACGACTATGACAACTGTTGGAACGTGAGAATGGTCCATATGATCAGATTAAAGTTATGAATACCAGACAGATTTAGTAGAAAGATTTCGTCTTTATACCAACCCAATCAAACCAAACATTATATTTCAATTATCAGTCAATTTACACTCCATAGTGTATTTATTTACTTTTCCTGTCAAGTAAAATTTCATTTCTTAGTGTAATTCTTTACATTCAGCCTGTTGTTTACGTTTTGTAGTGTAATCTATAACATTAATCAAGTAACTAGTAAAGTTAGCTGTAATTTGAGTTTACGCTCGCATGCTGGATTTAGTTCTTCACTTGGAAAGGTGTTTTGCAGTTGTTCTCTATGACTGACTGTAAGTATCCCTTTTTAATTTTACTTCATCTGTATCGGAACGTCCTTTTGTACGGAAGGCAAAGGTATAACCCATCACAGAGGATAAATTCCACCATTTGAATATTTCCTGATCCTATTTACATAATGAGTGAGTGGCTGAATAGGCATCTAATCTCATCAAATCTCAGTCAAGCACTACGTGTCTACCTATCTTGACCCTTGGGGTCATAGTTGTTCGGTTTGAATTGAAGCCACAAATTTAATTCTGGCAGGCCGGCAAATGTTAACCTAACCACCCAACAACACCTATTGGAAAACCTATCAATGAAACTTAGGGTTTTCAATATGTGTGGGTGAGGAGAACAAGACATGTATTCATACATAAAGAGGGACGGAGAAGCTTACCATCATACTTTTTATAAGTGTTTTTATATTTAGCACACATGAGTTCTTAAATTTCATAAGATAAAAGAGTTTTAATATTTAGCACACATGAATTCTTAAATTTCATAAGATAAAAGTGTTTTAAGGTCAGATCACAAGTATGAAATCACAACTGGTCTACATACATGAAGATCAGCTTAAGATCAGCACATCGTCTCGTGAAGTCGTCGCCGGAATTCAAGACAAATCAAGTCAAATTTTAAGACAAGTCTTATATTTTTTCTAAAACACATGTAATATAACCCTAGAAAGACCCCAGGTAAGGATCTTTCAAAAAGTCATTAAACTTGAGTTTTAATAGTATTTTTGCTTTGGAATTCGGCCAGCCTAACTTCTAATTTGACTAGCCTAATTTCATCGGCTAACCTAACTTCGAGCCCGAGCAAAGTAACAAATTCTGTTGAAAATTCGAATATCTTAAGTTTTAGTTCGGCTACCCTAAACTTGAAATTCAGCTAGCCCGGGTGAGTTCGGATCAAATTTCAATAATACAAACTTTTAATTTTTGCAGAAATTTGGCCAATCGAATTTGATCTCGGGCCAACTAAATTTTGGATAGATCTTATCCCGCGCGATCCAATAGTTGTTGGAACGAATTAGTGGAATTCGACCAGCCAAAGGCAGTCTTAGGTTTGCCGAATTTTCAAAATTTTTGGCTATAAATAGAAGCTTTCTCTCATTCTAAAGTATAAAAAAAAATCACTCTAAACCTTCTACAAGAGAGAGAGGAGCTTAAGTCTTTGGCAAACTATCTGTGTGGTATTTATAATTTAATTTATAGCTTATTTAATTTCATTTTCTCAAGATCATTTCAATCTTTTTCTAAAGAGTATTCTATACTCTCGTTGAGATATAAAGAGAATTGAATCAAGTAGTATTTAGGTTTTTTCCTTTCTAAAATCTATAGAACCCTATACTCTTTTTGGTTGATTGAACATTACGTCATCTACATATAAGAAAAAAGTTCATCTATTATAAGCTTCTACTACGTCTTCGAATATACATTTGAAGATAAGTATTTTACTGCTTTACTTCATTTAAGTTTTTCTGAGATAGCCTTTAAAAATCTCAGTGGGTTTATTTGTGATAGCTCGTCAAAATCACAAAAGGGATTTTTATTTGTGATAGCCCGTCAAAATCACAAAAGGGGTTTTTATTTGTGATAGCCCGTCAAAATCACAAAAGGGGTTTTTATTGTGATAGCCCATGAAAATCATAAGGAACTATATTAGGTTATTAATATAAACCTATGAAAACCTTGTTATTGTGAAAACTAAAATTACAAGGGTAGTAATTTTGGGAGTGGAGTAGGTGTAGTTGTTTTAAGCACTAAACCACTATAACACCTTATGCCTTGTGGTGAATGCTTTAATCTTTTAGTGGTGGATGTTATTTATTATTTCATTCTTTATGGTGAATGATGTAATTCTTTTATCTTCTCTTGTTGGTTTGAAAGATTGATTTTAAAGACATTTGTGAAATAAAGTTGTCATGCCTAATATTTTAGGTGAAGGTTGTCTTACGAATAATTTAGAATCAAAGTTTCTATACTTAGGTGATTAAGATTTTTATATTCTTTATATATTTCACATTTATTTCGATTATTTAGCATTATCCTATTCACTCCCTCTCTCTGACATTGGTAGCTCTCCTTTTCAAGTGGTATTAGAGCGGGTTGCTTTTTTTATTTTCGAATTTACCTCCTTGAATTAGATCCAAGGCTATAAGATATCGAATTTCAAAAGCTTATCTATTACCAGGCTATCTCCCTTTGATGATTCTAATTATTAATATTAGATAGTCAGGATGAGGATCTTCCTCAAATCCATTGATGAAAGTGTGTGAAAAACCATTGTGATTAATTGGATCCCTCCTATAATAGTAGTAGCAGCTGAAGATGGAACCATATCAATGGAAGAAACAGCATACACTTTTTGCACTACTGTTCAGAAAAGTAAAAGTAGGGCAAATGTAAAAGCCTTAAATGCAATAACTTGTGCTCTATCGGTAGATAAATTCAAAATAATCATTTCGTGCGATATAACTAAAAAAGTATGGGATATTCTTGAAATGACATATGAAGGAACTACCATTGTCAAAAAATTTAAGATCCAAATCCTCACAACCAAATTTGAGAAAATTTGTATATAAGAAAATAAGTCTTTTATGAACTTTTATACGATACTAAATGACATATTAAATTCTATTTGGGGTCTTGGAGATAGAATCCTTGAAAGCTAGGTTTATGCAAAAATAATGTGATCACTTCCTGATATGTTTAATTCAAAAGTTACTTTTATACATGAATTAAGGGATACATATACTATAAATGTTGAGGAGTTAGTTGGTTCTTTTTAAACTTACGAGTTGAATTTTAAAGTTCCTAAAATCAAGTCCATTGTTCTTAAATCTTCTAAATTTAGTTCGAAGGATTCTAATGTAAATTCTGATATTGAAAAAAATGAAGATTATATGGCCATGTTGGTAAAGAAATTTTATAGAATTTTTAAAAATATGAAAAGATCAAAATTTCAAAAACCATTTGACATAAGAAAAGGAAATTCAAAAATTTAAAAATATAAAATAAAAGACACCTAATGTTTCAATTGTTCTAAATATGAGCATCTAGCTTCTAAATGTCCTAAAAAGGATAAATCTAGAAGAAAATGCATGATAGATACTCGGAATGAATCACAGAGTCTGAAACTAATTTAGAAACTGACGATTCAGACCATGAAAACGCAAATGAATTAAAAGCCTGTATGACTATAGACATAATCACTTTTTCAGATAATTGTGATAGGTCTGATTATGAAACTCCAAGAAGTGACTCTGAAAATGAAGACGATCTTAAAGATGAATATGATGCCCCATACAGAGAAAGTTGTAAAATTGCGGCTAAATTGAAAACTTAAAAAGAAAATTATACTAAACTACAATTAGAACTTGAAAAATCTATTTTAGATAAATCTCATTTTTTCCATTGTTTTGAAAAGACTAAGTTAGATTTGAGTTTTAAGACTTTTGAATTGAAAACACTTGAATCCGAAAATGAGGAACTAAAACTTGAAGTTTCCTTCCTTTAGAATTCAAAGGACACTTGGAAATATACTGTGAGACCTGACCCGAGTTCGCATGTGTGCATCTGTGTATAAGTATGCATTCCGTCCATCTTCCGCGGTCCTACCGGTAGAATCCCGGCGACCCGTGACCTTGGATAGTGTTTGCAGTCATCTATAAGTCCAGTCATGAAGATCCGACTCAGATCGAGTTGAAACATATGTCATTGTGACCGCATCGTCGTCGCGGTTCCAACGCCACGTCTTGTGCGTCCATCCGATATGTAGATCAAAAGTTGTGTACATTTCATTATATGACCATTGATCATGTGGCCCACTTAGGTGGAGTGCATGTGTGGACCACCACCTCCATTGGCACAAGTTTTAAGGTACACTACCCACATACTACACAAATATCCATAACTAACACCACTAACCAAAAACACCACCAAGAGACCTACTAAGCATAGCACTTTGTTATTGTCACCATAGGCCATTATGGTTTCTCTAACCAAGGAGAGAGAGGCCATGATTGCCTCCCTATAACTCTCTCTTTCCCTTCTCTCTCCCTCATTTTCTCTCCTTCTTTCTCCCTTGCAAAAAAATCCAGCACCTCTTCCCTCCATTCCAGCCCCTTCTCCTCCTTTTTCTCAATCCTTCCATTGAAAACTCATCCTAACCATTGATCCATGTTGCTTGGAGCTTCTAGATGATGGTGATGTAAATTTCAAGGTTTATCTAGGTGGGTGCTTTCTTCATCAAGTAAATATTTTTTCTCCTCATATAATCTCTTTCCTCTCTCTCATTTAGATGTGTAGGACCTACCAATTAATGATGGAGATCTTACACAACTATCTACATGTGGCCATGAGGCCCACATTGTACATGCATGTCCATGCATGGGATTCTTCCCTTGATGGACCCCTTGCATGTGGATTTCTCTTATTTTTCTAAGTATGATGGGTCATCTAGGCCCTTGCATGTGGCTGGGATGGCATCCCAACTACTCATTTCAAAGATCTAAGCCATGCATCATAAGATCTAGTTGTACAATATGTTTATATTATTGTTTGTGGTTGTGATTGTGTGGGGACGGTTTAATAGTGGCGGAGCCCTTCCCTGATTGCCGAATGCTCTTCTTTCTCTTTTCTTAGTTAGAAATCTGATGATATTATGTGTGGTCCACTTAGTGGGCCTGGATTGCCCAAAAGAAAAAGCCTAGGAAGAAAGGGACATCTATACTCAACCTACACTATGATTTAAATGCCTCTTTTTGCTACCTTAAATGTTCTTGTAAGAGTGAAAATTTGAGGATTTGTTCTGAAAAATTGTGGGGCCCACTAGGGTGGGCCATGAGACCCAATTTATGGGTCAATCCCTTCCTTAATAGGCTCATAAATTTGTTTTATTCCATGCATGCATTGCTGTCCAGAAATTTCTGGACAGATTTTTTTTGTTGGACTTGGGCTTGAAATTAGGACTAATTAGGAAACCTTTTGTACCCATCAAATATATTTTTTTGAAATTTGGGGATCTCATCTTCATGTGCCCCAAATTTCAACCCCATCCAATCTTGATAAAGGTCTCAAAAGTGTGGTCCAAGTGGGGTGGACAGTCTAGATTTTCTGCACTATTCCAGCAACATTCCACCCTAGACAGGTTGGCAATTCAAAATTTATTAAAATATTTCTGGGTGTCTAAAAATTTTAAAAATTTACAGGAATGTGGTCCACCCTTGGTAAGAAATACCTGAAAGATTTTAGGGCCAATAGACCCCATTTGGGCATCTAAACGGGTGGTCCAACATATTGGACTGCCATAAACATTCTGTTGAGCAGTCCAGCAGTATAGTTCCATAAAAATAAAATTTTAAAAATATTTTCTCAGAAGGTGGGCCATATTTATGAGCTCCATGTTAATTTAGGCTTAATTAGGGACCTTGGGTCCAAATTTCAGGAATTTTGGAGGCCTAAAATCTACCCATTTGGGTGGCCCAAATTTAGAACAGTTACATCCCAGCAATAGTTCATCCTGGACAGATTACATTCTTAAAATTTATTAAAATACTTTTGAGTGTCTAAAAAATTATAAAAATTTATAGGGATATGTTAAACTCAATTTAGGACCTACCTACAAAATTTTGGAGCCATTGGATGCCTGTACACACCATAGTGGTGGCTGGATCGGCCCACTATTATAAGGTGTCTAGATCAGTCCGAGTTTTAGGATAGATTATTTTATTTGAATTAATTAAAATATTTTTAGATGTCCAAAAATTATAAAATTTTATGAGGGTGTGATTCACACATGGAAGGACTACTGTATAAAATTTCAGGGCCATCGGGCTTCTGTACCAACCGTGGTGTGGCCTGCAATTTGTATCATTTTTGGGCCAAATACCCAGGCACGCCCTTACCTTAGGTTGCTGGGCCTGCATTCTAATGGCATGGCCCACTTGAAGTAAGTATTGTATATCTCTCTTTTATCTGGTGGGGCCCACTATGGATCAGCATGGGTCATTAACCCATCTAAATTAAATAAATTTCTGGACTCCAGTAGGCCCAGAAAATGGGTGGGCTGGAATTCCAGCAAGGGGCCCAAAATTTATTACATGGTTGATTGTTTAGGAAATATTGTGGCACACTAGATTTGAGAGAGTGTTACACACACTCCTTGCTTTCCTACCTTAGACATTTTAGGCTTAATGAATACCCCCTTGAGGCCCACCTTTTTGGTGATTTTGTGGGCTAGCCTTAAACCAGAATTTTTAATAGTTTTATACGCTCAATGGGCTGGGAGATTCTTTCTTAAGCCCAAGATTGTGCAAGGGCTGACCTTATTGATTTACGAACCCAATGGGTTATCTATAAGCTAACTATGTGTATTAATGGGCCTTGATGCCCTCATGAAGTGTTTAATTATGGGCTGACTTGCAAAACCCACATAAATACATATTGTGGAGGGCCTTGTTAAGTCTTTGTCTAATGAGGCAAGGCCCACCCTATCGGTATAGGTCTCTCCCTTGTGTATTCTTGGACTTATGGGTTGTCCTTAAATCCATCATAATGAAGGAATTGGATGACTTTTGTTTTGGGCCCATTATGTAATATCGTATATGCATAGCAGCCCTTTTTGTGGTAGCGATTAGGTCTTGTGGACACAGTTCTTTTGGATAGGCCCATTGATCTTAGGCCTATACTCTCCCATCTATTGTGATGGGATTAAGGGCAATAATATGTAAGGAGTTGGGCTCTTGGCTGCCTACTAAATTGACCTTGTACTTGGGCCAAAAGTGAGGCCCAACTCACTTGTGTTCAATGTAAAACTTGCTCATGTAAATGAATTACTGGGCTGCCCATGAAGCACACCACAATATGTGGAATTATGACCTTTGTGGTTGGGCCTAAACCTTACTTGAGGGTCCACTATCTGTCCTATAAGTTGGGCTTGGTGTATGGCCCATTAGGTCATGCATTGTGTGGGCTTTAGACCTTATATTATATGAGTAGTGGCGGGCTACCTCTTGGAAGCTAGTTGAGGTTGAACGTCCTCCTGGGTGATCCTAAGGTAGGCCCATGGGTTTCTTTATGGATGGTTAAAGGCCCACCATGGACCCTAGGCCATTGTTTAGAGCTTAATGTGTATGTATGTGGAACCTACCTTAACGCATGTTTGGTCCAGGCCATCCAAGCCTTGGATCGCCCAATTATGGATGCACTGTCTGTCTTGGGTTACTGCTGGACTCACAATCCAGTAACAGGCCCACTTGATCTTTTCATAATATATACACACTCTCCATTTGGTGGGGTCCCCCAGCGAATATAGTTGGCTTTCATGAGATTATTTTCACATAGTCAACTGATTTCTGGACCTTAGCAGGTCTTGGAAGTTAAACTGACCAAAATTTTATCAAAGGGCCTTAATGTAAAATTTTATGGTTAAAACTTTATTTGGCTGCGGGGCCCACCATTTGAGAACTTGTGTACATGTTGCATGCTTATATTTTTTTATAATCTTTGGGCTTAATCAGTGTATTCTTTTGGGTCACCTTTAATAATTAGATAAGGACTGCATCTTAGATCAGATTTTTGGGGCATCCCATGGACCCAGAGTGGGCAGGGTCGTCCCAGATTGGTCCAACCGTAGATTGGGCCGACTTCCACCATTTTGATGGACTTGTGGGCTAATACAATGATAGTATTGGGCCCTTGGTTGCCCACTTAAATTGCTAAGTTATTGGGTTGATATAGTTGGGCCCATTTCATCCAAACTTAAAACTTATTTGGTTGTATATTATGTATGCGGGCTGCCCACCAAGTCTAGCTCAATGCATGGATTATATGGCCATTGGAAATTGAGCCTTGGGCCTTAATTCTCCTCTTGGGGCCCATATTGTTAAAAGTGATATTTTATCTTCTCATGGCCTATTATGAAGAATATATATGTATGTGGTTACCTGTGTTTTTATCTAAATGTAGGCCTTGGGCCTTCTATCCATATAGTTTATGGTTGATATGCCTTTTTGGGGAATGGCGGTTAAATGTCCCCATTATGGACCCCTCTAGGCTCGGTTATATCTAAATGTAATTAGATGCTCATCTTAAACTCTTGCTAGACTCACTTCTGTATTACTTAGACAATAGTTTGTATGCTTAGTCTCGTGGGCTACCCCAGGTAAATGGGCCCCCACTAGAGGTTGGATTCCTTAAGGATATTGTCTAAGTACCTAGTCTTGGTCCCTTCTTGGATAGGAGGAGTGTACTACTTTGTATATCGCTGCATAATGTGTCTAAACCCATCTTCATGGCCCATGTACATCATTGTATGCTTGGTTGACACTATGTGTGTGTGGTCATATTGTGTCATTGGGCATTGCATGATACTTTCCCCGAGGGACGTAGTATCCCCTCTTGAGCACGTTGGATGCTTGGGATTGATGTATGGTTGAATGTGTGATTCATGCATCTGACATTACATAGCATATAAGCATTATCGCCCTTACTTCACCAGGGCTGTAGCCTCCACAGATACATCGTGGATGGCCATGTTTGGATACCGAAAATGTTACTTGAGCATACCGGGTGCATAGGATGCCCATGTGTGAAATTCTCAAAACTTCTATAGTACCAAGGATCTGCTCCAGCGCCGTGACCGAGTGGTATATATGAGCGCACGAGGACCTTATACCGTTAGGCCGCGACTCCTACTGTCGTGTAGTCGGTTGGATAGGGGTGTGGCCTTACTCGCCTGATGTAAGAGGGCATTGCTAGGATGAGTCTGACCATCTCGTGAATGGGTCCGCTACCTTCAGGCCTTGTTAGTGATTGGTTGTCCACAGGCGGGTAGTGAGGTCTCTTACGCTCGTTTGACTGTGCGGGGTCTATAGAGCGGTAGTCATCCAGCAATGTAATGGACCTCGGTGATTTTCTTATGATGAAAATGTACTTGATATATGGATTGGATATGAGCACTGGCATTACTTCGCATTATTGCATTTGCATCGGCTGTGTAAGCCTCATATTGCATCGCCTTGCCATGGCGCCCAGTACTCATTGCATTACATTACGCATTGCACTATATAGCCTTGGTATGACTTCCTACATTATCATTCTACCTTGGCATAGCTTCTTGTGTTCATGATCGCCTTAGTAAGGCTAGTGGTATTAGTATTGATCGTGACTCCCTTCTACATTTTCTATCTTCTTCTGAGCACCATTGTCACACACTTTCACCACCCTCTAAGCTTTCTATAAGCTTATGCACGATTGATGCGTGCAGGAGATCATAAGTTGGTGTCTTAGCAGCATAGCTTGAATAGGTGTGCGAGCCGAAGACCTAGTGTTGTAGATTCTCTTCCTTCTTTTTTCTGTTATCTTATGTTTGTCCTTTTGGACCTGATGTAAGCTTGTAAAAGTTCAAATTCATAGTGGATTTTGTTATGTGTGCCTTTGTTATTCTCAGATTTACTTGCTATGATCTTGGGTATGCTCGTATTGGAAATGATTATATTGTTGTGGAAATCCTCCTTGTAGGATCCCAGGATCGGAACCTGCCTCAGGAGCCGAGAATGGGGTACTACGGAGGTTGTTGCAGCCAGAACTAGTCATCGGGTTCCTTATGAGGTCCGGTTACTGAGTCTGGGCCGTGACAGGAGTTGGTATCAGAGCATAACAAGTAATTTTGGAATAACTTGGGATAATATCACATATCTGCTACGAGCTTAGGACAAGTAGTATCCCGAGTGTATTTTCCTCATTTCGTTTGAGCCTTCAAGGATTCTAATTCCTAAGTGTCCATCACCTTTATTCTTTCTATAGACCATGTCGTCTAATCGAGGCACCCATGATGGTGACGTCCGTGGTCGTGATGCCTAAGGACATGGTTCTCATTTCGCTCCAGTGATCTGAGTGACTTTTTCTCCACCATCTGAGATTTCTGTTTCCCCTCTGGAGCCTGCCGTACCTATTCCTCAGGCTCCCACCGTACCTGTGCCTCCGTCAGAGGCCACTGCTACCCCTGCTTGTTTGGCGATTCCTGTGAGAGTTGAGCATCTCCAGCAGTTAATGCAGGTCATCACTAATGTTCTTCAGACCCGTCGGCCCATTCCTGAGATGCCCGGACAGGCGGAACAGGAGAGTACGAGCCCCCTTTTACGAGATTCGACTCTGCAGCATGCTCCGTTGGCTGTATTTCTACTTCAGAGAGAGGCTGAGTGGACTGGTTCGCAGAGGGTTCGTGATCAGAGGAGAGACCGGAAGAGGCGGGTCCCCTCTAATAGCTCCCGACAGCGTCGACAACGGCAGAGGTGCGTAGCCTATCCAGCCGCCAGAGCATCAGCATCGCATACAACAACTTTTTCTTCTAGGCCCTTTTCTAGCATTTGTTATGGATGTGGGCAGACAGGACAACATAGGCGCGAGTGCCCTCTTCCTTTGTGGCAGCGACAGTGGCTCCCACCACCGAGACCCCGACAGAAGCCGAGACTGCAAGATGGACCTTCGTAGCGACCGCTGTAGCAGTAGAGACCACAGATGCAAAGGAGACAGATACCTCCCCAGCCTCCTCAGGCTTGATTTTGTGCGACTCAGCAGGACTCTTAGTTATTAGGGGAGTTGTTATGGGTATTCTCCTTGTCTTTGTATGTAAGTCTTTTGTTTTGGTGCATCGTACCTTTTTTGTATCCAAGGGCTTTTGTTCGATCAGATTTCTATTAGAGCCTGTCGTAAGAGATTGTTAGTATCGACATTTTTTTTGGAAGATCGCTGTAATAGGTCGATGATATTATCGTGTTCCTTTTTGGATGATGAGTTGTTCTTACCTGCTGAATAGTTTTGTATTGCCAATATCAGGCTTGTTTTGTTGTCAAGGCTGATCATCTGAGACCCCCTAGTCCCTTACAACCGTTGAGTGTTGTAGAGTGAAAGTGGGAGCACGTATCTATGGATCTCATCGTAGGTTTGCCATGATTAGGGTGCGTTATCCCCATTTGTTCGATGATTGATACATATACGAAGATGCTATACATTTTTTTTGTTTTAGTTTTGTTAATTTTGAGGATGAAATTTTTTTGTTAGTGGGGTGGATTGTGAGACCTGACCCGAATTCGCATGTGTGCATCTGTGTGTAAGTATGCATTCCGTCCATCTTGGTTCCGTGGTCCTACCGGTCGAATCCCGGTGACCCGTGACCTTGGATAGTGTTTGCAGTCATCTATAAGTCCAGTCATGAAGACCCGACTCAGATCGAGTTGAAACATATGTCATTGCGACCGCATCGTCGTCGCGGTTCCAACGCCGCGTCTTGTGCGTCCATCCGATATGTAGATCAAAAGTTGTGTACATTTCATTATATGACCATTGATCATGTGGCCCACTTAGGTGGAGTGCATGTATGGACCACCACCTCCATTGGCACAAGTTTCAAGGTACACTACCCACACATTACACAAATATCCATAACTAACACCACTAACCAAAAACACCACCAAGAGACCTACTAAGCATAACACTTTGTTATTATCACCATAGGCCATTATGGTTTCTCTAACCAAGGAGAGAGAGGCCATGATTGCCTCCCTACAACTCTCTCTTTCCCTTCTCTCTCCCTCATTTTCTCTCCTTCTTTCTCCCTTGCAAAAAAATTCAGCACCTCTTCCCTCCATTCCAGCCCCTTCTCCTCCTTTTTTTTCTCAATCCCTCCATTGAAAACTCATCCCAACCATTGATCCATGTTGCTTGGAGCCTCTAGATGATGGTGATGTAAATTTCAAGGTTTATCTAGGTGGGTGCTTTCTTCATCAAGTAAATCTTTTCTCTTCTCATGTAATCTCTTTCCTCTCTCTCATTTGGATGTGTAGGACCCACCAATTAATGGTAGAGATCTTACACAACCATCAGAAAGTGAACTCCTTAGCCACGGTAAGACCTCTTGAACTTCTCCATATGGATTTAATCGGACTAACTAGAATGGAGAGTAGAGGCAGAATGAAATATTTTCTACTTGTAGTTGATGACTACACTAGATATTCTTGGGGAGCCTTTCTAAGAGAAAAGTCAGATAGTCTTAACAAAGTTAGAAAACTTATAAAATGCATCAAGACTAAAAAAGAGTTATCTGTGGTCAGAATTAGAAGTGATCACGGAACTGAATTTGAAAGTATCAATTTTAAGAAATACTGCAATGATCATGGAATACTGCATGATTTTTCTACTCCAAAAACACCTTAACAAAATAGGGTTGCTGAAAAAAAAAAAAAAAAAAACAGAATTTTGTAAGAAATGGCTAGTTTAATGCTAAATAGTATGAATTTTCCTAAATATTTACAGGCTGAACTGTTAGTACTACATGTTATATAATTAATTATGTTTACATTTGAAAAGCTAAAAATAAAATAGCTTACGAATTATAGTTTTTTTTTAAAGCCCATTATCAAATATTTTTAAACTTTTGGAAGAAAATGTTTTATTTTATATGACTGTAAAAATTTGAAAATTTTTAAAGCTAAAAGCGATGAGGGAAGATTCCTAGGTTATGCTGTAAATAATTGAGCATACCGAGTACTTAACAAAAGAACTAGGGTTATGCAAGAAACGATAAATGTTATGATAAATGATCGACAGATCACACCCAGTTTAATCAAGATGATGATGATATCAATTTGGTTAATCCTCCTGAACCTTCATCTAAATATGATAATACTGAGTTAAGGTTAGTCAAATGTCATCCAACTAATCAAATACTTGGTAACCCTCACACTGGCATTCAGACCAGAATATAACTTGAAAATATATGTAATCATGTCTTCTTTACTTCTCAAATTGAACCAGGTAGTATAAATGAGGCACTCATTGATGAAAGTTGGATAAATGCCGTGTAAAATGAATTTAATCAATTTGTTAGAAATGATGTATGATATTTAGTTTCTAGACCTACCGACAAATATGTGATTGGAATCAAGTGGATTTTCAAAAATAAAACTGATGAAAGGGGGAACATTAAAAGAAATAAGGCATGACTAGTTGTACGAGGTTTATACTCAGATTGAATGTATTGATTATGACGAAACCTTTGCATCAGTTGTGCATCTTGAATCAATCAGATTATTTATTTCTATTGCATGTCATAAAAAATCAAAATATATCAAATGGATGTAAAAAGTTTTTTTCAAAATAGTGATCTAAATGAGAAAGTTTATGCTGAACAACTAAAGGATTTTGAAGATCCCAAACTTTCTGATCATGTTTACCATCCTCAAAAGGCTCTTTATGGTTTAAAACAAGCCCCTAGAGCATAATATGAAAAGTTGACTAAATTCTTACTTAGTCATAATTTTGTTATGAGTAGTGTTGACAAGACCCTATTTGTCAAGCAATATAAAGATGATATCATGATTTTTCAAATCTATATTGACGATATTATCTAAGGATCTACGTATGGTAATCTATTTACTAAGTTTGCAAATCTTTTAAAATTCAAGTTTGAAATGAGTATAGTTAGCGAACTAAACTATTTCCTTAAATTATAAGTCAAATAGATTAAGGATGACATATTCATCTCTCTGGCCAAATATGTATTAAACCTTGTTAAGAGGTGTCACGCCCCAAACTCAAAAATCGGGCTCACAAAATTTTCGATCGCCAAATCTGGCACCGACAGCCTTCGTAGAACCCCATTCTCGGCTCCTAGCTCTCATTCGTCGGGTTCCGATCCTGGGATGCTACGAGGAGGATTTTTAACGTTAGTTTAATTCGTAATAAGTATAACCAAAGGAATAACCTACAAACAATAACTAAAAACTCCATTACATTTCCACTATGATAAAAAACTTTATAAGTATAATGAGCATAAAGGGAAATACAATGATAGTTGGTGATAACTCCAAAATGATCTACAAAGCGCTCATGCCTCAGCACTGCTGTGCTCTAACGTCACCTGCATGCAACGGTCATGCATAAGCTTATAGAAAGCTTAGAGGGTGGTGAAAGTGTGTGTGTACAAGGTAGTTACATGATCATGCAATATCAGAGTAATGCGGAATATACAGATGGATCCATGAATACCATTAGCTGTACCAAGGCTATGCGATGCAAGACATGAATAATATCGGTCATACCAAGGCTATGCGATGTGAAATGCAACTTAAGCATACAAATCCTCATCTTTGTCCACATATCAATACAGCTCAAATCTAGAATATCACCGGGGTTTAGTACACTCTAAACCAGATCGCCGCCTCATCGCGCGTAATAAGGTAAGTGGAAGAGACCTCACTATCCGTCTGCTAAAATTAGGCTCGACTCGTCGATAGCGGACCCATTCCTCGAGCTGGTCAAACTCAACCTAACTTTGTCCCCTACTCTCGGGTGGGTAAGGTAGCACCCCCTTCCAACCGACCACGACACAGTGAAAAGCGCGACCATCTGGTAATCGGCACTCGGTACTCCTGTACTCACTCGGTCTAGACGTTGGAGCAACCTCTTGGTACCATAAGGGTTTAGGGACTTTCACCTAGGAATATCTATAACACTCCATGTAGAATAAAATTTTTAGTATCCAATCCTGCCAACCACGATACGCCTGTAGAGGCTGCAGCCCTGATGTCGCTAGGGCGTACAGTAACCATGTCATACAATGCGAAATGCATGAATCACACTATCCAGTCATACGACAATCCTGTGCGTATCGTGCGCTCATGTGGGGCAACACCGCCTAATCGGGAGCTCCTAAACAATCTACCTGAAGGCATATGCTATGATCAGTCACTTCTCATATCAAGCATACATATGCTGCATATGATCATGAATCATAGAATTGTACTAAACATGTTATATGGTGAGGGATGTTGTCCATAAGGAAGACGGGCCTAGACGACCTACAAGTATGGGCCTAACAATGGGCCCTATGGAGATTTATAATGCAGACATTTAACTAACATTATTCGTACAATGTGGATGTCAAACCAACATTGCTCCCAAGGCACGGTATACACTGTAACGGCCACACATATTCATTACATTGGGCCTCTCTTATGAGCCTCACATACATCGCATTGGGTCCAGAATACACATCAGGTGGGCCTCACACCTGGGCCTCAAATATATCGCAATGGGCCTCTTATGTCAAGCGGGCCACATTACATGGGCCATGTTATATGGGCCACACCAACGGGCTTCAGGTATATCAAATAGGCTACACTGATGGGCCTCTTTATATCAAATCGGGCCCAACCTCATGTATATTTGAGATCCGACCTATTCATAAGTTAACATAAAGATAAATGAAGTGAAAATAATATCAGCTTATTGGAAACTACTGTTGCCCTAGAATTTTGAATGGTGGATGTCACAGTCCACTATTTAAATGGTGGGGTCCACTTGAACTTTAAATCTGACCCGTTCTTTTGCTCACGCTATAAAATGATATCACAAGTAGTTGGATGGTATAAATACAACACATACATCATGGTGGGCCTCACCACTCAAAAAATGGGCCGTAAAGGTAAAACACATACTTCCTAGTGGGGCCTACGCGTCAAATAACCGTGGGTCCCACCGAACTGGACGGTGTGGATTGTATTCACATGTATAACAGGTCCCATGGACCTAGCTGATGCACGCCAAGGAGCAAGAGCAGCTACATAGCTGCTGGACGTGCAGCCTTAGTTACTTAAAGATACAGAGGTGGGTCCCACATAGGGCCCACCCACCCTCATATAATATAAAGTGCATATATATATATATATATATATATATATATATATATATATATATATTAATATATTTTAAGGTAAGCTGCTATACATGCAGCTTTTCCGTATTGAAAGGGAGAGATGGGTCCCATGTAAGGCCCACCCTCATAAATGTACAGAATACATGTACATATTTAAAGCATATATAATATATTATATTATATATTAATATTACATAATATAATATATTACCATTGTATTAAATGTATCACCACGTCCAGGCCATGGACGGCCTGGACATTCACACATATTTCATGGTAGCCCCACACGTGGGGTGGGTCCCACCGTCCGGGGATGGTGGATACCTCCACAAGCATCACGGTGGGGCGCATCAAGAATGGATGGACGATATAGGTGGGTCCCATGAACCCCACGCCAGCTGACACTACACTATTGCCACCGCCACTAGGGATGGATGCCATGACCTCAGCGTTGAAATGAGGTATCCTTCACTCAGTCAGCCAGTTGAGCTATGGAGTTGGGTGTGCACATGCACCAAGGAGGGCCCCATAGGGTCGTGGGTCCCACCGTCTGGACGGTTAGGATATAATACATGCACTAAGGGGGCCCACCAAAATGATTGGATGACGTGGGTGGGTCTCATGGACCCCATCATCAGGTCACACCCATGTCAGTACACAAGCACCATGCAAGCCACCTCCACAGGATCAATACTAAGACCCCAGGTGCTGCAACGAGGCATCCTCACTCAGTCTGCCAGTTCGTCTATGGAGCTGGGCATGGATGCTGCATCAAGGAGGGCTTCACACGGACATGGGTTCCACCGTCCAAGCCTAGTGGACGGTTTGGATGAAGCACACACACCATGGTGTGGCCCGTCTGTAAGGATGGACGGCGTGGTTGGGTCCCATGGACCCACCATCAGTTAGCACTTCACTGGTTAGCACCCCACGTCAGTCCACACTTCTCTATTATCACACCCCCTGCATCAGTACACCTCCACTGGTAACGGACGGTGTAGGTATGCACATCATCAGGGTGGGTCCCACATGGACCACATATTTTTGGATCAACTTAATATTTATGTTTTACCCATGTCTAGCAGCAGTGGGTGCACATACCACCCATGTGAACCGTGGGGTCCACATCAATGGACGGCGTGGATAGGGTCATGCATCAAAGTGGGCCACATGCCATCATACAAAAAAAATGGAGAGAGAGAGAGAGAGAGACACTGGCGAAGATGGAGGGGCCCCATCACTATGGGCCCCTCTTTGATATAAAGCCTACATCAAGGCGGGTCCCTGTAACAGCCTGAAAATCGGGGGTCGTGTATAAACTCAACTCTCGAGTTCCAGACCGTCACTTATGCAATAAAAATGATTATGATTCAATGTTGTCTGAGTTAAAGCATTCACATGAGTAAAAATATACCAAAACTGCAATTCATACTCCAGATCCAGTGATAAAAGTAAGCGGAAGACTAAAGAATATATATATATCACTGTATGGAAAACAAAATAGATCTCAACTGTCTCCAAAGTATGAATACATCTTTGAGTCTCATATACATGAAAATAAACAGAATTCAAATATCCAAAAATAGTCCCACTGAGAAGTCCCGCCAATCCAGGCCACCTAAGCAAAGCCGTCGTGGTACTGCATATATGAGAACTCATCCTGGTCCTCATCATAGTCTGGCTCTGCCTCCTGAATCGCTGCCTCACCTGCATCTAAGACAGGGTCTGGTGGGTGTTGCAAATACCATCCCGCAACGTGGGAGTGAGTAGCTAACTCAGTGGAATAATAGAGCAAGGATTAGCATGTTCTCAAATCAATCATGCGATAATAGTAAAGCAGTAAATCAACAATCCTAATACTGTTGTTAATGCAATATGACATGACATGATGGATGCCCTCACTGACATTCTCCCTCATACGGCACCATCTTACGCCCGCGGCATGCTTGCGTACCGCTCAGTGCTCCACATCTTCCAGGCACATACAATGTGATGGTGATATGATTTCCGAGTTATTATTAGTCCATTCAAACAGCAGGATTGGGAAACTAAGGTACTTCCTTTATATCAATCCCAACACAGATCCTGTCTAGGGTCGTCACTCCTAGTAATCTCATACGATGTATATTTTGTAGGTCACTGCCAGGGCTGTTGCTCGCACTCATTGCACTGCTCCCCCATCACCTTATCAATACAGGCCTACTGTACTCTCACTGCTACGGAAGGGTCGTCGCCTCCCGTAGACTCAGAATATGCTCGCGGTCACCACAAAGGACTCGTCGCCTGATCAGTGTAGGCCGACAGCAAGAATATAGTATCCCATACTACCATAATCTACTCACGAGTCATAGGTGCTCACTGGTCACTACGGGGAGGTTTGTGGCCCCAGCGTAGGCCGACAACTCGACCACGGTGTCCCATACCACCATGCCCTGCTCATGAGTCTTTATGGATCAAGGTACCATGGTTGACAGGGTTTACAATGGTAAGTTCAGTACCCTAGGTTCAAGTAGTTATGACTCATATAGGGTGAACATACAAGGCCAGTCGGGTTACTTGAAGGGCTCGACTAGCACGAACGCATCTCAAGTCGAACGACATGAAGTGCATAAAACAGCTCGTGTGGCCTAACCACTGCCGCCAACTCGAAAACACGGCTCGCGTTCATCGACGCGTCGTTCGTGGCAAAGATAACCCAACCACGAACTTGCTCGGTTGCCGACTGCCTGGACTAAGTATAGTCCCAAACATTTATGAATTTACATCAGCAATCATGTAAGAGTGATGGAAATGAAATACAACAATGTGAGCATGTTAAGACATGTTATAACATACAACTTAAGTAAATCATCAAGCACATGCATTTCATACATATAATGAAATCATGCTTATCGCTAACATGTAGGAAATCATTTACATCAGCATATTAATTGAGAATTCAATATCAATCTAATTCATAACACCATTTAATTCAATTCATATTAATACAAGCATTTGTACAAACACTTAAACTACACACTTAAGTCTACATATAGTATGTCGACTCAAAGTACGCATTTAGGCGAATATCTTCGCCAAACTAATTATGCACGCATTCCTAGTATCCTAATGCAAAAAGAAGCCATGTTAATCACATCAGCAAAATATGGATGAAAATAGTATTTCCTACAAATGACTAAAATGCCCTAAATCTCATTTTTTTCGTCTGCTTATGAAACAGGAAACGGACAGCATGTTGTACATGTCAAACGGCGTTGCCGTCGATAATCTACTATTAAACGACATTGAAAGCGTTGGAAACAGTCAATCAAAGCGTCTAAAATTCATACCTTTTCTCCTATAAGTGTATTGATTCGAACGGAGCGTGTACGCTTCGTCTACGGCGAACCGGGAACCTAACATACAAGATCTGTAAGCTACTTCACTATGGAAACAAAGGAACCTCAAATCAGCAAGTATTTAGGGTATTTGCTTACCTAGAATCGCGGAGAAATCACCGGCAAAGTGATTGGATTGCGTGGCTTAAACACGTGCAGCAGGTAGTGCAGCAGCAGAAAAAACTCTCCCACCTTCTCTCACAAACTCTCACTCTCTCTCACTCATGCTAGGGTTTCTAGCAAATTCGGATGGGTAAGAGGAGTGAGGGTTTAAGCCCCTTTTATAACCTAAAACTCGTCCAAAATAGGCTTAGGAACAATGTTTACTTGATACTTAACCAAATCGGGGCTGTTTCGGTCCAAAAAGGCATTTCTGGTGGTCCCCTGGCTGAACGCTATCGGACTTAAGTTCATGCATGTCGGATGTCGCTCACATCCCATTTTCAGTCCAGTAATGTTCGTAGATCGCACGTTACGGTCCAGTTTCAGTTCAGCAGTCACCGCAGGTAGATCGGGTCTACAAGTCTCATGATATGAAATAGAAATTTTTCCTGATCCAAGGGTGTAATTTGGCTGAATTCTGACGGTCAGAACGCTTAATACTGACGTGTCAAGTCGTGTGCCAGATTTGAATTTCAAATTCCAAATCTAACCCTATTCTCACTCTCTTCATTCCAAGCTCCATGAAATAGCCTGTGAATGTCGGTTGGACTTGATTTTCGAAATGATTGTCAAGTCCAGCTATTCGGTTATAACGGTCTAAGATTGTAGGTATCGGACTTTCGACGCGCGGTCTAGATCCAATATAAAGTTTCAAAGAGGTCCAGAGAACAAACCGGTTTAGAGTTTGATCCGAGGTTTTAGAGTATTATAGTGTCATTGGTTCTACTCGCTTTGGGTTTTGTAGAACATATTTAAAGTGATCAGGGACTATTTCCCAGCTACTCTAGCGTTGCGCTAGCTAACTTACACATATTTTCCAAAGAAATTAATCCTACGCAATTTCTGGTCGAGTTGGTACTTGAGTCCAAGTACGGATTTTTCCAGGGCGTTACAATCTACCCCCTTAACAAAAAACTTCGTCCTCAAAATTAGTACCTTTTCGTACGAGAAGCTGTGGGTAGTTCTTTCTGATCTCGGCTTCTGTCTCCCAGGTAGCCTCTTCCTCAGAGTGATGCATCCACAATACCTTCACAAGGGGAATCACCTTGCTACGCAGTACCTGCTCCTTCCTGTCTAGGATACGCGTCGGTCACAGGATATATGTAACATCCTCTCCTAACTGCACCTGCTCCCATCTGATGATATGGGAAGGATCAGAAACGTACTTCTTCAGCATAGAAACATGAAATACGTTGTGAACGCTCGTGAGAGGCGTGGGTAAAGCCAAACGGTATGCCACTGCTCCCACACGATCGAGGATATGGAATGGACCAATGAATCGCGGTGCTAATTTTTCCTTCTTCCCGAACCGAAGGACTCCCTTCATAGGGGAAACTCACAAAAATACATGATCCCCAACTGTGAACTCTAACGGCCGCCGTCTGGTATCGGCATAACTCTTCTGTCTGCTCTGCGCTGTGGGAAGCCGACGTCTAATAATATCAATCTTCTCCGACGTTGCCTGCACTAACTCTGGGCCAATCAAGCTACGCTCACCGACCTCTGCCCAGCAATGCGGTGCGCGACAAGGTCTCCCATACAACGCCTCTTAAGGTGCCATACCGATACTCTCCTGAAAACTGTTGTTGTACGCGAACTCCGCATATGCAAGACAGTCATCCCAACTGTCCTTGAAGTCTAATGCGCAAGCTCACAACATATCCTCTAAGATGTGGTTCACCCGCTCTGTCTGTCCATCTGTCTGTGGGTGGAAGGCAGTACTGAACTTCAACTTCACACCCATAGCCTCCTGAATGCTAGTCCAGAAAATAGAAGTGAACTGCTTGTCTCTATCCGACACGATCTCCAATGGAACTCCATGCAGACGCACAATCTCCCTAATATATAGTCTAGCCAGCTCATCTGGAGAGTTCGTGACTCTGATCGGTAGGAAGTGCACCGACTTCGTCAGACGGTCGACGATCACGCATAAGGAATCATGTCCCTTCCTCATCTTCGGCAGCCCTGAAACGAAATCCATGGAAATGAAGTCCCACTTCCACTCTGCTATCGGCATAGGCTGCAAGAGTCTAGGTGGTCGGCGATGCTTTGCCTTCACCTGCTAGCAAGTAAGACAACGGGACACGAACTCTGCTATGTGGGTCTTCATACCTTTCCACCAATAGGTCCTCTTCACGTCGCGATACATTTTCGTACGCATGGATGCATCGCGAGTCTAGTACAATGCGCAGCCTCGAGAATCTCTTGTCTCAAGTCAGGGATATCTGGGACGCATAGGCGGCCACGATAACGTAAGCCCCCATCCATGCCAACTCGCCACTCGGTGTCTGCATCATCACTGGCCTGCTCTCGAAGCTCAGTCAGATGCGCATCATCCCTCTGCGCCTCGATGACCCGGTCATCGATCTGAGATTGCACCTGCACATGTGCGATGAACTCATACGGCTCCTCTACAGTGAGTTTCTGCTCAAAGTCTCGTAAAAACTCAACCATATTCCACTCAGCAACCATCAGCGGAGCCAAAAACTCTATCACCTTCTTACGACTCAACGCGTCAGGCACAAGTTTCTCCTTCCCAGGATGGTAAGAGACTTCGAACTTGAAGTCCTTCAACATCTCCATCCATCGCCGCTGCGTCATATTCAAGTCTCGCTGCGTGAATATGTACTTGAGGCTCTTGTGGTCGTAAAAGAGCTCGAAATCCTCTCCATAGAGGTAATGTCTCTAGAGTCTCAGTGCGAATATGACGGCTGCCAACTTTAGGTCGTGTGTAGGGTAATTCTCCTCGTGCTTCCTTAATTGTCTCGAGGCATGTGAAATTACCCTGTCCTTTTGCATAAAGACACAACCCAGACCAATGCTAGACGCGTCAGTGTATATAGTGTACCTAACCCCTTGATCTGGCAATACTAGCACAGGGGCGAAAGTAAGCCTGTCCTTCAGCTCCTGAAAAGATGACTCCGCCTTATCATTTTAGGCGAACTTCACGTCCTTCCGTGTCAACTGAGATAAAGGTCTCGCGATCCTCGAGAAATCCTGAATGAAGCGTCAATAATAGCCAGCGTGACCCAAGAAACTCCTCACCTCAGTGACAGAACCAGCCTGTTTCCAGTCCTGAACTGCAGCCACCTTAGACAGGTCAACTGCCATGCCATCCTTGGACACCACGTGTCCCAGGAACTTCACTTCCTGCTTCCAGAAGTCGCACTTCTTGTACTGTGCGAACAACTGATGCTATCTGAGTGTATCCAGGACCAAGCGCAAGTGCTCCTCTCGACTCTTGGAGTATACCAAAATGTCGTCAATGAACACAACGACGAATCGATAGAGGAAAGGTCGACATACCCGGTTCATCAGATCCACGAACACGGCTGGTGCATTCGTGAGACCGAACGACATCACAAGGAACTCGTGGTGACCAAAGCTAGTCTTGAATGCTGTCTTCTGCACGTCCTCATCCCTGACGCGTAACTGATGATATCCTGACTGAAGATCAATCTTCGAGAAGTACTGTGCTCCTCTCAACTGATCAAACAAGTCATCGATCCTGGGTAAAGGGTACTTGTTCTTCACCGTGATCTGGTTCAGTCTGCGATAATCAATACACAATCGCATCGAACCATCCTTCTTCCTTACAAACAGGACTGGTGCTCCCCAAGGAGACACACTAGGTCGAATAAGGCCAAGCTCCAACAGACCATCAATCTGTGTCCTCAACTCCTCCATCTCACATGGTGCCATGCGATACATCGGTAGTGAGACGGGCGTGGAACCAGGTACCAAATCGATAGTGAAATCAATCTCTCGTCGAGGCAGCAAACTAGGGATCTTCCTGAACAGATCCCCAAAATCACAAACGACTGGCGTATGCTTAAGCATTTGGGCACCAGCATCCCATAGAAAAGTAGCGTAGCTAAGTATGCGGAAGGGGAGATTTACCCGCATTGGAAATGTAAAGGATGGCCCTCTGGCTCGTAGGCAGTCACTATATGAGTCTCGCAGTCAATCTCGGCCCTCGCTACAGTCAACCAGTCCATGCCAAGAATAACGTCGAGATAAACAAGAGAGGGGTCGACAACAAGATCAAGAGCCATCGTCTTGCCCCCCAGATCCACCAAACAGCCCTCACACATCAGGGTGGCATCTGTAAAGGACCCGTGAGCTGTATAAACTCGCACCTCATCCATCTTAATAGTTGGTAGCCTAATGCGCCTGACTATGGCATGTGATATCAATGAAATCGTGGATCTGGTGTCCACCATCACAAGAATAGGAATACCTCCGATGTGGGCAGTGACCTCAAAGGCCGAATGCTGAGAAGTCTCTGTCGTAGCTGCCTCAGCTGTCAAGGCATGCACCCGTGCCTGCTGTGGCCGGTTCGGCCGCTGTGCCGTGGGTCGTAGAGGCGGCCTGAACTGAGATACCGGAGGTCTGAAGGAAGGGTGTGCAGGAGCCAACCATAAAGGCGGTGCTGATATAACATGTGAGCGTGTACGGTCGATCTTCTGTGGCGGTGAGAACCCACTGTTCCCCATCCAAGCAAAATAACTCTGTGCCGAATGGCCTAATCCCCCACAATAGGTACATGATAAATCGGGGCACCGCATCGGTGGTACAGGAGCTGTAGCCCTATAAGGAGGGTCGGTGCGAGGCCTCTTGCCTGCAAAGGGCCTGTCCTGTAACTCTGGTCGTGGCCTAGGAGCAATAGGGCCACGAGATCGCGTAAGTCGATCCACATCCTGCTCTGCCCGCATGGACATGTGAATCAGCTCTGCGTAGGAGGGAATGCTCACACAACACATCTTCGACCGAACATTCGGTCGCAAACTCTCAGAAAAGTGCCGTATGCGCATCTGCTCATCTGCCAGTATAGTCTGGACATATCTGCCCAACTCAGTGAACCTATGCTCATACTCAGTAACTGTCATGCCTCCCTGTCTGAGGCGCACAAACTCGTTCTCCGGGTCATGCCTATACGTCTGGGGATAGTATTTCTCGTGGAAGCAAAACTCGAACGCTGCCCACGTCCATATGTAGTCAGTGAAAACGGTCAGCAACACACTGTCCCACCATAAGCTGGCCTCCCGCTTGAACAAGAATGTAGCCAACTCGACCTGCTCAGCCTCTGAACAATGCAGCATCCGTAGTATCTTCGACACACGGTTGAGCTAATACTCGTCCTCCTCGGGTCTATGAGAACCCGTAAAAGTGGGAGGCCGTAAGCGCTGAAATCGCTCTAGCAAGCCCCGTGTGTATGCGGCATTTCCCGCAGGGTAAGAAGGTGGTACAGGATGAGCCATGCCCTCATCCGGAGCATATGTATCGGCATCCTCAGCTGAATGCGTAAGTGGTGCAGGTGGAGGCACACTCCCACCCTGGGCTAGAGCCCCCACTATAGTAGTTAAGAGCTGCTGCTTCTGCTGCATCATGACCATCATCTGCTCAAATCTATCTGGAGGTGGAGCAGGCTGTGGCATGTACTACGTCGAAGAAGACGCACGGTACTGCTCTCTGACGGGCGGTGTGAAAGGCGGTGGTCCAACTGCAGGACCCGTAGTAGGCTGAGACGCACGTACTATCTCAGGAATCGGGCCCACAACAGGGTCCGCATGAGCATCAGACTGCAAAGGAGTCTGATCCATAGGCTCACCCAATGTAAGCCGAGCTGTGCTCCGTGTAGCCTTCGGCAGCATTCCCTATATTCAAAATAGGGCGCAACCTTGTCAGTCTCAATAGCACAAACACACCGCAATCATTCACATAAAGAGTCAGACATTCCATGCATTTCATTTAATCAAAATTGTCACAATACAAGGGATATCTCCTTACAAGCATCATGACAAGAAGTACATGGGAACTAAGACAGTTAAAGTTACAACAGCAACATAAGTAAACTACTAGCCTTAACAGGCTTACACAACATCAAGCAGGAAACAACTAACTTCTACCAACAACATCTAAGATCTCATCGCTAGTCTGAGTCGGGTGACGGAGGAGGAGCACCCTTATCCTGCAAGTAGCACAGGATCGCCTTCAAGGTGCGAGTCACCTTGCCGAATTTTCTCTTCATAACGGCCTTGGTATCCTCGACCTCAGCCCGAAGTTCCTAAACTTTCCTTCGCAAGGTGACCTGGCTCTCCTCAATTCGGGCAATGCGATCATCACTAGTAGCCTGAGCAGAAGGAGGAGGGCTCTCATCTGTATCTTGAGCCTCCTCTTCTACCTCTTCCTGGACTTCTTCCTCTACTTCTGCTCCAGGTTCTCCCTCACTTGGATCCTCTTTATCATCAAAATCGTCCTCGCTATCCTCCTCAAGCTGAGTCTCACGGTACTGCGACTCGATCTTCATCTTGACCATGGTAGACTCATCAATGCTGTGAATCGAAACTGGCAACTCTGGCCCAAGTCTGTAAGCAAACTCAAGCGCGATCTTGCATATGAGTCGGCTAAAAGGAAGTGACTCAGACGTTCTTCTTGATTTCGCTATGAGGATAATCTGTCACAACACGAAAGTGGCCATATACATATTTTCTCCCTGGGCCACCTGATACAAGAAATCAACCATAAGGCGCGTACACTCAATGCGATTTGTCGACCTGGGATACACGTTGAACGTGCAAATGTGGTGCAGCAGGCGCAAATCATCAGACATATGAGACGCCTTGAGGCTATTGTTAGGTTACCATGGAACCAGTCTACCACATATGAACCTGGTACGGCGATCTCGCTCATGCCTACTCCTCAAATTCTTCGCACTGGGATGAACATCACCAAGGGGCACATTAAGAAGTCGCGCTATCTACCGAACATCGATCGTAGCCATCCGGTCTCAACCAAAAAGAATCTTGAACTGCAATGGCTTCAATGTAGGACTCTGGATACGAGCGTAGAAGGCACGAACGGTGCTCACATTAGCACGAGAACGAGCTTCAAATAGCGGATCCCAATGTGCAGTTTCAATGCGCTTGAATAATAAGAATTCGCCGAAGAGTCATCCTTCCACATCCACCTCAAACAACACCTTACGGTCAGTACATTCACCGTGAGGCATCTCTGCTAATATCACTCGTCCACCGTGATCCAAATCCCGCTTTGTATGGAACTCTCAGGCTGTGCTTGGACTTGCGACGACGCTTGAGCTAGCGGTGCCACCCCTCGGTCTTCTTAATTACGCAGGGCAACTAGGCCCAGAGTCATCCACTGCGGTCTTTCTCTTTCCCATGAAAGAGAGGATGGTGGAGAGAGAGAAAAAACCTAAAATGGCTTCAACAAAAGCCATGAAAAATATAGAAAATGTAGAGAAATGGCTGCCCAAACAGAAAAAAGAAAATCTAGGTGTTGTAGAGGGATGCTTCAAGCTCCCCTAGGATGGATTTTCAAAAAGAAAAGAGAAGGAAAAAAGGGAATGGAGCTCCACATGATTTCAGCACATTTTGGGGGTTGTAGGAGCTCCAACGGACGAGATCAGAGAGGGAGAGGGTTGCTAATCACGTTGGAGGTATGGGATAGGGTCATTTTCAGTAATGGGAGGATTTGGAAGTGATTTGGGGTCACGGTTTGAGATAGGGCAGCAAGAAAAATGAAAATGGAGGCTTGGAATGAGCTGTTTGTGAAGGAAGTACCCCATTTAGGGGTTTTCTACCGGTGGACCACATGTGGTAGGGGTGCCCTACCCCAAAAACCACACGTGCCCAATTTTCACAACAAGTGGGGCCCACCGGACGGCGATGGCATCGTCGGCCATCTCACAATATGGTCGGTGAGACCACATGGGTTGGGTCCCCCTGCCTCATGGACTCCAAATATGTATGGTCCCCACCCCAGATCATTATAATTTGACCTAGGGAGGCCCAAACATCCATTCGGGGCTTTCCGGGGCCAATCTGCAAATATAAATGCAATCCCCTATCATGCAGCATATGATTTTGGGGTAGAAAGAGATAATACATTCATCTAGACCATTAGTTTCTAAATATTGTAAACTTAGAATGACCTAATGTCTAATTTTCTTGAAAATTTACTATTCACTGTAAAATTTTATCGAAGTATGATTTTATATCATTTTTATATTAGGATCAATGCCTAACATGAAAAGAATAAGAAAGAATTGAAGAATAGAGTGGTGAGAGGAAGAATTTTGAAAACTTTAGGTGAAACGGGGTTTTTAAGCCCTAGCGATTGAATGTAAGGGTTGTGGTCATCCCACAGCCCAAGGATTCACATTTACGGGTTTAGAACCATTCAAAGAATGTCTCAACCCACCTACCTATAACCTAAGAACTACTTAGGTCGCTTCACGTGACCCTAGATGCGTTACGGACTCGATCGCGCGATCGATACGAATAGACCTCGCCTATTGGCGAATCTGCGATCCTATAAGTGTTTCTAGACCTTTCTCGCACCCACCTAAGTCAAAGGAAGTGACAGCGTATGTCGCGTGACCATAACCCAGGCCCGGTATAATCTCATTCATGCTCTGATACCAACTTGTAACACCCTGAAAATTGAGGGTCGTGTATAAACTCAACTCCCGAGTTCCAGACCATCACTTATGCAACAAAAATGATTATGATTCAATGTTGTCTGAGTTAAAGCATTCACATGAGTAAAAATATACCAAAACTGCAATTCATACTCCAGATTCAGTGATAAAAGTAAGCGAAAGACTAAAGAATATATATATCACTGTATGGAAAACAAAATAGATCTCAACTGTCTCCAAAGTATGAATACATCTCTGAGTCTCATATACATGAAAATAAACAAAATTCAAATGTCTAAAAATAGTCCCACTGAGAAGTTTCGCCAATCCAGACCACCTAAACAAAGCCATCATGGTACTGCATATATGAGAACTCGTCCCGATCCTCATCATAGTCCGGCTCTGCCTCCTGAATCGCTGCCTCACTTGCATCTAAGACAGGGTCTGGTGGGTGTTGCAAGTACCATCCTGTAACATGGGAGTGAGTAGCTAACTCAGTGGAATAATAGAGCAAGGATTATCATGTTCTCAAATCAATCATGCGATAATATTAAAGCAGTAAATCAACAATCTTAATACTGTTGTTAATGCAATATGACATGACATGATGGATGCCCTCACCGACATTCTCCCTCATACGGCATCATCTTACGCCCGCGGCATGCTTGCGTACCGTTCAGTGCTCCACATCTTCCAGGCACATGCAATGTGATGGTGATATGATTGTCGAGTAATTATTAGTCCATTCAAACAGCAGGATTGGGAAACTAAGGTACTTCCTTTATATAAATCCCAACACAGATCCTGTCTAGGGTCGTCACTTCTAGTAATCTCATACGATGTATATTTTGTAGGTCGCTGCAAGGGCTGCCAGGGCTGTTGCTCGCACTCGTTGCACCGCTTGCCCATCACCTTATCAATACAGGCCTACTATACTCTCACTGCTACGGAAGGGTCATCGCCTTCCGTAGACTCAGAATACGCTCGCGGTCACTACAAAGGACTCGTCGCCTGATCAGTGTAGGCCGACAGAAAGAATATAGTGTCCCATACCACCATAATCTGATCACGAATCATAGGTGCTCACTGGTCACTATAAGGAGGTTTGTGGCCCCAGCATAGGCCGACAGCTCGACCACGGTGTTCCATACCACCATACCCAGCTCATGAGTCTTTATGGATCAAGGTACCATGGTTGACAGGGTTTACAATGGTAAGTTCAGTACCCTAGGTTCAAGCAGTTATGACTCATACAGGGTGAACATACAAGGCCAGTCGGGTTACTCGACGGGCTCGACTAGCACGAACGCATCTCAAGTTGAACGACATGAAGTGCATAAAACACCTCGTGTGGCCTAACCACTGCCGCCAACTCCAAAACACGGCTCGCGTTCATCGACGCGTCGTTCGTGGCAAAGATAAGCCAACCTCGAACTTGCTCGGTTGCCGACTGCCTGGACTAAGTATAGTCCCAAACATTTATGAATTCACATCAGCAATCATGTAAGAGTGATGGAAATGAAATACAACAATGTGAGCATGTTAACACATGTTATAACATACAACTTAAGTAAATCATCAAGCACATGCATTTCATACATATAATGAAATCATGCTTATAGCTAACATGTAGGAAATCATTTACATCAGCATATTAATTGAGAATTTAATATCAAACTAATTCATAACACCATTTAATTCAATTCATACTAATACAAGCATTTATACAAACACTTAAACTATACACTTAAGTCTACATATAGTATGTTGACTCAAAGTGCGTATTTAGGCAAATCTCTTCGCCAAACTAATTATGCACACATTCCTAGTATCCTAATGTGACAAGAAGCCATGTCAATCACATCAGCAAAATATGGATGAAAACAGTATTTCATACAAATGACTAAAATGCCCTAAATCTCATATTTTTCGTCTGCTTACGAAACAGGAAACGGACAGCATGTTGTACATGTCAAACGGCGTTGCCGTCGATAATCTACTATTAAACGACATTGAAAGCATTAGAAACAGTCAATCAAAGCGTCTAAAATCCGCACCTTTTCTCCTATAAGTGTATTGATTCGAACGGAGCGTGTACGCTTCGCCTACGGCGAACCGGGAACCTAACATACAAGATCTGTAAGCTACTTCGCTATGAAAACAAAGAAACCTTAAATCAGCAAGTATTTAGGATATTTGCTTACCTAGAATCACGGCGAAATCACTGGCAAAGTGATTGGATTGCGTGGCTTAAACACGTGCAGCAGGTAGTGCAGCAGCAGAAAAAACTCTCCCACCTTCTCTCACAAACTCTCACTTTCTCTCTCACTCTTGCTAGGGTTTCTAACAAATTCAGATGGGTGAGAGGATTGAGGGTTTAAGCCCCTTTTATAACCTAAAACTCACCCAAAACAGGCTTAGGAACAATGTTTACTTGATACCTAACCAAATCGGGGCTGTTTCGGTCCAAAAAGGCATTTCTGGTGGTCCCCTGGCCGAATGCGATCGGACTTAAGTTCATGCACTTCGGATGTCGCTCACATCCCATTTTCAGTCCAGTAGTGTTCGTAGATCGCACGTGACGGTCCAGTTTCAGTTCAGCGGTCACCGCACCTAGATCAGGTCTACAAGTCTCATAATATGAAATAGAAATTTTTCTTGATCCAAGGGTGTAATTTGGCTGAATTATGATGGTCAGAACACTTAATACTAATGCGTCAAGTCGTGTGCCAGATTTGAATTTCAAATTCCAAATCTAACCCTATTCTCACTCTCTTCACTCCAGGTTCCATGAAATAGCCTGTGAATGTCGGTTGGACTTGATTTTCAAAATGATTGTCAAGTCCAGCTAGGCGGTTATAACGGTCTAAGATTGTAGGTATCGGACTTTCGACACGCGGTCTAGATCCAATACAACATTTCAAAGAGGTCCAGAGAACAAACCGGTTTAGAGTTTGATCCGAGGTTTTAGAGTATTATAGTGTCATTGGTTCTACTCGCTTTGGGTATTGTAGAACGTATTTAAAGTGATCAGGGACTATTTCCCAGCTACTCTAGCATTGCGCTAGCTAACTTACACATATTTTCCAAAGAAATTAATCCTACGCAATTTCTGGTCGAGTTGGTACTCGAGTCCAAGTACAGATTTTTCCAGGGCGTTACAGTCCCACCATAAGTGGGCCCTTAAATTAAACAAATGCATAAAAAATAAAAATTCAAAATCACCCACCGGCTTCTTCTTGCACCATAGGCTTCCTTCGCTCCTTAGCTTTGATTCCAATGGAAGAGATGAGGTTTGGATAGTTAAGATGGGAGATGAAGGGGTAGGAAAGGTGGGCCACACTTGTGGCTTGAGAAAGCTTGGAGAGCTAGGGACGTGTGGTGTTTTTTTTTTTACTTGGAAATGAGCTTGGAAAAGAGAGAGAGAGAGAGAGAGAGAGAGAGAGAGAGAGAGAGAGAGAGACTTATAAAGGGAGAGAAAGAGTGATGGGTGATGGATGATGGATGTGGTGGTGATGGGTGTAAGAGCTTTTTGACTTTTGTGGCCATTTGTGTAAGAAAGGCATGAGTGTGTAAGAGACTTTTTGACTTTGAGGCTTTCTTAGGAATGGATGAAAGTTGATGTGTACTTGACATGTACTTGACATGTTGAGATTGATGGATTGATGTGACAAGTCATAGAGATTCTCTTGAATTTTGCAACGCGCGGCGTTTTCCTCGCACTGAACATGGGCCCACATCTCCTAGCCTGGGTATCTCCTCGGCACGCGAGCCGCGGTATCGGAACCGCGGTGACGATGCGATCACTATGGTAAAGGTCTTGGGTTGAGTCGACTCAGGTTAACGACGTGTGACTCAAGGTCGCACGTAAATATCAGTTAAGGGTCGAAGGTTGTCGAAATTAGACCGGGAAGACCGCGGAAGTTTATGGAATGGTACGGTCTAAGATACGGGTCTTACAAGAGGTTTGGTTTTGAAAATGGTAAGAATTTTAGCACTCTTATGAGTACGAATATTAAACTCTCAAAAGATGAATCAGGTAAAAGTATAGACTCTCGATTATATCGCAGTATGATTAGTAGTCTTATTTTTTTAACTACTAGTAGACCTGATATTTCGTTCAGTGTTGGTGTTTATGTTAGATATCAATTGGAACCCTAAAGAATCTCACTTATCCATCGTCAAACAGACAATTAGATATGTCATAAGTTCTGTGAACTTAGGCTTATGGTATCCACATGATACGTCTGTACAAATCGTAAGTTATACTGATGCAGACTAGGCATGTAATGTGGATGATAGAAAATCTACTAGTGGTGGATGTTTCTATATTGGAAACTGCTTAGTATCATGGGTTACTAAGAAATAAAATTCTATATCCGTTTTCACTACAGAGGCTGAATATATTGCTATAGGGAATGCTTGCACTTAGCTAATGTGGATGAAAAGAACACTAGTTGATTATAGAATTATGAAAAATACGATGACCTTATATTGCGATAATTTGAGTGAAATGACCATGGAATACTGTAATGACTATGGAATACTTCATGAATTTTTTGCTCCAAAAACACCTCATCAAATTAGGGTTGCTAAAAAAAAAATAGAATTTTGTAAGAAATGGCTAATGTAATGCTAAATAGAATGAATTTACGTAAATATTTTTGGACTGAAACTATTAATACTGCATGTTATATAATTAATCGTGTTTACATTATAATAGTTAAAAACAAAACAACTTATGAACTATGGTTTAACAAAAATCTCACTATCAAATATTTTCAAACTTTTGAAAACAAATGTTTTATTTTATGTGACCGTGAAAATTTAGAAAAAGTTAAAGCCAAAAGTAATGAGGGAATATTCCTATGATATGCTCTAAATAGTCGGGCATGCCAAGTACTTAATAAAAGAATTGGGGTTATACACGAATCGATAAATTCTGTAATAGATGATCAATCAATCACACCTAAACTTGATCAAGATGATGAAGATATCAACTTGGTTATTCAACCTGAATCTTCATATAAATTTGATAATATTGAGTTAAGGTTAGTCAAAGACTATCCAACTAATTAAATATTTGGTAACCCTCACACTGGTGTTCAGACCAAAAAATAACTTGAAAATATATGTTATCATGTCTGCTTTAAAAAAAAAAAAAAAAAATTTTTACACACGCACACCCCACACATGCACACCCATACTCACGCCGTAATGGGATTTCACCACCTATGGGTATCAAACCCTATACCTTGTGTTGAAATTCCTGGGAATCTACCACCTAGGTAAGGATAAGAACCCCTAATCATGTCTGTTTTACTTCTCAAATTGAACCGCATAATGTAAATGAGGTACTCATTAAAGAAAGTTGGATATTGGCAAAGTAAGATGAATTAAATCAATTTGTTAGAAATGATATATGGTATCTGATTTCCAGACCTTCCAACAAACATGTGATTAGAACAAAGTGAATTTTTAAAAATAAAATTGACTAAATAGGGAATATTATAAGAAATAAGGCATGACTGGTTGTACAAGGTTATACTCAGATTGAAGGTGTTGATTATGATGAAACCTTTTTACCAGTTGCACGTCTTGAATCAATCATATTATTTATTTCCATTGCATGTCATAAAAAAATTTTAATATATCAAATGGATGTAAAAAGTTCTTTTCTAAGTAGTGATCTAACTAAGGAAGTTTACGTTGGACAACCAAAGAGTATTGAAGATCCCAAACTTTCCCATCATGTTTACCTTCTTAAAAATGCTCTTTATGGTTTAAAAAAGGCCTCCAGAGCGTGGCATGAAAAGTTGACTAAATTCTTACTTAATCATAATTTTATTATGGGTAGTGTTGACAAAACCCTGTTTGTCAAGAAATGTAATGATGATATCCTGATTGTTCAAAATATGTTGATCACAATATTATCTATGGATCTATGTGTGCTAATCTATCTACTGAGTTTGCAGATCTTCTAAAATCTAAGTTTGAAATGTGTATGATTAGTAAACTAAACTATTTCCTTAGATTACAAGTTAAATATCTTGAAGATGACATATTCATCTCTTAGACCAAATATGCGTTGAACCTTGTAAAGAGCTTTGGTTTTGAAAATGGTAAGAATTCTAATACTCCTATGAGTACGATTCTTAAACTCTCAAAATATGAATCATGTAAAAGTATAGACTTTCGACTATATCGCAGTATGATTGGTAGTCTTCTTCATTTAACTGCTAGTATACTGATATTGCATTCAGTGTTGACATTTGTGCTAGATATCAATCGGATCCTAAAGAATCTCACTTATCCGCTGTTAAACGGATAATCAGATATGTCGCAAGTTCTGTGAACTTAGGCTTATGGTATCTGCATGATACATATATACAAATTGCAGGTTATACTAATGCAGATTAGGCGGGTAATGTAGATGATAGAAAATCTACTAGCAGTGGATGTTTCTATGTTGGAAACTGCTTAATATCATGGCTTAGTAAGAAATAAAATGCCATATATTTTTCTATTGCAGAGGCTGAATATTTTGTATTAGGAAATGCTTGCACATAGCTAATGTGGATGAAAAGAATGCGAGCTAATTGTGGAATTATGCAAAATATGATGACATTATATTGCGATAATTTAAGTGTAATAAATGTATCTAAAAATCTAATTCACCATTCTCGTACAAAACATATTGACATAAGATATTATTATATTTAAGAATTAGTTGAAGATAAGACTATCATGCTGGAATACATTAAAACTTAGAAGCAGCTTGCATATATACTGACTAAGCCGCTCGACAATGTTAAATTTTAAAATCTGAAGCATGATATTGGACTATGCATTGTAATTATTTTTATATTTATTTGTATTTAAGAAATGCATTGAAATAAAAATGAAAAATAAAATTAAAATTAAAAACCATTTTTTTTGGAGATTTTTTAGCCAGTCGAGCACATGTTCAAACAAGTCGAAGTTTGTGCCAATTGAACAAAAAGAGAAAAAACCTCAAATTATTTCATTTCTTCTTCTTCGGCTAGCCGATACTCCATTCGACCAACATATCAACCCAACTCTCTTGTAAGTGATTTTATTCCAATTTCCTTCAATATTTAGGTTGTTCATTCCAAGATTTGTAAGTTTGTGTAGTTTTTATTCATCTAGAAACCATTTTTCTTGTTGGGTTTTCTTCAAAATCTAATCTACATTTTCCTATACATTTTTCTTGTGCTATAAGATGGAACCAAGAGTTAAATAAGTTATATGTTAGTCAAGAGCTAGTTCATCTTCCCGATCCATCCCTCATGGTGTACAATCGTTGCGTTCACCAGAGGATGACCCAAAATCTTCAGAATTTTTGCATGAGAAATATTATTATTAAAAAATCTATAAATTTAGATCATTTTTCTCATTTTGGCATTGTTAAAATCCTTTACAAGGTTGGATGCAAAAGAATTTTACATTGGGGTGAGACGGCATGCCGATCCATTGTGCAAGGTGTGTTTGCCTCCATTTGTGATGTCTCTCTTAAAGATTTATTATTCTTAATTAAATTTTTAGTAGAGACAATCATTATTACGCCTTCCATTATCTCTACTTTAATGGACATTGACATAGCAGATGATGGAATACCAATCGCTACACTTTCAGAGAAAATGACTAACATAAAGAAATAGTCAATTACAAGGGCATTGTGTGGTTTCAATGCAGAATGGAGGTCTTGTAATGCCTTGACCTCCAACAAGTTATTTCTAAAATACCGCATCTTATATCGCATCTTTACATCAAATATATATCTTAGAGTTGAGAATAAGATTGATCTTACTCCCTTTATACTTCGTGTCTTTCATGTCGTTGTCACCGATATTTGTATTTACTCACCTTCTTTGATTCGTTACGTCATCATTCAATTTCGCTTGTATCCTAACCACGAGTCGATTCCATTTGGACATCTTATGTCTAGTCTTGCATTTCACTACAATGTCTAAGTCTTTATGTTTGAGGCACCGGAATCCAAAATCTCATTCAATAACGCTAATTTGAATATGATTAACCTCACTCCACTACCTGATCAAAGAGAAGGTCAAGAAGAGTCGCAAGAGGTGGACACCACTGAAAGTTCCCTTGTTTGTCAAATTGTGTGAGTGCTGAGTTAGTCTTCAAGTGAGCCTCAAGATGAAGATTATAAGATCAAGACCTTAACCAAGAAGAAGCTTGAGTGCTCTAAATAGGTAAATGAAGCCTCACTTCCCTAATAAAAATGCTGAGGTAAATGACCCCCATTTAACTTAGTCTTACTTTCAATTCATTGAAAAACATCTTTGGTAAGCTTAAGTGTTGAACACTTAGAATGTTAGAGGAGTAAAACATGAACTACACAGGTAAAATCGATTACATCGATTTGCAATCGTAGTCATTTTCGATTCTATCGAACATGGTTTAATTGCATCTAGAAATAGGCTCATTTTGTCCAATAACAAAAGAACTATCTACTAGGAAATCTCGATTATACCAAATGAAGTTCGATCTTATCAAAATTCAAATTTCGATAGAATCGAACCCTATTCGATAACATTGACTTAGGACACTCCCTCTACATAGAAAACATTCTAAAAGTGTTCATTGATATAATCGAGTCACCTTCGATTACATCAAGATTAAGTTTTTGATAATATTGAAGCCTGTTCGATTACATCGAAAATAAGGAATATTTTTTTAGAAAACCACCCAGGAAAATACATCTCTTCAATCACATCAAATACCATTCAATGACATGAAAATTCAAAATTTGATAGCATCAAATGATGATCTATAGCATTGAATATCAAGACAAAATCTTCCATCAATGAAAGGTAATTTTCTCAAGGAAACCCAATTGGATCAAACTACCTCTTGATGATATTGAGTGCACATCGATAGAATCGAAGGGTACTCAATAAAATCGAGTAGAATCTGTTCTACAAAAAAATGAATATATGTGGTGTAGGAAATTGATGCAATCGATGTAGGCTCGATAACATCAAAATTTAAATTTTGATGGAATCAAAGTCTGCTCGATAACATCAACAATGATAAATTTCTGACATTTTTTTGCCATTAGGATTCCTTGTTTATAAATACCATAGGTTACCTCTTAGCAACTTGAGCCATAAATCAAGAGAGTTTGAGAGAGTTGCTTCATAGAGATTATACCCTCTTCCTCATTCCTTCTTTCCCATTAGAGTTCATCATTTAATATTGGAATAAGCATTCACTCATCCTCATATGTGCTTAGAATTATTTATGAACTCTAGCATTCATTGAGTTTCCAGCTAACCTCTTTGTAGGTGAATCCTAGTATTGGAACTCTTGAATGCATAGTTCATCGGGAACCTTCTCTTTGTGTGTTTAAGATCATATCATAAAAATAGAGAAGAACAAAACCCTAAACCTCACAATCTCAGAGCATTCATCGAAGCATTAGAAGCGATTACAGTTCAAGGGAGCTGAAGACTCATCATCATCATCGAAGATCTTCACATTGTGCGAGAAAGGGGCTCATCACTTATTTGTAAGTATATAGAGTCCATCGAGTCTGAAGCCATTTCCTTGTGTAGGATTGAGATTTAAAGTTTTAGGGATAAACTCGCTAAAACCTCTTTGTAGGCCTCCGATGGGAGAATACGTGGTCCTTGTGTAGGACGAGTTACCTTATGTAAGTATTGCCTTGTGTAGGCTTGAGTTGCCTTGTATAGGCTTGGGTTTCCTTGGGTAGGCTTCCAGTTGTGTCCTTGGGTAGGACTCGTCACCTTGTATAGGCATTTAAGGTACCCTTGTATAAGTACCCTAGTTAACATTATCTAGGTTTGTGAAGGTTCATGGTTAACCTAATTTAAAACCATTGGATAGTAAAATCCGGTATACTCTATGAGAGAGTGCACCCATTAGGAGTGGATAGTGGTATACTCTACGAGAGAGTGAAATCCAGTATACTTGCCTAGCCACTATATATGATTGTGTTTGGGATTTCTTATTGTGCATTATTCTAATTATGCTTATGATTATCAAATGTTGTTTATGTTGCATGATTTGGTTAATGTATAAGTATTAATATAGATCACATCCCACACACACTATCATATACACTATCTCTTATAGGCTTGTTCTTTATATAAAAATCTTGTATAAGCCTATGTGACTTAGACCCTTTATTGGCTTGGAAGCCATAGAGTTACTTTACCTTACTCTTTTGATTAAAGTTAGGCATAGTTTGTTCTTAGTTGAAAAAGCCCTATTCACCCCCCTTTAGGACATTTGGACATACTTCATACTTCAGAAATATTGGTTCTACCACAATTTCAACCACCATGTAAGATATCTTCAATAAATTAGAAGATTCAAATGATCCAACTAATTCTGATTATCATCCTTCTCAATTTAATGTGCGGTTATCTGCTTTAGAGGAGAATGTTGATACACTACATGTATCTTAGGCATAAGTAGCCCAAACCCAAAAGTCTTTAATGAAGTACATGAAAAAGTACCTCTATCGCATCAATCGAAATTTGCAGATTAATGATCATTTAATGCCTGCACCATCTTCCTCAAGATCAGATTGAGCTAGATTTATTTATTTTCTTTGCTAACTATGGATCTATACTAAACTAGTTTACATTGGTTTGCATGGATACTTTTATGAGTTAGTTGGATATTTTATACACTGTCTCATATAGTGTTTTTCATCTTAATGATTTATTTAAGATATTTGGATTTTCATGATATTTATACTTGTTAATATTCATTCCTATTATTTTCTCTAGCTTTGATATGCTTCATGATATATCTTATCATTTGTTCTTCCTTTGTCAACTTGTGACAAAAAGGGAGAGAATTAGTGTTAGTCATGTGGGGTGGAATGACTATGATAAATTATGAATATGGAATAAATGTGCTACATATTGTTACATATGTTTTGCGACTGTGATGAATTATGAATATGGAATGAATGGAATAAATGTGCTACATATTTGTTACATATTTTGTGCATAGTATATGTTGTATTTCTTAGGGCGAGCATCAGTTGAGCACAGTTGGTTACGAGTATTACAAGGATGATATTACAACCTGCATAGGGAAGCTTTAAGTTTGTTAAAATCTTTTGAATGAGTGTGATCATAAATGTTAGATGTTACCGGATGTATTGTGTATGCTGTGTGTTTTGTCACGAAATTGACAAAGGGGGAGATTGTAAGTGCTTTTATGTTTAAAACACATGGATTGTTAAATCTCGTAAGACAAAAGTGCTTCAAGGTCAGATCACAAGTATGGAATCACAATTACTCTACATACCTGAAGATCAGCTCAAGATCGACACATCTTCTCATGAAGTCGTCACCCGAATTCAAGACAAAATCAAGTCAAAGTCATGACATGTTGCCCCATATATTTGTTAAAAGACCCTAGGTTAGGATCTTTTAAATAGTCATTAAGCTTGGGTTTTAATAGTGTTTTTGCTCTGGAATTCTGCCAGCATAACTCCCTTGGCTAACCTAACTTCAAGCCTAAGAAAAATGTCAGGCCCGTGTCCTAGTGTCCATTCCGTTTTATAGGATCCCGCGTTCCTCCCCATCAAATTCAGGCAACCCGCATCTTGTAGATATCATTTGCGTGTGATCCTAAGTCACGTCTTGTAAACCCAAGTCGACTCCACCCGAGACCTATGCCATTGTGACTGCACCGACTCCGCATCTCGTGCGTCGATCTGATGTCTAGATCTTAAGATGTGGGTCGTGCATTATTCTGACCATTGATCGTGTGATTGTGGGACCCACCTATCCCAGATATGATTATTCCCTAGTAAGCAATCATCACCCACCCTAGCCACCCTAGTCCCTAGTCCATAATTATTTTTTTCCTTCCCCATGAAAGTATGCCTTACACCCCTCATACACCTCATGATTACTAGCTAGGAGAGAGAGAGAGAGGCTAACCATCATCATTACCTCTCTCTCTCTCTCTTATCTCTCCCTCTCTCTTTCTCCTTCATTTCCTCCATTAGCAACCTCCAACTGTCCCAAGCTCCTCAAAAATCCAGCAACCTCAAGCACCCTAATCCCACATATCCAACCCTTCAAAATCGATCTCAACCCTTCAATCTCACTCTTTGGAGCATTGGAAGCCAGTGGTGGAAGAAGGATAAGAAGATCTTAGGTGGGCACATCTTAGGTGTAGTTTCTTTCATTTTCTCCATTGATCTTCATTCTATTCTTGCTTGAGGGCATGTAAGACCCACCAATCAATGGTGGAGATCCTATTTTACCTTCTAGGTGTGGCCAATGGCCCACCTTAGTTGCATGCATAAGCCATGATGGGGGGGCCCATCCTCCATGGACCCCATCATGATGTACTATTTGATTTAGTTCATTGATGGGTCAGCTAGACCCAGATTTTCTATTATAGGGCCCATGCATGCATGAGACCCTTATGATTATCATGATGTATGGTTTGGATCTTTTGAGGGGCCCATAATGGCGGGGTCCCCTCCCTTTGGCCAGTCTTTCTTCTTATTCTTCTTCTTCTTCTTCTTCTTCTTCTTCTTCTTCTTCTTCTCTCTCTCTCTCTCTCTCTCTCTCTCTCGCTCTCTCTCTCTCTCTCTTCTTCTTCTTCTTCTTCTTCTTCTTCTTCTTATGGTGATGATAATGATGTGTGTGTGTGGCCTACCATGATGTATTATATCCATGCCATCCATATGTTGGACCACCCTAGCTAGACTGTCTAGAGGACGGGCTTACTGCTTGTTTGTCTGGATAGGCCTAGGTGAAGAGATAACACAAATATTAGCTTAATGTAAAATAGTGGGCCACACATGTGGCCCACCTTGATGATGAGATGATCCACACAGTCCATCCAGGTAGGACAGAGGGTCCCAGTAGCACCAAGCTGTTGTATTAACGTAGCAAGTTTTGTGATCCCACCATGAGGTATGGTTATATCCATAACTGTCCATTTGTTTGGACGTGGGACCCACCCACACATGTCCCACGTGTGGGGTGGGACCCACCTTGATGTGTCTATTTTATATCCACACCGTCCATTTGTCTAGGACAGTGGAACCCGACATGGAGTATGTGTTTTATACACACCGTCCAACCATTTTAGATGTGGGCCCAGCCCACACGTGTGGCACATGTGGGGGTGGGACCTACCTTGCTGTATGTATTCTGCCCCCACTCCGTCCATCTGGATGGTGCAGCTATGGGACGCACCATGATGTATGTTTTTCTCCACGCTTTCCATCTACCAGTTAAGTGGGACGCGTCATGATGTATGTGCATTATTTACACCGTTCAAGGCTAGATGGGTGGGGCCCGCCTTGTGATATGTGTTGTATATTCACACCATCCTTTCATGTGGCCCCCACGTGATGTGTGTGTTTCATCAGCGTCGTCCAGTACATGGACCCCACATAGTGATGTGCCTGAGGACCATGTGTGAGGCCTGATCTGATGTGTATGAGGCCCATACGTGAGGCCCGATCTAATGTGTATGAAGCCCATATGTGAGGCCCAATCTGATGTGTATAAAGCCTATATGTGAGGCCCAATCTGATCTAAATAAGGCCCATTTAGTGAGGCCCGATTGATGTATAGGGCCCATATGATGAGGCCCAATGTGTTGTAATTGAGGCCCATTTTGTGAGGCCCAATTTGATGTGGGGCCCATATGATGAGGCCCGATGTGTTGTAATTGTGGCCCATTTGATGAGGCCCGATGTATGTATTTGAGGCCCATATGATGAGGACTGATGTATTGTAATATGTCCCATGTGATAAGGCCTATTATGATGTATATGTGGCCCATGAGTGAGGCCCAACATGGTGTACAGTAGGCCTATGTGTGAGGCCCATTATGTTGTATGTGAGGCCCTTATGTGAGGGCCCCACTATGTGCTTGACTCTATGTGGGCCACCCCTTGGGAGCAATGTTGGTTAAATGTTCACATTGATGGGCAATGATGGTTAAATGTCCACATTATGACCTTCCCTTAGGCCTTGCTAGGCTCATTCTTATCATTCTCTAGTGGGTTGACTCAACTTATTGGGCCCCATTAATATTGCATGATCCATCCATTCTTCGTGGGCCTCCAAAATGTTGGGCCCCCATCAGTTGTTAGTAGGACTGTCTTAATCTTGGAGTCCATTTAGGACTCATTTGGGCCCTTTAGGGCATCTAGCGGGCCGTATTATAGTATGGTGAAGGAAACCATTTTGGATCCTTAGGTTTATAGGTAGGCTGCCTAGGCCCAACCTTGATATGAGGAAAGTTCTCCATCGCAGTAGATTAATGGATCCATGCTATTAGATTTGGTATATCCACAGTCGAGGACCAATCTTTATGTTATGGTTTAGATCGACTGTCCATCTATGGACCCCGCCTTGTATATAGGCTGGTTATCGATATCGATCATAAGTATGCGATCGCATAACATCATGATACTTGCCCATGCACATCATCTACATGCTTGTTGTGAGATGTGGTTGACCATTGCATATGTCATTGGGTAGGTTATTTATGGGACTCCCTGATAGGTGGAGTTGTCCCACATGAGTGCATGGTATGCGTAAGATTGATGTATGACTGGATTGTGTGACTCATGCATCTTGCATTGCGTGTTTTGATTACTTTATGCCCTACTCACATCAGGGCCTCAGTCTCCACAGGCATATCGTGGATGACAAGTTTGGACACTGAAAATCTTCTCTTTACATGGGGCGTGAAGGATGTCCCTGGGTGAAACTCCCTAAACCTAACGGTACCGGAACATACTCCAACATTAAGACTGAGTGGATGTATGAGCGTACGAGTGCCGTATACTAGTAGGCCGCATCTCTCACTGTGTCACGGTCAGTTGGAAGGAGGTGTGGCCTTATCCGCTCGAGTGAGGGGGCTTTAAGCTGGGTCGAGTTTGACCAGTCGCAAGTGGGTCAGTTACCAACGAGCCGAGCCGATATTAGTAGGCAGGTAGTGAGGTCTCTTTCACTCACTTGGTTATGCGGCTAGGGAGGTGGCAGCCAGTGTAGAGTGTACTAGACATCGATGATATACATATTCCAGAGATGAGTTGTACTAATATATGGTCCCTGAGGAGGACGGGTATGCTTAAGTTGCATCTTACATATGATCTTGGCCATGTAAGCCTTGCATCACATAACCTTGGTATGGCTAATAGCATTCATGCCTTCATCTCATAGCCTTGGTATGACCAATAGCATTCATGCCTTGCATCTTATAGCCTTGGTACGACTGATTACATTCATGGACTTATCAGTATGTTTCAGCATTACTCTAGTACTATATTCTTGTATTGCCACCTTGTGCACATACTTTCACTACCCTCTAAGCTTTGTATAAGCTTATGCATGATTGATGCATGTAGGTGATGTCAGGTCACAGCCGTAGTTTAGTAGGAGCAGGAGCGTGCAGTTGAGTTTTTAAAGATTTGTTATTATTGTATTTTCCTTTTGTGCATTGTGCTTTAAAGTTTTTGATCTTAGTGGATTTTGTGATGATGTTCTAGTTATTGTTTGTGGGTTTTTCTTATGGGTATGCTAATTATGAAACCAATTTATGATTGAAATCCTCCTTGTAGGATCCCAGGATCGAAATTCAATGTATGGACACTGGGAGCTGAGAATGGGGCAATACGGAGGCTGTCGGCGTCGGATTCGGTGATCGAAAATTTTGTAAGTCCGGTTTATGAGTTTGGGGCGTAAAACAAAATAACAAATTCTATTAAAAATTTGGCCAACCTAAGTTTTGGTTCGACTTACCTACACTTGACATTCGGCTAGCCTGAGTGAGTTCATGTCAAATTCCAGCAATGCAAACTTTTAATTTTTACAGGAATTTGACAAGCCAAATTTTGGATAGATCTTATCCTGTGCAATCCGATAGTCGCTAGAATGAATCTGGAGGAATCCAGCTAACCGAAGCTAGTCTTATGCTAGTTGAATTTCCAACTTCTTTGGCTATAAATAGAGGCTTTCTCTCATTCTAAAGTACGATGAAAAACCACTCTAAACCTTCTGCAAGAGAGAGAGAGAGAGAGAGAGAGAGAGAGAGAGGATCAAGTCCTCTGCAAGCTATCTGTGTGGTATTTATAATTTAATTTATAGCTTATTTAATTCCATTTTCTCAAGATTACTTGAATCTTATTTTAAAGATCTAAAGAGAATTGAATCAAGTAGCATTTGAGTTTTTTCCTTTCTAAAATCTATATAACACTATACTCTTTCTGTTTAATCGAACATTATATCATCTACATATAAGAAAGAAGTTCATCTGCTACAAGCTTCTACCATGTCTTCGCATTTAGTTAAAGATAAGTATTTTATTGCTTTATTTCATTTAGGGTTTTTTGAGATAGTTAGTGAAAATTGAAATTGCGGTAATGACCGCTTTAGTAAAAGTGGGAATAGGTCAAAATGTCCTAGAGGGGGGTGAATAGGACTTTATAAAATTTTATGATGATTTAAAATCCCATTATCATAATCCTGATTTAACACACACCTATCAAGATGACCCCAATTTAACTCTAATGGCTTCCAAGCCAAATAGAGGATCCAATCATAAGGTTATCTAGTATTTAAACATTATGCAATCTTAGTCTATGATGAATGAATGATTTAACTCTGTGTGTGCGTGGGATGTGATTCTTATCAGTTTTAAACAATCATGTTAGCATGCTTTATGAGAACATTCAAAGTAAACATAAATAGTAAAGCAAAAATTTTAATCCTAAATAGAGTTGTTTATAGTGGTTTGGCTACGTGCCTACTCCACTTTCGACGGATGCACTCAACCTTTGAGTGTACCAGATCTCATTAAAGGAGTTTTTAAATTAGGTTCACCTCTAACCTTCACAACCTACACATGGTTGACTCTAGGATCTACACAAGGAACCCAGGCATGTCTCCACAAGATACAAGTTTATGTCCCACACAGGAGCAAGGGTCAACATACAACACGTGGGTTTTATGCTCTACACACGAGCAAAGGATCCACACAAGGAACATAGAGTTTATGCCCTATACAAGAGCAAAGGTCAACACACAAAACATAAGTTTTAAGTCACACAGGCCAAAGACCTAAACTAAGGACCTAAGTTTATGCCCTACATGAGCAAGGGTCAACACACAACACCCACACGTACTCTCCCGTCGGAGGCCTCCTATGAGGACTTGAAAGGTGTGAGAATCACCTATGATCCAATCCTACACAAAAGAATGATCAGCAAGGTCTCTGGACTCTACCGACTTACAGATAAGTAGATGAGCCTCATTAAGCGTGTTGATGAAGATCTCCTCCTTTGATGATGAAGAATCATCAGTTCCTTTGATTCATAATGCTGATGATGTTCCAATATATGGCAACGGGTTGTGTTAAGCTTATGTTGGATTCTAATCTATTAAATAATAATCATTGTGGTGACAGAGTAGTTCCAAGGTCTTGTGCATTCAAGAGATCTCAGCATAATGATTTGTCATTAAGGTGGTAGCTGGAAGATCCTTGAATGCAAAAGTTCATTCACTAATCCACTCTATTAAATATCAATGATGAGGGTGGATTGAGGAATGAACTCCCTTGAGAAAAAGAGCTCAGGGTAGGCGATGTGAGTTACTCTCTCAAAGCTCTTTCTATTTTTCTCAATACAACAACCAATAACATGCTCTCATTAAATAGGCAAAGAGATCCAATGGTAATAAAACAGTTAGTTTTTGAACGTATACTTTCAAAGACATTGAGGGACAGATCGATGATATGAACTCTACTGACAATCATAGCTGAACTCTTATACACATCTCAATCATATCAAACATGCTTTGATGTCATTGGATTTCAAACTCCGATTTCATCTAACCACGGTCCGATTCCTCGACAATGAAAATATGAGAGCAGGCTAAATATGAGATAGCTGGCTACAATATTGTTGATCCTCCTACAATGTTGTTGGATTTTAAATGTCAATGATATCGATACTTAGTTCGATTCATCAATTTTTTATATAAGATTTTCTTATAAGCTCGCTAGACATTCCATTGTCTGAATTTGATGATATCGACCTATTTAAGATATGATCAATATTTGAATATCGATATTTTTGAGGGAGTCTCAATTACTCGAATCATTTAAAGAGGATTTCCTTAAAATCTTGCTGGACTAGTTTGGTCCGAATTTGATAACATTAAAGATCCATCGATATCATCAGAGTTTGAGTTCCGAGGATATCGAGGTTCTCTTCGAGTCATCGAAAAATATATGATTTTCCTTAACAGCTTGCTGGACACAAACTAACCAGAATTCGATTATATCAAGTCATCTCGATGATCTCAGAATTTGAATGTCGATGATATCAATTTTTCCATCGATTCATCGAGAATTTTATCCAGACATCAAGTTGGTTGCTAGACACAAGAGGTCTTCAATTCGATGATATCGAGTGCATTCTGAGAAAATTGATAATAGGTGTTTGATCACATGAGGGATCTCAATATATCAACAAAAGCTGAAAACTTAAAGATTTTCATGGTTTGTAAAATAGTTTTCATACTTTAAACCTGTAACGTCTCGAAAAAATCCGTACAGAGACCCGAGTACCACCTCGATCAGAAATCACTTAGGATTAATTCCTTTAGAAATTTAGCGTAAGATAACTAGCGCTATGCTAGATTAGCTGTGAAATTAGCACTGATCACTTTACATATGTTCTGCAAGATCCAAAACTTGTGGAATTGTTAACGCTATAACATCCTGAAACCTAGGATCAAACTCTAAGCCCGTTTGCTCTCAGGAACTCTTTGAAACTTTGTAATAGATTTTGATCACGCTTCGTGAGTCCGGTAGCAATGAACTTAGACTATTATGACTGCGTAGTTGGACTTGACTACCACCCCAGAAATCAAGCCCAACTGATGTTCAGAGGCTATTTCATTAAGCCTGGAGCAAGGAGTGTGAGAAAGAGTAAAATTCTTTATAAATTAAATGTGATTTAAATAAATCTGGCGGGTTAAGTATAAGCATTCAGACTGTTGGAATCTGACCCAAATATACCCTCGGATCAGGAAACATTTCCCACTCAAGTCAGTGTACTTGGAATCCTCGATCGAGTCTCAGTGACCGCTGAACTGAAACTGGTCCACCACATGAGATCTGAAAACCCGATCGAACTGAAAACTTAATGTGATCAGGATCCAACATCCATGAGCTTAAGTTCGACCGCATTTAGTCAGGGGACCTCCAGAAACGTTCTTTTGGATCGGAAAGGACCCGATTTGGTTCTAACCCAAGTATACCTTAGTTTAAAGTCTAAATAGGTGACTTTCTAACCTATTTAAGGACCTTAAACCCTCTCACACTCCTCCCATACGAATTTGAAAAAATCCTAGAAAAGAGAAGAGAGAAAAGAGAGATTCTGTGAGAGTTGTGAGGAAAGGTTCCAGTCACTCGATCCTGCGACTACACGTGCTTAGCCATCGTGTTCTAATCACTCTTTCGGTGATTCTGACTTCATTCTAGGTAAGAAAACCCTAACCTTAACCTGTTTTAGGAATTCCATTGATACAAGTAGCGAAGTAGCTGACTTATCTTGTGGTATAGGTCGTCATATCGACGTTGACGAAGCATAGAGTTCCTATTTGATTCGATACGCTTCTACGGTGTAAGGTGAGGATTTTAGATGCTTAGGTTATTTTTTTTAAAACTTACAATGTCGTTTAATAGTAGATTATTGACAAGAATGCTATTTGACATGTAGAACATGCTGTCTGTCTTTCATTTCGATTACGTACGGAGAAAATGAGATTTAGAGTATTTTAGGTATTTGTAGGAAATACTGTATACGTCCGTATTTTTCTGATATGATTGTCATGAGTATTTGTCATGTTATTATACTAGTTAGGCGTGCATGATCTGTTTGGCGAAGAGATTCGCCCTAACGCACACTTTGGGTCGACATATGCTATGTAGAAAAATGTGTGTAGACTGAGTGTTTGTATAAAAGTATGTATTAGTAAGTATTGAGTAAATGTTGTTGTAGATTAGTTTGGAGATTTGATTCCCAACTAATATGATGATGTACATGATTTCCTCCATGTTGTTATATTGAATTGATTCCCTTATATATGTGAAATGCTTGTGTTTGATTGAATTGCTTATGTTGCATGTTATAACATGTTGCTAACATGCTTGGATTATTTGTGTTTCATTTCTGTCACTCTCATATGATCATTGATTTAGATTTCAAGTGCTTGGGGCTATACTCTAGTCCAGGCAGTCGGTAATAGATTCGAAATCATGGTTGGATTCTATTCACCACGAAGGACGTGTCGACGAACCCCAGTTGTTCTTGGGTTGACGCAGTGGTTAGGCCACACGAGGTTCTTATGCACTTCATGTCATTCATCTTGAGGTGCACTCGTACTAGTCGAGCTCGTCAAGCAACCCGACTGACCATTGTATGTTCACCTTGTATTAGTCATAACTGCTTGAACCTAGGATACTGAACTTACTAGTGAAAACCCTGATAACCATGGTACCTTGATCCATTAAGACTCATGAACCAGGCATGGTGGTATGGGCGCTGGGGCCACAAACTTTTCCGTAGTGACCAGTGAGCACCTCAGACTTGTGTGCCGATTGTGGTGGTATGGGACACTACATTCGAGCTGTCGGCCTACTCTGATTGGTGACGAGCCCTTTGTAGTGACCTTGAGCATATTCTGAGTCTACGTGAGGTGACGACCCTTCCGTAGCAACAAGAATACAACTAGGCCTGTATTGATAAGGTGATGGGGGAGCGGTGCAACGAGTCCGAGCAACAGCCCTGGCAGCCCATGCAGCGACCTAGAAATATATTATCGTATGAGACTACTAGGAGTGACGACCCTAGATAGGATCTGTATTGGGATTGATATAAGGGAAATACCTTAGTTTCCCAATCCTGTCGTTTGAAAGGACTAATAACAACTCGGTAATCATATCCATATCGCACTGCATGTGCCTGGAAGATGTGGAGCACTGAGGGAAGAAAGCATTTCGCGGACGTAAGATGGTGTCGCATGAGGGAGTATGTCGGTGAGGGCACGCATCATTACTGCATCTCATTCTTTCATTAATAACAGTATCTAGGAATGTCTGGTTGTTTACTTTACTATTATCATGTGATTGATTTGATAACATGCTAATCTTTGCTCTATAATTCCACTGAGTTGATCACTCAGTCCCACGTTACGGGATGGTGTTTGCAACACCTACCAGACTCTATCTTAGATGCAGATAGCGAGGCGATTCAGGAGCTGGAGCCGGACTACTACGAGGACCAGGACGAGTTCTTGTACATGCAGTTTTCTGACGGCCTCGCATAGGTGGCCTGGATCAGTGAGATTTTTCTAGTTGGACTATTACATGACCTTTGATTTTGGTTTGTTATATGTATTTGTGACTCAGAGTTATATTCATACTTTGGAGACACTTCGAGATTGTTTTGTTTTACATATAGTGATACATATATCTTTCAGTCTTCTGCTTGCATTTTATCACTGGATCTGGAGGATGAATTATAGTTTGGTAAAATCTCACTCATGTTAATGCACTAACTCAGATAAAATTTAATTATAAGCATATTTGTTGCATAAGTGATGGTCTGGAACTCGGGAGTTGGGTTTCTCACGAACTCCAATTTTTAGGGCATTACAAGTTGGTATCAAAGCATGATTTAGATTAAACCAGACCTGGTTTATGGTCACACGGCGTACGCTGTCACCCTTTTTAACTTAGGTGGGCGCGAGAAAAATATAGAAACACTCATAGGACCCCAGTTTCGCCAATTGACGAAGTTCACTCAAACCGATCATTTTGATCGAGTCTGTGTGCATCCATGGTCGCATGAAATGACCCTAGACTACTTCTAGTTCATGTGTGGACGAGCCTAGACCTCTATTGACCCTATCCCTGCTATTAAAAATTGTTAAATGCGAATATGTAGCAATTAGTACTTGAAATGACCCAAAATAGTTCGAAACGGAGTTGTGGGCCTACCAACGTTGATCTAGAATGATCCAAGGTGGGACCCACATGAATTTTGGGCCCTTAGGGTAAGAGGACCTCACCCAAATGGTGAGGCCTTGCCAAATGGTCCAGCGAGTGTGGAGGCCGAGCCGATCAGTGGGCCCATCTCGGTCGGGCCTTCGGGCCAATGTCATTTGGGGGTTAGGGTAACCCCCTGGTACGTGGGCCGTCCCTTAAAACCCTCCCAAACTACTACCTCCTTCACAAAACACACCCCCAAGCTCTCCTTTTCCCTTCTATTTGTTGATTTCTCTCCTAACCCCCACTCCTAATCACCCCCATAGTCATTTTCGGCCACAATCATGCCCCTCCATCATTTGCAGTGGCACACACTCCCCTCTCTCTCCATTCTCTCACATTTGGAGCTCTTACACCCTCCATTTGAAGCTCAAATCGTGTAAGCCTCCAACCCAAGCCATCTCTTCCTTTTCCTTTCTCCAAAGCTCAGTGTTTGGGGCCTTTACAACCCCTGTTGGGTCTCAAACCCGTGGAGAATCAGAAACCTCGGCCCTTATTCCCCTTTTCATTCACTTTTCATGGCATTCTTTGAGTTTGTGGCAGCCATATTCTCTATTTCTACCATTCTCTCTCTTATGGGAAAGAGGAAGACTGCCACTGATGAAGCTGGGCCTAGTCGCCCCTCACGTTCAAGGAAGCCAAGAGGTGGCGCCGCTAGTTCAAGCGCCGCCGCAAGTCCAAATGCCACTCGTGAGTTTCAGACAAAGCGAGATCTTGATCCCTGATCTCCTGCTGGAAGGGCTTGGTTGGCGGAAGAACCCCATGGAGTTTATGAGGGCCGTTAGGTCCTTTTTGAAGCTCAGGTGGATGGGTGACTCTTTGAGGAATATCAGTTGCTCGAGCTCCTGGAACAAGCCAAGTGGGGTCCGCTATTTGATGTTAGGCAATGCGCCAATGCAAGCATGGTCCAAGCTTTCTACGCCAATATTCACGAGGCTACGATGGAACCCTTGCAGTTCTGGGTCTTATGTAGAGTGGATTTGTGGTACACAGTTGACGTCAGATTGATATCTCAGCTTCTGAATGTGCCCCTTAGCGAGGTACATGCGAGCGCTAAAAATCTGAATAGTATGCGTGAAAGGGACCGCCGAACACGTTCCCTTTGTGGCCGACTGGTTGAGTGGCAGCCGAACAGGAGTCTTCTTTCATCCCATATGATAGACGACTTCTGCTTGCTCCACCACATTTTCACATTCAACGTCTACCCTAGGTGGAGCAACCATAGTGAGTGTACGCGCCTCATGGTGGACTTCCTATATCAGGTGGGGCAGAGGGCAAACCTGTGTGTGCCTTCGTTCGTGTTGTGACAGATAGTTCAGTTTATACTCTCGAGGAGGAGGACTGAGTCACTCCCATACGGCTGACTCATATGCAGGATTGCACGTGAGTTTGGTTATGACCTTGGTGGGGAGATGCTGGTGCCGATTCATCAGATCAATGAAGATACTCTCAATCAGATGGAGATCGGGCCACGACAATGCCAAGCTCAACTTGAGGAGAGCGAAGATGAGACTAAGAGCAAAGAAGAAGAGAGTGAGAAAGAAGCTGGGGCCAAGATCCAAGAAGAGGAAGAACCAGAGGCTAAGAGCACAGATGAGAGCTCCCCTCCTGTGGTTCCAGAGCAGGGCACTGGCCAGGCTCCTTGGGATACTCGTATAGCTGGCCTAGAGGAGGATCATGCTACCCTACAACAGGGCCAGGCTGCTTGCGACAGGACATTTCGGACCTGCGGGGCTTTGTGAAGCTCAAGTTCAAGAGGTGACTAGCACCTTGAAATCTATCCTGTGTTGTCTGCCGGATAAGGGTGGCCCTCTTCCATCGCCAGACTCAGACGAGTGATTAGATTTTAGATGTTTGTTGGTCATATGTAGGTTATTTTGTATTTTCTGTGTGTGAGCCTGAGAAGGCTTAGTAGTTGGTTTATGTTCCAGTTGTAGCTTTGGCTAGCTTAGTTTTCCATGTGTTTCTTGTCATGATGCATGTAAAGATATATCTCTTGTATTGTGAAAAATTTTGATTTAATGAAATGCATGAAGTTTCTTCGGTTTGTTATGTGAATGATTGTGTGGTGTGTTTGTACTATTGCTGAAACTGACTGGGTTGCACCCTATTTTGAATATAGGGAATGTCACTTAAGGTTAATCGGAGTACGGCACATCTTACGCTGGGTGAGCCGATGGATCGGGTCCCTCCCCAGAGTGATGATCATATGGACCCTGCTATGGGCCTGATTCGTGAGACTACACCCGAGTCTCAGCCTTCTGCAGGTCCTACAGTCGGACCACCACCTTTCACACAGCCAGTTCGAGAGCAGTACCGTGCGTCTTCCTCGACGCAGTATGTGCCTCAGCCTGCTCCACCTCCTGATAGGTTTGAGCAGTTGATGACCATGATGCACCAGCAGCATTAACAGCTTTTGACTACTATCGCAGGGGCCTTGGCCCAAGGTGGGAGTGCGACTCCACCTGCGCCATCTGTGCATCCAGCTGAGGATGCTAGGACTTTGACTCAGGATGAGGGTATGCTTTATCCTGCACCATCTGCTTACCTTACGGGGAATGCTGCTGATACCAGAGGCCTACTTGAGCGATTCCAGCTCTTGCAGCCTCCTACTTTTGTGGGTTCTCACAGACCCGAAGAGGCCGAGTATTGGCTCGACTGCGTCTCGAAGATATTGAGGATGTTGCACTGCTCAGAGTCTGAGCAGGTTGAGTTGGCCACTTTCATGTTCGAGAGGGAGGCCAGTTTATGGTAGGATAGCGTGTTGCGGACGGTTGTAGTTGGCTACATATGGACTTGGGCAGCATTCGAGTTCCGTTTTCATGAGAAATACTATCCGCAGACCTATCGACATGAGAGGGAGAATGAGTTTTTACGCCTCAGGCAGGGAGGCATGTCAGTTACAAAGTACGAGCATCGATTTACAGAGTTGGGCAGATATGTCCTTACGATACTTGCTGATGATCAGATGAGGATACGATGATTTTCTGAGGGCTTACGACCCGACATTCGGTCGAAGATGTGCTGTGTCAGCATACCCTCTTATGCCGAGATGATACATATGTCCATGCGGACAGAACAGGATGTAGATCGACTGGCACGTTCTCGTGGCCCTGTGGTTCCTAGGCCACGACCAGATACCCAGAGCAGGCCATTCCTTAGCAAGAGGCCTCACATCGACTCTCCTCCCAGGACCACAGCGCTAGTACTTCCGATGAGGTGCCCGGGTGTGACCTGTACTTACTGCTGGAGATTAGGTCACACTGCAAAGAGCTGCTTTGCTCGGATGAGAGATAGTGGGTTTTCACCACTTCAGAGGATTGATCGTCCTCACCCATAGGCATTATCCGCTCCACCGTTACGGTCAGCTCCTGCGCATCCTTCTTTCAGATCTCCCGTATCTCAGTTCCGGCCGCCGTAATGGCCCATGGTTCCTCCACCTCATCGACCACAGCAGGCCCGGGTCCATGCGCTCACAACTGAGGCATCTGAGGCAACTGTTACAGTACCGTCAGCTTTCGAAGTCACAGCGCACATCCAAGGTATACCAGTTCTTCTATTAGTGGACACTGGCGCCACTACTTCTATAGTGTCTTGCGCTATAATCAAGCGTTTGGGGTTAAAAACTAGCCCTATGGAGGGGGTGAAACTCTTTGCAGCTATAGGAATTTTTTCAGACATTACCAAGATGTGCGAGGGCTGCTTGGTAGACTTAGGAAGAAAAACAGTTTGCGTTGATCTGATGGTTGCCCCGATATGGCATTACGACGTTATCCTCGGTATGGATTGGCTCTCAGAGATGCAAGCAGAGATCGACTGTGAGACGAGAGCGGTGATAGCTAATGGACCCGAGGGCCCGGCCTTTATTTTTCCAGTTCAGGTCAGTATGCAATGTCGTTTACACTGTTATATGTCCTTATTGAAGAATGTAGAAGGACCGACACTTAATGCTATGCCAGTGGTTTGTGACTTTTCGGACGTGTTTGAGAAGATTCCTGGGTTGTCGCCCCAGCGCGAGATCGATTTTACTATCGACCTGGTTCCTGGTTCGACGCCCATCTCATTGCCGACGTATCGCATGGCCCCATGTGAGATGGAGGAGTTGAGGAAACAGATCGATGATCTGTTGGAGACTGGTTTCAGGACTTCTTGAAGATTAATCTGCAGTCAGGGTATCACCAGTTGCGCGTCAGGGATGAGGACGTGTAGAAGACAGCTTTCAGGACTAGTTTCGGCCATTATGAGTTCCTCGTGATGTTGTTCGGTCTTACGAACGCACCAGCCGTGTTCATGGATCTGATGAACTAGGTATTTCGGCCGTTCCTCTATCAATTCATCATCATTTTTATAGACGACATTTTGGTATACTCCAGGAGTCGGGAGGAGCATGAGGATCACTTACGATCAGTCCTGGATACTCTGAGGCAGCACCAGTTGTTCGCACAGTATAAGACGTGGGACTTCTGGAAGGAGGAAGTCAAGTTCCTGGGACACATGGTGTCTAAGGAAGGTATATCGGTAGACCTCGCCAAGGTAGCTGCACTGCAGGACTGGAAGCAGCCTAGTTCGGTTACCGAGGTGAGGAGTTTCCTGGGACTTGCTAGCTACTATCGACGATTCATTCGGGACTTCTACAAGATAGCCAGACCCTTGACTCATTGACACTGAAGGATCTGAAGTTTTCCTGGAATGAGAAGGTGGAGGCAGCTTTTCAGGAGTTGAAGGACAGGCTGACGTCCACCGCTGTGCTAGTATTACCAGAGCAAGGGGTTAAGTACATGATATACACCGAGGCATCTAGCGTTGGTCTAGGTTGTATCCTTATGCAGAATGACAGGGTGATTTCATATGCCTTGAGACAATTAAGGAAGCACGAGGAGAATTACCCTACACACGAACTTGAGTTGGCTGCTGTCATTTTCACATTGAAGCTCTGGAGATATTACCTCTATGGAGAGAAGTTCGACCTCTTTTGCGACCACAAGAGCCTCAAGTACATATTCACGCAGCGGGACCTGAATATGAGGCAGCGACGATGGATGAAGACTTTGAAGGACTTTAAGTTTGAAGTTTCCTACCATCCAGGTAAGGCGAACCTTGTGGCTGATGCGTTGAGACTAAAGAGGGCGATAGAGTTTGTGGCTCCACTGATGGTAGCTGAGTGGGACATGGTTGAGTTTTTACGAGACTTTAAGTAGAAACTCAGTAGAGGAGCCATTTGAGTTTATCGCACATGTTCAGGTGCGACCTCTTATCGATGACAGGGTCATCGCTGCACAGAGGGTCGACGAGCGTCTGACTGAGCTTCAAGAGCAGGCCAGTGATGATGCAGACGCTGAGTGGTGAGTTAGAAAGGATGGGGGCTTACGTTATCGTGGCCGCCTAAGTGTCCTAGATATCCCCGACTTGAGACGAGAGATCCTTGAGGCTGCGCACAATTTTAAACTTGCGATGTATCCGGGTAGCACAAAGATATATCGTGACATGACGAGGACCTATTGATGGGATGGCATGAAGACCCACATCGCAGATTTCGTGTCCCGTTGTGTCACTTGCCAGCAGGTGAAGGCAAAGCATCGTCGACCTCCTGGTCTCCTTCAGCCTATGCCCATAGCTGAGTAGAAGTGGGACTTTATTTATATGAATTTCATTTCGGGACTGCCGAAGACGAGGAAGGGTTACGACTCTATATGGGTGATCGTCGACCGTTTGACGAAGTCGGCACACTTCCTTCCGATCAGAGTGCAGATGAGTTAGCCAGGCTGTATATCAAAGAGATTGTGTGTCTGCATGGAGTTCCCTTAGAGATCGTGTCAGACAGAGACACGCGCTTTACTTTAATTTTCTGGATTAACATCCAGGAAGCTATGGGTATGAAGTTGAAATTCAGTACCGCTTTCCACCCACAAACAGACGGACAGACAAAGCGGGTGAACCAGATTCTAGAGGACAAGCTGCGGGCTTGCATGTTGGACTTCAAAGACAGTGGGTGCGGAGTTCGTGTACAACAACAGTTTTCAGGCCAGTATCGGTATGACACCTTATGAGGCCTTGTATGGGTGTCCTTGTCGAGCAACGCATTGCTGGGTAGAGGTCGGTGAGCACAGATTGATTGGCCCAGAGATAGTGCAGGAGACCTCGGAGAAGATTGACATCATCAGACGCCGACTTCTTACAACGCAGAGCAGGCAAAAGAGTTATGTCGATATGAGACGGCGCCCACTAGAGTTCGCGGTTGGGGATCATGTATTTTTAAGAGTTTTTCCTATGAAGGGAGTCCTTCGGTTCGGAAAGAAGGGGAAGCTAGCACCACGATTATTGGTCCATTCCAGATTCTTGACCGTGTGGGTGCAGTGGCATATCGTCTGGCTTTGCCTACGCCTCTCGCGAGCGTACACAACGTATTTCATATTTCTATGTTGAAGAAATACGTTCCTGATCCTTCCCATATCATTAGATGGGAGCAAGTGTAGTTAGGTGAGGATATTACATATATACTGCGACCGACGCGTATATTAGACAGGAAGGAGCAGGTATTGCATAGCAAGGTCATCCCCCTTGTGAAGGTGTTGTGGACGCATCACACTGAAGAAGAGGCTGCATGGGAGACAGAAGTCGAATTCAGAAAGAACTTCCCACAGCTTCTCGAGGAGTATGAAAAGGTACAAATTTTGAGGATAAAATTTATTGTTTAAGGGGGGTAGATTGTAACGTCTCAGAAAAATCTGTACAGAGACCCGAGTACCCCCTCGATCAGAATCACTTAGGATTAATTCCTTTAGAAATTAAGCGTAAGATAACTAACGTTATGCTAGATTAGCTGTGAAATTAGCACTGATCGCTTTAAATACGTTCTGCAAGACCCAAAACTTATAGAATTATTAATGCTATAACATCCTGAAACCTAGGATCAAACTCTAAGCCTGTTTGCTCTCAGGAACTCTTTGAAACTTTATAATGGATTTTGACCGCACGTCATGAGTCCGGTAGCAATGAACTTACACCATTATGACCACGTAGTTGGACTTGACTACCACCCCGGAAATCAAGCCCAACTGATGTTCTGAGGCTATTTCATTGAGCTAGGAGCAAGGAGTGTGAGAAAGAGTGAAATTCTTTATAGATTAAATGTGATTTAAATAAATCTGGCACGTGTCGCTTGCAGGTTAAGTATAAGCATTCAAACCGTTGGAATCTGACCCAAATACACCCTCGAATTAGGAAACATTTCCCACTCAGGTCAGTGTACTTAGAACCCTCGATCGAGTCTCAGTGACCGCTGAACTGAAACTGGTCTGCCACATGCGATCTGAAAACCCGATCGAACTGAAAACTTAATGTGATCAGGATCCAACATCCATGAGCTTAAGTTCGACAGCATTTAGTCAGGGGACCTCAAGAAACATTCTTTTGGATCGAAAAGGACCCGATTTGGTTATAACCCAAGTATACCTTGGTTTAAAGTCTAAATAGGTGACTTTCTAACCTATTTAAGGACCTTAAACCCTCTCACACTCCTCCATACGAATTTGCAAAAACCCTAGAAAAGAGAAGAGAAAAAAGAGAGAGATTCTGTGAGAGTTGTGAGGAAAGGTTCCAGTCACTCGATCCTGCGACTACACGTGCTTAGCCATCGTGTTTTAATCACTCTTTCGGTGATTCTGACTTCATTCTAGGTAAGAAAACCCTAACCTTAACCTATTTTAGGAATTCCATCGATACACGTAGCGAAGTAGCTGACTTATCTTGTGGTATAGGTCATCATATCGACGTTGACGAAGCGTAGAGTTCCTATTTGATTCGATACGCTTCTACGGTGTAAGGTGAGGATTTTAGAAGCTTAGGTTATCTATTTTTAAAACTTACAATGTCGTTTAATAGTAGATTATTGACAAGAATGCTATTTGACATGTAGAACATGCTGTCTGTTTTTCATTTCGATTACGTACGGAGAATATGAGATTTAGAGTATTTTAGGTATTTGTAGGAAATGCTGTATACGTCCGTATTTTTCTGATATGATTGTCATGAGTATTTGTCATGTTATTATACTAGTTAGGCGTGCATGATCTGTTTGGCAAAGAGATTCGCCGTAATGCACACTTTGGGTCGACATATGCTATGTAGGCAAATGTGTGTAGACTGAGTGTTTGTATAAAAGTATGTATTAGTAAGTATTGAGTAAATGTTGTTGTAGATTAGTTTGGAGATTTGATTCCCAACTAATATGATGATGTACATGATTTCCTCCATGTTGTTATATTGAATTGATTCCCTTATATATGTGAAATGCTTGTGTTTGATTGAATTGCTTATGTTGCATGTTATAACATGTTGCTAACATGCTTGGATTATTTGTGTTTCATTTCTGTCACTCTCATATGATCATTGATTTAGATTTCAAGTGCTTGGGGCTATAATCTAGTCTAGGCAGTCAGTAACAGATTCAAAATCGTGGTTGGATTCTATTCACCACGAAGGACGTGTCGACGAACCCCAGTCGTGCTTGGGTTGACGGCAGTGGTTAGGCCACATGAGGTGCTTATGCACTTCATGTCGTTCAGCTTGAGGTGCGCTCGTACTAGTCGAGCTCATCAAGAAACCCGACTGACCATTGTATGTTCACCTTGTATTGGTCATAACTGCTTGAACCTAGGGTACTGAACTTACCAGTGAAAACCCTGATAACCATGGTACCTTGATCCATTAAGACTCATGAACCAGGCATGGTGGTATGGGACACCGTGGTCGAGCTGTCGGCCTGCGCTGGGGCCACAAACCTTCCCACAGTGACCAGTGAGCACCTCAGACTCGTGAGCCGATTGTGGTGGTATGGGACACTACATTCGAGCTGTCGGCCTACTCTGATTGGTGACGAGCCCTTTGTAGTGACCTCGAGAGTATTCTGAGTCTACATGAGGCGACGACCCTTCCGTAGCAACAAGAATACAACTAGGCCTGTATTGATAAGGTGATGGGGGAGCGGTGCAACGAGTGCTAGCAACATCCCTGGCAGCCCTTGCAGCAACCTAGAAATATATTATCGTATGAGACTCCTAGGAGTGACGACCCTAAATAGGATCTGTGTTGGGATTGATATAAGGGAAGTTCCTTAGTTTCTCAATCCTGCTGTTTGAAAGGACTAATAACAACTCAGTAATCATATCCATATCACACTGCATGTGCCTGGAAGATGTGGAGCACTGAGGAAAGAAAGCATGCCACGGACGTAAGATGGTGTCGCATGAGGGAGTTTGTCGGTGAGGGCACGCATCATTACTGCATCTCATCCTTGCATTAATAACAGTATCTAGGAATGTCTGGTTGTTTGCTTTACTATTATCACGTCATTGATTTGATAACATGCTAATCTTTGCTCTATGATTCCACTGAGTTGATCGCTCACTCTCACGTTACGGGATGGTGTTTGTAACACCTACTAGACTCTATCTTTGATGCAGATTGCGAGGCGATTCAGGAGCTGGAACCGGACTACTACGAGGAGCAGGACGAGTTCTCGTACTTGCAGTTTTCTGACGGCTTCGCATAGGTGGCCTGGATCAGCGGAATTTTACTAATTGGACTATTACATGACCTTTGATTTTGGATTATTATATGTATTTGTGACTCAGAGTTATATTCATACTTTGGAGACACTTCGAGATTATTTTATTTTACATACAGTGATATATATATATATATATATATCTTTCAGTCTTCCGCTTGCGTTTTATCTCTAGATCTGGAGTATGAATTGCAGTTTGGTAAAATCTCACTCATGTTAATGCACTAACTCAGACAACATTTAATTATAAGCATATTTGTTGCATAAGTGATGGTCTAAAACTCGGGAGTTGGGTTTCTATACGACCCCCGATTTTCAGGGCATTACAAAACCCTATATTGCTCTATCCTCTTTTAAGGGTTTTATATACCTTGATGTTTTGGGACATCGGTTATGAGGCTAAGTTTACCTTTGACTAGTTTAGAGCACACATCCAGTTGAGGCAAGCGCTTGAATGATCTTCTTATGGGGCTCACTTAACTTATTGACTCAACACCCACGCTAATTAACAAACCATGACACTTTCAAAAATCCTAATGGGTTTATTTGTGATAGACCGTTAAAATCACAAAAGGAGTTTTTATTTGGGATAGGCTGTCAAAATTTGAAAATGAGTTTTTATTGTGATAGTCGATGAAAATCACAAGGAACTGTATCTGGTTGTTAAGGTGAACCCATGAAAACCTTGTTATAATTAAAGTTAAAATTACGAGGGTAGTAATTTTGGGTGTAGAGTAGGTGTTGTTGTTTTAAGCACCGAACTACTATAAATCCTTATGCCTTGTGGTGAATGTTTTAATTTTTAGGTGGTGGATGATATTTATTATTTCATTCTTTGTGGTGAATGCTATAATTCTTTTACTTTCTCTTGTTAGTTTGAAAGATTGATTTTAAAGACATTCATAAAATAAAGTTATCTTGCCTAATATTTTAGGTGAAGGTTGTCGTATGAATCATTTAGAATCAAGATTTCAATGCTCAGGCAATTGAGATTTTATATTATATATATATATATATATATATATATATATATTCCGTATTTATTTCGATTATTTGGCATTGTCCTATTCACCCCCCTCTAGGACATCGCTATCTCTCCTTTTCACTTCTCCCCTCTAAGGTCTCCACACTATAAGTTTCTATATCCATTTAATGACCATGTATAGGAACCATGGTTCAATCGTCCCACCCCAAACATATATGTAATGACCAAACTATAATAGGGTACATCGAATCACTCAATCTAAATAATTTAATAGTTAGATTTAAACTAATGATCATGTATGGCCCACCTAATAAAAGTCTTACACATTACTCCCTGGACATCATCTTCATGTTTGCAACACCCCTACATCATCCATCTTCCTCAAGTTTGCTTCCATTTCAATTCTTGTAATATAGAGACCGAGACTTAAAACCGTTTTTAACTCTAAAGCTTGTTGTTCAGGTTCAAACATAGCTGAACCCCAAAAAAATGAAGCACTGTATGCTTTTTAATTCTCATAAAGTAATAAAAATTCATAGAATTATATTTTCACATTCTGAAATGTGTCCAACTAATATTTCTGATTGCATAGACATCCTTGGATTCTTTTACCATTAATAGGCGAAGAAGACATCTGGAGGTGAATTGTGCCATACACCCACTAGGGAGGTAGATTTTGAATTCTCCCCATGTTTGGAGTGGTTTCCCACTTCTCTCTCTTTTCTTTTCTTTTTAATTAAAATTTTTTCGTGTTATTTGCAAATATGCTTGGGAGTTTGGTGGTAGTTGTGCTTCTTTTGTTGCTATATTTACTTCTTTATTCAAATCGAGGATGGAAATGGGCCACACAGGGATGGGCTTTTGAATCAGGCACATCAGTTTGAACATAAATCCAAACATCCCAAGCCCAGTCGGGCTCATGTTTTCAGGCCTAAAATACCGGCTGAGCCTAGTCTGGACATGGGTTGGGTTGAATCGCAGGCCATATTTGTGCTCCATCTTGGCGCATGCATTTGGGTGGAAAATCTCCTCTTAAATGAGAACCAATCACCTAAGGCGACTGTACAACGATTGACATGTCTCTTTGACAAATTGTGATGGTTTGCATTTCATACACAATCATGGAGAAATTAAAAAAATTTCCTCACGTGAGTACAAGTAAATCAAATCAAACAATTAAAGTTCGGGGCCCAAATTTCAGTGGATTATAAACCAATTGGACAATCCACAAAACATTCATTAAATATTCAATACGAGTCTATAAAACCATCCCTGAACTATCGAAAGTTAGGGACAAAATATCTACCACCACTACCAGAAAGATGGGCAAAGGCTACGGATTAAATCCGTAGCCATAGACCTATGGCTACAGATTAAATTTGTAGCACCACCGTCGTCGTAGGTATTGAGCCAATAGGTCTAAACCTATGGTACGGATTTAATCAATAGCCATAGCTTAAAATAGCTACGGATATAATCCGTAACAAATATTTTTGTAGCCAAAAGTACCTAAAGCTACGGATTTTATTAGTAGCTAAAAGTAATGTTGGATCTGTAGCAATATGCTAAATTTTATAACAGCTACTATTGTCAGATTAACAACTACGGTTAATATCCGTAGCTATTGCCTACAGTAAAAAAAATATTATAATCATTCATTTATTCAATTACCACCTGTATAATCATTCATTCATTCATTCATTCAATTACAATCATTCGTTCATTCCATTACAATCATTCATTCAAATTACAATCATTCATTCAATAATGAATCAATTACAATCCTTCATTCAAACAAAAGAAAGTGAGCATAGAGAGTGTCTTAGTAACCAACACATTTTCATTTGCCTCCTGAAAAATCAAATCCTCAAATTCCAGAATGACCAAAAGCATATAATAGTTGCCCACATTAGAAAAGAACAACAGAAAACACTTCCACCCTCATTCTTCATAAGGCCATGGGTTGTAGTTGGGCACTATTCCTTATTCTTCATCTTGCATATCTCCATATTTTGCTGTTAAGATAGCATGCAAACTGAACATATGATGTTAAACTTAGGCTACTTTCATATGCAGCACTGATAACAGCCATCTTTTCATGCTGTTGTGCCCATTTTGCAATCACTACTGCATTTTCAAACCCCCCCAACAACACTTGGTTCGATAACCTGACAGGACCATCATAGTAAAATCAGGTCATGTTCACAATACCATATATTGTAGTCATTAGTAACCTCGCCTAAGTTATAACTTCATAAAGATTAGTTTTTATTTGCAACAACAATTATTCCTAGGTGTACAAATGCTATAAGCTTATTGAGAGGATCTCCTTGAATATGGTCAATAGTTTCATCTAATGCCATAGGTAAACCAGTTTCTTCACAGAACTTTATGATATCAGCTTCAGAATGCATAGGTTCCTGAAAATTAAAAAGGTAATATATGAAGAAATAGTAAACACAATCCCATAGGTCAAATTTAAGAAGGCATCCATGCTCATAAGATTTTAACATAATCTAGAGAGAGTCCACATGAAAATGAAAAAAAAAAAAAAGAAGAGAGGACTTGTCGAGTACTCAACCACTTGATTGATTTTTCCAAGGATTTCAAAGAAAAAAGTTTCACCTTTCAAAAAAAAAAAAAAGTTTTACCTTTGACTACTCGTTCATATTATTGAGCACTGATATAAGATATCGTCAGAGTTTCACCTTCCCCCCCAGCAAAAGAAAAGAAAAAAAAAAAAAACAAAGTTTTGCCTTTAACTACTCATTCATATTATTAAGCACTGATATAAGGTTATGTTTCAAGTGCAACTCAGTTAAAATTTTAGAGTAGGGTTTTTGTCCAATATCCAATACAGTTGGTTGAGTTTCAAGTTGGCTGACTAAATTTTTAAATTAGGGTTCCCACAATAATAAACATAACACTCGAATCCAGAATCCAGAATAAAATGTTATGATACTTCGTCATAATTTTCCAAGGGATTTAAATTCTCTCATGGACCAAAGAGTTGATCTGTCTTTTTATCTCATTAGGTAAACTGTGGCTTAATCCATCTTTAGAAAAGGGGGGAGAGGATAACAAAAAGAGAAATGAGGTTTTACAGGCAAAAGGAAACATGCCTCCATCAGCTTGCCAAGATTAAATTTTGGGGCCTTAAGGATCTTGACTTTTCGAAAGAAGACACTCTTCAGAGGATGATAGATGTTGGATGTCGCCTTCTCAATCTCCTTTCTAATCACCTCAGGGTTAAACTTCTGCACTAACTCCTTGAGATCACAGGACATTGCCTGGTTAACCATGATTTCCCTCATTTTTCTATGAATTTAACACCACCAACAACAGTATATTAATGCTACTTGTACAAGATTTGGACACATACACATGTTTTGCAATGGTGATATGTAACATCCCGAAAATCGGGGGGTCGAGCAAAAACCCAACTCCCGAGTTCCAAAATGTTATTTATGCAACATAGATATGTATGATTGAATGTTGTCTATGATAACGCATTAAACATGAGTGAGATTAAGCTAGAACAGCATATCATACTCCAGAGACGGTTAAATTAACAAGCGGAAGACTGTGATAGTATGTATAACATATATAAACTGTTGTATGCCTCCAGAGTGTGGATATGTTACCAGGTTATATACATACATGTATACTCCAAAAGTAGACAAAACGAATATACATGAGTGCGCTAAAAATATAAAATGACAAGTGTCAAAGTATCTAATCAACCTCCCTGTAATCCCGTCAATCAGAACACGCATAAAGGAGGGATCCTCCTCATCATCATCAAGTCCAGCTCCGCCTTGCAGGCCGCGCCATCATCTGCAATCACAAAAAGGTCTGGTGGGTGTCCAGGAACACCGTCCCGTAACGTGGGAGTGAGTAGCTAACTCAGTGGAATAATAGAGCAAAGATTAACATGTTATCAAATCAATCATGCGATAATAGTAAAGCAGTAAATCAAACAATCCTAATACTTTTGTTAATGCAATTATGACATGACGTGATGTATGCCCTCACCGACGATCACCCTCATGCGGCAACATCTTATGACCGCAGCATGCCACACTCCCTAGAGTGCTCCACATCTTCCAGGCACATGCAATGCTATGGTGATATGATTTTCGAGTTATTATTAGTCCATTCAAACAGCAGGATTGGGAAACTAAGGTACTTCCCTTATATCAATCCCAACACAGATCCTGTCTAGGGTCGTCACTCCTAGTAATCTCATACGATGTATATATCGTAGGTCGCTGCAAGGGCTGCCAGGGCTGTTGCACGCACTCGTTGCTCCGCTCCCCCATCACCTTATCAATACAGGCCTACTGTACTCTACTTCTACTGAAGGGTCGTCGCCTCCCGTAGACTCAGAATACGCTCGCGGTCACTACAAAGGACTCGTCGCCTGATCAGTGTAGGCCGACAGCTAGAATATAGTGTCCCATACCACCATAATCTGCTCACGAGTCTAGGTGCTCACTGGTCACTACGGGGAGGTTTGTGGCCCCAGCGTAGGCCGACAGCTCGACCATGGTGTCCCATACCACCATGCTCGGCTCATGAGTCTTCGTGGATCAAGGTACCATGGTTAACAGGGTTTACAATGGTAAGTTCAGTACCCTAGGTTCAAGCAGTTATGACTCATGCAGGGTGAACATACAATGGCCAGTCGGGTTACTTGACGGGCTCGACTAGCGCGATCGCATCTCAAGTTGAACGACATGAAGTGCGTAAAACACTTCGCGTGGCCTTACCACTGCCGCCAACTCCAGAACACGGCTCGCGTTCATCGACGCGTCGTTCGTGGCGAAGATAAACTAACCACGAATTCGCTCGGTTACCGACTGCCTGGACTAAGTATAGTCCCAAACAATCATGGAATCATGTCAGCATTCATGTAAGAGTAATGGAAATGAAATACAACCATGTGAGCATGTTAACACCTGTTATAACGTACAACTTAAGTAAATCATCATACACATGTCTTTCACACATATAATGAAATTATGCATATCGCCAACATATAGGAAATCCTCTCCATTAGCCTATTAATTGAGAATTCAATCTCAACTTGTAACGCCCGTGAAAAAATCTGTACTTGGGTTCGAGTACCAACTCGACCCGAAATCGCGTAGAAATAATTTCCATGGAAATTAAGCGTAAGTTAGCTAGCGCAACGCTAGAGTAGCTGGGAAATAGTCCCTGATCACTTTAAATACGTTCTGCAAGACCCAAATCGAGTAGAACAAACAACTCTACAACACTCTATAACCTCGGATCAAACTCTAAGCAGGTTTGTTCTCTAGCCCACATTGAATTCTTGAATTGGATCTAGACCGCGCGTCGAAGGTCCGATACCTCCTATCTTAGACCGTTAGAACCGCCCAGCTGGACTTGACAATCATCTCGAAAATCAAGTCAAACCGATAATCACAGACTATTTCGTTGAACCCAGACTGAAGCGACCGCGAATAGGGACGGATTTGGAATTTCAAATTCAAATCTGGCGCACGACTTGACGCGTCAGTATTAAGCGTTCTGACCGTCAGAATTCATCCAGATTACACCCTCGGATCAGGAAAAATTTCTATTTATTATCATGAGACTTTCAGCCCTGATCTATGTGCGGTGACCGCTGAACTGAAACTGGTCCGCCACGTGCGATCTGCGAACCCTGCCAAACTGAAAACTTAATACGAGCTACATCTGGTACACATGAGCTTAAGTCTGATCGCAATCGACCAGGGGACCACCAGAAAGCAGTTTTTGGACCGAAACAGCCCCGAAATGGATAGGCACCAAGTAAACTTCGTCCCGGAGCCTATTTCCGGCGATTTTAAGCTTATAAAAGGGGTTGAAACCCTCATTTCTCCCTTCCATCCGAAAATTGCAACCCTAGGAGAAAAAGAGAGAGAGTTTGAGAGAAAGAGAAGAAGAGAATTTTCCCGCTTCCGAGCCCCTGACAGTTGCTGCTTCAGCACTTCTTTCCAATCACCTGGCTGGTGATTTCTCCACTTTTTCAGGTATAAAATAACCCCCAAAACTTGCTGATTTAGGGTTTACTTAGATGCATAACATGTTAGCTAACGTATTCCATAAATCAGGCTCTCCTACTGCCGTAGACGAAGCGTACACGCTCCGTTCAAAATCCCGCAACCGTAAGAGACTAGGTGAGGATTTTAGACGCTTTGATTGACAGTTTACAACGCTTTCAATGTCGTTTAATAGTAGATTATCGACGGCATCGCCGTTTGACATGTACAACATGCTCTCCGTTTCCTGTTTCGTAAATTAACGAAGAATATGAGATTTAGGGCATTTTAGTCATTTGTAGGAAGTACGGTCTACATGCATATTTTGTTCACGTGATTGACATGGTTTGTCGCCGCATTAGGGAGTTAGGAATGCTTGCATAATCAGTTTGGCGAAGAGATTCGCCAAGTTACGCATTTTGGGTTGACATACTATATGTGGACTTAAGTGTGTAGTGTATGTGTTTGTATAAATGCTTGTATTAGTATCTATTGAATTAAACGATGTTATGTAGTAGTTTGAGATTGAATCCTTGACTAATATGCTGACCTAAATGATTTCCTACATGTTGACCTTATGCATGATTGCATTACATGCATAGAAAGTATGCCTTGAAGAATTGCTTAAGTTGAATGTTATAACATGTGTTAACATGCTCACATGATGTATTTCAATTCCAATACTTTAACATGTAATGCTAATATGATTCCATAGATGTGTGGGACTAGACTTAGTCCAGGCAGTCGGTAACCGAGCGAATTCGTGGCTGACTGGTCATAGCCACGAATGACGCGTCGATGAACGTGATTCTTGTTGAGAGTTGGCGGCAGTGGTTAGGCCACGCGAAGTGTTTTACGCACTTCATGTGGTTCAACTTGAGATGCGATCGCGCTAGTCGAGCCCGTCAAGTAACCCGACTGGCCGATGTATGTTCACCTTGTATGTGTCATAACTGCTTGAACCTAGGGTACTGAACTTACCATTGTAAACCCTGTTAACCGTGGTACCTTGATCCACGAAGACTCATGAGCCGGGCATGGTGGTATGGGACACCGTGGTCGAGCTGTCGGCCTACGCTGGGGCCACAAACCTCCCCGTAGTGACCAGTGAGCACCTTGACTCGTGAGCAGATTATGGTGGTATGGGACACTATATTCTAGCTGTCGGCCTACACTGATCAGGCGACGAGCCCTTTGTAGTGACCGCGAGCGTATTCTGAGTCCACGGGAGGCGATGACCCTTCCGTTGCAGTAGAGTACGGTAGGCCTGTATTGATAAGGTGATGGGGGAGCGGTGCAACGAGTGCGAGCAACAGCCCTGGCAGCCCTTGCAGTGACCTACGAAATATACATCGTATGAGATTACTAGGAGTGACGACCCTAGACAGGATCTGTGTTGGGATTGATATAAGGGAAGTACCTTAGTTTCCCAATCCTGCTGTTTGAATGGACTAATAACAACTTGGAAATCATATCACCATAGCATTGCATGTGCCTGGAAGATGTGGAGCACTCTAGGGAGTGTGGCATGCCGCGGTCATAAGATGTTGCCGCATGAGGGTGATCGTCGGTGAGGGCATACATCACGTCATATCATCTTGCATTAATAACAGTATTAGGATTGTCTGCTTTACTGCTTTACTATTATCGCGTGATTGAATTGTGAACATGCTAATCTTTGCTCTATGATTCCACTGAGTTGATCACTCATTCCCACGTTACGGGATGGTGTTTGCAACACCCACCAGACCCTGTTGTAGTTGCAGGTGAGGACGAGATCCAGGAGTTGGAGCCAGAGATCGACGAGGACCAGGATGAGTTCTCGTATATGCAGTATCACGACGGCTTCCCGTAGGCGACCTGGATCGAGGGGACATCAGTGGGACTTTCCTTTTTGAACATTATTCCTTTGTTATGTATATGTATATGAGACTCAGAGATGTAGTCATACTTTGGAGACAGATGAGATTACTTTCTTTTTCCATACAGTGATATATACATTGTTTAGTCTTCCGCTTGCTTTTATCACTGGATCTGAAGTATGAATTGCAGTTTTGGTATACTTTTACTCATGTGAATGCTTTAAATCAGACAACATTGAATCATAACCATTTTTTTTGCATAAGTGACGGTCTGGAACTCGGGAGTGGAGTTTATACACGACCCCCGATTTTCAGGATGTTACAAGTTGGTATCAGAGCATGAATAAGAGTATACTAGGCCTGGGTTATGGTCTTGCGACATACGTTGTCGCTTCCTTTGACTTAGGTGGGTGCGAGAAGGGTCTAGAAACACTTCTAGGATCGCAGATTCGCCGATAGGCGAAGTCTATTAGGATCGATCGCAAGATCGAGTCTGTAACGTATCTCGGGTCGCGTAAAGCAACCCGAATCACTTCTAAGCTGTAGGAAGTCGGGTGGAGACGTCCTATGAGCGGTTTTAAACCATAAAAGTGAATCCTTGGGCCGTGGGATGACCACGACTCCTGTAATCAATCGTCAGGGCTTAAAAACCCCGTTTCGCCAAAAATTCTCAAAATTCCTCCTCTAAACATTCCGACCTTCAGTTATTTCTTACCCATTTCATGTTAGGCATCAAAAATAATGTGAAAATAACACAAATTAGTACTTTTACAAAATTTTACAGTGAATAGTAAAATTTCATGAAAAATGGCCATAAGGCCATTCTAACTTCACTTTCTTTAGTAACTGAGGATCTAGATAGGTGTACTGGCTCCTCCTACCCCAAATTCATATGCTGCATCATATAGTTTGTTATTCGGGATTGCAATGTGGACCCAGAAAGTCCTGAACACATGTTTGGGCTCATACAGACCAAAATATTATGAACTAAGGGGTGGGATACACCTTTTTGGACCCCTGGGACCATGGGGGACCAGATCCAAGTGGTCCCACCAGCCAACGTAAAAGTTGGTCGGCGATGCCATCGCCGGTCGGGCGATGCATCGCCGACCGGTGGTGCCCAATGGAGTTGATTTTTGGGCGCACGCCCTTAAATGGCACGTGCACCCTCCCTATGCAGCTCCCATCTCACAAAAACCCCCAAATCTTACCCCTCTTTCACAAACAGCCCTCTCTATAGCCCTATTTTCGAATTTCAGCAACCCACTCCAAACTCCGACGTCCCAAAACACTTCTAGGACCCTCCTTGGCCAAAACCGACCACCACCCATCACTTATTGGGTGTTGGCAGCCTCTTTCCTTGAAGTTCTCACCATTTGGAGCTCCAAAATCTCCCAAATATAGCTGAAATCGTGAGGTGCTCCATCCCATCTTTTTGTTTGTATTTCTCTTTAAAACTATAGCCTTGGGAAGCTTGAAGCATCCCTCTACGACGCCTAGATTTCCTTTTCTCAGATTGGGCAGCCATTTCTCTGCATTTTCGGCGTTTTCCATGGCTTTTGTGGAAGCCATTTTGGGCCTTCTGTCACTCTCATCCATCATATCTTCGATGGGTAAGAGGAAAATCACGACAGACGAGGCTGGGCCGAGCCGCCCTGCTCGATCGAGAAGACCGCGGGGTGGTGCCGCAAGTTCAAGCACCGCCGCAGGTTCAGCTGTAGTCCTGGAGTGCCGTACAAAGCGGGATTTGGATCCCCATGCACACCTTGGACGAACAATTCTTTCAGAGATGCCTCATGGCCAATACACTGATTGCAAAGTGTTATTTGAGGCGGACGTAGATGGACGATTGTTCGGTGAGTATCTGTTGTTCGAACGCATTGAAGCTGCGCACTGGGGACCGATCTTTGAAGCTCGCGCTCGTGCTAATGTGAGCACCGTTCGTGCCTTCTATGCTAGCATCCAGAATCCTACCTTGGAGCCTTTGCAGTTCAAAATCCCTTTTGGTAGAGATCGGATGGCTACGATCGACGTTCGGTTGATTGCGCGACTTCTCAACGTGCCTCTAGGTGATGTGCATCCTAGTGAGAAGAATTTGAAGACTAGACGTGAACGAGATCGCTGCACCAGGTTTCTGTGCGGTAAGTTGGTTCCATGGCAGCCTAATAGTAGCCTAAAGGCGACGTATATGTCTGAGGATTTACGCCTGCTGCACCATATCTGCACGTTTAATGTTTATCCCAGGTCGACGAACCGCATTGAATGTACACGTCTTATGGTCGATTTCTTATTTCTGGTGGGTCAGGGAGAGAACGTATGTATGGCCACTTTCATCTTACGGCAGATAGTTCTCATAGCCAGGTTGAGAAGAACATCCGAATCACTTCCCTTTGGCCGACTTATTTGCAAGATTGCGCTTGAGTTTGCCTATAGACTTGGGCCCGAATTGCCGGTATCGATTCACACCATCGATGAGTCGACAATGGTTAAGATGAAGATTGGGTCACAATACCGTGAAAATCAACTTGAAAGGGATAGTGGGGATGACTTTGACGAAGAGGAAGATCAAAGCGAAGAAGAACCTAGAGCAGAGGTTCAGGAAGAGGTTCAGGAAGAAGCAGAAGAGGAGGCTCAGGATACTGATGAGAGCCCTCCTCCTTCTGCGCAGGCTACTATCGACGATCGCATTGCTCGGATGGAGGAGAGTCAGACCACTTTGCGAAGGGAAGTCCAAGAACTTCGAGCAGAAGTCGCTGATGCCAAGGCCGTTACAAAGAAGAAGTTTGGCAAGGTGACTCGCACCTTGAAGGCAATCCTGTGTTGCTTACAGGATAAGGGTGCTCCTCCTCCGTCACCAGACTCCGACTAGCGATGCGATCTTTGATGTTGTTATTAGTAGTTACCCATTTCCTGTTTTATGTGTGTAAGCCTGTTAGGGCTAGTGCTTTGCTTATGTTACTGTTGCTTAACTGTCTTAATTTCCATGTAATTCTAGTCATGATGCTTGTAAGGATATATCCCTTGTATTGTGACAATTTTGATTAATTGAAATGCATGGAATGCCTTTGACTCTTTAAGTGAATGATTGTGGTGTATTTGTGCAATTGAGACTGACAAGGTTGCGCCCTATTTTGAATATAGGGAATGCCACCTAAGACTACGAGGAGCGCGGTTCAGCTTGCATTGTCAGACCATATGGATCAGACTCCCTCTCAGTCTGGCACTGGTTCGGACCCTGCTGTGGGCCCGATTCCTGAGGCGGTTCGGTCATCTCAGCCTGCTGTTGGTCCTACAGATGGACCACCGCCATTCACACCATCAGTTAGAGAGCCACATCGTGCATCTACTTCCACACCGCATCCGCCACAACCTGCTCCACCCCCTGACAGATTCGAGCAGATGATGGCTATGATGCTACAGCAGCAGCAGCTTCTGACCACCATAGTGGGGACTTTAGCCCAGGGTGGGGGTGCGACTACATCTACTCCACCTGCTCCACCTGCGCATCCAGCTGAGGATGCCTATACTTACGCCCAGGATGAGGGCATGGCTCATCCTGCGCCGCCTGCTTTCCCTGCGGGGAATCCTGCCGACACACAGGGCCTACTGGAGCGATTTCAGCGCTTGCGGCCTCCTACTTTCACGGGTTCTCACAGACCCGAGGAGGTTGAGTACTGGCTCGACCGAATGTCGAAGATTCTACGGATGTTGCACTGCACCGAGGCTGAGCAGGTAGAGCTGGCTACCTTCCTGTTTGAGAGAGAGGCCAGTATGTGGTGGGATAGCATATTGCGGACTGTTGCCGCAGATTTTGTATGGACGTGGGCAGCATTTGAGTTCCGCTTCCATGAGAAGTATTATCCCCAGACCTACAGGCACGAGAGGGAGAATGAGTTTCTCCGTCTCAGACAGGCAGCGATGACAGTTACCGAGTATGAGCATCGGTTCACAGAGTTGGACAGGTACGTCCCGACGATTCTAGCTGATGAGCAGATGCGCATACGGCGCTTTTTGGAGGGCTTGCGACCGGATATTCGGTCGAAGATGTGCTGTGTCAGTTTTCTCTCCTATGCGGAGTTGGTTCACATGTCCATGCGGGCAGAGCAGGACGTGGATCGACTTGCGCGATCACGAGGCCCGACTACTTCTAGGCCACGACCGGATTTGCCAGACAGGCCCTTCGTGGGCAAGAGGCCTCGCATTGATCCTCCTACTAGGACTACGGCGCCCGTACCACCGTTTCGGCGCCCTGGTTTGACATGTACATACTGTGGGAGGACGGGCCATTTAGCGCAGAGTTGCTTTTCGAGGATGCGGGACAGTGGGTTCTCGCCGCCGCAGAAGATTGATCGTGTACGTCCACAGGCGATATCAGCACCGCCTATACGGTCAGCTCCTGCGCATCCTTCTTTAAGACCTACGGTATCGCAGATTCGACAGCCTCCACGGCCCTTGACACAGCGGCCGAACCAGCCACAGCAGGCTCGAGTTCATGCATTGACCGCTGAGGCAGCTGCGACGCCGACTTTCCAGCATTCAGCCTTTGAGGTCACGGCCCATATTGGAGGTACTCCCGTTCTTGTCATGGTGGACACTGGTTCCACGATTTCTTTGATATCGCGTGCCGTAGTCAGACGTCTTGGGTTACAGACTATCACTATGGATAGCGTGCGAGTCTTTGCAGCTCATGGAGATTATTCGGATGTCACCCAGATGTGTGAGGGTTGTTTGGTTGATCTGGGAGGCAGGAAGATGACTCTTGATCTGGTCGTCGATCCCTCGCTCGTTTATCTCGACGTCATTCTTGGCATGGACTGGTTGACTGCAGCGAGAGCCGAGATTGACTGCGAGACTCGTATAGTCACAGCGTACGAGCCTGAGGGTGCATCCTTCACATTTCCAGTGCGGGTAAATCTTCCTTTCCACATTCTTAGCTACGCCACTCTATTGCGCGACGCTGGTGCCCAGGTACTTGAGCGGACGCCAGTTGTTTCTGAGTTCGGGGATCTGTTCAGGAAGATCCCTGGTTTGCCGCCCCGACGTGAGATCGATTTCACTATCGATCTGGTTCCTGGTTCTACACCCGTCTCACTGCCGACGTATCGCATGGCACCATGTGAGATGGAGGAGTTGAGGACGCAGATTGATGGCCTGCTAGAGCTTGACTTTATACGGCCTAGCGTGTCTCCTTGGGGAGCACCGGTCTTGTTCGTGAAGAAGAAGGATGGTTCGCTGCGATTGTGTATTGATTATCGCAGGCTGAACCAGCTCACGGTGAAGAACAAGTACCCTTTGCCCAGGATCGATGACTTGTTTGATCAGTTGAGAGGAGCGCAGTACTTCTTGAAGATTGATCTTCAGTCAGGTTATCATCAGCTGCGCGTCAGAGATGAGGACGTGCAGAAGACAGCATTCAGGACCAGTTTTGGCCACTACGAGTTCCTCGTGATGTCGTTCGGTCTCACGAACGCACCGGCCGTGTTCATGGATCTGATGAACCGGGTATTTCGGCCTTTCCTCTATCGATTCGTCGTTGTCTTCATTGACGACATTTTGGTGTACTCTAGGAGTCGAGAGGAGCATGAGGAGCACTTGCGTTTGGTCCTTGATACGCTCAGACGACATCAGTTGTTCGCACAGTATAAGAAGTGCGACTTCTGGAAGCAGGAGGTGAAGTTTCTGGGACACGTGGTGTCCAAGGATGGCATGGCAGTTGACCTGTCTAAGGTAGCTGCGGTGCAGGACTGGGAGCAGCCTGGTTCTGTTACTGAGGTGAGGAGTTTCTTGGGTCTCGCTGGTTACTATCGGCGCTTCATTCGGGACTTCTCGAAGATCGCGAGACCCTTATCTCAGTTGACACGGAAGGACGTGAAGTTCGCCTGGAATGATAAGGCGGAGTCAGCTTTTCAGGAGCTGAAGGACAGACTTACGTCCGCCCCTGTGCTAGTATTGCTAGAGAAAGGGGTTAGGTACACTATATACACTGACGCGTCTAGCGTTGGTTTGGGTTGTGTCCTTATGCAGAGGGACAGGGTAATTTCGTATGCCTCGAGACAATTAAGGAAGCACGAGGAGAATTACCCTACACACGACGTAGAGTTGGCAGCCGTTATATTCGCACTGAGACTCTGGAGACATTACCTCTACGGAGAGGAGTTCGAGCTCTTTTGCGACCACAAGAGCCTCAAATACATATTCACGCAGCGAGACTTGAATATGAGGCAGCGGCGATGGATGGAGACGCTGAAGGACTTCAAGTTTGAAGTCTCTTACCATCCTGGGAAGGCGAACCTTGTGGCTGATGCGTTGAGCCGCAAGAAGGCGATGGAGTTTGCGGCTCCGCTGATGGTTGCCGAGTGGGATATGGTGGAGTTTTTGCGAGACTTTGAGCAGAAACTCACCGTAAAGGAGCCATTTGAGTTCATCGCACACGTACATGTGCGATCCCAGATCGATGACCGAGTCATCGAGGCGCAGAGGGACGACGCGCATCTTACTGAGCTTCGAGAGCAGGCCAGTGATGATGCTGACGCCGACTGGCGAGTTGGTATGGATGGGGGCTTATGTTACCGTGGCCGCCTATGCGTCCCAGATGTCCCTGACTTGAGACGAGAGATTCTCGAGGCTGCGCATTCTACTAGACTCGCGATGCATCCAGGCAGTACGAAGATGTATCGTGACGTGAAGAGGACGTATTGGTGGGAAGGTATGAAGACCCACATAGATGAGTTCGTGTCCCGTTGTCTCACATGTCAGCAGGTGAAGGCAGAGCATCGCCGACCACCTGGACTTTTGCAGCCTATGCCGATTGCAGAGTGGAAATGGGATTTCATTTCCATGGACTTCATTTCTGGGTTGCCGAAGACGAGGAAGGGGCATGATTCCATTTGGGTGATCGTCGACCGATTGACGAAGTCGGCGCACTTCCTACCGATCAGAGTTACGAACTCTGCAGACGAGCTGGCTAGATTGTACATCCGAGAGATTGTGCGTCTGCATGGAGTTCCGTTGGAGATCGTGTCGGATAGAGACACGCGGTTCACTTCTATTTTCTGGACTCGCATTCAGGAGGCTATGGGTGTGAAGTTGAAGTTCGGTACTGCCTTCCACCCACAGACGGACGGACAAACGGAGCGAGTGAACCAGATCCTGGAGGACATGTTGCGAGCTTGCGCATTGGACTTCAAGGACAGTTGGGATGACTGTCTTGCATATGCAGAGTTTGCGTACAATAATAGCTTCCAGGCGAGTATCAGCATGACACCTTATGAGGCGCTGTATGGGCGACCTTGTCGCGCACCGCATTGCTGGTTAGAGGTCGGTGAGCGTAGCTTGATCGGCCCAGAGTTGGTGCAGACGACGTCAGAGAAGATTGCTATTATTCGACGTCGGCTTCCTACAGTGCAGAGCAGACAGAAGAGCTACGCCGATACGAGACGGAGGCCACTAGAGTTCACAGTTGGGGATCACGTGTTTTTGCGAGTTTCCCCTATGAAGGGAGTCCTTCGGTTCGGGAAAAAGGGGAAGCTGGCATCGCGATTCATTGGTCCATTCCAGATCCTCGATCGTGTGGGAGCAGTAGCTTACCGATTGGCTTTACCCACGCCCCTCGCGAGCATCCACAACGTATTTCATGTTTCTATGCTGAAGAAGTACGTTGCCGATCCTTCCCATATCATCAGATGAGAGTAGGTGCAGTTAGGAGAGGATGTTACTTATATCCTGCGACCGACAGGCATCTTAGACAGGAAGGAGCAGGTACTGCGTAGCAAGGTGATTCCCCTTGTGAAGGTACTATGGAAGCATCACTCTGAGGAGGAGGCTACTTGGGAGACAGAAGCCGAGATCAGAAAGAACTACCCACAGCTTCTCGAGGAGTACGAACAGGTACAAATTTCGAGGACAAAATTATTTGTTAAGGGGGGTAGATTGTAACGCCCGTGAAAAAATCCGTACTTGGGTTCGAGTACCAACTCGACCCGAAATCGCGTAGAAATAATTTTCATGGAAATTAAGCGTAAGTTAGCTAGCGCAACGCTAGAGTAGCTGGGAAATAGTCCCTAATCACTTTAAATACGTTCTGCAAGGCCCAAATCGAGTAGAACAAACAACTCTACAACACTCTATAACCTCGGATCAAACTCTAAGCAGGTTTGTTCTCTGGACCACATTGAATTCTTGAATTGGATCTAGACCGCGCGTCGAAGGTCCGATACCTCCTATCTTAGACCGTTAGAACCGCCCAGCTGGACTTGACAATCATCTCGAAAAACAAGTCAAACCGATAATCACAGACTATTTCGTTGAACCCGGACTGAAGCGACCGCGAATAGGGACGGATTTGGAATTTCAAATTCAAATCTGGCACACGACTTGACACGTCAGTATTAAGCGTTCTAACCGTCAGAATTCATCCAGATTACACCCTCGGATCAGGAAAAATTTCTATTTATTATCATGAAACTTTCAGCCCTGATCTATGTGCGGTGACCGCTGAACTGAAACTGGTCCGCCACGTGCGATCTGCGAACCCTGCCAGACTGAAAACTTAATACGAGCTACATCTGGTACACATGAGCTTAAGTCTGATCGCAATCGACCAGGGGACCACCAGAAAGCAGTTTTTGGACCGAAACAGCCCCTAAATGGATAGGCACCAAGTAAACTTCGTCCCGGAGCCTATTTCCGGTGATTTTAAGCTTATAAAAGGGGTTGAAACCCTCATTTCTCCCTTCCATCCGAAAATTGCAACCCTAGGAGAAAAAGAGAGAGAGTTTGAGAGAAAGAGAAGAAGAGAATTTTTCCGCTTCCGAGCCCCTGACAGTTGCTGCTTCAGCACTTCTTTCCAATCACCTGGCTGGTGATTTCTCCACTTTTTCAGGTATAAAATAACTCCAAAAACTTGCTGATTTAGGGTTTACTTAGATGCATAACATGTTAGCTAACGTATTCCATAAATCAGGCCTCCTACTGCCGTAGACGAAGCGTACACGCTCCGTTCAAAATCCCGCAACCGTAAGAGACTAGGTGAGGATTTTAGACGCTTTGATTGACGGTTTACAACGCTTTCAATGTCGTTTAATAGTAGATTATCGACGGCATCGCCGTTTGACATGTACAACATGCTCTCCGTTTCCTGTTTCGTAAATTAACGAAGAATATGAGATTTAGGGCATTTTAGTCATTTGTAGGAAGTACGGTCTACATGCATATTTTGTTCACGTGATTGACATGGTTTGTCGCCGCATTAGGGAGTTAGGAATGCTTGCATAATCAGTTTGGCGAAGAGATTCGCCAAGTTACGCATTTTGGGTCGACATACTATATGTGGACTTAAGTGTGTAGTGTATGTGTTTGTATAAATGCTTGTATTAGTATCTATTGAATTAAACGATGTTATGTAGTAGTTTGAGATTGAATCCTTGACTAATATGCTGACCTAAATGATTTCCTACATGTTGACCTTATGCATGATTGCATTACATGCATAGAAAGTATGCCTTGAAGAATTGCTTAAGTTGAATGTTATAACATGTGTTAACATGCTCACATGATGTATTTCAATTCCAATACTTTAACATGTAATGCTAATATGATTCCATAGATGTGTGGGACTAGACTTAATCCAGGCAGTCGGTAACCGAGCGAATTCGTGGCTGACTGGTCATAGCCACGAATGACGCGTCGATGAACGTGATTCGTGTTGAGAGTTGGCGGCAGTGGTTAGGCCACGCGAAGTGTTTTACGCACTTCATGTCGTTCAACTTGAGATGCGATCGCGCTAGTCGAGCCCGTCAAGTAACCCGACTGGCCGATGTATGTTCACCTTGTATGTGTCATAACTGCTTGAACCTAGGGTACTGAACTTACCATTGTAAACCCTGTTAACCGTGGTACCTTAATCCACGAAGACTCATGAGCCGGGCATGGTGGTATGGGACACCGTGGTCGAGCTGTCGGCCTACGCTGGGGCCACAAACCTCCCCGTAGTGACCAGTGAGCACCTTGACTCGTGAGCAGATTATGGTGGTATGGGACACTATATTCTAGCTGTCGGCCTACACTGATCAGGCGACGAGCCCTTTGTAGTGACCGCGAGCGTATTCTGAGTCCACGGGAGGCGATGACCCTTCCGTTGCAGTAGAGTACGGTAGGCATGTATTGATAAGGTGATGGGGGAGCGGTGCAACGAGTGCGAGCAACAGCCCTGGCAGCCCTTGCAGTGACCTACGAAATATACATCGTATGAGATTACTAGGAGTGACGACCCTAGACAGGATCTGTGTTGGGATTGATACAAGGGAAGTACCTTAGTTTCCCAATCCTGCTGTTTGAATGGACTAATAACAACTTGGAAATCATATCACCATAGCATTGCATGTGCCTGGAAGATGTGGAGCACTCTAGGGAGTGTGGCATGCCGCGGTCGTAAGATGTTGCCGCATGAGGGTGATCGTCGGTGAGGGCATACATCACGTCATATCATCTTGCATTAATAACAGTATTAGGATTGTCTGCTTTACTGCTTTACTATTATCGCGTGATTGAATTGTGAACATGCTAATCTTTGCTCTATGATTCCACTGAGTTGATCACTCATTCCCACGTTACGGGATGGTGTTTGCAACACCCACCAGACCCTGTTGTAGTTGCAGGTGAGGACGAGATCCAGGAGTTGGAGCCAGAGATCGACGAGGACCAGGATGAGTTCTCGTATATGCAGTATCACGACGGCTTCCCGTAGGCGACCTGGATCGAGGGGACATCAGTGGGACTTTCCTTTTTGAACATTATTCCTTTGTTATGTATATGTATATGAGACTCAGAGATGTAGTCATACTTTGGAGACAGATGAGATTACTTTCTTTTTCCATACAGTGATATATACATTGTTTAGTCTTCCGCTTGCTTTTATCACTGGATCTGAAGTATGAATTGCAGTTTTGGTATACTTTTACTCATGTGAATGCTTTAAATCAGACAACATTGAATCATAACCATTTTTGTTGCATAAGTGACGGTCTGGAACTCGGGAGTGGAGTTTATACACGACCCCCGATTTTCAGGGTGTTACACAACTAAACCATAATGAAAACATCAAGTACATGTTATAGCATACCACTTAAGTGCAACATCAAACATATGCATTTCATACATATAATGAAATCGTACATATGGCTAACATGTAGGAAATCATTTACATCAGCATATTAATTGAGAAATCAATCTCAAATTTATTCATAACACCATTTAATTCAATACATACTAATACAAGCATTTATACAAACACTTACACTACACACTTGAGTCTACATATAGTATGTCGACCCGAAATGCGCATTTAGGCGAATCTCTTCGCCAAACTAATTATGCATGCATTCCTAACATTCTAATGCGACAACAATTCATGTCAATCACATCAGCAAACTATGAATGAAAACAGTACTTCCTACAAATGACTAAAATGCCCTAAATCTCATATTCTTCGTTGATTTACGAAACAAGAAACGGACAGCATGTTGTACATGTCAAACGGCGTTGCCGTCGAGAATCTACTATTAAACGACATTGAAAGCTTTGGAAACAGTCAATCAAAGTGTCTAAAATCCGCACCTTGTCTCTTATGGATGTGTAAATTCGAACGGAGCGTATACGCTTCGTCTACGGCGAATAGAGGACCTAATACACAAGTTCTATTAGCTACTTCGCTAGAAAACGAAAGGAACCTCAAATCAGTAACTTCTAGGGTATTTTCTTACCTGAAAACGTGGAGAAATCGCCGGGAAAGTGCTTGGATCGCGTGGCTTAAACACGTGTAGCAGGTAGCACCAGCAGCAGAAAATTCTCTCCCACCTCTCTCACAATCTCTCACCTTTTCTCTCCCTCAATCTAGGGCTTTTCCCAAATTCGGATGGGAGAGATATGAGAGGGTTTCAACCCCTTTTATAAGCTTAAAAATTCCCGGAATAGGCTCGGGAATAAAGTTCACTTGATGCTTAACCAAAGAGGGGCTGTTTCGGTCCAAAAGATGATTTTTGGTGGTCCCCTGGTCGAATGCGATCGGACTTAAGCTCATGCGTACCAGATCTAGCGCGCATTAAGTTTTCAGTCCGGCAGGGTTCGCAGATCGCACGTGGCGGACCAGTTTCAGTTCAGCGGTCACCGCACGTAGATTAGGGCTGGAAGTCTCATAATAATAAATAGAAATTTTTCCTGATCCGAGGGTGTAATCTGGATGAATTCTGACAGTCAGAACGCTTAATACTGACGTGTCAAGTCGTGTGCCAGATTTGAATTTGAAATTCCAATTCTGTCCCTATTCGCGGTCTCTTCAGTCCGGGCTCAATGAAATAGTCTGTGATTATCGGTTTGACTTGATTTTCGAAATGATTGTCAAGTCCAGCTGGGCGGTTCTAACGGTCTAAGATAGGAAGTAACGGACTTTCGACGCGCGGTCTAAATCCAATACAAGAATTCAAAGTGGTCCAGAGAACAAACCCGCTTAGAGTTTGATCCGAGGTTATAGAGTATTATGGAGTCATATGTTCTACTCGATTTGGGTCTTGTAGAACGTATTTAAAGTGATCAGGGACTGTTTCCCAGCTACTCCAGCGTTGCGCTAGCTAACTTACGCTAAATTTTCATAGGAATTAATCCTAAGTGGTTTCTTTGGCTATGAAATTGGGTTCTGAGCGATTTTCCAGGTGTTTTAGTTGACCCATTGGCTAAGGACGTCAAATCTCAGATTGGCCAAAATCCGGGGTGTTACACGATAATTCTATATAGTAAAAACATATTCAATGCAAACAAGAGTTTGTTAGATCCTCACCTGTCTGATTTGGCTTGACTAGGCATAAAAGGTTCGCTTAACTTGGTTAGGGCACCTCTTGGTGAATCCAATGCAAAACATTCTCAGGGTGTAGTTGTCTGTCGTCTTCACATCTACATGTGCCTCAATCAAGGTTGCTACTTACGGATCAGAGATCTCAATTTGTTGGTTGTAAAATCCATTCCCTGAAAAATCCTAGTCTGATTAGACTCTTCTTCTCTAAAGAGTATAATAAGTGATGGTGGAAAGAACTTTTCCTACCCAAAAGTTTGTGAGGACATTCCTTCCTTGGATATCCTCCGTTATAAGACGGATCTTCCTGTAGGACTGATCCTCATCAGCCTGAAGGTCAGCCAAGGAACACTTAAACACTCGGTGTTTGAGACCTTCAGAAGCAATCTGTCATGGGCAAGAAATAAATATGATTTAGAAGCCAGATTGTTGTCTAGATAGCATGTTTGTGAGTGTCACCCACTGTCCAAACAATAATAATAAAAACCATGGATTCAAAATACAGAAGAAAAGGTGCAACTGTCCAGATAACATGTTTGCGAGTGTCGCCCACTGCAGACAAGAATGCCCATTAAATGTAATCTATGAAAAACTAGATATAATAGCCAGTAAGTTCAAACCAGAAAAATCCTACAATGATAGTAACCTAGTTATCCTTCAGCTAATGACAACCATATTAGCTTTAGCTACCCAGATACACAGTATAGGCAGGTAGAAACCCAGTTATCCTTTAGCTAATGACAACCACATTAGCTTTAGCTACCCAGATACACATTATAGGTAGGTAGAAACCCAGTTATCCTTCAGCTAATGACAACCACATTAGCTTTAGCTACAAGCATGGTGTGCCATAACAACCTTTACATAATGGTAACAGTGGCATCAGTTGCATTTTAATGGGTTGTAAGTTGCAAAGTATAAGTGAAAAGTACCAAGAATTTCATATGCCCAATCCCTCAATTTTTGAATGTTAAGGAAAGTGATTACGATTTAGTCATTTCCATTTTCTAACATTAGTGGTGAAACAGAGCAAGCAAGTTGTTGTAGTACCCATCTAGAATCAATAGCCCAACTCAAAATTTAAAAATTCAAATAAAAAAATAAAAAAATAAAATCAATACCCATCTTTCCAAATCACCATTGCAGCATTCTCCACATCTCTCTAGTAGTCATCGCAATATTTCCTAAGTCAAAACCTAAAAGTCAAAATGCCGGAATTTGTTTTCTTAAATCTATAAAAGTAGTCGAAGCATATAGTTATTTCAAGTGGTTATTTGGATGCCTGTAACTTGCTAAGTTGCAAACAGAATGAGAACTAGTAAAATTATAGAAATATTACTAACGCAATTGAAATTTAAGCTTGGGATGTGAAATTACTATTCTCAGTTGATATGGGTTTCAAAGCATAAATTATGCTATGACAGTTTAGAGTTACACATGCTGTAGAGGCAAATATCATATACAAGGACCAAACAAATCAATACCATATTAAGTAAACTTGAAATAGATGTTTGTTAAGCCTGCACATGTGTGGAGCTGTGCCCATCCACATGTAGCCACACATGCCAATATGGAAGATGTGTATGAGATCCCAGCCTTTCATAATTTCATTAGATTAACCAGATTGATTGGATGTTCTTGTGCAAAAATCAGGTCATGTTGCTTCTTAAGTCGGGGACAAAATATAAAAGAAATCTTTAAGAAACTTACTGAAAGGCCAACGGTCCCAATCCTGAAAATAGCAACAATAGATCCTGGTTCTACCTTTGTTGTGTTCCAAACTGCTCCAAATCTGAAAAAAAAAGTGGGCCCCACGTGTATACTTTATTAGGCCAAGCAAATGCTTATCCTCCTCATATATAATAGCCACGAGCTAGCTAATTCCATCTCATATATAACACGGCAATAGTCATATCATAACACTCATAACCAGTTGCCTACCAGACATCAATCCTCCATTACCTGGTCTGTCTACTGGCTGGTGCATTTCCTCAAGTTCATTACATGTAAAAGAATCTCTCTTCTAAATTTTCCAGTTTATGAGACATAATGGAAAAAAATGCAATGAGAAAATAACATTCGATTTTCACTTTTGAAGTTGGACCACTTACTATCTTACTTCGAGCCGGTTGCTAGGTAGCTATAATTAGATAGATGTGATGAGAAAATAACATTTGATAAAAAGTTGCAATATTTAGTTCTGGTGCATGCCAGTGACCTTGGTAGATGCTGTGAGGATCGATCTGCATGTATGACAACAACATATGCTTGAATCTGAAATATGTAGCTCCAATCCTCCCACATGCAACATCCACCTGAAAGAAAACGCATAACCGTCATGCATAAGCAATCAATATAGGAATGTACCAGTAAAACCGATGATTGAACCCCTACAGATATAATCTACTAAATACAATGTATTAAGGAGCTTGCAATCATTGTATTTTTATAACAAATTAATAATGCTGCTAACATTTTGCTCTACCCAATGTGGTTTCTATGAGACCACTACAATGAGATATTTCATAAAAAGTCTCAGAAGAAAGATACTTTTAATTTTAACATGTTTTTCAGCATTTAACAGGCTATGCATAGAAATTCGTAATTGTGAAGTCACTGCTGATGAATAGATCCAACACAAGCCCAAAGTAATGTCCTAAACAATCATGGATTCAATAGTAGGAGTACCATGCTCAAAGCATCATATTTAATAGAACGGTCACCAATTCAAGCTACAAGAGCATTGTAGTTGAGCAACAGAACAATTTTGTCAAGGACACCTCTACTTATGAGCCAGTCATGGTTTATTGCTAGTCCACTGTCAATGCGGTTGTAAGGTTAGCGAAGCAAATATATGGAAGAATGACCTTCCCAATTAGTTGCCTGATCTATGGCCATGAAAGGAATGAAAAAAAGGAAGTTAATGATCCACTTTTAAAGGTCCAATCATTGTGGTTCTTATATCTTGGACCATTCATTGCAATTCCCATTTGGACTATCCATATTCACCAACCATAAAATTGCATTTACAATGATGAGGGCACTCAACCAAGACCATTTCATGCAGGAAAATGTCAAAGCTTCTGAGGATTTTTAAAGAGTAGGAGAAACATGAACAAACAGTTTTGATGAGAACAAAACGTTGAAAGTGCCCTGGTTTATCAATTAGCGTGAGTGTTGAGTTAGCTAGACAGAGAAGCTCCATAGGAAGATCAATCAACCATCTGCCTCAACCAGATGTGTGCCCAAACTTGCCATAGGTAAATCTAAGACTCACATCCCATGTCCCGAAACACAAGGTAACTAAAACCCTTAAAATTGATTAAAATATCATAGGATTTTGTGTTAGAAAACTTTTTAAAAATATCAAAAAATCTCTAAGTTTTCTACCTCTGTCGATTTATCAATAGAATGATCGATATAATCGAGAAGTGCTGTAAATGTCCTTGATGCTCAATCGATACTATCAAAATGAGAACAAAAGATGTCGAATAGCCACATATTCTTCTAGATGGAATTATCAATGTATCGATACCCCTATTGATATCATTGAAATTTGAAACTCGAGTCTATCGAAGTTGACTCGATAAAATCGACAACAGAGAGTTTATATCCCTGTTTTTCTAAAGAAAATTATGAAGACCTCAATATATCAAAGTACTCCTCGATATCCTCAGAATTTAAAATTCGATGATATCGGAAGGTCTTCGATGATATCGGTCTTCGACACAATTTTTCAGCAACATTTTTCAGGTGGTTTTTATCTTGGATCAAGGGTCACTCGATAGAATCGATATTCAAATATCGATGATATCAAGGCCGGATCGATTACATCAAGAAAGGACATAAACTCTCCAACAAGCTTAACTGAAAAATCTTTTGAATTTATCGATGCTTCGACACGACTATCGATATCATCGACATTCAAATTTCGATGATATTAAGTGTACCTCAATCATATCCTTGACCTGAAATATTTCAAAGGAAATGTCTCTCTCATTTTTAAATACTGAGGAATCGATCCTCCTATTGATGAAATCGGAGTTTGAAACCTAATAACATCGACACAGGTTTCGATTTTCTCGACCAGCTGGTAAAAAGTTTTAAAAGCGTATGACATTTGAGTTTGTGTCATCGAGCGTCCAGTTGATACAATCGAGAGTATACACTTAATGATATCGACCCTTCTTGATGACATCGAACTCTGTCATAAATGTGACCGTTTTATATTTGTTGAAACTTTTTGCCTATATATAGAGAACTTGTTTTTAGTTGCTAGCAGAGAAAGAAGAGAGTGCTTTTAAGTGTTTAACCTTAAATTATATACCCAGAGCCCTTTCTCTTATGGATGTTCATCCTCTAAACCACCCACATCATTGACATTCAATAGAGTGGATTGGGGAATGAACTTCCGCATTCAAGGATCCTCCAACTATCAACTTAATAGAAAATCATTAAGCTATGATGCCTGGAATGCATAGATGATTGGAATCGCTCTATTTCCCTTATAAGAAAACCTTCAATAGAGTAGGATTCCATTACAACCTTGATCCAACTTGTCGCCATACAGTGGTACATCTTTTGAGTTGCAGTTCAAGGAAGCAGAAGACTCTTCATCAACAAAGGAGGAGATCTTTGACAAAGAGCTAAAAGGGACTCATCCACTTATCTGTAAGTTATTAGAGTCTAGAGGACCCTTGTGATCAATCCTTTGTAGGATTGGTTATAAGGTTTTTCTCACCCATTGCAAGTCCTCTAGGAGGCCTCTGGTAGGAGTGTACTTGGTGGGTGCGTTGTGTTAACCCTTGCTATGTGAAGAGCATAAATGGTTAGGGTCTTGTGGAAGATCCTTGGCCAGTGTGCTTAAAAGTGGGTGCTTTTTGTTGACCCTTACTCGTGAGAACATAAACAAGAGAGGTTCATTGTGTGGATCCTTGGCCAGTGTGCCTAAAATCGGGTGTTATGTGTTGACCCTTGCTCGTGGGAGCAAAAACTGGCAACCTAGGAGTAGGCTGTACTGGTTAAAGGTGAACCTGATTTAAAACCTTGGGTTTGAGGTGAACCGTGTGAAACCTCCTTAGTGAAATCTGGCACACTCAAGGGTTGAGTGCGTCTGCCGGGAGTTGGAGTAGACAAGTTGTTGAACGACTACAAAAATGACTGTGTTTGTGATTAATGTTTGTCTTTGATTGCTTGTGTGATTTCATTAAATGCTTTCATATTTGATCACACCTCACACACAGATACATCCATCATAATCTCTGAATTGCATCATATTTGTCATGAAGTCAAATTTGTGATTGGATCCTCTAATTGGCTTGGAAGCCATTAGAGTTATCTTGAAGAAATCCTGATTTATGCATATCTACTCAGGACAAGTTTGAAAAAATTTTAAATAAACCATAAAATTTTTATAAGTCCTATTCATCCCCCTTTATGACATATTGGCATATTCCTACTTCAACTAAAGCGGTCTTTACCACAATTTCAATTGGTATCAGAGAGGGTCTCTCTTTAAGGGTTTCACTGCCTAAAGTGTGATCTTGACTGAAGTTGGGAATATGGCCAAAGGAGAGGACTCATCGATCTCTAGACCTCCAGTATTTGATGGATCAAATTATGCATACTGGAAGGCTAGAATGCACTACTTTCTAAGATCTTTGGATCATGATGGTTGGGATATTGTTGAAAGAGGATATGTGCCACCACTTGAATAGATAATACTTAAAAATGACACAACTATATCCAAGCAAAAATCCAAAGAAAAATGGACAACATTCAATAAGGAAAACCAAAATGCTAAGGCTAAAGCTATGAATGATATTTACTGTGCTGTGTCCCAAGATACTTTCAATGAAATCAATATGTGTGGAACAACCAAACAAGTATGGGATTTTTTTAAAATAACCCATGAAGGAACAAGCACTGTGAAGAGATCTAAACTATAACTCCTAACATCACAATTCGAAAATCTTAGAATGGAAGAGCATAAGACCTTCATGGAGTTTTTCACAAAACTGAATATCATTTGCAACTCTATAGGTGGATTAGGTGAGAAAGTTCCGATTTTAAAAATTTGTAGAAAAATACTAAGATCATTACCAGAACGGTTCAACCCTAAAGTAACAACCATTGAAGAATGTAGAAACATAGTTGAAATGAAAGTAGAAGAACTTATAGGTTCCCTACAAACATTTGAACTACACTTCAAGCAAACCCCAAAATCTAAAAATACTTTCCTCAAAACTTTAAAGAAAACAACAAATGAGGACATTGAAAGTGAAAGAGAAAATGAAGATGAGGAAGTGGCTCTGTTGGCTCAACGGTTCAGAAAGTTCTTTCAGAAAAATCGTGGTCGTCCACTTAAAGGAAGAAGGGTAGATAACAGACAGTTTGCAGGTAAATTTGGTAAAAAGACCAAAGAATCACAATGTTTTGCCTATCAAAAGTTTAAACATCTGTTTACTAAATGCTCAAATAGAAAAACTAAGGGTAAAGCAATGGCTACCACATGAGATGATACGAAAAAGTTAAACTTAGAATCTAGTGACTCAGAGAGTGATGGAGATTAAAAATCCTTGAAAATCATTACGGTCTCCACTACTCCAATCATTCCCAATGAAACTGAGAACGAGAAAGAACCAAAAGCCACTGAATCATTTCCATTAGATGATGAGGAAACTGAAAAGGAAGAAGAATAGAACAAAATACAAGATGATTACAATCAACTTTACATCCATAGCATCAAAATTATTATAAGACTTGGAATATCTGAAAATAAAAAGGATTTGCTGCAAAAGATGTGGATAAAACTTTAAAAATTAATACACATCTAATTAATGATTTACAGTAATATCATTCAGATAATGATAGACTTGTGAGAATTAAAACCTTCCTTAAATCTGAGTCTTAAAAACTTAAATCCGAGTTTGAAAAACTAAATACAAAGGTTAAGAAATTAAAAGATAAAAATATGCTCCTTCAAAATGAAAATTATATACTCTTATTTGATTTAGAAGAATCCAGAAAAATCGCTAAGCTAAACTATAAGTTTTCCTAGAGTGGTGAGAAGTTAGAAAAACTCTTAGGTATGGGAAGACCTAGAAAGGACGAGAGAAGCTTAGGATATGATAAATTTAAAACAAAGACTAGAAATTTAAACAAGAGCAACTGAAAAATCTGTTGCTTCAGGTAGTAATAGAAGAACTACTCCAGTTTGTCATTTATGTAGTGATTCGGGTCATTATAAGTTTGAATGCTTGACACCTAGGAGGACTCAACATAACTCTGGTCAAAATCATATTGAAAAATTTAAACCAACCAGAGAAATACAAAATGTTAAGAGTCCACTTGGGAATATGGATAAAAGAGATTCACATCCACCACCACCTAAAATGACTAACAAAATACAATTGAATCAAGTGGTTGAATTAAATAAGAAAATAAAATCTACCACAGTTAAAAATCCTGTTACAAAATGGGTTCCAAAAGAAAAGAAGAATTATCTAGTTACTCATTCAAACCATATACCGGGCAATGAAACTAAGTGGTACCTGGATGGCTGATGCTCAAGACATGTCACAGGTAACAAATCTCTCCTTACAAACTATTCAGATCCTAATAATGAGATAGTCACCTAAGGAGACGGAAGCACCGATAAGGTAATTGGAAAGGGAATTATTAAAGGAATACATTTGTTCAAAAATGAGAATGCCTTTAGCATAAAAAGATTAACACACAATTTTCTAAGCATTTCTCAAATATGTGACAATGAGCATGTGGTTACATTCAACAAGGAAAAATACAAAATCCTAGACCTCTCAGGAAAATCAGTGATGAAGGGTTCCCGCACAAATAACCACTGCTATGTCATCAAAGGTAAAGGAAAGGATGATCCCTATGCCTAGAAATACTGAGCATAGAAAAATAAGTCCAGGTCATGCATCGAGATTTGGATATCTGTTGAAATGATGCAATTTTTTGTTAAGCTCCTAATGATACATCTAAGGTCTCTCACCTCAATCTTTTTGTATATAAACATTTTAATGTTTATAATTTTGATTTGTACAATCCTTGTACAAAATTTTACTTTGTATACTGTTGATTCATAGATATACTAAAAGTATACATGAATGGTTGTCTGAATACTGAAAATTAAAAATATTCACCTTTGATATACCCGTCGATACATCGAGTGAACGGTTCGATTACATCGACCGTGAATCGATACCATCGACGAACTCTCAAGCAGCTGAATCGTTGGGTCGGTTGGTCTTCCCTCTGATCTTCATTAAAAATATCAGATAAGGTATTCCAATGTCATCAAAACAATGTTCGATGATATTAAAAGTTACTGCTCAATTAAAAATGGAAGAACAGAAAAAGAGGCTTACTTGTTGATCTCAGTATGGCAATGCATTTCTCAAAACAGTTTTTTTCCCTTTCATCTCAAGCAAAAATGTCTAAAGGACTAGTTCTTCCACAACGTTCTTCAACGGAAAGTAAAAAAGGTAAGAAGAATGCAACTGGCTCATCTCCATTTTTCAACTTAAACTTTGTGGCAGAACGAACAGTTCAGAGAAAGTGTATTGAACCCTTTGGGATCATCAGTCTCTTAGAACTAATTGGGTGGGAAAATATTGTGAATTTTGGTGGAGGATTTTAGCATAATCTTGTGCGTCAGTTTCTGAACTTAATTTACAATGTTGAAAATAATCCTCTAATCGTTTTAGTCATTGTCATAAATTGGACCAAGCACATCACCCCTAGACTGATAAGTTGACTAATTGGTGTAGAAGTCACTAGGATACCTGTATCAGAACAAAATATGAATGGTCTTAATGTATGGGGAGAAGTTACTTGAGCACAATGTAATGGTGCTACTATACGAAGAAATGCAAAGAATGTTCTCATATTAAATATCGCAATCCTGCATATAAAATTCTTCACAGCATCTTCAACACAAATGTCTATCCCTGTGAAGTCTCTGGCAACAAGCTTTCTCCATATATTCTTAATGTTCTATATGATATTCATCTCAGTATTCACATATGCCTACCTGCTCTCATTTTATAACAATTAATTTGGGTGTCTTCAAACGAATCCATCACTACACTTCCATTCCCATGTCTTGTGTCCAAGCTATTACAACAATTTGGGCTACCTCCTACTAATGATCTCTCGCGCCTATGTGCCTGGTTCAACCAAGAAGACATCTGCAATTTGAATATCGTTAACAACACGTCTCGTGGGGGAAAAATAGATTTAATCTCAAGCAAAGGCTATCCTGTGCACAGCCCCGACTCGGTTAAAATCACTCAAGCTGTCACAGAACGAGACACTGTACAGGACCTTCTGGATGGACAATCTCACATGATGAAAAGGCTCTATAATTGTGAATCCTATCTTTCAGAGATCAGACACATGTTAATGACTCTAAAACATGCTACAAAATAAATTCTGAATTCCTTATCAGAGTAATAAAAGCTTTCATACATCCTTCCTATCATCACATACCTGGAGTCTCTCTGAAATACTTAGGGCATAAATATCTTTTCGAATGCCCTTCGCTCATATATATGTGTGTGATGCATTACTAACTTACAGAGTTTGACAAACTTTTTTATATGATATCCTCTGAGTGGGGAATACACCTGGTTTTGGGTGCCCATGAATGGGCTTGGTAATTTTGTTTGGATAACTGTTATGCTACTGTCAATCTTGGGCAGTATATATGTTTTGGATATTTTAATATTACTGGCTTTAAATCACAGATATTTTCTACCTTTCTTATATTTTTCCAACCTCTGTTTTATCTGATCATCACTTAATTGGTGTGGAATGCATGTGTTGTTTAGATCATTATTCTATCTACTTATATCACTGCTCTATTTGATCTGTTATGCATACAATGTTTTTGAAAATGATGTTTGATTAATCAACTTTTTTTTTATCATTATACATCTATCTTTTATAAATATATGTTCTCTAGATGATTAGTTCTCTTAAATACTTCAAACTTTAGTTAATATCAACTACTATACCTTTGCTAATGACTGAAAAAAAAGGGGAAGAAAACATCAAACACCCTGATGAAAAAATTATGTATATCTGTTTATGAATGGTGATATAAATGTTAGGGGGAGCAGCTGCACCAAGATAGGGGGAGAATGCTATTAGGGGAAGCAGCTACTGATTGTGTGTATGGTTTCACTAAACATTGTAAAATTATGTAAAACACATGTACACACAATTTATGATGTGTTTTTCTAGATGTTGTACTAGGGTGTTTTGGTATTTTGTCACGTAATTGACAAAGGGGGAGATTGAAAGTGCCTTGGTTTGTCAATTTCCTTGAGTGTTGAGTCAGCTAGACAAAAAAGCTCCATAGGAAGATCACTTAACCGTCTGCTTCAACCAGATGTGTGTTCGAACTCTCCACAGGTAAATCTAAGCCCCACATCTGATGTCCCAAAACACCAAGTAACTAAAACCCTTAAAATTGATTAAAATATCATAGGGTTCTTGGGTTAGAAAACTTTTTCAAAATATCAGAAAATCTTTAAGTTTTCTACATCTGTCGATTTATCAATAGAATGATTGATATAATCAAGAAGTGTTGTAAATGTCCTCGGTGCTCAATCGATACTATCGAAATAAGGACAAAATATGTCTAGTAACCACATATTCTTCTGGACAGAATTATCAATGTATTGATACCCCTATCGATATCATTGAAATTTAAAACTCGAGTCTATCGAATATGACTCGATAAAATCAACAGTAGAGAGTTTGTGTCCCTATTTTTCTAAAGAAAATCATGAAGACCTTCAATATATCAAAGTCCTCCTCGATATCCTCAGAATTCAAAATTCGATGATATCGGAAGGTCTTCGATGATATCGGTCTTGGACACAGTTTTTCAGCAATATTTTTCAGGTGGTTTTTATCTTGGATAGAGGGTAACTTGATAGAATCGATATTCAAATATCGATGATAATGAGGCCGGGTCGATTATATCGAGAAAGGACATAAACTCTCTAACAAGCTTAATTGAAAAATCTTTTGGATTTATCGATGCATCGACACACCTATCGATATCATCGACATTCAAATTCTGATGATATTGAGTGTACCTCAATCATATCCTTGACTTGAAATATTTCAAAGGCAATGTCTCTCTCATTTTCAAATGCCAAGGAATCGATCCTCCTATCGATGAAATCGAAGTTTAAAATCTGATGACATCGACACAGGTTTTGATTTCCTCGACCAGCTGGAAAAAGGTTTCAAAAGCCTATGACATTTGAGTTTGTGTCATCGAGCAGCCAATCGATACAATCGAGAGTATACGCTCGATGATATTGACCCTGCTGGATGACATTGAACTCTTTCATAAATGTGGCTATTTTATATCCGTTGGATCTTTTTGCCCATATATAGAGAACTTATCTTTAGTTGTTGGCAAGAAAGAAGAGAGTGCTTTTGAGTTTTAACCTTAGATCATATACCCAAAGCCCTTTCTCTCATGGAAATTCATCCTCCAATCTACCCTCACCATTAACATTCAATAGAGTGGATTAAGGAATGAACTTTCACATTCAAGGATCCTCCAGTTACCAACTTAATGGAAAATCATTAGGATGAAATGCCTTGAATGCACAGATGATTGGAATCATTCTATTTCCCTTATAGGAAAGCCTTCAATAGAGTATGATTCCATTACAACCTTGACCCAACCCGTCGCCATGCATTGGTACATCTTTTGAGTTACGGTTAAAGGAAGTAGAAGACTCTTCATCAACAAAGGAGGAGATATTCGACAAAGAGCTAAAAGGGACTCATCCGCTTATCTGTAAGTTTTTAGAGTCCAGAGGAGCCTTGTGATCATTCCTTTGTAGGATTTGGTCTAAGGTGTTCCTCACCCATTGCAAGTCCTCTAAGAGGCCTCCGGCGGGAGTGTGCGTGGTTAGTACGTTGTGTTAACCCTTGCTTTGTGGAGAGCATAAACAATTAGGGTATTATGGAAGATCCTTAGCCAGTGTGCCTAAAAGTGGGTGCTTTATATTGACCCTTACTTGTGAGAACATAAACAAGAGAGGTTCCTTGTTTGAATCCTTGGCCAGTGTGTCTAAAATCGGGTGTTATGTGTTGACCCTTACTCATGGGAGTAAAAACTGCCAACCTAGGACTAGGTTGTACTAGTTAAAGGTGAACCTAATTTAAAACCTTGGTTAAGTGCGTTGCCGGGAGTTGGAGTAGACAAGTTGTCGAACCACTATAAAAATGACTATGTTTGTGATTGATGTTTATCTTTGATTGCTTGTGTGATTTCATTAAATACTTTCATATTTGATCACACCTCACACACAGTTACATCCATCATAATCTCTGAATTGCATCATATTTGTCATGAAGTCAAATTTGTGATTGGATCCTCTAATTGGCTTGGAAGCCATTAGAGTTATCTTGAAGAAATCCTGATTTATGCATATCTACTTAGGATAAGTTTGATAGAATTTTAAATAAACCATAAAATTTTTATAAGTCTTATTCATCCCCCTCTAGGACATATTGGCATATTCCTACTTCGACTAAAGCGGTATTTACTATAATTTCAAACTTCATATCTATCTTGTCCACATATCCTAAGCATACAGTTTCAAATGTTTGACTTAAGAGTCATGTCCCTCAAACAGAAATTGGGCCCTTTATTTCTTTGTTTGTTTTTAGAAACTAAATTTATCAATCATAAAATAAAATACCATGGATATTTAGGAAAACAGGAACACAAGTCTCCACTCAGAAATTTGATTTTCATTCAAAGAACTGCGAAAAAGACAAGGAAGCACTCAAAAGCTTCATTTTTAATAATGATAATAATAAAATCTCATATGCCTCAACAATCAATAAGTGAGGATACAAAGCACAAAAACATCAATTGAAAAAAAAAGGAGGATATTTACAGCAAGATCATCAGGATTTACAAGGACACACAAAAAAGTACAAAATCATAATCATAAAACAATTATATTCCTTAAAAAACCTTCAAAAGCTCAATTGATATCAATTACCGGATGAAATAATTCCTCAATCCGTAAATGAGAGAACAACAAAAGTGGAATAAATCAAAATACATATACGATTCACTCATCAAGAATTACAAGCAGAACGCCATACCTTCCAAGAAATCCTTCAAATTCTCCAGGAAACTGAAATCCGTTCACAGCTCACAATAAAAACGCTCCAAAGTGAGGTATCCTAACATGAAATCAAAATAAACAAAAATGTAAAATTCAATGAAACACAAATGAAAAATTACCAAGATTTCTGAAGACTTACCTGAGAAAACATCAACGAAACTACATTATTTCTTCAGAAAATCTCTGGATTGGACTGTTGAGTAGCGTTGATTTCACAGCACCAAGATTTCTCTGTTCTATATGTTGATTTTCTAGGTAAAACGAGAACAATCACTTTAAAGCAAAGAAAGAAATAAAAAAATGAGCAAAATTCTACAACAAATTCAAACAAAAGGCAAGAAAACTAATCTAAAGCTTCGTATTCATGAAAATCTCAATGAAATTACTTCAAACAGGTCATTGAAACCGCTCGTTTTCAAATCTGAAACTTTTTTCTATGGAGAATCTCTCGATCTTAGTGCCAAAGAGCATGCATTTTCACATGGGAACATCTTAAAGTCTGTCTATACAGAGATCTTCTTCTCCTTCTCCTTCTTATTCTCCTTCTTATGACGAAAGAGGGTTTTGAAGATTGAGAGATGGGTTTTGGGAGGTCTAATGCACGTAGTAGAAAAGGGTGGACTGAGATGGAGAGGCTGAGAGCATGAGGGAGAGCGGGAGATCGAGAGAGGGCGAGGGAGATGGAGAGGCTGAGTGCGAGAGAGAGATTGAGAGATGGTTTTTGGGAGCTTTTCTGCATGTGGAAGAAAAGGGCAGAGTGATTTTGGATTTGGGAGGGCGCATTTAGTTTTAAGAGGGGCATGTGACGGACGACCCATAAATCATTTAGGTTTTAGGACTGTGGGGCCCACCGTGATGTATTTTATTTATCCACATCATCCATTAATTTTAAAGTACTATTTTAAGTATTGATACAAAAAATGAGTCAGATCAAAGCTATAAGAAGACCACACATCATATTTGAAATAGCAGTGAAGACCGCTTTAGTTGAAGTAAGAATATGCCAATATTTCCTAGAGGGGGGTGAATAGGACTTTTTAAAGTTTTTACAATTTATTTAAAAATCCTCTTTCACTAATCTTATCAATATGCATTTATCAGGATTACTCAAATATAACTCTACTGGCTTCCAAGCCCGGTAGAGGATCCAATCATAAACTATTCAAGAGATAACAATATATATCTTAGTTTATGATGGATATGAATGTATATGTGTGTGAGGTGTGATCTCAGATATATAGATATGAAAGTATTGAAATAAATCTTACACAGAAGAATAGCAATAACAAATACAGTCATTTTTATAGTGGTTCGACTACTTGTCTACTTCACTCCCGGTAACCGCACTCAACCCTTGAGTGTACCGGATTTCACTAAGAAGGTTTCACAGCGGTTCACCTCTAATCCAAGGTTTTCAATCAGGTTCACCTTCAACCTTTACAACCTACACTGAGGCTGACTGTTTATGCTCTCACGAGCAAGGGTCAACACATTGCACCCACTTTTAGGCACACTGGCCAAGGATCTTCAATAAGACCCTAACGGAGGTTTCTACATGGTTTACCTCAAACCCGAGATTTCACACGGTTCACCTCAAGCCTAAGGTTTTGACTAGTTCACCTTCAACTAGATGTTTATGCTCTCCACAAAGCAAGGGTCCACGCAACGCACCCACCACGTACACTCCCACCGGAGGCCTCCTTGAGGACTTCAAAGGGTGAGAAACACCTTAGACCCAATCCTATAAATGAATGATCAATGGGTCCTCTGGACTCTAGATACTTACAGATAAGTTGACGAGTCCTATTCAGCACATTGGCAAAGATCTCCTCCTTGTTGATGAAGAATCTTTTGTTCCCTTGATCCATAACACAAATGATGTACCAATATGTGGTGATAGGTTGGGTCAAGGTTATGATGGAATCCTACTCTCTAAATGTTTTCCTATTCAGAAGATAGAGCGATTCCAGTCATCTATGCATTTAAGGCATCCCATCTTAATGATTTATCATTAAGATAGTAGTCGGAGGATCCTTGAATGCAAAAGTTCATTCCCGAATACACTTTATTGAATATCAATGATGAGGGTGGATTACAAGATGAACTCCCTTAAGAGAAAGGGCTTTGGGTAAATGATCTAAGTTTAAACACACAAAAGCACTCTCTTCTTTATCTCACAGTAACTAAAGCTAAGCTCACTCTAAATAGGAAAAAGGTTCCAACGGATATAAAACGGTCACTTTTATGATAGAGTTTGATATCATCGAGCAGGGTTGATATCATAAAGTGTATACTCTCAATTGTATCGATGGTCTACTCGATGACACAAACTCAATGTCATACGCTTTTGAAAACCTCTTTCCAACTGGTCAAGGGAATCGAGCCTCGTGTCGATGCCATCGGATTTTGAACTTTGATATTATAGATGCAAGTTTCAATTCCTTGACATTTGAAAAATGAGAGAGACTTTCTTGAAAATTTTCAGGTCATCAGATATGATTGAGGGATACCCATATCATCGGAATTTAAAATGTCGATGATATCGAAGGATGTGTCGGTGCATCGATAAATCCAAGGAGTTTATCAGTGAGCTTACTGGATAGTTTCTGTTCATTCTAGATGCAATCGATCCGGCCTTGATACCATCGATATTTGAATATCGATTCTATTAAGTGACCTCCGATCAGAGTTGAAAAATACCTAAAAAATATTGTTGGAGAACTTCGCGCCCATGACCGATATAATTGAGAGCCTTCTGATATCATCGAGATTTGAACTCCGATGGTATCGAGGAGATCTCTGATATATCGAAACATATATAATTTTTCTAAGTAAAAACAGGGGTACCGAAACTGCCTGTCAATATTATGGAGTCCCCTTCGATGGACTCGAGATTTAAATATCGATAATATCGATAGGTACATTAATACATCGATAATTTCGTACAGATATACATGTGGTTGCTGGACACTTTACTCCTCATTCGATTTTATAGATTGAGCTTTCGAGGACATCAACAGTGCAGGTCGATCATATTGAGACTTGTATCAATACAATCGACAAAGCAAAAAAACTTAGAGATTTGTTGATTTTTGAAAAAGTTTTCTCACTTAAAAAACCCTATGATGTCTAACTTGTTTTAAGGGTTCTATTCGCTTGGTGTTTTGGGACATGGGATGTGAAGCTTAGATTTACTTATGGAGAGCTTCCACACATCTGGTTGAGACAGACGCTTTGACTTGATCTTCCTATGAGGCTCTGCAGTCTGACCTACCCAACCCAACGCTCACGCTAATTGACAAACCATGGCACTTGTAAGGGCACTTTCAATCTCTCCACTTGTCAATTACGTGACAAAATACCCAAAACACCTTAGGACAGTATCTAGACAGACACATCCTAAATTATGTGTACATGCATTTTACACAATTTTATAAATTCTAGTGAACCATCTACAAAACCCAGTTTCTGCTCCTCTTAACTGTAAAAGTCCCCCTTTCTTAGTGCAACTGCTCCCCCTAACACCTGCAACACCATTTAAGCAGATATACAATTTTTCGTTCGGGATGTTTAAACTGTTCTCCCGCTTTTTGTCAGTCATTAACAAAGATATAGCAGTTGATATTGACTGACGTTTAATGGCATGTGGGAGAACCCCTCAGAGATAGATGTATAAGGATTAGATCAGTTAAAACATACATCATTTTCAAAAAGTATGGATGCATATAAAAGAAAATAACACAGTTATAAAGCAGATAGAATATTCAATAAAATCACATGCATCACATAGGAGAGTAAATATCAGAAACTCCATTTACCAGGGGACCACATATATCAGATTGGCAAAAAAAAAAAAGAGAATTATAACAGCCATATTTAATTAATATCCAAAAAATATACTGCCTAAGGTTGGCAGTTGTTTAGCATTCATACTAACAAAACCATCAAGAGACTGAGTCTTCTTTACTCAGATTGTTTTTATACCAAAAAAAAAAAAAAAAAACTTTAGGAATACATCACACCTATGCATGAGCGAAGAGCATCCAAAAATTAATGCCTTCAGCGTTTTAGTGAGAATCTAGGTCAGTGATCCATTGGACATTCTATAAACAATCAACAACTGCTACAGTGCTGGCAGGACATTCAGAATTTGCTATGTATCATTTTACAGAGTTACCAGCATGGTTTTGATCTCCGGAAGATGGACTTCACACTTATCCATCTGTTTCATCATGTGGGATTTTCTATCAAGCAGATCTTGTATAACATTTCGATTGATGACAACCTAAATGTTTTCGCAAGAGACAGGGCTGCGTACAAAATATTCTTTGTCTGAGCTTAAATTGGTTCCTCCACGAGGTGTACTGGCCATGATATGGCAGATGTTTTCTTGATTAAACCAAATATGCGGGTGTGGAAGATCGTTGGTAGGAGGTAGCCCAAAGTGTTGTGATAGCTTGGTCACAAGGCATGGGAATGGAATTATAGTGATGGATTCATCTGAAGATACCTGAATCAGTTGCTATAAAATAAGAGTGGGGAGGCAGACATGGATACCAAGATGAACATCATACAAGACATTTAACATGTAAGGAGAAAGCATGTTGTCAGAGACTTCACAGGGATAGACATTTGTGCTAAAAATGTTGGGAAGAATTTTGTATGCAGGACTAAGATATTTAACATGAAGTGTATTTTTGCATTTCTTGGTATAGTAGCACCATCACACAGCACCCAAGTAACTTCACCCCATACTCCAAGACCATTCAAATTTCGATCTGATACAGGTAACCTTGTGACCTTCACCCCAATCAACCTGCTTATTAGTCTAGGAGTGATGTATTCGGTTCAATTTTTGACAGCGACTGAGATGATTGGTGGATTATTTTCAACATGGTAGATGAAACTTAAGAACTAATGTACCAGATTAGGCTGAAATCCTCCTCCAAGATTCATGATATTCCCCCAACCGATCAGTACCAAGAGATTAATGATCCCAAATGATGTAATGCTCTTCCTCTGAACTGACTGTTCTGCTATAAGATTCAAGTTGAAAATGGAGAAGAGCCAGTTGCTTCATTCTTTCCTTTCTTGTTCTTCCTTGAAGGTTGTTCTGGAAGAACTAGATTTTTAAACATGTTTGTTTGAGAGAGAAACTGTTCTAAGAAGTGCAATCCCATTTTGAGATGAACTGATGAGTCTCGTTTTCCGATCATTCGTCTTTAATTCATCAGTAACTGCCGATATCATCGATCATCGTCTCGATGACATCAGGGAATCCATTGTGATATTTTCAATGAAGATCAGCAGCAAGTTCAAACGTCCCAACGATTCAATTTCTTGAGAGATTATCGATGATATCAATACTCAGTCGATGCACTCGAACCGATCACTCGATGTATCGATAGGTATTTCAAAGATAGATTTTTTTTTCAATTTTCAATATTCAGACAATCTTTCATGTATACTATTTGCATATCTATGTATCAACAGTATACTCAACAAAATTCTATACAAGCATTGTACAAATCAAAATTGTAAACATTAAGATGTTTATTCAAAAAAAAATGAGGAGAGAGAGTCCTCAGATGTATCATTAGAGGCAAACAAAATGCATCATTTTAGTAGATATCCAAATCTTGATGCATGATCTGGACATGTTCTTTCTATATTCAGTATTTCTAGGCACAAAGATCATCCCTTCCCATACCTTTGATGACATAGCAGTGGTAATTTGTGCGAGAACCCTTCATCACTGATTTTCCTGAGAAGTCCAGGATTTCACATTTGTCTTTATAGAATGCAACAACATGCTCATTGTCACAAATTTGAGAAATGCTTAAAAGATTATGTGCTAATCCTTTTATGCAAAAGGTATTCTCATTTTCGAGCAACTCGATTCCCCTAATGATTCCCTGTCCAATAACCTTATCGGTGCTTCCGTCTCTATAGGTGACTATCCCATGATTAAGATCTGAATAATTTGTAAGGAGGGATTTATCACCTATGACATGTCTTAAACACTCGTTATCTAGATACCACTTAGTTTCATTACCTGGCATATGATTTGAATGAGTTACCAGACAATTCTTTTCTTTTGGGACTTATTTTGTGACAGGATTTTTAACAGTGGAGGATATTATTTTCTTGTTTAATTTTACCACTTGATTTTATTGCTCTTTATTAGTCATTTTAGGTGGTGATGGGTGTGAACCTTTTTTGATCATATTTCTAGGTTGTCTCAAGACATTTTGCACTTCTCTGATAGGTTCGAATTTTCTAAAATGATTTTGACCAAAGTTATGTTGAGTCTTCCCAGGAGACAAGCATTCATTCTTATAATGACCCAAATCACCACATAAATGACACATTGGAGTAATTCTTTTATTACTACCAGAAGTAGAAATTCTTCTAATTGTTAGTGTTTCAGTTCTAGTCCTTGTTGCATATCCTAAGCCGTTCTTATCCTTTCTAGATTTTCCCATACCTAATAGTTTTTCTAACTTCTCACCACTCTGGGAAAACTTATAGCGTAGCTTAGCAGTTTTTCTAGATTCCTCTAAATCAAAGAGAAGTGTATGATTTTCATTTTGTAGAAGAATATTTTTGTCTTTTAATTGCTCAACCTATTTGTTTGGTTTTTTAGATTCTGATTTAAGGAAGGTGTTAATTCTTTCAAGTCTATCAGTATCTGAGTGATGTTGCTGTAAATCACTGATTAGGTGTGTATTAATTTCCAGAGTTTTATCCAAATATTTTTGTAACAATTCATTTTTATTCTCAGATATTCCAAGTCCTTTAACAACTTTGATGCTATGAATGTATAGTTGGTTATAAGCATCTTGCAGTTTATCTTCTTCTATCTCTTCTTCTTCTGTTTCTTTATTATCAGACAAATGATTCAGTGACTTGTTGCTCTTCTTCAGATTCCGTGGGAATGATTGGAGCAGTGGAGAGCATAAGAATTTTCAATGATGTTTGATCTCCATCACTCTCTGAGTTACTAGATTCTGATTTTGACTTTTCTATATCATCCCATGTGGCGGCCATTGTCTTACCCTTAGTTTTTTTATTTGGGCATTCAGTTAATAGGTGTCCATACTCCTGACAGGCATAACATTGTGGTTCTTTGGTCCTTTTACCAAATTTGCCTATGGAAGGTTTGTTATTCACCTTTATTCCTCTGGAAGGACGGCCACTATTCTTCTGAAATAATCTTTTCAATCTTTGTTCTAGCAAAGCCACTTCATCTTCATCTTCTTTTTCTGTAACACCCTGAAAATCGGGGGTCGTGTATAAACTCAACTCCCGAGTTCCAGACCGTCACTTATGCAATAAAAATAGTTATGATTCAATGTTGTCTGATTTAAAGCATTCACATAAGTAAAAGTATACCAAAACTGCAATTCATACTTCAGATCCAGTGATAAAAGCAAGCGGAAGACTAAACAATATATATATCACTGTATGGAAAAACAAAGTAATCTCATCTGTCTCCAAAGTATGACTACATCTCTGAGTTTCATATACATGTAAATAAACAAAAGAATAAAGTTCAAAATAGTCCCACTGAAGTCCCCTCGATCCAGGTCACCTACGGGAAGCCGTCGTGATACTGCATATACGAGAACTCATCCTGGTCCTCGTCAATCTCCGGCTCCACCTCCTGGATCTCGTCCTCACCTGCAGCTACAACAGGGTCTGGTGGGTGTTGCAAACACCATCCCGTAACGTGGGAATGAGTGATCAACTCAGTGGAATCATAGAGCAAAGATTAGCATGTTCACAATTCAATCACGCGATAATAGTAAAGCAGTAAATCAGACAATCCTAATACTGTTATTAATGCAAGATGATATGACGTGATGTATGCCCTCACCGACGATCACCCTCATGCGGCAACATCTTACGACCGCGGCATGCCACACTCCCTAGAGTGCTCCACATCTTCCAGGCACATGCAATGCTATGGTGATATGATTACCAAGTTGTTATTAGTCCATTCAAACAGCAGGATTGGGAAACTAAGGTACTATCAATCCCAACACAGATCCTGTCTAGGGTCGTCACTCCTAGTAATCTCATACGATGTATATTTTGTAGGTCATTGCAAGGGCTGCCAGGGCTGTTGCTCCCACTCGTTGCACCGCTCCCCCATCACCTTATCAATACATGCCTACCGTACTCTACTGCAACGGAAGGGTCGTCGCCTCCCGTGGACTCAGAATACGCTCGCGGTCACTACAAAGGGCTCGTCGCCTGATCAGTGTAGGCCGACAGCTAGAATATAGTGTTCCATACCACCATAATCTGCTCACGAGTCAAGGTGCTCATTGGTCACTAAGGGGAGGTTTGTGGCCCCAGCGTAGGCCGACAGCTCGACCACGGTGTCCCATACCACCATGCCCGGCTCATGAGTCTTCGTGGATCAAGGTACCACGGTTAATAGGGTTTACAATGGTAAGTTCAGTACCCTAGGTTCAAGCAGTTATGATACATACAAGGTGAACAAACATCGGCCAGTCGGGTTACTTGACGGGCTCGACTAGCGCGATCGCATCTCAAGTTGAACGACATGAAGTACGTAAAACACTTCGCGTGGCCTAACCACTGTCGCCAACTCTCAACCCGAATCACGTTCATTGACGCGTCGTTCGTGGCTATGACCAGTCAGCCACGAATTCGCTCGGTTACCGACTGCCTGGACTAAGTCAAGTCCCACACATCTATGGAATTACATTAACACTATATACCAGGGTATTGGAATTGAAATACATCATGTGAGCATGTTAACACATGTTATAACATTCAACTTAAGCAAATCTTCAAGGCATACCTTCCATGCATATTCAACTTAAGCAAATCTTCAAAGCATACTTTCTATGCATGTTATGCAATCATGCATAAGGTCAACATGTAGGAAATCATTTAGGTCAGCATTTTAATCATGAAATCAATCTCAAACTACTACATAACATCATTCAATACAATACACACTAGTACAAGCATTTATACAAATACATACACTACACACTTAAGTCCACATATAGTATGTCGACCCAAAGTGCGCAACTTGGCGAATCTCTTCGCCAAACTGATTATGCAATCATTCCTAACTCTCTAATGCGGCGACAAACTATGTCAATCACGTCAGCAAAATATGCATGTAGACCGTACTTCCTACAAATGACTAAAATGCCCTAAATCTCATATTCTTCGTTAATTTACGAAACAGGAAATGGAGAGCATGTTGTACATGTCAAACGGCGATGCCGTCGATAATCTACTATTAAACGACATTGAAAGCATTGTAAACCGTCAATCAAAGCGTCTAAAATCCTCACCTTATGTCTTGTAGACTCGGGAATTGAAACGGAGCGTATACGCTTCGTCTACGGCGAATAAGGAGCCTAATACACAAGATCCATAAGCTACATCGCTATGGAAACAAGGGAAACTCAAATCAATAACTATTTAGGGTATTTACTTACCTAAGATCGCGGTGGAATCGCCGGGAAGGTGGTAGAGGTGTGTTGCTTAAGCACGTGCAACACGTAGCACAAGTGGCAGGAAGAACTCCCCCACTCTCTCACAATCTCTCACTTTTTTTCCCTCTCCCAAGCTAGGGCTTCTCTCAAATTCGGATGGGAGAGAGGAGTGAGGGTTTCAACCCCTTTTATAGCCTACAACATGCCCAAAATAGGCTTGGGAACAATGTTTACTTGGTGCCTAACCAAATCGGGGCCGTTTCGGTCCAAAAGGGCATTTCTGAAGGTCCCCTGGCCAAATGCGGTCGGACTTAAGCTCATGCATACTGGATCTAGCACACATCTAGTTTTCAGACCGGTAGGGTTCCCAGATTGTACGTGGCGGTCCAGTTTCAGTTTAACGGTCATCGCACCAAGATCAGGCCTATAAGTCTCATGATATATAATAGATATTTTTCCTGATCCAAGGGTGTAATTTGGCTGTATTCTGACGGTCAGAACGCTCAATACTGATGCGTCAAATTGTGTGCCAGATTTGAATTTCAAATTCCAATTCTAACCCTATTCTCACTCTCTTCGGTCCGGGCTCAATGAAATAGCCTGTGATTATCGATTTGACTTGATTTTTGGAATGAGTGTCAAGTCCAGCTAGACGGTTCTAACGGTCTAAGATAGGAGGTATCGGACTTTCGACGTGCGGTCTAGATCCAATACAAAGATTCAAAGTGGTCTAGAGAACAAACCTGCTTAGAGTTTGGTCTGAGGTTTTAGAGCATTATAGCACCATTGGTTCCACTCGCTTTGGGCCTTGTAGAACGTATTTAAAGTGATCAGGGACCATTTTCCAGCTATTCTAACGTTGCACTAGCTAACCTAGTCATATTTTCTAAAGGAATGAATTCTACGCAATATCGGGTCGAGTTGGTACTCGAGCCCAAGTATGGATTTTTCACGGGCATTACAATCTACCCCCCTTAACAAATAATTTCGTCCTCGAAATTTTGTACCTTTTCGTACTCCTCGAGAAGCTGTGGGTAGTTCTTTCTGATCTCGGCTTCTGTCTCCCAAGTAGCCTCCTCCTCAGAGTGATGCGTCCATAGTACCTTCACAAGGGGAATCACCTTGCTACGCAGTACCTGCTCCTTCCTGTCTAAGATGCGTGTCGGTCGCAGGATATAAGTAACATCCTCTCCTAACTGCACCTGCTCCCATCTGATAATATGGGAAGGATCAGTAATGTACTTCTTCAGCATAGAAACATGAAATACGTTGTGGACGCTCGCGAGGGGCGTGGGTAAAGCCAATCGGTAAGACACTGCTCCCACACGATCGAGGATCTGGAATGGACCAATGAATCGCAGTGCCAGCTTCCCCTTCTTCCCCAACCGAAGGACTCCCTTCATAGGGGAAACTCGCAAAAACACGTGATCCCCGACTGTGAACTCTAGTGGCCTCCGTCTCGTATCGGCGTAGCTCTTCTGTCTGCTCTGCGCTGTAAGAAGTCGACGTCGAATGATATCAATCTTCTCTGACGTCGCCTGCACCAACTCTGGGCCAATCAAGCTACGCTCACCGACCTCTAACCAGCAATGCGGTGCGCGACAAGGTCGCCCATACAGCGCCTCATAAGGTGCCATGCCGATACTCGCCTGGAAGCTATTGTTGTACGCAAACTCCGCATATGCAAGACAGTCATCCCAACTGTCCTTGAAGTCCAATGTGCAAGCTCGCAACATGTCCTCCAGGATCTGGTTCACTCGCTCCGTCTGTCCGTCCGTCTGTGGGTGGAAGGCAGTACTGAACTTCAACTTCACACCCATAGCCTCCTGAATGCGAGTCCAGAAAATATAAGTGAACCGCGTGTCTCTGTCCGACACGATCTCCAACGGAACTCCATGCAGATGCACGATCTCTCTAATATACAATCTAGCCAGCTCGTCTGTAGAGTTCGTAACTCTGATCGGTAGGAAGTGCGCCAACTTCGTCAATCGGTCGACGATCACCCAAATGGAATCATGTCCCTTCCTCGTCTTCGGCAACCCAGAAATGAAGTCCATGGAAATGAAATCCCACTTCCACTCTGCAATCGGCATAGGCTGCAAAAGTCCAGGTGGTCGGCGATGCTCTGCCTTCACTTGCTGACAAGTGAGACAACGGGACACGAACTCAGCAATGTGGGTCTTCATACCTTCCCACCAATACGTCCTCTTCACGTCACGATACATCTTCGTACTGCCTGGATGCATCGCGAGTCTAGTAGAATGCGCAGCCTCGAGAATCTCTCGTCTCAAGTCAGGGACATCTGGGACGCATAGGCGGCCACGGTAACGTAAGCCCCCATCCATACCAACTCGCCAGTCGGCGTCAGCATCATCACTGGCCTGCTCTCGAAGCTCAGTAAGATGCGCGTCGTCCCTCTGCGCCTCGATGACACGGTCATCGATCTGGGATCGCACCTGTACGTGTGCGATGAACTCAAATGGCTCCTCTACGGTGAGTTTCTGCTCAAAGTCTCGCAAAAACTCAACCATATCCCACTCGGCAACCATCAGCGGAGCCGCAAACTCTATCGCCTTCTTGCGGCTCAACGCATCAGCCACAAGGTTCGCCTTCCTAGGATGGTAAGAGACTTCAAACTTGAAGTCCTTCAGCGTCTCCATCCATCGCCACTGCCTCATATTCAAGTCCCGGTGCGTGAATATGTACTTGAGGCTCTTGTGGTCGCAAAAGAGCTCGAACTCCTCTCCGTAGAGGTAATGTCTCCAGAGTCTCAGTGCGAATATCACGGCTGCCAACTCCAGGTCGTGTGTAGGGTAATTCTCCTCGTGCTTCCTTAATTGTCTCGAGGCATACGAAATTACCCTGTCCCTCTGCATAAGGACACAACCCAAACCAACGCTAGACGCGTCAGTGTATATAGTGTATTTAACCCCTTGCTCTGGCAATACTAGCACAGGGGCGGACGTAAGTCTGTCCTTCAGCTCCTGAAAAGCCGACTCCGCCTTATCATTCCAGGCGAACTTCACGTCCTTTCGTGTCAACTGAGATAAGGGTCTCGCGATCTTCGAGAAATCCTGAATGAAGCGCCGATAGTAGCCAGCGAGTCCCAAGAAACTCCTCACCTCAGTGACAGAACCAGGCTGCTCCCAGTCCTGCACCGCAGCTACCTTAGACAGGTCAACTGCCATGCCATCCTTGGACACCACGCGTCCCAGAAACTTCACCTCCTGCTTCCAGAAGTCTCACTTCTTGTACTGTGCGAACAACTGATGTCGTCTGAGCGTATCAAGGACCAAACGCAAGTGCTCCTCATGCTCCTCTCGACTCCTAGAGTATACCAAAATGTCGTCGATGAAGACAACGACGAATCGATAGAGGAAAGGCCGCAATACCCGGTTCATCAGATCCATGAACACGGCCGGTGCGTTCGTGAGACCGAACGACATCACGAGGAACTCGTAGTGACCAAAACTGGTCCTGAATGCTGTCTTCTGCACGTCCTCATCTCTGACGCGCAGCTGATGATAACCTGACTGAAGATCAATCTTCGAGAAGTACTGCGCTCCTCTCAACTGATCAAACAAGTCATCGATCCTGGGCAAAGGGTACTTGTTCTTCACCGTGAGCTGGTTCAGCCTGCGATAATCAATACACAATCGCAGCGAACCATCATTCTTCTTCACAAACAAGACCGGTGCTCCCCAAGGAGACACGCTAGGCCGTATAAAGCCAAGCTCTAGTAGGCCATCAATCTGCGTCCTCAACTCCTCCATCTCACATGGTGCCATGCGATACGTCGGCAGTGAGACGGGTGTAGAACCAGGAACCAGATCGATAGTGAAATCGATCTCACGTCGGGGCGGCAAACCAGGGATCTTCCTGAACAGATCCCCGAACTCAGAAACAACTGGCGTCTGCTCAAGTACCTGGGCACCAGCGTCGCGCAATAGAGTGGCGTAGCTAAGAATGCGGAAAGGAAGATTTACCCGCACTGAAAATGTGAAAGGCGTGCCCTCAGGCTCGTACACCGTCACCACACGAGCCTCGCAGTCAATCTCGGCTCTCGCTGCAGTCAACCAGTCCATGCCAAGAATGACGTCGAGATAAACGAGCGAGGGATCGACGACCAGATCAAGAGTCATCGTCCTACCTCCCATATCAACTAAACAACCCTCACACATCTGGGTGACATCCGAATAATCTTCATGAGCTGCAAGGACTCGCACGCTATCCATAGTGATAGTCTGCAACCCAAGACGTCTGACTACGGCACGCGATATCAAAGAAATCGTGGAACCAGTGTCCACCATGACAAGAACGGGAGTACCTCCGATATGGCCCGTGACCTCGAAGGCTGAATGCTGGAAAGTCGGCGTCGTAGCTGCCTCAGCGGTCAGTGCATGAACTCGAGCCTGCTGTGGCCGGTTCGGCCGCTGTGTCAAGGGCCGTGGAGGCTGTCGAATCTGCGATACCGTAGGTCTGAAAGAAGGATGCGCAGGAGCTGACCGTATAGGCGGTGCTGATATCGCCTGTGGACGTACACGATCAATCTTCTGCGGCGGCGAGAACCCACTGTCCCGCATCCTGGAAAAGCAACTCTGCGCTAAATGGCCCGTCCTCCCACAGTATGTGCATGATAAATCAGGGCGCCGAAACGGTGGTACAGGCGCCGTGGTCCTGGTAGGAGGATCGAAGCGAGGCCTCTTGCCCGCGGAGGGCCTGTCTGGAAAATCCGGTCGCGGCCTAGAAGTAGTCGGGCCTCGAGATCGCGCAAGTCGATCCACGTCCTGCTCTGCCCGCATGGACATGTGAACCAACTCCGCATAAGAAGGAAAACTGAAACAGCACATCTTCGACCGAATATCCGGTCGCAAGCCCTCCAAAAAGCGCCGTATACGCATCTGCTCATCAGCTAGAATCGTCGGGACGTACCTGCCCAACTCTGTGAACCGATGCTCATACTCGGTAACTGTCATCGCTGCCTGCCTGAGACGGAGAAACTCATTCTCCCTCTCGTGCCTGTAGGTCTGAGGATAATACTTCTCATGGAAGCGGAACTCGAATGCTGCCCACGTCCATACGAAATCTGCGGCAACAGTCCGCAATATGCTATCCCACCACATACTGGCCTCTCTCTCAAACAGGAAGGTAGCCAGCTCTACCTGCTCAGCCTCGGTACAGTGCAACATCCGTAAAATCTTCGACACTCGGTCGAGCCAGAACTCAGCCTCCTCGGGTCTGTGAGAACCCGTGAAAGTAGGAGGCCGCAAGCGCTGAAATCGCTCCAGAAGGCCCCGAGTGTCGGCAGGATTCCCCGCAGGAAAAGCAGGCGGCGCAGGATGTGCTATGCCCTCATCCTGGGTTAAGTATAGGCATCCTCAGCTGGATGCGCAGGTGGTGCAGGTGGAGTAGATGTAGTCGCACCCCCACCCTGGGCTAAAGTCCCAACTATGGTGGTCAGAAGCTGCTGCTGCTGTAGCATCATAGCCATCATCTGCTCGAATCTGTCAGGGGGTGGAGCAGGCTGTGGCGGATGAGGTGCAGAAGTAGATGCGCGCTATGGCTCTCTAACTGATGGTGTAAATGGCGGTGGTCCATCTGTAGGACCAACAGTAGGCTGAGACGATCGAACCGCCTCAGGAATCGGGCCCACAGCAGGGTCCGGACGAGTACCAGACTGAGAGGGAGTCTGATCCATCTGCTCTGACAATGAAAGCCGAACCGCGCTCCTCGTAGTCTTAGGTGGCATTCCCTATATTCAAAATAGGGCGCAACCTTGTCAGTCTCAATTGTACAAATACACCACAATCATTCACTAAAGAGTCAAAGGCATTCCATGCATTTCAATTAATCAAAATTGTTACAATACAAGGGATATATCCTTACAAGTATCATGACTAGAATTACATGGAAATTAAGACAGTTAAGTAACAGCAACATAAGCAAAGCACTAGCCCTAACAGGCTTACACACATAAAACAGGAAATGGCTAAATACTAATAACAACATCAAAGATCGCATCGCTAGTCGGAGTCTGGTGACGGAGGATGAGCACCCTTATCCTGTAAGCAACACAGGATTGCCTTCAAGGTGCGAGTCACCTTGCCAAACTTCTTCTTTGTAACAGCCTTGGCATCAGCGACTTCTGCTCGAAGTTCTTGGACTTCCCTTCGCAAAGCGGTCTGACTCTCCTCCATCCGAGCAATGCGGTCGTCGATAGTAGCCTGCGCAGAAGGAGGAGGGCTCTCATCAGTATCCTGAGCCTCCTCTTCTGCTTCTTCCTGAACCTCTTCCTGAACCTCTGCTCTAGGTTCTTCTTCGCTTTGATCTTCCTCTTCATCAAAGTCATCCCCACTATCCCTTTCAAGTTGATTTTCACGATATTGCGACCCAATCTTCATCTTAACCATTGTCGACTCATCGATGGTGTGAATCGATACCGGCAATTCGGGTCCAAGTCTATAGGCAAACTCAAGCGCAATCTTGCAAATGAGTCGGCCAAAGGGAAGCGATTCGGATGTTCTCCTCGACCTGGCTATGAGAACTATCTGCCGTAAGATGAAAGTGGCCATACATACTTTCTCTCCCTGGGCCACCAGAAATAAGAAATCGACCATAAGACGTGTACATTCAATGCGGTTCGTCGACCTAGGAAAAAACATTGAACGTGCAGATATGATGCAGCAGGCGCAAATCCTCAGACATGTATGTCGCCTTGAGGCTGTTATTAGGCTGCCATGGAACCAACTTACCGCACAGAAACCTAGTGCGGTGATCTCGTTCACGTCTAGTCCTCAAATTCTTCTCACTTGGATGCACATCACCTAGAGGCACATTGAGAAGTCGCGCAATCAACCGAACGTCGATCGTAGCCATCCGATCTCTACCAAAAGGGATTTTGAACTGCAAAGGCTCTAAGGTAGGATTCTGGATGCTAGCATAGAAGGCACGAACAGTGCTCACATTAGCACGAGCGCGAGCTTCAAAGATCGGTCCCCAGTGCGCAGCTTCAATGCATTCGAACAACAGATATTCGCCGAACAATCGCCCATCTACGTCCGCCTCAAATAACACTCTACGGTCAGTGTATTCACCATGAGGCATCTCTGATAGAATGGTTCGTCCAAGGTGTGCATGGGGATCCAAATCCCGCTTTGTACGGCACTCCAGGACTGCAGCTGGACCTGCGGCGGCGCTTGAACTTGCGGCACCACCCCGCGGTCTTCTCGATCGAGCAGGGCGGCTCGGCCCAGCCTCGTCTGTCGCAGTTTTCCTCTTACCCATCAAAGATATGATGGATGAGAGCGACAAAAGGCCCAAAATGGCTTCCACAAAAGCCATGAAAAATGCCAAAAATGCGGAGAAATGGCTACCCAATCTGAAAAAAAGAAATCTAGGCATCGTAGAGGGATGCTTCAAGCTTCCCAAGGCTGTACTTTCAGGGAAAAATATAAACAAAAAGATGGGATGGAGCACCTCACGATTTCAGCTATATTTGGGGGATTTTGGAGCTCCAAATGGTGATATCTTCAAGGAAAGAGGCTGCCAACACCCAAAAAATGATGGGTGGTGGTCGGTTTTGGCCAAGGAAGGTTTTAGAGGTGGTTTGGGACGCCGGGGTTTGGAATTGGTTGCTGAAAATCGAATCTAGGGCTATGTAAGGGGCTGTTTGTGAAGGAGAGGTGGGATTTGGGGGTTTTCGTGATGTGGGAGGTACCTAGGGATGATGTGGAGCCTATTTAAGGGGGTGCGCCCGAAGGACGGCACCAACCGACACCGCCGGCCGGCGATGCATCGCCCGGCCGGCGATGGCATCGCCGGCCAACCTTCAATTTGGCCAGTGGGACCCCATGGGTCTGGTCCCCTATGGTCCCAGGGTCCCAAAAAGTTAGGTCCCACCCCTTGGTTCACAATAATTTGGTCTGTATGAGCCCAAACATGTGTTTGGGGCTTTCCGGGTCCACATCGCAATCTCGAATACCAAACCATATAATGCAGCATATGTATTTGGGGTAGAAGGAGCCAATACACCTATCTAGCTCCTTATTTGCTAAAGAAAGTGAAGTTAGAATGGCCTTATGGCCATTTTTCATGAAATTTTACTATTCACTATAAAATTTGTGAAAGTACTAATTTGTGTTATTTTCACATTAGGTTTGATGCCTAATATGAATTGGATAAGAAATAAATAAAGATTGGAGTGTTTAGAGGAGGAATTTTGAAGATTTTTGGTGAAACGGGGTTTTTAAGCCCTAGCGATTGATTACTGGAGTCGTGGTCATCCCACGGCCCAAGGATTCACTTTTGCGGTTTAAAACCGCTCATAGGACGTCTCAACCCGACTTCCTAAAGCTTAGAAGTGATTCGGGTTGCTTTACGCGACCCGAGATGCGTTACAGACTCGATCTTGCGATCGATCCTAATAGACTTCGCCTATCGGCGAATCTGCGATCCTAGAAGTGTTTCTAGACCCTTCTCGCACCCACCTAAGTCAAAGGAAGCGACAGCGTACGTCGCAAGACCATAACCCAGGCCCAGTATACTCTCATTCATGCTCTGATACCAACTTGTAACACCCTGAAAATTGGGGGTCGTGTATAAACTCAACTCCCGAGTTCCAGACCGTCACTTATGCAACAAAAATAGTTATGATTCAATGTTGTCTGATTTAAAGCATTTACATGAGTAAAAGTATACCAAAACTGCAATTCATACTTCAGATCCAGTGATAAAAGCAAGCGAAAGACTAAACAATATATATATCACTGTATGGAAAAACAAAGTAATCTCATCTGTCTCCAAAGTATGACTACATCTCTGAGTTTCATATACATGTAAATAAACAAAAGAATAAAGTTTAAAATAGTCCCACTGAAGTCCCCTCGATCCAGGTCACCTACGGGAAGCCGTCGTGATACTGCATATACGAGAACTCATCCTGGTCCTCGTCCATCTCCGGCTCCACCTCCTGGATCTCGTCCTCACCTGCAGCTACAACAGGGTCTGGTGGGTGTTGCAAACACCATCCCATAACGTGAGAATGAGTGATCAACTCAGTGGAATTATAGAGCAAAGATTAGCATGTTCACAATTCAATCACGCGATAATAGTAAAGCAGTAAATCAGACAATCCTAAAACTGTTATTAATGCAAGATGATATGACGTGATGTATGCCCTCACCGACGATCACCCTCATGCGGCAACATCTTACGACCGCGGCATGCCACACTCCCTAAAGTGCTTCACATCTTCCAGGCACATGCAATGCTATGGTGATATGATTACCAAGTTGTTATTAGTCCATTCAAACAGCAGGATTGAGAAACTAAGGTACTTCCCTTGTATCAATCCCAACACAGATCCTGTCTAGGGTCGTCACTCCTAGTAATCTCATACGATGTATATTTCGTAGGTCACTGCAAGGGTGTAACACCCTGAAAATCGGGGGTCGTGTATAAACTCAACTCCCGAGTTCCAGACCGTCACTTATGCAACAAAAATGGTTATGATTCAATGTTGTCTGATTTAAAGCATTCACATGAGTAAAAGTATACCAAAACTGCAATTCATACTTCAGATCCAGTGATAAAAGCAAGCGGAAGACTAAACAAGATATATATCACTGTATGGAAAAATAAAGTAATCTCAACTGTCTCCAAAGTATGACTACATCTCTGAGTCTCATATACATGTACATAACAAAAGAATAATGTTCAAAAATAAAAGTCCCACTGATGTCCCCTCGATCCAGGTCACCTACGGAAAGCCGTCATGATACTGCATATACGAGAACTCATCCTGGTCCTCGTCATCATCTAGCTCCACCTCCTGGATCTCATCGTCACCTGCAACTACAACAGGGTCTGGTGGGTGTTGCAAACACCATCCCGTAACGTGGGAATGAGTGATCAACTCAGTGGAATCATAGAGCAAAGATTAGCATGTTCACAATTCAGTCACGCGATAATAGTAAAGCAGTAAATCAGACAAGTCCTAATACTGTTGTTAATGCAAGATGATATGACGTGATGTATGCCCTCACCGACGATCACCCTCATACGGCAACATCTTACGACCGCGGCATGCCACACTCCCTAGAGTGCTCCACATCTTCCAGGCACATGCAATGCTATGGTGATATGATTACCAAGTTATTATTAGTCCATTCAAACAGCAGGATTGGGAAACTAAGGTACCTCCCTTGTATCAATCCCAACACGGATCCTGTCTAGGGTCGTCACTCCTAGTAATCTCATACGATGTACATTTCGTAGGTCACTGCAAGGGCTGCCAGGGCTGTTGCTCGCACTCGTTGCACCGCTCCCCCATCACCTTATCAATACAGGCCTACTGTACTCTACTGCACGGAAGGGTTGTCGCCTCCCGTGAACTCAGAATACGCTCGCGGTCACTACAAAGGGCTCGTCGCCTGATCAGTGTAGGCCGACAGCTAGAATATAGTGTCCCATACCACCATAATCTGCTCACGAGTCAAGGTGCTCACTGGTCACTACGGGGAGGTTTGTGGCCCCAGCGTAGGCCGACAGCTCGACCACGGTGTCCCATACCACCATGCCCGGCTCATGAGTCTTCGTGGATCAAGGTACCACGGTTAATAGGGTTTACAATGGTAAGTTCAGTACCCTAGGTTCAAGCAGTTATGATACATACAAGGTGAACAAACATCGGCCAGTCGGGTTACTTGACGGGCTCGACTAGCGCGATCGCATCTCGAACTGAACGACATGAAGTGCGTAAAACACTTCGCGTGGCCTAACCACTGCCGCCAACTCTCAACACGAATCACATTCATCTACGCGTCGTTCGTCGCTATGACCAGTCAGCCACGAAATCGCTCGGTTACCGACTGCCTGGACTAAGTCAAGTCCCACACATCTATGGAATTACTATACAAGGTATTGGAATTGAAATACATCATGTGAGCATGTTAACACATGTTATAACTTTCAACTTAAGCAAATCTTCAAGGCATACTTCCCATGCATATTCAACTTAAGCAAATCCTCAAGCACATACATTCCATGCATGTAATGAAATCATGCATTTTGTCAACATGTAGAAAATCATTTAGGTCGGCATAATAATTGAAAAATCAGTCACAAAGTATCAAATAACATCATTTAATTCAATACATACTAATACAAGCATTTATACAAACACATGCACTACACACTTAGGTCTACATATAGCATGTCGACCCAAAGTGTGCAACTAGGCGAATCTCTTCGCCAAACTAATTATGCACGCATTCCTAACTTCCTAATGCGACAACAAACCATGTCAATCACATCAGCAAAATATGAATGCAAACAGTACTTCCTACAAATGACTAAAATGCCCTAAATCTCATATTCTTCGTTAGCTTACGAAACGGGAAACGGAGAGCATTTTGTACATGTCAAACGGCGATGCCGTCAAGAATCTACTATTAAACGACATTGAAAGCATTGGGAACCGTCAATCCAAGCGTCTAAAATCCTCACCTAGTGTCTTGTAGACTCGGGAATTGAAGCGGAGTGTATATGCTTCGTCTACGGCGAGTAAGGAGCCTAATACATAAGATCCATAAGCTACATCGCCATGGAAACAAGAAAAACTCAAATCACCAACTATTTAGGGTTTTTACTTACCTAGGATTGCGGTGGAATCGCCGGGAAAGCGGTAGAGGAGTGTCGCTTAAGCACGTGCAACACGTAGCACAAGTGGCGGGAAGAACTCTCCCACTCTCTCACAATCTCTCACTCTTTTTCTCTCTCCCAAGCTAGGGCTTCTCTCAAATTCGGATGGGAGAGAGGAGTGAGGGTTTCAACCCCTTTTATAGCCTAAAACATTCCCAAAATAGGCTTGGGAACAATGTTTACTTGGTGCCTAACCAAATCGGGGCCGTTTCGGTCCAAAGGGGCATTTCTGGAGGTCCCCAGGCCAAATGCGGTCGGGCTTAAGCTCATGCATACTGGATCTAGCACACATCCAGTTTTCAGACCGGTTGGGTTCCCAGATCGCACGTGGCGGCCCAGTTTCAGTTTAACGGTCACCGCACCAAGATCAGGCCTATAAGTCTCGTGATATATAATAGATATTTTTCCTGATCCAAGGGTGTGATTTGGCTGTATTCTGACGGTCAGAATGCTTAATACTGATGCGTCAAATTTGTGTGCCAGATTTGAATTTGAAATTCCAACTATGTCCCTATTCACACTCTCTTCGGTCCGGGCTCAATGAAATAGCCTGTAATAATCGGTTTGACTTGATTTTTGGAATGAGTGTCAAGCCCAGCTAGACGGTCCTAACGGTCTAAGATAGGAGGTATCGGACTTTCAACGTGCGGTCTAGATCCAATACAAAGATTCAAAGTGGTCCAGAGAACAAACCGGCTTAGAGTTTGATCCGAGGCTTTAGAGCATTATAGCACCCTTAGTTCCACTCGCTTCGGGCCTTGTAGAACGTATTTAAAGTGATCAGGGACCATTTCCCAGCTATTCTAACGTTGCACTAGCTAACCTAGTCAAATTTTCCAAAGGAATGAATTCTACGCAAATTCGGGTCGAGTTGGTACTCGAGCCCAAGTATGGATTTTTCACGGGCGTTACAATCTACCCCCCTTAACAAATAATTTCGTCCTCGAAATTTTGTACCTTTTCGTACTCCTTGAGAAGCTGTGGGTAGTTCTTTCTGATCTCAGCTTCTGTCTCCCAAGTAGCCTCCTCCTCAGTATGATGCGTCCATAGTACCTTCACAAGGGGGATCACCTTGCTACGCAGTACCTGCTCCTTCCGGTCTAAGATGCGTGACGGTCGCAGGATATAAGTAACATCCTCTCCTAACTGCACCTGCTCCCATCTGATGATATGAGAAGGATCAGCAACATACTTCTTCAGCATAGAAACATGAAATACGTTGTGGACGCTCGCGAGGGGCGTGGGTAAAGCCAATCGGTAAGCCACTGCTCCCACACGATCGAGGATCTGAAATGGACCAATGTATCGCGGTGCCAGCTTCCCCTTCTTTCCGAACCGAAGGACTCCCTTCATAGGGGAAACTCGCAAAAACACATGATCCCCGACTGTGAACTCTAGTGGTCTCCGTCTCGTATCGGCGTAGCTCTTCTGTCTGCTCTGCGCTGTAAGAAGCCGACGTCGAATAATATCAATCTTCTCTGACGTCGCCTGCACCAACTCTGGGCCAATCAAGCTGCGCTCACCGACCTCTAACCAGCAATGCGGTGCGCGACAAGGTCGCCCATACAGCGCCTCATAAGGTGCCATGCCGATACTCGCCTGGAAACTATTGTTGTACGCAAACTCCGCATATGCAAGACAGTCATCCCAACTGTCCTTGAAGTCCAATGCGCAAGCTCGCAACATGTCCTCCAGGATCTGGTTCACTCGCTCTGTCTGTCCGTCCGTCTGTGGGTGGAAGGCAGTACTGAACTTCAACTTCACACCCATAGCCTCCTGAATGCGAGTCCAGAAAATAGAAGTGAACCGCGTGTCTCTGTCCGACACGATCTCCAACGGAACTCCATGCAGACGCACGATCTCTCTAATATACAATCTAGCCAGCTCGTCTGCAGAGTTCGTAACTCTGATCGGTAGGAAGTGCGCCGACTTCGTCAATCGGTCGACGATCACCCAAATAGAATCATGCCCCTTCCTCGTCTTCGGCAACCCAGAAATGAAGTCCATGGAAATGAAATTCCACTTCCACTCTGCAATCGGCATAGGCTGCAAAAGTCCAGGTGGTCGGCGATGCTCTGCCTTCACCTGTTGACAAGTGAGACAACGGGACACGAACTCAGCAATGTGGGTCTTCATACCTTCCCACCAGTACGTCCTCTTCACGTCACGATACATCTTCGTGCTGCCAGGATGCATCGCGAGTCTAGTAGAATGCGCAGCCTCGAGAATCTCTCGTCTCAAGTCAGGGACATCAGGAACGCATAGGCGGCCACGGTAACGTAAACCCCCATCCATGCCAACTCGCCAGTCGGCGTCATCATCATCACTGGCCTGCTCTCGAAGCTCAGTAAGATGCGCGTCGTCCCTCTGCGCCTCGATGACACGGTCATCGATCGGGGATCGCACCTGAACATGTGCGATGAACTCAAATGGCTCCTCTACGGTGAGTTTCTGCTCAAAGTCTCGCAAAAACTCAACCATATCCCACTCGGCAACCATCAGCGGAGCCGCAAACTCTATCGCCTTCTTGCGGCTCAACGCATCAGCCACAAGGTTCGCCTTCCCAGGATGGTAAGAGACTTCAAACTTGAAGTCCTTCAGCGTCTCCATCCATCGCCGCTGCCTCATATTCAAGTCCCGCTGTGTGAATATGTACTTGAGGCTCTTGTGGTCGCAAAAGAGCTCGAACTCCTCTCCATAGAGGTAATGTCTCCAGAGTCTCAGTGCGAATATCACGGCTGCCAACTCCAGGTCGTGTGTAGGGTAATTCTCCTCGTGCTTCCTTAATTGTCTCGAGGCATACGAAATTACCCTGTCCCTCTGCATAAGGACACAACCCAAACCAACGCTAGACGCGTCAGTGTATATAGTGTATTTAACCCCTTGCTCTGGCAATACTAGCACAGGGGCGGACGTAAGTCTGTCCTTCAGCTCCTGAAAACCTGACTCCGCCTTATCATTCCAGGCGAACTTCACGTCCTTCCGTGTCAACTGAGATAAGGGTCTCGCGATCTTCGAGAAATCCTGAATGAAGCGCCGATAGTAGCCAGCGAGACCCAAGAAACTCCTCACCTCAGTGACAGAACCAGGCTGCTCCCAGTCCTGCACCGCAGCTACCTTAGACAGGTCAACTGCCATGCCATCCTTGGACACCACGTGTCCCAGAAACTTCACCTCCTGCTTCCAGAAGTCGCACTTCTTATACTGTGCGAACAACTGATGCTGTCTGAGCGTATCAAGGACCAAACGCAAGTGCTCCTCATGCTCCTCTCGACTCCTAGAGTATACCAAAATGTCGTCGATGAAGACAACGACGAATCGATAGAGGAAAGGCCGCAATACCCGGTTCATCAGATCCATGAACACGGCCGGTGCGTTCGTGAGACCGAACGACATCACGAGGAACTCGTAGTGACCAAAATTGGTCCTGAACGCTGTCTTCTGCACGTCCTCATCTCTGACGCGCAACTGATGATATCCTGACTGAAGATCAATCTTCGAGAAGTACTGCGCTCCTCTCAACTGATCAAATAAGTCATCGATCCTGGGCAAAGGGTACTTGTTCTTCACTGTGAGTTGGTTCAGCCTGCGATAATCAATACACAATCGCAGCGAACCATCCTTCTTCTTCACGAACAAGACCGGTGCTCCCCAAGGAGATACGCTAGGCCGTATAAGGCCAAGCTCTAGTAGACCATCAATCTGCGTCCTCAACTCCTCCATCTCACATGGTGCCATGCGATACGTCGGCAGTGAGACGGGTGTAGAACCAGGAATCAGATCGATAGTGAAATCGATCTCACGTCGGGGCGGCAAACCAGGGATCTTCCTGAACAGATCCCCGAACTCAGAAACAACTGGCGTCTGCTCAAGTACCTGGGCACCAGCGTCGCGCAACAGGGTGGCGTAGCTAAGAATGCGGAAAGGAAGATTTACCCGCACTGAAAATGTGAAAGGCGTGCCCTCAGGCTCGTACACCGTCACCACACGAGCCTCGCAGTCAATCTCGGCTCTCGCTGCAGTCAACCAGTCCATGCCAAGAATGACGTCGAGATATACGAGCGAGGGATCGACGACCAAATCAAGAGTCATCGTCCTGCCTCCCAGATCAAGTAAACAACCCTCACACATCTGGGTGACATCCGAATAATCTCCATGAGCTGCAAGGACTCGCACGCTATCCATAGTAATAGTCTGCAACCCAAGACGTCTGACTACGGCACGCGATATCAAAGAAATCGTGGAACCAGTGTCCACCATGATAAGAACGGGAGTACCTCCGATATGGCCCGTGACCTCGAAGGCTGAATGCTGGAAAGTCGGCGTCGTAGCTGCCTCAGCGGTCAGTGCATGAACTCGAGCCTGCTGTGGCCGGTTCGGCCGCTGTGTCAAGGGCCGTGGGGGCTGTCGAATCTGCGATACTGTGGGTCTGAAAGAGGACTGCGCAGGAGCTGACCGTATAGGCGGTGCTGATATCGCCTGTGGACGTACACGATCAATCTTCTGCGGCGGCGAGAACCCACTGTCCCGCATCCTCGTAAAGCAACTCGGCGCTAGGTGGCCCGTCCTCCCACAGTATGTGTATGATAGATCAGGGCGCCGAAACAGTCCTACTGGCGCCGTGGTCCTGGTAGGAGGATCAATGCGAGGCCTCTTGCCCGCGAAGGGCCTATCTGGCAACTCCGGTCGCGGCCTAGAAGTAGTCGGGCCTCGTGATCGCGCAAGTCGATCCACGTCCTGCTCTGCCCGCATGGACATGTGAACCAACTCCGCATAGGAGGAGAAACTGATACAGCACATCTTCGACCGAATATCCGGTCGCAAGCCCTCCAAAAAGCGCCGTATGCGCATCTGCTCATCAGCTAAAATCGTCGGGACGTACCTGCCCAACTCTGTGAACCGATGCTCATACTCGGTGACCGTCATCGCTGCCTGCCTGAGACGGAGAAACTCATTCTCCCTCTCGTGTCTGTAGGTCTGAGGATAATACTTCTCATGGAAGCGAAACTCGAATGCTGCCCATGTCCATACGAAGTCTGCGGTAACAGTCCGCAATACACTATCCCACCACATACTGGCCTCTCTCTCAAACTGGATTTTTCACGGGCGTTACAAAGGGCTGCCAGGGCTGTTGCTCGCACTCGTTGCACCGCTCCCCCATCACCTTATCAATACAGGCCTACCGTACTCTACTGCAACGGAAGGGTCGTCGCCTCCCGTGGACTCAGAATACGCTCGCGGTCACTACAAAGGGCTCGTCGCCTGATCAGTGTAGGCCGACAGCTAGAATATAGTGTCCCATACCACCATAATCTGCTCACGAGTCAAGGTGCTCATTGGTCACTACGGGGAGGTTTGTGGCCCCAGCGTAGGCCGACAGCTCGACCACGGTGTCCCATACCACCATGCCCGGCTCATGAGTCTTCGTGGATCAAGGTACCACGGTTAATAGGGTTTACAATGGTAAGTTCAGTACCCTAGGTTCAAGCAGTTATGATACATACAAGGTGAACAAACATCGGCCAGTCGGGTTACTTGACGGGCTCGACTAGCGCGATCGCATCTCAAGTTGAACGACATGAAGTGCGTAAAACACTTCCCGTGGCCTAACCACTGCCGCCAACTCTCAACCCGAATCACGTTCATCGACGCGTCGTTCGTGGCTATGACCAGTCAGCCACGAATTCGCTCGGTTACCGACGGCCTGGACTAAGTCAAGTCCCACACATCTATGGAATTACATTAACACTATATACCAGGGTATTGGAATTGAAATACATCATGTGAGCATGTTAACACATGTTATAACATTCAACTTAAGCAAATCTTCAAAGCATACCTTCCATGCATATTCAACTTAAGCAAATCTTCAAAGCATACTTTCTATGCATGTAATGCAATCATGCATAAGGTCAACATGTAGGAAATCATTTAGGTCAGCATTTTAATCATGAAATCAATCTCAAACTACTACATAACATCATTCAATACAATACACACTAGTACAAGCATTTATACAAACACATACACTACACACTTAAGTCCACATATAGTATGTCGACCCAAAGTGCGCAACTTGGCGAATCTCTTCGCCAAAATGATTATGCAATCATTCCTAACTCTCTAAAGCAGCGACAAACCATGTTAATCACGTCAGCAAAATATGCATGTAGACCGTACTTCCTACAAATGACTAAAATGCCCTAAATCTCATATTCTTCGTTAATTTACGAAACAGGAAATGGAGAGCATGTTGTACATGTCAAACGGTGATGCCGTCGATAATCTACTATTAAACGACATTGAAAGCATTGTAAACCGTCAATCAAAGCGTCTAAAATCCTCACCTTATGTCTTGTAGACTCGGGAATTGAAACGGAGCGTATACGCTTCGTCTACGGCGAATAAGGAGCCTAATACACAAGATCCATAAGCTACATCGCTATGGAAACAAGGAAAACTCAAATCAACAACTATTTAGGGTATTTACTTACCTAAGATCGCGGTGGAATCACCGGGAAGGTGGTAGAGGTGTGTTGCTTAAGCACGTGCAACACGTAGCACAAGTGGCAGGAAGAACTCCCCCACTCTCTCACAATCTCTCACTTTTTTTTCCCTCTCCCAAGCTAGGGCTTCTCTCAAATTCGGATGGGAGAGAGGAGTGAGGGTTTCAACCCCTTTTATAGCCTACAACATGCCCAAAATAGGCTTGGGAACAATGTTTACTTGGTGCCTAACCAAATCGGGGCCGTTTCGGTCCAAAAGGGCATTTCTGAAGGTCCCCTGGCCAAATGCGGTCGGACTTAAGCTCATGCATACTGGATCTAGCACACATCTAGTTTTCAGACCGGTAGGGTTCCCAGATCGCACGTGGCGGTCCAGTTTCAGTTTAACGGTCATCGCACCAAGATCAGGCCTATAAGTCTCGTGATATATAATAGATATTTTTCCTGATCCAAGGGTGTAATTTGGCTGTATTCTGATGGTCAGAACGCTCAATACTGATGCGTCAAATTGTGTGCCAGATTTGAATTTCAAATTCCAATTCTAACCCTATTCTCACTCTCTTCGGTCCGGGCTCAATGAAATAGCCTGTGATTATCGGTTTGACTTGATTTTTGGAATGAGTGTCAAGTCCAGCTAGACGGTTCTAACGGTCTAAGATAGGAGGTATCGGACTTTCGACGTACGGTCTAGATCCAATACAAAGATTCAAAGTGGTCCAGAGAACAAACCTGCTTAGAGTTTGGTCCGAGGTTTTAGAGCATTATAGCACCATTGGTTCCACTCGCTTTGGACCTTGTAGAACGTATTTAAAGTGATCAGGGACCATTTTCCAGCTATTCTAACGTTGCACTAGCTAACCTAGTCATATTTTCTAAATGAATGAATTCTACGCAATATCGGGTCGAGTTGGTACTCGAGCCCAAGTATGGATTTTTCACGGGCGTTACATTTTCACTTCCGCTGTCTTCATGTATTGTTTTCTTTGAAGCTTTTAGGACAATTGTTTTAAATTTTGAGGTTTGTTTGAAGTGTAGTTCGAAAGTTTGTAAGGAACCTACCAGTTCTTCCACTTTCATCTCGTCAATACTCCTACACTCTTCGGTTGTTGTTACCTTGGGATTAAATCGTTCCGGCAAAGATCTAAGTATTTTTCTACAGATTTTAGGTACTGAAACTTTTTCTCCCAATCCACCCATGGAGTTGCAAATGATATTTAATTTAGTGAAAAACTCCATAAATGTCTCATGCTCTTCCATTCTGAGACTTTCAAACTATGAAGTTAGAAGTTGTAGTTTGGAACTCTTCACAGTGCTTATGCCTTCATGGGTTGTTTCCAATAGATCTCATGCTTCCTTGGATGTCCTACACATACTTATTTGATTGAATATATCCCGAGACACGGCACAATAGATGGCATTCACAGCTTTAGCTTCAGCAATCTTTTTCCTTGTCAAACACCGTCCACTTCTCTTTGGATTTGGGTTTTTTGATGGTTGTGCCACTGTTAAGTATGATTTGTTCAGATGGTGACACATATCCACTTTTCACTATTTTTCAAACTTCATGATCCAAATATCTCAGAAAGTAGTGCATCCTAACCTTCCGGTATGCATAATTTGAACCATTAAATACTGGAGGCCTAGTGACTGATGAGCCCTCTCCTTTGGCCATATTCCAAACTTCAATCAAGATCACTCTCTAGGCGATGAAGCCCTTAAAGAGAGACACGCTCTGATACTAATTGAAATGGTGGTGAAGACCACCTTAGTTGAAGTAGGAATATGGCAATATGTCTTAGAGGGGGGTGAATAGGACTTTTTAAAGTTTTTACAATTTATTTAAAAATTCTCTTTCACTAATCCTATCAATATGCATTTATCAGGATTACTCAAATGTAACTCTACTGGCTTTCAAGCCTGATAGAGGATCCAATCACAAACTATTCAAGAGATAACAATATATATCCAAGTTTATGATGGATATGACTGTGTAGGTGTGTGAGGTGTGTTCTCAGATATATAGATATGAAAGTATTGAAATAAATCATACACAGAAGAATAACAATTGCAAACACAGTCATTTTTATAGTGGTTCAACTACTTGTCTACTCCACTCCCGGTAACCGCACTCAACCCTTGAGTGTACTGGATTTCACTAAGAAGGTTTCAAAATGGTTCACCTCTAACCTAAGGTTTTAAATCAGGTTTACCTTCAACCTTTACAACCTATACTGCGGCTGATTGTATATGCTCTCACGAGCAAGGATCAACACATCGCACCCACTTTTAGGCACACTGGCCAAGGATCTTCCATAAGACCCTAACGGAAGTTTCTACACGGCTTACCTCAAACATGAGGTTTCACACGGTTCACCTCAAGCCTAAGGTTTTGACCAGTTCACCTTCAACCAAATGTTTATACTCTCCATAAAGCAAGGGTCCACACAACGCACCCACCACATACACTCCTACCGGAGGCCTCCTTGAGGACTTCAAAGGGTGAGAATGTAACATCCCAAAAATCGGGGGGTCGAGCAAAAACCCAACTCCCGAGTTTCAAAATGTTATTTATGCAACATAGATATGTATGATTGAATGTTGTCTATGATAATGTATTAAACATGAGTGAGATTAATCCAGAACAGCATATCATGCTCTAGAGACAGTTAAATTTACCAGTGGAAGCCTGTGATAGTATGTATAACATATATAAACTGTTGTGTGTCTCTTGAGTGTGAACATATTACCAGGTTAAACATATACATGTATACCTCAAAATATAAAGAAAGTATATACTTGAGTGCTCTGAAAATATAAAATGACAAGTGTCAAGACATCTAATCAACCTCCTTGTAATCCCGTCGATCAGAACACACATAAAGGAGGAATTCTCCTCATCATCATCAAGTCCAGCTCCGCCTCACAGGCCGCGCCATCATCTGCAATCACAAAAGGTCTGGTGGGTGTCCAGGAACACCGTCCCGTAATGTGGGAGTGAGTATCTAACTCAGTGGAATAATAGAGAAAGGAATAACATGTTCTCAAATCAATCATGAGATAATAGTAAAGCAATAAATCAAATAATCCTAAGACTGTTGTTAATGCAATTATGACATGACGTGATGTATGCCCTCACCGACGATCTCCCTCATATGGCAACATCTTACGATCGCGGCATGCCACACTCCCTAGAGTGCTCCACATCTTCCAGGCACATGCAATGCTATGGTGATATGATTTCCAAGTTGTTATTAGTCCATTCAAATAGCGGGATTGGAAAACTAAGGTACTTCCCTTGTATCAATCTCAACACAGATCCTGTCTAGGGTCGTCACTCCTAGTAATCTCATACGATGTATATTTCGTAGGTCACTGCAAGGGCTGTCAGGGCTGTTGCTCGCACTCGTTGCACCGCTCCCCCATCACCTTATCAATACAGGCCTACCGTACTCTACTGCAACTGAAGGGTCGTCGCCTCCCGTAGACTCAGAATACGCTCGCGGTCACTACAAAGGACTCGTCGCCTGATCAGTGTAGGCCGACAGCTAGAATATAGTGTCCCATACCACCATAATCTGCTCACAAGTCTAGGTGCTCACTGGTCACTATGGGGAGGTTTGTGGCCCCAGCGTAGGCCGACAGCTCGACCACGGTGTCTCATACCACCATGCTACCACCATGCCCGGCTCATGAGTCTTCGTGGATCAAGGTACCATGGTTAACAGGGTTTACAATGATAAGTTCAGTACCCTAGGTTCAAGCAGTTATGACTCATGCAGGGTGAACATACAATGGCCAGTCGGGTTACTTGACGGGCTCGACTAGCACGATCGCATCGCAAGTCGAACGACATGAAGTGCGTAAAACACTTCGCGTGGCCTAACCACTACCGTCAACTCCAAACACGACTCGCGTTCATCGTCGCGTCGTTCGTGGCGAAGATAAGCTAACCACGAATTCGCTCGGTTACCGACTGCCTGAACTAGGCATAGTCCCAAACAATCATAGAATCACATCAGCAGTTGTGTAAGGGTAATGGAAATGAAATACAACCATGTGAGCATGTTAACACACGTTATTACATACAACTTAAGCAAATCATCTTACACATGTCTTTCACACATATAATGAAATTAAGCATGTCACCAACATATAGGAAATCCTCTCCATCAGCAAATTAATTGAGAATTCAATCTCAAACTAAATCATAAGGAAATCATCAAGCACATGTTATAACATACAACTTACGTAAATCATCAAGCACATGCATTTCATTCATATAATGAAATCATGCATATGGCTAACATGAAGGAAACCATTTACACCAGCATATTTATTGAGAAACCAATCTCAAACTAATCCATGACATCATTTAATTCAATACATACTGATACAAGCATTTATACAAACACTTACACTACACACTTAAGTCTACATATAGTATGTCGACCCGAAGTGCACATTTAGGCAAATCTCTTCGCCAAACTAATTATGCACGCATTCCTAACATTCTAATGCGACAATAAACCATGTCAATCACATTAGCAAAATATGAATGTAAACCGTACTTCCTATAAATGACTAAAATGCCCTAAATCTCATATTCTTCGTTAATTTACGAAACAGGAAACGGACAGCATGTCGTACATGTCAAATGGCGTTGCCGTCAAGAATCTACTATTAAACGACATTGAAAGCTTTGGAAACAGTCAATCAAAGCGTCTAATATCCGCACCTTTTCCTTTATAGGTGAAGTGATTCGAACGGAGCGTATACGCTTCGTCTACGGCGATCAGACAACCTGATACACATGTACATCAGCTACTATTCTATTTGAATCGAAGAAATCCCCAAATCAGCAAGTGGGTAGGGTTTTTCTTACCTAGAAGTGTGTTGAAATCGCCGGGAAAGTGATTGGAGTGCGTCGCCTAAGCTCGTGCAGCAGCAGCAGCAGGTGGCAGGAAAATCACTCCCACCTTCTCTCACAAACTCTCACCTTTTCTCTCTCCCAATCTAGGGTTTTTGCAAATTCGGATCGGAGAGAGGAGTGAGGGTTTCAAGCCCTTTTATAAGCTTAAAAACGCCGAAAACAGGTTCCGGAACGAAGTTTACTTAATGCATATCCAATTCGTGGCTGTTTCGGTTCAAAAGATGTTTTCTGGTGGTCCCCTGGTCGAATGCGATCGGACTTAAGCTCATGCGTACCAGATCTAGCACGTATTAAGTTTTCAGTTCGACAGGGTTCGCAAATCGCACGTGGCGGGCCAGTTTCAGTCCAGCGGTCACCGCACGTAGATCAGGGCTGAAAGTCTCATGATAGAAGATAGAAATTTCTCCTGATCCGAGGGTGTAATCTGGCTGAATTCTGACGGCTAGAACGCTCAATACTGACGCGTCAAATCGTGTGCCAGATTTGAATTTGAAATTCCAATTCTGTCCCTATTCGCACTCTCTTCGGTCCGAGTTCAATGAAATGGCCTGTGATTATCGGTATGACTTGATTTTCGAAATGAGTGTCAAGTCCAGCTAGGCGGTTCTAACGGTCTAAGATAGGAGATATCGGACTTTCGACGCGCGGTCTAGATCCAATACAAAATTTCAAAGTGGTCCAGAGAACAAACCGGCTCAGAGTTTGATCCGAGGTTATAGAGTATTATAGAGTCATTGGTTCTACTCGATTTGGGTCTTGTAGAACGTATTTAAAGTAATCAGGGACTATTTCCCAGCTACTCCAGCGTTGCGCTAGCTAACTTACGCTTAATTTCCATAGGAATTAATCCTAAGTGGTTTCTTTGGTTATGAAATTGGGTTCTGAGCGATTTTCCAGGTGTTTTAGTTGACCCGCTGCCTAAGGACGTCAAATCCCAGATTAGCCAAAATCCGGGGTGTTACAATCTACCCCCCTTAAAATAAAATTTTGTCCCCAAAATTGGCGAAGGACAAGGAGTACTTTTTCTAAGGAAGGTTCAAATCCTATTTAGTAACCTAAACGTACATATAACCTAAATCAAATGTTTCGATCCTGGGCCAGTGGGAAAGAGGCCAACCACTCTTCCGCTGCGCCACTCTGATCGAACGGTAGCGTTGACTAACCTAACTGGATTGGACTTAATTCGTTCTACCCCCCTTGAAACTTGGTTTTACTTAAGGTTGAAGAATCGTTGCATCGATCCGTATATCAGAACGAGGTGCAACTTAGGGGCTATCCTTAACCTAAAATGGAAACAACCTTTCTCTATATGGTTTTCCTTGCTAATGATGCGTTCTATGGCATTGGTACCTATGATCATAGAGATGAGCCTAATCTCTATTGTGGTTAAGTTCAGGGGCAGGTATGAGTTGGTGGCAAGATGTCGAATTCTCTACTGGCTTTAAGTCCTCGCCATTTCCCAAAGACACTGTGATCCCGTTCGGTTGTATGTGGTCGAACCAACACAGAAGAAAAGTAGTATAGTGGGTCTGAGCCGGATACATAAACTTTCTGTCTAGCTAGAACAGAAGATTTATTGTATCAATTCTTAATCCGAGTCGATGCCGATCTTTTACTTGATCAGAGCATTAGATTTATTGGTAACCACTAGGATTAGGAAGTCGATTCAAACCGCGAATACATCGCTTACATGTAGTTCCTTTATTCCGCGTTCCCGAATGCAATAAGCCCTTGGGGAAGGCAATTCTAAGGGGCGTGCTAGTACATTCTAAGTTCATTCTAAGGGAGTTATAAATATTCCCTGAGAGTGTATGTTTCTTTCCTATGGGCAACAACAGAAGTCTATAAGACATAAGGGGATCTATCGAAGGAATAAGGTTCTACTTCAACTAAATCTAACCTACAATTCCTCAACATATACAGGCTTTACACTACTTAAGACAACTAGTAGCCTAGTCTGTAACTCAGTAGTTATAATCCAAAGCCTAAGTTTATACATTAAATGGTTCCATATCATTTCTACTACAGGGAATTCTTCTATTGCTTAGGGTCAAAATTATCTAAATGGAATTGGATTTCTTATGTCGTCAGATCCTTCAAATCTAGGAGTGCTAACACTAGGTCCAAAATGCCAAGGGTCTATGTGGCCAGTAGCATTAAGTTGTATTAAATGGACCGCATTCCTAGTCCCATGGCGGGATTGGAAGTGGTATGCTTGGTAGGAGGGTGGGGTGGGATAAAAACTAATTTGTAGGCTGAATCTCGGGAGTTACAATACGTTTGTGGAAACCATAGAATACACCCAAACTAGGGACAATACCCTACAGCAAATGAAACGGCATGCACTCCATTCAACAAAATTCGGCTATTTTAAGCCCAAACCACAACACAAACACATTTTCTACCTGTGACATCACTAGACCCAATAACAACAAAACACAAAAATCCTTAAAATAAAAATCAAACAATCTATAGGGCAAAGGCATAGATGCCTAACTCTACCAAAGGACTTTACCATAGTCCCGACTTACCTTCTTTATCCCTGTCGAGTCTAATACTGTCTGTTGCTCACTAGAGCTCTCTCGGCCATATATTTTCAGTATCCCTTAAGCAAAGAAAATGGAGAAATAGGATTGAGAGGGAGGATGGTGAAAAGAGAGAAAAAGGTTAAAGCAACTTAACAATAGCCATGGAAAATGGGGGAAATGCAAGGAAATGGCTAACCAAACTAGAAAAGGGAGATCTAGGCGTTGTAGAGGGATGCTTCAAGCTCCCCTAGGATGTATTTCCAGAAAGAAAAGAGAATGAAAAAGGGGAATGGAGCACCTCACGATTTCAGCTCGATTTGGGCATTTTTTGGAACTCCAAATGGTGAAATCTTCAAGAGGAAAGGCTGCCAACTTCAAAAGAACGATGGAGGGTGGTCGTTTTTGGCAGGGAATGGATTTGAGAGTGGTTTGGAACCACATTTTTGGGTTAGGGCAGTAGGAAAACGGAAATGGGGCTAGGGAAGGGGACTTTTATGAAGGAAGTACCCATATTTGGGGTTTTCTATGGACGAACACCATATAGGGGGCGTACACGACCCTAAATAGGGCGTGCGCCCAAAAATCAGACCAAGTGGGCCCCACCGGTCGGCGATGGCATCGCCAGCCATCTTGTACGGTGGCTGGTGGGACCACATGGGTCTGGTCCCCCATGGTCCAGGGACCCCAAAAATGTGTGGCCCCCACCTTGGTTCATTGTATTTTGACCTATATAGGCCCAAACATGTGTTCGGGGCTTTTCGGGGCCAATCTGTAATCCCGAATACAAAACCCTATCATGCAGCATATGATTTTGGGGTATAGGGAGCTAGTACATCCATCTAGCCCATTAGTTGCTAAAGAAAGCGAAGTTAGAATGGCCTTATGGCTATTTTTCATGAAATTTTACTATTCACTGTAAAATTTTATGAAAGTATTATTTTATGCTATTTTCACATTAGGTTTGATGCCTAACATGAAATGGATAAAAAAGAAATGAAGATTGGAGTGGTGAGAGAAAGAATTTTGAAGATTTTTGGTGAAACGGGGTTTTTAAGCCCTGACGATTGATTACAGGAGTCGTGGTCATCCCACGGCCCAAGAATTTACTTTTACGGGTTTAAAATCATTCATAGGACGTCTCAACCCGACTTCCTACGGCTGGAAGCTATTCGGGTTACTTTACGCGACCCGAGATGCGTTACAGACTCGGTCGTGCGATCGATTCAAATAGACTTCGCCTATTGGCGAATCTGCGATCCTAGAAATGTTTCTAGACCCTTCTCGCACCCACCTAAGTCAAAAGAAGTGACAGCGTACGTCGCGAGACCATAACCCAGGCCCGGTTTAATCCAAATCATTCTCTGATACCATCTGTAACATCCCGAAAATCGGGGGATCGAGCAAAAACCCAACTCCCGAGTTTCAAAATGTTATTTATGCAACATAGATATGTATGATTGAATGTTGTCTGTGATAATGTATTAAAAATGAGTGAGATTAATCCAGAACAGCATATCATACTCCAGAGACAGTTAAATTTACCAGCGGAAGCCTGTGATAGTATGTATAACATATATAAACTGTTGTGTGTCTCTTGAGTGTGAACATGTTACCAGGTTAAACATATACATGTATACCTCAAAATATAAAGAAAGTATATACATGAGTGCTCTGAAAATATAAAATGACAAGTGTCAAGACATCTAATCAACCTCCCTATAATCCCGTCAATCAGAACACGCATAAAGGAGGAATTCTCCTCATCATCATCAAGTCCAGCTCCGCCTCACAGGCCGCGCCATCATCTGCAATCACAAAAGGTCTGGTGGGTGTCCAGGAACACCGTCCCGTAACGTGGGAGTGAGTAGCTAACTCAGTGGAATAATAGAGCAAGGAATAACATGTTCTCAAATCAATCATGCGATAATAGTAAAGCAATAAATCAAACAATCCTAATACTGTTGTTAATACAATTATGACATGACGTGATGTATGCCCTCACCGACGATCTCCCTCATAAAGCAACATCTTACGACCGCGGCATGCCACACTCCCTAGAGTGCTCCACATCTTCCAGGCACATGCAATGCTATGGTGATATGATTTCCAAGTTGTTATTAGTCCATTCAAACAGCAGGATTGGGAAAATAAGGTACTTCCCTTGTATCAATCCCAACATAGATCCTGTTTAGGGTCATCACTCCTAGTAATCTCATACGATGTATATTTCGTAGGTCACTGCAAGGGCTGTCAGGGCTGTTGCTCGCACTCGTTGCACCACTCCCCCATCACCTTATCAATACAGGCCTACCGTACTCTACTGCAACTGAAGGGTCGTCGCCTCCCGTAGACTCAGAATACGCTCGCGGTCACTACAAAGGACTCGTCGCCTGATCAGTGTAGGCCGACAGCTAGAATACAGTGTCCCATACCACCATAATCTGCTCACGAGTCTAGGTGCTCACTGGTCACTACGGGGAGGTTTGTGGCCCCAGCGTAGGCCGACAGCTCCACCACGGTGTCCCATACCACCATACCCGGCTCATGAGTCTTCGTGGATCAAGGTACCATGGTTAACAGGGTTTACAATGGTAAGTTCAGTACCCTAGGTTCAAGCAGTTATGACTCATGCAGGGTGAACATACAATGGCCAGTCGGGTTACTTGACGGGCTCGACTAGCACGATCGCATCACAAGTCGAACGACATGAAGTGCGTAAAACACTTCGCGTGGCCTAACCACTGTCGTCAACTCCAAACACGACTCGCGTTCATCGACGCGTCGTTCGTGGCGAAGATAAGCTAACCACGAATTCGCTCGGTTACCGACTGCCTGAACTAGGCATAGTCCCAAACAATCATAGAATCACATCAGCAGTTGTGTAAGAGTAATGGAAATGAAATACAACCATGTGAGCATGTTAACACACGTTATTACATACAACTTAAGCAAATCATCTTACACATGTCTTTCACACATATAATGAAATTAAGCATGTCGCCAACATATAGGAAATCCTCTCCATCAGTAAATTAATTGAGAATTCAATCTCAAACTAAATCATAAGGAAATCATCAAGCACATGTTATAACATACAACTTACGTAAATCATCAAGCACATGCATTTCATTCATATAATGAAATCATGCATATGGCTAACATGAAGGAAACCATTTACACCAGCATATTTATTGAGAAACCAATCTCAAACTAATCCATGACATCATTTAATTCAATACATACTGATACAAGCATTTATACAAACACTTACACTACACAGTTAAGTCTACATATAGTATGTCGACCCAAAGTACGCATTTAGGTGAATCTCTTCGCCAAACTAATTATGCACGCATTCCTAACATTCTAATGTGACAATAAACCATGTCAATCACATCAGCAAAATATGAATGTAAATCGTACGTCCTATAAATGACTAAAATGCCCTAAATCTCATATTCTTCGTTAATTTACGAAACAGGAAACGGACAGCATGTTGTACATGTCAAATGGCGTTGCCATCAAGAATCTACTATTAAACGACATTGAAAGCTTTGGAAACAGTCAATCAAAGCGTCCAATATCTGCACCTTTTCCATTATAGGTGAAGTGATTCGAACGGAGCGTATACGCTTCGTCTACGGCGATCAGACAACCTGATACACATGTACATCAGCTACTATTCTATTTGAATCGAAGAAATCCCCAAATTAGCAAGTGGGTAGGGTTTTTCTTACCTAGAAGTGTGTTGAAATCGCAGGGAAAGTGATTGGAGTGTGTCGCCTAAGCTCGTGCAGCAGCAGCAGCAGGTGGCAGGAAAATCACTCCCACCTTCTCTCACAAACTCTCACCTTTTCTCTCTCCCAATCTAGGGTTTTTGCAAATTCGGATCGGAGAGAGGAGTGAGGGTTTCAAGCCCTTTTATAAGCTTAAAAACGCCGAAAACAGGTTCCGGAACGAAGTTTACTTAATGCATATCCAATTCGTGGCTGTTTCGGTTCAAAAGATGTTTTCTGGTGGTCCCCTGGTCGAATGCGATCGGACTTAAGCTCATGCGTACCAGATCTAGCACGTATTAAGTTTTCAGTTCGACAGGGTTCGCAAATCGCACGTGGCGGGCCAGTTTCAGTCCAGCGGTCACCGCACGTAGATCAGGGCTGAAAGTCTCATGATAGAAGATAGAAATTTCTCCTGATCCGAGGGTGTAATCTGGCTAAATTCTGACGGCCAGAATGCTCAATACTGACGCATCAAGTCGTGTGCCAGATTTAAATTTGAAATTCCAATTCTGTCCCTATTCGCACTCTCTTCGGTCCGAGTTCAATGAAATGGCCTGTGATTATCGGTTTGACTTGATTTTCGAAATGAGTGTCAAGTCCAGCTAGGCGGTTCTAACGGTCTAAGATAGGAGATATCGGACTTTCGACGCGCGGTCTACATCCAATACAAAATTTTAAAGTGGTCCAGAGAACAAACCGGCTCAGAGTTTGATCCGAGGTTATAGAGTATTATAGAGTTATTGGTTATACTCGATTTGGGTCTTATAGAACGTATTTAAAGTGATCAGGGACTATTTCCCAACTACTCCAGCGTTGCGCTAGCTAACTTATGCTTAATTTCCATAGGAATTAATCCTAAGTGGTTTCTTTGGCTATGAAATTGGGTTCTGAGCGATTTTTCAAGTGTTTTAGTTGACCCGCTGCCTAAGGACGTCAAATCCCAGATTAGCCAAAATCCGGGGTGTTACAGAGAAACACCTTAGACCCAATCCTATAAAGGAATGATCAATGGGTCCTCTGGCCTCTAGATACTTATAGATAAGTTGATGAGTCTCATTCAGCACGTTGGCAAAGATCTCCTCCTTGTCGATGAAGAATCTTCTGCTCCCTTAATCCGCAACACAAATGATGTACCAATATGTGGCGACGGGTTGGGTCAAGGTTATGATGGAATCCTACTCTCTAAATATTTTTCTATTAGGAAGATAGAGTGATTCGAATCATCTATGCATTTAAGGCATCTCAGCTTAATGATTTTCCATTAAGGTAGTAGCTGGAGGATCCTTGAATGAGGAAGTTCATTCCCCAATCCACTCTATTAAATATCAATGATGAGGGTGGATTGGAGGATGAATTCCCTTGAGAGAAAGGGCTTTAGGTAAATGATCTAAGTTTAAACACACAAAAGCACTCTCTTCCTTCTCTCACAGCAACTAAAGCCAAGCTCTCTTTAAATAGGTAAAAGATTCCAACAGATATAAAATGGTCACTTTTATGACAGATTTTGATATCATCGAGCAGGGTCGATATCATCGAGTGTATACAATCGATTGTATCGATGGTCTGCTCGATGACACAAACTCAATGTTATACGTTTTTAAAAACCTCTTGCAAGCTGGTCGAGAGAATCGAGCCTCGTGTCGATGCCATCGGATTTCGAACTCCAATATTATCGATGCTAGTTTCGATTCCTCGATATTTAAAAATTGAGAGAGACTTGTTTAAAAATTTTCAGGTCATCGAATATGATCGAGGGATACTCGATATCAGCATAATTTGAAATGTCAATGATATCGAAGGTCATGTTGATGCATCGATAAATCCAAGGATTTTATCAGTGAGCATGCTGAACAGTTTATGTCCATTCTCGATGCAATCGATCTAGCCTCGATACCATTGATATTTGAATATCAATTCTATCGAGTGACCCTCGATCAGAGTTGAAAAACATCAAAAAAATGCTGCTGGAGAAATTCGTACCCATGACCGATATAATCAAGAGCCTTCCGATATCTTCTAGATTTGAACTCTGATGGTATCGAGGAGATCTCCAATATATCGAAACATATATGATTTTTCTAAGTAAAAATAAGGGCGTCAGAACTGCCTGTCGATATTATTAAGTTCCCTTTGATGGACTCAAGATTCAAATATCGATGATATCGATAGGTATATCAATACATAGATAATTCCGTCCATATACATGTGGTTGCTAGACACTTTTAATTCTCATTCGATTTTATCGATTGAACTTTCGAGGACATCGACAGCGCAGGTCGATCATATCGAGACATGTATCGATACAATCAACAAAGCAAGAAAACTTAGAGATCTGCTGATTTTTGAAAATGTTTTTTCACTTAAAAAATCCTATGATGTCTAACTTATTTTAAGGGTTTTATTCACTTGGTATTTTGGGACATGGGATGTGAGGCTTGGATTTACTTATGGCAAGCTTCCACACATCCAGTTGAGATAGACGCTCTGACTTGATCTTTCTATGAGACTCTACAGTTTGACTCCAACGCTCATGCTAATTGACAAACCAGGGGGTACTTGCAAGGGCACTTTCAATATTAACCATAGAAATTTAATTTTTACTATTTCTTATGGTGTGGTCTACTTAGACCCTTAATCTACATAATTTTTGGGCTCATAGACTGAAATCGTATATCAAAATTGACGGGTGGCTTAGATCAAAAAAATATATTCCAATAGGCCCCATGGAACCCCTTAAGCATCATCAATAGGTAATAAGTCTTTGGCGAAGATGTAAGTTTTAGCTACGGATCAATTAGGTTTTACCGTACCCAAAAACTTTCAAAGTCCGCGCCCTTTGTTTGATTTTTTGGTAGTGCACCAAATGTGTATTATTGTCCCATCCACTATATTGCTTCTCAAATAAAACCTGCAGCAACCATGATTAAGAGATTTTCAAACATTTATAAACAATGAATTAATAAAAGAAACTGTCAACACTAGGGTTCTTATTCATGCCTCCATGGTTAACTCACAAGAGTTTCAACATGGGGTCATGGATTTGAGTACCCATTGTGGTAAAATCCTATTTTAGTGTGAGAGCTAGTTGAAGGTACCTAATCATGGTCATTATCGAAGTAAGATACTCATTCTCCTTAGTAAGCTTAATTGTATAAAATTAAAAATATAATTATATATATATATATATATATATATTTTTGCACATAAATTATCCAGGAGTAGGTCTCAAGTCCAACTAGTTACACTATAAGTTAAGGTCCACCTAGCTATAAGTTGTGTGTGACGTTCATGATGGAGTTTTTTCCCCAGGCTCGACTGGTCGTGAGCCTCACTCGACCGTCCGAGGGCTGGTGCACGACCAGTCGAGCAGGGCTCGACCAAAGTCCAGTGATAAATGAAGTATTTTCTCTGAGGGGCTCAACTAGTCGAGAGAGGTGCTTGACCAGTCAAGGTTACGCAAATTTGTTTTGAGATTTTCTGTGGATTGCTGAACTTTGAGTCCTTTCGTAAAAAGGTGCGGAAGGGAGTTTCCTAAAATTATAAATAAATGTGCCTAGGGCTTTTCTAGGGAAGGCAAGAGGGTTTCCTAAAGCTTTATAAGGGTTTGCTAAAGGGTTTAGGGCTATCAAAGGTGTGAGAGAGATAGAGAAAGAGAGAGGAAGCTTGTGGAAGGGAGACTCTGCTCGTAGAGGTGATCTATTGTGCACTTGATATCTCATCGCTTCTCCATCCTTGTAATCGGTTAGATCTCTCTGTTTTTCTTTTATTCTTTTACTATTTATCAACTCCTGCGTGAGTGAAGAAGGTTGTAACATTCTACTTCATAGTAGATTGTTGATCTGGACGAGGTCCCGTGGTTTTTACCTCTTTGAGGGTTTTCTACGTAAAAATCTCTTGTGTAGTGTGGTTGGTGCTTTGATTTATTTCATTGCTTTATTATCCCATAATTCTGGTTTGTTCTAGGAGGCTAGATCCTAAGGTTTTGTACAAGGCCCCCCAAAAAAGTGGTATCAGAGCTAAGTTCATTGAACGGAGTGGGATCAGTTTTAAATTATGGAAGGTGACTCATCAAGGATGATTAGCCTCAATGGTACTAATTGGACCATATGGAAGGCTTAGATGGAAGACTTGCTTTATTGCGAGGATTTATATTCTCCAATTTTACGCATATCAGCAAAATTTGAAGATATGTCTGATGATGATTAGAAGAGGATAGATTAGAAGGCAGTAGGGTTTATTAGACAATGGTTCGATGATTCTGTGTTCCACCATGTGTCTACAGGGACCTCAGCTGCTAGCTTATGGCTGAAACTAGAAGGGCTATATGAGAGGAAGACAACCGGTAATAAAATCTTTCTGATAAGATGACTTATGAATCTCAAGTTCAAAGATGGTGGTTCTGTGGCTGAGCACATGAATGAGGTCAACAATTTAGTGAACTAGCTCTCTGCTATGAAGATGGTCTTGAATGATGAATTGCAGGCTTTACTATTACTTAGTTCATTGACTGACAGTTGGGAGACATTAATAGTGTCTCTAAGTAACTCCGCACCAGGCAAAAAGATATCCATAGAACAGGTAACTAGTTATCTTTTCAATGAGGAGACAAGGAGGAAGTCTCGGGGGTCTACTTAGCAAGAGGCCCTTGTGACATAGGAACAGGAAAAAGAAAAAAACATGAAGGCGGAAAAACCCGAGATAAATCAAGAGGTAAGTCAAGTACCGAGAAGGATGTTGAATGTTAGAATTATGGCAAGAAGGGCCACTATAAGAATGAATGTCATGGTAAGAAGAATGACAAGAATGGAAAAAGAAAGAAGAAGGAAGATGAATCAGATTCCACTCACTTAAGATGGCGATGTTGTAGTTATTCTTTCAGCAGATTATGATATTTATCTCATGGCTACGAGTCAGGATACCGACTGGGTGATAGACTTGGGAGCCTCTTTTCATGTGACTTCACGCATGGACTTCTTCACAAGCTACAAGTCGGGTAACTTTAGGACCGTGAAGATGGGGAATTCTGACGTATCGAAAATCGTAGGGGTCGGTGATATTTATATGAAGACCGATGTGGGTTGCACATTGGTTCTTAGGGATGTGAGGCATATCTCAAATCTTCGCCTCAACTTAATATCGATGGGAAGGTTGGATGAGACGGCTATGAAAGCCAGTTTGCTGGTTGGCGCTGGAAGCTCATCAAGGGTTTGTTGATCGCAGACAAAGGAAAGAAGTGTTGCACCCTGTATAAGGTAAGTGTTAGTATAACACCCTAAATTTTTGCCAACCTAGAGTTAGACGTCCCTAGGCAATGGGCCAACCATAACACTCTCAAAGCTCAATCCCAAAGTCTAAAAAAATCACTTTTCAACCCATTTCCTTTAAAATCTTACCTTTCACCACCTCATTCTTTAAATTTCTCTAAGTACTTTCATATTAGACAAAAATCCTAAAGTTTAAAAGGTGAAAAACTATACTTAAACTAACACTTACTGTAAATGGTACATACATGAATAAAATGGGATTTCGACCATTGAATTTTTAAAATTTCATGATATAGATAGAACATTTGAATATATTAGCTTCACTTACCCTAAAATCATATATTTTACGTCGCGTAACTCATTTCAGTTTGCAAATGAGACCCAATAATGCCACGACGGACTCGTGGGCCCAAAAGACTCAATTCGGAGGGACCCAGGGTGGGTCCCACATGTTTCTAGCAATCCCGAGGCGGGGGGGAGGACATCGCCCCTAGGGTGAGCCCTCACCCAAATTTTCAGTGATCGGTAAGGGGCTCACCGGTTTGGCGAGGCCTCATCCGTACAGCGAATTAGGCAGCCCATTTTCTATATTTTTCTGCATTTTATCTAACTTTGAAAAATCATATCTCCCTCACTATAACTTCGATTTAGGTGATTCAAAAACTATATTAAAGATAAATAAGTCTAGTTTTATATAAAAATATGTAAAAAATATAATAAAATATTAATATAGTTTAAAGTAAGTCATTGTAATAACTATCCAAAAATCACTTGTTAGACAGCTGCTGCTTCTGGAATTTTTAGAATTTTTCTACAATACAAAATCTCATGAAATTTGGTAGAGATGGAATAAACTTGATGATGAACTACTAAAAAAATAATTAAAATAATATAATAGCTAGAAGTGCCAAAAACAGGGTATAGAATGGCCCTAGGACCGTATTCTGCCATAATTAGGGTAAATTTTGGTTAAGTACTAAACTGAATACTCAGTAGAATTAGCTTGAACCGCTTTAAATACAAACTACATGACCCAAAATGAGTAGGACCGATAATGCTACGTTATCTAGAAACCTAAGATCAATCTCTAAACCCAGTTGCTCTTGGGAGCATTGTGAAACTTCATATCGGACCTGGACCGCATGTCGAATGTCCGATAGCGACAAACTTAGAAGAATATGACCATCTTGTTGGACTTGATGACCACTTCAGAAATCAAGTCCAGATGGTATCCCGTGATGATTTGATTGAGTCCGGAGCGAAGTGTGTAAGAAACATGAGTGTTTTTAGAAATTAAATATAAATTTAAGTAATCTAAGTCGTGTCACTTGCAGGAGGATTATAAGCATTTAGACCGTTATAATCTAACCCAAATTCACCCTTGGATCAGGAGAAATGTCCTACACATGCCAATATACTTGTGGCCCATATCGAGTGTCGGTGACCGTTGAACTGACACTGGTCCGCCACGGTCGTTCTGTAAACCCGATTGGACTAAAAACTTAGCTTGATCAAGATCCAATATCAGGGAGCTTAAGTCCGACCGCATTCAGAAAAGGGGCCTCCAAAAATGCTACGTTGAGTCGAAACAGATGAGTTTTGGCTATAATCTAAGTATACCTTGGCCCTGGGCCATTTCCATCAGTCCTGGGCCTATATAAAGGCCTAAACTCACCCCATTTCTATTCCATACGATTTTGCAACCCTAGGAAAGAGAAGAGAGCAAAAAGAGAAGGAAAGAGAGAGAAAGTGAGAGAGAGAGTGGGAGAGAGTTCTTGGGATTCGATCCCATCGCTCCACGGGCTAAATTACCACTTTTGCATCGCTATTCCGGTGATTCCGATTTTGAAATTAGATAAGAAAACCTAACCCTAATCTATTTTAGGGTTTTAAATAGTGTAACTGCTGGAATAGCTAACTTATTCCCTGATATAGGTGGTTAATTTGTCATAGATAAAGGAATAGTGTTCGAACCGAGTTCATTACGAGTCTACCGGTGAAAAGTGCGAACTATAAATGTTTAGGTTATGGTTTTCAAGGCTTTCAATGATAGAAATGATTTATATCTGACTTAATTGCTATTACACATGCTAGATACGATGTCTTCCGTATATTACATAAATATATATACTCTGTTGATTTTTAAATGCATTCCATGTGTTTGTTGATTTTTCTGAATGAATATGGAATTACAGTTTGTACTTGTTATGATTGATGCTTTGAAATACATGATTAGTGTATGTGTGACAACTCTTATGTGGAAGGAATTGATGTAATATGTGTTTAACTAAGCTATTACATGTATGTGAATGTGTAGCTTAAGTGTTTGATAAAATTCCTGAATGAGAAAATGCACTTTGTAATGTATTTAATGAGGATGTTGAGATGTGATCCTCAATCGCTTCATGTATAGTTACAGTTTCCTCTATGTAACCTATCTTACTATTATATGATTTATGGGCGAATTACCTATGTATGATAACATGTTTAATACGTGTTCGTTGAAATGTTTGTATGCATTTAGAATATGGATTTGTAATTTCCATGATTAACTGTCGTAGGTACATGCTTGTTATATATGCGACAACTCCTTGGTAAGAGGATTTTCCCTAATACGTAATATAACCAATATACATGATGTATGTTGGAAGATGTAGTCTAAATGTTTGTAAAAATGTCTGAATGAGTTAGTAGTTAGTAAATTGTGATTTATAAGGGAGTTGAGATATGAATCCCAACTACCTTAGGTGTGTATATGATTTCATCCATGTACTGTATATGATTCATGTTTAGCTGTGTGTATGATTTTCTCCATGTACTGTATACTCATGTTTCCATAGTATGCTCAAATGATTGTAGGATGGACTTATTTATTCATTATTGTTTTGACAATCTCATATGCTTACTTGTTGTAATTGCACATGGTTGAGACTATATCGTAGTCCAGGCAATCGGTAATAGGCCTAGTTTTGGTGGCTGAAGTTATTTCGCCATATACGATGTGTTCGATGAATCCGAGCTGTACTTGGGATGTCGGCAGTGGTTAGGCCACACGGAGTGCTTATGCACTTCATGTCGGTCAACTCAACGTGCAATTGTCCTAGTCGAGCTCATCAATTAACCCGATTGACCCAATGTATGTTCACCATGTTTGGACGCTACTGCTTGAATCTAAGGTACCAAACTTATCAGTGAAACTCTGTTAACCTTGGTACCTCGATCCGCTAAGATTCATGAGCCAGGCATAGTTGTATGGGACACCGTGGTCGAGCTGTCGGCTTACGCTGGGGCGATGAGCCTCCCCGTAGTGACCAGTGACCAACCTAGACTCGTGAGCCGAATATGGTGATATGGGACACTGTATTCGTGCTGTCGGCCTACTCTGATTGATGACGAGCCCTTTGTAGTGACCTCGAGCATACCTTAAAACTACATGGGGGCGATGAGCCTTTTTTTAGTAAGTAGGGTATAATTAGACCTGTATTGATTGGTGACGAACCGTCTACAACGACTTAGAACCATAACATCGTATGAGATTTACTATAATTGACGACCCTAGAATGGATCATTGTTTGAGAATTAATATAAGAGAGGTACCTCAGTTTTCTAATCCTGTTGTATAAAAAGGATTAATAAGAACTTGGTAATCATGTCCATGCACCGCACTGCATGTGTCGTTTGGCGTTGGGTAGAGCACTGAGGAAGTGACTGACATGCGTGACCGTGAGATAAAGATCGCAGAGGGAGTGCAAGCGAGGGCATGCATCATTTATACATACTATTCTTGCATTAACTAGAGTACTTAGGGATGTTTGATTGTATTACTTTATCATTACTGCTTGACTGAATTGATAACATGTTAACCTTTGTTTTATTGTTCCACTAAGTTGATCACTCATTCGCACGTTACGGAATAATTTTTGAAACACCAACCAGTCCCTATTTTAACTTCAGATGATAATGATGCTTGCGAAGCGGAGCCGGACTTGTATGATGATGAGGAGAGTTTCTGCTATATACGGTTATCAGGCGGGTCTATGTAGACCATGTTCTGATCAACAGGTCACAGGGATGTTGATTAGACACCATTACACTTATTATTTTGCACTGTTGGGAACACCCATGTATATTCATTTTGTTTATTTTGGAGTATACATGTATATAATTAACTTGGTAACATGTTCACACTTTAGAGACTTACAACAGTTTATACATTTTATATATTTATCACAGTCTTTCGCTTGCGAAATTTAACTGTCTCTGGAGTATAATATGTTGTTTTGGTCTAATCCCACTCATGTTTACTGCACTAATATGAACAACATTTAATCATCATTACTTATGTTGCATAAGTGATGCGTTGGAACTCGAGAGCTGAGCTTCTGCTCGACCCCCGATTTTCAGGGTATTACAGTTAGTGTGTGCAAGGGTGGGTTAAACGCAAGATTCAACTATTGACATGTGGCACAGGCGTCTAGGCCACATGAGTGAAAAAAGGCTTAAGCTACTAACGAGGAAGCGGCTCATTCCAAACGTGACAGGTACACTTCTTAGGATTTTTGGATGTAGGGCATCCGTTCATGTACCAAAGGACAACAGGTCCAAGCTCGATATGAAGATCAAGCAGTGCGTATTCTTGGGGTACGGTGATGAAAAGTTCAGTTGCAGAGTGTGGGATCTGGCCGAGACGAAGCTCGTTAGTAGCAGACATGTGGTTTTCTTTGAAGGACAGTGTATAGAAGACATTGGTAAGCCAGAGAAGAACCAACCTAGTTCAGGTGAGCTAGAGGACATGAATCCGATTATTCCTCCCGTGGTGCCTGATGACGGCTAATACAACAAGGTGCAGAGGATGAGGGAGATCTTATAGAAAATGGACCGGGGGAGAACCCCCACTTGATCTACCTATTGAGCCACATGTAAGGAGGTCATCTAGGGACAAACAGTCGTCCAAAAGGTACTCGCTGCATGAGTACCTGCTCGACCAGTCGAGGTTACGCAAATTCGTTCTGTGATTTGTGCGGATTGTGAAATTTCGAGTCTTTTCGCAATAAGGTGCGGAAGGGAGTTTCCTAAAACTATAAATAGGGGTGCTTAGGACATTTTTAGGGAAGGAAAGAGGGTTTTCTAAAGCTTTACAAGGGTTTGCTAAAGGGTTTAGGGCTATCAAAGGAGAGAGAGAGAGAGAGAGAGAGAGAGCTTGTGGAAAGGAGGTTCTGCTCGTAGAGGTGATCTATTGTGCACTTGATATCTCAACGCTTCTACATCCTCGTAATTGTTTAGATCTCTCCATTTTTATTTTATTCTCTTACTGTTTATCCACTCCTACATGAGTGAAAAAGGTTGTAATGTTCTACTTCATAGTGGATTATTGATCTGGATGAGGTCCCGTGGTTTTTACCTGTTTGAGGGTTTTCTACGTAAAAATCTTTTGTGTAGTGTTATTTATGCTTTGATGTATTTCATTGCTTTATTATCCTATAATTCTGATATGTTCTGGGAGGCTAGATCCTAAGGTTTTGTGCAAGGCTCCCAGCAGTTCAACCCATCCAATACATTAGCCTTATCATGATGATCACCTTGTAAAGAAGAAAAAGAAGAAGAAAAAAAAAAAAACCTCAATGAATGCCCTAACATCTACTTTTCTACTTATTAATGGTTAGAAATTGTTTTACATAGAGTGACCCACATGATCAGTAGATAGTAATGATTTTTGCACTAGATGATCCTCACGGTGGGCCCAACTATTGGAAAGTTTGGATGTTGCGTGCATTCAATAGTTAAATGTTATCCTCTGATTGGATTGTACCATGTGATCCAACCATTTGGATTTAAGACCTTCTCTTAATTAAAGGTAATTATCTGGAGTCCAACGACAACCAATCTTGGAGACTTATCAAAGCCTCTAATGTATTTGGGTTATACAAACTTGATTTATCAGTCTACCTAACCTATCTATCGTAAACAACGTACATTAATGAAGTAACAAAGTATAGAAATGGGCATAAGTAAAATATCACGGGGCTTTTGTGACAGCTCGGGACACCTTAATGACCGTACAGTTGACGCTACTGGAGAGTAAAAATAAGTTCTCATGCGTTGTGAGTGCGAACACACCCGCAATCTAGCTTATGTGTTGACGTCAGTAAATTCTATGGGTCTCATCATCATATTTACGTGTTATATCCAAACCGTCCATCTATTTGGCGAGATCCTCTTAAGGCTTGAGCCAAAAAAATAAGAGAGATCTAAAGATCAAATAGACCACACTTACAAAAGGAAGTGAGGGATTTAGTGTATACCAATGAAACCTTTTTTGGAGGTCATAGGAGTTTTGGATCAATATGATATTTGTTTTTCCTCTTCATCCACGTCTTTGTGATCTTATGAACAGATTGGATGTAAAATACACATTATGACTTTATAATTATTTTAATGGTGAAAATCATTATCCCGCTCTTATTTGTGCTGTGGTCCATTTGACCTTTGGATAGGATTCATTTTTTGGCTCATGCTCTAGAATGACTTCCATAAATGGATGAACGGTGTGGATATAATAAATACATCATTTTGGAAGCTGTAACTTTGATCTCCTTTGAACCGTTCGTAAACTCCGAACTCGAGGAGCGTTGGCGTTCGTCTTCACACCGATGTGTGGTACACTAGCCAATCAGGTTATTCGGCGATCGTCTTTGCACGGAAAACGGATTGGCTACTCCCCCTGTCAACAGCTCCCTGGCTGATGGTCGGTACGGCCCCACCATGATGTATGTGTTTCATCCATTATCACATATCATTTTAGGCTTTTATACCAAAATTGAGAGGTTCATAAATCTCATGTGAACCACACCAAGGAAAAACAATAGTGATTGCATATCCATCGTTAAAATCCTCCTACGGTCTACTGTTTATTTGACATCCAATCTGTTGTTTAGGTCATACAAGCCCAGATGAAGGGAAAAAAATAAATATCAGCTTGATCCAAAACTTTTATATCCTCAAGAGGTTTTTAACGGTCGAAGCTCATTCAACACAGTTTCTGTAATGTGGTCCAATTGAGATTGGGATATATCTCATTTTCTGTCCGATACAATAAAATGATCTGGAAAAATATATGGACAGCATCGATGAAACACTTACATCATGATGCAGCCCACAGAGCACCGACCAGTAGCCATTGGCTGGTGACAGGGGGAGTAGCCAATCCGTTTCCGACGCGTATCTACACCGTGTGAAGACGAGCATCGACCCTCCTCGAGCTTCGAGTTGTACGAACGGTTCAAAGGAGATCAAAGTTGCAGGGGCCCTATGGTGATGTGTTTATTATATCCATACCGTTCATCCATTGTTCAAGATCATTTTATATAGCATTAGACAAAAAAAAAAAATCCTATCCAACCCTTAAATGAACCACACCAAAAATAGCAGCGAGGATAATGATTTTTACCATTAAAAAATTGGTAGGCCAACAATAACATTTATTTTCCATCCAATCTGTTAATAAGGTCACAAATACATGGATGAAGAGGAAAAAAATTTTCATATTAATCCGAAACTTCTGTGACCCCAAAAGGGTTTGAATGGTAGACGTTCAATCCCACACTGCGTTTACAGTGTGGTCCGATTGATCTTTATATCTGTCTTATATCTTGGCAAGCCTTAAGTCAAGCTCGCCAAATGGATGGAAGGTTTGGATATAACACATACCTCATGATGGTAAACATAGGACTTGCTGACGTCAATACACACGCTATGCAGCTGTTGTGTGGTCCACCCGCCAATCCGCTTCCAGTAATTGAGTCCATTCCACATCCTGCGAGTATACTCTTGTCCAAAGGTCTTTTTAGGACAGTACACCAGACACGTGCCGCCGGATACATCCGTGCCTGATCTAAGCCATCCGTGGAGCAAATCATATATTGTGAATGCCATAAAGTTTACTCGTGATTGCGTGGGGATTTATAAAATCGCTCCCATCCATACGTTGCTCTCAAATCCATGGACAACTCAAGGAGTGGATGAACCTAATTTATAGGTGCATTAAATTGGGATCTTCATGATGAACGGTTCCGATCACACAGATTCAAACACGTTAAGACATGGGCCCGCGAGTTCTTGAGTTGGCTCGTGTGCCTCTATCTTGAGAACTTTTCTCGCTCTAAATCTCACATATTACCCACGGGCTTTTCGTAACCATCCAAACTTTTTTTTTTCCAAACTGAATCACTGCCTTTTTCTCATATGAAAATATCCTGCAATGCCCCTTTTAAGAAATCTTATATCCCCTTTATACACGAATACTCTACCCACCAAAAACCTAAAATTTTCTCTCCCCTCTGTACGTGGATGCCCTACCCAACAAAAACCTATTTTTTAAAATCTCCACTCTCATCTTCTCATTTCTTTCTAATTTTTCTTTAAGACGATATTACACTTGATAGCACAAGCTGTTACTTCGTTTTATTCTTTCCAGAAAGAACGAAAATAGTGTCTCTATCGAATAAGCAATAAATTATAGGTATATTTGAACAATTTTCCCTAAACTCATGATATATGTAAATCTTAGTAAATAAGTAATTATTACTTTTTCACCTTGTTTGAAAATGTGAGTGTAATTTCACATTGAAAATCGATACAAAAGTGTTGATTAAATCTGTGGACCCACTGTAATATATATGATATAACCACACCATCCATCTATTTTATTAGAACATTTTAGGACATGAGCTGAAAAATGAGGTAGATCCAATGCTCAAATGGCCCACATGAAAGGAAACAGTGACCTTAATTCATTCATTATTGAAAGTTGTTTCCTTCACTGGGCCCACATTGAGGTATTTCTTATCATTTAACTCGTTCAAAGGGCCACACAAACATGAATAAGGGGAAAACACAAATATCAGTTTGATCCAAAACTTTTAAGGGCCTTAAGAAGTTTTTAATGAAAAGTGTTCTATTCCCGATGTTTCCTTTGGTGTGGTCCCCGTGAGCTTTAGATTTGCCTCAATTTGTTGTTCATGCCCTAAATTCAATTAACATAACAAATGAACGATGTGGATAAGTCACATACATCACGATGGGGCCTACATTGATTTAATAAAATTCTCAATTTAAGTGTTAAAAAATGTAAGTTATCACATTTGCATCAGGAAAGATACGGTAATTACCTACGTAAATAATTATTACCCATTTACATGGTAATTAAAATGTTGATTTCATGAACTACTCGGTCAATTTCAAGAAATACTCAATAAATTTCAAGTACACGTTCAATTTCATAAATTACTCGGTTAATTTCAAAAGTGCTCGTTCAATTTCACGAAGTACTTAGTCAATTTCATGAAGTGCTCAGTCAATTTTAAGAAATCCTCATTCAATTTCATGAAGGACTCGTTCAATTTCATGATCAGCTCAATCAATTTCAAGAAGTACTCATTCAATTTTACGAAGTACTCGTTCAATTTCATGAAGTACTCGGTCAATTTCAAGAAGTCTTGATCAATTTCATAATAAACTCAGTAAATTTCATGTATTACTCGGTCAATTTCATGTAATGCTCGGTCAATTTCATGAAGTACTCAATTAATTTCATAAAGTATTAGTTCAATTTCAAGAAATACTCGTTCAATTTCATGAAGTCCTCGGTCAATTTCATGTATTTTTCAATTAATTTCATGTAATGCTTGGTCAATTTTATATACTGCTCGGTGAATTTCATGTATTACTCAGTCTATTTTATACACTACTCGATCAATTTCATGTCATGTTCGGTCAATTTCATGCAATGCTCAGTCAATTTCATGTCATGCTCGGTCAATTTCATGCAATGCTCGGTCAATTACATGAAGTACTCGATCAATTTAAATTATTTTTGAATTTTTACGCTGTTTCATTAACCATTAAACTTTATTTTTGATATATTTTATAATTCATTCTTGTAAACGACGAGTCTCCTCATAAGAAATTGATATTGGAGTCTCAAACCTATCATCTAAGTGTTTACTAACATGGTGGTTTGATACCATGAAGTGTGGGTTGGAGAAGAACGAGAGTCAGTTAAATCTTTTTAGGCAGTCCCCATTTTTTTTTATTGCACATTCCATTGTTTAGATTTATATGAGATATATTTCACCTATTTTTTTGTAAGATATATAAATGATTTTGTATTTGAGATACGAGGCACACCTTTGAAATTTATGGAGATGGACTTTGCTCTTATAACAGGACTTAAGACTGCAGACATTTCTATACCAAAAATTCATCCCACTACAAAGACAATAAAAGAGAAGTACTTCAAAGAATATCAAATCTTAAAGAGACGTCTAGGAAATGTGTTTGAAAAAATAGTTGACACCAATAAGCACAAAGATGTCGTGATGGTTGTTCTACTTATGTGTGTAGAGTGGTTTATTAGGGTAACTAATACTAAAAGTATACGCAATATATAGTATATTGACCTAGTCGACCCTTTAGAAGACTTTTATAGCTATCACTGGGGTATTTTAGCCTTCCACACAATGTCTGAATGGATCAAAGACGCCGTAATGGCATCATGTGGGAATCGCTATAATGTATACGACTGCATATTTTCTATATAAGGATTCTTTCCTTTTTCCATATAATTAAAGTTTATATTAAGGTACAATTTCTTAACCTCATGTAATTTCATTATAATACATATGGGTCATAGAGAGAGTATTGACCCTTAAAACGTATGTGATTTCATATGTTCCCTCTCAAATTTCATGCTTCATTCAATATTGAGGCTGTAAGGGTTTAAGGTACAACACAATATTTAAAAAACTCGAGAGTAAAGATGTAAGACAATGTATTTCAAGCTATTTGATCGCTTATTTGAACATCCACATTCTCTACATGAATATGAAACAAGTTCTTTTGCAAATCAAAATAATCATTATTTTAGAACTCACCAGTGAAGAACTAGAAACGAACATCATTCTCTTTGTCCGTGATAAGTTTCAGGTGAGATGTTATAAAATTCTTTTTTTTTTCTATTGCATGTTATTACTTTCATTCGCTTGATCCGTAATACCATTGTCTTGAAAAATGTATCTCAACTCTTATATATTCATTGTTACATTTTGTGGGCCATTAAAGCTGAGGAAGAGGAGAATGGGGAAGAGAATAATGACAAAGAAGACAGAGAGCGAGAGGATATTATAAAGGTATATGATTTGATGGAAGAACTGAGGGAGGAGAGGGAAGACTTGAAAAAGGAGAAGTAGGAGTTGAAGAAGGAGAGGGAATGGTTGAATAACGAGAGGGAGGAGTGGAGGCAGGAGTTAAAAAAGGAGATGGAATTTTTTTCACTAAAGAGGGAAGAGTGGAGACATGAGTTAAAGAAGGAGAGGGAATGTTTCAATAAATAGAGGGAAGAGTGGAGGAAGGAATTAAAGAAAGAGAGGGAATATTTGAATAAAGAGCGGGAAGAGTTGAGGCAAAAGGAAGAGAATATGAAGGAGAGGGCAAAGTTGTAGAAAGAGAAGGAAGTGCTGAAGATGGAAAGAGATGAGCTGAATTAAATAGCACAATTGAAGATGGAAAGAGAATTGTTTTTGAAAAATATTGAAGACTTGAATAAGGAGAAAGATGAGTTGAAGAAGCAGAAGTGTGAGTTTTTAAAGGAGCATGAAGATTTAATTAAAGAGGGAGGAGTAGTTTAAGAAGGAGAAGGAAGAGTTTTTGATACAAAGGGAGGTATTTTTAAGGGATAAGGAAGAGTTAAGGAATGAAGAGGAGTTGAAGAAGAAGATGGAAGTAGAGGATATGGAAGAGAAAGGAATAGGGGAATAAAGAGATAGAGATTCAACCCTATACTACGACAGAGGGTATTGTAGTAGAGAATGCACTCATGTCTACTCCTGTTTATCAAAGAAGACCTAAAAGAACCTTAAAGCCATCTTACTATAAGGTCTCTCCATTTTTGTCCCTGTCTATGATGGATACAACTCTTAGCATCATTGTCGGATCCGATAAATCCAAAAACTTTCTTAGTTCTCCGATACCATTCCAAACCCAAATGGACACATTTAAAATGATATTGGATGATGAATTACAAAAATTGGAGAGTTGGTATAATGAAAACAAGCAGACGTCGGCGATTATTTGGTTCAAATCAATATTGGTGAAAGATGAATGAGTTGATAGCATTGTAAGTATTCTTAATACACAAATACATTGATTTACATATATTTAACTTTTATATTTAATTCTAGCTGAATCATACTATTCTATTGATTAGGCTATTGACAAATACCTTAAATTCCTGGAGAGAATGCAGTACGAACTTTTAACATTATTTCCTCATATTGAAGTTCTACCCCACAATTTTTTAATTTTTTTTTTTTAATATGGTAAATGTTTTTATTGAATTATGGTTAATCTATTTTTTATTTTTATGTGATTTGTAGTAATATTTCATTCTATTTGTAATTGAAATGTCTCGAAAATAAGTATGCCTGTTTTGAGAACATATTGGGATAAAGGCAACGACTCGAACGAAAGGCTTTATAAATTTAGAAGCTTGCTGTCTTCGGAATTGCTAAGCAACGACAAGGAACCAAGGCCATGTGGCACTATGAACGGGTAATGTTTTCATTACAGCTAGATTTTTACATGAGCTAAGCTAGCTCAAAAAGCTCACTCGACTTGGCTCGATCTAGCTTGACTTGACTCGACTCGAACGATGACTTAAGGCGAGCCAAGTTTTATATGACCCAACTCATTTTGAAAAGAAGCCAAGTTCGAACATAATAGAGCTTTACTCGACTCAACTCGAACCCGGCTCGACTCAAGCTCAATTTCATGTGATGCTTGGTCAATTTGATGTAATGATTAGACAATTTCATGAAGATGGAGTACCTCCATTTCAGTCACTAGTCTTATCCGAATCACTAAGGCCAAGACGATCTTGGTGGCCTCACACTTGTATCCTTTGATCCACCTAGGTTTGTCACTTCTAGTTAATTGCATATGAAAGGAAATTCATTTACAGTATGCTCACGGTCATTACGGGGATACTCATCACCCTAGCATAGGTAGATAACATGGACACGGTGTCCATACCACCACGTCCGACTAACGAGACTTGAGGATCAATAACGGTTATTGGTAGACCTTCTCAGTAGGGATCATGAGATTCAAGCACAAACATTAAATCTAACAATATACTCATTCGAGTATTTCATCGAACATGCATGCATCAGTAAGCTAATATTAGAAATTTATGGACAAAAATTGAAACAAAAATAATTTATCATACATTTTTCAAATCAACAAGTACAATTCATTAATTGAAGCATAAGGTTTGATAAGTGGTAACCTAAAAATAATGGTCCCCACTATTCCCTAGCTCGTTCGACTTGGACTTACTTTTAGGGTTAGCTGTTTTAGGAAAGATTGCTAGCTACCCACACGAGCATATGGGTTTGTAAGGATTGGACAGAGTCCATTAGAAAACTTACACCTACAAGTGAGATTCATAACCTTAGACTAGTTGCTTATTTGCATATCGTATGTAGTCTATATGATTGGACCCTCTATTGGCTTAGAAGCCTTAGAGTTATATTGTCTTACTTAGTTTAAGTGTTAATTAGTTTAATTTATGCAATAATTATTTTTAATTAACATAATTTTTGAATTGGTACTAATCCATCCCTCCCCCCGTTCTGGGACATAGTCTTCATTCTCTAGCTCTACGAAGCTTCCGCACTTAAATGCATAGTGGTCTATAAATTGCAATTTCATTAAGGATTTTTGAAATATGAATTTTAGTTATTTGATATATTTCTAAAGTTAAGCTTGGTTTATTAATTCTTAATTTGAAGTTTTAAACATCGATTAAGTCATGTATTTCACATTTCACATCTAACTTACACATTAAAGTTTAAGTTTGATATTGAATTGTTAACTTGATAATTATTAAGAATGATAGGAACCAAACTTGAAAAATTTATCCATCATGTTTAATGAAAAGAATTGAAAAAAAAAAAGAAAAAAAATAGAGGGAAGTGATACCCAACAAAAAATAACTATTGTAAAAAAAAGGCTACATATTAAAGTTACTTGAAAGGATTGTAAAGAAGAAGAAAAAAATGAAAGAGTGTGAAAGCCATCGATGGAAAAAAAATCAAAAGTTGGAAGAATAGAAGATTGAACTATAAAGCAAGTTTTGGTTATCTTGAATTCTTTTAATTATCAATGTTATCATGAAAGAATATGACTGAAACTTTTGTTGTGATAAGTCTAAACTTCACTACGCATTTATGGAACTCAATGTTTAGAACTTTTCACATAGAGGATTAATGCTTTGAACTTGATTAGGACATTTACCAAGTACTAGAATTTAGGAAAAATTAGTGCTTAACATTAATGTATTTTAGATTTTTATAATCTAGATTATTTTTAGAACCACTTAAGCTTATGGAAATTATCATTTGTTTTCAAAATATCTTTCGCATGTTTTGCTAGGGGCAAACAAAATGTTGGTTGGGGGTGTGTTGAGACTCAAATATTGTATATTTAACCCTTTAATTACATCAGCTTTCTTAGAATTAAAGTGTTAATTTGATTTAATTATATACATTTTTATCACGTGACGTGATTCAGAAGCTTATGATGAATATACGCTTAAATGGATGGATTTAGAGCTCAAAAGAAGATAATGAAAAATAAGAGTTTTGGAAGTCATTAATGAAGAATTCATATGCCGAAGATCCAAGGAAACCAAGTGAGGAATGAAGATAATCGAAAATTGAAGTGAAGAAAATGAATCCTGAAAATTCAAGGCTAGAAAAATGATATTATGAAATTCTGGGGCCAGAAAAAAATAATTCTAAAAAATTACAAAAATAGACTTCGATGACATAGAAGTAAGTTTTAATGACATTGAAGCTAACTTTGATTCCATTGAATCCACTTTGATCCCATCAAGAAAAGCATGAATTTTCTTAGTTGATTGTTGGACAGATTCATGCACTTTTCGATGTCATTGAAGGATCTTCGATGTCATCGAAGGTGCCATCAAAGCCATGGTAACTGCGTATTCTAAGTCAGTTTGCAAATTTTTCCAAAGTAGTGTAAAAATTGAGTTCTAATATTTAAATGAGTCCCTACGCTATTCTAAATGATATTCCAGGTTTTGAAAAGGGAGAGAAGGCCCAAGTGAAGTGCGGCCTAAGTGAAGTGCCGACAATATTTTTCCACTTTAATTTCTTCACAGGTACTAATAGATTTTTTAATTATTTTTTATTTAGCCATGACTAACAAATCTCTTAGTTATGGCTAAGGGATAAAGCTTGTAGTTATTTTTAATGTTTAGATTACTTTGATTCAAATTTATGTTGAACTAGCATTAATTATTAGTTTGAATGAAGGACTATTTTCAATTTTTTATGATTTATTGTGATTGTAATTACATATATGCTCGAGAAGCTTTTAATATCTTCCTACCTATTTTGTAATTGTGTGATCTATGAAATTTTTGATCCACCATCGTCTATGAGAATGATAAATGTTTGAATTCTATGTGATCATTGCATTGGAACTTCATGAGGGAACTAAACTAATGAAAGTTCTAATTCTGTTTTAACCCCTCCATCATCCGATTGGATAGGATAGGACTTTGATTCCAATCGAGTTATCGTCGAATCAAGTATAATAATATTGAGATTGCTATAAGTGGATTCATAGATCCTTAATCTTTTATCTTTATTAATTAAAACCAATTTCTTCATCGCTGGTTTAAAAACCCAGAAAACCAAGTTAGATTTAGATTAACTTTAATCCGTGTTCCCAATTCCCTATAGATTGACCTCGATTTCACTGAGTTATTACTACAGCATAACCCTGCACTTGGGGTTGTGAACATAAAGCAAGTAGAAAACTCGTCTCATGCCAGTCCAATCAAACCTAATATTATCTTTCAATTATCCTATTAATTTACATTTCATAGTGTAATCTTTACTTTATCTTTTCAGCCATTTACATTCCTTAGTTTAATATTTACTTTCCAAGTCTGCTACTTTACATTTCTTAGTGTAATTTGTGGTTGATAAACTTAATTACAACTGGAATCTACATCGGGATTCAATTCTCTCATTAGAAAGGTATTCTTCAGTCGCCACCAATGATCGACTATAAGTACTCGCTCTCCTATTTCACTTAATATGAATTGAAAAGTCCTTTTGTACGAGAGGCAAGGAAGAAACTCATTTTTAGAGGATGAATCCCAACCTCTGAATATTGCGTAATTCAATTATACCCTGAGCAAGTGGCTAAATAGGTGGGCAATCTCTCTAGAACTTGGTCATACTTTGTGTTTGGCTATCTCGATGCTTGATGAGGGTCAAATATTGCATATCAGACCTCGATTATTGCCAGATTTTACGTATATGATAATGCTTAATGCCATATTTTAATTGTATTTTTAATATAGGATGAAATCAGGAGCATGGATTGAAAATTGATATTAAAAGCAACGATTTGACGCTCTGAAGTCACCAGAACAAGGGACGGATTCCAGAGAACCAAGATCAATAAATTTATACACCAAGGATCCGAGGAAATTAAGTTATTCACGTTAAAGGGGCCCGAAAATGGTCCAGAATGCAAGATCACATGGTTCCCGCAATCCGATTGACTCGAAACTTCATACATGTGATGGGGGCCATAAATTAACTGTACATATTAAATTTCATCCATTGAAAATATCAAGAAGTGGCCCAACGGCCAGATCAGCCCCTTAATTCGTTAAGTGGGGCCCACATTATATCTGGAACTACCTCAAATCTGATCTCAATGCCTTAAATAGGGAGAGAAAAATGAATGGATGGATTAGATTTCTCAGAAACATCACCATGGACCCTACATGTACAGAGTGTGCATAGAGTACAAATGCACCAAAAGTGCATCGGACCGTCACCTTGGTAAAACCGACCTATGACTCGTGTATTATTAAAAACGGAAGTTTCTATTTTCAAGCCGCATAACGGATGGACGCTGTCCATTTTGCGGGTGCTAGTGGGCCACTATCATGGCATGTACAGCAGATCCAAGCCGTCCATCTTGTAGAGGGGGAAAAACCCTTCAAAAACATGCTCACCATTTTCACCCATGCATACACACGTGCTCACAACAAAGGCCACAAACAGGCTGCCCTGCGACATTTAAAATGATCTCAATGTGATTGCTTCTCTGGGCCGCTTCAATGGACGTTCAAAACTGTCCATTTTTGATCGAAATTTTACCTTGGATCTAATGGACGGGGTGAATTTCCCAGAAAATGCTTCTGTGGGGCCCACTGATCACGTCAGTGAAAGATGTGCGTAGGCTTACACACGTCCATGAAAAGTGACTTTTGCAGCGGTTGTAGCCCACCATCTTTGATCATATGGAAGATCTGATCCATCCATCGTATATACCAGCTAAAAACATCCCAGAATACGTTGATTTTATGGACAACATGCAAAGAAAATGGGAGATATGAAAGCCTAAAGTTGCTGCAAAAAAACATACGCAGTTGTTGCTGCGACAGCTGTACGATCGATTCCAGCCATCCACCGACCTCTCTGTCTATAGGAGGCAGTCCTTGGGACGTCAGAAGAGAGAAGAGAGCTTGGCGAGAGTAGATCTAAGGCTTGAAGGAGAGAAGAAAGAGGACGAAAGAAGAGAAGAATGTTTTCCTTTTATCAATTTTATTTTTCTTTCCTTCTATTTGAATTTACGAGTTGCTAATCTCTTAGCTAGGGCTGAGATGAAGCCCCTAATTTGAATAATTCTTGTTTGTTGATTTCATCTGAATTAATTGATTTGTTTCTTTCTCTAGTGTGCTTAACTATAATTTTCATGTTTCTCCATTCTATGAGCTCGACCAAAGTCTAGATATGGATGTTGTTTGGAATCTTAACTAGGTGCTTGTGTCTGACCATGAACAGGTTTCCTATAGAGGAAGAAACAGGAATCTACATCTCTCCATGCCTGACCATGGATGAAAAGATGTGATCCATATGCTTTAAAGGATTATACATTCTGTGTGCCCGACCAAGGACATAGGGTATGCTTTGTTTATTAAATTTATATCAATCTGAATTAGGGTGAATCAACTGGTAAAATAGGAGTTAGGATAATTAGGGGTGGATTCGAAAAGTCTTAGTATTCTCTTTGATTGGATCTTCCTCATTATTCTCAGTTATTTTTCATAGATTTTTGTTATTAGTTTGCTAAAATATTTGTTGGATTAGTTAAGAAGAGTCATAAATTTCGAATTGTGACAATCAGTCCTCGTGGGAACGATCTCGTAATACGTACCATATTTACATCTAATTCGTATACTTGCGAGTTAAAATCATTTAAATCATATTGGTTTAAATAAAACATCAAGTTTTTTTACACCGTTGCCGGGGACTATTTTGGTCCAATAGGATTTAGGATTCTCTCTTATCACAATTCATAGCCTTAGGATTTTACTAACTTTGGGTTAAGGTTTTTTATTTTATTTTATTTTAGAAACTAACATATTTCCTGTTTTGTAGGTTCTGACTTGACTTGAACTTCTAATGTGGTAATCTCTTTGTAAAATTCTCTACTTTTTCTAATTTCTATTTTTAGAATTAGGTTTTTATTTTTTAAAAATTTTCTAATTCTAGGCTTTCTTCTTAGAAATTTTTTAATTTCTAATTTTAGATTTAGATTCTTCTTTCAAGTAGCTTTCTATTTTCTAGTGTTAGAAATTTTTTTCTTTTTAGAAACTTAGCTTTTTATTTCTAAGATTAGAAACTTTCTTTTTTAGAAACTAACTTTCTATTTTTATTTTTAGTAACTTTCTAATTCTAAGATTTCCTTCCTTTTTAGAAACTAACTCTTCTTTGTTGTTCTTTAGAAAATTTCTAATTTTAGATTTTCTATTTTTTAGAAACTAACTTGTTTTGTTTTCTTTTGCAGGATTCTAACATAGATCTCCAAAGTGGTAACTTTTTTCTAATTATCTCTCTTCTTATTTCTAGATTGGTGTAAAATTTTTCCTTTAGAATTAGATTCAGAGTTAGAGTTTCACCATGTATATACACGAGTGAGAATGTCAGTATGCTGAGAAGAATAACATATATTGGGATGCTGATTATGATAGAAATCCACTAATGTCTCAAAAATTTTCTAAAACTATCATCGAGAACCAACTAGAATCTAATGATCTACCAGTTAGGAAGTCCTTACTCGATCATATGCGGGAGAATAATTACTCCCCACGGATTAATAAGACAGTACGTGAGTATTGGGATTATCATAACTATAGGCATGAGGACTTTTATCAACCATCAGATTCTCCCACCTATGATCCATATGACTATAATTAGTGAAAACATCAAAATTAGGGAAATGAACCAACAACATGTTATAATGATTATTCTCTTGGGTTCCCTACTTTTGAATATCCACCAAAAACGATCCAAGAGGAGTCATCTCTGAGTTACACAGCCTATGATATGATGAAATTATTAGATAGACTTGAATCATACATTGATAAGCTAATGGAGACTAATTCATCCCGACCACAACCCATTAATTATTCCTTTGGATTCCCTACTTATGATAGGCTAATAGAAGCCAGTTCATCTCAGCCACAACCCAATCTAGAAATACAATGCGAGGAAGGTGATCCTCACTCACTTTTAAAACACTTTAGAATTTGGGATGAAGAGTTGAATTATGTTAATGAGCATATGGTTCAATTTTCAGATGAATCGATCTCGATGACGGTTCAAAGGAATGGTGAAGAGATATGGGTGTCTTTCAAATACAATGATGATAACACACTTCACTCACATGAGACACTCGAGTTTAATGATGATGAAGAGGTCAGCTTATTTGAACCTCCACCCAATTTAGGAATAAAATGTGAGGAAAGCAATCCCATCCCAAGTTTGCATGACAGGGAATTAGACGATGATATGTATTGGGATGGTGATCATGAATGTTCAACCCAAATTCTCATGGAATCAATCTCAAGTATGGTCCAGGTCAGTGATTAAGAAGTACACGAAGTGGTCGGTCAAAATGAGCTACTCCTCTCATCTAACATGTCTGATTTAAAAGTGGAGGATGAGCCCATTACAACCGACCCTTTTAACTCTCGTGAAACGTGTTTGAGCCACTCCCCTGAAATGGATGATGATATGATTCGAGAAATGAACGAACCGCTTGATATGACTCTGGAAGTTGAAACCACCCAGTTGAGGCTACCATCTGAGTCATACACTTTTGACGATTCAATACCTCTTTTGAGTAGTATCAATGAGCAGAGTCCTCACATCAATACTTCATTTCTTGATCATCAAATTGTTTGCGCAGGGTTGGAGCAAGAGAGTGTACTTCCATCTACTTTCAAAGACGATGGATTCCTTGGGCAGATCATTACAATCTCCAATGTGGAAAATAATTCATGCTCAGCTAAATGTTCCAACTCTTTAGATGATTACTTAGCGCATTTTGCAGATTCAAATGATCCCCTGTTATAAGAAATAGTGAATGCCTTGCAAAATAATACCTCGGCAGTTATCATGAATCGAGAGAACCCGTATTCTGAAGTACCTCATTCCCCGGATCCTGAATGTTTACCATTAAATGAGGAAGAGTTGAAAATTGAACTACAGAGTGAAACATCGGTGTTTGTCGAGACTACACCACCTACTACAAATTTTTCTGAATTTCGTTTACTTGTTGTCTCTGATTCATCATGGTGTACTAACTTCAAAATTTTTTCTTCCATAGGTGAATCATATATACTTTGGACACTTCAGACAATAAAAAGAATACTTTATGCTGAGGTCCCTCAATATTTCTGGTTATTAACACTCCAGGACATCCAAGCCTACTGCAAAATGGGCTTTTGGATGATCTTATTGAAAAACCATTTGAGAAATTTACCAAGATACTGGCCGATGGTGTATGATTGCTATCATTGCTTGTCTGGCTGAAGACATTAAACTTAGCGCTCCTGGGAGGCAACCTGGCCATTTATTTATTTATTTATTTTTCTTCTAGTTAGTTAGTTTAATGTTTGTGGGTAACATTGCTGTAAACTCCCACGAGACTACAACTCATCCACTAGGGGCAACCTAGGGGTTTAAAGGCTTGTTGCATACGTTAAATGCAATTGAGAGTACTTGCGAAAGTGGTATAGATAGGATTTTCTTTTTATGATTTTATTTTTGTTATTTTTCTTTTATTGATTTCTCTCTTGTTCCCACTCGCTTTTACGTTGATATCTTTGGAAAGCCTCTTGATTCTTTCGTTCAGGTATTATCTTTCCATCACTCCTCTTTTACTTTCGTTGTCCCATTGCATTGCATGCTTATTTCTTTTACATTGAGGACAATGTAGATTTTAGGTTGGGGGTGGGAGATTAGGTTACCTAATCAGTATTTTCTTGGTCTTAGGCAAAATTGTGAAAATTTAAAAATTGTAAAAAATTTTAAATTTTTCTGGAATTTCTTGTGAATTTAAAGTGATTTTGAAGGATACTTGTGATTTTAAAATTACAAGATACAGAATGTTGGTACTTTATGACTCTTTGATTCAGTTGTCTGTAAAATTTCACAGTTAAGTTTGAATTGTAAACCCATGATTAGAAGCTTTAAACATTGATTGAGTCATGATTTCGCATATCACATCTCGCTTACACAATAAGGTTCCAGTTCGATAATGAATGATTAACTTGGTAATCACTAAACATGGAAGGAATTAGCCTGAACAATACATTTTTTTAGCATCAGTTCAGTAAGAAGAATTGAAAGGGTAAGTCGCATAATCTTCACCATAGGTTTACTTCCTATAGGTGTAGATTCGATCCCCTATGGTTGACATTTAGAAAAAATTAGGTGACAAATCTTTACCATAGGTTTGCTCCCTATTGGTGAGGATGTAACGACTTAAAAATCGGGGGTCGAGCATAAACTCCACTCCCGAGTTCCAACGCATCAGTTATGCAACATAGATAATGATGATTGAATGTTGTTCACATTAGTACATTAAACATGAGTAGGATTATACCAAAACAACATATTATACTCTAGAGACCGTTAAATTTTGTAAGTGGAAGACTGTGATAGATATATAAATATATAAACTGTTATAGGTCTCCAGAGTGTGAACATGTTACCAAGTTAAATATATATATGTATACTCCAAAAATGAAAAAAATGAAAATACATTGGTGTTCCAAAAGTAAAGAATAACAAGTGTAATGGTGTCTAATCAACATCCCTGTAATCCCGTCGATTAGAATATGGTCTATAAAGAGCCGCCTAATAGCTGCATATAGGAGAAACCCTCCTCATCATCATAAAAGTTCGGCTTCGCTTCGCAAGCATCGCCATCATCTGAAACTAAAATGGGGACTGATTGGTGTTGCAAACATCGTCCCGTAACGTGGGAGTGAGTGATCAACTCAGTGGAACTATACAGCAGAGGTTAACATGTTATCAATTCAATCAAGCAGTAATGATAAAGCAGTACAATCAAACTTTCCTAGATACTCTTATTAATGTAGGGATGAAATGTTTTCATGATGCATGCCCTCGCCTACACTCCCCCGTGCGACACCATCTTACGTTCGCGGCATGCTTTCTTCCCTCTGTGCTCTTCAACCTGGGGCACATGCAGTGCGATGTTATGAGTATGATTACCGAGTGATTATTAATCCTTTTCATACAGCAGGATTGAGAAGCTAAGGTACCTCCCTTATATCAATACCCAAATAATGATCCATTCTAGGGTCGTTAGTCATCAATACCCAAATAATGATCCATTCTAGGGTCGTCAGTCCTAGTAAATCTCATACGATATTACTTTTCTAGGTTGTTGTAAAGGGCTCGTCACCAATCAATACAGGCCTAGTATACCTTAGTTACTACAATAAGGCTCGTCACCTCAACGCAGTATCAAGGTATGCTCAAGGTCACTACAAAGGGCTCATCACCAATCAATGTGGGCTGACAACATGAATATAGTATCCCATACCACCATAATCGGTTCACGAGTCTAGGTTGCTCACTGGTCACTACGGGGAGGCTCGTTGCCCCAGCGTAGGCCGACAGCTCGAGCACGGTGTCCCATACCACCATGTCCGGCTCATGAGTCTTAGGGGATTGAGGTACCAAGGTTAAAGGGGCTTTCCACTGGTAAGTTTGGTACCTTAGGTTCAAGCAGTAACGTCCAAACATGGTGAACATACATCGGGCCAATCGGATTACTTGATGAGCTCGACTAGTATGAGCGCATGTTGAGTTGATCGACATGAAGTGCATAAGTACTTCGTGTGGCCTAACCACTGCCAACATCCCAAGTACGGCTCGGATTCATCGAACACATCATGTGTGGCGAAAATAACCTCAGCCACCAGTTCGAGGCCTGTTACCGATCGCCTGGACTATCATATAGTCCCAACCACAGGCAATTACAATAAGTAAGCATATGAGATTGTCAAAGCAGTAATGAACAAATGAGTCCATCCTACAATCATTTGAGCATACTATGGAATATAACTTAAGCATGGATACACAGTACATGGAGGAAATCATACACATAGTTAACATGAATAATTAGGCTAAGAAATTCATGGAGGAAATCATACACCCAAGTAAGGTAGTTGGGATTTCACATCTCAACTCCCTCATAAATCACACTTTACTAATTACTAACTTATTCAGACATTTTCATAAACACTTAGACTACACTTTTCAACATACATCACATATGTCGGCCATATTTCATATGAGGAAAAATCCTTTTACCAAGGAGTTATCGCATACATAATAATCATATTTCAATGATAATTAATCATGGCAATCATATCATCAAATTCCTTATACATACAAACATTTCAACAAACACATGAAATACACTATTTGCAACATAGGTTATACCTATACGTAAAATAAAACAGATATCGCATTTGGCATGTGTAATGGCATCCACGTCAGTAATAAATCATTATCTGACATTGAAAGCCTTGAAAACCATAACCTAAACGTATATAGTCCACACCTTAAATCGAAAAATGAGTAACGAATATGATTAAGACGCTAAGTCTTCGTCAATGGTGGATTGATAACCTAAAGCATGAAATAGGTTAGCTAAAACAATAACTTCTCTAAGCTCTAAACCAGGTTAGGGTTAGGATTTCTTACCCAAAAATGCATCTAGAATCACTGAAACGACAACATGGTAGCGTGGGTTCGACACTTAAAACAACAGGGAGGAATCCCTGTAGCAACACCCCAAATTCCCTCACCTTTTCTCTCTTTTCTTCTCTTCCTTAGCTAGGGTTTGAAAATTCGTATGGGATGTGAGAGTGAGGGTTTAAGGCCCTTATATAAGCTTAAAACTGATGGGAATGGCCCCAGGGTCAAGGTATACTTAAGTTATGTCCAAATCAGGTCTGTTCCAATCCAACGGAGCATTTTTGAAGGTCCTCTATCTGAATGCGGTCGGACTTAAGCTCACTAATGTAGGATCTTGATCAAGTTAACTTTTCAGTCCGATCGGATTTTCAGATCGATCGTAGCGGACCAGTTTCAGTTCAACGGTCATCGAAACTCAATTAAGGCAACAAGTAGTTTGACATGTGTGGGCCATCTTCCCTGATCTGAGGGTGAATTTAGATCAGAATCTAATGGTCAGAACGCTTATAAAAGGTGCGCAAGCGACACGACTCAGATTACTTAAATTCTTATTTAATTTTATAAAAATCTTCACTTTCTCACATTCTTCACTCCGGACTCAAGAAAATGGTCTCGGGACCTCATCTGGACTTGATTTTTGAGGTGATAGTCAAGTCCAACTAAGCGGTCATAATTGTCTAAGTTCATCGCTATCAGACATTCAACGTGCGGTCCAGGTCCAATATGAAGTTTTCGAATGCTCCCGAGAGCAACTTGGTTTAGAGTTGGATCCTAGATTTCAGGGTAATGTAGTGTTAACAATTCTACATTTTTGGGTCTTGCAGATCATATTTAAAGTGATTGGTGATAATTTCATAGGTAATCTAGTCTGGCGCTAGTTAATTCTCGTTTAAGTTCTAAAGGACGTAGCCCTTAATGATTTCTGGTTGAGGTGGAAACAAGGGGGAATTCAGCAATGGAGGTGGGTTTTAAAATGGGTAGAGTGAGGGTGCATGAAAATGGAAGAAGAAAGGGTTTGGAGAGGAATTTTGTGGAGTTTTGAGAAGTAGTTTTGAAAAAAGGAAGGTTGGGAGGGTGATTTGTGAAGGAAGGACGCTGTAGGAGGGTCTTTATTCGACAAACCATGGATAAGTGGGCTACACTAGGCCCTAGGAGCGACGGCCCAAGCCGGCCCGCCCGGTCTGGCCTAACCAGCGGCAAGGCCTCATCGAATTGACGAGGGCCTTACTAGCCACTGGACTTCCAGGCGAGGGCTCGCCAAACCGGTGAGGTCCTGCCCCCCTTCCCCCCCCTGTCCAAAATGATGTGGGTCCCACCCTAGGTTCCCCTAAAACTGCTCCAATTGGGCCCCTACTCCGATTCGACTCATTTCGGGTCCTTTTGAAACAAAACTGATACATATACGCATTTATCGATTTTTAACAGCTGGGATGGAATGAAACACGATCTAGACCCATCAATTGATAGTCTAGAAGTGGATTGAGATTATTTTGCATGATCACGGGTGTGTACGGACTCGATCTCAGCGACCGTTTACAGTAAATTTTAGTTTAAGTATAGTTCTTCACCATATAAACTGGAGGATTTGCGTCCAATATGAAAGTACTTGGAGAAATTTGAAGAATGAGGTGGTGAAAGGTGAGATTTTGAAGGAAATGGGTTGAAAAATGATTTCTTTGGCTTTGAAATTGAGTTATGAGAAGTTACCAAGGTGTTATGGTTGACCCATTGCCCAAAGATGTCTAATTCCAGGTTGGCAAAAATCTGGGGTGTTACAATCTATCCCCCTTAAAAATAATTTCATCCCCGAAATTGGCTAAGAGTAATCAGTAAAGATTCTATTATTCATTTTGCCTAAACTTTATTGATTCAAGTTTATATGCGTGGTGAGGTATATACATCTATACTAGTCTGGCGCATTTTGTCTATCCTCCTTAAAAATTTACTCTTTATCTCTTGCTTATACCCTGTTGCTTTGCTACAATTTATTTCTTTATCTATTTAGAGTCTTGATGACGATTCCCATCTACTTAGAGTAAGAGATATGTTTTCAATGGTCGACCAATACGGAGAAACGGTTGTAGTGGGCTTGATCCCGATACTTCGATCACCTACCTGACCAGGGTAGAAAGCTCATCGCATCCCTTCCTAGTCCTGGTAGATCCTGATCTTCTGCTCGGTCAAAGTAATGAGTCCATTAGTAGTCTCCCAGGATTGAGAATTGGGTTAAGCCGCGAATGCTTCGCAATTGTATATTTCAATAACTCTATAGTTCAATCACTCTAAAAGCTTAGGGAATGCCCATCACTAAAAGGTTCAAATTTTCTATTTATAAGATTGCCCTTTGGGCCTTGGTCTAGGAGAGTCCTCGTCTGAATCTATGTTCAAGGTAAGGGTTAATAAGCACCTTAATAGATCATCCTAAAAGGATTTCTAATCGTATAGAGTTGGCCAAGGCTTCTATTATGTTCGTATCCACACTGACCTTCGCTCATTCCCATTGTTAGGCCTATAGTTTAATATGAATGGGTTTAACACTTAAGCCCTAATTGTTCTCCTTTAAAGACTTCATTATTGACATTCTAAGAAAGAGTCGGATCTTATTTAATGACCTAACCTTACATATAACCTGATTCAATTTCCTTCGATCCTGTGCTAGTGGGGAAGGGGCTAACCACGCTTCCGCTGCGCCACTCTGATCCAACAGTTATATTAGCTGGCCTAACTAGATTGGGCTCATAATGGTCTATCCCCCTTAAAAATTATTTCTACTCTCAAGACTCAAGAATCTATGTCCTGATCCGTATGTCGGAACAAGGTATAATTTGGTCTTCTTTTCATTGATGATGTGTACTATGGCATTGGTACCTATGGTTATAGAAATGAGCCTAATCTCTATTGTGGTTGATTCCAGGGACGGGTGTGAGTTAGTGGTAAGATGTGAAATTTGAAGAATGAGGTGGTGAAATGTGAGATTTTAAAGGAAATGGGTTGAAAAATGATTTCTTTGGCTTTGGAATTAAGTTATGAGAAGTTACCAAGGTGTTATGGTTGACCCATTGCCTAAAGACGTCTAATTCCAGGCTGACAAAAATTCAGAGTGTTATAGAGGATTTGATTCCCCTCCTTGGTGTTACTGTTCATGAAAAAAAAATCAAAAGCTGGTAGAATTTAAAGATGGTTTCAGGTTTGGTTGTCATGAATTCCGTTGTTAATTACCAATGATATCTTGAAATTGGCAAATGGATCTCTTAACAATGGTAAGCCGAGATTCACTCATAGAACTCAATGTTTAGAATTGTCTAATTGATGGATTAATACGTAGAACTTAATTATGAAGTTTACCGTGAGCTTGATTCCAGGAGTAAATACTACTCACCATTCATGAATCTTAGAATTTTCACATCTCAACTATTTGTTCACAAGTCACTTGAGTTTACAGGAATTATATTTTATTTTTGAAATTATTTTTTGCATGTTTAGTTCGGGACTAGCAAAATGCTGGTTCGGGGTTGTGATGAGGGTCAAATATTGCAAATCAGACCCCGATTATTGCCAGATTATATGTATATAATAATTCTTAATGCCATATTTTAATTGCATTTTTATTACAGGATGAAATCAGGAGCATGGATTGAAAATTGATATTAAAAGTAGGGATTTGACACTTTGAAGTCACCAGAGCAAGGGACGGATTCCAGAGAACCAAGATCGACAGATTTATACACCAAGGATCCAAGGCAATCAAGTTGTTCACGTTAAAGGGGCCTGAAAATGGTCTAGAATGCAAGATCACCTGGTTTCCGCCATCCGATTGACTCGAAACTTCATATATGTGATGGGGGCCATAAATTAACCATATATATTAAATTTCATCCATTGAAAATGTCAGGAAGTGGCCCAATGGCTAGATCAGCCCCTTAATTCGTTAAGTGGGGCCCACATTATATCTGGAACTGCCTCAAATCTCATCTCAACGCCTTAAATAGGGAGAGAAAAATGAATAGATGGATTAGATTTCTCAGAAACATCACCGTGGACCCCACATGTACAGAGTGTGCATAGAGTACAAATGCACTAGCCGTGCATCGCACCATCACCTTGGTAAAACTGAACTCTGACCCGTGTATTATCAAAAATGGAAGTTTTCATTTTCAAGCCACGTAACGGACAGACGCTGTCCATTTTACGGATGCTAGTGGGCCACTATCATGGTGTGTATACCAGATCTAAGCCATCCATCTTGTAGAGGGGGAAAACCCCTTCAAAACCATGCTCACCATTTTCACCCTGCATACACATGTGCTCGCAACAGAGGCCACAAACAGGTTGCCCTGCGACGTTTAAAATGATCTCAACGTGATTGCTTCTCTAGGCCGCTTCAATGGACATTCAAAACTGTCCATCTTTGACCAAAATTTCACCCTAGATCTAATGGACAGGGTGGATTTCTCAAAAAATGCTTCTGTGGGACCCACTGACTTTTACGGCGGTTGTGGCCCACCATCTTTAATCATATGGAAGATCTAATCCGTCCATCGTATATACCAGCCAAAAACGTCCCAGAAGACGTTAATTTTATGGACAACATGCGAAGAAAATGGGAGATATGAAAGCCCAAAGTTACTGCGAAAAAACGTACGCAGCTGTTGCTGAGACAGTTGTACGACCGATTCCTGCCCTCCACCGACCTCCCTGCCTATAAGAGGCAGTCCTTGGGACATCAGAAGAGAGAAGAGAGCTTGGGGAGAGCAGATCCAAGGCTTGAAGGAGAGAAGAAAGAGAAAAAAGAGAAGAGAGAGAGAGAGAGGAAGAAGGGAGAAAAATGTTTTCCTTTTATCAATTTTATTTTTCATTCCTTCAATTTGAATTTATGAGTTGTTAATCTCTTAGCTAAGGCTGAGATGAAGCCCCTAATTTGAATAATTCTTGTTTGTTGATTTCATCTGAATTAATTGATTTGTTTCTTTCTCTAGTGTGCTTAACTGTAATTTTCATGCTTCTCCATTCTATGAGCTCGACTAAAGTCTAGATATGGATGTTGTTTGGAATCTTAACTAGGTGCTTGTGTCTGACCATGAACAGGCTTCCTATAGAGGAAGAAACAAGAATCTACATCTCTCCATGCCTAACCATGGATGGAAAGATGTGATCCATATGCTTTAAAGGTTTATACATTCTGTGTGCCCGACTAAGGACATAGGGTGTGCTTTGTTTATTAAATTTATATCAATCTGAATTAGGGTGAATCAACAGGTAAAATAAGGGTTAGGATAATTAGGGGTAGATTTGAAAAGTCCCTAGTATTCTCTTTGATTGGATCTTCCTCATTGTTCTCAGTTATTTTCCATAGATTTTTGTTATTAGTTTTCTAAAATATTTGTTGGATTAGTTAAGAAGAGTCATAAATTTTGAATTATGACAACCAGTCCTCCTGGGAATGATCTCGTAATACGTACCATATTTACATCTGATTCATATACTTGTGAGTTAAAATCATTTAAATCAGATTGGTTTAAATAAAACATCAATGCTTGGGGCCAATGTTGTTCAGTTCGAATTCGAGTGACAAATATAGTTCTCGCATGCCTGCGCTTAATACATCCATGCCGAGAAAAACCATAGCGAACAATTTTCTTAGCACGCCGGGTGGGACCCTGTTTTATTAACTACCGGTTTGACTTATGCAGAAAATGAGAAGAATGACTAATGCTTCTAGTGTCGAACCCACAACACTGACTTTGCTACCTTTGAGTGATGATGTACAGGTCCATGTGCCTTCAGAGGTATCTAATTTGAACACGAACTCATCGGGAAATCAGGTTGGACCTTCTATGTCTCAAGTTTTTCTCCCGGATGAGGTATCTGTTATGCTTCGGGATGTTTAAATGAACATCCATATGATACATGAATATGTGAGAGCCCAAGTGGAATAATTTTTCCAACAGGCTGAGAGCACTAATTGTTATATGGCCATCCACACTGAGGTTATGCAATGATTATTAGCCATAATAACGGAGTGGACACAACCAACATCACAACACAATAAAAGTTCGGTCAGTAGTGCAATCCCATTACCACCCACGTCACTGTTGCAATGTTACCCACCACCAATCCCTCATCCAAAGGTCAGGAATGTGCCACCCCTTGTGGAAGTCAAGCGACTCGAATAGTAGGTTAGGGATTTTGTGCATGAAAGTAGAAATTACGGACCGTGAAGTGGGTTTAACCCATTACAGGTCCTAGATTTCAATATTAGCTTAATTGATTCGATCCAGATCAACGCTTAGTTGTAGAGCCTCAGTGGGTCAATTGCAAACAAATATTACAACTTGTGTAGGGGGTTGTCGGCCAAGTGCTAGGTTGTAATACTATTCCCATCGACCATAAACCATACCACGAGTGGGTTGATCGGCATCATTCATTGCTAAGGAATTATCAATCAAATTTTGCCTTATTTTTTGGTGAACCCAGTCAATTAACTATTTAACATGTTGGCCGATTCACCATATAATATAGCAAATTAGCTAATAATTATTACCATAAGTTACAATTATTTAGCCCTTTGTTGATTGTTTCGGCCTTCAAGTGGTATTCGAACCTATTACTAGACTCTATACATAATTGACAAGAGTTGGAAGAAAATTTTCATGTCCAGTTCTTCTCTAGAAACAAGGAGATAACCATGGACAACCTCGCACGACTCCAACAATTTCTTGGGGAGCCATATCAGAGTTACATCATGCGATTCAAGCGAGTAAAAAGCCACTGTAAAGTGGTCATGACCAAAGATGAATTTGTTCAGCTTGCACAAGAAGGGACGGAATATAAGCCCCATAGAAAATTCATAGGAACTGAGTTTACCAATTTATACGATTTAACTAAGATGGTCTCTCGCTACGAGAAACTACTTCAGGAATAGGCCAGATGAGCCAATTCATCATTAGGGATGTACTACAATAACCTTAATTATGAAATTACGATTATTGAAGTGGTGGCTAAGAAGCCATTGGTGTACTTGGCATTGGTCAAAGCAGAGTAGACCTCCCCGACCACGCAAATGGCTTAGAAAGTGTATACTTTTGATATCACCCAAGCCGAGAAAATATTTGACATCTTCTTGGCCAGGAAAGTCATTGAAGTCCCTATCAAATACACTCGGCCGATGAATTATAAAAGACCGACCATTGTAAATGGCATGATCTCAGTCACATTCTACTAATAAATGTGTTGCTTTAAGGAATGTAATCCAAGACCATATCAACCGTAGCTTACTGAAGTTCCCTAAGAAGGACAATGAGGCAATGTTGATTGACATCGATCCATTTCCAACTAATATGGAAGTAAACATGGTCACAACTAATTTGAGGAGTTTTCTAAAGCCGAGGATCAATCTTAACTCGAGTAATTCATGGGAGGAAGATGGTCGACGAGGATGAAGATACTGCTGGACTCCTCATCCTCAGAATGATTGACCGATCGTTTGCAGAGATAGCTGCAAAACTCTCGAATTTGTGGCCGATGAGTGCAGGGAATCTGTCACGCCCCAAACCCGAAAATCGGATTCACATGAATCCCAATTGCCGAATCCGGTGCCGAAAGCCTCCGTAGTACCCCATTCTCAGCTCCTGACAATTCAATGCCAGAATCCGATCCTGGGATCCTACAAGGAGGATTTTCAGAAAGAATTTTTTTTTTTTTAATGGAGCATAACCACAAGCATAACCAGGTCACAAAACAACATCACCACATATCCACTATATCAAAAACTTTAAGTACAATGCGGAAAGGGAAATACAAGGTGATCAAAAGCTCCAAAAGGTCCTGATATGCACTCCTGTCTCAGTGCTGCTGCCGTCCAACGCTACTTGCATGCAACTATCGTGCATAAGCTTACAAAAGCTTAGAGGGTGGTGTAAGTGTGTGCGTAAGGCAAACGCCGAGTGTACAATATCAGGTAATGCGAAAGTATGCGGTAAGTCCAAAAATCAACCATACCAAGGCTATGTAATGCAAGACAAGAATGCTATCGGCCATCCAAGGTCATGCGATGCGAGATATGAATGTCATCGGCCACACCGATGCAATGAAAGGCCTACATAGACAAATGTCATATGCAAAATGCAATCCAAGAAAGTCGGTACTCATTAAGTACATATATCAGTACAGTTCCTCTCTGGATATCACCGGGGTCTAATACACTTCACAGAGACTGCCACCTCCCTAGCTGCACAGTCAAGCAAGTGGAATAAACCTCACTATCCGCCTGACCAGTAGTCTGCCAATATCTACCCGGCTCGTCGATAGCGGACTCATTTGTGAGCTGGTCAAACTCAGCCTAGCTTATAGCCCCCTCACTCAGGCGGATAAGGCCACACCCCCTTCCAACCGACCACGACACAGTGGGAGACGCGGTCTACTGGTATTCGGCACTCGGGCGCTTGTGTATCCACTCAGTCTAGACGTTGGAGGATCTCCTGGTACCAAAAAGGTTCTGAAACTTTCATCCAAGGACATCCTAAGTGCCCACAGTGCTAGAATAAGTATTTTCGGTATCCAATAAGGCCATCCACGATGTACCTGTGGAGCCACAGCCCTGATGTCGCTAGGGCGTGCAGTGATCAAGTCACATGTATGCAAAATGCATGAATCACGCTGTCAAAACATGCAGCAATCCAGCGCGTACTGCGCGATCATGTGGGGCGCTCAGTCACATAACGAGTCCTGTAAATGGTCTGCCCAATGGCGTATGATATGATCAGTCATTACTCGTATCAAGCATACATATGATGCGTATGGGCATGAGTCATGAGATTGTACTAAGTATGTTATAAGGCAATGAATAGCAACGGGTATGGACCTATCAATGGGCCCTAAAGAAAGTTACAATGTGGACATTTAACCAACATTGTACACACAATGTGGACGTCAAACCAACATTGTTTCCTAGGCACGGCTTGCCATAAATATCATTTCACGAACCATGAGAAACGTACATTGCAATGGACTCTAAGGACATCCGTTGGGCCTTGATCCCTGGGCCTTGGATATATCAAAATGGGTCGTATTACATGGGCCTCACATTCACCAAATGGGTTGCATTAATGGGCCTCACCAATGAGCCTTATGTACATTGCAATGGTCCATGATCCATGGGCCTTGAAACACATCAAAGTGGCCTCACAACTTGGGCCTTTAAATATGTTAAATGGGCCCATACACATAAATATATCAACTAGGCCACTCCATTTGTGCCCCATGCACATCAAATGGGCTTGTTCCCATGGGCTCTAATATGTATCAAATGGGCTTGAATCCCGTGGGCCTTATATAGAATAAGTGGGCCGGATCCCATGGGCATTGCATATGTCAAATGGGCCCAAACCCATGGGCATTATACATGCCAGATGAGCTTAATCCCATAGCCCTTATATGTATCAAATGGGCCTGATCATTTGGGCCTCAGATATATACCAAGGTAGGCCTCAATGAATGGCCAAAGTTAAATCAATAAGGGGCCCTATACACATGCCATGGTGGCCCATTTGAACCATAGATATGGCTCATTTTGGCTCAAGCCATAAAATAATTTTACAAAAATAAATAAATGGACGGTTTAGATGCAACACATGCATCATGGCAGGGGTCACATGAAGGCCCACCATCATTTTAATATACTATATAATTTATATACAGTATATATATATATATATATATATATATATATATATATATATATATATATAAATATATATATATATATATATATATATATATATATATATATACACAATATTATCTGTAATATAATATTATATATACATATTTATATATATATCTACACACACACGCACACACACATGTGCACTCACACATACACACACACACGCACTCACACATGCACACACACACACGCACTCACACACGCACACACACACACGCACAAACAGTAACAGTGGGCTCCACCGTCCGTGCGGACGGTGGAATATAGCCACATACATCACTGTGGGTCCCATGTGGGGCCCACCATAATGTTTATAATCCATCCAACCCGTTCATCATGTCACAGAGACATGGGTGAGGATGGAAAACCAATCTCAGCTTGATCCAAAACTTCTGTGGGGCGAAAAATGGCTTTCAATGGTAGGATTCAATTCGCACTGTTTCATACGGTGTGGGCCACCTGAGCTTTAGATATATCTCATTTTTGGGGAGGGCCCGCCTTAGAAAGTGGGCCACCTTGGGAACAGGTCAGATGGTGAATAAACATTAGGTGGGGCCCACTCCATTGGCCATGGGACCCCTTGGAGTCCGCTGTCTGCCCGCCCGCTGGGGCGTCTGACAAGAGCAGAGGCAGCAGCCTCTGCTGCCTCAAAAGTATATTTTATTTTTTAAAAAAATCATAGTTTTTTTTGTAGTTTTTCAGGTGTGAGGCCCACGTGTGATGGATCCACTCCAGCCATTGGATTGCATGGCTTAATACAAACCAAATGAGTCTAATATACAGTATTTTTTTGACTCAAGGTGGGCCCTAGCCAACTTTTAAGGATAAAGACGATGTTTGCTAAGCTATGGCCTGCCTGAATATCAGATTGACACCATTTTTCGGCTCAACGCCTAAAATGAGTCGGAAAAGAGGATGAACGGCATGGATTAGAAACATACATCAAGGTGGGGCCTATACCAGTGGTCCCTTCCAAAGGCTTTAAACAAGCCAATATTTGTGTTTTCATTCCAGTGACGTCCAGACGTCACTGTACTCTTTTGGGGCTAAAATAAATTTTAAGTGGGCCTTGCCTAGGTGGGCCACCACATAATAGGTGGTGTGGGTACGATGCATATAAGGTGGGCCCACTCATGGATGACTTGGATAAAATACTTACTTCAAGGTGGGGTCCATCCAAGTGGGCCATACGGCCATTTCATCACATACAAGGAAGTAAATGGAAAGAGAGGGAGAGAGAAATAGAGTGAGACACGCGTGATGGAGGGACCCCGGCACTATGGGCCCTCCGTTTCAATCATCCAATCATACATCAAAGGTCCCCTTGCATATGGACCATCAACAAAAGATCAACGGTGGAGATCCCACTCCACTAGAAATGGACGGTCTAGATGACTTCCTCAATACAAGGAAAGTAAACATCATGATGGGGTCCATGGAGAATGGCCTCATCATGGAATGATCTTGATGATCAAGATGAGCCATTGGCCACATCTTAGGGTCCCAAGTGAGATCCAAACCATTGATCGGTTGGCCTCACTTGGCCCATCTTAAAAACATAAAAAGTAGTCTACAGAAACACCCACCACTTGATCTTCTTGGTCCGTTGGATAGCCGGACTCCTAGAGCTTCACTTTGATGGTGGAGATGGAAAATAGATGGCTAGGATGGGAGATTTGGGAGTGGAAAGTGGGCTACCAAAATCACACCTCTCTCATGGGGAGCCTTGGACGTGGGAGGCTCTCTTGGTTGCTTGGGTTTGGTGTGAGAAAAGAGAGAGAGAGGGAGAGATGAGATGTAGAGAGATGGAGTGATGTGAGGTGAGTGATGGGTGAGGTGAGTGATGGGTGAAGTGAGTGATGGGTGAAGTGAGAGGTTAGTTGACTTAGGTGGTTGCTTGACTTGTGGAGAAAGGAAGCATGGGTGTTTGTACTTGACATAAAGTGATTGATGAGTGATTGATTGATGGGATTGATATGACACTTTGTAGAGATTCTCTTGGGATTTGCAACACGCGGTGTTTTTCCTCGAACTGAATGCGGGTCCGCATCTCATCGTCTGGGTATCGGATCGGTGCGTGAGTTGCGGCGTTGGAACTGCGGCGACGGTACGGTCGCAACGATACAAGTCTCGGATTAAGCCGGCTCAAATGAATAGGATACGACTTACGGTTGTGCGCAACGTCAACTACAGGTCGCGGATTGCCGGAATTTGACGAGAAGGATCGCGGAAAACAACGGAACAGTACGGATTAGGATACGAGTCTTACAGCTCTCCCCACCTAATAAAAATTTCATCCTCGAAATTTACACTACCATCATAACTGACCATAACTCAAAGAGGAAATAGGAAACATAACATCATATATAATCAAGCATCATAATACATCATACAATCAATCATCGAAAAGATAGGGATAACGCTCGCGGATCTCTGCCTCGCGCTCCCAAGACGCCTCATCCACACTATGATTGCCCCACTGCACTTTCACCAAGGGAATGACCTTGGTTCTGAGGACCTGCTCCTTTCGATCGAGGATACGAACTGGCAAGCTTGCCCTTCGTCCCAAAACAAACTACACCCTTCATGGGTGAGACCTTGAGATACACATAGTCCCCAACGGCAAACTCCAAGGGACGACGTCAACGGTCAGCAAAACTCTTCTGCCGGCTCTGAGCTGTGCTCATCCTCTGTCTGATGAGGCCGATAGCCTCTGACGTCTGCAGCACAAGCTCGGGACCTAGGAGACGTCGCTCTCCAACCTCGGTCCAACAACTCGGAGATCTGCACGGTCTGCCATATAATGCCTCAAAAGGAGCCATGCCAATGGTCGCCTGATAGTTGTTGTTGTACGTAAACTCAGCCAATCGTAAGTGCTCGTCCCAACTACCAGCGAAATCAATCGCACAAGCCCGAAGCATATCCTCAAGAATCTGGTTGACCCTCTTGGTCTGACCATCAGTCTGCATATGATATGTGGTGCTGAGCTGCAAATCAGTGCCCATCGCTCTCTGCAAGCTCCTCCAAAATTGAGACGTGAACCTCGGATCTCGGTCTGAAACAATCGAGACGGGAACACCATGCAATCTCACGATCTCATCAATAAACATCCTGGCGAGCTGGTCTGTATGCCAAGTCTCACGAATCACAAGAAAATGTGACGACTTCGTCAGACGGTCCACAACAACCCATATGGCGTCATGACCGCGCTGAGTCCTCGGCAAATCCAAGATAAAATCGGTAGATATATGCTCCCACTTCCACATCGGGACGCTCAGCGGCTGCAATAGACCAGGGGGTCTCTGATGATCGGCCTTGACACCGTGGCAGGTGTCACACTCAGCCACAAAACTGGCTATCTGGCGCTTCATCCCTGACCAAAAATACTGGCGTCTCATATCGCGATACATCTTCGTCGAGCCAGGGTGGATAGAGAAACGCGATCGATGTGCCTCGGTCATAAGATCTCGACGTAAATCACGAATATCCGAGACACATAATCGGCCTCTAAAGCGAAGTCCACCGTCAGAACCAATCTTCCAATCTGTCTGACTCTCAGATGCTGCCTCCGCTCGGTAATCCTGTAACGAGTCGTCTGTCTACTGAGCCTCGATCACCCTTGCGACAAGAGAGGGTTGAATCGACAAGATCGATAGCTGAACAATAGATGACTGCAGACCAAACTCAAAGTCATACTCTGCTATATCCTCGAGCATCCTCCACTCCTGAATCATCATATGCGCCACCAGGACTCGTGGCTGACGACTGAGGGCATCCGCCACCACGTTCGCCTTGCCCAGGTGGTACTGAAGATCAAAATCGTAGTCCTTCAGGAGTTCCATCCAACGTCTCTGCCTCATGTTCAGCTCGGACTGAGAGAACAAATACTTCAAGCTCTTATGGTCGGAGAAGAGCTCGAATCTCACCCCATAAAGATAGTGTCTCCATACTTTCAGTGCAAAGACAACCGCTGCTAGATCTAGATCGTGCGTAGGGTAGTTCAGCTCATGGACCTTAAGCTGACGGGACGCATAAGCCACCGGCTTCCCGTGCTGCATCAGGACAGCACCTAAGCCAACTCGTGAGGCATCAGTAAATACAATAAATCCATCACTCCCAGAGGGAAGAGTAAGGACAGGAGCGGACGTGAGGCGGTCCTTCAACTCTATAAATTCCTTCTCACAAGCGTCGCTCCAAATGAACTCGGCACCCTTCCGGGTTAATCTGGTCAACGGGGCTGCAATGCGAGAGAATCCCTCAATAAAACGTCGGTAGTAGCCCGCCAAACCAAGAAAACTGCAGATCTCGGATGCATTCGTGGGCTGATCCCACTGACGCACGGCATCAATCTTTGAGGGGTCTACAGCGACACCCTGCCTCGTCACTACATGGCCGAGGAACTTCACCTTCTCCTGCCAGAACTCGTACTTCTCCAACTTTGCATAAAGCTGGTGTGCACGGAGGGTCTGGAATGTAATCTCAAGATGTTGCTCATGCTCCTCACGAGTCCTCGAATATATCAGGATGTCTTCAATAAACACCATGACGAACTGATCAAGATACAGATGGAAGACCTCGTTCATCAACTGTATGAATACTGCGGGCACATTGGTCAGCCCGAAGGACATGACCTGGAACTCAAAATGACCGTATCGCGTCCTGAAGGCTGTCTTCGGGATATCCTCATCTCGAACCCGAACCTGATGATAACCAGATCGCAAGTCTATCTTTGAAAAGAACTGCGCCTCCTGCAGCTGATCAAACAAGTCATCGATCCTCGGAAGCAGGTACTTGTTCTTGATCGTGACCTTGTTGAGCTCGCGGTAGTCTACGCAAAGCCTCAACGAGCCATCCTTCTTCTTTACGAAGAGTACCGGCGCTCCCCACGGCGAACTGCTCGGACGAATAAAGCCTAGCTCGCGTAACTCATCCAACTGCTTCTGCAGTTCCCGTAACTCCAACGGTGCCATACGATACGGGGCCTTCGAAATAAGCACAGTACCAGGCACAAGATCAATCTGAAACTCGGTATGCCAACGAGATGGTAATCCCAGAATCTCCTGAAACACATCAGGAAAACCACAAACAACCGGCAGCTGGTCGATACTCAAAACAGCTGGCTCCTCAATGGCACACGATAACAGGCAAGAAAGCTGCCCTCCTCTGGGCTCGGCAACAAACTGAAACTCTAGCACACCGGGTATGCAGAACGTGACTGTCCTTGCAGAGCAGTCTAATATGGCGTAGTAGTCGGTAAGCCAGTCCATGCCCAGGATAACATCAAAACCGGACATCAGCAATATAAATAGGTCGGCAGGTAAGAAGATATCCCCAATCAAAATAGGGCAAGATGCGCAAAATCGGCCCAACACTGCGGTCTTCCCTAATGGCGTCGATACTACCAAATCCTCACGGGCAGACTCCAACGGCAAACCGGTCGATCGGCAGAAATCATCGACGACAAATGAATGCGATGCACCAGAATCAAATAGTACACGTGCAATGCATGCAGAGACAGGAAGAGTACCCTCGACGACCCCTCCTGATGACTGAGGGTCCCACTAGGCGGCATAGAATCTGCCCTGAGCCTGCTGGGGAGGTGCAGGTCCCCTCTGAGGTCTCTGCTGCTGCTGTGGTCGCTGTGCGGGCTTAACCTGCTGCCTCTGCTACTGTGGGAGAGGTACAGGAGGCTGGTGCTGCGGTCGCTGCTACTGTGGTGGCTGTCGTGGAGGTGGATGCGGTGCCCTCGGCTGCTGCTGCTGCTGCGGATGGGGACACTCGTGCCTACGATGCCCTGTACGACCGCACCCAAAGCAAGTACCTGCAAATGATCCCGAAGATGGTGCTGGGGGTATTGCTGATGCTCGGAATGCTGGACAGGTCGTGCGCCGCTGCTGTGAACGATGCTGCTGATGGGAGCTACTAGAGGGTGCCTTCCTCTTCTAATCTCCCCTCTGATCGCGGGCTCTCTGCACACTGGCCCAATCTGTCTCATATATTAAGGCTCTCTCTACTATCTCCTCAAATGTCGGAAGCATGTGTCCGATCACACGGCTCCGGAGGGCAGGACGTAAGCCGTTCTCAAAACGGCGGGCCTTCCGCCCCTCATCATCAACAAGATACGTCGCGAATCTGGATAGTGCGACGAACCGAGCCTCATACTGGGACACAGACATGTCCCCCTGGACCAACGTCTCAAACTCAAGTGCGCGCTGCTGTCGCACATGCTCGGGAAAGAACTTTCGGTCAAACCGGTCTATAAAGTCCTCCCAGGTCCACTCAAAATCGGCGGCTACCGATCGGGCCACAGATGCCCACCAATACTGAGCCTCGCCCTGCAGAAGGAATACAGCTAATGGAACTCGCTGCTGAGTCGTACATCTCATGGTGTCAAATATCTTCTCCACCTCAGAGCACCATAACTCTGCAGCAGTAGGGTCTGGCGCACCCCGAAAATGTGGGGGATCGTGCCGTCGGAAATCCTTGAGAAGAGCGCTCGCACGCTCCTACTCAGCCTTGGCCGGTGACACTGTGGGACGCCTGCTCTGCCCCTGAAGAATGGCGGTCATCGCCTGCAACATCTGCTGCAGCTGAGTAGCACTCACAGGTATGGTTGGATCCGCACTGGTCTCAAGAAAATGAGTGGCATCCTCAGGCTCAAAGGCAGGACTATCTGGTGGTGGAGTAGGAGTAGCAGGTGGTAAAGCAGGAGCTGCGTGTGGTGGTGCGGGAGTCGCAGGTGGTGGAGCGGGATTCGCTCAGGTCGTTCTTCTAGCCATAATGTCTCCTACAGGAAGGAACAATGGCCTATCAGTCTTGAAAATTCTCGAAGGCACTTACATTAAGGGTCTATGTCAGAAAATCGCTAAATCATTCAGACTCGAAACCTATTTATAGTAGATATGTGATGTGATCCTCAAGTATTCCCAAGTTATGCTCTGATACCAACTTCTGTCACGCCCCAAACCCAAAAATCGGATTCACATGAATCCCGATTGCCAAATCCGGTGCCGACAGCCTCCGTAGTACCCCATTCTCGGCTCCTGATAATCCAATGCCAGAATCCGATCCTGGGATCCTACAAGGAGAATTTTCAGAATAAATTTTTTTTTTAAATGGAGCATAACCATAAGCGTAACCAAGTCACAAAACAACATCACCACATATCCACTATATCAAAAACTTTAAGTACAATGCGAAAAGGGAAATACAAGGTGATCAAAAGCTCCAAAAGGTCCTGATATGCACTCCTGTCTCAGTGCTGCTGCCGTCCAACGCTACCTACACGCAACTATCATGCATAAGCTTACAAAAGCTTAGAGGGTGGTGTAAGTATGTGCGCAAGGCAAACGCCGAGTGTACAATATCAGGTAATGCGGAAGTATGTGGTAAGTCCAAAAATTAACCATACCAAGGCTATGTAATGCAAGACATGAATGCTATCGGCCATCCAAGGTCATGCGATGCGAGATATGAATGTCATCGGCCACACCGATGCAATGCAAGGCCTACATAGCCGAATGTCATATGCGAAATGCAATCCAAACAAGTCGGTAGTCATCAAGTACATATATCAGTACAGTTCCTCTCTGGATATGACCGAGGTCTAATACACTTCGCAGAGACTGCCACCTCCCTAGCTGCACAGTGAAGCAAGTGGAATAAACCTCACTATCCGCCTGACCAGTAGTCTGCCAATATCTACCTGGCTCGTCGATAGCGGACTCATTTGCGAGCTGGTCAAACTCAGCCTAGCTTATAGCCCCCTCACTCAGGCGGATAAGGCCACACCCCCTTCTAACCGACCACAACACAGTGGGAGACGCCACCTACTGGTATTCGACACTCGAGCGCTTGTGTATCCACTCGGTCTAGACGTTGGAGCATCTCCTGGTACCAAAAAGGTTCTGGGACTTTCACCTAAGGACATCCTAAGTGCCCACAGTGGTAGAATAAGTATTTTCGGTATCCAATATGGCCATCCACGATGTACCTGTGGAGCCACAGCCCTGATGTCGCTAGGGCGTGCAGTGATCAAGTCACACGTATGCGAAATGCATGAATCAGGCTGTCAAAACATGCAGCAATCCAGCGCGTACTGCGTGATCATGTGGGGCGCTCAGTCACATAACGAGTCCCATAAATGGTCTGCCCAATGGCGTATGATATGATCAGTCATTACTCGTATCAAGCATACATATTGTGCATATGGGCATGAGTCATGAGATTGTACTAAGTATGTTATAAGGCAATGAATAGCAACGGGTATGGACCTATCAATGGGCCCTAAAGAAAGTTACAATGTGGACATTTAACCAACATTGTACACACAATGTGGACGTCAAACCAACATTGTTTCCTAGGCACGGCTTGCCATAAATATCATTTCACGAACCATGAGAAACGTACATTGCAATGGACTCTAAGGACATCCGTTGGGCCTTGATCCCTGGGCCTTGGATATATCAAAATGGGTCGTATTACATGGGCCTCACATTCACCAAATGGGTTGCATTAATGGGCCTCACCAATGAGCCTTATGTACATTGCAATGGTCCATGATCCATGGGCCTTGAAACACATCAAAGTGGCCTCACAACTTGGGCCTTTAAATATGTTAGATGGGCCCATACACATAAATATATCAACTAGGCCACTCCATTTGTGCCCCATGCACATCAAATGGGCTTGTTCCCATGGGCTCTAATATGTATCAAATGGGCTTGAATCCCGTGGGCCTTATATAGAATAAGTGGGCCGGATCCCATGGGCATTGCATATGTCAAATGGGCCCAAACCCATGGGCATTATACATGCCAGATGAGCTTACTCCCATAGCCCTTATATGTATCAAATGGGCCTGATCATTTGGGCCTCAGATATATACCAAGGTAGGCCTCAATGAATGGCCAAAGTTAAATCAATAAGGGGCCCTATACACATGCCATGGTGACCCATTTGAACCATAGATCTGGCTCATTTTGGCTCAAGCCATAAAATAATTTTACAAAAATAAATAAATGGACGGTTTAGATGCAACACATGCATCATGGCGGGGGTCACATGAAGGCCCACCATCATTTTAATATACTATATAATTTATATACAGTATATATTTATATATATATATATATATATATATACACACAATATTATCTGTAATATAATATTATATATACATATTTATATATATATATATATATATATATATATATATATATATATCTACACACACACGCACACACACATGTGAACTCACACATACACACACACACGCACTCACACATGCATACACACACATACACTCACACACGCACACACAGTAACAGTGGGCTCCACCGTCCGTGCGGACGGTGGAATATAGCCACATACATCACTGTGGGTCCCATGTGGGGCCCACCATAATGTTTATAATCCATCCAACCCGTTCATCAGGTCACAGAGACGTGGGTGAGGATGGAAAACCAATCTCAGCTTGATCCAAAACTTCTGTGGGGCCAAAAATGGCTTTTAATGGTAGGATTCAATTCGCACTGTTTCATACAGTGTGGGCCACCTGAGCTTTAGATATATCTCATTTTTGGGGAGGGCCCGCCTTAGAGAGTGGGCCACCTTGGGAACAGGTCAGATGGTGAATAAACATCAAGGTGAGGCCCACTCCATTGGCCGTGGGACCCCTTGGAGTCCGCTGTCCGCCCGCCCGCTGGGGCGTCTGACAAGAGCAGAGGCAGCAGCCTCTGCTGCCTCAAAAGTATATATAGATATATATATATATATATATATATATATATATATATATATATATATATATATATTTTAAATCATAGTTTTTTTGTAGTTTTTCTGGTGTGGGGCCCACGTGTGATGGATCCACTCCAGCCATTGGATTGCATGGCTTAATACAAACCAAATGAGTCTAATATACAGTATTTTTTTGACTCAAGGTGGGCCCTAGCCAACTTTTAACGATAAGGACGATGTTTGCTAAGCTATGACCCGCCTGAATATCGGATTGACACCATTTTTTGGCTCAACGCCTAAAATGAGTCGGAAAAGAGGATGAACGGCATGGATTAGAAACATACATCAAGGTGGGGCCTATACCAGTGGTCCCTTCCAAAGGCTTTAAACAAGCCAATATTTGTGTTTTCATTCCAGTGACGTCCAGACGTCACTGGACTCTTTTGGGGCTAAAATAAATTTTAAGTGGGCCTTGCCTAGGTGGGCCACCACATAATAGGTGGTGTGGGTACGATGCATATAAGGTGGGCCCACTCATGGATGACTTGGATAAAATACTTACTTCAAGGTGGGGTCCATCCGAGTGGGCCATACGGCCATTTCATCACATACAAAGAAGTAAATGGAAAGAGAGGGAGAGAGAAATAGAGTGAGACACGCGTGATGGAGGGACCCCGGCACTATGGGCCCTCCGTTTCAATCATCCAATCATACATCAAAGGTCCCCTTGCATATGGACCATCAACAAAAGATCAACGGTGGAGATCCCACTCCACTAGAAATGGACGGTCTAGATGACCTCCTCAATACAAGGAAAGTAAACATCATGATGGGGTCCATGAAGAATGGCCTCATCATGGAATGATCTTGATGATCAAGATGAGCCATTGGCCACATCTTAGGGTCCCAAGTGAGATCCAAACCATTGATCGGTTGGCCTCACTTGGCCCATCTTAAAAACATAAAAAGTAGTCTAAAGAAACACCCACCACTTGATCTTCTTGGTCCGTTGGATAGCCGGTCTCCTAGAGCTTCACTTTGATCGTGGAGATGGGAAATAGATGGCTAGGATGGGAGATTTGGGAGTGGAAAGTGGGCTATCAAAATCACACCTCTCTCATGGGGAGCCTTGGATGTGGGAGGCTCTCTTGGTTGCTTGGGTTTGGTGTGAGAAAAGAGAGAGAGAGGGAGAGATGAGATGTAGAGAGATGGAGTGATGTGAGGTGAGTGATGGGTGAGGTGAGTGATGGGTGAAGTGAGTGATGGGTGAAGTGAGAGGTTAGTTGACTTAGGTGGTTGCTTGACTTGTGGAGAAAGGAAGCATGGGTGTTTGTACTTGACATAAAGTGATTGATGGGTGATTGATTGATGGGATTGATTTGACACTTTGTAGAGATTCTCTTACGATTTGCAACACGCGGTGTTTTTCCTCGAACTGAACGCAGGTCCGCATCTCATCGTCTGGGTATCGGATCGGTGCGTGAGTTGCGGCGTTGGAACTGCGGTGACCGTGCAGTCGCAACGATACAAGTCTCGGATTAAGCCGGCTCAAATGAGTAGGATACGACTTACGGTCGTGCGCAACGTCAACTACAGGTCGCGGATTGCCGGAATTTGATGAGAAGGATCGCGGGAAACAACGGAACAGTACGGATTAGGATACGGGTCTTACAGAATCATGTCATAATTAGGGGACCCTCCCGAAAGGGGAAAGAAATACCACGATGGTGATCGTGGTCGCCCACGGCCAACGAATTCATCTTATGATCGCTACTCACATTGGGACCACCCCTAATGAGGATGGTTAGACCTCCTAACACATGGGAAGAGATATTAAAATGAATTTTTCACCTAAAGTTTTCAACAGTACTAGAAATCATGACAAAGATTCAAAAGCATAGATGGAAAAGACAAAAGGGACATTCCGCAAACCAAGCACCAGACTTCCTCATCCATGTTGGAAAGCCCCCATGCTGAATGAGCAAGTAGCGATGAATGTGGTCGAGGCCGTCATACCAATTGAAGCACAAAACACTAGCAATCCACCAAACGATATAGTAGGGTTGAAATATTTTAAATAAGAAGACAGTAGCAATAATCTATCTGATTATTTATGAAATTTCGGTTTACACCGCTGATACTGAAGAAGGAATATGCGTTAAGGTCCTAGAGGGGGGCGAATAGGACTTTTTAATTATTTTTACTTATTTAAAGTCCTGATTGCCTAACTTAAATAATCAGTCAATTTTAACCAGGTTAGGCAAAATAACTCTAATGGCTTCCAAGCTAGTTAGAGGTTCCAATCACAAAGGCTATAAAGGATATGTAGAATATAACAACTAACCTAGTGTTGTGAGCTTGTGTGTGGAGTGTGCTTCTTATCAATCCATAACATTCATTTAATCATGTGTGATTAGTTAAAACATTCAAGCATGATTAAAGAGATGCGCAAATGACAATTCCAAATACAAGCATTTATAGTGGTTCGGCTACGTGCCTACTCCACTCTCGGCATCGACACTCAATCCCAGAGTGCACCAGATTTCACTATTAATGGTTTTAAACATGTTCACCAATAACCTTTACAGTCCTACATTAAGGAAACAATTTATGCTCTTTGTAAGAGCAAAGTTCCTACATATAGAACCCACATTAAGGCCCACCAACCAAGGTCCCACAATAGGCACCTACCATTTAGGCACACTGGCTAAAGTCCCACACAAGGCACATACATTTAGACCCACTGACTAAGGTCCCCATAAGGATTGTTTGTTAAATGCTGGATTGATTATCACATGTATTTAATTGTTGCATCTGAGCAAGATTGGGGCTACAAACTATCCCAAGAAATTGGTAACAGTTCCTGTTTGGGTGGCGGAATTAGTCTCACCACATTAGGTATATTTGATGAATCTGGGTCGCACGATGATTGCCGACAGTGGTTAGGCCATGAGGGGTGCTTATGTGCTCCATGTCGATTAAGTTAGTGTGTACCCATACTAATCAAACTTGTTTAACAAACCGATCAACCTACTATGTGTTTACCATGTATGGAAACTATTACCTAAATCTAAGGTACCCCTTTCCAATGTAAAGGCCCACTCTAACCATGGTACCACGATCTGTTAAGACTCATGAGCTGGACATGATGGTATGGGATACCCTAGCCGAGCTGTCAGCCTACACTAGGGTGATGAGCCTCCCCATAGTGACTAGTGAGCAACTCAAACTCGTGAGCCAGACACGGTGGTATGAGATACCATTTTCGAGCTGTCGGCCTACGTCGAGGTAATTCGCGAGTATAAAATTTTGAATTTGCCTATCGACTGCTTTTCATTGGGAGTGATGACCCTACAACTTGCCTATCGTATGTGCATGACTAGAAGTGATGAACCTAGATGGATCCTTCGGTTCGGATCAATGATATAAATGTAGGTACCTTAGCTTCCCAAGTCTACTGTATGAATAAATTTAAATAATTACTGGGCTAACATGACCATGCATTGCATTGCATTAGTTAGGACGTGCTTTAAAGGCATGGAAGTCGCACAGGAGGTAGTGTTGTCATATGCGATATTGGTGTCGGTGTTGCTTATTAAGGGAGCTTTGATGTGAGGGCATGCACTATTACTTGCACTCCATTCCTGCATTAATAAGAGTAGTTAGGAAGTGATTGTTATGTTGCTTTATCATTATGCTTGATTGTCTTGATAACATGTTAACCTTTGCCTTCTAGTACCACTGAGTTTATCACACACTCCTACTCTGGGACAGTGTTTTAAAATACCAACCAGACACTGGTTTAGATGCAGATGATGATGAGGCCTATGCGGCAAAGCAGGATTTCATAGACGAGGAGGAGTTCTCATACTATTAGCTTTTTGGCGGGTCCACATAGACCTTGAGCGGATTCGTCGGGATACTGGGATACTTGTCTAGTTGGACATTTTATATTTTCCCATTTTGTTTATTTTGAAACAAACCTTGTATATATTAAACCCTGTTACATCATCATATTCTGGAAGTTGTGAACTAATTACTTATTTTAATACATATTCTTCAGACTTCCTTTTTCTTAATTACATTATCTCTGGAGTATGAGACACTGTTTTAGTATAATCTCACTCATGTTTAATGCATTGATATGGATGAAATTTAAACATCATTATCCATGTTGCATAAGTGATGTGCTAGATTTCGGGAGTAGAGCCTTGCTCAACCCTCGAAATTCATGGTGTTAAAAGTTGGAATCATAGCATGATTTGGATTAAATTGGACTAGGACTATAGGTAACACGATGCACTCTGATGCAAGCTGACTTAGGACGGGGGCGATGAAATTTAGAACAGGTAAGATTGAGCACTATAGTTTAGCCTGTACGTGTCCTAGATCATGTGATCTCAGCCACTTTTAGGCCATCAATTGACGGGTTTGAACCGTTAGTTGATAAATCCTAAATATGAAACAGGCCAAAAGGTGAGAATACGTGCATGTTGAATAACAAAAATAGACCCTATGAGCCTAAGGGCTCAAATTTCAAGAATTGGTGGGACCCAAGGGGCCCCACGCATCAAATCAGCACCCCGGGAGAGCGTGGCCACCACCCCAGGGCGGAGCCACCGCCGGACACCCCAGGGGGGCGCGACGACACCATGGTAGCAGCGACGCGCTGCTAACCGACCATCCATGTGGGGCCACTCCCACATGTGGGACCACCCACTTAACCCCCTTTGCTCTATTTCACCCCCACTTCATCATTTCTAACCCTCTAAACACCTCTAAACCCTCCAAAACTCCACTTCTCTCTTAAATCCCCACTTTCATTCACTCAAATCTTCCAAATCTTCTACATTTTACACCCCTCCACCACCATTCCCTCAAAATATCTCTTACAACTCTCCATCTTCCTTATTCTCACCTATTTGGGCACAAAAACCCTCTTTTATGTCTCGTACTTTCCATATCCTCCAATCCACTTCATTCTCCAAGCTCTTTCACCTCAATGGTTCTCTTTGAGCTAGTCACCACCATTTTCTCCATCTTAATGCTCCTTTCCTTTATGGGAAAGAAGAGAGCTGGCCCGGATGAGGCCAGGCCTAGCCGTCCAAGCCGCACTAAGAAGAAGGCGAGCGCTAAGACTAGTGCAAGTGTTGAGCGAAGATCGAAATGGGACCTCGATCCTCGAATCCTATTAGAAAGGTCTCTACCAGCGGGTGCTGAACTTGGTAAGTTCCGTGATCACAAAGTTGTATTTGAAGCTCATGTTGATGAGAAATTATTTGGGTTGTATACAGTTATTGACCTTCTGTTGGAGACCGGGTGGGGTCCCATATTCGAAGGAAAGGCTCATGCAAGTGAAGGTACCATATGAGCCTTCTATGCTCACATACGAAATCCAACTCTAGAGGCCCTCCAGTTTATTATTTTGTTGGGGAGGTAGGAAGCCCGAGTAGACATGGATGTTATAGCCCGTATCATGGGAATAGAGCGTAGTTTGATACATGCTAGTGAAACCCATCTCGCTAATGGGAAAGAGATCGCCACACACATTTCCTTTACGGTCGACTGGTTCCTTGGAGGTGCGAAAATAGCCTCGCATCGCCACGTATGGCAACAAACTTGTGCCCACTCCACCACATATGTACGTATAACATGTATCCTATGTGAAGTAACTACACAGAATGCACTCGTTTTATGGTAGACTTCTTGTACAGAGTTGGACAAGGGAAAAAGTATGCATGCCTACTCTCATCTTATCTTAGATAATCAAGATCGCACGATCTACTCATGGGGACGTATCCCTCCCATTCGGCCAACTCATCTGCAAGATCACCCGTAACTTTGGCTTCAGACTTCATATGGATAATCTTGTGCCTATCCACTTCATTAGTGAGACAACACTCAACAATATGGGTATAGGCCCTAGGCAACGCCAAGCAAGGCTTGATGAGTACGGGGATGAGATAGAAGAAGAGTGTGAAGAAGAGGATGGCAATGAAGAGGAGGAAGGTAGTGAGGAAGAAGAGTAGGAAGAAGAAGAGGAGGCCCAAGACTCAGATGAGGGACCTCCTACTACACATGAAGACCGCCATGATCAGGCTGCCTTAGAAGCCTGCATGGCCAAGATTGAAGAAACCTAGGCCCATTTGAAGAAAAAGTTTGAAGAGAACTAGACCTATCTGAAATAAAAGTTCAAGAGAATGTCTTGCACCCCGAAGGCCCTCCTATGCTATATGCAGGATAAGGGTACGCCTGTGCCTTCGCCAGAGTTGGAAGACTAGTTATGTGTTGTAGTTATTTTCTTATTTTCTTTGTAATAGCCTTGGTAGGCTTAGTTGGATGTTAGGATGGTCAGTGATAAAACTTTTTATTAAATTAGCTCACATGCATTCTCTGTCATAATTCATGTAATGCTGCATCATATTTATTGTGATAAATTTTAGTTAAATGAAATGCATGAAGCTTCTTTTGTTTAGAGATGCACAGAATGTGTGGAAAAAGTGGATGATATTATCCTAATCTTACACACGTTGCACCCTATGTTGTATATAGGGAATGCCTCAAAATATGGCACGTCTCCCACTTAGCGGATCGATTGACGGGGCACCTCCCCTAAGAGATAGCCACACGGACCCCAGTTTGGGCCCAAATGTTGAGACAATGCAAGATTCACAGCCGGCCACTAGCCCCATAAATGGGCCAACACCTAGTGCACCACCGGTTCTAAGACAGAACCGTGTGTCTACATCGACGCCACATGTGCCTCAGGCGGCCTCTCCCCCTGATAGGTTGGAGTAAATGATGCTCCTAATGTAGCAACAACAATAAGTTTTAGCTACTATTACGGGGGCCATTGCCCAAAACACGAATGTGGTCCCGCCTATGCCACCCATGCAGCCCACTAGAATTATGAATACAAGTGGCATTTTTGAGCACTTTCAGTGCTTCCACCTTCCTACATTTGTGGGTACTCACAGACCCGAGGAGGCTTAAGTACTGGTTGGGTCGCATATCCAAGATGTTGAAGCCGTTGCACTGTAATGAGGCTGAGTAAGTTGAGCTTGTTACTTATATGTTTGAAAAGAACGCTAGTCTTTGGTGGGATAGCGTTATACGAACCGTCCCCGTAGGATATGTGTAGACGTAGGACGCGTTTGAAACTCATTTTCACGAAAAGTATTTCCCCCTCACTTACCGTAATGAAAAGGAGGGTGAATTTCTTCACCTCCGACAATGAGGAATGACCGTGGCAGAATACGAGAATCGGTTCACAGAACTGGCCAGATATGCTCCATTAATCCTAGCAAATGAGCTGATGAGAATACGACAGTTTTTAAAGGGTCTGCGGCCTGATATCCACACTAAGATGTGTTGCGCTAACATTTCCAATTACACTGAGCTAGTGAATATGTCCCTACGAGCCGAGCAGAATGGTGAGAGAGTATCTTGGACACGTATGCCAATGGGCCCGAGGCCTCAGCCAGAACTACAGAACTAGCCAGCACTTGGCAAAGGTCCACGTGTGGACTCGCCTCCCAGGCTAATGGCTCCACCAACTCAGCAGAGGCGAACTGACCATTGGTGTACTTATTACAACAAAGGGGGACACACTAACCCCTTCTGCTTTACTAAGATGAAGGACAATGATTTCACGCCACCTCAGAAGATCAACCACCAGCCAACGCGTGTTATCATAGCTCCACCTTTATGATCTGCACCACCAGCACAACCATTCTACCGACCACCCGTACCTCGAAATAGGCCACCTCAACGACCTATGGCTGCGCAAGAAAATTATCCACAACAAGCTCGTGTACATGCACTTGCAGCTGAAGCATCTGAGTAAGCAACTGCAGTATCATTAGCCATTGAAGTCACTGCCCACATTCAAGGTACACTTATGTTTCTGTTGGTGGACATCGGGTCCACTATTTCGATGATAGCATACTCTATAGTCAAGCATTTAGGGTTGAACACTACCCCTATGGTTGGGGTGAGAGTCATTGCGGCAGATGGAACCTTCGCCAATGGTACTAAGCTTTGTAAGCGGTGCCCGATAGACTTAGGGAGTAGAGCAGTGTACATTGACCTGATTGTCACCACGATATTTCATTACGATATCATCCTCGATATGGATTGGCTCATTGAAATGAAGGCAGAGATTGACTGCAAAACCAGACTGGTGACAGCCCATATGTCCAAGGGCAAGTCCTTCACTTTCCTAGTTCAGGTCAGTTGGCCTTATAGCATTTGTTGTTACACTTCCTTATTGGAGGATCGCGATGGTCCATCACTTAGGGACACACCAGTAGTCCAAAATTTCATGGACATGTTCAAAATAATCCTTGGACTACCTCCTCAGCACGAGATCGACTTTACCATCAACCTTGTGCCTATCGCGACACCTATTTCCTTACAGACGTACCGTATGCCTCCGTGTGAAATGGAGGAATTGAGGAAATAGATAGATGATCTGTTGGATTCAGGTTTCATACAGCCTTACGTATCTCCTTGGGGAGCTCCTGTGTTGTTCGTGAAGAAGAAGGATGGATCACTACAGTTGTGTATAGATTATCGCAGGTTAAATTACGTCACAATGAAGAACAAGTATCCTCTGCCCAGGATAGATGGCCTGTTTGACTAATTGAAGGGAGCGTAATATTTCTCTAAAATCAACCTACAGTCCGGGTATCATCAGTTGCGAGTTAGGAATGAAGACGTAGAGAAAACAACATTCAGAATTAGTTTCTAGCACTACGAATTCATAGTGATGCCGTTCGGACTTACAAATGCACCGGCCATATTCATGAATCTCATGAACTGGGTATTTCGGCCATATCTTTGCTGATTTTTCATCCTATTCATAGATGACATTTTAATATACTTAAAGAGCCGAAAAGATCACAAAAAGCATCTGCGAACAATCTTTGATACCCTCAGGCATAATCAGTTATTTACTCAGTACCGAAAATGCGACTTCTGGAAGGAAGAAGTCAAGTCCTGGGACACATTGTTTTCAAGGAAGGAATTGTCGTGGACCTTGCCAAGGTGACCTCAGTATAGGACTGGGAGCAGCCCGGTTTAGTTACAGAAGTGAGGAGTTTCCTCAAACTTGCCGGCTACTATCATCGATTCATTAAAGATTTTTTCAAGATGGCACGACCGTTGTTGTAACTGATTCAGAAGGATCTTAAGTTTGCTTGGAACGAGAGAGCAGAAGCAGCCTTTTGGGAATTAAAGGATAAACTAACGTCCACACCTGTGCTCGTATTGCCAGAGCAAGAGGTCTGAAATGGCCAAGCTATATGTCCTAAAAGGGGGGTGAATAGGACTATGCCAAATTAAAAAATAACAGCAGAATATAAGAAATAAGATAGCCAACAAAAGAAAGGAAACAAATCACAATAAAGGAATATAAAGCAACCTCAAATTCAAGTCTTGAGAGGATGATACGAATGTAGTTCTAAGGACAACCTTACACCATAAAAATCAAGGGTTTATGACAAGACAACCTTACTAGAACAATAAGTATCATTATCCCAAACTGAAGAGGAATAATAAAGGGAAATAGCAGAAAGTAAATTCTAAACTATTACAATAATCCCCACTGTGCTCGAAATGAAAATATTGCAACATTCACATCCACACATACATCCCACAAACTTGAATAATAAAAGATAGAAAATAAAAATCACACAACCACAAAACATAAAGAATTATAGTGGTTCTCCTGTGTGTACACCAACTGTTATAAAACAGCCACACAGATTATACTCCACTCCTAATATCCTCACAAAGGGGATATTAGCGTTCACTATCAAAATTGGTTTTCACAGGTTCACCCAAAACCTTCACAATTGTATCTTTTTTAACTTGGGCTTACGCAATCCAAAAACTCACTTTCTGAGTTTTCTGGCTCTCCTTAGATAACCACCATAATGGGATTTTTCTGGCGAATCTCAAAATAAAACTAAAAAGAATAGAAGATTTACACAAATGTATAATACCTAGATTTCTCCTTTTGTAGTAGCCGGTAGAACTAATCGGAGTAGATGATTGAATGTAGAAGTTCAAAAGTCTAATATTCACTTTAAAATGGTTCTAGATTCTAATTGATTTTAAATTAAACCAGTTGGGCTTAGCTCTATTTGATTTTGATTCCAAGAAGAAGGAATATCACAATTCCTCTTTTCAATTATGATTGGAATGTAGAAACAAAATCAAATTAATAAAGCTAATAAAAGAGAATATTAAATGAGCACAATATAGCTTAAAATAAACACAAACTTATCTTAGAGTGATCCCTTGATTTTACTTGAATTTCTATATATCAAACTCTGAAATTCGTCGTCTATTGATAGCTGAAGAAATCGCATCTTCGAATGGTCTAGTGGACACTATAACTAGTCATAGGAGAACGAATTTTTAAAATTTTTAATGCAATCGGATAAAACCGACTCATGACTAGTCGTAGGATGTCTACGACTGGTCGTAGGCCCTCTACGATTGGTCATAGGCTTCTCATGACTGGTCGTAGGACCACTAGATTAGTTGATGGACTTTGAGTCATAGAACTAGGACTAGTCCTAGGATGAGTCGACACTATTCATAAGACTGGTCGAGCAGAGTCCAGGACTGGTCATGGACGAATAGAAATTTCTGAAAAATTGCAACAAACTTTAGAACTGGTCTTGAAATTTCTTGGAATAGTCATGGACATGCTAGGACTAGTCGAACAAGGTTCAGGACTAGTCTTAGAACAGTCCAATTCCAAGTAAAATGATTCAATTGAATTATGTATCCAAAGTGACCTATTCTAAGGACAATCTAAGGTCAATCTTACCTTAAAAGTGAGTTATGAACTTCAAAACTTCTCAACTTCAAATGGTAGATGACCTTTGTGAATGAAGCTTGAGATCTTTGAACATAATGTAACACTTGAAACAAAAGATCTCTTGAAGCTTGAATAACCATTTTTCTTTATGCTGAATGCTGGCTTGCACTTCTATTGTTGTAGCTAGTACTTGCACTTCTATCTTTGAACAGAAGAACACTTCTATTGTTGTAGCTAGTACTTGCACTTCTCGAAGCAGTTTATACTTACATTCTTCTATAGTATCTGAAGTAGTTCTTCGTTCTTGACTTGAAGCAAAATGCTTAAAGCAATGAAGCAATGTCTTGAACAGTTATAATAATGAGCTACGCAAGACATAGATTTAAGGTTTTGGCACCACAAAATTTGACAACCAAAGGAGTATAAAATCATAGCACTTACAATCTCCCCCTTTGTCAAATTTATGACAAAACACTCAATAATAATATAACCAATGTGAATACAAAGAATTATGCACAGGTTATAAAAGGAAACCAGTAATAGCCTGGTTAAAGAATCATGCACCAGTTTGTCATGCACCTGATGCATCAACAAACACACATCAAGATAAAGTAGGCAAAACATTTACATTTACATTCACCTCCTTACTCTTACTCCCCTTGAGTAGCACATAAATTCAAAAAAATACTAAAAAAAAAATGCTTGCTTCTACTACTCACAATACAATCCAAACCATAAATTTCATAAATTCAAAAAAATACTCAAAAAAAAAATGCGCTTGCTTCTACTACTCACAATACAACAATCCAAACCATAAATTCTCTCCCTTTTTGTCACAATATGACAAAGGAAGAAGAAAACAATAGAAAATAAACAGGAGTAATCAAGGAGTCAAGATATAAATAAAAATTCAATAAGGTATTAAGATTTCAATAGTTCAAACCAAAGACAATAAACCAGTTAAAGTTCACAATCTAACAAAAGTAAACTTAAAGTTATTACCGACCAAAGAGAAAATTACTCAATCAGAACCTGAAGACGGAGTAGGTATGGTAGGATCAAGTTAATGCATGCCCTTGTTTAAGCGCCTAAGATACTTGCGCATATATTTGAACTGTAAATCATGGGCAACATTCATGTTTTCTATCGTAAGATTCATATTTTCTACCTTCTCCACAAGTGCACGCAGACACGCATCAAACTCAGATGGTTCATATTCAGGATCATTAGCAGAATCAAACTCAATTTCATTAAAAATATCATCCATGTTTATGTCACCAGGAGGAAGATCATCAGCTTCTTCTTCATTCCCAACTCCAGCTCCATCATCACCATCCACTTGGCCAGGAGCCAATTCTAACTTCATTTTATTTTTATTTGAGTTGTTAAAAATCAGATTATGGATAAGAGCCTCTCCAACAGGCATAACGACCAACATATGTGAAGTAAACACAATCAAGAGATAGACAAACGGTATATCACTATGACCTGGATGGAGACGAAATTGAATGATGGAATGACAAATTAAAGATGGAAGATAAACTTTATTACCAGAAACAACAGAGTGAAAAACATGAATCATAAATGAAGTCAACTCTATTTTATTTCTAGATCGCGGATACAGATTAGAAGTAAAAATTCTGTAGAGGACTATGTATCTGGGTAACAAATACTTTGAGGGGAGCGCATTCCCTTTATGAGTCCATTTCACGTTCATGTTACACAATGTTCTGGTGAGCATTCATTTTTTTTTTTTTAATTTCTGAGGGTTTTTCAGTTAGAATATGAATGGGAATACCCTCATCATTAATAGGTATTTCCATAAGGCCAGATATTAAATGACGGTCTACATCAAAAGGGCCTTCTCTAGTATCTATTTGAAATGTTAAATTTTCAGTAGAAAAATTAGAGATGCATGCAAACATGGACTGTGTAATAGATTGATATGCAGGCCCTCCCCAATGTAAGATGTTATCCCATCCTACAGCTTGGAGAAGTGGAAAGATACCAAATAGAGCAATGTGGTTAAGATCAACAGCTTTTTCAATAATAACATTGTGCAAACGCAAATCCCGTACATATGAAAGATCATTTTCGGGTGAACGAAGATGGCGATGAGTTATTGGAGCTGATCTAGAGGATGATGGACCACAGGCTATTTTCTTTTTTCCTCTAGCATCCATTTCCACAAAGAAATACAAAGGAACAAGAAAACTCAAAGGAAATAGAGATAGGTTTTCTTAGATCAGCAAATGTAGAAGAAAAACCTCAAAATCTCCACAAAGCTTGAAATCAAGCACTCCAATGTAAATAAAGAAGAGAATAGAACTTAAATCTGACAAATTGACCAATAAAATGCACTAAACTTAAAGATCAGGTCGGTGGGTTCAACTGGTCGGACGTCGGCTCATTGGAGAGGAAGTTAGAAATGAGGAAGATGAGATTTTTTTCTAAATTTAAAACACCCAACGCACTCCACGACCGGTCTTGAGCTGTCCTCGACTGGACGAATCATGACCGGTTGTATACACTCATGACTAGTCGAGTACCAATAAAAAATATGCAATTATCATAAAAATTTGTAATTTAAACACATAAATACACAAATATATTTACACTATGATACAGAAATGCATGAATAATCAATGTTGAATGCACATACCAAGATCAAATTTCAATTTATTAAACCTACTTTTGTCGAGCGGTTTAGTAAAAATGTCAGCAAGTTGAGTCTCTGTCGGAATGTATTCCAAAGATATTATTTTTTCTTCTACTAATTCATGAATATAATGATACCTAACGTCAATGTGCTCAGTACGTGAATGCTGGATTGGATTTTTTAAAATATTTATAGCACTGGAATTATCACAATGCAAAGCCATTAAATCCTGTGTAATTCCATAATCACTTAACATACGTTTCATCCAAACAAGCTGAGTACATGCATTTCCAGCTGCGATGTATTCAGCCTCAACAGTAGGGAGTGATATAGAACTTTATTTCTTGCTAAACCAAGAAACCAAACAATTTTCAATATAAAAACAACCACCACTGGTTGATTTTTTATCATCGATATTTCCAGCCCAGTCAGCATCAGTATACCCTGTCAACTAAACACTAGTATCATATGGATAATAGAGACACAAATTAACTGAACTTGTGACATATCGCATAATCCGCTTAACAACAGTTAAATGTGACTCTTTAGGATTAGACTGATATCTTGTGCAAATACCAACACTGAAAGAAATATCAGGTCTGTCACGCCCCGAACTCGGAAACCGGGCTCACAAAATTCTCGATCGTCGAATCCGGCGCCGACAGTCTCTGTAGTACCCCATTCTCGGCTCCTGGCACCCATATACCAGATTCAGATCCTGGGATGCTACAAGGAGGATTTTAAACATGATTTAATTCGTAATGAGCATAACCACAAGCATAACTCATGAACAATAACCACAAGAATACCATCACAAAATTCGCTATGATAAAAAACTTTGAATATAAGGCATATGAAAGGGAAAATACAAGATAGTGACAATAATAAAAACTCCTGAAGCTCGGATGCATGCTCCAATGGTGGCGAGACTAAGGCTGTATCCTGACGTCACCTACACGCATCAATCGTGCATAAGCTTGTATAAATCTTAGAGGGTGGTGTAACTGTGTACGCAATATAAGCGTGCTCAGAATGTAAGGTCAGAGTAATGCGGAATCATACTGATGAATACATGAATGTAATCAGCCGTACCAAGGCTATGCGGTGCAAGAATGAATGCGATCGGCCACATCCAGGACATACGATGTAGAATGTAAGTCAAGCATGTCAATCCTCATCCACATATCAATGTAGCTCCTCACTAGAGCATCAAGTCAGTACGGTTCACAGTCTGGATAATCACCGGGGTCTAGTACACTCTACGTCAGCTTGCCGTCCCTATCCGAACGCACAACTGGGAGAGCAGAAGAGACCTCACTATCCACCTGACAATATTGGGCCCAGATTGTTGATAGCGGACCGATTCCCCAAGCTGGTCAAACTCAACCTAGAAGTTGCCCCCTCACTCAGGCAGTTAAGGTCACACCCCTTTCCAACCGACCACGACACAGTGGGAGACGCGGCCTACTGGTATACCGCCCTCACGCGCTCTTGTATCCACTCGGTCTCAACGTTGGAGTCATCCTCTGGTACCATCGGGTTAAAAGATTTTCACCTAGGGACATCTATGGCTCCAGAATGCTAGAACTAAATATTTTTGGTATCCAATCTAGCCACCCACGATGTATCTATGGGGCTAAGGCCTTGATGTCGCTAGGGCGTAAGAAAATCAAATCATACATATGTGAGATGCATAAGTCACACCGCATAATCATGCAACAGTCTCGCACGTACCTGCGCTCATGTGGGGCACTCCGTCTCACAAGGAGTCCCGTAATGTCTCAGCCTAATGGCTTATGCTAAGATCAAACATTCCTCATGTCAAGCATAGATATGATGCGTATGATCATGAATCATGGAGCTGAGCTAAACATGTTGTAAAGTAATAAGCTATTCTCTCAATGAAGATGGGCCTAGATGGCCTACATGACACAAGTACGGGCATATCAGTGGCCTTAGGGAGATTTATAATGCAGACATCTAACCAACATTACTCGCACAATGTGGATGTCAAACTAACATTGTTCCCAAGGCTCGGCTCGCCTTAAATATCATTAAATAAATCATGGCGGAATCACACATTGCAATGTGCCTTAGGTACATCCCATTGGCCTCAAATACATCAAATGGGCCGTATCTCATGGGCCTTATATTCATCAAGTGTACCACCTTAATGAGCCTCACCAATAGGCCTTAGGTACTTTGCAATGGGCCATCACCCATGGGCCTTAGAATGCATCAAAATCAGCCCAAACACATAAGCTTTATGTGTATCAAAAGGGCCTAATCACATAGGCCTTATATATATCAAAGTGGGCCTCAACAATGGGCCACAAATACATTAAATGGGCCTCATAATGTGGGCGTATATATATCAAGATAGGCCCTAACAACAGGCCTATAAACACATCAAGATGGCCTACATACATGGGCCCATATATACCAAAGTGGGCCTCAACATTGGGCCTATATACACACCGAGGTGGGCCTAAATACATGGGCTCATATGCATCCAAGTGGGCCTCAATAAGGGGCCAAAAAAATACATCAAGATGGGCCTAAACACATCATCCCATATGCATCCAAGTGGGCCTCAATAAGGGGCCTAAAAATGCATCAAGATGGGCCTAAACACATCAGCCTATATGCATCCAAGTGGGCATCATGTGAAGCCCGCCATAATGTTTATTTTCCTATCCAATCTGTTGATAAGGTCACATGAATAGGGGGCCCACCAAATGTCTATTTTCCCACCAACCTATTGATATGGTTACATGGACCAAGGGGCCCACTGTAATGTTTATTTTCCAACCTGTACATAAGGTCACATGAGCTTAGGGCCCACTGTAATATTTATTTATCAACCAACCTATTGGTGAGGGCACGTGAACCAGGGGCCCACCACAATGTTTATTTTCATCCAATCTGTTCATAAGGTTACGTGGGCCAGGGGCCGATGGTGATGCTTATTTTCCATACAACCCGTTGATAGGGTCACAGGGCCATGGGGCCCTCTGTAATGCTCGTTTGCCACCCAACCTATTTATAAGGCCACACGGTCAGGGGGTCCATAGTGATGTTGTAAAACCCGTATCTTAATCCCCACTGTTCCGTCGACTCCCGCGATCCTTCCCGTCGAATATCTGCAACCCGCGACCTATGATCGATGTTTGCGCGTGACCCCAAGTCGTATCCCCTAGATTTGAGTCAACTTAATCTGAGACATGTACCATTGTGACCGCACCATCGCCGCGGTTCCGATGCCGTGTATTTCGCACCGATCTGATACCCAGACCAGAAAATGTGGGCCCGCATTCAGTTTAAGAAAATGCCGTGCAATTACAATCCCAAGAGAATCTCTACAACATTTTTCATCAATCAAGTACACATCAATCACTTCATATGTCAAGTACTTATCCCATCACTCCCTTACCAAAGCAACTCCAAAGTCAAAGCAACCCATCCCTTAAATGTCAAGTACACCTCACCCATCACTCACATCCCATCCTCTCTCTCCCTCTATCTCTCTCATTTCTCCATTTTCAAGCAAGCTCCCAAGAGTAACCGTCCATGGTTTTCTAAGGTGAGGAAGAAGTCATGTGTGGCCCACCTCCCTACCACCCAATCCAACCATCCAATCTCCATCATTATCCGTCAAAGTTGAAGCCTTGGAGCTTAGCTTGCCATTGATCTAAGAAGAAGCGAAAAAGGTGGGTGCTCTTTAGGTAAATCTTTTCATTTTCTTGCATAGGAGCGTGGGACCCACCAATTAATGGTGAGGATCCCATCTTGGTCCCTAAGAGTGGCCAATGGCCCACCTTGATCACATGTATGTAATGTAATGCAAGAGGGGCCCATAGTGGCAGGGCCCCTCCCACAACCATCTTCTCTCTCCCTCCCCTCTTTTTCCCTGATGATGTGGCCCACCCTGATGCAAGTGTTTCATCCACACGTCCAGTACTAACGGTGGGACGCCGCATACCATCCAGCAGCTCATTGCTACTTGTTTTGGGCAAACCCTGTTTTAAGGGAAACCACAAGTACCACCTTGATTTTTAATGGGATGACCCATTGACGTGGACCCCACATGTGGTATGTACAGCATCCATGTCGTCTGTCCAGTGGGACCGGTCCACCTTGCGGCCCATTGTCCAGGACCAGCAGACCCACTGTGATATACATGATCCTGATCGTCCAGGTACTGGACGTCCAACACCAGTCGCTGCTGGACTGTTTGAAGAGAAACCACATATATCAGCTTTATTATGATTATTATTATTTTTTATTATTATTATTTTTTTTAAAGCCGGTGGGTTCCACACGTGTGGACCCACCTCATGCATATCTGCTATATCTGGGTTGTCCATCTGGTGTGGGTCCCACGCCGCTCAAGCTGTTGTATTTAACGCCAGGAGCTGTGTGGGTCTGATCATATGTGTTATATACAGCCGTCCATACATGGGGTGGGACCCACCTTGGTGGATGCTTTGCATCCACACGTGTGGAGCCTACCTTGATGTATGGCCTTATCCAGTGCCATCTAGCAGCTGCTGGACGGTGGGACTTCACCCTGATGTATGTAATGTAGATCCACACCATTTAGCGGGTCTATGGACCCCCACCATGATGCATGTGCCTTCTATCCACACCGTCCAGTGTTCTGGACGGTGGGGACTACTGAGATGTATGCGTACTAAGCCACACCATCTATCACGGGATGGTGGGACCCATGAGGTGTGAGTTATCCAGGCCGTCCGTCACCAGACGTCCAGGCCTGGATGTTTAAAATAGTAACAATGTTAATATTTCATAATATATATTTTAAAATAATAATAATGATAATATATATAGTGGGTGGGCCACACCCACGTGGACCCACACAATATGTGTATTGTACCCTGACCGTCCAGCAAAGGACGGTGGGGCCACTTGATGTTTATATTGTATCCTCACCGTCCAGCCCTTGGACGGTGGGAAGGTGCTGACGTACATGAGGTATGGTTGCATCTGAACTCTCATGCCACGTGTGTGGGGACCACTCCATGATATATGCACTTTATTTTGGCCGTCCACCATTTCTGTTCATCTTGGCCATGGGAATGTTTCATCCACACCGTCCATATGTGTGGGATATGGATGCACGGTGCTGTGGACCACCATGATACATGTATTATATTCACACCGTCCAGGGACCTGCCCTGGCAGGTGTGTTGCATCCGTGCTACCCACCGTCCAGCAAAGGACGGTGGGACCACTTGATATTCCATCTGCAACAATGGCTGGGTCTCCTAGTTGGTGGGTCGCCCACGTGGCTCCACCTTAAGGTATGTGTTTCATCACACCGTCCATCAACTGGATGGTGGTGCCCACCGTGACGTACGTCTTTTTCACGCTGTCCAGCAGCGGTATGAGCCCACCATGATATAGATTTTGATCCACACCATCCACCGTCCATTAGGGACAGTGGGATCCACCATGATTTATGTATTTTATCCACGCCGTTCATAGGGACCGTGGAAACCTGCCATGCTATATGTGTTTCATTCACACTGTCCATAATGTCTGGATGGTGCTGGGTAATTTGTGAACGGTGTTATGGACTCCACCGTGTTATATGTGTTTCATCCCCACCATCCATAATGCATGGATGGTGCTGGAAAATGTTTGGAGGTGCTGACTTACATGGGTAATGTTTGGACAGTGCTAAATGACATAGACAATGTTCGAATGATACTGATTTACCTGTACGATGTTTAGACAATGTTGATCATCATTGGTGGGCCGTGTACCCCATGAGATGATAGTGTATAGGTGTTATACCTGCAACTAGTGAAATGATCTTTGGTGTAGTCCAAGCCCACTCGAGGCCCTGCTATGCGGCCCACCGTGACTTGTATTAGGACCATGTGATGCGGCTTGTTAGTATGGCACATTGATGTAGCCCACTTGATGTGCATGAGGCCCATTAGTGCGACCCATTAATGTAGCCCACTCGATGTGTATAAGGCCCATGGGTTGTGACCCATTGTGATGTACTTGAGGCCCATAGGTAAGGCCTTTGAGGCCCATATGTTAAAGCCCATATGATGTATTCAAGGCCCATGGGATGTGTCCGATGTGATGTATGTTGGCCCATATGACGAGGCCTATGTGACGTAAATGAGACCCATCATGATTGTACGTGAGATCATAGGTCCACTATATGTTTGCCCCTATGTAGGCCACTCCTTGGGAGCAATGTTGGTTAGATGACCACATTAATGGGCAATGATGGTTGGATGTCCACATCGTGACCTTCCCTTAGGCCTTGTTAGGCCCATTCTCATCATTCCCTAAGTAGGTTAACACAAATAAGTGGGCCCCATTAGCCGTAGATGGATGGCTCCGTGTTATCAGATTTGATATAACCACGACCGAGTGCTGATCTTTATACTATAGTTGATTGGCTGATCATCTATGAACCTCATTTTGTTTATCTGCTAATTGCCGATTCTGATTGACATGACCAAATTGCTGAATCCGATTATCGATCGATTCCGATTATCGTGACTGATTGCCGATTCTGATTGACATGACCGAATTTTCAATTCTGATTATCGATCGATTCCGATTATCGTGACCGATTGTCTATTCCAATTGACGTGACCAAATTACCGATTCTGATTATCGATCGATCCCGATTGTCGTTGCTGATTGTCGATTTCGATTGACGTGACCGATTTGTCGATTCTGATTATCGATCAATTTTGATTGACGTGATCGATTGAGAATTTTGATTGACGTGACCGATTTGCCGATTCCCATTATCGAGGCCGATTCCGAGTGTCGGTTCTGATTGTTGAGGCTATATTCGATTGTCAAGGCTAATTTCAATTATCGAGGCCGATTGTCGAGACCTATATGATGTATATGTAACCCGTAGTTGAGGCCCATTGTGATGTGTATTCGGCCTGTGTGATGTGCATTCGGCCCATGTTTAAGGTCCAACGTGATGTATATGTGGCTTATGTGATGAGGCCCACTGTGATGCATTTGAGGGCTAGGCGATGGAACCCATTATAATGTATGTTAGGCCTATGTGAAAGGCCCATCGTGACATATATTAAACTCTTGAGTGAGGCCCATGGTGTTGTATATTTGGCCCTTGTGTGCGGTTATGAGTCCACTCTATGTTAGGCTTTACGTGGGTTGTTCCTTGGGGCATAATGTTGGTTAAATGTCCACAATGTCGATGTCGATTGTCAATGCTTGTTATTGATACCGATTATGAGTATGTGACTGCATAGCATCATGATACATACCCATACGCATCATCTGCATGTCTGTTATGAGATATGATTGACCATTACATATGTTATAGTACTGGTTGTTATGAGACTCCCTGATAGGTGGAGATTGTCTCACATGAGCACAAGATATGCACAGGATTGATGCATGATTAAATTGTATGACTCATGCATCTTGTATTGTGTGTTGCGATTACTATATGCCCTAACGACATCAGGGCCGTAGCCTCCACAGACATATCGTGGATGGCCAGATAGGATACCAGAAATCTGTTCTACATGGGGTGCTATAGATATCCTTGGGTGAAAGTCCCAGAACCCTCTTGGTTCCAGAGGTTTCTTCAACGTCTAGACCGAGTAGGTAGATGAGCGTAGAGTGCCGATTACCAGATGGTTGCACTCTCCACTGTGTCGTGGTCAGTTGGAAGGGGGTGCGGCCTTACCTACCCGAGAGGAGGGGGCAATGCTAGGCTGAGTCTGACCAGCTAGAGGAATGGGTCAGCTATTGATGAGCCGGGCCCGATATTGGCAGGCGGATAGTGAAGTATTTTTCACTCACCTTGTTGCGCGCGATGGGATGACAATCTGGTTTGGAGCGTAATAGACCCCGGTGATTTCTCCAGAGAGAAACCGTAATGATATGTGGACTTATTGAGCAGGAATTGCATATCCATTCATTCATTCATTCACTATCCACTCGGGCTGGTGGTGCGCAACTAATTGTTGCGTACCTTCATTATGCAAGGATTTCGGTTGGGTGCGCGACCAACCTGAGATCAGGAGTTTACCACGTTGAGTCTGACTATCCAAATTTAGGTATGGGACTGCTTTGGATAGAAGTCCATTGTGACAGACCCCATAGCCTGCGATATTACGTGCTGTCATCTCGACTTCACACTCCAAGCATGGTCATTTCATTCGCATCGCTTATTGCATTACATCCGCAGTCATATGACATATTGGGTTGCTATGTTTCTGCATTTATATGGCGTAGATAGACTTAGCAGGATTTGTATATTGCATTGCATCCTCGGCATCTGATATTTAGCTCTTTATGATTCTTTATTGCATAACTGTTCTATATTGCGTATCCTGATATTTATTGACTTATGGACTTGTCAGTATTTCTGCTTATTCCGATGATGTACGAATTATGAATTATCAGTATTTTCGGTATTGTATGATTATGACATTGTATTGAATACTTGACACTTACCTTGTGCACACACTTACACTACCCTCTAAGCTTTCTATAAGCTTATGCACGATAGATGCGTGCAGGTGTGTTAGGTTGCAGCCATGTTGAGCTTGGAGCGTGCAGTGGTCTTCTGGAGCTTGATTCTCTATTTATGTATTGTTCCATTCAGTATTGTATTCCAATGATTATATTGGTGGATATGTGATGATGATGTTGCCGTTGTGAATTGGGTAATCTTGTGGTTATGCTTATTACTAGTTAAATGTACATTTGAAAAAAAAAAATCCTCCTTGTAGGATCCTAGGATTAGAATCTGGCATATGAATGCTAGGAGCCGAGAATGGGTTACTACGGAGGCTGTCGGCACCGAATTCGGTGATCGGGATTCCTATGAATCCGATTTCCGGGTTTGGGGCGTGACAGATGTGGTCCACAAATCCAAACCGCCCATTATGTGAGTCTCACCTGGCTGAGGGTTCTGACCAAGTATTAGCCACATCCAAATTTCAGGTAGGCCCCACTAAGTGATGTTATATGTTTTAGGCATGTCTTCACATGATTTTAGATGAATGGCCGACCTGAGTTCCGTATATGGCAGATTTTTGGGGACGCACCATAGATAAAGGGGACTCATCAAATGCAAGGTGTTGATGTTCGAAACGCCTCACAATGGGGGCCCACAGCTGGGCCATGAGGCTTGGCTGCTCATCCACCCGCTAGCACGCAGGTAGTGCCTGCGTGCGCTCTGACATAGCTGCAACAATCATTGCTGCCTCATTTTTTTTTTGAAAACCATTAATATCATGGTTTTTGATAGGTGGGGACCGCATCTGAAAAATTTGGTCCGACCATTGGATTCTATGGCCCCTGATCAACCCAATGAGACCAATATGAGATATATTTTTGACCAATGGAAGAATTAATATCGGTTTTAAAGGTAATACCACTATTTCCTAAAGTATGGCCCGCTTAATTATCAGATCAGCCACATCTTTTGGTTCAATGCCTAAAATGTGCTGAGAAGTGAAATGGACGACGTGGATTATATACATTCATCAAGGTGGGGCCTGTATGAGTGGTCCACCCCAAATACTAATTTAAATAATATTTTATTTTATTTTGTTATCCACCAGTGCACGCCCAAGCTAGTACACGCATTCCATATTATGCGTCCAGCATCCCTGGGCGCTGGATGGCGTGCATAATCACAATATTAAGGTGGGTCCCACACGTATGTGGCCCACCATATATCTATACATATATGTATATATAATATAATGTTAATATAATATAATATATATTACATATCATTTCACCTAAAATGTGGTGGGCCACACCGTTTGATGGATGGAGTAGATTTATCATGAATTGGTGGGGCCCACTTCATTTTAGGAGAAGGATAGAGAGAGAGAGAGAGAACATGAGAGAGACGGTGATGGAGAGGAGGGACCCCGCCACATGGGCCCTCCATTGATACAACACATACATCAAGTGGGTCCCACAACAAGTGAACCCTTAAAATTAAAAATGAACGATGGATCACCCACCTCTAGGCCTTCCTCCTTGCTCCCTAAGCCTTCTATGCTCCTTGCCTTCACTTTTGATGGTGGTTAATGGAATTTTGATGGTGTGGATGAGAGATGAGAGGGTGGGAAAAGTGGGGCACTCTTGTTGCTCTTAGAATGCTTAGGAAGGCTTAGACGTATGGAGCTTGGGAGAGCATTTGAGAGTGAATGAGAGAGAGAGGGAAGTGATGGGTGAAAGGTGATGGAGTGATGGGTTGAGTGATGGCTTGTAAGAGAGTGATGGGTGAAGGGATGTAAGAGTTGACTTTGGTTAGTTTGTGTAAGAAAGGGGTAAGGATAGGTATGGGTTGTTGTACTTGGGTATGGAGTGACTTGACTTGTACTTGACATTGATTGATTGATTGATGGGACATGTTGTAGAGATTCCCTCGAAGTTTGTAACGCACGACATTTTCTTTGGAATGAACGCAGGCCTACATCTTCTAGCCTGGGTACCGGTTCGGTGCGTGAGTTGCGGCGTTAGAACCGCGGTGATCGCACAGTCGCTAAGGTATAGGTTTCGGTTTGAGCCGACTTTAGCATACAGGTCTCAGCTTAGGATCGCGCACAAACATTAGAAACGGGTCGTGGATTGTCGAATTTCGACCGAAAGGACCGCGAAGGCCAACGGAACGGTACGGACTAGGACACGGTTCTTACAATCAGGTCTACTAGCAGTTAAATAGAGCAAACTACCAATCATGCTATGATATAATTTAGGATCCACATCTTTACCTGTCGAATCCTTTGAGAGTCTTAAAGTTTTAGTCATGGGAGTATCAAAATTCTTACCATTCTCAAATTTGAATCTTTTAATCATGGTCAGAGCATATTTGGTCTGAGAAATAAAAATTCCATCAGGTTGTTATTTTATTTGCAACCCTAGGAAATAATTTAATTCTCCAACCAAGCTCATTTCGAACTTAGATTTCATTAAATCTGCAAACTTAATAGTTATGTTTGTAAGACCCGTATCCTAGTTTGTACTTTTTCGTCGACTCCCGCGATCCTTCCGGTCGAATTCGGCAATCCTCGACCATTTTCTGATGTTTGCGCGCGATCCTAAGCTGAGACCTGTATGCCAAAGTCAGCTAAAATTGAAACCTATATCTTCGCGTCCCCGCCATTGTCGCGGTTCTAACGCCGTGACTCGCACACCGACCCGATACCCAGGCTAAAAGATGTCAGTCTGCGTTCAATTCGAAGAAAACACCGCACGTTACGGATTACGAGGGAATCTCTACGAGATGTCCCATCAATCAATCAATCACTCATGTCAAGTACAAGTCAAGTCACTCCATATCCAAGTACAACAACCCATACCTATCCCTACCTCTCTCTTACACAAGCAACCCAAAGTCAACTTTCACATCACCAAACCCATCACCCATCACACCTCACCCATCCCATATCACCCCATCACTTCACTCTCTCTCTCTCTCTCTCTCATTTTTCAAATCTCCCAAGTAAGAAATTTCACACGTCCAAACTTCTCCCTCCCAAATGTCAAGTGTGGCCCACCTTCCCTACTCTCTCATCTCTCATCTCAACCATTGATCCATCATCTACCATCGTTAAAAGTCAAGCAAAGGAGCTAAGGAGGCTAGGGGAGAAAGAAGAAGGAAAAGAGGTGGGTGATCTTTGAATTTCCACCGTTGATTTCATGATTTAAGGGCCCACTTGTTATGGGACCCACTTGATGTACGTGTTGTATCAATGGAGGGCCCATAGTGGCGGGGTCCCTCCTCTCCATTACCGTCTCTCTTGCTCTCTCTCTTTTCTCTTTCTTTCTTTCTCTCTCTCTTATCCTTTCCCTAGGATGAAGTGGGCCCCACCAACTCATGTTAAATCTACTCCATCCATCAAACGGTGTGGTCCATCACATTTTTGGGTGAGGTGATGCATAACATATATATATATATATATATATATATATATATATATATATATATATATACACATATATTATATTATATTATATTAATATTATATATATATATGGTGGGCCACGTCCCATGTGGGACCCACCATGATGCATGTTTCTATCCATACCGTCCAGCGTCCCTGGACGCTGGACGGGTGTGGTTAACTTGGAGTGTGTGCACTGACATGGGTGTGTACTTGCATGAAAAAAAAAAGAGAGAGAAAAAGGTACTCTTTTAGAATGGGCCACTCATGCAAGCCCCACCTTGATGTTTATACATGATCCAAGCCATCCATTCTATTCTCGGGATCATTTTAGGCGTTGAACCGAAAAATGAGACCGATCCAATCATCTGGCGGGCCGTGGTATTAAGAATGATAGTATTTTCCTTTAAAACTTGGAAAAATGATTGCTGGGGTCCACCAGAAGCTTAGACCCATCAGAAACTTGTTTTGGACCCCTATTTTTGTGGGACACATCCAATGGAAGGGATAGATCTGGTCAATGTGGGTCCCACATAGGATATAAAAAATAAAATAAAAGTTTACATGCATGGCATGCCTTTGCTGCCATGACGTCCAAAGGACGTCCAACGTATAAAAAAACAGGGGTGGCCCCCATTGGCTCGAGCTGTGGATCCCACGTGATGTGTTTCTAAAATCCATGCCGTTCATTAGGTCGCCCCTTAGGGCAGTGGGCCCCCTGCCAAATATCAGCCGTATACGGAACTCAGGTGGGCCATACCATCTTAAATCGTGTGAAGATATGCCTGAAACATATAAAACCACTCGGTGGGGCCTACCTGAAATTTGGATACGGGTGAAACTTGGTCTAAACCCTTAGTCAAGTGGGACACCCATGATGGGTGGGCTGGATTTGTGGACCCCATCTCCGTAGGCCTAATAATGGTTATGAATGTTTTAAATGGAGGGTTGTCCTCTCAACTGTTGCATCTGGTGTGGCCCACACAAGTCACGGTTTGACTTGATTTTTGAGACCTAGGCCCATGCTGGAACGGTGCATCTGACTGACGGGTCAGATGTACGGCAGCCTCAACGGTGGGGCCCACACAGCTCGACCTCGTGGGGAGCTAAGCGTCAGCGAGCTCGCTGTCGCCCTCTCCTATATACATATGTATGGTGGGCCCTACGTAGGACCCACCTCTGTTTTGTCAGCAGGAAAAGAAAAAGAAAAGAAAAGAAAAAGGAAAAGAAAAGGAAAGCAAAAGCAAGGGGGCCACGTGCCCTCCTCTCTCTATATCTCTCTCAAAACTCTCTATCTCTTATTGTCCAGGGAGTTGTGAGTCCCACCTTAAGGCGCGTGTGATCGGATGGTGGGACTTACCCCCCCACGTATGGGATAATGTATGTGTGTGTATGTGTGTGTATGTGTGTGTGTGTGTGTGTGTGTGTGTGTGTGTGTGTGTGTATATAATATTATATTATATTATATGTAGTATTATGTATATATACTATATATAGTTATTTATTATATTTTATATGATATGCATGATAGTGGGCCTTCATGTGGGCCCCACCATGATGCATGGGTTGCATCCAATCCATCCATCCTTTTGGAAACCCCATTTTATGGCATGGGCATAAAGAATGAGTTAAATCCATAGTTTAAGTGGACCCCACCTTGGCATGTTATGAGGACCATCTTAATGAATTTGTGATAGTTCATTGGGGCCCACTTTGATGTGGATGTAAGGCCCATGTCATAGGATCATTTGACATATTTACGGCCCATGGTTGAGACCCACTCTAATACATATGTAAGGCCCATGGGATTAGGCCCATTGAGACGTACTAGGGCCTATGGGTTAAGGCCCATTTGATGTACTTATGGGGACCAATTGGTGTGACCCATTCGTTACATATAAGACACATGAGATTAGGCCCATTTGATGTAATCTAAGGCCCACGGGTTTTGACCCATTGCAATGCACATAAGGCCCATTGGTGCGGCCCATTGATGTGGCCCATTTGATGAGAAAAAAGGCCCATATGACATGGCCATCTGATGTATTTAAGGCCCAATGGGGTGTACCTAACTTTCATTGCAATGTGTGATCCCAACCTGGTTTACATAATGATATTCTCTACAGGCTACACCTTGGGAGCATTGTTGGTTTGACGTCCACATTGTGAGTATAATGTTGGTTGGATGTCCACATTACAACTCTCCCTAGGGCCCATTGATAGGCCGGACTTGTTGTGTGTCAGCCGTCTAGGCCACTTGCGTTGTAAGGATAGTGCATTACTGTATAATATGTTTAGTATAGTTTCATGATTCATTATCATGCGCATCATATGTATGACTGATATGAGAAGTGACTGATCATAGCATATGCCTTCAGATGAACTGTTTATGGGCTCCCTAATAGGAGGATTTTCCCTATATGAGTGCATGGTACACGTAGGATTGTTGCATGACTGGTAGTGTGACTCATGCACTAGCATTTGTATGATTGTGATTATTGTATGCTCTAGCGACATCAGGGCCATAGCCTCCACAGATGCATCGTGGGTGGCTGGATTGGATACCGAAAATGTTTGGTTCTAGCGTACGGGCGCCATAGATGTCCCTAGATGAAAATTCCTAAACCCGATGGTACCAGAGGATGACTCCAATGTCGAGACCGAGTGGATACACGAGTGCGTGATGGCCGTATACCAATAGGCCGCGTCTCCCACTGTGTCGTGGTCAGTTACAAAGGGGTGTGACCTTACCCGCCTGAGTGAGGGGGCAGCTTCTAGGTTAAGTTTGATTAGCTTGAGGAATCAGTCTGCTATCGACGAGCCGGGCCCGATATTGGCAGGCGGATAGTGAGGTCTCTTCCGCTCTCCAAGTTGTGCGTTCGGATAGGGACGACAAGCTGGTGTAGAGTGTACTAGACCCCGATGATTATTCAAAATGAGAACTGTACTGATATATGATGAGGATTGACATGCTTGAGTTGCATCTCGCATCACATGGTCTCGATATGGCCGATAGCATTCATATCTTGCACCGCATAGCCTTGGAACGGCTGATTGTATTCATGTATTCATTAGCATGATTCCGCATTACTCTAACCTTGCATTCTGAGCACGCTTATATTGTGCACACACTTACACCACCCTCTAAGCTTTCTATAAGCTTATGGACGATTGATGCGTGCAGGTGACGCCAGGACGCAGCCTTAGTCTCACCGTCGTTGGAGCGTGCAGCCGAGCTTCTGGAGTTTTGTTATTGTCACTATTTTGTATATCCCTTTCCTACGCATTGTACTTAAAGTTTTTGATCATAGTGGATTTTGTGATGGTGTTCTTGTGGTTATTGTTCGTGAGTTATGCTTACGGTTATGCTCATTACGAATTAAATGGATAGTAGAAATCCTCCTTGTAGCATCCCAGGATCGGAACCTGGTATATGGGTGCCGGGAGCCGAGAATGGGGTACTACGGAAGCTGTCAGCGCCAGATTTCGACGATCGAGAATTTTGTGAGCCCGATTTTTGAGTTTGGGGCGTGACAATGTTAGTACAAGTTGATCCATAAATAATATCATCAACATAGATCTAAACCATTAAGATATCATCGTTATGTTTCTTAACAAAGAGCGTCTTATCGACACTGCCCATTTGAAAATTATGACTAAGTAAAAACTTAGTCAATTTTTCGTACCATGTCATGGGAGCTTGTTTTAGACCATAGAGAGCTTTTTTAAAATGGTATACATGATCAGTAAACTTAGGATTTTCAAACCCTGTACGTTGTTCAACATATACTTCTTCATGTAAATCGTCATTTAAGAAGGCACTCTTAACATCTATTTGATAAATTTTAAATTTTTTAAAGAATGCAATGGATATAAAAAATATGATTGATTGAAGGTGAGCAACTGGTGCAAAGGTTTCATTGTAATCAATACCTTCAATTTGAGTGTACCCTTGTACAACCAGTCTTGCCTTGTTTCGAATTATATTACCAAGTTTATCAGACTTATTTTTGAATATCCACTATGTTCCAATAATATGTTTATCTTTAGGTTTAGGAACAAGATACCAGACATCATTTCGAACAAATTGATTAAGTTCTTCCTGCATAGCAACTATCTAGTTTTCGTCAGAAAGAGCTTTTTTTATGCTTACTGGTTCTATCTAGGATGTAAAACACACGTATTTATATATGTTTTCTAATTGTCTACGAGTGCGCACACCAGTGAGAGGGTTTCTAAGAATCTGAGCAGTTGGATGATCTTTAACAGTCCTCAATTTAGAGTTTACTTGATTTGATGAAGTATCTAGTTTGTCAATTAAAAGAACTTCATCATGGTCTGAACTTGGGGCAGGTGTATTCAAATGATCTTCTATAACCACATTAATAGACTCTTGAATAACACCGGTCTTTTTGTTCAGTACGCAGTATGCGTGACTATTTAAAGAGTATCCTAAAAAGATCCCTTCGTCACTTTTAGTTTCAAACTTTTTCAAATTTTCACGGTCACGTAAAATATAGCATTTGCTACCAAAAAGTTGAATGTATTTGATAGTAGGGTTCTTATCAAACCATAGTTCATAAGCCATTTTATTATTAGATTTACAAGTATAAACCCGGTTAATAATATAGCAGGCGGTATTCACTGCTTTAGCCCAAAGATTTCTAGGGAGCTTCATACTATTCAACATCACGTTTTCCATTTCTTGAAGCACTCTATTTTTCCTTTCAACAATTCTATTTTATTGTGGTGTTTTGGGCGCAGAGAATTCATGTGATATTCCTTGATCACTACAGAATTTCTTAAAACTGCTATTTTCAAACTCAGATCCATGATCACTACGGATCTTATTGACTTGAGAACCTTTTTCAGATTGAATATGCCTGATAATCCTTTTCACTTCATCAAGGGTTTTTGATTTATCCCTTAAAAAAGCTACCCAAGTGAATCTAGAAAAATTATCTACGATTACTAAGATGTATTTTTTTCCACCTCAACTTTCCGTCGTAGAAGGACCAATTAGATCTATATGGAGAAGCTCAAGTGGTCTTGATGTAGCATTGGAGTTCACCTTATTGTAAGAGCTCCTTGTTTGCTTGCCTATTTGGCATTTACTACATATTTTGTCTATCTTTTATAATTTAGGTAGACCTCTTATTAGTTCTCTTTTGCTCAATCTGTATAAATTACAGTAGTGTACATGTCCAAGGCATTTATGTCATAATGTAGTTTCGTCGGTATAGACCATGTAGCACGTTTGACTAGAAGAGTTGAAATCGCCTACAATATAGCAGTTTTCAGAAGTTCTGCGACTAGTTAATATTACAGATCCCTTTTTTGTTTATGATTTCACAACCTTGATTGGAAAATTTCACACTATGATTGTTATCGCATATTTGAGATATGCTTAACAGGTTGTGTTTTAGTCCCTCAACATATAAAACATTCTTGAATAAGGGAAGGTTATAGAGTTGAACCGTACCCTGGCCAATAATCTTGCAGTTGCTACCATCATCAAATGTGACTGACCCATCAGTCATATCTTTGAGATTGGTGAATAAAGCCTTGTCGCCAGTCATATGCCTGGAGCTTCCACTATCTAGGTACCACTTTAAATGGCTTATAACTTTGAAAGCAGTGTGGGCAACCAAGCATGTAACCTTAGGAACCCATTTCATGACAGTTTTGGGTTTAGGAGTATAGTGGGTCTTCTTTTGATTGTAGTTATAGTTAGAGTGACCCACTGAGTTAGATTTTAAGAGCTCCTTAAGAAGTTCAACTATTTTCTCAGTTAAAGGGTTTCGGTTCTGATATTTATAAATGTTTTTCGATTTTTGAAAAGTAGTTTTAAAAAAAACTTGATTTGTACTTTTCTCTTTTGAGTTCAAGGTCTCTCCTTTTACAAACTTAGGAGACGTATTCTTATGTTTAAGAGGAACATTTTTCATGTAGCCCAAACCGGATCGATCGCCACATTTTCCTGATCCAGATAAAAGTTTTTCTAACTTTGGATCTCCTTGGGCATACTTCCATGTATCCTTTAAACTTAAAAGAGAAGAGACTTCAAGTTTAATATTTTCATTCTCAGATTTCAGACTTTCAATTTGAGAGTTTTTAAAATCCAAATCACATTTGCATTTTTCAAAATAGTCTAAAATATGGGATTTTTCTAAAACAAGAGATTTAAAATTTTCTCTAAGCTTTGAAAATCTTTCTTTTTGAAGTTTAAGTTTAACAGTAATTTTACAACTTTCCTTATATAAGGCATTGTAAGCATCTTGAAGATCATCTTCATTTTCATATTCATTGTTCAGATTTTCTTCACTTGTTGAATCATTATCTGAAAATGTGAATTTGGCTAGAGTCATAAGGGCTTTCACTTCATTACCCGACTCGGTTTCAGAATCTTTTGAATTAGAAGAGGCTTCAGAATCAGATAATTCATCCCAAGTAGCCAACATACTCTTCTTTTTGGGTTTATCCTTTTTAGGACACTTGTTTGCTAAATGCTCATATTCTTGACAATTGTAACATTGACTCTCTTTTAAAGATTTCCAAGGCTTAGATTTAGATTTTGATCTTTTCTTCTCGTTAGTTTTTTAAAAATCTACCCTCTTTTTGCTTTTGAAAATTTTATAAAACTTTTTTTCTAAAAAAGCCATATCATCTTCAGAATTTTCTAAATTTGAATTGTTTTCTTGAGAAACATCTTTAGAAGACTTAAGGGAAATAGATTTTCCTTTAGAAAATTTAACTCGTATGTTTGTAAAGATCCAACTAATTCTTCTACCCTCATAGTATCCGTATCACGAAGTTCCTGGATCGCGGTTACCTTAGAGTTGAACCATTCAGGAAGTGAGCGTAGTATCTTTGCACATACTTTACTTTCTGGGATTTTATCGCCAAGACCCCACAAAGAGTTTACAATGTCATTTAATCTTATATAAAAGTCCATAAACATTTCATTTTCCTCCATATGAATTTCTTCAAATTTAGTTGTGAGGAGTTGGACTTTAGATTTTTTTACAATTGATGTACCCTCGTGTGTCATTTCTAAAATATTCCAAGCTTGCTTTGTAAAATCACAGGATATAATTATTTTGAATTCATTCAGTGATAGTACACAAGTGATAGCATTTAGTGCTTTAGCATTTGTACTACTCTCACTTTTCTGAAGTGTGGTCCATGAGAAATAAGGAGTTACTCTCATTATTTTTGAACCATCGATTTCAGTCACTTCAGTGGTAGGAGGGGTCCATTCATTCACTGAGGCCAGCCACACACTTTCATTTATAGATTTAAAGAAGATCCTCATCCTAGCTTTCTAATAGGCATAATTGGAGTCATCGAAAGGTGGAGGCCTAGTGACTGATAGGCTATCAAAATTAACATCTTATATATATCTTAGATCGTTAGCTTAGGAAATAAATCCAAATAAAAAGAATTAAAACGAGCTATTAAGCTTTGATACAACTTGAAATGACTAAGCTATATGTCCTAGAGGGGGGGGGGGGGGACGTGAATATGACTATGCCAAATTAAAAAAATAACAGCAGAATATTAGAAATAAGATAGCTAACAAAAGAAAGGAAACAAACCACAATAAAGGAATGTAAAGAAACTTCAAATTCAAGTCTTGAGAGGCTGATACGAATGTAGTTCTAAGGAAACCTTACACCATAAAAATCAAGGGTTTATGGCAGGGTAACCTTACTAGAACAATAAGTATCAATATCTCAAACTGAAGAGGAATAATAAACGAAAATAGCAGAAAGTAAATTCTAAACTATTGCAACATTTCTCACTATACTTGAAATGAAAATATTACAATATTCACATCCACACATACATCCCACAAACTTAAATAATAAAAGATAAGAAATAAAAATCACACAACTATAAAACACAAAGAATTATAGTAGTTCTCTTGTGTGTACACTAGCTGTTATAAAACTGTCACACAGATTGCTACTCCACTCCTAATATATTTACACAGGGGATATTAGCGTTCACTATCAAAATAGGTTTTCACAAGTTCACCCAAAACCTTCACAATTATGTCTTTTTTAACTTATGCTTACACAATCCAAAAACCCACTTTTTGGGTTTTTTGGCTCTCCTTAGATAACCACCACAATGATATTTTTCTGGCGAATCTCAGAAGAAAATCATAAAGAATAGAAGATTTACACAAATGTAAAATACCTAGATTTCTCTTTTTGTAGCAGCCCGGTAGAACCAATCGGAGTAGATAATTGAATGTAGAAGTTCAAAAGTCCAATACTTACTTTAAAATGGTTCTAGGTTCTAATTGATTTTAAATTAAACCAGTTGGGCTTAGCTCTATTTGATTTTGATTCCAAGAAGAAGGAATATCACAATTCCTCTTTTCAATTATGTTGAAATGTAGAAACAAAATCAAATTAATAAAACTAACAAAAGAGAATATTAAATGAGCACGATGTAGTTAAAATAAACAAAAACTTATCCCAGAGTGATCCCTTGATTTTACTTGAATTTCTATATATCAAACTCTGAAATTCGTCGTCTATTTATAGCTGCAGAAATCGTATCTTCGACTGGTCTAGTGGACACTATGATTGGTCGTAGGAGAACGGATTTTTAAAATTTTTAGCGCGATCGGATAAAACTGACTCACGACTAGTCGTAGGCCCTGTGCGACTAGTCGTAGGCTTCTCACGACTGGTCGTAGGACCACTAGATTAGTTGCTGGACTTTAAGTTATAGAACCAGGACTGGTCGTAGAACGAGTCGACACTGTTCATATGACCGGTCGAGCAGAGTCCAGGACTGGTCGTGGACAAACAGAAAATTTTAAAAAATTGTAACAAACTTAGGACTAGTCTTAGAATTTCTTGGACTGGTCTTGGACATGCTAGGACTAGTCAAGCAAGGTTCAGGACTAGTCTTAGAACAGTCCAATTCCAAGTAAAATGATTCAATTGAATTATGTATCCAAAGTGACCTATCATAAGGACAATCTAAGGTCAACCTTACCTTGAAAGTGAGTTATGAACTTTGAAACTTCTTAACTTTAGATGGTAGATGACCTTTGTGAATGAAGCTTGAGATCTTTGAACATAATGTAACACTTGAAACAAAAGATCTTCTAAAGCATGAATAACCATTCTTCTTTGTGCTGATTGCTGGCTTGTGTCTTGAACAAGAACACTTCTACTGTTGTAGCTAGTACTTGCACTTCTCGAAGTAGTTTATACTCGCATTCTTCTATAGTATCTAAAGTAGTTCTTTGTTCTTGACTTGAAGAAAAGTCTTGAAAGCAATGAAGCAATGTCTTGAACATATATAACAATGAGCTACACAAGACATAGATTTAAGGTTTTGGCACTACAAAATTTGACAACCAAAGGAGCATAAAATCATAGCACTTACAAGGTCAAGTACACTATTTACACCGACACCTCTCTTGTTGGTTTAGGATGTGTACTGATACAGAAGGATAGGGTGATCGCCTATGCCTTACGATAGTTGAGGAAGCATGAAGAAAACTACCCCATGCACGACCTAGAATTGGTGACTGTCATCTTCACATTAAAGCTCTGGAGACATTACCTCTATGGAGAGCAGTTCGAGCTCTTTTGCGACCACAAGATCCTCAAGTACATCTTTACACAGAGAGACCCGAATACGAGGTAATGACGTTAGATGGAGACCTTGAGTGACTTCAAGTTTGAGGTCTCCTACCATCCTGGCATAGCCAACCTTGTGGCCGATGCGTTTAACCACAAGAAGATAATAGAATTTGCAGCCCCACTGATGATAGAAGAGTGGAATACGATAGAGTTTGTATGAGATTTCGAACAAAAGCTGATGGTAGAGGAACCGTTTGAGAGCATCACACATATCCACGTACAACCACTTATTGATGACCGAATCATTGTGGCTCAAAAAGAAGATGAACTATTGGTGAAGATGAGAGAACGAGCAAGTGACAGTGAAGAATCCAAATGGAGAGTTGGTTTGAAAGGGGTTTGTGATATCGTGGCTGCCTATGTGTCCCGAATCTCCATGACTTGAGAATGGAAGTCCTAAAAGATGCTTGCAATTTAAAGATGGAGATACATCCAGGTAGTACGAAGATGTATCGAGACATGAAGCGTTTGTACTGGTGGAAAAACATGAAGGCCTAAATAGCAGATTATGTATCCTGTTATCTCATGTGCTAGCAAGTTAAGGCCTAACATCGCCGACCCCCTGGTTTACTTCACCTCAAGCCCATAATCAAATGGAAATGAGATTCATATCCATGGATTACATTTTCGGGTTACCCATGACAAGAAAGGGGCATGACTCTATTTGAGTGATTGTGGACCGGTTAACGAAATCAGCCCATTTCCTCCTGATTAAAGTTTCTAATTTGGCAGATGACCTGGCCAAACTATACATTAAGGAGATAGTATGATTACATAGAATTCCTAGGGAGATTGTGTCAGATTGAGACACACGATTCACGTCAATTTTCTAGACTTGAATCTAAGAAGCAATGGGAGTGAAACTAAAATTCAATACCGTATTCCACCCTCAGACTGATGGGCAGACGGAACGAGTAAATCAGATACTCAAAGACATGTTACGAGCGTGAGTGGTTAATTTTAAGGACAGTTGGGATGATTATCTCTCCTATGCCAAGTTTGCTTATAACAATAGCTTCCAAGCGAGCATTGGCATAGCTACTTACGAAGCCCTGTATGGACGCTCATGTCGAGCTCCACATTGTTGGGCAGAAGTTGGCAAGAAGAGTTTGGTTGACCCAGATTTAGTATAGGCAACCTTAAAGAAGATCGATATTATCAAGCATCGACTCCTGACTGCTCAGAGTAGAAGGAAGAGCTACGCATATATGAGACGTATGCAGTTGGAATTTGAAGTTGGAGACCACGTATTCCTTAAAGTTTCTCCTATGAAAGGAGTACTTCGTTTTGACAAGAAGGGAAAACTCACACCATTCTAGATTTTAGACCAAGTAGGTGTGGTAGCATACCGTCTCTCCTTGCCCACACCACTTGCAGGCGTGCACAACGTATTCCATGTATCGATGTTAAAGAAATATGTTCCTAACCCTACCCATATTATCAAATGGGAGCACGTACGGCTAAGTGAAGATGCGACCTATGTATTGTGACCAACGCAAGTTCTAGATAGGAAGGAACAAGTGTTACATAGTAAAGTGATCCCACTCGTGAAAGTGTTATAGACACACCACACTAAGGAAGAGGCTACCTGGGAAATGGAAGTCGAGGTCCGTAAGAACTATCCTCAGATCCTCGAGGAGTACGAAAATGTACTAATTTTGGGGATGATTTTTTTTAAGGGGGGTAGATTGTAACGTCTCGAAAAAATCTGTACAAATACCCAAGTACCACCTCAGGCAGAAATACCTAAGGACCGTATCCTGTTGTAATTAAGATAAAAATTAATTAAATACTAAACTAATTAATCGATGAATTTAGCTCGAACCACCATTTCCAAAAATGGTAAGACCTAAAATCATTAATACCATTGACTCAACATCACTTAAAGACCTAAGAGAAATCCCATGAGTCTGTCGCTCTCGGGAGTACATTGAAACCCCGTATCAGACGTAGACCACACGTTGAGAGACTGATGACCACAAAACTATAGGATTATGTTCGTCATACTGGGCTTGACGACCATCGCGAGAATCGAGCCCAGATAATGTCCAGAAACTCATAACTTAAGCCCTGAACGAAGTGTGTGAGAAACGCGAATATCTTTAAAAAACATAATGAAACTTAAGTAAATTGGGCCATCGCTTATGCACGAAATTGAAGATTTCAAACAATCAGTTTCTGACCAAACTTCACCCATGGGAAAAGAAAATTTCCCCGCAGATATCCATATAACTATGGCCCCGATCGAGCAAGTATTACCGTTGATCTGACACAGGTTCCCCACGGTTAATCGGCTTATTCGATCACACTGAAATCACATCCTGGCATAGATCCATTGTCAAAGAACTTCCCCTATGATGTAAGTGAATGGAGGATCTCCCTATGAGCCTCATTTGTCAAAAACAGTCGCCCTTTGGATAAAAACTAAGTATACCAGGGCCCTGGGGCCAATTACATCACTTTGGGGCCTATATATAGCCCTTATTTTACCTCATTTCTATTCCATGAAAATTTCTCCAAACCCTAGGAGAGAGAAGAGAGAGAAGAAGAGAAAAGTGGAAAGTGAGGAGAGAGATTTTGGGAGATCGTTGTTGGGATTCTCTCCCACTACTCAATGTACTGAATAACCTTTCCATTTCACTAACTAATTTGTTTCAGCTACGATATTGGGTGAGAAAACCTAACTCTAATCGTTGTTTAGATATCCAAATTTATTAATCGTCGGACTAGCTAACCGTTTACGTTAATTAAGCATTCGATGTTCTGTTTTTGAGAAGGTAGTGTTTGGATCGGGTTCGAATCGAGTATTCTGACGAAAGGTGCAGACTATAAATGTTTAGGTTATGGTTGTCAACGCTTTCAATGTCGGTTAATGATTTCTGTCTGACTTGATTACTACCATATAGTCTTAGATACATCGTTCTTGATATTATATACATGTATGAACTATGTCGAATAAAAGATGCATCCCATGTGTTTGTTGAATGTTTGAGTGAACATGTAGACATGATATATTCTTGCCATGATTACTAATCTAGGATTAATTGTTGTTATATACATGCTAACCTCTTTGTATAAAGATTAGCTAAAATATATGTTGTAACTAACCTAGTCTATATATTTAGTGAAGTATAGCCTAAGTGTTTGATAAATTATCTAAATGAAAAATTGTCGATGATTTGTATTTATTAAGAATATTAAGATAAGACTCTTAATTACCTTATCTATATGTATAGTTTCCTTCATGTAATCTCATTTGCTTTTATGCAATTTATGGATAAAATGCTAGTATTTGGTAACATGATCAAGGTGTTTGATGAAATGCTCAAATGAGGATTTCACTTGGATTGTTTGTTAAATGCTGGATTAATTATCATATATATTTAATTGTTGCATCTGAGCAAGATTGGGGGTATAACCTAACCCAGGAAATCGGTAACAGTTCCTGTTCGGGTGGCCAGATTAATCTCACCACATTAAGTATATTTGATGAATCTGGGTCGCACGAAGATTGTCAACAGTGGTTGGGGCCATGAGGGGTGCTTATGCTCTCCATGTCAAATAAGTCAGCATATGCCCATGCCAATCAAACTTTCCTAACAAACCGATTGGCCTACTGTGTGTTTACCACGTATAGACATTATTTCCTGAATCTAAGGTACCCCTTTCTAATGTAAAGGCTCACTCTAACAATAGTACCACGATCCACTAAGACTCATGAGTCGGATATGATGGTATGAGACACCATGGTTGAACTGTCGGCCTATGCAGGGGTGATGAGCCTCCCCGTAGTGACCAGTGAGTAACTCAAACTCGTGAGCCAGACATGGTGGTATGGGACACCGTGTTCGAGCTGTCGGCCTACGCTGAGGTGATTAGCCACCCCGTAGTGATCGCAAGTATAAAATTTTGAATTTGTCTATCGACTGCTTTTCATTAGGAGTGATGACCCTACAACTTACCTATCGTATGTGCTTGACTAGGAGTGATAAACCTAGATGGATCCTTCGGTTCAGGTCAATGATTTAAAGGGAGGTATCCTAGCTTCCCAAATCTACTGTATGAATAAACTTAATCAATTACTGGGTTAACATGACCATGCATTGCACTGCATTAGTTAGGACGTTCTTTAAAGGCATGAAAATCGCACAAGAGGTAGTGTTATTATATGCGATATTGGTGTTGGTGTTGCTTGTTGAGGGAGTTTTGATGTGAGGGCATGCATCATTACTTGCACTTCATTCCTACATTAATAATAGTTAGGAAGTGATTGTTATGTTGCTTTATCATTACTGCTTGATTGACTTGATAGCATGTTAACCTTTGCCTTCTAGTACCACTGAGTTAATCACTCACTCCCACTCCAGGACGGTGTTTTAAAACACTAACCAAACACTATTTTAGATGCAGATGATGATGAGGCCTATGGGCAGAGTGAGATTTTATGGACAAGGAGGAGGAGTTCTCCTACTGTCAGCTTTCTGGTGGGTCCACGTAGACCTTGAGCTGATTCGTCGAGATACTGGGATACTTGTCTAGTTGGACTACTTACATTTCCCCATTTTGTTTATTTTGAAACAAACCTTGTATATATTAAATCCTGTTACATCATCATACTCTGGAAGTTGTGGTCTGCTTACTTATTTTAATACATATACTTCAGACTTTCGTTTTCTTAATTAAATTATTTCTGGAGTATGAGACACTGCTTTAGTATAATCCCACTCATGTTTAATGCATTGATATGGACGATATTTAAACATAATTATCCATGTTGCATAAGTGATGTGCTGGATTTTGGGAGTAGAGCCTTACTCGACCCACGAAATTCAGGGCATTACACTAAGTTATGGTTGCACTCCTTAAAGTCGTGATCTATAAGCACATGGGTTGAGATGACCCAAGAATTGCTTAAAAAGTTCTTTCTGTTTCATAAAATAAACACTTAAAGGAAGGAAATCATGAACTTTGCCCAAAAAGAGAAGGAAACTTTCTTCCAATACTGGGAGAGTTTTGAGGATCTCATGAATTCGTGTCCACATCATAGCTATGAAATATGATGGATAATAAGCTTTTTCTATAATGGATTGACTTCACCCATACACCTGTTTGTGGAGATGATGTGTAATGGTGAATTCATGAGCAAGGAGGCCGATGATGTGTGGGATTATCTTTATTCACTCGTAGAGAACGCATAATCATGGGACACCTCCCCAAGGCCCACCACTTCTAAGCCTACTCAATTAAGAGGGAAGGGAGGGATATATGTCTTAAAGGAAGAAGATGATATAAGTGCAAGGGTGGCCAATCTCACACGAAAATTTGAGGCCATGGAACTTGAGAAGCTGGAAACTGTCAAATCCAAGGAGGTTGGGGAAGTTGTTTGCAGTATACGTGCTAGCAATATACATGTAACGTAGGATTGTCACACAATTCTTGCTTTTCAAGAGCTATTGAATGAACAATCAAATGTCATAAACAATTACTAACGACCATTCAGCGGACCCACTTCAAATACTTAAAATTCTAATTGGAAGAACCATCCAAACTTCAATTGGAAGAACAGACAAATGACCAATCCTCAAGCGGCCCTTACTCAACTTCTCAATCAAAGGAAACCTCGAAAGGATCTAGTTCTAAAGCACATCCAAAACCAAGAGCTCTTCAATCAAGGAAAATTACAAGCACTCCAAGATCTTATTAAGGTCATACAAAGAGTTAAATCACACTTAGCGATTGAGGAGAAAGAGACTTTTTCAGCCCAACCTCTACCCAATCTAAAACTGCAATTTGAAATAAGTGACCCGAGCTCTTCGAATAACATAAAGTAAGCTAAGTCTATCACCACTCTTAGAAAAGGAAAGACAATTAACAAAATTATTCCAAAGAGGGCTGAAAAGCTTAATGACTCGAAAGAAGTTAAGAGTGATAAACCTAACATTACTCCACAAGAGGAAGAGCTAGAAAGAACATACGAGTCGGTTGTACCATTCCCCCAATGGTTGATTACATCAAAACCTTTATTTAACTCTCAGGATATTTTGGAGGTTCTAAAAGAAAGTGAATATCAACATTCCTCTATTGGATGTAGTTAAACAAATCCCCTCATATGCCAAGTTCTTAAAAGATTTATGCAATACCAAAAGGCAGCAAAATATACAAAAGAAAATATTTTTGACAGAAAAAGTGAGTGTCATCCTCAAGTAAAATGTGCTACAAAAATATAAGGATCTCAGCAGCCCAACCATCATTTATGTAATTGGGAACCACCGAATTGAACATGCACTCCTTGACTTGGGGGCAAGTGTTAATTTGATCCCTTACTCGATCTATGAACAGTTGGGTCTAGGTGAATTAAAACTCACCCGGACCACACTACAACTTCCTGATCGTTTAGCTCATGTATCGAGAGGGATGATTGAGGATGTGTTGGTCCAAGTCGATAAATTCTACTACCCAGTGAATTTTATCGTTTTGGATACTCAACCTATCATGGATGTGAGCACTCAAATTCTTATCATTCTTGGTCTCCCATTCCTACCTAGATCAAATGCTATCATCAGTTGTAGAAATGGAGTTATGAACTTATCTTTTAGGAATATGACATTAGAGCTCAATATTTTTTTTTCCATATGAGTAAACAATCAGAGGATACTGATGATACCTACGACATTAACATGATCGTTTCCTTCATGGAAGATAAAACACTTTTGACTTTAGACTCTGATACTTTGGAGACGTGTTTGGTCCACTCCCTTGATTTAGATGATAACATGATTAAGGAGATAGATGCATTACTTGATGTGACTCTGATACTTGAAATTAATCGGTGGAGGCCACAATTTAAGACTTTTCCCCAAACTGATATAGCCCCTCTACCATCTAATTTCAAGGCACCGAAGCTCGACCTAAAACCTTTGTCCTCTGATCTTAAATATGTCTATTTAGTTCAAAACGAGGCACACCCGTTGGTGATTTCTTCCCATCGCGATGAAAAATAAGGGAGTATGATCATTTCTACTCTCAAAAAATATAAGGGAGCTCCTGGATGGATAATTGTGAACCTCATAGGAATTGACCCTTTAATGTATAGTAACCACATTCACTTAGAAGAAAATGTGAAACCTTCTAATAACCACAACGCCATTTAAATCTTAATATGAAAGAAGTGGTTAAGGCTGAGGTACTTAAGTTGTTGGATGTAGGTATCATATACCCCATATCCGATAACCAATGGGTGAGTCCAACACATGTGGTTCCTAAGAAGTCTAGAATCACCATCATAGCTAATGCCGATAATGAATTGTTGCCAACTAGAGTTAATTTTGGTTGGAGGATGTGCATTGACTACCGAAAGTCGAATACCATCACAAGGAATGATCACTTTCTTTTACCTTTCATTGATCAAATTTTAGAAAGGCTAGTTGGTCATTCCGATTATTACTTCTTGGACGGGTATTCGGGCTGCAATCAGATAGAGATAGTCATTGAAGATCAAGTGAAGACAATGTTCACATGTCCATTTGGTACATTTGCTTACCGAATGATGTCATTCGAACTGTGTAATACCCCAGCGACATTTCAACAATGTATGTTAAGCATTTTTTTCTGACATGGTGGGGAAATATCTAGAGGTCTTTATGGATGATTTTTTGGTCTTCGATCCATCCTTCAACGAATGCCTTGAACATCTTAAACTTGTGCTGAAGAGATGTGAAGAGAAAAATCTTGTGCAGAATTAGGAAAAATGTCATTTCATGGTTCCCATGGGAATAGTTCTTGGACATATAATTTCATCCAAGGGAATTGAGGCAGATAAGGCTCAAATCGACTTGATTACTAACCTACCTCCACCCAAAAACATATGTAACGTACCATCCTTTCTGGGAAATGCTTATTTTTATAGAAGATTTATAAAGGACTTTAGTCACTTCTCTCATCCTTTATATAATCTTCTCCAAAAGGACTCCCCATTCGAGTGGATTGAAGAATGCTAGAGAGATTTTTCTAATCTTAAGGACATGTTAACTACCACTCATATCATGCAACGACCCGATTTGAGTACTCCTTTTGAGATTATGTACGATGTATCTCATTATGCTATTAGGGTGGTTTAAGCCAGAAAAATGAGAAGAAGCCCTATATGATTTACTATGCGAGTAGAACTCTAAATTTTGTCCAAATGAACTACTTTACTAAGGAAAAGGAACTCTTAGCCATAGTGTTTACTTTGGACAAATTTAGGTCTTACTTAATCGGATCCAAGATCATCATCTACAACACTGATCATGCAGCACTGAAATACCTTCTTTCTAAGAAGGATACTAATCCTCGCTTGATAAGATGGATCCTTCTACTCCAAGAGTTCGACATTGAAATACGAGATAAGAAGGGAGTAGAGAATGTATTGGTTGACCATCTCTTTAGACTTGACCTACCTGATTCCCTTAAGATGACACCAATAAATGTCATGTTTCTTGATGAACAATTATTTAGACTTTCTCAAGTACCTTAGTTCATTGATATTACTAATTATCTTACCATAGGTTTCATGCCGATCCATTGGACGGTGCAAGATAAGAAATTTTATATAGATGTATGTAAATTTATCTGGGATGATTCATACCTATTCAAATATTGCTCAGACCAAATTGTAATGAGATGTGTGCCTGATAATGAACATCAAAGCGTAATCTTCTTTTGTCATTCTTAGGCCTGTGGTGGTCACTTTTCTGCTAAAAAGATCACGACCAAAATTCTGCAGCGCGGCTTTTATTGGCCCATTATGTTTAAAGATATTTATGAGTTTTGTAAAGCTTGTGAACATTGTCAAAAATTAAGAGGATTGTCCCGTCGAAACATGATACCATTGAGCCTCATTCTAATTATTGAAGCATTCAATTGTTGGGGCATTGATTTTATGCGACCATTACCCCAATCCTTTGGAAACATTAATTTACGTCTTGTTAGCAGTAGACTATGTTACCAAGTGGGTTGAGGCGATCTCTTGTCGGAACAATGATCATCAAATGGTCATTCGACTATTAAAAGAAAACATCATTTCCTAGTTCAAAACACCTTGAGCTATCATAAGTGATGGAGGTTCACACTTTTACAATAGGCCATTCAAGAACTTAATGAACAAATATGACATATCTCACAAAGTTAGTACCCCTTATCACCCGCAGACAAGCGGTTAAGATGAAATTTTCAACGAAAAAATCAAATAAATTTTGAAAAAAATGGTTAACCCAGTTCGCGTAGATTGGTCAATCAGGCTGTCTGATCCTATATGGGCTTACCATACATCTTACAAGACCCCTATTGGAATGTATCCCTTTATACTTGTCTATGGGAAGGCTTGCCACTTTCTTGTGGTGTTAGAACATAAGGCTCACTGGGCGATTAAGAATTTAAACTTTAATTTCGACAACGTCGGCTCGCTACACAAACTTTAATTGAATGAACTCGAGGAAATTCAGAACGATGCTTATGAGAATTCAAGAATTTAGAAGGACAGAATGAAAGTGTTCCATGACCAGAACATTTTTCGAAAATCATTCACGCTAAGTCATAAGGTCCTTTTGTATAATTCGCTTTTACATTTTTTCTGAGTAAGCTTCAATCTCGTTGGACTGACCATTTTCTTATTACAACTGTTTATTCTCATGGGGCCATCGAGATATAGAATCCAATGAATGGAAACATTTTCAAAGTAAACTGTCATCGTCTCAAGCCATTCGTTGAGAAATTCAAATTAGAGGATATGTTCATCCCTCTGACTGATTCTGTCTATTAGGATTAACTTCCTAGTCTAATGGAGGTATAGTTAGGTTTATTGTTTTCTTAGGATTAGAATCGATTGAAATTTTCTTTTGTTATTCGTATTTATCATTGTTTAACCCTTACATAGCAAAGTCTTTGAATATCATTGCATTCTTCCTTCTCAGGTACTATCTTTCTAACTCACTTACCCTTATTTTCGTTGTCTCATTAACATTACATGTTCATATTTTATACATTAGGGACAATGTATATTTTAGGTTGGGGATGTGATTAGGTAGATTAATCAGTACTTTCTTATTTTTGAGTTAATATTTTTCTGAAATTTCAAATTTCCAAACTTAAAAAACTTGTTTGGAAAGTGATAGTTGGCGTAATTAAAAATGCTTTGAGTATAATGATATGATAGAGAGTTGAACCTTGAATGGTTGGAGTTCGATCAACTGAGTAGACCATTGATAAGACCTTCCATTTGATTGACTAAAAAAAATTGAATATAACTTTGATCTAATTCATACATTCACACATGATTCATTTATGTGAAAAATACTAGAATTTTTTTTATTGTTGGTATGTCTATCACTAATAAGCATTGAGAATCAAGTCTGGAGATCTTCATCTACCTTAAAAGAAGAGAAAAACCAGTTAAAAAATAGTAAGAACGATGAAAAGGCCATGTGATCAAATGAGAAATTTTCTGAAAAAGAATAAAAAAGACTAAAATGAATATAAAAAGGGGGCATCGATATAAAATCAAAAAACTAAAAAAGAAGAAAAATGAGATAAGTTCATAATCAGAGCTTGTGTTAATCTAATTACATTGAAATAGTGTGCATTGCTAACATTTTGAAACCATAGTTGTTTTGTATGAAAAGTAAGTTGAGAATCACCTAACACATTAGGAAATTGATATTTGAACTTATGATATTAATTAATTGATGAATAAAGACTTGATCCAATTGTTTACTCACGAGATTCGGCTCTAATTTTTTAATTTTCACTCTCCTATCTTTGAAATCCTACTCATTCATGCTTGTTTACACAAAAGGTTGTTTTCAAGAAAACTTTTAAAACTTGAAGATTAAGAATTGCTTCACACATGTTTTGCTCGAGACTAGCAAAATGTTGGTTAGGGGTATGTTGAGGGTGAAATATTGCATATTTTCTCCTATTTATGCATTGGTTTTATTAATATGATAGTGCTTAATTGTTCTAATTATGCATGTTTTTATGTATGAGGTGATTTCAAGAGCTTAAGGTGAAATTAATACTAAAAGGAATATTTATGCTCAAAAGATTACTAAATTAAGACTTGGAGATTTGGAAGTTATAATGAAGAATTCGCATCAGGAATGAAGAGAATCAAAGATTTAAAGTGGAGAAAATGAATCCTAAAAATTGACCAAAAAAAAGCATATTCTAAGTAGAATTTCGAGTCTAAAAAGAGAAAGTCCTGAAATAGACTTTGGTCCAACTGAAGTTTAATTTCGATCCGACCAAAATCGCACAAAACAGTCTAGATAGAAGAGAAATTTTTAACCTTAATTTGACTCGACCAAAGCCAACTTTAGTCTGACCAAAGCTAACTTTGGCCCGACCGAAGCCAACTTTGATCCTGATCGAACCCAACTTTAGACTGTGTAACTTTTTACGTAAATTTGATGTGGTTTTAAAGTAGGTCCAAGAAAATACTATAAATATGATTATCTTAATTGTTTCTAAGCACGGATTATGGTTGAAAGAGTAGAGCAAAGTGTTTGAGAACTTCAAGGAGTGCTTCTTTTTTCCCCAATCTTCTTCTTCTAGTTAGTTTTTATGTTTTCTTTAAGAGATTTGATTCCAATCATGTCTTTGGTTGGCTAATCTCTTAGCTAGAGCTAAGAGGAGCTTATAATTTTTTAAAATGATTATCTTACTTTTATTCACGTTTATATTGAATTTCTATTTATTTATAGTTTGAATGGAGGAATATTTTCAATTTTCTATGATTTATTGTGGCTTCAATTACAGTAAATGCTTGGAAAAGTTTTTATATCTTCTTATCTTATTTTACAATTGTGAGATATGTAAAATTCGTGATTCACCATTGTCTCGTGGGCATGGTGGATGGTTGAATTCCTTACGATCATCATAATGGTGCTTCATATGGGAACTAATTTAATGAAAAGTTCATATTTAGTTTAACTGCTTTATTATCCAACTAGATAAGATATGACTCTGATTCCAGTTGTATTTATTAAATCAAGTGAGGTAGTATCTAAATAGCTACAAGTGGATCCTTAGCGCTCTAGTTTTCATTTTATTATTGATAATTCTTTCACAATTAATCTCTCTTATTCCATATCTTAGTTTAGATCTTATTTTTATTCTAGTTCTAGTTATTTTCAAAATACGTACAAGTTAAGTCCCTGTGGATTTGACCTCGGTCTCACTAAGTTATTACTACATCGCGACCTTGCACCTGGGGTTGTAAACATTAAACAATTCATTGATATTTGATTTGAATAAAGATTTATTTCTAGTTTACTCTGATCCATTGTCTACGTCGAGCACATTGAATGCTTAAGAGTAATAAGTTTCTTATTTATTTTATGAGGCATTAATCTATAAAATTCATTGATCAATCATAGACTACGAGCACGATAAATGCTTTGAATTCCCTATGATCAATACTTTGGTGAATGATGTTTGAAACATTCAATTAAAGTTCAAATCTGTTTTGAGTTTATGATGATGATTTGACTGCTCTATTATCCGACTGGATAGAATATGAATTTGATTCCAGTTGAGTAATATAATTTAATCGGATGAATTAATATTAAGATATTGTTATAAGTGGACCATTGTCACTCTAGTGTTTTATTTTTAATAGTTTCTCTCACGATTACTCTGCAAAGCATATTCTAATAGTTAGTTTAGTTTTAGTTCTAATTATGTGGTATTCTAGAAATTGTATAATTGTAAGTCTCAATGGGTACGACCATGGTCTCGCCAAGTTATTACTACATCACAACCTTGCACTTGAGGTTGTCGTAACAACACATTCAAGTCAATCGTAGTCCAGTTAATTCCATCAGCCTCCCCCTAATGGGACTGACTTTCAATTCTAGCCAGAATATTTACTTTCCAATAAACCTCAAAATATATTTTATAGCCAACCACAACATTTACCTTCCTATCAATCTCAATCTCTACTTTCCAGTCATGTACATCCCAGTAACCCGCCTCACCCTGCAAGGCAACTGGGTTTTCTTTCCAAATTCCCTTCTTACATTTCTAACTCAACCAAATCCTTCCATCAGGGATCACAAAAATGTCAAGGATGTTGACCATTATGAGAAGGAAAACCAAGTGTCACAATGGGCAAGACTCTTTCAGTTAGAACCCTCTAAAATTGATTGGCTTCAATAACACTTCGAGAAGCGGCTCAGGACCATGAGAAGCGATCTCCAAAAGAAACATCAGGTCAATCTTTCCTCCACCAAATTCAAGGACCTTTATCTCTTTTTAGATGTCATAGTGCCACTGAATTTTAAAGTACCCAAATGTTAATGTTATGACTTTACGGGATGCCTTACTACTAAAAGTCTTTTGTGACGAGCATAATGTCGTGACAGGCTATGACGGATCATTGATATGTTTATTCTAAAATCCATAAAAGGTGATGCACTTGATTGTTATACGTCATTCATTCGACTACTATCAAATTAGAATCTGAGAACAACTTTCCCAAGCATTTGTAGATTGCTTCGCATACAATTTGAACGCAACACCTTGAAGAATAGATCTTGTAGCCCTCTGAAAGAAAAATGATGAATCTCTGTCAACTTACGTTTGACGATAGTGGGCTAGCTTTGGCCACGGGAGTGAAAACGCCTATCGAAGATGAAAAACATATTTTAATGATCGTTCAATCGACTATCCCAAACATATCGGAATACCTATATATCAACTTCCTTCGTATGACAATCAGAGGTCAGAAATCAAAAGCAGAATGATATCCCTTGGCTACACCAGACCATCTCTACGTGAAAAACCAGATTTGAACAAAAATCAAGCAGGTGTGAGACTGGGAATACGAACCCAACTTCCCTTCGTCAAATGTAAGTTGACAACTTTGTTATGTATGCCTAAGGTGCATCTTTCACCCCTCAACCGGGACAACAAAATTCACAGCTTCAACAACTACAGCTAAAATGAATTATTGTACTCAAATCAAAATCAACAAATTAACAAATTTCAGCAATTTAGGCGAATTACTCCCTTGGACCAATTGTACAATAATATCTTAGTTATATTAATCCAGAGCTAATGTGTTGCTCCACTTCCAAGATAATTTGATGAGTCCTTCCTGCTAATGTGCTTCCTGTATAGACAATAAGTACTATTTAAACAGTGGGCCTCACTACGAGTGTCATCATTTACGAACGTCAGGCTGGTCAACTCAAAATGTGGGGTCATACTGTACTGACCATTGATTCTAACAGCGTGGCCCACCTGATAGGCAGAACGGCTTGATTTTTGTCCCAGCTTATCTTCACCGTAGCCTTACCGTTTTTGACGATACTGATGAGCGACGCAAGTGGCAGGTTGGCTGGAAAGATGGCACGGTACCACAAGTAGTGGTCCATTGCCTAAGTACCTGATCAGTTCTCTTTTACACGCCCGCCACCCCAGGCAACCCATGAAAGCGTTGGCCCAAACCTATGAGCTCAGTCTGGAAGCCCTCAGAAGCAAGACTTGAAAAGTCTTCGGGTTTGTCTGCAGTGTTTTTTTAAATTATTCCTTCAAAGGCCACTTGTCAAGAGGATTAGATCGTCTGATCAGTAGGACCATCCACGTGGGGCCCATGCAATGAAGAAGCATGAACGGCATGCTGTTGCAAGATATGGACGCGGATTTCCTGCGAAAGCCTTTCGCAGGAACTTCCGGTGCAAGAACGCTGGGTGGGGCCCGCCGAGATATTTTGGAGAAATACACTCCGTTCATTCGTTTTAGGAGATTATTTTAGGACACGTGACAAAAAATTAGGTGGATCCAAAACTCAAGTGAGCCACAAGAGAGGAAACAATGGGGATTCGGTGAGCACCATTGAAACATTCTTATGGACATGAAAGTTTTGTATCAGGATATTTTTTCAGTTCTTTCACTTTATCTTATTGAGAGTGACCTTATAAACGGTTTAGATGGCCCATAGACATCAGAATGGAGCCCGAGAAGGTTTCAACAGTACAAATTTCTTTCCCCCTCTTGTGTGACTCAATTGAGTTGTGGATCCAACTCATTTTTAATAAGACGTCCTATAATAAATTATTAAAATGTATGAATGGGGTGGATTGATCAAAAACATCACGGTGGGCCCCAATCAGCATCCTTGCACAGGAACTTGCTGAGAAAGGCTTTCCCTAGGAACTTCCTGCCCAAGAACGCTAGGTGGAGCCCACCGAGATATTTTGGAGAAATACACTCCGTTCATCCATTTTAGAAGATCATTTTACAACACATGACAAAAAATTAAGTGGATTCAAAACTCAAGTGAGCCACGAGAGAGGAAACAAAGGGCATTCATAGATGGGAAGCGGATTGGCTGGGGTACCGCTCATACATGCATCTGTGTTTTTTTTTTTTTTTTTCACAAAAATCAATGCAATGTCGGTTCTCAACGCATTTCTCGTATTCAAAGCAGTAACAGGAGACTCTCATAAAGAGACCACGTGAATTCCATGAATGAGCATGCATGCATAAGTGGCATTTTCGGCCATTTCTCAGACTCCCGAGGATTTGACATTTGAACGTTGTTCTCGTGATATTATCGGAAAAAGGTCGTAGAAGATAAAAATAGCCGAGGGAAAAAAGACCTCAAGTCCAACCGGTTTCTCACGCCCGTAAAGAGAATCAGCCCTATCTACGAGTCGAGTGAGAAAAACTATATAGAAAGCAGTACGTTACCATTGATAAATTAAAAAAGAAAAATACGAGTTTTTTGTCTGCCAGTGAATGTGGCTAATTTCTGGGAGGGAGTGGAATAGGTGAGACCCCGGACTCGCCCAAGACGGTGGGGCTGTTACTGTGGGGCTCATCTTGATGTACGTACTCTGTATCCACTCCATGTATTCTGTATCCACCCATCAATCCGTTTTTACAGATCAATTTAATCCATTATCCCAAAAATTAAGTAGACCCGAATACCAGGTGAACCGTGATGATTGACCATTACTGGGCCACAAAAGTTTTGGATCAAGCTGATATTTGTTTTTTCCCCTTCATCAAAGCGTATTTGACCTTATCAACATATTCGATGGAAAATAAACACTACGGAAAGATTAAGGGGCGTCCTGAGGAATTTTTAATGGTAGAAAATTCAATCACCATTATTTCCTATGATATGCTCCATAAGGTATTTGGCTCTGCTTCATTTTTGGGATATCACCCTACTTTGATCTTAGAAAATGCATGGACAACATGGATACAAGATACATACATCAACGTGGGCCCCGCGATAGGAGCCACACTGACTTGGATGAGGCCAGAGTCTCACTTAATTTGCTCCCTTAAAAGGGAGATTTTTCCGATGGTAAATCCCACCTTTTACCCACCATCTTTTCTAAAAGCTCCCAAACTTTATTTTCCAAGGCTAAACCAATCTATACGTACACACTATTTGCAGACAAAGACACCCTTGCATTCATGATGCTACCGAGGAGCTTTGTCTTGTCCACAGTGGCACCGACCACTACCAGAAATGGGCCAAAGGCCATAGCTAAATATCTATGGCTACGGATTATAACCGTAGCCATTGGTACTATAGCCGTTATTTCATTGAATTTGTAGCATTAGTTTTGTGGCTACCGATCTAATCTATAGCCATTGCTTTTGTAGCAGAAAGCATATACGACTGCGGATAATTGAGCGAGCCTAGCATGAAATTGAATGAGCTTAACATAGAAATTGAGCGAGCCTAACATGCAATTTAACAAGCCTCAAATGAAATTAAGCGAGCTTCACATGAAATACAACGTCCCTCAAATGAAATTGAGAGAGCTACATATGAAATTCAACGAGCCGCAAGTGAAATTGAGCCAACTTCAAATGAAATTGAACGAGCCTAAATGCAATTCAATAAGCCTCAAATAAAATTTAGCGAGCTTCACATGAAATTCAACATGCCTCAAATGAAATTGACTGAGCTACACATGAAATTCAACGAGCCTCAAGTGAAATTGAGCGAGCCTAACATGAAATTCAACAAGACTAACAAGAAATTCAACGAGCCTCAGATGAAACTGAGCGAGCTTCACATGAAATTCAACGAGCCTCAAGTGAAATTGAGAGAGCCTAACATGAAATTCAACGAGCCTCAAATGAAATTGAGCAAGCTTCATAAGAAATTCAATGAGCCTCAAGTAAAATTGAGTGAGCCTCACATGAAATTCAACGAGCATCATATGAAATTGAGCAAGCTTCACATAAAATTCGACGAGGATCACGTGAAATTCAATGAGCACCACATGAAATTAAGTGAGCTTCATATGAAATTCATGTTCAGCTCGTTGAATTTCATGTGAAGCTCGCTCAATTTCATTTGAAGCTCACCCAATTTCATGTTAGGCCCGCTCAATTTCATGTCAGGCTCATTCAATTTCACTGGAAGCTCGCTCAATGTCATTTGAAGCTCACCCAATTTCATGTTAGGCTCGCTCAATTTCATGCAAGGCTCATTCAATTTCACTGGAAGCTCACTCAATTTCATGTTAGGATCGTTCAATTTTATGTTAGGCTCTTTTAATTTCACTTAAACCTTGCTTAATTTCATGTTAGGCTCACTCAATTTCATGTTAGGCTCGCTCAATTTCATGTTAGCCTCGTTCAAATTAATGTTAGGCTCGTTCATTTTCATGTGAGCCTCACTTAATTTCATGTTAGGATCACTCAATTTAATTTGAAGCTCGCTCAATTTCATGTTAGGCTCATTCAATTTTATTTAAAGCTCGCTCAATTTCATGTTAGGCTCATTCAATTTCATGTTAGGTTCATTCAATTTCATGTTAGGTTCGCTTAATTATCAATAGTTATATGTACTTTTCTCTATAAAAGCAATGACTACAAATTAGATCCATAGCCATAGAACTAATTGCTACAAATCTAATGAAGCAATGGCTACGGTTATAATTCGTAGCCATAGGAATTTCACTACGACCGTTGGCCTTTTTCTGGTAGTGGACGGTGCCACCATGGACAAGACAGAGTTCCATAGTGTCACCGTAGATATCACAATGCCACCATGAATACAAGAGTATTTTCGTCTGCAAATAGTGTGTCCATGCAGAATGGTTTAGTCTTAGAAAGTAATGTTTGGGAGCGTTCAGAAAAGACGGTGGGTAATAAGTGGGTGTTACAGTCAGAAAAATCTCCCTTAAAAGGTGATCCTCATGATCCAGCCACTCCATTAGACAAATTGGATGTTACACTCACACGATCGAATGGATGCGATTTGTAATCAAAAGCTAGGTGGGGCTCACCGTGATGTTTATTCAAAGTTCATCATATAAATCCATTTTGCCTGCTCGTGATAAGCTATGATTAAAAAACAAGGCAGATCCGAAACAGAAGTGAACCGCAATAAGGAAAAGTGGGAAGTGAAATGCCTGCTGTTAAACTTCCTCGTTCCACCATGATGCTTATATGACGTCTAAATCATTCATAAGGTCATTCTTAACTTGATCCAAAACATTTTTCACCCTCTGAATGTTTTAGTATTGGACACTTAATTCCTTACTGTTTCCTATTATGCGGCCCACTTTAAGTTATGGATTTGCCTCATTTTTAGACTTATATCTAACATGATCTGGTAAATATATACGGATAGAGTAAATTTCTCACCAACATTAAGGTGGGCCCCACCTTGTTTCTGACTGACGTAAGGATGGACGTGATGTGGTTGATTAGTGTCTTCGTCAAAGGGATAACTACTCGAATCCACAAGGAAAATAGAAAACATATGATAAAAATGATTTTACAACCCTTTAAATAGCGATACCAATCAAACTCCAACTCAAACTCCCTAAATTTTGTGACTTACTATAAATAGTAAAACTTACTATTTATAAACGATCATGATTTCCACTAGACTTCATGGTTTTCGGCCAAAAATAGTAAGTGTCCTATTTGGCTTAAACATGTTATTCTCATAATTTTTCTAACTACATTTGATGTTGGACACACTCTTAAAGCTCAAAGGATAAAGAATTATAATAAAACTAAAATGGATTTTCAACTGTCGATCTAATGGAATCTCACAAATTGGGCATGGGCAACCCGGTTGGGTGACTAAAGTAGCTTCTCATACCCTAAAATCATATATGATATATCGAATAACTCATTCCAATTTATGAGATACGCCTGTTTTAGGGTCCTGACAGTCTAGATCTCTTCGGCCTCCAATCAGGCGTTCTCTAGTCCATCTTAGATATGAAAGTGTCGGTGACCCACTCTACATCACTAACCAGAGGAACTTCCTGACACGAGGTGGCTGGCAACCCACATCCTACGTGGAATGTTTGAAGTTAACCAGTTGGGCTTGAGACCATCTCATTAGGGCCTGTTTGGATTTACTAAAACAAAAATTAAGAAAAAAGATACTTTTGGTATCCACTTTTTCAGGCTTTTATGTAATTAATCCTTTCTCATTTTTTTTCTCCTATTTTAACGATAAATGCTGAAAATGAGTTTCACCAAACAGGCTATAGGGGAAGACGTGGATTTTCGGCAAAAGGCGATTGGCAATAACTTCTTGCAACAAAAAGTTACTTGGAGTCCACTGTGATGTTTGTCATAAACTTACCTTGCAACAAAAATTTGGAATCCACATCCGCAAGGAAGGGATTAAAAACGAAACGTGCTGGTGCAGGAGTTTCTATCTCAATGGATTTGCAAGCTGGAAACGCATGTGGATTCTTGCGTATGTACACACTGGTACATGTATTAATATGGAGAACTTACACAGGATCCGAACCTTCCATCTGTTGGATGTCACATTGGGTGGACCATGACACAATTATCTCAGATGATTAGATGATTTTAGAGTACCTTTATATCTCTATCAAACCGTCTTATAGGCCACAAAATGAGAATTTTTTCTAAAATGCTCCATCCACTGCTGGCTGAAGGAAACTATCTCCCTTTATTAGTTAATTAACATGGCTCGACTTGTTAGAAATGAAACCTAAAGGTGTAGGATCCTATGTTCCATGTAATAAATTTGAAGTCGTTGCCTTGTTGGGTCTGTCTAGCATCCTATTATAACATGCTTGCCTTTAGACGTGGCCACTATAAGCTGACGTTTGGGGCACTAGACGTCTATCTCTCGGCTCACTTGCGTGGAAAAATGATCCAATGATCCCAATCGTTGGTGTAAGAAGTTCGAATGTGGACGAATCATGCCCCAAGGTAACCCAATCCAAACCTTTCGATTCTCAACTTAGTAATGGAACGTTTAAAAACTAATAGCCGCTTTGACATCTCTTGATATACATTGATATTGATATGCCATCCTATAACGGCTCTAGCTTTCAGAGAAGGTGGTTATTTGAGGGAGAAACGTCCATCTATTACTACAATTGTTGTCGCCTAGTCAGGGCGATATTCCGAGAGTGATTAGATGATTGCAATCACTGGATGAAGGGCCATATTTTTTCATATGTATATCAATGTAATAAGGGTAAGCATGCCAAGAGGCACATGTGAAATGGGCCATTAACAAGATGTGCCCATATATATAGGAATGTAAATGATGAAAACAGGCCTTGGATCACAGATGCAATTTAGGCCAACATCTACCAATTTATTTGAATTTTCTATAATTAAAAAATCCTAACCAAATGATAAAAAAGAAAATTAAAACTTCCTTTGAAATCAAACACCAAAATTACCATTTCTTTTGCACCTATTTACTGAAAATTTTATCTTCAAGAAATCATCGTTCCTTTCTCTCTTATTCAATCAGGCCTAAAAGTATTTTATTTTTTTAAATATTTCTCTTGTCAACGTACGTTCATAAAATGGACTACACTTGTATTTTGTTATTTATCAATGCTTAGGTACTATTATGGGTAAAAATAGACTAGCTAAGGAAAAGGGGTCAGCTCGAACATCTATGCTCCTCATGTGATCAGCTAGCGTCAGTTGCTACCTACGAACTCCTCAACGCCCAGAAAGCAATAATTCACTGTTGGGGAAATGACCTACTCCTCGAGCTCGGCCATTAGAAGATGATGTATCTCCAGTTCCATCAGATGTCGAGCTCTTCAATGGTCTCATCCATTTCTGAGCTACAGTTCAGAACATCTCTTGGTATGGGCCCCGGAGGTACGACCCTGCATGAGGCAAGACTTCAAGCTTTTACACTTAGGGAAGCCCTGCACCGTATGATAAAATGAAGTGGATGGTCATCCTCGACTTCATCTTATTTACACTAAGGAAGTTCGGTCTCAGTGCTCGAACACGACTCCTAAGGTCAGGTCAGCAGGTCGGTAACCTGCTCGATGCCAAGGGAAATTAAACTCGACCATGACTCACAGAAGAATCCAGGTTAAAAGACAATTCCTCGGGATGGCTATGCAAGTCACCTCAAACTCTCAACCTCAGCCTCCTACTACATATTTCAACTGGTTCCGACTATTCAGATCTTATCGAAGAGACTTACCCGAGATTGCAGCCGGGGATCTTGGGAGATAACTGCAACATGGATCTATCTGAGATCTCAACCGAATACCTCGGAAGATATTCGCAATATGCTTGTGATACAATTCCCTTTGAAACATTCACCTATTAAGTAGGGAGATTACCCTCTACGCCACTACCCTTTTTTCAACTCTAAATAGGAGCATCTATAATGGTGAAAGGTACACACATCTCTACACATAAAAATCCTACACTTTACTAGACCTAGATTCCCTGTTTGACTTGGGCATCGGAGTGTCCCTTGATGCAGCTAGGATCTCATTTGTCTTCTTTATGTGCAAGTACTCGAAGGTCTAATAAGGGTTAACCAGATTTTTGCATCAACAGTTTAGCGTTATCTGTGGAAACAACATTGAAAGTCATTTCCCTCATCTACAATACTCTAACAATGGAAAAAGGGAGAAAGAAAGCTCAGACCACCACTGTTGCACCCGATCATGCATTGGCAAAATAGTTTGTAGATTATCAGGATTCAACCTCCCAACTTCAGGCTGATTCTACACATGCAGGTCTAATACAGTGGTCTCAAAACCATGGAGGTTGGCTTACCTCTCTGGAGCATTAAGTTAAAGCACCGATTAATAATATTGATCAGATAAAATAATTTCTAGAGTGTTAGAATCCTCCTCCTAATCGGGGAGATGAGGAGGCTGATGCTCGGGCAGCCACTGAAGTCTCCGCGTTGTTTCAAGCAACCGTCAGCTCCCAGGGGCACAAACATGCTCATTAGGTGTCGAATTGTGCACCCTCCCATTACTCGAGAACTTCTACGCTGGTCGCCTCTGATGTATGTCATGTATTGGAGAAGAAGAGACATGGTAAGGCTCCCGAGGCGGTGGCCGAGAATGAGGACCCCTGGGATGTCGAACTCAATGAGCTAAGGGATCAGATCGATGACATATGACAAACCTATCACGTACATGCTCCGACTTTGGTAGAAGCTATGTTGGAGGAAACTAAGTCGTCGTTCACTGATGATATCATGCAAGCTCAGCTCTCGTCCAGATTCAGGATGCCGCATATTAATCCATATTCTCGGTCCACCGACCTGGCCGAACATCTAGAATCGTTCAGGGCGTGGATGGAACTTCATGGTGCCTCGACCGCGATAGTGTGCCGAGCATTCTCCCTAACTTTGTTAGGAGCAGCTCAGAAATGGTTCTAGTAGTTAAACCAAAGTCCGTCAATTCGTTCACTAAACTCAGCAAAGCCTTCATTACCAACTTTGTCGGAGGAAAAGAAAGACTAAAGCCAATAACTCACCTCCTCACTATTACTCAGAAAGAGAACGAGCTATTAAATGACTACATTAAATGCTTCAACCTAGAAGCAATGCAAGTGGATGGCTATTCAGATCAGATCACCCTAGCCACTATGAAAGCCGGCCTAAAGGAAGGAAGGTTCCTCTTCTTACTTGGCAAGAATCCTCCAATGACATTGGTTAACCTCCTCAACTAAGCTCAAAAGCACGCCAATGCTGATGAACTTTTTAGTTTGCGAAAAGCTACAAGGAATGGAAGAAGATCAACCAGGGAGAAACAACCTAAGGAAGAGCAAGCATCAGTTCCAAGAAATAAGCATAGATTGGACGATAATACAACCAGGGGTCAATGTTCGAGGAGAAGACCTGAGAGAAGATTTCACTCTTACACTCCCCTCAAAGCTACCCTGAGTAAGTCCTCATGGAAGTATGGGATAAATAACTTCTCAAATGGCTGAACCGGTTGAAGGCCGACGCCGATAAGAGAGATAAACAGAAGTATTGTCACTTCCACCCCGACTATGGTCACTCCACCAGCGATTACTTCTACCTTAAAGAGGAGACCAAAGCCCTCATCTGCAACAGACATCTGTGGGAGTATGTCAATAAGAGGAAAGAATGGTCAGAATGAAAGAATAAGAAGCCCGGTAATGATAATAACAACGAAGCAACTAGAGAAATCTACTCCATCTTCGGTAGGTTTGCAGGAAGAGGAGACTCGAACTGAACATGTAAATCTTATGATCAGAGCATCAGTCATAGCAGTTTGGAACATCAAGTCCACCTCACCTATAGACCTCCAAATGAGCAAAAGGTGATCTCCTGCAAATTGATTTTTACCGAGGAGGATGCCCGAGGTGTCCACCATCCCCATAATGATGTCTTAGTAGTGGCCATGACTATAACCTACCGCAAAGTGTTTGTAGGATTGCGCGATATCCTACACGATGTCCCATTCCAATATGTTAAACTCATGAATCTTTGTAAGATTGTAAAACACTAACAATTATGAATGAACTTAATTTATTGATAATAGTGGTATCATAGATTCTTTTGAATGTTATACATCCACCAAACATAAGAATGATTGGACCATGCATTGAACTGATCCAATCAATAATAGAGGACCCTATACAAAATCAGTATTGGGTATGAAGCATTCTATGTAGCTCCAACTACTTTCAGTCATCCAGGATCCAACCTTAGTCGATTGTATAAGTTCGAGATAACCAACCTAAAGTGGGTTATCCACTTAACATTTTGTAGGGCTTGATCAACACGACTAAAAATCAGATTAATTATCAAATACATAAACATAATAACGAAAAAACTCAATATCACAAGAAGGTACATCAACCGAACATATGTATGAATTAGTACAATTCAATGTATATCAACATCACTTATCAATTTGTATATATGATTCCAATAGTAAGAACTTATAGTAAGAATTTCATCTTGTTCAAACATTTTATCAAATATATTAACTACTAACAACATGTAACATTATGGTTGACATAATAAAGTAACTCGAGCACACATAATATGTGAAATCGTAATAATAACCTAAAATCATTATTTAATGGCATCAAGGGTTGAAAAAAAAAAAAAAAAAGAAACCTAGAAGAATGGTCCGTGTCTTAATAAGATTTCACACGACCTAATTATGCTTAGGTTTTGGGTTTTTGAGAGAAATCACCAAATCCTAAATCAATTAGAAGGAAAACATATAAATTTCATAGAATCTAATCTTAAGTAGTTTAATTGAAAGATATGAAGTATTTCTTACCTTCGATCATGAACAAAAAGGGATTTGACGGATGATTCAATAGCAGTTAGTGCTTTGATTGAAGGGGAATCGGTGAAATGAAGCATAAATCTCTTCCTCTCTTATTCTCATAGACTCTCTCTCACTCTCTTTCTCTTTCTCCTTCTATTTCTCTCCCTTTGCTAGGCCGAAATCGTATGGGGAGGGGGTGCCCAAATGAAGCCCTTTTATAGCATTAGAAATGGTGTAAAATGGCCCAAGTGGCTAAGGGTTAGTTGTATTAACCCTATGAGAGGTTAACTTTCACTATTGGGGTCCACATAAAGGTGTAGGTGTCGAACTACACTATAAAATAAGTGACTTTAGTAGGGATCTACATAAGGATGCGACCATTCTGATATCCAGATGTGTCGATAATGGTTAAGTCCTTATTTCAGTTCAATAGTCACCCATGGTCAATAGGGGTCGTGACTATACGTATATGGGTAGCATAATATCCTACTTTAGCATCTTAAGTCTGATCATAATCTAATGGCCGAGAAGTCATGACTTTGGCAAGATTCAAATGGGGATAAATAACTTAAGTTCCTAACATATTTTAAAGGTATTCTTATCATAATTTAATGGCTTGAAAGCCATGATTTAGAAAGATTCAAATAGGGATAAATAACTTAAGTTCCTAACATATTCTAAAGGTATTCACATATCTCATGCACTCGCCTTGTGAGCCCAGGTTAAATGATTTGAGACGCAAGCTGTAACACCTGAAAATCGGGGGTCGTGTATAAATTCAACTCCCGAGTTTCAGACCGTCACTTATGCAACAAAAATGATTATGATTCAATGTTGTCTGAGTTAAAGCATTCACATGAGTAAAAGTATACCAAAACTGCAATTCAAACTCCAGATCCAGTGATAAAAGCAAGCGGAAGACTAAAGAATATATATATCACTGTATGGAAAAACAAAGTAGATCTCAACTGCCTCCAAAGTATGAATACATCCCTGAGTCTCATATACATGTAAATAAACAAAATCAAAATGTCAAAAGTAGTCCCACTGAGAAGTCCCGTCAATCCAGGCCACCTAAGCAAAGCCGTCGTGGTACTGCATATATGAGAACTCATCCTGGTCCTCATCATAGTCCAGCTCTGCTTCCTGAATCGCTGCCTCACCTGCATCTAAGACAGGGTCTGGTGGGTGTTGCAAACACCATCCCGTAACGTGGGAGTGAGTAGCAAACTCAGTGGAATAATAGAGCAAGGATTAACATGTTTTCAAATCAATCATGCGATAATAGTAAAACAGTAAATCAAACAATCCTAATACTGTTGTTAATGCAATATGACATGACATGATGGATGCCCTCACAGACGATCTCCCTCATACGGCACCATCTTACGCCCGCGGCATGCAATCACCCCACAGTGCTCCACATCTTCCAGGCACATGCAATGCGATGGCGATATGATTACCGAGTTATTATTAGTCCATTCAAACAGCAGGATTGGGAAACTAAGATACTTCCCTTATATCAATCCCAACACAGATCCTGTCTAGGGTCGTCACTCCTAGTAATCTCATAAGATGTATATTTTGTAGGTCGCTGCAAGGGCTACCAGGGCTGTTGCTCGCACTCGATGCACCGCTCCCCCATCACCTTATCAATACAGGCCTACTGTACTCTCACTGCTACGGAAGGGTCGTCGCCTCCCGTAGACTCAGAATACGCTCGCGGTCACTACAAAGGACTCGTCGCCTGATCAGTGTAGGCCGACAGCAAGAATATAGTGTCTCATACCACCATAATCTGCTCACGAGACATAGGTGCTCACTGGTCACTACGGAGAGGTTTCTGGCCCCAGCATAGGCCGACAGCTGGACCGCGGTGTCCCATACCACCATGCCCGGCTCATGAGTCTTTATGGATCAAGGTACCAGGTTGACTGGGTTTACAATGGTAAGTTTAGTACCCTAGGTTCAAGCAGTTATGACTCATATGGGGTGAACATACAACGGCCAGTCGGGTTACTTGACGGGCTCGACTAGCATGAGCGCATCTCAAGTCGAACGACATGAAGTGCGTAAAAAATCTCGTGTAGCCTAACCACTGCCGCCAACTCCAAAACACGGCTCGCGTTCATTGACGCGTCGTTTGTGGTAAAAATAGGCCAACCACGAACTTGCTCAGTTGCCGACTGCCTAGACTAGGTATAGTCCCAAACAATTATGAATCCACATCATCCATCATGTAAGAGTAATGGAAATGAAATACAACCATGTGAGCATGTTAACACATGTTATAACATACAACTTAAGTAAATCTTCCAACGCATGCATTTCATACATATAATGAAATCATGCATATAGCTAACATGTAGGAAACCATTTACATTAGCATATTAATTGAGAAATCAATCTCAAACTAATTCATAACACCATTTAATTCAATACATACTAATACAAGCATTTATACAAACACTTAAACTACACACTTAAGTCTACATATAGTATGTCGACTCAAAGTGTGCATTTAGGCGAATCTCTTCGCCAAACTAATTATGCAAGCATTCCTAGTATCCTAATGCGACAAGAAGCCATGTCAATCACATCAGCAAAATATGGATGAAAACAGTATTCTTACAAATGACTAAAATGCCCTAAATCTCATATTCTTCGTCTGCTTACGAAACAGGAAACGGACAGCATGTTGTACATGTCAAACGGCGTTGCCGTCGATAATCTACTATTAAACAACATTGAAAGCATTGGAAACAGTCAATCAAAGTGTCTAAAATCTGCACCTTTTTTCCTAAAAGCGTATCAATTTGAATGGAGCGTATACGCTTCGTCTACGGAGAATAGGCAACCTAATTTACAAGATCCATAAGCTAACATGCTATGGAAATGACGGAACAACAAATCAGCAAGTGTTTAGGGTATTTTCTTACCTATAATTGCGGCGAAATCACCGGCAAAGTGATTGGGGCGCATTGCTTAAACACGTGCAACAGGTAGCACAATCTGCAGGAAATTGTCTTCCACTCTCTCTCACAAACTCTCACTTTCTCTCTCACTCTTGTTAGGGTTTCTAGCAAATTCGGATGGGTGAGAGGAGTGAGGGTTTAAGCCCCTTTTATAACCTAAATCTTGCCCGAAACAGGTTCGGGAACAAGGTTTACTTGATACCTAACCAAATTGGGGCTGTTTCGGTCCAAAAGGGCATTTCTGGTGGTTCCCTGGCCGAACGCGATCGGACTTAAGTTCATGCGTGTCAGATGTCGCTCACATCCCATTTTCAGACCAGTAATGTTCGTAGATCGCACGTGGCAGTCCAGTTTCAGTTCAGCGGTCACCGCACATAAATCAGGTCTGCAAGTCTCATGATATGAAATAGAAATTTTTCCTGATCCAAGGGTGTAATTTGGTTGAATTCTGACGGTCAGAACGCTTAATACTGACACGTCAAGTCATGTGCCAGATTTGAATTTCAAACTCCAAATCTAACCCTATTCTCACTCTCTTCAGTCCAGGCTCAATGAAAAGGCCTGTGAATGTCGGTTGGACTTGATTTTTGAAATGATTGTCAAGTCCATCTAGGCGGTTATAACGGTCTAAGATTATAGGTATCGGACTTTCGACACGTGGTATAGATCCAATACAAAGTTTCAAAGAGGTCTAGAGAACAAACCGGTTTAGAGTTTGATCAGAGGTTTTAAAGTATTATAGCGTCCTTGGTTCTACTCGCTTTGGGTCCTGTAGAACGTATTTAAAGTGATCAGGGACTATTTCCCAGCTACTCTAGCGTTGCGCTAGCTAACTTACACTTATTTTCTAAAGAAATTAATCCTACGCGATTTTTGGTCGAGTTGGTACTCGATTCCAAGTACTGATTTTTTCCGGGCATTACAATCTACCCCCCTTAACAAAAAATTTTATCCTCAAAATTTATACCTTTTCATACTCCTCGAGAAGCTGTGGGTAGTTCTTTCTGATCTCGGCTTCTGTCTCCCAGGAAACCTCTTCCTCAGATTGATGCGTCCACAATACCTTCACAAGGGGAATCACCTTGCTACGCAGTACCTGCTCCTTCCTGTCTAGGATATGCGTCGGTCGCAGGATATATGTAACATCCTCTCCTAACTGCACCTGCTCCCATCTGATGATATGGGAAGGATCAGAAACATACTTCTTCAGCATAGAAACATGAAATACGTTGTGAACGCTCGCGAGAGGCGTGGGTAAAGCCAAACAGTAAGCCACTGCTCCCACACGATCGAGGATCTGGAATGGACCAATGAATCGCAGTGCCAGCTTCCCCTTCTTCCCAAACCGAAGGACTCCCTTCATAGGGAAAACTCACAAAAATACATGATCTCCAACTGTGAACTCTACTAGCCGTCGTCTCGTATCGGCATAACTCTTCTGTCTGCTCTGCGCTGTGGGAAGCCGACGTCTAATAATATTAATCTTCTCCGACGTCGCCTGCACTAACTCTGGACCAATCAAGCTACGCTCACCGACCTTTGCCCAGCAATGCGGTGCGCTACAAGGTCGCCCATACAACGCCTCGTAAGGTGCCATACCGATACTTGCCTGAAAACTGTTATTGTACGCGAACTCCGCATATGCAAGACAGTCATCCCAACTGTCCTTGAAGTCCAATACGCAAGCTCGCAACATGTCCTCTAAGATCTGGTTCACCCGCTCTGTCTGTCCATCTGTCTGTGGGTGGAAGGCAGTACTGAACTTCAACTTCACATAGCCTCCTGAATGCGAGTCCAGAAAATAGAAGTGAACCGCGTGTCTCTGTCCGACACTATCTCCAACGGAACTCCATGCAAACGCACGATCTCTCTGATGCATAGTCTAGCCAGCTCGTCTGCAGAGTTCGTGACTCTGATCGGTAGGAAGTGCGCCGACTTCGTCAGACGGTCGACGATCACCCATATGGAATCATGTCCCTTCCTCGTCTTCGGCAGCCCTAAAATGAAATCCATGGAAATGAAATCCCACTTCCACTCTACGATCGGCATAGGCTGCAAGAGTTCAGGTGGTCGGCGATGCTCTGCCTTCACCTGCTGGCAAGTAAGACAATGGGACACGAACTCTGCTATGTGGGTCTTCATACCTTTCCACCAATAGGTCCTCTTCATGTCACGATACATCTTCGTACTGCCTGGATGCATCGCGAGTCTGGTACAATGCGCAGCCTCGAGAATCTCTCGTCTCAAGTCAGGGATATCTGGGACGCATAGGCGGCCACGATAACGTAAGCCCCCACCGTACCAATTTGCCACTCGGCGTCTGCATCATCACTGGCCTGCTCTCGAAGTTCAGTTAGATGCGCATCATCCCTTTGTGCCTCGATGACACGGTCATCGATCTGAGATCGCACCTGCACATGTGCGATGAACTCATACGGCTCCTCTACAGTGATTTTCTGCTCAAAGTCTCGCAAAAACTCAACCATATCCCACTCAACAACCATCAGCGGAGCCGCAAACTCTATCGCTTTCTTATGGCTCAACGCGTCAGCCACAAGGTTCGCCTTCCCAGGATGGTAAGAGACTTTGAACTTGAAGTCCTTCAAAGTCTCCATCCATTGCCGCTGCCTCATATTCAAGTCTCGCTGTGTGAATATGTACTTGAGGCTCTTGTGGTCGCAAAAGAGCTCGAACCCCTCTCCATAGAGGTAATGTCTCCGGAGTCTCAGTGCGAATATGACGGCTGCCAACTCTAGATCGTGTGTAGGGTAATTCTCCTCGTGCTTCCTTAATTGTCTCGAGGCATACGAAATTACCCTATCCTTCTGCATAAGGACACAATCCAGACCAACACTAGACGCGTCAGTGTATATAGTGTACCTAACCCCTTGCTCTGGCAATACTAGCACAAGGGCGGAAGTAAATCTGTCCTTCAGCTCCTGAAAAGCTGACTCCGCCTTGTCATTACAGGCGAACTTTACGTCCTTCCATGTCAACTGAGATAAAGGTCTCGCGATCTTCGAGAAATCCCGAATGAAGCGTCGATAATAGCCAGCAAGACCCAAGAAACTCCTCACCTCAGTGACAGAACCAGGCTGCTCCCAGTTCTGAACTGCAGCTACCTTAGATAGGTCAACTGTCATGCCATCCTTGGACACCACATGTCCCAGGAACTTCACTTCCTGCTTCCAGAAGTCGCACTTCTTTCACTGCGCGAACAACTGATGCTGTCTGAGCGTATCCAGGACCAAGCACAAGTGCTCCTCATGCTCCTCTTGACTTCTGGAGTATACCAAAATGTCGTCAATGAACACAACGACGAATCGATAGAGGAAAGGGTGAAATACACGGTTCATCAGATCCATGAACATGGCTGGTGCGTTCGTGAGACCGAACGACATCACAAGGAACTCGTAGTGGCCAAAGCTGGTCTTGAATGTTGTCTTCTGCACGTCCTCATCCCTGACGCGCAACTGATGATATCTTGACTGAAGATCAATCTTCGAGAAGTACTGCGCTCCTCTCAACTTATCAAACAAGTCATCGATCCTGGGTAAAGGGTACTTGCTCTTCACCATGATCTGGTTCAGCCTGCGATAATTAATACACAATTGCATCGAACCATCCTTCTTCCTTACAAACAGGACTGGTGCTCCCCAAGGAGACACACTAGGCCGTATAAGGCCAAGCTCCAGCAAACCATCAATCTGCGTCCTCAACTCCTCCATCTCACACGGTGCCATGCGATACGTCGGCAGTGAGACAGGCGTGGAACCAGGCACCAGATCGATAGTGAAATCAATCTCTCGTCGAGGCGGTAAACCAGGGATCTTCCTGAATAGATCTCCAAAATCACAAACGACTGGCGTATGCTTAAGCATCTGGGCACCAGCGTCTCGTAGCAAAGTAGCGTAGCTAAGAATGCGGAAGGGGAGATTTACCCACACTGGGAATGTGAAGGATGCGCCCTCTGGCTCATAGGTAGTCACTATACGAGTCTCGCAGTCAATCTCGGCCCTCGCTGCAGTCAACCAGTCCATGCCAAGAATGACGTCGAGATAAACAAGAGAGGGGTCGACGACAAGATCAAGAGCCATCGTCTTGCCCCCCAGATCCACCAAACAGCCCTCACACATCAGGGTGACATCTGTAAAGGACCCGTGAGTTGTATAAACTCGCACCCCGTCCATCCTAATAGTCGGTAGCCCAATGCGCCTGACTATGGCATGTGATATCAATGAAATCGTAGACCCTGTGTCCACCATCACAAGAATAGGAATACCTCCGATGTGAGCAGTGACCTCAAAGGCTGAATGCTGAGAAGTTTCTGTCGCAGCTGCCTCAGCTGTCAAGGCATGCACCCGTGCCTGCTGTGGCCGGTTCGGTCGCTGTGCCATGGGCCGTAGAGGTGGCCTGAACTGAGATATCGGAGGTCTGAAAGAAGGGTGCGTAGGAGCCAACCGTAAAGGCGGTGCTGATATAGCCTCTGAGCGTGTACGATCGATCTTCCACGGCGACGAGAACCCACTGTCCTACATCTGAGCAAAACAACTCTGTGCCAAATGGCCCGATCTCCCACAATATGTACATGATAAATCGGGGCACCGCATCAGTGGTACTGACACTATAGCCCTATAAGGAGGGTCGGCGCGAGGCCTCTTGCCCGCAAAGGGCCTGTCCTGTAACTCTGGTCGTGGCCTAGGAGCAATAGGGCCATGAGATCGCGTAAGTCGATCCACATCCTGCTCTGCCCGCATGGACATGTGAATCAGTTCTGCATAGGAGGGAATGCTCACGCAGCACATCTTCGACCGAATATGCGGTCGCAAATCCTCTGAAAAGCGCCGTATGCGCATCTGCTCATCTGCCAGTATAGTCGGGACGTATCTGCCCAACTTAGTAAACCGATGCTCATACTCAGTCACTGTCATGCCTCCCTATTTGAGGCGCAGAAACTCATTCTCCCGATCATGCCTATACGTCTGGGGATAATATTTCTCGTGGAAACGAAACTCGAACGCTGCCCAGGTCCATATGTAATCAGCGGCAACGGTCTGCAACACACTGTCCCACCATAAGCTGGCCTCCCGCTCGAACAAGAACGTAGCCAACTCGACCTGCTCAGCCTCTGAACAATGAAGCATCCGTAGTATCTTCGACACAAGGTCGAGCCAATACTCGGCCTCCTCGGGTTTATGAGAACCCGTAAAAGTGGGAGGCCGTAAGCGCTGGAATTGCTCTAGCAAGCCCCGTGTGTCTGTGGCATTCCCCGCAGGGTAAGCAGGTGGTACAGGATGAGTCATGCCCTCATCCTGAGCATATGCATCGGCATCCTCAGCTGGATGCGCAGGTAGTGTAGGTGGAGGCACATCTCATCCTAGGCTAGAGTCCCCACTATCGTAGTCAGGAGCTGCTGCTGCTACTACATCATAGCCATCATCTGCTCAAATCTATCTGGAGGTGGAGCAGGCTGTGTCATGTACTGCGTCGAAGAAGACGCACGGTACTGCTCTCTAACGGGCGGTGTGAAAGGCAGTGGTCCAACTGCAGGACCAGTAGTAGGCTAAGACGCACGTACTGTCTCAGGAATCGGGCCCACAGCAGGGTCCGCATGAGCATCAGACTGAGAAGGAGCTTGATCCATAAGCTCACTCAATATAAGCCGAGCTGTGCTCCGTGTAGCCTTCGGCGGCATTTCCTATATTCAAAATAGGGCGCAACCTTGTCAGTCTCAATAGCACAAACACACCACAATCATTCACATAAAGAGTCAAAGGCATTCCATGCATTTCATTTAATCAAAATTGTCACAATACAAGGGATATCTCCTTACAAGCATCATGACAAGAAGTACATGGGAACTAAGACAGTTAAAGTTACAACAACAACATAAGTAAACTACTAGCCTTAACAGGCTTACACAACATAAAGCAGGAAACGACTAACTGCTACCAACAACATCTAAGATCTCATTGCTAGTCTGAGTCGGGTGACGGAGGAGGAGCACCCTTATCCTGCAAGCAGCACATGATCATCTTCAAGGTGCGAGTCACCTTACCGAATTTCCTCTTCATGACGGCCTTGGTATCCTCGACCTCAGCCCGAAGTTTCTGAACTTTCCTTCGCAAGGCGACCTGGCTCTCCTCAATTCGGGTAATGCGATCATCACCAGTAGCCTGAGCAGAAGGAGGAGGGCTCTCATCTGTATCCTGAGCCTCCTCTTCTACCTCTTCCTGGACTTCTTCCTCAACTTCTGCTCCAGGTTCTCCCTCACTTAGATCCTCTTCATCATCAAAATCATCCTCGCTATCCTCCTCAAGCTGAGTCTCATGGTACTAAGACCCGATCTTCATCTTGACCATGGTAGACTCATCAATGCTGTGAATCGGAACTGGCAACTCTGGCCCAAGTCTGTAAGCAAACTCAAGCGCGATCTTGCATATAAGTCAGCCAAAAGGAAGTGACTCAGACGTTCTTCTTGATTTCGCTATGAGGATAATCTGTCGCAAGACGAAAGTGGCCATACACACATTTTCTCCCTGGGCCACCTGATACAAGAAATCAACCATAAGGCGCGTACACTCAATGCGATTTGTCGACCTGGGATACACGTTGAACGTGCAAATGTGGTGCAGCAGGCACAAATCATCAGACATATGAGACGCCTTGAGGCTATTTTTAGGCTGTCATGGAACCAGTCTATCACATAGAAACCTTATACGGCGATCTCGCTCACGCCTACTCCTCAAATTCTTCGCATTGGAATGAATATCACCAAGGGGCACATTCAGAAGTCACGCTATCAACTGAACATCGACCGTAGCCATCCGGTCTCTACCAAAAGGAATCTTAAACTGCAATGGCTGCAATGTAGGATTCTGGATACAAGCGTAGAAGGCACGAACGGTGCTCACATTAGCACGAGCACGAGCTTCAAAGAGCGGACCCCAATGTGCAGCTTCAATGCGCTCGAATAATAGAAATTTGCCGAAGAGTCGTCCTTCCACGTCCGCCTCAAACAACACCTTACGGTCAGTATATTCATCGTGAGGCATCTCTGTTAATATCACTCGCCCAAGTTGAGCATGGGGATCCAAATCCCGCTTTGTATGGAACTCTCGGGCTATGCTTGGACTTACGACAACGCTTGAGCTAGCGGCGCCACCCCTCGGTCTTCTTGATTACGCAGGGCGACTAGGCCCAGCCTCATCCGCTGCGGTCTTTCTCTTTCCCATTAAAGAGAGGATGGTGGAGAGAGAGAAAAAACCCAAAATGGCTTCAACAAAAGCCATGAAAAATGGAAGAAATGTAGAGAAATGGCTGCTCAAACTGAAAAAAGGAGATCTAGGTGTTGTAAAGGGATGATTCAAGCTCCCCTAGGATGAATTTTTAAAAAGAAAAGAGAAGAAAAAAGGGTAATGGAGCTCCACACGATTTCAGCTCATTTCGGGGGTTGTAGGAGCTCCAACGGACGAGATCGGAGAGGGAGAGGGTTGCTAACTGCAATGGAGTGATGGAATGGAGTCATTTTCAGCAATGGGAGGATTTGGGAGTGATTTGGGATCACGATTTTGAGATGGACAACAAGAAAGCATGAGAAGGAGCTTGGAAAGGGGGCTGTTGTGAAGGAAGTACCCTTTTTAGGAGTTTTCTACGGTCGGACCACATGTGGGAGGGGTGTACTAACCAAAAAAACCCGCACGCACGAAGTTTTACAGCAAGTGGGCCCCACCGGATGGGGATGCATCGCCGGCCATCTCGCAAGGTGGCCGGTGGGACCACATGGGTCGGGTCCCCCCTGCCTCAAGGACCTCAAAAATATATGGGCCCCACCTTAGTTCATTCTAGATTGCCCTAAGGAGGCCCGAACATCCATTCGGGGCTTTTCGGGGCCAATTTGTAAACATGAATGCATTCTCCTATTATGCAGCATATGATTTTGGGGTAAAAGGAGCCAATACATCCATCTAGCCCATTAGTTGCTAAATATTGTAAACTTATAATGGCCTAATGGCTATTTTTCATGAAATTTTACTATTCACTGTAAAATTTTGTTGAAGTATAATTTTATATCATTTTCACATTAAGATCAATGCCTAACATGAAAATAATAAGAAATAATTGAAGAATGAAGTGGTGAGAGGAAGAATTTTGAAGAATTTAGGTGAAACGGGGTTTTTAAGCCCTAGTGATTGAATGTAAGGGTTGTGGTTGTTCCACGGCCCAAGGATTCACATTTACGGGTTTAGAATTATTCAAAGAATGTCTCAACCCACCACCTACCTCATAGGAGCTACTTAGGTCGCTTCACGTGACCCTATATGCGTTACGGACTCGATCGCGCGATCGATACGAATAGACTTCGCCTATTGGCGAATCTGCGATCCTATAAGTGTTTCTATACCTTTCTTGCACCCACCTAAGTCAAATGAAGCAATAGTGTATGTCGCGTGACCATAATGCAGGCCCGGTATAATCTCATTTATGCTTTGATACCAACTTGTAACACCCTAAAAATCGGAGGTCGTGTATAAACTCAACTCCTGAGTTCCAGACCGTCACTTATGCAATAAAAATGATTATGATTCAATGTTTTCTAAGTTAAAGCATTCACATGAGTAAAAGTATACCAAAACTGCAATTCATACTCCAGATCCAGTGATAAAAGCAAGCGGAAGACTAAAGAATATATATATCACTGTATGGAAAAACAAAGTAGATCTCAACTGTCTCCAAAGTATGAATACATCCCTGAGTCTCATATACATGTAAATAAATAAAATTAAAATGTCAAAAGTAGTCCCACTGAGAAGTCCCGTCAATCCAGGCCACCTAAGCAAAGTCGTCGTGATACTGCATATATGAGAACTCGTCCTGGTCCTCATCATAGTCCGGCTCTGCCTCCTGAATCGCTGCCTCACCTACATCTAAGACAGGGTCTGGTGGGTGTTGCAAACACCATCCCGTAATGTGGGAGTGAGTAGCTAACTCAGTGGAATAATAGAGCAAGGATTAACATGTTCTCAAATCAATCATGCGATAATAGTAAAGCAGTAAATCAAACAATCCTAATACTGTTGTTAATGCAATATGACATGACATGATGGATGCCCTCGCCGATGATCTCCCTCATATGGCACCATCTTACGCCCGCGGTATGCAATCATCCTACAGTGCTCCACATCTTCCAGGCACATACAATGTGATGGTGATATGATTACCGAGTTATTATTAGTCCATTCAAACAGCAAGATTGGGAAACTAAGGTACTTCCCTTATATCAATCCCAACATAGATCCTGTCTAGGGTCGTCACTCCTAGTAATCTCATAAGATGTATATTTTGTAGGTCGCTGCAAGGGCTGCCAGGGCTGTTGCTCACACTTGTTGCACCACTCCCCCATCACCTAATCAATACAGGCTTACTGTACTCTCACTGCTACGGAAGGGTCGTCGCCTCCCGTAGACTCAGAATACGCTCGCGGTCACTACAAAGGACTCGTCGTCTGATCAGTGTAGGCAGACAACAAGAATATAGTGTCCCATACCATCATAATCTGCTCACGAGACATAGGTGCTTACTGGTCACTACGGGAAGGTTTGTGGTCCCAGCGTAGGCCGACAGCTCGACCACGGTGTCCCATACCACCATGCCCGGCTCATGAGTCTTTATGGATCAAGGTAACATGGTTGACAGGGTTTACAATGGTAAGTTCAGTACCCTAGGTTCAAGCAGTTATGACTCATACAGGGTGAACATACAACGGCCAATCGGGTTACTTGACGGGCTCCACTAGCACGAGCGCATCTCAAGTCGAACGATATGAAGTGCATAAAATACCTCGTATGGCCTAACCACTGCCGTCAACTCCAAAACACGGCTCGCGTTCATCGACGCGTCGTTCGTGGCAAAAATAGGCCAACCACGAACTTGCTCGGTTGCCGACTGCCTGGACTAGGTATAGTCCCAAACAATTATGAATCCACATCAGCCATCATGTAAGAGTAATGAAAATGAAATACAACCATGTGAGCATGTTAACACATGGTATAACATACAACTTAAGTAAATCTTCCAAGGCATGCATTTTATACATATAATGAAATCATGCATATAGCTAACATGTAGGAAACCATTTACATCATCATATTAATTGAGAAATAAATCTCAAACTAATTCATAACACCATTTAATTCAATACATACTAATACAAACATTTATACAAACACTTAAACTACACACTTAAGTCTACATATAGTATGTCGACTCAAAGTGCGCATTTAGGCGAATCTCTTCACCAAAATAATTATGCACGCATTCCTAGTATCCTAATGCGACAAGAATCCATGTCAATCACATCAGCAAAATATGGATGAAAACAGTATTTCCTACAAATGACTAAAATGCTCTAAATCTCATATTCTTCGTCTGCTTACGAAACAGGAAACGGACAGCATGTTGTACATGTCAAACGGCGTTGCCGTCGATAATCTACTATTAAACAACATTGAAAGCGTTGGAAATAGTCAATCAAAGCATCTAAAATTTGCACCTTTGTTCCTAGAAGCGTATCAATTCGAACGGAGCGTATACGCTTCGTCTACGGTGAATAGGCAACCTAATTTACAAGATCCATAAGCTAACATGCTATGAAAATAACGGAACAACAAATCAGCAAGTGTTTAGGGTATTTGCTTACCTAGAATCGCAGCGAAATCACTGGCAAAGTGATTGGGGCGCGTTGCTTAAACACGTGCAACAGGTAGCACAATCTGTAGGAAATTCTCTTCCACTGTCTCTCATAAACTCTCACTTTCTCTCTCACTCTTGCTAGGGTTTCTAGCAAATTCGGATGGGTGAGAGGAGTGACAGTTTAAGCCCCTTTTATAACCTAAATCTTTTCCGAAACAGGCTCGGGAACAAGGTTTACTTGATACCTAAATAAATCAGGATTGTTTCAGTCCAAAAGGACATTTCTGGTGGTCCCCTGGCCGAACGCGATCGGACTTAAGTTCATGCATGTCAGATGTCGCTCACATCCTATTTTCAGACCAGTAGTGTTCGTAGATCGCACGTGGCGGTCCAGTTTCAGTTCAGCGGTCACCGCACGTAAATCAGGTCTGCAAGTCTCATGATATGAAATAGAAATTTTTCCTGATCTAAGGGTATAATTTGGCTGAATTCTGATGGTCAGAACGCTTAATACTGACGCGTCAAGTCGTGTGCCAGATTTGAATTTTAAATTCCAAATTTAACCCTATTCTCACTCTCTTCAGTCCAGGCTCAATGAAATATCCTGTGAATGTCGGTTGGACTTGATTTTCGAAATGATTGTCAAGTCCATCTAGGCGGTTATAACGGTCTAAGATTGTAGGTATCGGACTTTCGACGCGCGGTCTAGATCCAATACAAAGTTTCAAAGAGGTCCAGAGAACAAACCGGTTTAGAGTTTGATCTGAGGTTTTAAAGTATTATAGCGTCCTTGGTTCTACTCGCTTTGGATCTTGTAAAACGTATTTAAAGTGATCAGGGACTATTTCCCAGCTACTCTAGCGTTGCGCTAGCTAACTTACACTTATTTTCTAAAGGAATTAATCCTACGCGATTTCTGGTCGAGTTGGTACTCGATTCCAAGTACTGATTTTTCCCGGGCATTACACAATCTCAGTTCGATCTCAAGCCTAATGATGACGGTCATGTATTCACTAGGGTCGAGTATGGAAAAATCTAGATTATTACAATAATTCTTAGTGTTTCTCCAACTTATCTTCAATCATGACCAGGCATCCCTAATGATCTACTATATACTTCGTGAACTGATCGAGGAATGCAACAAAATCACATGAGACAATGCTGGGAGAATGTTCCTATGTTAATATCGACAACAAGCTCATAATGTTAAGTTGGTTCTTGTTGCTCTTCCATAGCATCGGCTATTGAACCAGCCTTTTTTATTTGTTGGCATCTCTTTTTTATTGAAAAATACGAACACTCATTGGGTCCCTTCGGGCATGTTAAGAAAGGATGTTGCCCTCAATTCAACCAGTCAGGATCACTCATGTGACAGAGTGTAACACCCCGAACTCTTCAATACCTAAGTATTGAAAGTTCTCGAGTGTTACTATGAAATTTAACTTATTATATACATATGTATGATACCAATCTAACTATCCTAAGCTTACATCTATTCTCCAACATAAATTTGACCATTAAGAATAATTCCATTTATAGATCAAGCCATCTGACCATTGATTTTAAGATAGGATCATCATATACCCAAGTATTCTCACTTATCCATCATAACCGACCGTTCAGTCAACTATTCACCTTTAGGTAAATATATCTAACTGTCTACTCTGAGTTTGGACTACCTGACTATAGTAAACTAGTTACTTGATCTCTGCATCCACTCGTACACATATAGAATTGAGATATTGATCCATTTATCTTGTTCACTACCTATGAATATGCTTAACCCACCATCAAAACTACAATTTGAGAAACTTACACATGTGAACAAGTCACTTGAATATAACCGTATACATGTTTTACCTCTTGATCACTCCAAAAACTCACTTGTGATCATTCGTTTATAAAATTGACCATACACCCACTTACATATATGATCAGAGTACTAACCATCAAGTTTTTATAGTTTTAACATGTCATCTGACTATCCATTATGTTGGTTGATATATGTATATTCCCTTAATTAGTTGGTGAATAATTCTTTATTCATAATAATTTAGATATAAGTTCTTTTGTAAGAATTACTTAAAAACATGCCTATAATTATGTTGAACCATTAGATTTTCCAAAACTCTCAAATCAGCAATATATAATGAAAATGCTACTAACTTAGACTCCTGAATTCTAGATCACATATTTCCTATAATATGCGTGATGTAAAATTTTATACCATACTTATGTACCATAAATTAACCATACATGTCAAATTTTGGCTCTTAGATCATTGTAAAAGTGACCTAATTGACAAATTAGCCCCATAACCATTGATTTTGGTGTTCATCGAGTGAAGAAACCTCGTGGGTAGTCGTAATAGAATATTTTTCTTCATATGAACGAATTGGATTACCTATAATATGGATCAAATGTGAAATACAAAGACCCCACTTTGGTAGGCTTTTCCTTTGGCATAAAGTTATCCTTTCGAGGCCTACTAATTCCTTATAAATCTGGATCTTCTGATTTAACCACTTCCTGCCATCCATCTCACCTCAAATTTGGACCACACTTTGGTCCCATATAATTACGTTGTTATACAAAATTTAAGCCTCGATTTATGATCTTAAACCATTGAATATTGAAGCCATTTCCTTCCTTTTGGTACAAAAGGTAAGTTTTAGATTTAGTCTTTTTTCACCATCGATCAACTACCAAATTTTGTCCAACCATTTGGCTATCCTGACTACACATTTTTTTTTCAAAATTAGGCCTTGATCATTAAGTGCGGACCGTTAATTGAGATTAAGTTCACTTTGGTACTTATTAGGAGAATTTTTAAGATGGGTCATACAATGTACGAATTAGATTTAAAGAAAGATCGTAAGAAAATGGAGAATTGAAGAAACCCAATCCAAGTGGGATGAGAAACACAACTCTCTCATACACCCACTCCTTTATAAAAGGAGTGTGCTTCCCCTCTCCACTCACATGCCCACCTCCCAAACATCCAAGGAGAAGGAGAAGGAGAGAGAGAGAGAGAGAGAGAGAGAGAGAGAGAGAGAGAGAGAGAGAGAGAGAGAGAGAGAGATAAAGAAAAATAAAAAGAAAAAGAAAAAGAAATAAAGAGAGAAAGAGAAAGAATGAGAATAAGAATGAGAAGCCTAGATGCCCTCTTCCTTCTCCATATGTATGGTGTTTCCTTTTTGCTCAAGCAATTTCATGATTCATGTGGAAGCTTTTCATGTAGAAGCTTTCCTACATAGATATCTACCCAAGGTTTAGATCTACGGTTAAGGTGAGGGATTCCTTTAAGCTTACAATAATTTAAGTTGATATGCTTTATCTTACCTTTTACATGTTATGCTTATTAAAATTCTCTCCCTGCAATTGCTTGATTTACCACCAACAATTATTTATCTTTTGAAAATTATGGTTAAGGTGTGAATTTGATTATGTGTGATTTTTATTAATTTATGTGGGGTGATGGATACAAGCATTGCCTTTACCTTTACCAATTTTGCTGAGTTAGCCCTTGCTACTCTCCTCTTTTGTTAATTTAGCCCTCGTTACTCACCTCTTTGTTGAGTTATTCATTATTATTCTTCTCTTTATTGAGTTAGGCATTATTACTCTCCATTTTTATTGAGTTAGCCATTACTACTCTTCTTTTATTATGTTAGTCGTGTGTTACCTCCCTTTATGGCTTGGGCATATGTCTTGAAATTTTAAAACTTTCATGATCCAAATTATTTCTCTGTCAATGCAAATGATGTATTAGAGGTGTCATAACTATTGATTTAAATATTTATCATAGATGTAATGCATTATGCGTAGCGGCCCTCTTGGTCTACACGTAATTCTGTGGGTTGGCATGGTGCACAATCAATGTAAGTAAATCACCATATGCGTTACATCACTTTTTAGAATTGAATGTCATAAATAGTCGCTCCATGAACGCATCGTATTACGTAAATTCCTCAACTGCGTTGTTGTATCGGCTAGAAATGTTTGCATAAATACATGTTAATGTTGACACACGGTGAATTTTCATAGTTATGGGATGTGGGTGAGTCGGGTTTTCTATGAATTATATTTCATATTGTGATGATCACTATGTATGATGAGCTGCACACACTTTATTAGGCATTCATTCATGTAAATTGGTTGCGCATGTTGATACCTCTCATAGTGGTAGAGTATGAGACATATCAGAACCCTTACATTACTTTTATGAATCTCTTGAATTATTGTTAATCTTAAAAGATAACCATCACTATGAGTAGGGCATTGACCATCTCCAACTGTACAGATGATGCAGGTGATGTACAGATTAAAGACTTAGAGGACCATCTCCCTATGGAAGATTAAACTGAATGAATAAGAAGAAAGATTTATGATTTAATTTTATATTTTCTCTTCGAACTCGATAATGTAATAAGCTCCCATTAAGAGGGCATTTTATAATTTGTTGAATTTCTTTTACTCTAATGAAATAATAAATACAGTCGATTTTATTCTCGTGAATGGTTACCTTCATGAATGTAACTAAATGTGATTTAATATATATATATATATATATATATATATATATATATATATATATATATATATATATATATATATATATATATATATTACGATTTTTAAACCATCAAATTTATACATTATTAACACCCGAAATTCTCAGGCACGAGTATGTACTCAGGCCGCAAAATTTGAGGCGTTACAAGAGAGCCTAGTTCGAATGTACATGTGCATGTATGATTACGAGGGCAAGCCAGAGTCTACCTGACTCAATGTTTTCCTTTCTTAATTGAATTATTGGTGCCCTCCGCACCAAGATGGACAAATTGGAGACTAGATTGGGATCTAGGATCCTCTTGATTATTGATTGATGCACTTTATACTTTGGCGATTTGTGCAAGGGTAGGGGTTAGCCCTCATGGATGAGTTCTTTTTGTGTTGTGCTGATGGATGTAGAATCGACTAACTTAAGGACTTTTTATTACACTGGCATTTTAGTGTGGCATTTCTTAATCATAATAGATAATTTGCACAAAAAAGGAATATAAGTTGGACTAAACACATCGTGCTCTACAACCATATATAAATAAAAGCGAGAAACAAAATAAGTATATGATGTACCTATCGGAAGAGACAATCAAGGCAGGTGGTTAGCAGGATATGACTGAGGTAGGAGCAAATAATTAGAACTTGGATGAATATGGTAATCTGACAACTTAAGATCGTAGATAAATGTACTATAGCGAGAGCTGCTGGGTTGTAGCGAACTAAATTCAAAAAAGTAAGATAGACATGAAAGTAAGGTATATATAAAAATATGTAAATATATGTTTGGCGTAGGGCCTCGAGCTCTTCTTCTTGTGCTCTTTTTATAACTTTCCTGAGGTAGTGAGAACCCCTTGTTGGGCTTCTAGGTCCTTCATGCTGGCATTCCAGATACGTAATTTTTCCCTTAGCAAATCGGGACTTACTTTGGAAAGAGAGGCTCTAGACTTGTTGGCTTCTGAATCTTCTTTCGTATCTGATCTTTTGCGGGATGTTTGTGGCCCACTAAAGATTAGGCCTGGGACTACTAAAGTTCCTTTGATGAAGACAACCAAGCCAAGGTTCGTGGAGCTCAAGGATTGATCTCTATCAAACATGGCCAGTCAATATCTCTATTTATGACCCACCTAACACAGGGAGGGACATGATGAGGTCGATCATCATCTTCCTCAGGGAATAACTACTCTTTATCCACAGAGCTCTTTGGACTCCTCACAAAGCTTCCTTGAATCTACTAGGGATAAAAATAGAAATATTTTTTAATAAATTAGAAATAAATTGATTGATCATTAAAAAAAAATAAAAAAATAAAATTACAATCCTTTAAATAATGAGCTCAAACCTATAATGGAGTTTTAGCCTCAAACTCCAACTCAAACACCCTAAAAACGTGACTTACTATAAATAATAAACTTACTAATTATATATGATCTCTATTCCTACTAGAGTTTAAAGTTTTCGGCAAAAATAGTAAGTGTCCAATTTGGCCAAACCACGTTATTCTCCTAATTTGCCTAAGCCATTTTCATGTTGGGCGCAACTTCTATAACTCAAAGGATCAAAAGTTATACTTGAGCTAAAACTTACTATTTATAGTAAAAATGAAATTAAACGAGACTTTTGACCATCAATCTAATGGAATCTCGCAAATCTAGCCTGGGTAACCTAGTGTAGCAATGTTGGTTGGCTAAAGTAGCTTCTCTTACTCCAAAACTATATATGATATGTCAAAAAAACTCATCGTGATTTGTGAGATATGAGTATTTTAAGGTTTTGACAGTCCAAATCATTTCCGCCTTCGATTAGGCCTTCTTTGGTCGATCTTTGCCATGAAAGTGTCTGTGACCCACTCTACATCACCACCTTGTCAATTTTTGGGTATTGGACAATCCAAATCAAACTACCTCCTCCATATAACCATCCAAATAGTGTTGGTTTGTAGAGTTAGAGGGATTTGACCCTTAACACTGATTTATCATTTGGATAGACCAGATCTCCTCTTATCTTGATTCTGATCATTGTGTAGAATGAAACCTTATATAGGTTCAGCCGCCTGCTTACAATTCAGGTCTGGGATCGTATCCGGGTTGGCTCAAATGTTGATCCAACAATTAGTCTTTAAAATCTTCATAATCATTGTTGGTTCTTTGGACGTGTCTGAAAAATCTCTCATTTGGAAGGATTGTGGGAGACAACCTTGTAGAAGAGCACATACCTAGTTGTGAGATAGAATGGGCTTGCTTGATGGGTCTTTTATAAACGTGTTAGGCACATTGTCTTATTCAATGGGACCATTGGGCACGTTGATTGTAGTCACGTGACATGTTATGATTCACCCTTTTATAGGGCCTAATAAGAGTGTATGATTGCATTAATGACAGAATACTTTTATAGGGCCTAATAAGAGTGTAAGATTGCATTAATGACAGAATACGTAATGTTGAAGGAAGACCAATTGCAATTTTTATCCGGTGTGGGTATGAATTCTGTATATGTTAAACATAAAATATCTCCACAGGACATGTTCTTATTAGTCCACCACAGGATGCCCAAAATTGGTGTAAATAGGACCAGGTATCGAAGAGATTAAGTGTTGCACGCGCATGGAAGTGGATTAGGTGGTGTTGCCGACACCCCTCCTCTCGGCCGATCTGATATGCTGGTGCTGTGGGGCCCACCCGGATGCAGGTATTTTATATCCATACCGTCCGTCTGGTTTGCTAGATCATTTTAAGACATGAACTAAAAAAATGAAGTACGTCCAAAGCTCAAGTGAGCAACACTACTAGAAACAGTGGTGATTGAACCGCAACAATTAAAATCTTCTCCGGGCCACAAGAGTTTTGGAACAAACTGATATTTGCATTTTTCCCATCATCCGGGACTGTGACAGTTTGGATGGCAAAGAAACATGACGGTGGGACGAGTTAGATTTTTTCCTAAATGGATTTCATAGTTGTTTCCCGTGGTCCACCTGAACTTCCAATCTGCTTGATTTTTTGGATTTACGCTGTAAAGTGAGCTGGAAAAAAAACATGGACGTCGTGAATATAAAATGAAACACGTACATCAGGGTGTGCCCCACGGTGCCCAATAAATCAACACGCCACCGCCGCGGACTCAAATGGCTTGTTGGAAGTTATTGGTTGGATGGACCATAAATTTTAAGTCCAATCAGTTGGACTTGGGACTTCATTAATAATTATTTTTGAAAATCTAAATATTTAATTGAAATTTTAACGTTTAGATATTTTTCAGCAATTTCCTAATAAAATCTTCAAACATTCAGAACTGACGATATTTTGAAAATATCTTATATCTTTTGTCAAATTTCGGTGAAGATATTGCAGCATTTTCAAAATATAGCCTATATTTGTCACAACGCATGCTTGCAGAATTTCCTGCTATCAGAGAAATTCTTTCATACTCGGCAACGTGACCGTACAAGTGGCATAAAACAAGCCCCATGCAGCCGCTCCTTAAAGTAGCCCCCACTTTGATGGTCCCCCCAACATTCCTAATAGGCAATCAGTGAACATCTAATAGACGGTCCAGAATGGAAGTTAATACTTGCCAGATGATTTAGTTCATACAATAACCTCCCCCTCTTGGCTTCATGCTCATTAAAGCCTCTCTCTTAAGTCCACAAACACTCCTCTCATATGAACATCCAAACATCCAAGCCGTACATCCGGTGGCCCTACTGTTTAAATGTCCTCCTTAAAATCAAGCCAGTCAATTCGTTAGCGTCGCCCACTCATATAGTGGTCCATATGTAATGTACATGCGTTAGCCCACCTGATATATATATATATATATATATATATATATATATATATATATATATATATATATATATATATGGGAAAAGGTACTATGCGCTCGACCTCGCGAGTCCGTCCCATGAGGTCGAGCTGTGTGGGCTCCACCGTGATGCTTTTCGAACATCTACCCCATCAGTCAAATGCACCATTCCATCGTGGGCCCAGGTCTCAAAAGTCAAGTCAATCCATGACTTTTGTGGGCCACACCACATACAGAAGTGGAGAGGGGCAGTGCACCATTAAAACATTCATAATCATTTTTTGGGCCCACCGAGATGTGGTTTGCAAATCCAGCCCATCCATTATGTGTGTTCCACTTGGATGAGGGTTCAGACCAAGTTTCAGTAGCTTTCAAAACTTAGGTGCCCCACCAAGTGCTTTTATATGTTTTAACAGTATCTTCACATGATTTTAGATGGTATGGCCCACCTGAGTTCCGTATACAGCTGATTTTTGGGATATCTCATTATTTAAAGGGGAACCATCAAATGCACGGTGTTGATGGTTGACACACATCATGGTAGGGCCCACACAGCTCGACCTCACGGGAGCTTATCGTGAGGTCAAGCGCATAGTACCTTTTCCCATATATATATATATATATATATATATATATATATATATATATATATATATATATATATATATAGGTTGACAAGCATCACGGTGGGGCCTACACAGCTCAACCTCATGGGACGTTATTATGAGCTCGAGCGCATAGTACCTTTTCCCAAGCCATCAAGTCCTTTATCTCTAGGAAACAACTTTCCCCAAAACAAATTTATTAGCATTAATTACACAACTAATTGGACGGTCCAACTAGTTTTATGTGAGCATTACTCTCTCTCTCTATCTCTCTCTCTCTCTCTCTCTCTCTCTCTCTCTCTCTCTCTCTCTCTCTATATATATATATATATATATATATATATATATATATATATACATGGGAAAAGGTACTATGAGCTCGAGCTCATGATAACGTCCCATGAGGTTGAGCTGTGTAGGCCCCACCGTGATGCTTGTCAACCATCTACCCCATCAGTCAGATGCACCATTCCATCGTGGGCCCAGGTCTCAAAAATCAAGTCGATCAATAACTTTTGTGGGCCACACCACATACAGAAGTTGAGAGGGGCTACCTTCCATTAAAACATTCATAATCATTTTTTTGGGCCCGCTGAGATGTGGTTTGCAAATCCAGCCCATCCATTATATGTGTCCCACTTGGATGAGGGTTCAGACCAAGTTTTAGACGCATCCAAATTTCAAGTGGGCCCCACCAAGTGCTTTTATATGTTTTTAGCATGTCTTCACATGATTTTAAATGGTATGGCCCACCTGAGTTCCGTATACGGCTGATTTAAGGGGACCCATCAAATGCATGGTGTTGATGGTCGACACGCATCACAATGGGGCCCACACAACTCGACCTCATGGGACATTATCATGAGCTCGAGCGCATAGTACCTTTTCCCACACACACACACACACACACACACACACATATATATATATATATATATATATATATATATATATATATATATATAGAGAGAGAGAGAGAGAGAGAGAGAGAGAGAGAGAGAGTAATGCTCACATAAAATTAGTTGGACCGTCCAATTAGTTGTTTAATTAATGCTAATAAATTTGTTTTGGGGAAAGTTGTTTCCTAGAGATAAAGGACTTGATGGCTTGGGTAGGACCCATAGTGGATTTAAGATGAAATCCACACCAACCATCAGATGAGTTGCCCCATAATGCTCATAGGGGAAACGAATCAGATGCATCCATACATAAACTGGACCACATGGTAGAAAATTGTCAAGCTCCAAACTCAAAAATCCGATTCACAGGAATTCCGATTGCCAAATCCGGTGCGACAGCCTCCGTAGTACCCCATTCTCGGCTCTAGCGTCCATACCCCAGATTCCGATTCTGGGATCCTACAAGGAGGATTTTTTTTATTTTTTTTTGTATATTAAACTCCCAATAAGCATTACCACAAGATTACCCAATTCACAAAGGCAACATCATCATCACATATTCATTAATATAAACATTTGAATACAATGCTGAAAGCGAAATACATATGTCAAGAAAAATCAAAGCTTCAAATAACTACTCGCTCCATGCTCAATGCTGTTGCAACCTAATGCCATCTACACACATCTATCGTGCATAAGCTTATAAAAAGCTTAGTGGGTGGTGAAAGTGTGTGCATAAGGTAAGTGTCAAGTAAGCAATATCAGAGTAAGCGAAAAATACTGATAAGCCCATAAATTATACAATGTTAGAGTACAATATCAGAAATAATGGTAAGATCATAAATCATACGATATCAGGGTAAGCAGAATACTGGTAAGTCCATGAGTGCTATCAGCCGTACTAAGGCTATGCGATGCAAAACATAATAAGACAATAACAAATGCTGAAGATGCAATGCAATATGCAAATCTTGACGAGCCACGAATACCATCAATCTAATCTAGGCCATATAAGTACAAAAACATAGTATCCCAAAATACGAAGTATTGCGGATGCAATGTGACATGCGGTGCGAATGGAATGACCATGTTGGAATGTGAAGTCGGGATGATAGTACAAAGTATCACAGGCTATGAGGTCCATCACAAGGGACTTCTATCCAAACCAGTCCCATACCTAAATTTGGATAGTCAGACACAATGTGGTAAACTCCTGATCTCAGGTTAGTCGCGCGCCCAACCAAAATCCTGGCCATGCGAAGGTACACGTAACAATAGCTATGCACCACCAGCCCGAGTGGATAGTGAATGAATGAATGAATGGATATGCAATTCCTACTCAATAAGTCCACATATCAGTACGGTTATTTTCTGGGATCATCACCCGGGTCTATTACACTCTATGCCAGCTTATCGCCCCTATCCAAGCGCACAACTGGGTAAGTAGAAGAGACCTCACTATCTGTCTGCCAATATCGGGCCCGGCTTGTCAATAGTGGTCCCATTCCTCAAGATGGTCAAACTCAACCTAGACATTGCCCCCTCACTCAGGCAGATAATGTCACATCTCCTCCCAACCGACCACAACACAGTGGGAGACGCGGCCTGCTGATATACGGCCCTCATGCGCTCATATATCCACTCGGTCTCGACGTTGGGGCATCTCCTAGCCACGGTGGTTTAGAAATTTTCACCCAGGGACATCTATGGCTCCCGTATGCTAGAACCAAACATTTCTGGTGTCCCCTCTAGCCATCCACGATATGCCCGTGGAGGCTACGACCCTGATATCGTTAGGGCGTACAGTAATCACAGCACACAATGTAAGATACATGAGTCATACAATCCAGTCATGCATCAATCCTGGGTATACTATGTGCTCATGTGAGATAACCTCCTCCTATTAGGGAGTCTCATAATAATACGCTCAATGACATATACAATGATCAACCACATTTCATAATAAACATGCAGATGATGCGTATGGGCATGTATCATGATGCTATGATGTTACATACTCATAATCGGTATCAACGTTCGGCCTCGACAATGTGAACATTTAACCAACATTGCCCCCAAGGAATGACCCACGTAGAGCCAAACATATAATGGGCCCGCGGCCTCACACAAAGGTCTAGTGGGCCTTACTCAAGGGCCACATATACACAATAGGTGAGCCTCAAATACATGACATGTGGGCCCTACACATGGGTCTCGATTACCTCAAATGGGTCGTGCATCATGGGCCTAATACATATCACAATGGGCCTTGCCCATAGGCCACGAATACATCATAATGGGCCCTGCTAAATGGGATGGAAATATATCACAATGGGCCTTGCCAAATGGGACGGGAATATATCACAATGGGCCACGTCCCATGGGCCTCAAATATATCACAATGGGCCTCTACCCATGAGCTCCAAGTACATCACAATGAGCCTCAACCCACAGGCCCTAATATATCACAATGAGCCTCAACCCATGGGCCCCAAACACATCAAATGGGTCATAACCCATAGGCCTCAATATACACCAAGTGAGTCGTATCACATGGGCCTCAACAATGGCCTCGACAATCGGAGTCGGCGTCAACAATCGGAATCGGCCGAACAAGGCCTAATACAATCAAGTGGGCCTCAAACCTGGGCCTTATAGGACAGTCCACACGCTCCCGAAAGTGGATGGACAGTGTGTATAGGTATCACATACAATAGGTGGAAACCGGCTGGACGTCCAGCCCAATACTTCCTGCAGTGTGGATCAACTGAGCTTGGATCTACCTCATCCTCGGGCCCATGTCCCAAATTGGTATTGGAAATTGGATAGATGGTCTAGATTCAAAACATCCATATAACGGACCATCTGAGAGGTGGGCCGATCCACACATCACCCATTAGGTGGCCCGACAACTAGTTAAAACAGTACATGGGCTTATCGTGATGGACGACCTGGATATAACGAATACATACATCTATGTGGGTCTCGTAGATAGGTCATAAGTATATTAAAATGGGCTTGACGAATGGGTCATAAAATACATCAAGGTGGGCCCCTCATGACAAAGCGCCCATGGCCCTAAAATAATGAGTGGGCCGCGTGTGCAATACATACATCATAATGGGCCTCATAGGGGTAGCCCATGGCAAAAAAAATGGTAAACGGTGTGTACATAACACCTACATCATGCTGGGCCTAACACTCAACAGGTGGGCCCTGCACATGGGCCTCGGAATACAAGGTAGGTGGGTCCTATCACACGGGCCTCGAACACATCATACAGTAGGCCACAACACATGGGCTTCAAACATGCAATAGGTGGGCCCTACACATGGGCCTAATATATATCACAGGTAGGCCCTGCACATGAACCTTATATACAACGAGTTGGGCCTATCAATGGGCCCTAAGGAGAGTGACAATGCAGACATTTAACCAACATTGTACTTACAATGTGGACGTCAAACCAACATTACTCCCAAGGCATGGCCTGCCATAATATCAACACACAAACCATGGGAAAATCACACATTGCAATGAACCCTAAGGACACCCCATTGGGCCTCGACCAATGGGCCTTGGATACATCAAATGGGCTGCATCATATGGGCCTTATATAAATCAAGTGGGCCACATCAATGGGCCTTATGTACATTGCAATGGGCCATAACCCCTGGGCCTTTGAATACATCACAATGGGTCGCATGATATGGGCCTTATATACATCATAAATACATCGAATGGGCCTAATCACATGGGCCTTATGTACATCAGGGTGGGCCTCGACAACGGACCACAAAGACATTAAGATGGGCCCACCTTACATGGGCCTTATGTACATGAAGTGGGCCACAACAATGGGCCACGACAATGGGCCACACCCGAATATAAGTGGTGGTAATAATTTCCACCATTAAAATTCCTAAGGCCCACCATAATATTTATTTCCCATCTAATCTGATTATAAGGCCTCACATACCTAAATTTAAAAGGAAAGACCAATATCATATTTGGTCTCAAACCTAGTAGCCCAAGGGTCTTAATGGTGGACATTCAAACCTACTACTTCCTATAATGTGGTCCATCTATTCCTAGATCTGTCTCATTTTTGAACTCAAGCTTTAAAATAAGCTTACAAGTGGTTGGATGACTTATATGCAACACATGCATCATGGTGGGGGGTCCACATGAACCATGGATCTGATTCATTCTTTAGCTCATGTCCAAAATGAGCTTGCAAAATGGATTGACAGTTTGGGTGCAACACATGCATCATGGTGGGTCTCACCGTCCAAACAGTGGACGGTGAGGATGAGACACATACATCCTTGGTGGGTCCCACGTGGGGCCACCATAATATTTATTTGACATCCAACTATTGATAGGGTCACATAGATCGGATGAAGAGGAAAAACAAGTTTCATAATGATCCAAAACCTCTAGACCAGGAGGTTTCAACGGTAGACGTTAAATCTCCATTGATCCTACTGTGTGGTCCACCTGACAGGCAGCGTGGATATAAAATAAATACATCACTAGGGCCCCCATCGTCCAGACAGTAGACGGTGGATAGAACACATACATTTAAGGTGGGTTCCACCGTCCGCTGTGGATGGTGTGAATGAAACACCTACATCATTGGTGGGTCCCACGTGGGGCCCACCATAGCGTTTATCTTACATCCAATCTGTTGATACATTCACAGAGACTCGTATGAAGAGGAAAAATAAATTTCATAATGATCCGGAACTTCTGTGACACCCAGAAGGGGTTTTAATGGTAGACATTCAACACCACTGTTTCCTATGACGTGGGCCATCAGAGCGATGTATACGGCCGATTTTTTGGAGGGATCACAGCCCTAAGGGGCCCCATCAAAATGCACGGTGTGTATGATCGAAATACATCATGGTGGAGCCTGAAATGAGGCCCACTGATCCTACCGTTGGGAGCAGCACGCTGCTTGCTGCAGCATCCTCTGGACGCTGACAGCAAGTAGCGTCCTGCGTCTCTCTCTCTCTGTTTTTTTTTGAATTTTTGTTTTGCTAAGGTTTTTCATAGGCGGGGCCCACATTAGGATGATCCAATCCATTGGTTGGGTTCCATGACTCGTGATGGTCCTAATAAGCCCAATATTGGGTGGTTTTAGTGTGTGGAAACATCAGAGCGGGCCTTAACTGTTTAAATTACCACAAATCATTGTTTTCTACATTAGGGCCCACCAGAGATTCGGATTGGATTCATTCTTTGGCTCAACGCCTAAAATGAGGTAAGAAAGGGGATGGACGACTTGGATTGAAAATATATAACAAGGTGGGGTCTACACAAATGGCCCACCCAAATCCTTTTTTTTTTTAAAAAAAAAAACTGGCGTCATTGCTTCCACTGTCAGCCCACACTTTACTGTAAAGTCCATCCAGCGTCCAGACACTGGACGACTGCATATAGCACATTTAAGCTGGCCCCCCACATGCTGCATATAGCACAATTAAGGTGGGCCCCACCCATAGCCGTGCTGCTAAGGTGGGCCACCAAATATTTGGATGGTGTGCATAAGACACACATCAAGGTGAGGTCGGTTTGATGAATGGTTAGGACATCTCACAACTCATTAAGTGGGCCATACAATCACATCTTCACACACGAAACAAATGAAAAAGAGAGTGAGAGAGAGAGAAGCACCCACCTTTGATCTTCTTAGATTTCTTCTTCCATGAACGCCTTTTAAAGCTCCAATGGTTGAGATTCAACGGTCAAGATGGATCATGGATGGTGGAGATGGGAGTTAGGAAGTGGGCTACACAAGGCCTCTCATGGAGGCTTGGACAATTCTTGTATGGAGAATGAGAGAGAGAGAGAGAGAGAGAGAGAGAGAGAGAGAGAGAGGGAATGAGAGAGAAGTGATGGGAGAGGGATGGGTGAAAGGTGATGGGTGTACTTGATGTAAGGAAAAGTTGACTTTGGAGAGGGGTGATTGTACTTGGGGATGGTTGCTTGTACTTGACTTGATTTGATTGATTAATGTGACGTTTCGTAGAAATTCTCTCAGAATTGTAACGCGCGGCGTTTTTCTCTAACTGAACGCGGGCCCACATCTCCTGGCCCGGTTACCGGGTCGGTGCTTAATACGAGGCATCAGAACCGCGATGACGGCACCGTCGCAATGATATAAGTCTAGAGTCAAGCCAACTCAGACCGACAGAATCCGGCTCAGGATCGCGCGCAGACGCCGTTTACAGATCGTGGGTCGTCGAAATTATACCGGGACGACCGTGGAGGCATACGGAACGGTACGGGCTAGGATACGGGTCTGACAAAAATAGTGCCCTGGAAAAGCTTATCCTCCAAATTGTTTCTCTTCTTATGGTCCATTTGAATTACAGATAAGTGTGATTTCTTGGTTCTAGGTCTAATATGGAATTATACATATAATGAAAGGAGTGGATCTCTTGTAAACATTATGGTGGGCCACATTAAAAGATGAAAGGTGTGCATTGGTTCAGAGAAAGTCTCGGATGGCAAGGTAGGGAACACACAGCCGAATGTATTGATGTGGCAAAGCTATGTGGTCCTCACCATGATGTATATGTTATATCCACACCACACGTACATCTATTTTATCATAACATTTTCAGGGCATGAGGCAAAAAAAGAGGAGATCCAAAGCTAAAGTAGACCACGCCACAGAAAACAGTGAGGATTAAACCCCACCATTGAAAACTTGTTAGGGTGACGGAAGTTCTGAATCAAGTTAATATATATATATATATATATATTTCTAATCCAGGTCTGCGTGACCTTATGAATAAGTTGGATGTTGGATGGAAAGCAAACATTATGGTGGGCCATAGGAAGGTTTTAATGATGGGCGTTCAATGTTCACTATTTCCTGTGGTGGGGATCACTTGATAGGTAGATTTGTTTAATTTTTGGGACCATCCATTAAAGTGATTTGTAAAAACTGATGGACGGCATAGATATATAACAAATATATCAAAGCGGCTCCCACGGTTAAGGAAGCACTTATTGATATGTTACCCGGGTAACACCTGATCTACTCTCGTCCATTCTCAGCAACGTACCAATTTTCTCAGAACCAACAAGTGCCTCACCGACTTCAACCTTTCATCTTTTAACGGGTCCACTGTGATATGTGTGTGGGATCCACTCCAATCATTATATATTTGATCCCATGTTGGGCCCACAGAAAAAAATCTAGGCTAATTCATGAATGAAGTGGGCCATACCAAATGGAAACAATTGGGAAAGGCGTCGACCCTTGATTTTTACAGGGCTACCCGGTTGGGCCTCAGAAATCCACTCCAACCATTATATGCCATACAAAAAATTAGGCTTGATGTCCAAGAAATCATGTATAGATTCAACTGGGCCATGCCAAGGAAGACGATTTGGAGGATAAGCTCTTCCCGTATTCTGTTTCTAGTCGTGTGGTCCACCTTAACCACCGATGGAGTTGATTTTCAGATCATGGGTCCAGAGTGAGGTGAATCATGTGATGATTGAGGTGGATTTCCCATTAACACCATGGTGGGGCCGATCAACGTGGATAAGTCATTTTCATTTTTAAAATAATTTTCCAGATACAATATTTATTAACATTAAATGCCCGGCTAGTTGGACCAAAACTCATGGTCCAACTAGTTGTGTGTGAGCATTTCTCATATATATATATATATATATATATATATATATATATATATATATATATATATATATATATATATGTCCATGTAAATTTTCGGATTCACCGCAGAACAAAGTCCTGCAAGTTGGTACGTGCGGCTGAATGCAGAGGTGCATGTGGACCTAGCAAAACACCTTTTATCTTCTTCTGCATTTAAACTTAGCAATGCTAGACCGGAAGCAGTTGTAAATATAAATATCCAAATGGAACGCTCTCATATATATATATATATATATGGCCATATACCCAACCGTTCATCCATCCAGTTTCCATCTACCTATCATGGCTTCTCTCTCTCCTTCTGACTACAATGCCATCTTCATGTTCATGGCAGTCCTCTCAGCTCTCATTTTCTTCTTCAAACGTAAAAGCAAGAATAGTTCATTAAACCTGCCTCCTGGCCCACCTGGGTGGCCCATTGTAGGTAACCTCATCCAATTCATTCGGTCCGGCAAGCCGTTCATGCACTTCTCCCGTGATCTCCGGTCCATCTACGGCCCCATCTTCACCATCAAGATGGGAGCCCGAACCCACATCGTGATCAGCAGCGCTGAGCTGGCTCACGAGGCGCTCGTTGCAAGGGGCCAGACATTCGCAAGCCGCCCTCCTGAGACCCTCACCCGTGCCGTCTACAGCTGTGACAAGTTCACTGTCAATTCAGCTGTCTATGGCCCGGTCTGGCGGTCACTTCGCCGGAACATGGTCTCGAACATGCTCAGCGCCAGCCGGCTCAGAGAATTCCGCGACGTCAGGCAAAGGGCCATGGACCGGCTCATCGACCGCCTTCGAGCTGAGTCTGAGTCGACTCAGTCCGAGTCAAAAACTCAGATTGAGTCAACTCAGTGCGGTGCAGTCCACGTCTTGAAAAATGCCCGGTTCGCCGTCTTCTGCATACTTCTATCAATGTGTTTCGGTGTAGAGATGGAAGAATCGGATATTGTAAACATCGACTGCTTAATGAAGAAGGTGCTTATCGTTCTTAATCCCAGAATAGACGATTTTCTCCCTTTCTTAAGTTCATTATTTACGAAACAACGCAAGGAAGCCATGCAAGTACGTGAAGAGCAGATGCGTACATTGGTCCCACTCATCAACCGCCGTCGATCCGATCTCAATGACCCGTCCCCAGACAAGAAATGTGCATCGTTCGCCTACCTTGACACCCTCTTTGACCTCCAGGTCGAAGGCCGGAAATTGTCCCCGACCGACGCTGAGATCGTGACCCTTTGCTCCGAATTTCTCAACGGTGGGACCGATACGACTGCGACCGCGATTGAATGGGCCATTGCGCGAATGATCCACGATCCAGATATCCAATCTAAACTCTACCAAGAGATCGTAGCCGTTGCTGGGAATAGAAAAGTGGACGAGAAGGATATAGAGAAGATGGTATATCTTAATGCCTTCATCAAGGAACTATTACGAAAACATCCACCCACGCACATGTCATTGACCCATGCAGTCGTGGAGCCCACCACATTGGGCGGCTACGATATACCCCCCGGTGTCAACGTGGAATTCTACCTGCTGCCTATTTCGGAGGACCCGACATGTTGGTCGGATCCGGAGAGTTTCGATCCCGATAGATTCGCGTCGGGTAAGGAAGCAGCCGATATAACGGGCGTTAAGGGGATTAAGATGATGCCGTTTGGGGTGGGCCGTAGGATCTGTCCGGGTCTGAGCATGGCCATGCTCCATATCAGCCTGATGGTGGCTAGGCTGGTGCAGGAATTCGAGTGGTGCGCACTCCCATCCCAGCGTACAATAGACTTCAGCGAGAAGCTGGAGTTCACGGTCGTGATGAAAACTTCGCTACAAGCCGTAATCAAGCCTAGGAAGTAGGTAGCCGTACACAACCACACGCCTGCACATGTGACACGTTCTTAAGATATGAGGTGTCCATGAGGTGAGTTGCACTGCTTAGATCTGCTGCCTTAAAAACTAGGGCATTTTTACATCTCAGGTGGGTCACAGCATATCCCTAATGGCTACAAAGAATTTTAACCGTTAATTTTCTTTGCACTTTGTGGCCCACCTAAAGAGTAAAACCGTCCGATGTTTTAGCTGCAGTATCTATGCATTATTTCAAACCTCATGGAAAGCTTATATCTCATACATGTTTTATATACCCACGTGTGCCATCATGTTGGTGTCTACGGATTTACACGCGTGTAGAAGTAGCAATACTCAGGAAGTGGGTAGTTTGTAGGATGGGCGCCAAGATCTGACGCTAGCCGTGGTCAAGATGATCGGGTGGAATGCGTCTTTTTGGTGATAAATTAAAAGAGTGAGCCCACTGCATTAATATGGACCTTTTTTTTTTTTTGTTGGTTGTTGGCTATATTAATAAAGGTAATCGATGGGTATTGTATCGTGGGGCCGCGGAAGTGATTGTTGTCTGATTTTTGTGTGGTCCACAGTATAAGTCATATCAAGTGGTATTTAAGGTTTTATTGGATTCATGAATCATATGGTTTTAGGTAAGACTTTTTCTCGTAACCTTTTTGTGTGCATAGATGTGATGGGATGAGAAATGGAAACCGAGGAATGGGTCAGTGTCGACCCAAGGAAATTCATAGCTGCTGTTTGTTTGGTTCTGAGTTTTCAAAAGTGGGCCTGTATTTAAATGAACCAGACCCCTCTTGGATAGACCATACAGTGGAAACATCACAGACCAGAAGATCCTGGCCACTAATCTTAAAAGGGTCAGCTCCATTTGTACCTGTCCGTACACAAACGTACGGTACTTTCGGGCTGATGTGGGGCTCAGTGATCCGTCAACGGAATTCAACCCATTCACGAGTTACCTCTGATGCCCAAATGTCGCGCGTGCGCGGATTGAGTGTTGAGAAAATGTGGCGAGATTTGATTTGTGGGACCATATGGTTCTCGGCAGTATTTGGCCCATCACTGATAGCCTAGGACCCACCATCAAATCTGGCCACGTCTCCCCAACACCGGGGTGGTGAAAACCTCATCACCCAGATTTAAAACTTATAGAGGCCATGGCACGGTGAGTATATTTATATTGAGAAGTAACAGCTACTGTGGAAGCCCACCGTGTCGTGTATATATTAACGTCATCCGGACCTTTCTTGCATCGCAGATTAAGGGTAATCTCACAATTTAGATTGTTTCGCTGTTCTAGAAGCCTTTTGGAATTAAGGGTGGGTGTTCCCTCCGAGCTTATCTCCTTTGTTATAGTCTACAACAGTTTCGGATCGGGCTAAATTTTGGATTTTCTAAGTGTTATATAAAAAACACCTACACATGAACAATACATGTAAAATAATAATAATAATAATAATAATAAAAAGATCTAAATCAGAATTCAAAAGACAAGAAGAAAAGAGAGAGACCAGAGCACAAAAGTTGATATCCTTTGACAATATGCCTTACGTCTATGAGGCAATAATATGGAGGGTTTTTTTTTTTTTTCCTTGATTTAAAAAAGAAAAATTAGAAAAACAAGGCTTATCTCTCTCTGACTATTTGACTATATAAGAAATCTCGCTCACCTAAAAATCTCCGTACAATTAATACTCTCTTTAAATGCGCACTCCTTATATAGACTACGCTAATTGAGAGAGCAAGTCAGAAGCCTCACTACACCAAAATCACCGTTCAGGAACGGCAAGAGTTTTGGTTCGAGAACGGCTTCGTACCGTTTTTGGAATTTAAAACGGTTTTACTGCAACTTCGGGAGAAAAAAGGAAACCACATAACCACTCGTGCGCGTCATTTTTTATCCCATTTTTTATTCTCTCTCATTTCTTACCTATTTTTGTTCCATCTCTCTCACTTCCCGTAAATGCCAAATCAAATGTATTTTTCCCTCTTGAGAGAGAGAGAGACACTAAGTGAGAGATTCGTTAATGGCAGTAGATCTTAAGCAAGATCTAACCTTTTAGAAGGAAAACTCTAATTTTCAATCTAGCATTTCATTTTCAGAGGCGAGAGAGCGACTTCCGTGGTGAGATCTACCTCCTCTTTTCTAGGGTTTTGAGATGTTGCTCTTTTTCGTTTCTTCTCAGTAGATCCATCTCTTCTTTCCCTACCAGATTTCTATCTCCGGAGCTGTTTTCCATGTCGGATCGATTGATCGCCTCTTTTTCTTAGGGTTTGGGAGAAGCTTCTTGGTTTAAGCGGAGGAAAAAGGGTTTTTTTTCTGGAAATTGGTTGTTACTCATATTGTTATTTTATCTGAATGTTTAGACTTTTTCTACCATTTTTTTATTTTAATGGAAACTCTAGTTGTCTCAGCGGATGGATCTGATCCGTGCTGTCATCTGAAGAACGAGATTTTTCACGAATTTTGAAATACTTTTAGGGTTTTCTTTTTAAATTGAAAAAAAATCTGTTTTGTCTTGCGAGTTTTCTGATTTTAAAGGAAAATGCAGTTTTAATAGCAGATAGATCTGTTTTATACTTTTTGGAAGAGATTGTGTTCTTCTGTTTGGTAAAAAAGGATTTTTAAATTTTTCTGCCTGTTTGGCATGTGTGCAGCAGGGCCCCTTCATTCCAATTAGGCGAGTCTAAATAGAAGTTTTGCATTATTGCATTACAATTGCTTTTTAGGGGACCTCAACCATTATTGACCATCAATCTTTTTCTCATATTTAATCATCATTTTTTTTTTCATATTTAAAATGTCATTTGGTTTTGTGTGTGTGCAGATTTGGACTCATATTGAGAAGCTGGATGCGGAGGTGTTTGTTGAAGAGATGCATCCGCTCTTCAGGAAAGCTGTTTTTGCTGGTTTGCGTTGGCAGATTTGAGGACTTTTTTTTTTCCCCTGGGTGCTTTCTATTGTACACTAATTTAGGAGCTCTTAGTTGTCACAGGGATCCAAACAATGACAAAAATCAAAAGGCAAAAAGAAGAGAAGGCAACGGTAGCACTGCTTACATCTTGATTTTCTTTTTCCTTTTATTTATTTATTTATTTGCAGGATGGGATTGAAGAATGCTTCCTAGTATTTGTATTGAGGGATTAACCCTCAAATTCCAGTTACATTCATTTCAAGTCCAACTTGAAACTAACGAAATTCCTCATCTATTTTGCTGTATATATCCATACAGAGAGAACAGCTCTTCGCCCTACTTCATCTGGTCAAAGCAGTTTTGCTGACTGGATGAAAGCAAGGCCCGAGCTTTATAGTATACTTCACAGGTGAATATAGCAACACCAACACATTCTTAATGAAGTTTCTGAAATCTCTAATGTCAAACCTTTAAACATAAGTGACACGGTTCCTGTAAATTGAGTATAGTTTATTTAAAATGTTCGTGTCAACTTACCTCAAGTTCGTAAGTTGTGAGTTCTTATTACAGTTAATTGATGGAAATTTGTTGATCACCCTGAAATTACCAAGTTACTTCTCTTGTCTGCACCCTCTACACATAAGGTCTCAATAATTCTCTTGAAGAAAACAATTTTATAGTTTTAGCAGCATTTCAACTCCAAAATTATTTTCTCCTGCACTGTCTAGACATTCCAAATTATTTTTTACTGGCAACTGGTTACTCTGATGCTGCTTTTTTATTTTGCATTTTAATTTTCCTGAAATTAGGTTTTTCAGTACCAAAATTCAGTTGGCTTCCTGTGGCCTTGATTAAAATTTGCATTGATATATTTTAAGGATGAAAAGGGTGAGGAAGGCTGAAATAGTCCTAAAATCGTTGACCCACTCATTCAAGAAGCCATTTTCTTGCATGGGGTTTGCCACCAAGTTGAATGGCTCGAGGAAGAATTTAAGCAGATGCAATGCTTCCTAAAAGATGTAGATGCCAAACAAGAAGCAGATGGGACATCATTAACTTTTTTTAATTTGGGTACCTGCGACCAATTTTCTCTTTTCCCAATTGTCTATTTGTTGGCAAGGAGACGGAGATAAACTTGCCTATACACTGCATCAAATCTGGAACTCTCTCTTTTTTGAATGGGTAGTACTCTATCAATGTGGAACATTTAGATTGCTCTTATTAATGTTACCAGTTTGAAAGGACTTTTAGGGTTTGTTGAGATAGTAGTAAAATTGCATTTTAATTGTGGTCCTGTAGTTTTACAAATTTCAAATTTAGGATTGGGAAAAAGGCTGTTTGGACACAACAAAATTACGATTTAATTGATTGTTTGTAATTTTACGATTTTCAGGTCGGACGTCGGTCCCCAAATTGGACCCAATAACCCAAAGTTTGCATTGCTGTGTTCAAGAAGATGTGATTGATAGGCCCACCGTGCCTCTGATTTGTCTGTGCTCCCTGCTGCTAGCACATTTGTTTCAACTTTCAAGTTGGAGTTGAATGATACACATCTTCAATTCAAGGAGTAGTTCTTTGTTATAAATTCATGGATATGTTGATAGTGTTTGTCGTTTTCTCTTGATTGAGCTGAATGTTTTGCATCCAAATGTAATGCTGATATACTCATATGATTTTTTATTTACTTTTTTCTAATCCAAGATTCTTTAGCAAACAAGTGCTACTATTTATAACTTTTCAAAAAATACAACTGTTTGTCTTTATGTGCAACGAAGTAAAGAAAGAAGAATTTGCATCTGTAGGATGAATATTTGTTTGAAATAGTAATAGAATCCTAATCTGTTTTCTATGTTTCTATTTGAAGGGATAGCTAATCAATCCTGATCGGAAACTTCTCAGAAAATCATCTGTTTCAGACTCTCTCTCTCTCTCTCTCTCTCTCTCTCTCTCTCTCTCTCTCTCTCTCTCTCTCTCTCGTTGCTTTGGGGAATATCTCTTCACTCAGAATATGTTAGAACTTCTATCCAAACAAGGCTGAAAAACCAAACAATTGGTGGGATCTAAACTAAAAAACAGAACCCAACAAATCTTAAAAACACAATTGGATTTCATAATCGGACTGTGGACAGTAAGCTGTAATTTTTCCATTCACAAGCCACACAAGCCACCAGTTATGGATAGGATCATCTTACAATGATGTTAACGCATGGCCCTTCCCATGATGGGCCCCACTATTGCTGGGTAGAATAGGAAAACACACTTCCTTTTCCAATCATGTATCATATATAAATCTCTATAGGCCAGGTGTTACATGACATCCATTTTCTTTCTTTCCTTCTTCTTCTTCTTCTTCTTCTTATTTTATTTTCTTTATTTTGCTAATTATGGCAATGTGAGAGGGGAAAGCTATCAACTGAACATACATGATTCTATTATCTTCTGCCTTTAACCAATCTGATATTTTCAGGAAGAGGAGATGCAGCTTTAAAGCAGCTTAGGAAGAGCTTGACGTTTAAAGCAACTCCAATGCCGAGCTTCTACCACGAGACCTACTAAGGTTGAACTTAAAAAGGCACTCTATCAACCTTCTTCCTTCCCCCCCCCCCCCCTAATTTTCTTCTTCTTCTTCTTCTTTTTAAATCGGTACTCTCATGAACTTTTCCCTCTATTCTGTATATAGTACAATAGGATTAGATGTTCTTCAACTGACCAGGCTTCTGAAATATGAGGAAATGGCATGGGAAAACCAGCTTTAGCTTTAGGCAGCAAATACCAATGAAATCTTTTACCAGACATAATGATGGAAACTAGATTTTTAGTTTGGTGTGTGACTGAATATGGTATCAACTTCCCACTACCTAGTGATAGCCTATCCTCTGTTCACGTCACATAGATGCATGTTAATTCAGTTTGGCCAAGCCCCAGCTAACACTGATGGATGATTCTAACCGTCCCATTGGTGGCCAACAAATGGATGGTTTGAGATGGAAATGATTGGTCCCATTCCAAAGGTGAATTGAATTTCTATGATCATCTCATTAGTCGCTATGCTACATTTAGAATGTGGAGCCATTGGTTTGGACAGTCTGGATGAACACATATGAATTCTGTGTAGTAGAATGGATTCTGTTGCCATTATATGCATAAAGTGGTGGTAAAGATAGCACATCATGTCCTTGGAAAGTATTGATCTGTAAAAATACCCTCTTGTTTATGATGTGAAAAGATAAGCAAAAAAATGTCCTTCACGAAATTCAGATTGTGCTTTCTTTCAGATCCCTCCTATCAATAATATTCAATGCGCATTTTCTATTTTTGGTTTGTGTCTTGGGTTGTAGGCTGTTTGTAAGGAAGCTGAATCCCACCTAGTTTCTTTGGCGGGACAGGTGAACCAAATTGGGTCTGTCACTGAGAGAATTGAGGGTCATATGCACGTATGCAAGAGGGGCTGAGATATCAAATTTTTTTTTTTAAAAAAAGGCTTCTATATATATATATATATATATATATATATATATATATATATATATATATATATATATATATATATATATATATATATATATATATATATATATATATATATATATCTCAAATGCTAGCAGAAGATATATATATATCTCAAATGCTAGCAGAAGATAAAACAATTCAGCTGGTTGTAGACCCCACCTAGTTTTGTTGCAAAATACAAATGGCTTATTGGTTGGTTGGCTGTCTTGTATGTTTGGATTTTGAAACCGTGCATCTGGAATTTATGGAAATGAGGAACGAAGAGAGTTACTGACGTAGAGCGGGTTGCAGACACTTTCATGGAAAAGATGGACCAGAGAAGACCCTTATAACTGTCTCAAGCAATGTTTCTGCAATTTGGAAAAGATGGACCAGAAAAGATGTGCTGTCGAAAATTTTCACTAACATCTTTTATCTTGTTTTCTTACCCAAATCATTGTAAATTTCATTTCCATCACAGAAGATCATGTATTCCAGTCTCTACCCACATGGGCCCCTGAAACTGTATCAGTTCATAGCCATGGTGACAGTGGTGATGATCCTCCTTTCTTAGCTGCCATCTTTTCACTCCCTCAGATACGTCAGCCTCACTTCTCTTCTTCTTAGCTTGGGCTATACTTCTTTGGTTGTCATTGCCTGTATTCGTGCAGGTAACACATACATAAAAGACCTCTTATATTTTCTTTTATTTTTGGAATTGGAAATTTAATCTAGCCTAAACTTGGTATGTTTTATGTTCTAATCTTAATCAGGAGAATAAAGAAGGCCTTGAGTTGCTCAAGACTGCCATTGCCAAAGCAGGTGTGTTGGTAGTGTTGGTAAGTCATAATGCTGTCATTCAATTGATTCTTGAAAATTAATTTTTTTCTAATGACAGGTGATTATTTGTAATATCTCCCCTGGTCCTAATATCTGTTATTCTCTCTACAAAATTATCCTTTCTCCTTTCATTGTATTCCTTGGTCATAATGTTTATCTGGATGTTATGCTTTAGTCATCTAAATGCAACAACTTTCCATCATTTAGGCTACAGTTATTGGTTGAGTTATACAGCCCTGTCTATGTCTGGAGCTAATTTATGGTTCTTATCATAATTTGACTACACATTCTCTGGAGTTGCATTTTTTTACAACAAAATAGGGAGGTATTGGAATCATGTCTAATGATAATTTTTATTTCTTTTTTTACCCTTTAAATGATAGAAACCATACTAATGATAATTTCCAACTTCATGCCACTACACCAAAATCCTTAAAGTGGAACGGTTAGGATTTTGGTTCAGTAACGAATTAGAGCCGTTTCTGATTTGAAACGGTAATGCACCGTACTCAAATTTAGTGCTGTTTTAATGGGTCATTTCCATTGTTTTGTTGGTGTGTCCCAATTGAGTATTGGATTTTATTATTTGTTAATATTTTGTTATATTATTTTATTTTTAAACAGATGGACGGAATGGATTCTATTAGAAGCCTAAGTGGATCCCACATGGCCCGACAGTCACATTACTGTAAATCCACCGCAGACTACCGGTTCGTTTTCAGCCTTTTCTTACACCAAAATCTCAGAAACCCTATTTTGTATCCATTTCCATCTCCCTCTCCCTCTCTCAATCTCCCTATCTTTCAATCTCCCTCTCCCGATCTCAACCCTCTCTCTCGATCTCCCTCTCACTGTCCCTCCCTCTCTCTCCATCTCCCTCTCCCTCGATCTCCCTCTCTTTCAATCTCCCTCTCCCGATCTCAACCCTCTCTCTCGATCTCCCTCTCCCTGCAACATCCACCATCCCATGACAGTCCCCACACATGGGGTATCTGATATTGTAGAAGCAGCAGCAACAGCAACAGCAACAGCAGCTCCATATGGGGTGTGTGATATGTTGTCCACAGTTGAATGGGGAAGACTGAAGGGAGTGAGTGCAGCAGTAGCGTGCAGACAGGTACATCAGTGTTTTCACCCTTATCTGCATCTGCACCACACATACTCGTCATCAACTACCATTCCTTTGGAATGAACGTAAATCATAAATCTTCTGAACTTTTAGGCCATGCCCTACAAAAAGAAGTTCTCGTGTTATGCCATAGGAAACCAATGGATTCTCCTTAAAATGCGTTGCTTTCTCATTTCAGCATATCATTGAATATGGGTGGTAAGATGTGCACTCGTTTAAGATAGATGATATCAATGGTATTTTGGTTATTGGAAGATCTCATATACCTCTTCATCATAGCATGCCTAGAGTCAACTGCACAAGCAGTTCCTATTAGAGAGGAAAACATCTAACTGGTTTTTTTTTTTTTTTTTTCTTTGAACGATAGAAAACATCTAGATGGTTTGAGGAAGATATATGTATTGTTGGAATTTGTGCCCCAAAAGGTTTTTTTTTTTTTTAAATAATCTTTTGTGGCTTAAACTGTTGCAATCATCTTGAGAGTGTACAAATCAGGTGACATGGACAGCAGCATCTTGAGAATGTATGAATCAGCCCCAAAAGATTTTTTTTTCTCTATCTTTTGTCTTAAAGTGTTGCCATCATCTTGAGAATGTACGAATCAGGTGACTGGACCGCAGCATCCTTTTGTGTTTTATTGGAATGTCTGACACTCTTGCAGAGTGTGATGGATGATATGCAGGAACTTAGAATTGCATACATGGCATACCTGGTGGAAAAATTTGATCAAGCACACGTGTGGCTGTGTGGATGGACAGGGACAGCACTCTCCACGTGTGGAACTAGCAAACCTCCTGAATGCATATTGTTGCATTTATAGTTCTGTAAATTGTTCAATTAATTTTTATATAGAAATCTACACACTAATTGTTTGATGAAATGCTTTAGCCAAGTCCTTTTTTGGATGAAACCATGCTATCAGTGCTCAGCTTGGACACACACAGGTCATTGTAAAGTTCATTTTTTTTAGAAATTGAATTTATTTCTTTCTTCCACTTTCAATAACAATGGTGTTTCTTAGATTAAAAATGGTTTGTCAAAATTCAAGAATTTGATGGTATGTTAACATCCTGGTTCGCTTCACTTAGAGATAATGTTGGGTCCTGATGGATTAGAACATGAATTTTTCCTGATACACTACCCGTGCAAGTTGGGCCCATGATCATGTATGAATCCAAATTTTTTCTTCTTGGATTTACATTTGACATCTTCCTTTTTTCTGTAGAAACTTTACTTTCTCCTCAATCCCATTTATGAAGCTCAAAGATTGGAGCAACAGAAGTTATCTTCCTTGTTTAGCCTGAAAATCTTCTTCTCGATTCCCAAGGAAAAATTTCAGATTTTGGCCTTAGTGCATTGCCCCAGCAAGTAAGTTGATAGTCTGTTGCATCCATGAAGGTGCTCCAGCCATTTGTTACTCTGCATGTCTAATTTCCATTTGTTTCTCTCTTCGTGTGCAAGTTGTTGCACTTCTTCAAGAGGGACGTGGAACTCCAAATTATGTTTCCCCTGAGGTACTCACTCTTTAAATACTGCTCCTTTGATGCAAAATTAGTTCATCTTCTAGACAAGTGAAAGTTCTTTTACTTTTTGTAGCCTTCTATGGCTATTCACAACAGTAGGATTTTGAATCCTACTCTCTCAAACGTGCCAATATGGTACATTTATGCGAAGTCTGATGATGCAGGACTATTTGAGCCATCAGATGGGGTCCATGGTTGACCCCACTGATGCTTGGATGCAAATCTGGCCATGATTTATGGTCCAATTGGAATGTAGGGCACAACGATCAAACCAGATAACCACTTCTGAATATGACATTTAGTTTTTTAACTGTCAACATGAACCGGTATGGACACAGACATTCCATGGCAGAGACAGATACATGAGGTTTTCTGTTAGGCTGTGTTTGGTTCACCAAATATCAAGAAATTTTATGATATTGTGCACCAAATTAGACTGATTAATTTACTGTATGGTTTATATATGTGCATTTGGATGGTATCCTCATTGTTGCACATTTGATGGGCACATTATCTGAAATTGCATTGATGGGACTGACCATCATGGGCAGGTTGTGATCCTAAATTTGATAGTCTTACTCCACAAAATCCACCAAAACCAGTCTGATTTTGGGATCATGTCCGTCAACAACCAGATTTTGGGATCATTTCATGTGTTTACCTTGAAATCTTTACTCTTTGAAGTAATTATAAAGTTTTAGAATAGCCCATTATAGATGCATTTATTGTTGGATGGGGACCCATGTTGTTGCATGTTCGATGATCTAGATAATGCATTACATGAAGTCACATTGACAAGACATTTGTGGAAAAACCATCTAAAATTGAAAAAGATTAGGTAAAGATGGTTTTATTTCCAAAATCACTAGTTTATGGTTGGAATACATATACAATGATTGCATAAAGAATCACGCACTTGATTAGTTGTTTGAATGCCTTTCTATATTTTAAATTAATTTTATATTTTCTATTGAAATTTGAAAGAAAATGTCTGTGAGATTTTTTCAGCTGAGCTTCTTTTTTATTTTATTTTTTATTTTTTTAAGAAGTTTGCCTCGTTCTGTTTCCGATGTGTATCAAAACATGGATCAAATTAGACTGTCCACGGATTCCATTGTAGAGGTATCATGACAAAAAACTATGCTCATTTGATTATCTGATTGGTAGGCATTTATTGGTTGCCATTTGTTATTGTTCTGCTGAGTTTTGTTACTTTTTTGTGTTTCTATTCAATCATACTGATGGAATTAATTTGTTCTGTAATTTTAGAGCTTGTTGAGGCTGAAGTGGTTTTGTGTTTGTGTCATCAAACCATCTGAATTTAAGGTGCATGTTGTATTTATTGATTAGTTCCTTCAATTCATCATCATCACTATAGCCTTGTCCCAGCTATTAATGGTCAGCTTTACAAATCTTCTGCCACTACTGTTTACAAATCACCCATACGTCTGCCCTGTCTCCTCCATACCCTCTCGAGATCCGAGACCAGTACGACGAGAAAGAGGATTTTGCCGACAGCAAATGCGCTTTCATTATGGTAGCTCTTTGCCCTTGCCTCGTGATTCTCATCATTGTCGTCATTGTAGTGTCAATCGTCCTTATGGTAAAGCCATGCCTAAATGATTCTATCCACAGTCTTCTGCCACATCCCTATCCACAGTCTTCTGCCACATCATTGTCGTCATTGTTGTGTCAATCGCCCTTATGGTAAAGCCAAGCTCCGCATCTTCTGCCACATCCCTATCCACAGTCTTTCCAGTCTCATTTCTAAGAAGAAATGCCATGCCTAAATTATTCTAGTGCTTTTTTCTATGGTTTGGATTGGCAGTACATGTTTGTTATTTAGGGTTTTTCTTGATGCTTTCAGGTTCTGGGGTTTTGAGTGGTGTGTAGAGAAGATTGGGTTCTTGAATACTAGGGCTTTTTCTAGGGTTTTGGATTGGAGATGTTGAAAGGATGGTGATATTGAAGACTGCAGTTTTTTCTAGGGTTTTCATTATTGTGGCTCACCTGAGTGCGAACTGCTCTATTTTTACGCAACAATATCTAAACAATGCACCCACCTATTTGAAAGTTCAGATATCTCACACATGTTGCATATTGGAATTGTGCCTCAGTGTGGATGGGTAGGGGCTCCTACATGAGTTTGCAATTAGCAAATCCCTAATTGATGATATCATATCCAAATTCCTTTATGTGAAAAAATTCTGCTTGGATTTTAAGAGTTGGTTTTAGGCAAAGAAATCTAAAGATTTGAAGCATAAATGATGATGAAACATAAAAGAGTATTCATTAACTCAGTAATTCCATTTTTAATAATCAGGGGAAAATTACAAAAGGGATTTGTGAGGGTAGGAAATTCTCGAGCTCTCATAAGTTATCTTTGGAATGCTTGAGGAGGTTTATTTTCTGAGATGGATGGATTTATAGTACAGTTTGAAGATGGAATCACTTTAGTAGGCTGATTTCATACAATGATTGAAGGTCATCTTTAACTTCTTGAGTATGTGTTCATGTGGATGCACATGGACGCTGTTTGCAATAGCTAACTGCTGTTACTTATGGTCAGATTGATGCTGGAAAGCCTGTTGAAGAGGTCTTCAAGGCTGTCAAAAGCGTTTTCTCTTCAGCTGTAAAGAACGTAGGCACCTCTTGGCAGTTAAGTGTTATTAATCATTACTTGTGTGATAAATGCAAAAGAGAAAAAGAGATACACATGGATGCTGTTTGTGACAACCAACTGCACAATGTATCTATGCAAAAGCGTTTTCTTTTCAAATTGGGTTGGTGTTTTCCAATGGTAGGCCATAAAGAACTTGGGTCTGAACCCAAGTTGCAGCCTTAGACCAAGCATGCACTTGGGCCCAACACTTCTTCTTTACTTTGTAATGGGTGCCACTGCTAGCTAACTATCATAGTAATAAAAAATCTGCATATTTACAAATTTCTTTGAAACTGAAATTCACTCTTTTGGGTCTGTATATCTTCTTTCAATATGATTCAGTCCACTTGATCTATTTGATGATATAGATATACCAATGCAGAGAATCTTCTTTTCTTTTTTGGTAAATTGAAATTCATTACATGCCCACTTTATCAGTTATAATAACTGGACTGCAACATTTCAGGAAGCAGGGGGAACTTGGTGCAAATGCTATATTAGCTGTGTCAATTGCTGCTTGTAAAGCTAGTGCTGCTGAAAAGGAGGCAAGTTTTTTTTTTTTATATGGTTATAGGCAAGCTGACCTACCAACTGTGATATGCCAAAATGACAATCTGAATGCTATTTGAAATGATGCATGCAAGAATGAAGCCCCTATTCAAGTAACCTTGAATACTATTTGTTTTTGTGTTGGGAATTTGAATCAGAAAAGAGAAGTATTTAGTGTGTCTGATTTTTGATTTTTCAAAAAATTGTTTATATATAGGGTGCATTTGGTTGCACCAAATATAATGAAATTTCTTGATGTTTTGCACTAAACTAGACTGATTAATAACGAAATATTATGAAATTTCATGATATTTAGTGCACCCAAACAAACCGTTACTGATTTTTTGTTCTTCTCTGTATTAGAAACCTTCTTAAAATGATACTAAATGGGATGTTTTGTTTTGAGGTTGACAGTGTTAAGAAGAATGGGATTCTACTAGCAGTTTAGTTTCTGATTGATCTGAAACTCCATGAAGCATGCACATTGCAGCAAAATCCCTCCAAATCATAAATATCCATTAGGATTTCGAAGAAAAAAAAATAAAGAAGAAGAGAAAGTAGGAAACATTTTCTTTCTTAAAGGAGACTGGTTTTGGCACTTGGATTAGGGATTTTTTGAAGATTATTGGACATTGGAAAGAAAGCTACTGTTTTGATTCATTGGAGCCTTAGTTTTTCAATTACTGAGTTTTTCTTACTTCTATTTTTCATGGCTAGATACTTGCCAATTTTTTTTTTGTTTCAGTAGTCTACTACGAACACTCTGCCCAGGTGATCTTAATGTCTGAAAGGTGTGTCTGACATGGTTACTTCTCATACAACATTTCTTACTGTGGTGTTTCTTCTAAAGTTAGTTTAGAGTGGTATTATTTTAGTTAGTTCATAATAGATACATCTGATTGAGATGCTTTTTCCTGTTGCATCTTCTATTGTAGAATCCAAACACGTGCAAATGCTGTTTCCACCTCAATGTCTTCAAGCTGTTGCTGTTATAGGGACAACTGTCTTTCTCGTCTTCTGGTTGGTGGGTTTCTTTCTTTATTCTTCTTCTTCTTCTTCTTCTTCTTCTTCTTCTTTTTTTGTTGTTGTTAGAATGACAGTTTAAGATGATTGTGTACAAAACTCACTTGAGTTCTCCTTGAAAACTGCTTTGTGGTCTAATGCTGAGAAAGGTCCTTGAAATGGTAATTTGAACTTAGTTACTTCAATATGTTACAGAACTTCTGATAAATGAAAGCTGAAATAAGCATTTAACATGCTATTTCCAATGATTGTTTGTAACGCAATGATAGTAATTGGAAAAAGAGCAGCACATGTTATGTTTTGACCTCTTACCTGCAACCTTGGCTACTGTGGACTGGAGCAACACTCATTTGCAGGTATTATTGATTTTTAACATTACCTTGTTGAATTTTGTAAGATCGTTATCAACTGTGATGGCCTTTGCATATTGTCTATCAAGGTGAGTGTGTTTGTTGTCACTTTCCTTAAGAAATAGTTTGATGAGGTTGCTGGTCCAGTGATAATTAATTTAAAAAACTTCCCACTTACTGTTCATCTCCAATTTCATCACCATCACTGTTCATCTTTGGGATGGGCTCCGATTGGACCATTGATATTCAACTTTAGACTAATAGGACTGTTAATCTTTCATATCGGTTCTAATAGAACTGTTCATCTTAAAACAACTTCCAGTGGTGGTATCACCAAACACTGCTGTAGTTGAATATATACACAAACTTATGTGACCGACATGTATCTTCAATCTTGAGAAGGGGGTGGGCAGAAAAACAAAACAAAAGCACAGCCAGAATAACAAAAAAAAGGTACAAGGGAACAAGAAGAACAAAGCAAAAACCCAAAACCCGAAACTAATAGGCTTATCTTCTGTTGGAGATCTCAAAATCAGTAGAGTCGCTCTGGCTTTAATAAGATGTATTTATTCATCAATCTTGAAGATGTATTTATAAATCAATTATATCTGACTTTGCCATTTTGGTGTTCCCTGTTTCCAGATCAATCTTTTAACTATTCTTGTCCAGGCGGTTAATGTCAAATTTCATATTGTTTGCATCAGATCTATTATTTCAACTTGGTATTTGTTTGAAGGATTTTTGAGACTTTGCTTTGACACCTATGTTTGCAGTTTCTCCAAAATTATGGCATTAATATTTGCACAGGGAACATTGATGTGGACTGGGTTCCTCTGATGTCTCTTACGTTATATTATCTGATAAGTCGAAGCCTTGGTACTAGTACATCCATCTCTATCGAGCATATTTTGGAGGGGGTGACCTTTGCTAATGTGTTGAATTCATTCTAGAGCATCATGATCTAGGGCTACACCTTGGTGTCTTTTTGTGAAGCCTAATCTAATGACATGGCCATCAGTGGAACTGTTCTTATTTGGTTTAAGATTATTGTTGCACTAAATATTAGTCTTTATTCCAGTTTTTCTTCTTCATTTTAACTCAATTTTAGCAGATGGAATTACATATGACATTTTTTTACTTGAAATTCTCATAATAAATCAACATCTTTTGTAGGAAAATGATTTCCATAACTGATCACAAAATCCTTTGACCTAGCTGGTAATATCACAATATACAAATTAAAGCTTCTCTAGAAAATTAATCTTGGTGTTAAATCCTTCATGTGGTTGAACAGATTTTGTCAGTAAAGGTGATTAGCATCCTTAGCGGGTTCCACCCTCGAGGACGAAATGTCAGCAGTTCCCTCAAGGTTGAAGGATTTATTGGCAAAGAAGAAGAGTCTTGATAATTGCAGGTTCCGTCCTAAAATCTGACCGCTGGCAATATAAGCATTCAAAACCGATTCTAAAATTGTGCATAAAATGTGACCGTTGGTACCAGAACGGTTTAAAGCCGTTCTTAAAATTCGGTACCTAAAACGGTTCTGAACCGTTCCTAATTTTCTGCGACGCCTCATTTAGGAACGGTATAAAACCGTTCCTGAAGCATTTAGGAATGGTTTTAAACCGTTCCTAAATGACGATTTTGGTGTAGTGCCTAATGAAACCAGCCTTCACCATATATATATATATGTATGTATGTATTGTAGTACATATAAAAGGATGACAGATAAGAGAGAGAGAGAGATGTCTCTAGTCAGGTTGACGTTTCCTGGTGAGAGACCTCCAAAGCCTTAACATTTTCTCACTTGAAGAGTAGTTTTTCTAATAGAGTCAAAAAACACTTTCTTACTTGAAGAGTAGGTTTTCTAATAGAGTAAAAAACCCAATAACAACTATCAAAATGTCATAAAAATAAGGTAGCAACGAGCCTAAGAGAAATCCTATATATACCAAATAAATCCTTCCATTATAATGTACTTTGTTTGCATATCCACAATGTTGCCAACGATGTAAATCTTCTTGAATTAGACCTGTCTATCTTCTACTACATTGTGAAAAAAAATAAAATGATACAATACTATACATCGATGTGCATAATTCAAGCATGAAATATCAAATTCTTAGTCAAATGTAATGTGCTTTGACTATCACGGTGAATTGCTACCACTTTTTTCTTTAATTTCAAATATTTGAGTAACTTCTTCAACCAGATACTTTTCTTTTATCCTTGTGTAGCTAATATATACTTTGGTTCCTTAGTAGATAAGACAATCACTGATTGCAATCTTGACATCTAACCAATGCACCGATGGCTTGAGAGAAATCATTACTTGTATAAGTACCTTCTCTTGTCACGATCTCATGTATCGATGGACCTAACTCTAAATTTTGGCCACCATAACAAATACCCACCTTATAAGTACCTTTCAATAAATGAAGATTCTACTTCATAATAGTCCAATTATCTCTCTTTGTATTTGACAGGTACTTAGGGGATACTCCTACTGCTTGCATAATGTTTGATTTAGTGCACACCTGACAAACATAAGGCTCCCTACCATAGGTAAATGTGGTACTTAAGACATATCTACATTCTCTGCTTCTGTGCCAGGACACTGGTATAAAGACAACTTCCAGTCGATATGAGTAGAGTACTGACTAGATAAAATTTTGCATATTGAAGTGGCGTAGAACTCTTTTAACATAATCCTTCTCAATTATCTAGAAATTTCTGTTCTTTCTATCTTTAAATACAATCATCCCAGGATTCTGATTAATGACTTTGAAATTTTTCATATCGAATTTCTTAGCCAAATAACATTTTAATGTTTTAATGGTTTTTTACTAGTACTTACAACTAACATGTCATTAACAAAAAATAATATGATAATAAAGTCATCATTATCATAACTATGAATATAGGCATAATGGTTTGCCTTATATCTTTAAAATTCCAAGCTCACAATGAAAAAAATCAAACCATTTATACCAACACTTTAGCACATACTTTAAATTCATAAAGTGATTTGGTGAACCGACAAATGAAATTCTCCTTATTTTCTTTAATAAAGTCTTTGAGTTAAGATATATAAATTTCTTCACTAAAATTCTCATACAAAACTATAGCTTTTATATCCAACTATTCAAGCTCCAAGTTAGGCTACTGACAGACAGGGATAGACAAACCCTCATGCATTTCAGTAGGACTTCAAACCTACCTGTGAGGATTCGAGGTCAGTTTTTCCTAAACAGGGTTGGGCTGGGATCCATCAAGCAGTCTCCCCTTTGAAGTGGATTACTACGGCAGTTGCTAGTTATATGTATGTTTGTTTCCTTAAGATAGGCTCCTCCTAGTCCTTTTTTTCGGAGGGCACTCGAATGTGTTTAGATGTTGTACGATCTAAAGGTTATATTGAAGATTTCTGGTAATATATATATATATATATATATATATTTAAAAGCTCCAAGTCAGGCATTACTACCATATTGCACACAATATGAATAATATTTGATTGGGCAATTGAAGAGAAATTTTTATTATAGTCAATACCTTATTTTTCAACATACTATTTTACCACTAAATGAGCTTTATATCTTTTAACACTTCTGTTAGTATCTTTTTTCAGCATATAAACCCATCTACAACCAATAGCCTTTCGCCCTTTGGGTAATTCAGCCAATTTAATATCTTCTCCTCCACGAACACTCTTCACTGGACAACATTCACATATTAATATGCCTCTCGATATGAATAAGGCTTGTGCTCCTTTGTCATATAGGCAGAAGTCGTGACATAATTTTTAAGCCAAACGTAAGATTCTATAGATCTTTTTGGTCAACCTCAATCACTTTGAGTTTCAAAACCCAATATCTCATCTACATGCTCTTCATTGACTTTATCTTCAACAATTTTATCAATTTACTAGTCATATGAATTAATAAGTTAATTTTGAGCAACTTAAAAAAAATTAATTAAATTATCTCTTAGAATTTGAGCTTAGTAGTTCCTTATGATTTAGTATTAAATCTTCATTAAAAATGTCATTTTGGCTAATCACCAACTTGTGGACAATAGGGTCCCTTAATATATATCTTTTTTTTTTTTTTTCATCTGCATAGTATAACTAAAAATAAATACTTTCTTAACCTTGTATCTAGCTTATTTTTTTACTATTTGAAAATATGTAAATAAGCGTCACAATAAAAAGTACAAAGGAACGAATACTTGACAGTGTAAACACCCCACCTAAGATATTAAGAGACTAATGTATAAGATTACAGCATAACTTTAAAAATAACTAGCTTCCAATTGATTTAGAAAGCAACGTAATGATAAATTGACCAAAAGGAGAAGATCCCAACATCCTTTCAGAGACAATTAATGGTTCATATTGAGGTAAAGGTACTAGTAGGAAGGCATTAAAATGTACCTGTGGTAATAAATTCCCACAAGTGTAAAAATCTTATCACATGAGATAACTCTTATCACCGAAAGCACCTTGAAAAATGTAATTATTTGCTCCATCAACACTAGTGGGAATAAAATTCTCACCGGTCTAGTCTATAAAAATATGGCTCATTTCTCTCATTTGAACATTCACTTACATTCTAGCTTAAATCTATATGTTGGAAGTAATCTTCATCCACAAATCAAGTCATTCATCCGTTAATTTTTAAGATGGACCTTCACATCATCATAGAAACCTATTTTTAGAATTTTAATTACTTTGTTAAACAAATAAAACTGCACACCATCATTTTTAGGACTTGAATCGCAAGATCCACCGTTCTTTAGATCCTTAACGATAGTATGACGATCTAGTTTGTGTACTGATTTATACACCTATTTGCCAATCACATGTATCTATATGTTAGAGAGTTGGTTGAGCCCTTGAAAGCTGAAGACCAAAGACATATGAAGACTCAGAGCATTAAGAAAGTGAAGAACATGTAAATTGAGGTGCCTTAGTGACCCTAACGTTTGAACTAAAACAACCTAGCCTTTATATAATCCCAACCTTATAGGTAAATATTGTTTGATCATCCTATAGCCTTAGGTGCCTTAATTGAACATGCTTAAATAGTATGTAGATGTCTTGAGTTACTAAAAAAAATGCCTAAACCAACAATTCAGGGTAAGTTCGATCGATCGATCGAGCGAGCACATCTTCGATCGATCTCAAGCAATAGAGCTTGATTGATTGAACATCACTAAAACAATTCAACAAGGTCACTGGATTGATCGATCGAGGTTGGCCATTTATGCCCATTTTATTACCGTTGGAACTTATTTATTTTATATATAACATTTAATTCTTGGGCATTTGAGTTTTTGGTGCAATTAGAGCTTAAATAATTCCCCACTCATATTCCTCATCATATGACTCTAAACCTATGAGATTCAAGTCATTTTTCTTGAGATTACCATTCTTATGATGATTCCAACTTCCATTATATCTAGTTACTAGATTTTTATATACAGGCTACATGGGGAGCTGATGTTAGTCTAACGTGGGCCACACCACAAAAATCTTTATATTTCTAATGGGGCCTATTGTTCAGTTCCCACTCTTTATGTATGGTGTGCCAATTAATGCCGATTATACCATGATATGTCTGATAACATGCTTAGTATAATGGATATCATGCCCAATTATATGCCTATACGCCTCATTTATATGTCCGTTGTGGATGACAATTGTTCATAGCATATGTCATTCTGCTTGAGACATTTAGGGGACTCTATATGAGACAGGGTCACCCCGTATGATTCGTGCAGTATGCGCAGGTCTGATGCATGCCTTGGATAGTTTGATTCATACATTGTGCACTATGTGTGACATGTACATCTACTCCTTAAAGACACCAGGGAGTTGGTCTCATAGCCTTGTTGTGGCTGGAAGATAATGGACACCGAAAACTAATGAGGTTACAGGGCTTCATAAACGTCCCTTGGTGAAATTCTCTAAACCCTATTGTACCAATTGGATGCTCTAACATCTAGATTGAGTGGATTCATGAGCATACGATGACTAGATACCGATATGTCATGTCGCCCACTATGTTGGGGTCAGTTGGAAGGGGGTTTGACCTTACCCACCTGAGTGCAGAGAGTTATATAATAGGTTGAGTTTGACCAGCTCATAAAATGGATTCGTTATCGATGGACCAAGTGCTTTTTGTGTTCCACTGACAAGGGAGATAGTTAGGTCTTTTGCACTCGTTTGGTCTTGCACATGATGGGTACCAATGTCGGAAGTGTACTGGACCCCGGTGATGATCTAATTGAGAATTATTCTGACATGTGGACTAGTGAAGGATTGGAATATTGCATTACATATTTAACATATGACATTTAACCATGTAGGCCTTCGTATCGCATAGCTTAGGTATGGCTTATAACATTTATGGACTTGCTAGTTTATCCCTCCATCATTTCTACTTACTCTGATTTTTGTACGCTTAGCACATGTATATATACATGCACGCACTCTCTAAGCTTTGTAGTAAGCTTATACATCTTATTTATGTAGATATTATGTGAGACCGTAATAACATTCAGGCAGGGGCATGTGCTTGATCTTTTGGAATTTTATTATATCCTGTATTTTCCTTTCAGTATTGTGCTCAAAGACTATATAAGTGGATATGTGGTGATGTTATTTTGTAACTTAGGTACACAAGTAGTTATGCTCCATTACCAAAAAAGATCACCCTGAAAATATTCCTTGTAGGATCCCAAAATCGGAATCTAGTCTATGAGAGCTGGGAGCTGAGAATGAGGTACTATGGAGACTATCAGCATCAGATTCGGCGACTGAGAATTTTATGAGTCCAGTTCTCGAGTTTGGGGTGTGAAAACATGTATAAAATGTTTTAAAAAGGTTGTGATAATAATTTCGAACAACTGTTATTCTATAAAATTATCGACAATTGTAATCAAGGAATTGGCGATCATATCCATTCTAAACAAGTATTTAGAGATCATATCTTTCTTTGAGTTTTCTTTTTATTAATCATCATTCATTCTTCCTTCATCAGAGAATAAAGGTTCATGAAGATATATGGTTGTACATCATGCTGTTACATGAATATTTGTCTCATTGCGTTGTTACATGACCGTACTCTTCTGCCCCCTTTTGATTAGGTAGAATTTTCATGAATAATCTTTGTATTAAAAACTTTACTCCTTTCAAGGATAGTATCTTTTAATGAAATGGGCATTGATAGGTATTCATATCTCTTGTCCATTCTAATTTATGACCCGATAGGCCCCATTAAAGTAAGCCTTTGTTATAATGTATGGGCCATCCCATTTATGATCAAATTTACCACTAGTTCTATGAGTAACCACAATGCGTCTTTTTAACATCAATACCATATCCCATTTCTTGGAGTAGTACTTAACCTTCTTATTGAAGGCGGTGGCTATTTGTACTTGATATAACTTTGGACATCGTTGCATTGCTAGTTATTTTTCATATAGAGTATCTAACTCCATTCGCCCTATCTTTTGTTATTGACACTAGAACCATCACCTTGAGTGACGCGACTTACATTTCAATTAGCAAAATAGCTTTAACTCCATAAACCAATGAGTAAGGAGTGGCTTTCATCACCATTTGATGAGTCGTTCGGAAGGCCCATAAGGCTTCTTGCAACTTGTCATCCTAGTCACACTTACTTCCCATAATGATTTTCTTTAGAATTCTAATTATTGTCTTATTAAAAGCAACTGCCAGTCCGTTCATTGACGGATAATAAGGTGTCGAAGGAATACTAAATACCAAACTTTGGCATAGTCTTTCCATGTTTCTGTTCTTGAATTAGGTACCATTATTAGTAATGATTTTCTTCAAGATTCATTGCCGATATATGGTTGCATGGTGAATAAAATCTACGATATCTTTTTCTTTGATATTGCACATAGTAACAACTTTATCCATTTGAAAAAATAATTTTTTGGTTCCAAGATATACTAGCATCCTCGCAAAGATGGCGAATTGATGGGGCCAATGACATTTAATTTGGTACATGTATGATTTCATCATGTATTTAGCATTCATGACATTGTTTGGAGAAATCTATCCCGTATTTAAACATAGAGGGCCAATAATATCCCATGCAATGTATACGGTAAAATAAATTTTGACCAGCCTGGTGAGTTCTCCCCTGAATGGGCTTTTCATATCACATAATTGGCCTGTTTTGCATCCAAACATCGTAGCATCATCTTATCATAAGATTTTTTATACAACAATTCACCGTGTATGATAAACCTTTTCGATATTTAACTTGCAAATTTAACGAATGTTATTTTGAAATTGCGATAATGACCGTTTTAGTTGAAGTGAGAATATGTAAATATGTCCTTTGGGGGGGGGGATTTAAAATCCTATCAATCTTATCCTGAGAAAATATGCATGCCTCGAGATTTCTTCAAAGTAACTTTAATGGCTTCTAAGCCAAATAGAGGTTCCAGTCATAAAACTATTTGAAAGATAAACAAGATGCAAATCATAGTTTATTATGGATGCGACTATGTGTGAGGTGTGATCTCAGATAATCAAACATGAAAACATTTAAAGAAATCACACAAGTAATGGAAGAAAATAAAAATCTCAAACACAGTTTTTTTATAATGGTTCTACTACTTGTCTACTCCACTTCCGGTGGACGCACTCAACCCTCAAGTGTACCGGATCTCACTAATGGAGGTTTCACATCAGGTTCACCTCAAAATGGAGGTTTAAAATTAGGTTCACCTCAAACCAGTACAACCTCCTCTAGGCTGACTCTAACGTGTTTACACGACATAAGTTTATGCCCCACACAGGAACAAGGGTCAAAACACAACACCCAACTTTTAGGCCACACAGGCCAAGGATCCATACAAGGAACCTCACCAGTTTATGCTTCCATGAGTAAGGGTCAACACAAAGCACCCAAATTTTAGACCACATAGGTCAAGGACTTACATAAGGACCTAAGAGTTTATACTCTCTACAGGGCAAGGGTCAACACAAAGCACCCACCACGTACACTCTCGTCTGAGGCCTCCTATGAGGACTTGAAAGGGGTGAGAAACACCTTAGACCCAATCCTACAAAAGGAATGATCACAAACGTCCTCTGGACTCTAATGACATACAGATAAGTAAATGAGCTCCATTAAGCACGCTGATAAAGATCTCCTTCTTTGTTGACGAAGAATCTTCAGCTCTCTTAAACCACAACTCAGATGATATACTAATATAAGGTGATGGGTTGGGTCAAGGTTTTGATGGAATCCTACACTATTAAATATTTTTATATAAAGGAGATAGAGCGATTCCAATCATCTATGCATTCAAGGCATCCCAGCTTAATGATTTGTCATTAAGATGGTAGCTGTAGGATCCTTGAATGAGGAAGTTCATTTCCCAATCCACTCTATTGAATGTTAATGATGAGGGTGGATTGGAGAATGAACTTTCATGAGAGAAAAGGCTTAGGGTATATGATATGAGGTTAAACACTGAAATACACTCTTTATTTTTTCTACCAACAACCAAATGCAAGCTCTCATTAAATAGGTAAAAGGTTCCAATGGATATAAAATGGTCATATTTTTGACAAAGTTTGATATCGTCGAGCAAGGTCGATATCATCGAGCGTATACTCTCGATAGCATCGACTGGCCGCTCGATGATATGAACTCAACTGTCAAATGCTTTTGAAAATTTTTGCTAACTGGTCGAGAAAATCGAACATGCTTCGATGTCATCGAATTTCAAACTCTGATTTCATCGACACAAGGTTGGATTCTCCAATATTTTAAAATGTGAGAGCACTTGCCTTTGAAACTTATCAGGTAAGATATGATCAAGCATCACTTGATATCATCAGAATTTGAATATCAATGATATCAATGATAGTGTCGATTCATCGATAATTTCAAGGAATTTTTCTATCAACTTGTTGGAAAGTTTGTCCTATTTTGATGACATCGACGTAGTCTCGATATGATCGATATTTGAATATCAATTTTATCGAACGATCCTCGATCAGAGAAAGATTAACCTGAAAACTTGCTGGATAGATATGTGTCCCAAACCGATATTATTGAGATTTGAATTTCAAGGATATTGAGGAGCCCTTCGATATATCTGAAAATGCCAAGCTATATGTCCTAAAAGGGGGGGGGGGGGGGGGGAATTTAAAATGATAAAAACGGAATAAACAATAAGATAGCTAAGTAAAGGAAAGATAACAATCCATAATACAGAATGTAAAGCAACCTCAAATTCTAGTTGTTCTAAGGACAACCTTTCACCATAAAAACCAAGGGTTTATGGCAGGACAACCTTACTTCGAACAATTAGAGAAACAACATCTCAAATTAGAAAGGAAATAAAGAAATAGAAAGAAAGAAATTCTAAACTATTACAACATTCCTCACAATGCTTGAAATGAAAGATTACAACATTCACATCCACATATATATCCCACAAACTTGAATGATGAAAGATATAGAAATTAAACAAACATTCAAATCACAAGACACAAGGAGTTATAGTGGTTCGCTTGTGTGTTCACCAACTGTTAAACAACAGCCACACAACTTGCTACTCCACTCCTAATATCCTCACACAGTGGATATTAGCGTTCACTATGAAAATAGGTTTTACTCAAGTTCACCTAAAACCCTCAGAATTGTGTCTTTCAAGTGGGCTTACACAATTAAAAAAACCCCACATTCTGAGTTTTCTGTCTCTACTCAGATAAACAACCAAATGAGATTTTTCTGGCTTAATCTCAAAAGAAATCAAATAATAAAAATTTTACACAAATGTAAAATACTTGGATTTCTCTTGCTTTTGCAGACCGGAAGAACAAGTCGGATTAGAAGTTCGAATAGAAGTTTAATGTCCAATACTCACTTTAAAATGGTTCTAGGTCTAATTGATTTTAAATTAAAGCAATTTGGGCTAGCTCTATTTGATTTTGATTCCAAGAAGTGGAATATCACAATTTCTCTTTCAAATCAGATTGGAATGTAGAAACAAAATCAAATATGAAAAGCTAATAAAAGAGAATATTAAATATGCACAATGTAGCTTAAAAAGAACACAAATTGTCACGCCCCAAACCTGAAAATTGGATTCACAGGAATTCCGATCGCCGAATCCGGTGCCGACAGCCTCCGTAGTACCCCATTCTCGGCTCCTAGCATTCATATGCCAGATTTTCGATCCTGGGATGCTACAAGGAGGATTTTTTTTTTATACATTTAACTAGTAATAAGCATAACCACAAGTTTACCCAAATCATAAAGGCAACATCATCATCACATATCCACTAATATAATTATTTGAATACAATGCTAAAAGGAAAATATATATGTCAAAATCAAAGCTCCAGAAAACAGTTGCATACTCCAAGCTCAATGCTGCTGCAACCTAACATCACCTGCACGTATCTATCGTGCATAAGCTTATAGAAAGCTGAGAAGGTGGTGTAAGTGTCTGCACGAGATAAGTGCCAAGTATTCAATACAATATCATAATCCATAAACCATACAATGACTGAATAAGCAGAAACACTGATAAGAGCAGGAATTATCAGCATAAACAGAAATACTGACAAGATTATAATCATGCGATAACAGAATAAGCGGAAGTATGAACAAGTCCATAAGTTAATCAATATCAGAATACGCAATATAGGACAACTATGCAAATGATGAGTCATAAATAATCAAATGTTGAATGACAAGGATATAATGTAATACACAATTCAAAAGAGCTAACAAATATCATCACTCTCATCTAAGTCACAGGAATACAGAAACATAACAACCCACAATGCCACACGCCGAAGATGTAATGGAATATGCAGTATATGGTGCTAATGGAATGACCATGCTGGAGTGTGATGTCAGGATGATAGTACGTAGTATCCCAGGCTACGGGGTCCGCCACAAGGAACCTCTATCCAAACCAGTCCCATACCTAAATTTGGATAGTCTGACTCAACGTGGTAAACTCCTGATCTCAGGTTAGTCACGCGCCTAACCAAAATACTTTCCATAACAAAGATACACAACAATTAGTTGTGCACCACCAGCCTGAGTGGATAGTGAATGGATGAATGAATGAGTATGCAATTCCTACTCAGTAGCCTGTCAGCACAGTAGCCTGCCAACCGCTGGTAGCTCGCCCAGGCCTCAGCCCTGCCCACATCACACCCGCCCACATCAGAGTCCGTCCACGTGTGCCCGTCCACATGCACAATAGTGATGAGGTGTCATAATATCATGTCAGTCCTCATATCAGTACGGTTCCTCTCTGAGAAAATCACCGGGGTTTATTATACTTCACACCACCTGCCGCCCCAATCAAGCGCACAACTGGGTAAGTGGAAAAGACCTCACTATCCACCTGTCAGTAGTCTGCTAATACCTATCTGGCTCACCGATAGTGGACCCATTCTTCGATCTGGTCAAACTTAGCCTAGCCATGCCTACTCCTCGAGCAGGTAAGGCCGCACCCCCTTCCAACCGACCACGACACAGTGGAGAGCGCAGCCATCTGGTAATCGGCACTCAACGCTCATCTACCCACTCGGTCTAGACGTTGGAGCATCCTCTAGAACTAAGAGGGTGTTTAGGGATTTTCACCCAGGGCCATCTATGGCGGCCCGATGCTCGAACAGATTTTTAGTGTCCCATCTGGCCATCCACGATATGCCTGTGGAGGCTACGGCCCTGATGTCACTAGGGCATACAGTAATCACAACACAATGCAAGATGCATGAGTCATACAATCCAATCATGCATCAATCCTGCGCATGTCATGTGCTCATGTGAGATAATCTCCACCTATCAGGGAGTCTCACATCATCCTGCTCAATGACATATGCAATGGTCAATCACATCTCATAACAAACATGCAGATGATGCGAATGGGCATGTATCATGATGTTATGATGTCACATACTCATAAACGATATCAATAACCACCGTCGACAATGTGGACTTTTAACCAACATTGCCCCCAAGGAATGACCCACATAGAATCAAATATATAATGGGCACATGGCCTCACACAAGGGCTAAATATTCAAAACAGGTGGGCCCTGGTCATGAGCCTAACATATATCACAATGGGCCTTGACCATAGGCCTCAAATACATCTGGATGGGTCACACACATGGGCCTCAGATATATCACTATGGGCCTCAAATATACTTCGTAGGTGAGTCACATACCTGGGTCTAATACACATCAGTATGGGCTACATCACATAGGCCTAATATACATCACTATGGCCACAACCCATGGGCTTTAAATACACAATAGGTGGGCCCTACACATGGGCCTCAAATATATACCACGGGTGAGCCTTAATAGACGGGTCACCAATACAACAGGATGGGCCTAATGACATGGACTCCATAAATATATCGAATAGGCCGCACCAATTGGGCCTTACATACATTGCAATGGGCCATGACCCATGGGCCTTGCATACATCACAATGGGCCTTGCAACATGGGCCTCATATATATTTAAGGTGGGCCTCAACAACGGGCCTCATACACATCAAGGTGAGCCTCAACAACGGGCCTCATACACATCAAGGTGGGCCTCAACAACGGGCCTTATACACATCAAGGTGGGCCTCAACAACGGGCCTCATACACATCAAGGTGCGCCTCAACAACGGGCCTTATATATGGCCTTAGCAACAGGCCACAAATATATCAAGATGGGCCTAATCAATCATATGGGCTAAATTAATCAAATGACCGATATGAGCAGGCAGATCAAATGGACCGATACAAATGGCCTGTGCGTCATGGAGTTATACTAAGCATGTTATAAGGTAATGCCCTATCCTTACAACGCAGTTGGCCTAGACGGCTTGTATACAACAAGTACGGGCCTACCAATGGGCCCTAGGGAGAGTCGCAATGCAGACATTTAACCAACATTATACTCATAATGTGGACGTCAAACCAACATTGCTTCCAAGGTGTAGCCCGTAGTCAATAACATTACGTAAACCAGGTTGGGATCACACATTGCAATGGACCTTAGGTACACCCCATTGGGCTTAAATACATCAAATGGGCCATGTCATATGGGCCTTTTACTCATCAAATGGGCCACATCAATGGGCCGCACCAATGGGCCTTATGTGCATTGCAATGGGTCATAACCCGTGGGCCTTAGATTGCATCAAATGGTTCTCGACCCATGGGCCTTATACATATCAAATGGGCCTAATCCCATGGGCTTTAAAATACATCAATTGGGTCCAATCCCATGGACCTTAGAATACATAAAATGGGTCCACTCTATGGGCCTTAAATTACATCAAATGGGCCTAATCCCATGGGCCTTGGAACACATCAAATGGGTCCACTTTATGGGCCTTAAATAGTTCAACAACTAGCTACATTCATGGACCCAATTAAATTCAACTATGGTGGGCCTCAAAAGTACATTCATTAAGCCCAACATTTAAGGAACTAAAGGTATAAATCATTTTCTCTAAAATCTTTATAATATGGTGAGCCCCACTCCTCAATATTTCAGCCTAAGGCCAGCATAATTATAACATGTTGCTGTCCTAAATTTGGGCACTCCATTGGAGTGGGTCCAAGGCCTCTAAAACTCTGAAAATTGAGGGCCAAGGTCCCTCATCATGCATACAATGAGAGGAAACCCAAAAAGGTGGCCCACTATTAGAAGAAATATTTTTGAATTATGGTTTTTTATCAAGGCATATTGCTGGACTGCACAGCAGAAAAAATCTGGGAGTCCAACCATCTCGGCCTATTCTTTTGGATACCTAAATGGGTCACTTGAGGCTGAAATTTCACAGAGTGCTACTTCCATAGGTGGGCCTCACCCCCACAAAATTTCATAATTTATAGATATTTCTAAGTATTTTAATTAATTTAAACAAAACAGACTATCTAGAAAAATCAGACAGACCTGGACGTCCCAACGTGGTGGGCCAGTCCGGCCCTCACCACGGTATGTACAGGGGTCCATTGGACGTGAAATTTTGTAGGTGGGTTCTAACATAAGTGGACCATACTCCTAAAAAATTTTAAAATTTTTAGACATCTATAAATATTTTAATTCATTTACATAAATCAATCTATCTTGAAAATCGGACTGATCTGGACACTATATTATAATAGGCCGGTCCCGCCATCACCATGGTGTGTACAGGCGTCCATTGGCCCCAAAATTTTGTAGGTGGGTCTTACCATAAGTAGGCCACCTCTATAAAATTTTTTATAATTTTTAAACACCCATAGGTATTTTAATAAATTTTAAAAATCTAACTGTCCATGGTAGAATGTTGCTGGAACAGTGCATAAAATCCAGACTGTCCACCTCACTTGGACCACACCTTTGGGACCCCAATGAAGGTCAGTTGGGGCTGAAATTTGGGGGACATCAAGATGAGATCCTCACCTTTCAAAAAAGTATATTTAATAGGTATGAATAGTCCCCCAAACAGTCCCAAAATCTGGTCCAAAAATAACCAGAAACTGTCCAGAAAATTCTGGACAGCAACATGTACTTAGATAAAATTTATTATATAAGTTAAATAAAAAGGAAAATACATTAATGGGCCACACATTTCAGGAAATAAAATGAGAAAAAAGAGAGATAGAAGGACAATCCGGTCATAGGGAAAGGGGCTCCACCACTATTGAGCCCTCCCAAGATCAATCACACCCACACATCATACCTAGATCTACATTTACAACATGGATCTTGCACATGTATGACCTATAATTAAAATACATGGTGAGGATGCCATCCCCACCATGGTTATAAGGTCTAGATGACCCAAACATAATATGATATGAAATAAAACTACCATGATGGGGCCCATAGAGAAAGGCCCCATGCATGGATCATGCATGCATAAGGTAGGCCATTAGGCCACAACCATTGGATTGTGTGGGATCTCCACCATTGATTGGTGGGTCCTATACTTTTCTCATGAAAGAAAGAAAATATCTAGGCTATAGAAATCAGATTTTTTACATCTAGAGGAGCACCCACCGTTCGATCTTCTTGCTCCTATGAGTTCCTTAACACCTTAGCTTTGATTCCAATGGAGGAGATGGGGAATGGATGGTTAGGATGGGAGATCATGGGGTAGGAAAGTGGACCATACTTGAAGTTTTGAAAGAGAGGGAGAGGCTTGGAGAATTCTCATACGTATGAGATTTCTCTCCTTAGATTTTTTTGAGTTTGAAAATGAGAAAGAGAGAGAGAGAGAGAGAGTTGTAAAGGGAGAGAGAGATGGGTGATGGATGTGGTGAGTGATGGGTGTAAGAAAATCTTGACTTTTGTGGCCATTTGTGTAAGAAAAGCATGGGTGGTGTAAGAACTTTTTGACTTTAAGGGCTTTTGGTGTAAGAGAGGTATGGGCTTGTAAGAGATTCCTGACTTTTGTAGTTGCTTGGGAATGGGTGAAAGGTGATGTGTACTTGACATGTGATGGATTGATGGATTGATGGGATTGATGTGACACCTCGTAGAGATTCTCTTGGGTTTCGCAACGCGCGGCGTTTTCTTCGCACCGAACGTTGGCCCACATCTCTTGACCAGGGTATCGCCTTGGCGCGCAAGTCGAGGTATCGGAACTGCAGCGACGACGCGGTCGCTATAGTCAAGGTCTTGGGTTGAGTCGATACGGGTTGACGGCATACGAATCAGGGTCGCACGTAAATATTGGTTAAGGGTCGAAGGTTGCCGGAATTTGACCGGTAAGACCGCGGAAGTCTATGGAACGGTACGGTCTAGGATACGGGGCTTACACAAACTTATCTCTTAGAGTGATGCCTTAAATTTACTTGAATTGGATTATCAAACTCTGAAATTCGTGCTCTATTTATAGTTGAAGAAATTGCATATTCGACTGGTCCTGAGGACACTTCGACTAGTCGAAGGTCGAACAGAATTTTGAATTTTTGAGCGTGATCGGATAAAACCTTTCCATGACTGGTTGAAGGCTATCCACGACCGGTCGTGAGTCCTCAACGACTGGTCGTAACCTTCCCACGACTGGTCGAACGAACCTGATTTAGTTGCTGTAGTTTGAGTCATAGATCCTGTTCTGGTTATAGGACGAGTCGAGCACTGTTCACACGACCGGTTGAGCAGAGTCTGGGACTGGTCGAGTATGAATAAAAAATTCTGAAAAATTGCAACAAACTTAGGACTGGGTGAAGTAGTGCTATGACTAGTCGAATAGGGTTCAGGATTAGTCTTTGAATAGTCTAAACACTTATAAAGTGATTCAATTTAAATTATGTATACAAAATGACCTACTCTAAGGTTAGTCTAAGGTCAATCATACCTTGAAAGTGATGTATGAACATTGAGTCTTCATTTCTTCAGATGATAGTTGACCTTTGAAGATTATGAAGCTTGAGATCTCGACACATGATGTAACTTGAACTTGAGATCTTCTAAAGCTTAGATTTGAGTTATACTTCATCTCGAGTTGTACTTTGTCTTGAGTCTTGAACAAGAACTTGTCTTTTAATGTACCTCTTTAAAAACTCTGAACTTTGAAGCTGACAGGAGTGGACAATGTACTTAACATTGCATTTCTTAAAGTAGATCTTCATTCTTGACTTGAAGCATTGTGATGCAATGCCTTAAACATTAAGGAGCTACACAAGACACAGATTGAGGTTTTGACACAAAAAAAAATTGACAAACAAAGGAGCAAAACCATAACACTTACAATCTTCCCCTTTGTCAAATTTGTGACAAAACACACTTAATAATAACATAACCAGTATACACACATATATCAAAAAAAAAATGCTACTATTATCCATAATTCATCCATATCTTATTTAAGCACCTAAGATACTTACACATATATTTAAATTACAAATCATAGGCAACATTCATATTCTCTACCTTCTCCTCAAATGCATAAAGACACGCATCAAAATCGGATGGCTCATAGTCAGGATCATTTGCAAAGTCTGATTTAATTTCATCAAAAATGTCATCCATATTTATATCATCAGGAGGAAGATTACCAGCTTCGTATACATTCACTCATTCAGCTCCATCACCACCATCTTCTTGGCCAAGAGCCAATTCCAATTGCATCTTGTTTATATTAGAGTTGTTGAAAATAAGATCATGGATAAGAGCCTCTCCAACAGGCATAACAACTACATTTGAGTACCTAACACAACCATAAGATAGGCAAATGGAATATCAATGTCTTAGATGGAGACGAAATTGAATGATGGAATGAGATATTAAATAAGGTAGACAGACATGTGCACCAGTGATAATGGAATGCAAAATACGGACCATAAAGGAAGTCAGTTTTGTTTTGTTACTAGACCGAGGAGACATATTTGAAATAAATATTCGATGAAGAACCATGTATTTGGGTAACAAGTACTTGGAAGCAAGCGCATTTCCCTTCAAACTCCATTGCACATCCATATTGCATAATGCTCTAGTGAGCATGCATTTTTCTGATTCAGAGGATTTCTCAACTAGAGTATGAATAGGAATACCCTTGTCATTAACAGGTATGTCCATTAGAGTGAAATCAGATGACGGTCAATCTCAACTGGACCATCTTTAGTAGCAATTTTAACATTAAATTCTCAATTAAAAAAATCAGAAATGCATACAAACATGGATTTAGCAATAGACCGATAGGCCGACCCATCCCAATGTAAGATGTTATCCCATCCTACAGCTTAAAGAAGTGAAAGGAGACCAAAAGAAGCAATGTGTTCAATACACACAGATCCACTACCAAAAACTAGGTAAAGGCTACGGATAAAAGTCGTAGCCATAGACCTATGGCTACGGTTTTAGTCCATAGCACGACCGTAGTCGTAGGTGCCGTAACAATAGGTCTTAAACCTATGGCTACGGATTTAATTCGTAGCTATAGATCATAATAGCTACAGATATAATCCATAACAATTATATTTATAATGAAAACTACAAACAACTATGGATATTATTTGTACCTAAAAGTTCGTAGCAATTTGCCAAATTTAAAAATGGCTATAACTGTCAAATTACCAGCTATGGTTAATATTCGTAGCTATTTCGTACATTAGAAAATATATATAATAATTTTTTCATTCAATTACCACCTGCATAATCATTCATTCATTCCATTACAATCAATTACAATTATTCATTCATTCAATTACAATCAATTACAATCATTCATTCATTCAATTACAATCAATTACAATCTTTTATTCAATCAATTACAATCCTTCATTCAATTAATTACAATCCTTCATTCAATTAATCATAATTACAATTACAATAATGCTGAAAATACAAATCTTTGGCTTCATTAGAGAAATTTGCTTGACTTCACCCTAAAATTTCAATGATAAAGAATTGAAAGAGAAGATATATTTTGACGGTATGATATTTTTTTCACAAGTAAATAGGCCTTTTTCAGCCATCAGCCCATCACCCACTTGAAGAATCAAAAATTGATTGTTGTCCAAGTCCAGTCCTTTTCCTTTCAATTTCTTAATGACCTCTGTAAAATTACTTCTACGGCCATTTATGTAGTACTTAGAAAAGTTGTCTCGAAATGCAACTCTAGTAATGACAAAGTCACTTCGTGCAACAGCTACGTATATTCCATCATCCTATAAATAGTCATGGCATTCATAAGTCGAAATGACCATCAGGGGAAAGAAAAATAAAGTGAAAGAAGTGCATCATGTATAACCATTTTTTTTCTTAATGAATTAATAAAAACTCAAAGAGAGGAATGAAATTGACACAAAAGGAATGGTCTCACCATATGGTTTATAGGGCCAAAATAAACTTCTGGACGATTTCCGCAAGGAGGACCATCGGTAGCCACAAGTACTCACTTCCCAAGTGGAACAAATACCGACCATGATTATCTATGACCTGAAAAATGTGCAAGCAGAGCTGACCATCATGAAAAGAAAATCTCCATTTGCTTGTCAATTACAAGTAGGACATGCCAGTGATTAGTGGAAATGCCTCGAGTTCTAGATAGTTTCTAGGGTATATAGTGCATCACGTTGTATAGAGAAAAGATCACCATCAGAAAATAATCTAATGATGTTCAGAAGCAACAGGTTCACTGCTTGCTAGAAATGTGCACCTTCTTTGTAGAGCCCACCTGAGGAAGGGAAAGAGGTTTTCTAAGCTCACCTGCATGTGTAAGTGAGCTAATGCACTACTACCAAATGCCGGCATGACAGACAGGTGTAATATTCAAGCCATCCATCAGAAGGGTAAACTGTAGATTCCGTATCCCAAGAATTAGGTCAGTCCTCTAGTCGAGCCACAATCAACTGAACAAATCTATAGCTATGAAAGACCTGTCTGAAGTTTTCTAACACATCCACTTATTTCTAATATCATAGATATGAAAGACTTGTCTGAAGTTTTCAACTGAAGATTTAGGTTAGGTTATAGGTTTAGGTTTAAGTTTAGGTTATAGGTTTTTGGATTTGAGAATAGGTTTAGGTTAATGTTGTAGGTTATAAGTTTAGGTTATAAGTTTATGTTAATGTTGTAGGTTATAGGTTTAGGTTTAGGTTTACGTTTAAGGATTTGATAACACATTTAAGTTTTAAGTTTAGGTTTAGGTTTTACATTTAGGTTAAGGTTATAGGTTTAGGTTTAGGTTATAAGTGTAGGTTAGGTTTAGGTTTAAGTTATAGTTTATAGGTTATAGGTTATAGCTTTAGGGAATTGAGAATAGGTTAAGGTTTAGGTTTAGGAAATCGGGTTCAGGTTTGGGATTGAGTTTAAGTTTGGTTTTTCAAGTTTAGCTATAGGTTTAGGTTAGGGAGTTAGATTAAGATTAGGTGTAGGTTTAGGTTTAGGGATTTGAGAATACATTTAGGTTTTAGGTTTTAGGATTAGGTTTAGGTTTTAAGTTTAGGTTACGGTTAGGTTATATGTTATAAGTTTAGGTTATAGGTTATAGGTTAAGGTTTTGGTTATAGGTTTTGGTTTAGGCTAAGGTTATAGGTTTTGGTTTAGGTTTAGGTTATAGATTATAGCTTTGGGGAATTGAGAATAGGTTAAGGTTTAGGTTTAGGAAATCGGGTTCGGTTCGGAATCTGGTTTAGGTTTGCATTTTCAACTTTAGGTTTAGGTTTAGGTTAGGGAGTTAGATTAGGATTAGGCGTAGGTTTAAGTTTAGGGATTTGAGAATACATTTAGGTTTTAGGTTTAGGTTTAAGTTTTAGGATATAGGTTTAGGAAATTGGGTTTGGGTTTAGGATTGGGTTTAGGTTTGGGTTTTCAAGTTTAGGTTTATGTTTAGGTTATGGAGTTAAGATTAGGATTAGGTGTAGGTGTAGGTTTAGGGATTTGAGAATACATTTAGGTTTTAGGTTTAGATTTAGGTTTTAGGTTTTAGGTTTAGGTTTAGGTTTTAGATTTAGGTTAAGGTTAGGTTATAGGTTGTAAGTTATAGGTTATAGGTTAAGGTTAAGGTTATAGGTTTTGGTTTAGGTTTAGGTTATAGGTTTAGGTTAAGGTTTAGGTTTAGGTTATAAGTGATATGTTATAGGTTATAGCTTTTGAGAATTGAGAATAGGTTAAGGTTTAGGTTTAGGAAATCGGGTTTGGGATCGGGTTTAGGTTTGGGTTTTCAAGTTTAGGTTTAGGTTTAGGTTAGGGAGTTGAGATTAGAATTAGGTGTAGGTTTAGGTTTAGGGATTTGAGAAGACATTTAGGTTTTAGTTTAAGGTTTAGGTTATAGGTTATAGGCCTAGGTTTAGGCTTACGAAATCGGGTTCGGGTTTGGGATCGGGATTAGGTTTGGGTTTGGGTTTTCAAGTTTAGGTTTAGGTTTAAGTTAGAGAGTTGAGATTAGGATTAGGTGTAGGTTTACGTTTAGGGATTTGAGAATACATTTAGGTTTTAAGTTTAGGTATAGGTTTAGGTTTTAGGTTTAGGTTTTAGGTTTAGGTTAAGGTTAGGTTATAGGTTATAAGTTTAGGTTATAGGTTATAAGTTTAGGTTATAGGTTATAGGTTATAGGTTATAGGTTATAGGTTAAGGTTTAGGTTATAGGTTTAAGTTTTTGTTTAGGTTATAGGTTTAGGTTAAGGTTTAGGTTTAGGCTATAAGGTATAGCTTTTGGGAATTGAGATTAGGTTAAGGGTTAGGACTAGGAAATAGGGTTCGGGTTTGGGATCGGGTTTAGGTTTAGGTTAGGGAGTTGAGATTAGGATTAGGTGTAGGTTTAAGTTTAGGGATTTGAGAATACATTAAGGTTTAGGTATAAGAAATTGTGTTCGGGTTCGAGATCGGGTTTTACGTTTGGGTTTTAGGTTTAGGGATTCAGATTCAGGTTTAGGATCAGGTTTAGGTTTGGGTTTTCAAGTTTAGGTTTAGGTTTAGGTTAGGGAGTTAAGATTAGGATTAGGTGTAAGTTTAGGTTTACAGATTTCAGAATACATTTAGGTTTTAGGTTAAGGTTTAGGTTTTAGGTTATAAGTTTAGATTTAGGTTTAGGAAATTGGGTTTAGGTTCGAGATCGGGTTTACGTTTGGGTTTTCAAGTTTAGGTTTAGGTTTAGGTTAGGGAGTTGAGATTAGGATTATGTGTAGGTTTAGGTTTAGGGATTTGAGAATACATTTATGTTTTAGGTTAAGGTTTAGGTTATAGGTTATAGGTTTAGGTTTATGTTGTCACACCCCAGACTCGGTAACCAGAATCCCAAGGAACCCGATGGCCGGTTCTGACCATAATAGCCTCCATAGTACCCCATTCTCGACTCTTGAGACAGGTTCTGATTCTGGGTTCCTACAAGGAGAATTTTCATAACAATATAATCATTACCAATATGAGCATATCCAAGATCATAACAAGTACATCTAAGAATAATAAAGGCACACATCACAAAATCCACTATAAATTTGAACTTTTATAACTTTCAGAAGGTACAAAAGGACATACATAAGATGATAAGAGAAGGAAAGGAAGATCGGCAACACCGATTCCTCAAGCTTAACTCAACTCTACGCCCTGAAGCTAAGACACTTGCCTAGAGTCTCCAGCATGCATCAATCGTGCATAAGCTTATAGAAGCTTAGAGGGTGGTAAAAGTGTGTGACAATGGTGCACAAAAGAATAGTAGGAGATGCAAGAAGGGAAATATGCTCAATGGGAAAATCACTAGCCATACTTCGGCTTATCATAAATACGATGTGATGAATACTGAATGTCATACCAAGACAATGCATGAAGGGGCTTGTACAATCAATGTTAATGTGATGCAAGTAATGCTAGTGCTCATATCCAAACCATAAGTCAAGTACATTTTCAATCATAAAGAAATCACCGGGGTCAATTACACTGTTGAATGACTGTCGCTCTACAGACCTCTCACAGTCAAACTAGCGTAAGAGACCTTACTACTCGCCTGTAGACAGCTAATCGCCAACAAGGCCTGACGGTAGCGGACTCATTTACGAGCTGGTCAGACTTAGCCTAACAATGTCCCCTATACACCGGGAAGGTAAGGCCACACCCCTATCCAACCGACTACACGACAGTGGGAGTCACGGCTTAACGATATAAGGCCCTCGTGAGCTCATGTATTCCACCCAGTCACGGTGTTGGAGCAGATCTTTGGTACCATGGAAGTTCTAAAAATTTCACCCATGGGCATCTTATGCACCCAGTATGATCAACTAATATTTTCAGTGTCCACACATATGGCCATCCACGAATATCCCTATGGAGGCAAGGCCCTGATGAAGCAAGGACAGATATCCACATGCTATGCAATGCTAGATGCATGAATCACACAATCACCTATGCATCAATCCCAAGCACCCATTATATATGCATGAATGACAACATCAGTATGTGATGGGAACCCTGTGATCTTTCGTTTTGGACGTCTTTCGGGCCATTTGATCTTCAGTTTCTTAATTTTTACGGATCTCTGGCGTGTACGTCCGTCGATCTTGGTCCCCTGGGGTTTATCCCTTGTCTTTGGTGTCATCAGATCGTTAAATCTATGCTTTAAGCACCCTTTTTCAGTCTATGCTCGTAAATACACTTTGCATCATAAACACGATTAAAGTGGCCCATCAAACAGTATCATGCTCGTAAATCTAGAAAATAAATGAGGTCTGATGTGCAATATTTGACCCTCAACACCCATCGTGCTCCAAAGGGGAAAACTCCACCCCTCGGGGAGATACCAACATGTCCTTCTCAATGGCACAAACATGGCCAATCATACATCAACCAAGCATGCATATGATGCATATGAGAGTGGGTCATGAAATGAATAGAGGTGTCAATGGGGTGAAGATGAACTCTCTACCTGACCGTGAAGGGTCTAGGTACTTAACCAATTCCTCATAAGGAATACAACCTTTCATGGGGGCCCATTTACCTGGGGTAGCCAACGAAACTAAGGATATAAGCTACGGGCTTAAATAATATAGAGATGGGCCTAATAAGAAATGCCTAATAAGAAATTAAGGTGGGCATTCAACCACACTTAGAGGGGTCCATAATGGGGACATTTAACCACCATTTTTCCAAGGCATAACCTACCATAATCCATATAGCTATAAGGCCCAAGGCCTACATCCAAACCACATACATAAGCCCCATAAAAAGGCATGAGAACAAGGGTCCAATACTTCCTTCAACAACATAGGCCCAAGGAGAGGAAATCAAGGTCCAAGGCCCAAGCCCCAATGGCCATAGGAATCATACATTTAGTTGAACTTAATGGGCGGCCTATGAGCATAAAAATATGGCTTAAAAATAGGTTTAAGTTGGGTAAAATGGGCCCCACTACATCAGCCCAAAAACTAGCAATCTAAGTGGGCAACCAAGGGCCTAATATCACCTTTATCTCAGCCCATAAGTCCATTAAAATATAGAAGTCAATCCAACATATGGCTAGGCCAAGCTGGGATGTTCCAACCCAATCTGGGCCTACTAGGAAGTCTCAAAATCTGGTTTTTATTTGGGTCCCACAAATGATCATCAATAGAGACCCAAAAAGGCCTTAATTAAGCCCAAGAATATTCTAAAATATAAGGGAGAAATAAATACCCAATTTCCTCAATATGGTGGGCCCCATATCATGGCTCCAATGGGCCCTAGGACATCAGGGATGGGTCCCCAACTAATCATACACAAAGCCCAATGGGCTGGGGCCTAAAAGTTCTGAAATAACAAGGAACAATAATGTACAGGAAGTTTCTACAATGCATGCTTCTATCCTAAATTTGGGCACTCCATTGGAGTGGGTCCAGGGCCTCTAAAATTTTGAAAATTGAGGGCCAAGGTCCCTCATCCTGCATAAAATAAGAGGAAACCCAAAAAGGTAGCCCACCATTAGAGAAAATATTTTTGAATTATGGTTTTTATCAAGGCATATTGTTGGACTGCATAGCAGAAAAATCTGGCAGTCCAACCATCTTAGATCATTCTTTTGGAAGCCCAAATGGGGTCATCTGGGGCTAAAATTTTACAGAGTGATAGTTTCATAGGTGATCCACACCCCCACAAAATTTAAGAAATTTTAAAATTTCCTAGTATTTTAATTTATTTTTTAAAAACATTCAGTTCAGAAAATCAGACAGACCTGGACGTCTCAACATGGTGGGCCAGTCCGGCCCTTTCCACGGTGTGTATAGTGGTCCATTGGCCCTGAAATTTGGTAGGTGGGTCCTACCATGCGTGTACCACACTCTTACAATATTTCAGAATTTTTGAACATCTATTAATGTTTTAATTCATTTAAGAAAATAAATCTTTCTTGAAAATCGGACTGATCTGGATACCATATTATAGTGGGCCGGTCTAGCCACCACCATGGTGTGTACAGGGGTCCATTGGCCCCAAAATTTTGTAGGTAGGTCCTAACATAGGTGAAACACCTCTTTGAAAAATTTTAAATTTTTTGGATACTAATAAATATTTTAATTAAATTAAAAATTTCAATCTGTCCAGGAAGAGATGTTGCTGTCCATGCATTGTTTGCCCAATAAAGTAGGCCCAAACTTCATCCTGGAGGAGAAAATGGAGGTTTAGTATTTTCTTCATAAAATAAAGTAAGGTAGGGTCCATAAAAGTAGCCAGTCCCTCAGAGAAATCAAGCTGAAGTGTATGTTTTCCCTCCATACATATGGGCTGGACAGCCCAACATGGTAGACTGCCCACCCCTATGGACCTCCTTTTTGGGTACCATTTCATGGGCCATCTGAGGTATGACCCACCACACCTCAAGGATTCCACACCCTCTCATTACACTCCATAATCATAAAAAAAATAATGAAAATCATGATCCAAAAATCCATGCTAAAGATTGAACATGACAGTCCATGCAACAATCCAGATTTTTGGACAACAATACATGGCTGAACACATTAGCATTTATCTGAGAAATCTCAGCTATAAAAAGGGTGTGTGACCTTCCTCAGTGGGATACACATAAGTCCAGATCACAAATTAAGAGTAGGACACTTACATGCATTGATTAAGGTGTCCAAAGATCATGGAGCTGAGTGGTATGGGTGTCCCACCTAGCTGGATTTTTATTTTTATTTATTTTGGGACATCCTAGGCCCACTAAATGGGTCACACACACATTATCATCCACACATCAGAGAAAAGAGAAGAAGAAAAGAGAGTAATTTGGCCATGGGGGTAGGGCCCCACCACTAATAGGCCCTCCCAAGAGTTAATCCCAACCATACAACGATGTTACTTCAACATGCAACATTATACCAATGCATGCATGATCTATGATTAGAATGAGTGATTGAGATGCCATCCCAACATGACTTATAGGGTCTAGATGCCCTTGAAATAAAGTGGATGGTACAATACATCATGATGGGGTCCATAGAGAATGGCCTCATCATGTTTCATGATGTGTATGTAGGATGGGCCAAAAGGCCACATCCATGAGGTCAAATGGGGTCCCCACCATGGATTGGTGGATCCCATATGATCCATGTAGGAAGAAAAAAATAAGATCAAGGGTACAAAAGAAAATCAGAAATAAAAATCACCAACCGTAATGGATTCCACCCAAAGTTACATTAATCTACTCTCCATGCTCCAAGGGACATGTATCAATGGGTGAGATGGATTGTTGGAGGTTAGATGGGAGGGGATTAGAGGGAGAAGGGGCTAGAGAAGAGAGGGAGATGGGAGGGAAGTTGCTAAAAATTCTAGCAATGGAGGAAAATAAGAGGAAGAGAGAGAATAAAGAGAGAGAAAAATGTCATAATTATTTTGTAAGAAAAGCTATCATGACATAGGGAGGAGATTATAATGTTTAGGCCTTTATACTAGGTTTGGGTGGTGTTTGTTGAGATGGGTGGTGTTTCCATAGGATTTATGTGGTGTGTGTGTTGTGTGTATGGGGACTTGTGCCATGGGTGATGGTGGTCCACATGCATTTCTCTTAAGTGGGCCACATGATCAATGGTCATATAATAAAATGTACACAACTTTTGATCTACATATCGAATTTATGCGCGAGATGCGGCGTTGGAACCGCAATGATAAAGTAGATAAGATGGCATAGGTCTCAGCTAGATTTAAGTCTGGTCTACATGACCGGACTCAAGGATGACCACAAACAAAATCTGAGGGTCGCGGGTAGTCAAAATTCGACCAGTAGGACCGCGGGACCACAAGAAATGAAATGCACACTCACACACATACATGCACACATGCGAACTTGGGTCAGGTCTCACAATCCTCCCCACCAACAAAGAAATTTCATCCTCAAAATTGACCAATCTAGGATAAAATAAAAGACAAAATACCACCATCATATAACAATCATCATATAAGGAAGGCAATACAAACAATCATATATCAATCAATCATCAAACAAATAGGGATAACGCTCTCTAATCTCGGCCTCATGTTCCGAAGATGCCTCGGCCTTCGAATGATGACCCCATTGCACCTTAACTAAGGGAATGACCTTGGTCCTGAGGACCTGCTCCTTTCGATCAAGAATACGAATCGGCTGCTCAATGTAGGAAGCATCCTCACGGACCTCAAGTGGCTGTCAATCAATCATGGGAATAGTGTCCGACCCACATTTTCGTAATATAAAAACATGGAACACGTTGTAGATCGCAGACAACTCAAGAGGTAAGGCAAGCCTATAAGCCACAAAGCCCATGCGCTTGATATTCTCAAAAGGTCCAATAAATCTCACGGCGAGCTTACCCTTCACACTAAAGTGAACCACGCCCTTCATAGGTGAGACCTTGAGATACACCATATTCCTAACTGTGAACTTAAGGGGTCGATGCAGATGATCAGCAAAACTCTTCTGCCGGCTCTGAGCTGTGCGCATCCTCTACCTGATAACATCAATAGCCTCCGACGTCTCCTGCACAAGCTCAGGACTTAAGAGACGACTCCCCAAACTCGGTAACCGGAATCCCAAGGAACCCGATGGCCAGTTTTGGCCGTAACAACCTCTATAGTACCCCATTCTCAGCTCCTGTAGGTATTGTCGAAAAGGTAGGGGCGGCACTTGCCTCATGCAGAGGAACGAGTGCGGCCGATGGGGCAGGAGCCTCAGTAACTGGAACAACAGGTTAAGTAGGGGTAATAGGTGGGGGAATCGGAGCAACTGGAGGTACAGGCGCTATGGGCTCAACTGGAGGAATAGTTCGGATTGGGACCTCAGGAATCGAATCCTCAACTACTGGAGCAGGACGTGCTCGAGTAGGATGGGTACCTCAGGCACCTCATCCACGGGCACCACGACCATGGGTGCCATGACCACACTATATCGTCTACAAAATAATGATGGTGCAAGGAATCAGGACAATTACAGGCTCAATACGGAGCGAACGGAAGGATCTCGGGACACTACTTGCCCCATGTTCATGGCAGACATGGGATGTTCTCCTGAGTCATTCTACAATTACTTGCTATGCTCTGATACCAACTCCTGTGATGCCCCAGACTCGTTAACAGGAATCCTAAGGAACCCGATGGCCGGTTCTAGCCGTAACAGCCTCCATAGTATCCCATTCTCGGCTCGTGAGACAGGTTTCAATCCTGGGATCCTACAAGGAGAATTTTCATAATAATGTAATCATTACCAATATGATCATATCTAAGATCATAGTAAGTACATCTGAGAATAAAAAAGGCACACATCAAAAAATTAACTATAAATTTAAAATTTATAACTTTTAGAAGGTACAAAAGGACATACATAAGATGATAGGAGAAGGAAAGGAAGATCAGCAACACTGGGTCCTCAAGTTTAACTCATGTTTGCGCCCTGTAGCTAAGACGCTTTCCTAGAGTCTCCTACACGCATCAATCGTGGATAAGCTTATACAAGCTTAGAGGGTGGTGAAAGTGTGTGGCAATGGTACATACAAGAATAGTAGGAGATGCAAGAAGGGAAATATGCTCAATGGAAAAATCACTAGCCTTACTAAGGCTTATCATAAATATGATGCGATGAGTACTGGATGTCATACCAAGACAATGCATGAAGGGGCTTGTACAACTAATGTTAATGCGATGCAAGTAATGTCAGTGCTCATATCCAAACCATAAGTCAAGTACATTTCTAATCATATGGAAATCACCGGGGTCAATTACACTGTTGAATGACTACAGCTCTACAGACCCCGCATAGTTAAACGAGTATAAGAGACCTCACTACGCACCATAGATAGTTAATCACCAGCAAGGCCTGACTATAGCGGACCCATTTACGAGCTGGTCAGACTCAGCCTAGCAATGCCCCCTATACCGGACAGGTAAGGCCACACCCCTATCTAACTGACTACACGATAGTGGGAGTCGCGACCTAACGGTATAAGGCCCTCGTGCGGTCATGTATTCCACTCAATCACAACATTGGAGTAGATCAGTGGTACTATGAAAGTTTTAAAAATTTCACTCATGGGCATCCTATGCACCCAGTATGCTTAACTAATATTTTCGGTGTCCACACATATGGTCATCCACAAATATCCCTGTGGAGGCAAGGCCCTGATGAAGTAAGGGCAGATATCCACATGCTATGCAATGCCAGATGCATGAATCACACAATCAGCCATGCATCAATCCCAAGCACGCATCGTGCTCCAGAGTGGAAAACTCTACCCCTCAGGGGGATACCAACATGTCCTACTCAATGACACAACTATGGCTAATCATACATTAACCAAGCATGCATATGATGCGTATGAGAGTGGGTCATGAAATGAATAGGAGTGCCATTGGGGTGAAGATGAACTCTCTACCTAACCGTGAAGGGTCTAGATACTTAACCAATTCCTCATAAGGAATACAACCTTTCGTGGGAGCCCATTTATGTGGGGTAGCCCACGAGACTAAGAATATAAGTTACGGACTTAAATAATATAGAGATGGGCCTAGCAAGAAATTAAGGTGGGCATTCAACCACACTTAGAGGGGTCCATAATGGGGACGTTTAACCACCATTTCCTCAAGGCATAACCTACCATAATCCATATAGCTACAAGGCCCAAGGCCCACATTGAAAGGGCCTATCTATATGCCCTAGAGGGGGGGTGAATAGGGCAATGCCAAATAAAATTAATAACAATGGAGTAATATAAGAAATAAAGCACAATGCTGAATTTAAAGTAATCTCAATAGCCTAAAATAAAGAGAATGATACTTTATCAGTTCTAAGGACAACCTTACACCAAAAACCAAAGGTTTAAGGTAGGACAACCTTATTTCTAGAACATCCTTTGTATCACAAACCAATGAGGAATAAAAAGCAAGGAAATCAAAATAACTTGTAGACATAAATCCTAAGTTATTACAACATTCCCCACACTTGCTTGGAATAAAAAGATTACAACATTCATCCACGAATACAATCCACAAAACTGAATGAATAAATGAATAAAAGAATAAAAGAATAATGCACATCCACAACACAACGATATATAGTGGTTCTCCTATGTGTACACCAGCTGCTATCCAACAACCACACAGAATACTACTCCACTCCTAATATCCTCACATAGGGGATATTAGCATGCACTATCAAAATAGGTTTCACAGGTTCACCTAAAACCTTCACAATTGTGTCTTTGATCTCGAGCTTACACAATCCAAAAACCCCACAATCTGAGTTTTCTGGCTCTCCTCAGATAACCAATACAATGAGATTTTTTTGGCAAATCTTAAACAAAACCAAAGAAAGTAAATTACAAAAATGTAAAATACCTGAATCACCTTTTGAAGAAGCCCGGTAGAACCAATCGAAGTAGAAGTTTGATTAAACGTTCAAAGTCCAATACTCACTTTACGAATGGTTCTAAGTCTAATTGATTTTAAATCAAAAGGGCTAGTTCTATTTGATTTTGAATCCAAGAAGAAGGAATATCAGAAATTCCCCTTTTCTAATAAGATGGGAATGTAGATCAAAATTAAATAATAAACAAGCTAGGAAAAGGAATATTAAATAAGCACAAAGTAGCTTAAAACAAACATAAACTTATCTCAGAGAATAGCCTAAAGATTGCTTGAATAGAGTTAAATTAAATTGCTAAAACTCTGAAGTTCGTGCTCTATTTATAGCCTAAAAAATCCCGTTAACGACTGGTCTTAGGATCCTAGGACTAGTCATAGCTTCAAAGATTTTCAAAAATTTCCGCGGGATAAGATTTTACGGTTTCATGACTGATCCTGGGTGGTCTACGACCGGTCATGGGCCACCTACGACCAGTCGTAGGACCCTCAATTTGGTTGCTGGAGTTTGAGTCGTAGGGCTACGACTGGTCGAAGGATGAGTCGTAGAACTCACAGGACTGGTCGTAGGATGTCCAAGACTGGTCGTAGGATAGCCAGAAAGATCTAAAAATCTTCAACAACCTAGGACTGGTCCTGAAAAACTTAAGACTGGTCGTAGCAAAGCTAGAACTGGTCTTGAAGTCCCTAGGACTGGTCTTATAACACTCCAAACAAGCATATTGAAATATATGAATTATGTATCTAGAATGACCTACTGTAAAGTCCATCCTAAGGTCAATCTAAGGTCAAACAAACCTTAAAAGTGAGATGGACATTGAAAGTTTGTACACTCAGATGACCCTTAAGAGAAGCTTGAGAATATACAACTCTTGTAGTAGGCCTTCTTGAGCTTGATCTTGACTTGATAAAATCTTCTAATATACTTGAACTTGATTGAATCTTGAACATGCAAACTTGAAGACTTCAATACTTGAATTCTTCATCCATGACTTGAAAACTTCTTCATTTAAGTTCTTATCTTGAAATGCGATGTCTTGATTGTAATGAATAGTCTCAAACATGAAACACAAGATATACAAGACATATATATAGGTTTTAGCAGCACAAATTTTGAAAACCAAAGGGATATGAAATCATAGTACTTACACACATCCAAACCATATACATAAGTCCCACAAAAAGGCATGAAAACAAGGGTCCAATACTACCTTCAACAACATAGGCCCAAGGAGAGGAAATTAAGGCCTAAGGCCCAAGCCCCAATGGCCATAGGACGCATACATTTAGTTAAACTTAATGGGCGGCCCATGAGAACAAAAATACGGCTTAAAAATAGGTTTAAGTTGGATAAAATGGGCTCCACTACATCAGCCCAACAACTAGCAATCTAAGTGGGCAACCAAGGGCCTAATACCACCTTTTTCTCAGCCCATAAGTCCATCAAAATGTGAAAGTTAGCCCAACATATGGCTAGGCTAAGTTGAGACTTTTCAACGTAATCTGGGCCCACTAGGAAGTCCTAAAATCCAGTTTATATTTAGGTCTCACAAATGATCATCAATGGAGACCCAAAAAGGCCTTAATTAAGCCCAAGAATATTCTAAAATATAAGGGAGTAATAAAAACTTAATTTTCTCAATATGGTGGGCCCCACAATCATGGCTCCAATGGGCCCTAGGACATCAAGGATGGGTCCCTACTTAATCATACACAAAGCCTAATGGGCTGGGGCCCAAAAGTTCTAAAATAATAAGGGACAATAATGTATAGGAAGTTTCTGCAATACATGATGCTGTCCTAAATTTGGGCACTCCATCGGAGTGGGTCCAGTGCCTCTAAAATTTTAAAAATTGAGGACAAGGTCCCTCATCATGCATAAAATACGAGAAAACCCAAAAAGGTGGCCCACCATCAGAGAAAATATTTTTGAATTATGGTTTTTATCAAGGCATATTGCTGGATTGCACAGTAGAAAAATCTGGCAGTCCAACCATATTGGATCAATCTTTTGGATGCCCAAATGGGGTCATGTGGGGTTAAAATTTTATAGAGTGATACTTTCATAGGTGGGCCACACCCTCATAGAATTTCTAAATTTTTTATATTCATAGTATTTTAATTAATTTTTTAAAAAAACAGTCAGTTCAGAAAATCAGACAGACCTGGACGTCCCAACATGGTGGGCCAGTCTGGCCCTTTCCACGGTGTGTACAGGAGTTAATTGGCCTTGAAATTTGGTAGGTAGGTCCTACCATGAGTGTACCATATGCATACAAAGTTTTAGAATTTTTGGACATCTATAAATATTTTAATTCATTTAAGAAAATAAATCTTCCCTGAAAATCGGACTGATCTAGACACCATATTATAGTGGGCCGGTCTAGCCACCACCATCGTGTGTACAGGTGTCCATTAGCCTCAAAATTTTGTATATGGGTCTTACCATAGGCGAACCATATCTCTAAAAAATTTTAATATTTTTGGATACTCATAAATATTTTAATTAAATTAAGAATTTCAATCTGTCCAGGAAAAGATGTTGCTGTCCATGCATTGTTTACCCAATAAAGCAGGCCCAAACTTCATCCAGGAGGAGAAAATGGAGGTTTAGTATTTTCTTCATAAAATACAATAAGGTAGGGTCCACAAAAGTGGCCCATCCCTTAGAGAAACCAAGTTAAAGTGTATGTTTTTCCTCCATACATATGGGCTGGACAGCCCAACAAGGTAGACTGCCCACCCCTATGGACCTCCTTTTTGGGTACCATTTCATGGGCCATCTGAGGTATGACCCACCACACCTCAAGGTGGAGTCCACACCTTCTCATTACACCCCATAATCATAAAGAAAATAATGAAAATCATGATCTAAAAAACCATGCCAAAGATTGAACATGACAGTCCATGCAACAATCCAGATTTTTGGATTGCAATACATGGCTGGACACATCAGCCTATATCTCAAAAATCTCAAACATAAAAAGGGTATGTGGCCTACCTTAGTGGGCCACACATAAGTCCATATCACAAGCTAAGACTAGGACACTTACATGCATTGATTAAGGTATCCAAAGATCATGAAGTTGGGTGATAAGGGTGTCCCACCTTGCTGGATTTTTATTTTTATTTATTTTGGGACATCCTAGGCCCACTAAATGGGCCACACACATATCAGAGAAAAGAGAAGAAGAAAAGAGAGTAATTCGGCCATAGGGATAGGGCCCCGCCACGAATGGACCCTCCCAAGAGTCAATCCCAACCATACAACAATGTTACTTCAACATGCAACATTATACCAATGCATGCATGATCTATGATTAAAATGAGTGGTTGGGTTGCCATCCCAACATGACTTATAAGGTCTAGATGCCCTTGAAATAAAGTGAATGGTACAATACATCATGATGGGGTCCATGGAGAATGGCCCTATCATGTTTCATGATGTGTATGTAAGATGGGCCAAAAGGCCACATCCATGAGGTCAAATGGGGTCCCCACCATGGATTGGTGGGTCCCATATGATCCATCTAGGAAGAAAAAAATAAGATCAAGGGTAGAAAAGAAAATTAGAAATTAAAATCACCCACCGTAATGGATTCCACCTAAAGTTACATCAATCTACTCTCCATGCTCCAAGGGACATGTATCAATGGGTGAGATGAATTGTTGGAGGTTAGATGGGAGGGGATTAAAGGAAGAAGGGGCTGGAGAATAGAGGGAGATGGGAGGAAAGTTGCTGGAAATTCTAACAATGGAGGGAAATTAGAGGGAGGGAAGAATAAAGAGAGAGAGAGAAAATGTCATAATTATTTTATAAGAAAAGCCGTCATGACATAGGGAGGAGATTACAATGTTTAGGACTTTAGACTAGGTTTGGGTGGTGTTTGTTGAGATGGGTGGTGTTTCCATAGGATTTGTGTGGTGTGAGTGTAGTGTGTATGGGGACTTGTGCCATGGGTGATGGTGGTCCACATGCATTCCTCTTAAGTGGGTCACATGATGAATGGTCATATAATGAAATGTACACAACTTTTGATATACATATCGAATTTATGGGCGAGATGCGGCGTTGGAACCACAATGACGAAGCGAACAAGATGACATAGGTCTTAGCTCGATCCAAGTCGGGTCTACATGACTGGACTCAAGGATGATTGTAAACAAAATCTGAGAGTCGCGGGTCACCGAAATTTTGCTGGTAGGACCGCAGGACCACAAGAAATGAAATGCACACTCACACACATACATGCACACATGCGAACTTGGGTCGGGTCTCACATAGGTTTGGAAAATTGGGTTCAGGTTAGGGATCAGGTTTGGGTTTGGGTTTTCAAGTTTAGGTTTAGGTTTAGGTTAAGGATTTGAGATTTGGATTAGGTGTCAGTTTAGGTTTAGGGATTTGAGAATACATTTAGGTTTTAGGTTTAGGTTTAGGTTTAGGTTTTAGGTTTAGGTTAAGGTTAGGTTATAGGTTATAAGTTTAAGTTATAGGTTATAGGTTAAGGTTTAGGTTATAGGTTTTAGTTTAGGTTAATGTTATAGGTTTAAGTTTAGGTTTAGGTTTAGGTTTAGGTTATAGGTTTAGGTTTAGGTTATAGGTTATATGTTATGGGTTATAACTTTTAGGAATTGAGAATAGGTTAAGATTTAGGTTTAGGAAATCGAGTTCGGGTTTGGGATCAGGTTTAGGTTTGGTTTTTCAAGTTTAGGTTTAGGTTTAGGTTGGAGAGTTGAGATTAGGATTAGGTGTAGGTTTAGGTTTAGGGATTTGAGAATGCTTTTAGGTTTTAGGCTAAGGTTTAGGTTATAGGTTATAGGTTTAGGTTTAGGTTTAGGAAATCGGGTTCGGGTTCGGGATCGGGTTTAGGTTTGGGTTTTCAAGTTTAGGTTTAGGTTTAGGTTAGAGAGTTAAGATTAGGATTAGGTGTAGGTTTAGCTTTAGGGATTTGAGAATACATTTAGGTTATAGGTTATAGGTTATAGGTTATAGGTTTAGGTTTAGGTTTAGGAAATTGGGTTTGGGCTCAGGATCGGGTTTAGGTTTGGATTTTCAAGTTTAGGTTTAGGTTTAGGTTAGGGAGTTGAGATTAGGATTAGGTGTAGGTTTAGGTTTAGGGAATTGAGAATACATTTAGGTTTTAGGTTAAGGTTAAAGTTTTAGGTTATAGGTTTAGATTTAGGTTTAGGAAATTGGGTTCAGGTTTGGGATTGGGCTTAGGTTTAGGTTTTCAGGTTTGCGTTTAGGTTTAGGTTAAGGAGTTGATATTAAGATTAGGTGTAGGTTTAGGTTTAGGGATTTGAGAATACATTTATGTTTTAGGTTAAGGTTTATATTTTAGGTTATAGGTTTAGGTTTATGTTTAGGAAATCGAGTTTGGGTTCGGGATTGGGTTTAGGTTTGGGTTTGGGTTTTCAAGTTTAGGTTTAAGTTTAGGTTAAGGAGTTGATATTAGGATTAGGTGTAGGTTTAGGTTTAGGGATTTTTGAATACATTTAGATTTTAGGTTAAGGTTTAGGTTATAGGTTATAGGTTTAGGAAATCAGGTTCGGGTTCGGGATCGGGTTTAGTTTTGGGTTTTCAAGTTTAGGTTTAGTTTTAGGTTAGGGAGTTGAGATTAGGATTAGGTGTAAGTTTAGGTGTAACATCCCGAAAATCAGAGGTTGAGCAAAAACTCCACTCCTGAGTTCCAGAACATCATTTATGCAACATTTTCAATGATGGATGAATGTTGTTCAGCTTGAGATGCGCTCGTGCTAGTTGAGCCGGTCACGTAACCCGACTGGCCATTGTATGTTCACCATGTATGAGTCATAACTGCTTGAACCTAGAGTACTGAACTTACCATTGAAAACCCTGTTAACCATGGTACCTTGATCCAATAAGACTCATGAGCCGGGCATGGTGGTATGGGACACCGTGGTTGAGCTGTAGGCCTACGCTGGGGCCACAAACCTCCCCATAGTGACCAGTGAGCACCCTACTCTGAGTAGATTATGGTGGTATGGGACACTATATTCTTGCTGTCGGCTTACACTAATTGGTGATGAGCCCTTTGTAGTGACCTTGAGTTTATCCTGACACTACATGGGGGCGACGAGTCCTGATGCAGTCTTAAGGATAATTAGGCCTGTATTGATAAGGTGATGGGAGAGTGGTGCAACGAGTGCGAGCAATAGCCCTGATAGCCCTCGCAGCGACCTACAAATATAACATCGTATGAGATTACTAGGAGTGACGACCCTAGACAGGATCTGTGTTGGGATTGATATAAGCAAAGTACCTTAGTTTCCAAATATTGCTGTATGAAAAGGACTAATAATAACTTGGTAATCATATCAACATCACATTGCATGTTCCTTGAAGATGTAGAGCACTGAGCGGTACGCAAGCATGTCGCGGACGCAGATGGTGCCGTATGAGGGAGAATGTCGGTGAGGGCATCCATCATGTCATGTCATATTGCATTAACAACAGTATCTAGGAATGTTTGATTAATTTCTTTACTATTATCGCATGATTGATTTGAGAACATGCTAATCTTTGCTCTATGATTCCACTGAGTTAATTACTCACTCCCATGTTACGGTACGGTGTTGCGCACACCAAACAGTTCCTATTTTAATTACAGATGATGAAGATGCTTACGAAGCAGAGCCAGACTTGATGATGATGAGGAGGATTCCTCCTATATGCAGGTTCTGATTGACGGGGTTACTGATTAGATGCCAATATACTTGGTATTTTTCTTTTTTCTTACACACCCATGTATATTCTTTTTATCATTTTTGGAGTATACATGTATATGTTTAACTTGGTAACATGTTCACACTCTGGAGACCCACAACAGTTCATATACTTTATATATTTATTACATTCTTTCGCTTGCTAATTTAACTGTCTTTGGAGTATGATATGCTGTTTTGGTCTAATCCCACTCATTTTTTCTGTACTAATATGAACAACATTCATCCATCATTGAAAATGTTGTAGAAATGATGTTCTGAAACTTGGGAGTGGAGTTTTTGCTCAACCCCCGATTTTCAGGATGTTACAGTTGGTATCAGAGCATGATTGAGATTAAACTGGACCTAGGTTATGGTCACGTGGTGTATGCTGTCACTCCTTTGACTTAGGTGGGTGTGAAAGGAACCTAGAAACACTTATAGGATCGCAGTTTCACCAATAGGCGAAGTCTACTTAAATCGATCGTTTGGATCGAGTCCGTAATGTGTTTATGGTCGCGTGAAGCGGCCTAAGTGGCCTCTAGGTTGTTAGTAGGTGGGGTTGAGACGTTCTCAGAAGAATTCTAAACCTAGAAATGCAAATCCTTGGGTTGTGGGGCAACCATAACCCTTACACTCGATTTAAGGGCTTAAAAACGTCGTTTCACCCAATTCCTTCAGAATCCTTCCTATCACTACCTCATTCTTCAATTATTTCTTAGTATTTTTATGTTAAGAATTAATCCTAATGTGAAAATTATATAAAATCATACTTAGGAAAATGTTTACAATTAATAGTAAAAATATGTGAAAATTGGCCTTTCGGCCATTCCAATTTTGAAATCTTTCATAAAATATGGGTTAGTTGGATGAATTAGCTCCTCCTACCCCAAAATCATATGTTACATGATGTATAAGTTCATTCTGATTTACAAACTGGCCCTAGAACACCCCAAATGGAGTTTGGGGCCTCTCTAGGCCAAACCACAATGAACTGGTGTGGGGCCCATACTTTTTTGAGGTCCCTAGGGCAGGGGGGACCCAACACATATGGCCTGACCGGCTGATTTGGAATATGGCTGGCGATGCATCGCCGACCGATGGGCCCCATTTGGGCCGTGCTTTGGGCGGACACCCTAAAAGGGGTAGGGGAGGTCTTCTATATGTGGGTCATCCCTCGAAACAGCCCCAAAACCCTACCTCCTTCACAATCCAAGCCCCCAAGCTCTCCTTTCTTCAAGTTTTTGCTGCATCACTCTTAAATCCCGTCTTTAAACCTCTCCCATTCTTATTTTCGGTCACAACCGACGCTACCCCTTCACTCACAGCAATACAACCCCCCTTTCCTCTCCATTTTCATCCGTTGGAGCTCTCCCATCCTCCATTTGAGGCTGAAAATCGTGTAGACTTCCATTTCACCTTATCTTGCTCCTTTCTCTTTAAACATCTAGCCATTGGGAGCTTGATTCACCCCTCTACAGGGCCTAGAATTGTTTCAGCCCATTAGTGTAGCCATTTCTCCCCATTTCCCCTCCTTTCCATGGTTTTGTTGAGGCTATTTTAGCCTTTTTCTCCTTTTCCACCATCCTCCCTCTCATGTCCCTTTTATTTAAGCCTTTACACTCTTTTAGGTCTCAATTGTGCAAACCTCAAATCCCATGTAGGCCATTGTCCTGTAGATTGTTTGATTACCATTTTTGGGATTTTTGTGTTTTGTTGTTGTTAGGTCTAGTAAGGTCACAGGTAGAAAATGTGTTTGTGTATTATTTTGGGCTTAGCATAGCCGAATGCATTCCTGTCATAATCCATGTGGAACTTTATTCCATGTATTGTGAAAAATTTTGTTGAATAGAGTGCATAATCCCAACATAGGATATTAGGAATGCAGTTCCAATTAATACAACTTAAGGCTACTGGCCATATAGGCCCTTGGCATTTTGGACCTAGAGTTAACACTCCTAGATTTGAAGGATCTGACGATATAGGAAATCCAATTCCATTTACACAATCGTGACCCTAAGCGATAGAGCAATTCCCTGTACTAGTAATGGTATGAAACCATTTAGCGTATAAGCTTAGGCTGTAGATTACAGACTAGTCTACTAGTTACCTTGAGTAGAGTAAAGCCTGTAGATGCTAAGGAATAGTAGCTTAGATTTGGTTGGAATGAGACTCCCTTCCTTGGATAGATCCTCATAATATTCATAGACTCCTTTAGTAACTCTCAGGAAGCTTATGTATCTTCGAACCATTCACCCTCAGGAAAAACTTATAAATCCCTCAGCTTGAACTTAGAATAAACCAGCACGTGACTTACCTTTCTCAAGGGCTTATTGCATTCGGGAACGCGGAGTAAAGAAACTGTATGTAAGCGATGTATTCGCGGTTTAAATCGACTTCTTAATCCTAGTGGTTACCATTAAATCCAATGCTCTGATCAAGCAGAAGATCGGTATCGACTCGGATTAAGAACTGATACAACGAGTTTTCTATCCTGATTAGACAGAAGGTCTATGTATCCGGCTCAGACCCATTACACAACTTTTCTTCCGTGTTGGCTCGACCACATACAATCGAAAGTTATTGCTTTGCCTTTGAAAAATGTTGAGGACATCTAGCCAATAGAGAGTAGGCTTATTTCTCCAATCATAGGTACCAATGCCATAGAACGCATCACTAACAAAGGAAGGCCAACATAGTGAGAGGTTGTTTCCCATTTTATGTCAAAGATAGACCTTAAGTTGCACCTTGTTCCGATATACGGAGCGATGCATAGATTCTTGAACTTTAAGTCGAACCAAGTTTTAAGGGGGGTAGAACGTATTGAGTCCAATCTAGTTAGGTCAGCCAATGCAACCGTTAGATCAGAGTGGCGCAGCGGAAGCGTGGTTAGCCTCTTCCCCACTGGTCCAGGATCGAAACAACTGAGTTAGGTTCTACGTAAGGTTAGGTCATTAAATAGGATTTGAACCTTCCTTAGAAAAAGTATTCACTACCCTTAGCCAATTTCGGGGATAAAATTTTATTTTAAGGGGGGTAGATTGTAACACCCCGAATTTTTGCCAACTTGGGATTAGACGTCCATAGGCAATGGGTCAACCAAAACACCTTGGTAACCGCTCAGAACCCAATTCCATAGCCAAAGAAATCGCTTAGGATTAATTCCTTTAGAAACTAAGCGTAAGTTAGCTAGCTCTACGCTAGAGTAGCTGTGAAATTGTCCCTGATCACTTTAAATACGTTCTACAAGACCCAAAACTTGTAGAATCAATGGTGCTATAATACCCTGCAACCTAGGATCAAACTCTAAACCGGTTTGTTCTCAGCAACCCTTTGAAATTTTGTATTGGATCTAGACCTCGCGTCGAAAGTTCGATATCTACCATCTTAGACCGTTATGACCGCTTGGCTGGACTTGACAATCGTTTCGAAAATCAAGGCCAACCGACGTTCAGAGGCTATTTCATTGAGCCTGGAGTGAAGAGAGTGAAAAAAGGTTAGATTTAGAAATTTTAATTCGAATCTGGCATGTGACTTGGCGCATTTTTATTAAGCGTTCTGACCATCAAGATTCAGTCAAATTACACCCTCGGATTAGGAAAAATTTCTCTTTCATATCACGAGACTTGTAGACCTGATCTAGGTGCGATGACCGCTGAACTGAAACTGGACCACCACCTGCGATCTGCGAACTCTACCAGACTGAAAACTGGGTGTGAGCAGGATCCAGTATCCATGAGTTTAAGTCCAACCGCATTCGGCCAGGGGACCTCCAGAAGTGCTTCTTTGGACCAGAACAGCCCCGATTTGGTTATACCTCAAGTAGACCTTGTTCTCAAGCCTAATTTGAGAAGGTTTTAGGCTATAAAAGGGCTTTAAACCCTCACATATCTCACTCATCTGAATTTGCTAGAAACCCTAGCTAGAGAGAGAGAAAAAGTGAGAGTTTGTGAGAGAGTGTGGGAGTGATCTTCCTGCCACCTGCACTAACTGTTGCACGTGCTTAAGCAACGTATCCCAATCACTTTATCGGTCATTCCAATGCATTTTTAGGTAAGAAAAACCCTAAACACTTGCTGATTTAGTATTCCGTCGATTCAAATAGCAAAGTAGCTTATACAACTTGTGTATTAGGTCACCTGTACGCCGTTGACGAAGGGTATACGCTCCGTTCGAAACGATACACATCTAAAGTGAAAGATGTGGATTTTAGATGCTTTGATTGACTGATTTTAAAGCTTTTAATGTCGTTTAATAGTAGATTATCGATGGCAACACCGTTTGACATGTACAACATGCTGTCCGTTTTCTGTTTCGTAAACGTACGGTAAATATGAGATTTAGGGTATTTTAGTCATTTGTAGGAAATACTGCTTATGTCCATATTTTGATAAAATATTTGTCATGACTATTTATCGTGTTAAAATATTAAGAATGCGTGCATGATTGGTTTGGCTAAGAGATTCGCCCTTATGCGCACTTTGAGTCGACATACGCTATGTAGACTAAAGTGTGTAGTCTAAGTGTTTGTATAAATGTTTGTATTAGTATGTATTGAGTAAATGGTGTTTTGTAGGAGTTTTGAGATTGAATTCTCAAGTAATATGCTGATGTAAATGATTTTCATCATGTTGGCTATATGTATTGATTTCATTATATACATGAAATGCATGTGTGGGATGATTTGCTTAAGTTGTATGTTATAACATGTGTCAACATGCTTACAATGTTGTACTTCATTTCTGTTACTCACCTATACTTATTGATGTTGATGCACTAATTCTTGGGGCTATGACCTAGTCCAGGCAGTCGGTAATGGATCGAATTCGTGGTTGGTTTCTAGGTACCACAAAGGACGCGTCGATGAACGCGAGTCATGTTCTGGGTTGGCGACAGTGGTTAGGCCACACGAGGTATTTCATGCACTTCATGTCTTTCAGCTTGAGATGCACTCGTGCTAGTCGAGCCCGTCACGTAACCCGACTGACCATTGTATGTTCACCATGTATGAGTCATAACTGCTTGAACCTAGGGTACTAAACTTACCATTGAAAACCCTGTTAACCATGGTACCTTGATCCGATAAGACTCATGAGCCGGGCATGGTGGTATGGGACACCGTGGTCGAGCTGTCGGCTTACGCTGGGGCCACAAACCTCCCCGTAATGACCAGTGAGCACCCTACTCTGAGCAGATTATGGTGGTATGAGACACTATATTCTTGCTGTTGGCCTACACTGATTGGTGACGAGTCCTTTGTAGTGACCTTGAGTTTATCCTGACACCGCATGGGGGCGACGAGTCCTGATGTAGTCTTAAGGATAATTAGGCCTGTATTGATAAGGTGATGAGGGAGTGGTGCAACGAGTGCGAGCAATAGCCCTGACAGCCCTCGCAGCGACCTACAAATATAACATCGTATGAGATTACTAGGAGTGACGACCCTAGACAGGATCTGTGTTGGGATTGATATAAGCAAAGTACCTTAGTTTCCAAATATTGCTGTATGAAAAGGACTAATAATAACTTGGTAATCATATCAACATCACATTGCATGTTCCTTGAAGATGTAGAGCACTGAGCGGTACGCAAGCATGTCGCGGACGCAGATGGTGCCGTATGAGGGAGAATGTCGGTGAGGGCATCCATCATGTCATGTCATATTGCATTAACAACAGTATCTAGGAATGTTTGATTAATTGCTTTACTATTATCGCATGATTGATTTGAGAGCATGCTAATCTTTGCTATATGATTCCACTGAGTTAATTACTCACTCCCACCTTATGGGACGGTGTTGCGCACACCAAATAGTTCCTATTTTAATTACAGATGATGGCGATGCTTGCGAAGCAGAGCCGGACTTGATGATGAGGAGGAGGATCCCTCCTATATGCAGGTTCTGATTGACGGGGTTACAGGGTTACTGATTAGATGCTAATATACTTGGTATTTTGCCTTTTTCTTACACACCCATGTATATTCTTTTTATCATTTTTGGAGTATACATGTATATGTTTAACCTGGTAACATGTTCACACTCTCGAGACCTACAACAGTTCATATACTTTATATATCTATTACATTCTTTCGCTTGCTAATTTAATTGTCTCTGGAGTATGATATGCTGTTTTGGTCTAATCCCACTCATGTTTTCTGCACTAATATGAACAACATTCATCCATCATTGAAAATGTTGCATAAATGATGTTCTGAAACTCGGGAGTGGAGTTTTTGCTCGACCCCCGATTTTTGGGATGTTACATTAGGTTTAGGGATTTGACAATACATTTAGGTTTTAGATTTAGGTTTAGGTTATAAGCAGTTGACATAAAAATTTTAGTCACATACAAAAAATATTGAACCTAGTATTATCTACTACATACTAGTAACATACAACCAATATTGGGACACCATAGCATAAGCTATAAGAATTTCTTGTCCCCCTAATCAAGGTATCCTCCATTGATAACATATATACATACATATATATATATATATATATATATATATATATATATATATATATATATATATATATATATATATATATATATATTATCAATTGTTTATTTTTATTCACATTCGCAAATACAATACCATTCACATTTGCAAAAAATAAATGTAATTATAATCACATAATGTATTGTTTGATGAACTACACATGTGCATTCTTGACAAGAGATGTACCAGATGCTTGAATCTGAAATTTTACAGATCCAATCCTCCCACATGCAACATCCACCTGAAAGAATGCGCATAATTGTCATGCATGAGTAATCAATGCAGGAATGTACAAGTAAAACCATTAAACCAGAGATACTCGCTGCATTTTCAGGATCTCCTCCATAATTAACGATCTCATTCTAAGGCCCTTCTCCCTCCTCATTTACCTGGGCTTGGGACCGATAATGCAAGGGGTTGCATTGGCGGAGTTAAAAAAGGTCTTAGGCTCCATTTGTTTTTATTTTTTATTTTTAATTTTTTTTTTTCATAAATACTAATGTGATGACCAAATGGAGCCTAAGACTATAAATACGTTCAAATATAGAGTACAAAATTCATTCAATATTTTTTTTTATATTTAAAATAAGTATCAAATTAGTTCAAAATGCCATAATGCAAATAATTTAATTCATGCATAATGAAATTGTAAATAATTACTACTCATTTACAGCCAACTACACTTGGAACTAATCAAACAAGTTTTCATGGTTAGCATGGTTTGTTTCATCACAATTTTTAAAGGTGCAGATCACACCATAAATAACAGACATCGCTACAAATGGAAGCACCAAATTAGGTTGACTTTAATCCTGCAATGCAAACGACTATTGACAAGTTGAAAAAAGCTACTCATTTGTAATGATTTACTAAGGAATGTCATGCTAAGATTTTTTAGATTACATGGTTCCTTTATTTCCTTCAGAATTCAAATAGCCATAAACAATTTGGCTTGGGCTTCGAATAGTTCTGGCATGATTATAAACAGAAGTAATCACCTCTAATGGGCTAAATTGGAAAAGAAAACTAGATATTTTCATAATGAGGGAACTTGATTTTTGATAGATATTTTCATAATCAGTGAGGGAACCTAAAGCAAACCAATCTTGTAGCAGGTTATTCATTCCTTCATGGGGACATTTCCATTCTGGATTTCAATGAAAATTGAATTGAATCTCACACAATCACAATGTGGGTTAAATGAATCTCACACATCCACAAGCATCTTTCCTCTGTTTTGATCAAATTTTATTGGATTGTCAAATCAAATGCACACGGACAGCATGTAAAATAACCCAAAGAGAAAACTTTGATACTCTGGTAGAGGGTAGTAGATGATCCATGTGCCAATATAGATCCATCAGGAACAACAAACATTTTTATTTGGGTACCTGATCATTGGATAGGAGGGACAGTATTGGATGGTCAGAAATGAAAAACACCCTAAAAATTATATCCAAAGAAATTATTATGTCGAATAACATGGATGAACATAATTTTTAGGAAAAAAGTTCTACAACTATAGAGGCAAATGTATGAGGAAATAAATAGCAAATGTATAGAGGCAAATGATATTTGGACCTTCTTTATTCTTCTTCTTCTCCTTCTTTTGTATATGAATTAGTATCCTTATCAACAGTGAAAATCACAAAGAAAAAAAAGAAAAAGAGGGAACAAAAAAATGAGAAATCTTAATATGGAAGCATGATATTCAAACAATCAATGCTACCGATGAGAAATTACAAAATCTGTTACCAATTAGAAGGCACCTAACGACTTGGTAAACCGGAAGAAGCTTGAAAAATCAGTAATCTTTTATGAGATTGAAAACAAACCAAGAGGAGTTGTATGATCCTTTATCTAATGACATGAAGAGTGAGCTCATGTTTTGATTTGAAAGCCATGAATACATCATAATTAAGCTCATTTGCATAAAATTGGAACTGATCTACTAATTTATCTTTATTTCAAAATTAGCAAAAGATCATATATGTATAACAGATTTCATCACACAATATTTCAACAAATAATAATAATAACAATAATAATAATAAGGGAAATGAAACGACAAACTGCTACCATAATTTTCTACTCTGAAACAAGCAACGATAGCAACTAATTTGCATCATTTTTTAACACTGAAAATTAAATCAAGAAAAAAAACCAACAAGACAGTGAAGAAACCAGCTAAAATCACATCCAAGCATCAAATCAAGTAAAAAAATTAGTGAAACAGAGTAGAAATGCAGAACAATCTGAAGGAAAGATGAGAAAGAAAGCTGATCTCGTACCATAAAAATTAGATCAGAGGCAATCGAAGAGATAAGTCTCAAGAAAATCCAATGCACTAGGGCTTTATTTGAGGATATTTGACGTGGATAAAAAGGGATGGGTGATAGGAACTATTTAAAGAGTTTTGAAAGCTTTCTAGGGCCAAGTGATTGTTTGACTGTGCATATGCATGCCAGTGAATATCGCCTAGAAGACTGACTGTGGAACAAATGAATATAAATAGAAATTATGTTAAAGAGAATCACTTGAGGGAGACAAGATGCAAGCTCTCTCCAAGTACCCAGTTTGTAGTTACAACCAAGTAAGGCAGATAGGGAGATGGCAAATATAATGGTAGAAATCGAGTCCAAAGGCACCATTTCTACTCTCCAAACAGGGGTTATTTTGCTACCCATCCCCTTCCTATTTCTTCCCCTAAATAACTCTTTGATATGTGCCAGTTTGATTGGTCGCACCAAAATTTCATGGTATTTGTTGCAACCAAAAACAACCTAAAACAAATATGAAATTATGAGAAGAGAAATGTCTCTATGGTAGAGAGAGCTGAATCAAAAACCAGTAATATTAGAGTTGAATCCAGCTTAAGCACTTCTGCTCAGTCCTTTTGTGCACACCAGTACATTGAAACTCAAACCAGTAGTTGACTGACAGAAAGAAAGGCCAAGATTGACTAAACTGCCATTTGGATTCAAATTTCCAGTACTGTGATTGAGCATAAGAAAGCACATTGGGCATAGCTGGCACTTGACCTACTAAAATCCCAATTTTTCAAGATCTCTTTTACCCAAACAGATACTTGTATGTATCCGCTCACAGCATTTGTTAGATTGAAATAGATAGTTTATTCCTCACATTTAAAATGAATATGTATTACAATTACTACGCGCTACTATCCTTTCATAATTATATACATGAAATCCTTCTTATATACTACAAAAAAGATTTGAAGTACTGCACTTGAAAGGCCTAAAACACAAAGAGGATGAACAACAATGATAGATTTCAAGAAATTGGCACAAAACCCAAAATACACCACTTGTAGAGCTAAAATTAGACAATGTAAATCCCCAACTAGGGATTTAACAATACACATCCCTAATTAGGGATTTGTTATACAAATCTCTAATTAAGGATTCGATAATGCATATCCCTAATCAGATATTCTAAATTGCAGAAAGCAACAGTGAGAAGGGGAAAAACCTACCTCAAACCTGAGAATCCAAGATTTATGAGCAGCAGAGGGCCGATGAGATAGGGAGATAGAGGACTAGGGTTTATAGAGAGAGAGAGAGAGAGAGAGGGAGAGGGGGGGGGGGGGAAGCGAGTGATAGAGGGCTAGGGCTTTGAGTGAGAGAGAGAGAGAGAGAGAGAGAGAGAGAGAGAGAGAGAGAGAGAGTGAGTGAAGAGGGAGAGGGATAGGCACAGAGAGAGAGAGAGAGTGCGGAGAGGGAGAGATATAAGCACAGATAGAGAGAGAATGTGTGGACAGGGAGAGGGAGAGGGAATGAGGGATGTGGGCGCTGGATGTGGGTGCGAGAATGAAATTCGGTGTTTTTTAGTAGGCGTGGACACCCACTTGAGATGAGGTGATGTTTTAGGGGCTACATGTGGCCCACCATAATGTATGCCATTTATCTATGCCATCCAATAAATTTAAATAATTTTTTAGAGATTTATTCCAAAAATTTTGTCAAATAGAAGGCTCACATGGACCACACCAGAAATCAACAAAAGGCACTTAACATCCATTGTTTCCTATGGTGTGGTCCACTTGAGCTTTAAATTTACCAAAATTTTGGGTCTAATGCATTAAAATTAATTTCAAAAAGGATGGATGGCTTAGATTAAATACAAAAATTATGGTGGGCCTCGTAGAAGTTCTAACAGATGTGCCTTCGCCGTGGCGGGGCACAACTATTTAGTTATGGATTAAACCCATAGTAATATAACTACAGTTTATATCCGTATTTAAAACATCCCATAGTCCGTAGTCTTTGCTCATTTTTTTGGGAGTGATCGCTCAACAATAACATTGTGCATTCTTATATCCCGAACATATAAGGGATCATCTTCGGGTGACTGAAGATGACGCCTTGTTAAAGGAGTAGATCTAGATGAGGAAGCACCATGGAATTTTTTTTTTTTATCTCTAACATTCATTTACAACTAAGAAATGAAAGAATTAAGAGGTTATAGAAGATGTAGAGTGGGTTTCTTCAAAATCAGATTTTGGAGAACAAAACCCTAAAAACTATAAGAAAACTTGAAATCAAGCACTTCAAAGAGGAAAATGAAGAGATTAGAGCTTGAATCTATAAGGAAAACTAAAATAATTCACTCACCTTGAAGAATCAAAGTGATGGGTACAACTAGTCGTGCCATGGCCCGTTGGAGAAGAAAGATGAAATGAAGATGAAAAGGTTTTCTCCAAATAAAAAAGGACCAGTGCACTACACGACTGGTTGTGCAAACACAAAAACATGCATTTTTCACATAATTTCAAAATGTAAACAAATAAATATACTATAATACAGAAATGCATGAATAATCAATTTAAATTACACATTCCAAGATCAAATTTCAATTTATTAAACCTGCTTTTGTTGAATGGTTTAGTTAAAATGTCAGCAAGTTGAGTCTCGGTCGGAATGTATTCCAATGAAATTATTTTTTCTTCCACTAATTCACGACTGTAGTGATATCTAATGTCATGTGCTTGGTTCGTGAATACTGGATTGGATTTTTAGATATGTTTATCGCACTAGAATTGTCACAACATAACACCATTGAATCCTGTGAAATTCCGTAATCGCTTAATATTCTATTCATTCATATAAGCTGAGTACATGCATTTTCAGCTGCGATGTATTCAGCCTCAGCAGTTGAAAGTGATATGAAACTTTGCTTCTTACTAAACCAAGAAACTAAATAATTTTCAATATAAAAACAACCACCACTGGTTGATTTCTTATCATCGATATTGCCAGCCCAATCAGCATCAGTGTACCCAGCCAACTGAACACTAGTATCATATGGATATCAAAGACCTAAATTCATAGTACTTGCAACATATAGAATAATCCGCTTAACAATAGTTAGATGTGACTATTTAGGGTCAGATTGATATCTAGTGTAAATACCAACACAAAAAGCAATATCAGGTCTACTTACAGTCAAATAAAGAAAAATTCCAATCGTACTATGATATAATTTAGGATCCACACATTTACCTGTAGAGTCCTTTAAGAGTCTTAAAAATGTACTCATAGGAGTATCGAAATTTTTTCTATTCTCAAATCCAAACTTTTTAATCAAGTTCAAAGCATATTTGGTTTGAGAAATAAAAATACCATCAGGTTATTATTTTACTTGCAACACTAGGAAATAATTCAATTCCACAACCATTCTCATTTTGAACTTAGATTTCATTAAATCTGCAAACTCAACAGTCATGTTAGTACAGGTAGATCCATAAATGATATCATCAACATTCTGTACTATTAAGATATGATCATTATGTTTCTAAACAAAAAGAGTCTTATCAACATTTTTCATTTGAAAATTATGACTTAGTAAAAACTTAGTCAATTTTTCATACCATGCCCTAGGAGTTTGTTTCAAACCGTAGAGAGCCTTTCTAAGGTGATAAACATGATTAGTGTTCTTAGGGTCTTCAAAACTCATTGGTTGTTCAACATATACTACTTTATGTAGATCACCATTTAAGAAAGCACTCTTCACATCCATTTGATAAATTTTAAATTTTTTAAAGCACGTAATGGATATAAATAGTCTAATTGATTCAAGACGAGCTACTAGGGAAAATGTTTCATCATAATCAATTCCTTCAATTTGAGTGCACCCTTGTACAACCAGTCTAGCCTTGTTTCGAATTATATTACCAAGTTCATCAGACTTATTTTTAAAAATCCACTTAGTACCAATAATATGTTTATCTTTTGGTCTAGGAAAAAGATACCAAACATCATTTCTCACAAATTGGTTAAGCTCTTCTTGCATGGCTACTCTCCAGTTTTTGTCAGTAGGAGCTTCTTTTATGTTTGCTGGTTCAATATGGGATATAAAGCACACGTAATTATATATATCTTATAGTTTTCTATGAGTGCACACACCAATGAGAGGGTTTCCAAGAATCTAAGTGGTTAGATGATCTTTAACAGTCCTCAGTTCAGAGTTATTTTGACTTGATGAAGTATCTGATTTGTTAATTAGAAGAACTTCATCATTATTTGAACTTGAGGCAGGTGTATTCAAGTGATCGTCAATAACCACATTAATGGACTCTTGAATTACACCGGTCCTCTTATTCAGTACTCGATAAGCTCGACTATTCAAAGAATACCCTAAAAAGATCCCTTTATCACTTTTACTATCAAACTTTTCCAGATTTTCATGGTCACGTAAAATATATCACTTCCTGCCAAAAACTCAAAAGTATTTGACAATGGGCTTCTTATCAAATCATATTTCATAAGCCGTCTTACTATTTGATTTTCTTGTATAGACCTGGTTGATTATATAACATGCAGTATTTAAGGCTTCAGCCCATAGATTTTTAGGGAGCTTCATACTATTCAACATTACATTTGCCATTTCTTGAAGCACTCTATTTTTTCTTTCAACAATTCTATTTTGTTGAGGTATTTTGGGTGCAGAGAATTCATGTGATATTCCCTGATCGCAACAGAATTTCTCAAAACTACTATTCTCAAATTCTGATCCATGATCACTACGGATCTTATAAACATGAGAACCTTTTTCCATTTGGATTCATTTGAGACTTCTTTTTACTTCATCAAGGGTTTCTAATTTATCCGAATCTGGTATAATCATCCACGATCACCAGTATGTATTTTTTGCCACCTCGACTCTCCGTCCTAGTTGGTTCTATAAGATCCATGTGGAGAAGTTTGAGAGGTTTAGATGTAACATTGGAGTCCACCTTTTTGTGCACTCCTAGTTTGTTTGTCAATCTGGCATTCACCACATACTTTGTCTACTTTTTATAATTTAGGTAGACCTCTTATCATTTCTCTTTTGTTCAATCTATACAGATTACGGTAGTGTACATGTGCAAGGCATTTATGCCATAATTCAGTCTCATTTGTATGGTTCATGTAACATGATTGACTAGATAAGCTAGAATCACTAACAATATAGAAGTTTTCAGAAGTTCTACAACCAGTTAATATTACTGAACCATTTTTGTTTAAAATTTCACACCCTAGGTTATAAAATTTAAGACTATGATTTTTATCGCATATTTGAGATATGCTTAACAGATTGTGTTTTAACCCTCCAACATATAAAATATTCTCAAATAAAGGGAGATTAAAAAGTTAAACCGTACCTTGGCCAATAATCCTATAGTTGCTACTATCACCAAATGTGACTGATCCATCAGTCATGTCTTTAAGAGTCGTGAATAGACCTTTATCACCAATCATATGCCTTGAGCATCCACTGTCTAGCTACCACTCTGAATGACTTGAAGCTTTGAAAATCATGTGAACAACTAAGCAAGTTACCTTAGGAACCCATTTTATAAATGTTTTGGGTTTATGAGTATAGTTGGTCTTCTTGTATTTGTAGTTGTTGTAAGAATGACCTACTGAGTTAGATTTTAAGAGCTCCTTAAGCAAATCAACTATTTTTCTAGCTAAAGGGTTTCGATTCTGATTTTTATAGTTGATATGATTACTTTTAGGTTTGAAAGATTGAAAAGTTTTAACATTTTTAGAAAACATTTGATTTGAACTATTCCCTTTTGAATTTGAAGACTCTCCTTTAACAAACTTAGGAGGAGTATTCTTCTGTTTAGGAGAAATATTTTTATCATAGCCCAAACTGGATTGGTCACCACATTTTCTTGATCCAGATAATAGTTTTTCTAACTTTGGATCACCTTGGGCATACCTCCATGTATCCTTTAAACTCAAAAGTGAAGAGACTTCATGTTTAAGTTTTTCATTTTCAGATTTAAGATTTTCAATTAGGGAGGTTTTGAAATCTAAATCGCATTTTAATTTTTTAAAATAATTTGAAATGTAGAATTTTTCTAAAACAAGAGAATTAAAATTTTCTTTAAGTTTTAAAAACTTCTCTTTCTGAAGTTTTAGTTTTACGAAAATTTTACAACTTTCCTTGTATAGGGCATTGTAAGCATCTTGAAGATCTTCTTCATTTTCATGATCACTATTCAGATTTTCTTCACTAGTTAAATCATCGTGATCTGAAAAAGTGAACTTGGCTAGAGTCATAAGGGCTTTAACTTCATTGCCTGACTCGATTTCAGAATCTTCTGATTTAGAAGAGGCTTTAAAGCCAGAAGATTCATCCCAAGTAGCCAACATTCTTTTCTTTTTAGGTTTGTCCTTTTTAGGACACTTATTTGCTAAATGCCCATATTCTTGGCAGTTGTAACATTAACTATCTTTTAAAGATTTCCAAGTTTTAGATTTAGATTTAGATATTTTCTTATCATTTGATTTTTAAAAATCAATCCTCTTTTTACTTTTGAAAATTTTGTAAAACTTTTTCGCTAAAAGGACCATATCATCTTCAGAATTTTTTTGAGAAATACATTTAGAAGATTTAAGAGAGACATATTTACATTTAGGAGCTTTAAAGCTTAACTCATATATTTGTAAAGAGCCAACTAATTCTTCTACCCTCATGTTGTCTGTATCACGAAGTTCCTGGATCACGGTTACCTTATAATCGAAGCGTTTAGGAAGTGAGCATAGTATTTTTGTACAAATTTTAATCTTTGGAATTTTATCACCAAGACCCTACATAGAGTCCACAATGTCATTTAATCTTGTATAGAAGTCCATGAACATTTCTTTTTCTCCCATACATATTTCCTCAAATTTAGTTGTGAAGATTTGAATCTTAGATTTCTTGATAATGGATGTTCCCTCGTGTGTCATTTCTAAAATATCCCAAGCTTGCTTTACAAAATCACAAGATATAATTCTTTTGAATTCATCTGGTGATAGAGCGCAAGTGATTGCATTTATTACTTTTGGATTTGCACTACTCTCACTTTTCTGAAGTGTGGTCTAAGAGAAATAAGGTGTAATTCTCATAGATTTGGATCCATCGATTCTAATTACTTCAGTGGTATGAGAGGTCCATCCATTCACTGTGGTTAGCCACACACTCTCATCCATGGATTTAATAAAAATCCTTATCCTGGCTTTCCAATAGGCATAATTGGTGCCATCAAATGGTGGAGGCCTAATGACTGAAAGGCTATCAAAATTTGACATCTTATAAATAGCTTAGATCGATTAGCTCAGAAAATAACTCAAAAAATATAACAATTAATAAAAACTATTAGGCTCTAATACCACTTGAAAAGGCTAAGCTATATATCCTTAGGGGGGGGGGGGGGGGGGGGGGGGGGGGGAGGGGGGATGATAATAGCGGAATAAAATAATAAGATAGCCAAGTAAAGGAAAGATAACAATCCACAATACAGAATGTAAAGTAACCTTAAATTCTAGTTGTTCTAAGGACAACCTTTCACCATAAAAACCAAGGGTTTATGACAGGACAACCTTACTAAAACAATTAGAGAAATAAAATCTCAAACATGAAAGGAAATAAAGGAAATGTTAAGAAAGAAATTTTAAATAATTACAGCATTCCCCACAATGCTTGAAATGAAAGATTACAACATTCACATCCACATATACATCCCACAAACTTGAATGATGAAAGATATATAAATTAAACAAACAGTCAAATCACAAGACACAAGGAGTTATAGTGGTTCGCCTGTGTGTTCACCAACTGTTAAACAACAGCCACACAACTTGCTACTCCACTCCTAATATCCTCACACAGTGGATATTAACATTCACTATGAAAATATTTTTTTCTCAGGTTCATCTAAAACCCTCACAATTATTTCTTTCAAGTAGTCTTACACAATTCAAAAACCCCACACTCTGAGTTTTGTGGCTCTCCTCAGATAACCAACTAAATAAGATTTTTCTGGCTTAATCTCAAAAGAAACCAAATAATAGAAGATTTACACAAATGTAAAATACCTGGATTTCTCCTTTTGTTGCAGCCTAGAAGAACCAAGCTGGAGTAGAAGTTCGAATAGAAGTTCAATGTCCAATACTCACTTTAAAATAGTTCTAGGCTTAATTAATTTTAAATTAAAGAAATTTGGGCTAGCTCTATTTGATTTTGATTCCAAGAAGTGAAATATCACAATTCCTCTTTTAAATCAGATTGGAATGGAGAAACAAAATCAAATATGAAAAGCTAACAAAAGAGAATATTAACTATGCACAATGTAGCTTAAAAAGAACATAAACTTATCTCTCAGAGTGATGCCTTGAATTTACTTGAATTGGATTATCAAATTCTAAAATTCATGCTCTATTTATAGTTGTAGAAATTGCATCTTTGACTAGTCCTGAGGACACTTCGACTAGTCGAAGGTCGAACATAATTTTAAATTTTTGAGTGCAATCGGATAAAATCATTCCATGACTGGTCGTGAGTCCTCCACGACTGGTCGTAACCCTCCCACGACTGGTCGAACGAAGCTTGATTTAGTCTCTATAATTTGAGTCCTAGATCCTGGAATGGTCGTAGGACGAGTCGAGCACTGTTCACACAACCGATCGAGCAGAGTCCAGGACTGGTCGAGGATGAACAAAAAATTCTAAAAAATTACAACAAACTTAGGACTGGTCCTGAAATTTCTTGGCCTGGTCGAGCCAGTGGTAGGACTAGTCGAACAGGGTTCAGGACTAGTCTTAGAACAGTTCAAACACCTACAAAGTGATTCAATTTGAATTATGTATACAAAATAACCTACCCTAAGGTCAGTTTAAGGTCAATCATACCTTGAAAGTGATGTATGAACATTGAGTCTTCATTTTTTCAGATGATGATTGACCTTTGAAGACTATGAAGCTTGATGTCTTAACACATGATGTAACTTGAGCTTGAGATCTTCTAAAGCTTGGATTTGATTTATACTTCATCTTGAGTTGTACTTTATCTTGAGTCTTGAACAAGAACTTGTCTTTTGATGTACCTCTTTAAAAACTCTGAACTTTGAAGCTTACAGGAGTGGACAATGTACTTAACATTACATTTCTTGAAGTAGATCTTCGTTCTTGACTTGAAGCATTATGATGCAATGCCTTGAATATCAAGGAACTACATAAGACACAGATTGAGGTTTTGACACAACAAAATTTGACAAACAAAGGAGCAAAACCTTAACACTTACAATATCGAGAATCACATGATTTTCCTTAGTGGTATTTTGGACACAATAGATCAGATGTCAATTTTATCGAGTCAACTTCAATGGACTCGAGATTCAAAATTTGATAATATCGAGCAGTCCATCGATTCATCGATAATTTTGTCTAGAGATCTTTGTGGTTGCTGGACATCTTAAGTCTTCATTTCGATAATATCGAGTGAGCTTCGAGGACATCGATAACAAGGTTCGATTTAATTGAACCATGTATCGATAAATCGACAAAGGTAGAAAACTTAAAGATTTTCCTAATTTTTTTTAAAAAAATTCTAACAAAAAACCCTAGGATTTTCTATGTAATTTTAAGGGTTTTATATACTTAGTGGGTTGGGACGTGGTATGTGAGACTAAGGTTTGGCGAGTTCGGGCACACATCCTATTGAGGTAGGTGCTTGAACAATCTTCTTATGGGGCTCATTTTTCTTGCTAACTCAACGCTCATGCTAATTGACAAACCATGACACTTTTAATCTCCCCCTTTGTCAATTACGTGACAAAACACCAAAACACCTTAGAAAAACTTCTAGACTAATACCCTAAATTGTGTGTACATGAACATTACACAATTTTACAAAGCTATCTAGTTCACACACAAAAATGACTACATCATTCACTAGCTGCTCCCCCTTACACCAATCTCCCCCTATCGTCTTGCAGCTGCTCCCCCTATCACCTGTACCACTAGTCACAAACAGATACACAATTTTCTTTCGGGGTGTCAATTTATTCTCCCCCATTTTATCAATCATTGGAAAAGGGTATTGACTAAAGTTGAAGCATATGGGAGAACTAAAACACAGATAGCATATGCAGAATAGATAGATGTAAAAGGACATCTCTTTGTAGAAAACATGTATGCTTGTTAGATCAAGGGAGAGCACTGATTTTAACGGATACTAATAATATGGATATAAAGATCAAACATCACAGACCAATCAAGAAATATATAGGAGGAGGCATTTCTCAATTGATATAAATCAGATAAAATAGGAAAACAGGGATAAACATCATTTGAAGCAACCTAAATAAATATGGCAGTAAGCATATATGAATTATAACCAGCCATGAAACAAAATATCCAAAATAGGTACTGCCCCAGGTTGGAAGTAGTGTACCATCCATCCCAAATAATAGTAAAAAAAGCATCTAGCCCATCCATGGGCATATAAATATCCAAAAAAAAACTTTTTAGACTTTGCAGGTTAGTAATTCATCACATACACTCATACGATAGTAGGGCATTCAAAAAGATACCCATGCCCATATGCTGAGATGAGAATAGGGTGTATGTGACGGCACATAGATTGCTTAGACTATGGTGGAGGAGTAAAGGAAGACAGTACTGCATCGTTGCATCGACAGGTGATCAAATCCACCAATTGGTGCACCGACTGCTGCACCCTGTTCACCAGTCGTTCCAGGAAAGTGAACCTTGCATTCATCATCTCCTTTAGTTGAGTGACTTCCCGCAATGTCATTCAAATTCGATCTTGATGTAGCTTGAATATTTTTGCATGCACGGGGTCAAATAGAGATGGAGCTTATTGCGATGCGAGAGGATCACCTTCGGCCATTCCGGCACCTTCGGCTTGTGTAGCCCCTTTACCAAGTTCTCCTTCCTCATGAATCCCTTCCTCGATTTGGTCTTCAGGATTTAGTGGAACTTCAAATCCATCTTTGTAATGTTGTTTTTGTTGAAGTGTTGGAGAGGAAGTTCTTAATCATTGGTTATAGGAAGACCGATCGCATTACACAATGTGAATAATCCAAGGATAGGGTAAATGGACATCCTGAGAAGTGTGAATCGCATACACTAACTGGTGAACAATTAGAGTGGGAAGGCAGATCTTGATCCCAGTTGCTATAGAGTATACTAGCATGGTCATGAATCCTATAAGGTCTGAGCGATTGTTACTCTAAGGATATACATTTGAGGCAAAGATGCCATGTAGAATACGATATCTTGGTTCCATGAATTTTTCCTTTAATGCATTGCCTTAATGCCAAGGAATATCATGACCATGGTAAAGAAATCTCATGACCATAGATCACGTGTTAACATTTTCAAGGTCCAAGTCAGGGAGATCGATGGGAGACAGAGTGAGGCCAAGGATGTTTGCAATGGATTCAAGTGTAATTTCCACATCGTCACCCCCAATAGAAACAATGATAGATGGAGATTCAACCACTGGAGAGTGATTAGAAATGAAAAATTTATAGGTTCATTCATAGTGATACGGCTCGCCAAAGTCGAGGAGAGGCAGCCAGCCAATTGCTGCTAGTAGTGGTTCCAGCTTGTATGGTTTTAGGCACTCCCTGTCTATTTTCCTTTCATGAACTAGCTTTCTTCAAGTGTATTTGGTTAGAGCCGGATTTATCCTAGCAGGAGGAGGGGTCGATGCGTCAGGTTGGGACTCGCCATGCGATGTTTGTCTTGTTCGCAGGCGTGTAGGGGTCCCATTTCAGGTGCCCTCGCCCTTTCCTTTGGAGCAAGGACCTTTGGCTTGGAGAATCTCAAAGATTCTCCAAGACTAGACATTTTTCCCTTGTCCTTTCCCATTAACCAGTACTTACTGAGAGAGATTTGATGAATTTAGGGTTCTATAGACAGAACTTCTCTCAAAAATCTAGAAATACCCAAAAAGCATAAGATGTAATCCTGAGGATGGGAGGAAATAGAAGTGATCTTGTGGGACTCACATATGAAGCTTCTTGTAGGATAGCTGAGAGATGAACAGAAAAGAGAAAATGACTTTTAGAAGTGAAATGAAAATTTTCCCGCTCGTTCGCCTTTTATTGGGTAGTAAACTTCGATATCATCAAACCTATTTCGATGATATCGATATACCCCATTCAAAATTATTGAAGATGTCCTCGATAACATTCTCGATCATGTGACTTTTCTAATTCCAAAGGGGCGTCGATGATATCGATTCGAGTTTGATTTAATCAAGATTCTACATTATTCATCGACAGACATCGAAGATGTATTTCTTTCATTTTTCAGCATTTTGACAATCTTCCATATATGTATAACTTAGTATATCTATTGAACAGTATAACCATCAAAATTTGTACAAACATTGTACAATTCAAAATTATAAACATCAGGATGTTTATATACAAAAAGATTAAGGTGAGGGACCCCATATATATTGTAAAATTTCATCAAAATTACATCTTTTCAACAACTATCCAGCTCTAGATGCATGACCTGTACATGTTTTTCCATGCTTAAATGTTTCTAAGCATATGGGTCAGCCCTTCCTTTTCCTTTAATGACATAACAGTAGTTATTTGTGCGATAACCCTTCATCACTGGTTTACCTGATAGGTCTAGGATCTCGCATTCCTACTTGTTGAATCTAACCACATGCTCATTGTCACATATTTGAGAAATGCTCAGAAGATTATGCGTCAACCCTTTTATGTAAAAGGCATTCTCATTTTTGAGCATATTTATTCCTTTGATAATTCCCTGTCCTATTTACCTTAACAGTGCTTCCATCTCCATAGGTGACTATCCCATCATTAAGATCTGAATAGTTTGAGAGAAGGGATTTGTCACTCGTGACAAGTCTTGAGCATCCACTGTCCAAGTACCACTTAGTATCATTGCCTGTTATCTGATTTGAGTGAGTAACAAGGCAATTTTTCTTTTCTTTCACTACCCATTTTGTGAAAGGATTTCTTATTGTGGTATCTTTAATCAAGTTGGGTGATTGACTCGTGTTTCCTTGTTTCACAAATTCATTAATTTTCTTGTTTAATTCAGCCACTTGATTCAATAACTCCTTCATTCTGTCAGTCATTCTGGGTGGTGATGGATGTGTATTTCCTCTATCCATATTCCTAGGTGGACACCTGACATCTTGTATTGTTTTTCTAGTTGTTCTAAATTTACCGGCATGCTTTTGACCAGAATTGAGTTGGGTCCTCCTAGGAGATGCATTCAAATTTATAATGTCCATATGTCCACATAAATGACAAAAGGAGTAGTTTTTGTTTTCCTTCCTGATGCAGCAGATTTTCTAGACATTGGTGCTATATTTCTAGATTTCATTTTGAACTTGTCATATACTAAGCCACTTATGTCTTTTCCGAGTCTTCCCATTCCTAGGAGTTTTTCTAATTTTTCACCGCTCTAAGAAAATTTATAGTTTGGTTCAACAGACTTTCTAGATTTTTCTAAATCAAATAGGAGTGTGTGATTTTCATTTTAAAGGTCCATGTTTTTATCTTTTAATAGCTCAATCTGTTGGTTTAGTTTTTCAGACTCAGACTTAAGAAAAGTATTGATTCTTTCGAGCCTATCATTTTCTGAGTAGTATTGTTGTAGATCATTATTAATTAGATGTGTATTAGTTTCCAATATGTTATCTAGATCTTTTTGCAGTAATTTATTTTTATTTTCAGTTACTCCAAGTCTTTTAAAGAAATTGATGCTATGAATATAGAGTTGATTATAGGCATCCTGCAGTTTATCCTTTTCTTTTTCTTATTTCTTAGTTTTCTCATTATTTGATGAAAATGATTCAGTGGCCTGAGGTTCTTCAACGTTCTCTGTTTCAATGGGAATGTTTAAGGTAGTAGAGACCATGAGAATTTTTAAAGATTTTCGGTCTCCATCGCTCTATGAGTCACTACATTTAGAATTTGACTCTTCAGTATCATCCCATATAGCAGCCATTGCCTTCCCTTTAGTTTTCCTATTTGGGCATTCAGTGGATAGGTGTCCAAACTTTCGATAAGTATAGCATTGTGGTTCCTTGGTCTTTTTACCAGATTTACCTATAAAATGTTTATTGTCCTACTGTCTTCCTTTAAATGGTCGACCACGATTTCTATGAAAGAACTTTCTGAACCGTTGATCCAACAAAGCCACTTCCTCATCTTCATTCTCCATTTCACTTTCATCTTCCTCATTTGTAGTGTTCTTTGAAGTTTTGAGGGTAGTATTTTTGGGTTTAGGAGTTGGTTTGAAATGTAGTTCAAATGTTTGTAGGGAACCTACAAGTTCTTCTACTTTCATCTCATCCATGTTTCTACATTCTTTAATTGTTGTGACTTTTAAATTAAACCGTTTCAATAATGATCTTAGTATTTTCCTATAGATTTTTAGGACCAGAAAATTTTCACCTAAACCACCTATGGAGTTGCAAATGATGTTTAGTTTTGTAAAGAACTCCATGAGGGTCTCATGCTCTTCCATTCTGAGACTTTCAAACTGTGATGTTTGGAGTTGCAGTTTGGATCTCTTCACTGTGCTTGCTCCTTCATGGGTTGTTTCCAATAAGTCTCATGCTTCTTTGGCTATTCCACACATACTGATTTGATTGAAGACTTCTTGAGACACAGCACAGTAGATAGCATTCATAGCTTTAGCTTTAAAGGTTTATTTTTTTTTATCGAATGTTGTCCACATATCTTTAGATTTTGGCTTACTGATAGTTGTGCTATTTTTAAGTGCTATTTGATTAGTTGGTGACACATATCCTCTGTCCACAATATCCCAAACATCATGATCCAAAGATCTCAGAAAGTAGTGCATTCTAGTCTTCTAGTATGCATAATTTGACCCATCAAATATGGAGGTCTAGTGACCGATGAGCCCTCTCCTTTGGCCATATTACTAACTTCAGTCAAGATCACTCTCTAGGCGGCGGGCGAATGGTAAGCATCTTCCTACTAGGTTTGATATAAAGCATCGGATATAAGTCAGTTTTCCATGCAAGCTTTTTAATTCTCATAATATTCTCGAAGATAGCATTTCTTGGATTACCTTGATCTTTCTTGGGTCAATATTCCCCGATGCTTAGAAATGAATACAAGGAACTTACCTGACAATACCCTAAATTCACACTTTATCGGATTCATCTTCAATTATTTTTTCTTTAATCAACACATTAAATATTGATGATAAATGTTCTCGATACTCTACATAGTTATAGGATCATACTACCAAATCATCGACATAACATTTAACATGTTTATGCATCATGTCATGGAAAATATTCTTCATCTCTCGCTCTATGATATGTATCCCCGGTATTTTTTAGCCCAAATGGCATGACTTTATAACAATATATCCATAGAGAGGTTCTGAATGTTGTGGCTTCTTCGTCCTCTAGCATAATACATATTTGAATGTATCTGACATACCCATCCACGAAGGATATAATTGCATATTTTGTCATACTATCGATCAACAATTCTGTTATATGCAATGGGAAGTCATCTTTTGGACATGCATCATTTAGGTCCCTAAAGTCAACTCGTACTCTTATTTATCCACTTGTTTCTTGACAAGTATTATATTAGAGATTCGTTTAGGATATTTTACCTCTCTTGCGAAGCCAACCTTAATCAATTTATTTCTTCTTCTATTAGCGATATCAAATCAGGATGAAAACGTCATTATGCTTGCTTATCTGACTTTTTATCTTTATAGATGTTGAGTCGGTGCATTGTCACTGCCGATTCTAAGATAGTCATCTTTACATATGTCCAAGAAAATGCATCCTTATTCTCTTTTAACAATTTAACGAATTGGTTTACTTCTTCCTCTGGCAGACCGAAGCTTATGTGTGTGTTCTAAGGTTCATCATCTGTCCCCAGATAATTTATTCATTGTAATTCATCAATGGTTAGCTATCTCTCATATTATATTTGCATTGCCATTTTTTTGGGGTGCTTCATCTCTTCTTTGATGCTTTTTTCTGTCTCCAGGTTTATTTCGTCGCTAACTACGAGGCATGTGTGAATTGTATTTTCTTATGCTCATGTAGGGGATGCCCCCAACTTGCAAAACTTTTTCCGTTTCTTCTCATTGACACTAAATGGGTTCTGTATACCCCTCCTATTGTCTAACCCTGGTGGTTCATCGCAATCAAATCATATAGCTTGTATAATCTTTTGGCTCACTGGGCTGTAACTTTTTAAATCCTCTAGTAAGAAATTTTCACTAGTCATTAATCTGTCAACTTCTTTTTTCATTTTCTTTTTTGGTAGGGTATAAAATGTTATTGGCCTCGGATTAGTATAATTCTGTATACGCAAAATCCATTTAGCATGGTAGGAAATGTTTGCTCCTTTCCAGTTATGGTGCAGTCACTGTATAATTTGACTACAGTATCTTCACCTGTCGTGGTGACAACAATACCAAAGGAGGCTATATCGGTTGCCTTAAATACTTTAGGACAAGGTGAAGTTTCTTTTTTCTTACTTCTATCATGCCCAACTCTTGAGTCTTTGGATGTCTTTTATTCTGTTTCTTGGATAGTTCAGCTTATTCAACCTTTCTTTTCGACATTTGGGCCTTACGATCTTTTAGCTTCGAACTTTTCTTCTTCATTTTTCCATCTTCTTCTACGGCGAATTCATCATAGTAACTTGCATCCACAAATAATGATTTTTCTGCTTTAACTATATTTAAAACACTGATGTAGCATTAATGGCACGACACCATACTGGTGCATCTAAGGCCACACAAAGAGTAAATTATAGGTTGTTACTGCATCGATTACATGGCATACAACCTTTGTAATCAAAATTTTAATTTTCAATATTAATTTAATCTTTTCCAATGCTCTTTGATCATCTTGATTGAATTCCTAAATCATTATCTTGCCGGTGTTCAAATGTGAGTGGCAATATCCTAATTTACAAAGCATACATAGTGGTAGGAGGTTCACTGCAGAGCCATTATCCAGTATTATATTCTTGACATGTTTCTCATGGATGTAGCCAATCACTATAAGCGGTCTTTTGTGTTCCTTCTCACCTAACATCAAGTCATTGTAAGAAAATGCAATAACTGAAAAACATTTAGTTGTCTCCATCTCTTTGGATATGACATTTTTCTTTGTATTATCATCCTCTTCTAACTTTGTATTTTCCATTTCGACAAGTAATGCTTCTCTTACCCCATCATCTGACAGTGCCTGAATCAATGTTTGACAGAATTCCCTAGATAAACACAATGCATCATATATACTTAGCTAATAAGACTTTATTACACAACGTTTCATCCCCCTAATTTCCTTCGGCACACAAGGATTCTCTATTTCGAGAATTTTCTAGAGCCTTCCCTTGTATTGTTATGAAACCCTACTCTCTCATACTTGCTACCTTCTTGCCTAAATGTAATGTAATGACCACCATTTTGGCCACTTTTTTGGTGGAGAACTAACCAGCTCTACTATTGGTTTTATACTAGTTATGTTGTAACTTTTATTGGATTGTCCGACCAATACTCTCAACAATTTCTATAGTGTTTCTAGCAACTCCACGCACCTCGGGAGTAATTCATACTTGAGAGCGTTTGCTTGGATACATTCTTTCACCATAACCACCTCAGATATAGGTAATGAGAGAAAGAAAGAGCGTATATTCCACCACCATCGAATGAAATCTAATATATCTTCTCCAAGTCATCTCAACTGTGTTTTCAGAATTCGAGTGTTATACTTCTAAAATTGCAATATGAATGCCTCTTTCATTTCTTCTCAAGATTGAAAGACTCCCACTGGTAAGGCCAAGTACCATGCCATAGCCTCGCCACATAGGCCATTTAGGATGCCAGTTGTGTGGTCACAAAATTGGCTTGTTCCCTGCTTCCTGCATCTTCTTTCTCCCTTTCTTCGGTGCTTTAACCCATGGGACACTTGAATTCTGAACCTTCGGACTCTGAAAGCTTCCAAATATTTATCTCTTTTAGCTCTCTGATCTTTCTCTGTAATATACAAATGAGAGGGAGATGGGTTATTTATAGGCCTTCACACGTATGAGCTATCAAATTTGCATAATAAGATTTGTTGCACGATGACACAATGTATCTTTGTTACATGGTCGTGCAATCACCTTCTTCTATGTGACTTGATCACGTTTATGCTTTGCTAGCTTTTTTCTCTCACTATTTGTCTTAAATTGTGTGTCTGTTCAATTCATCTCTATTGTGTAGCCACACAATACAATTATCTTGTGCAAGTCTTAACTTCCTTTAGACTGGTAATGCAGGCTTCATACTCCACCACGTTGTTAGTGCAATTGAATGTTAGTTACCTTGAGATTGGGATAGTGATGTCATCGAGGGAGTAGAGGATTGCATCGATACAACTTCCCTTGGAGTTTTTCACACCGTCCAAGAATAATGTCCATTCTCTTGCTACTTTTCTTCTTCATCTTTGATGAGGAGAAGATCCTCATTTAGGAAGGGCTTTAATGATTGATAATCTAGTGGCGAATCGGGGCTAGATGGTCAGGGAGTGCTTATTCCTTGATTGCCTTTTGCGTGACATAGGTGATATCAAACTTAGACAAAAGTAGTTGCCACTTTACGATCTTTTCAATGAGCGCTAGCTTTTCAAACAAGTACTTGAGCGGGTCCATAAAATCGAGGAGAAGGATAGAGAATGGGATCATGCATTGCTGAAGTTACTGAGTTGCCTAGATCAAGGCAAGGCATGTCTTTTCAAGCACTGAATATCTAGATTTATATTCAATGAACTTACGTCTTAGATAGTATATTGTTTGTTCCTTCTTTCATGTTTCATCGTGTTGACTAAGGTTGCAACCGATTACTTCTGCTGGCACTGAGATATATAACAGTAGAGACCATCAAGGAGTTGGAGGCACTAGGACTGGAGCACTTATCAGTTACCTCTTAATTTTGTTAAAGGCGGCTTGGCAATCGTCCTTCCATTCCTTTGGCGAATTCTTTCAAATTATTTTGAATATTGTTTCACAGATAAGAATGAGTTGTGTGATGAAGTGATTGATATACTAAATTGTATCAAGGAAGCCTCGGATTTCTTTCTCCATCTTTAGATGTGGCGTCTCAATGATAGCTCTTACATTTATTTTTTTGTCCTCGATGCCTTCTTCGCTTACTACGAAGCGAAGAAGTTTGCATCCGGCTGTGCCGAAGACACATTTTTGTGAGTTAAGGCAGAGCTTGAACTTTTCTAACTTATTGAAGAGCTTCTTCAGGACTTCAAGGTGTCCTTTAATCGTGCAAGACTTGACAATCATATCATTTACATAGACTTCAATATCCTTGTTCACTATATTGTGGAACAAGATTGTCATTGCCCATTAATATGTAACTCATGCATTCTGTAGACTGAATGACATAACCTTGTAGTAGAATGATCCATAAAGGAGAAGATCTTTTGTCCTATGGTTTTGTCGACCAAAGTATCAATGTATGGCAGGGGGAGGTCATATTTGGGATTGACTTTGTTGAGGTCTCAGAAGTCAATACAGATCCGAACCATGCCATCCTTCTTTGGTACCAATACAATGTTAGCAAGCCATTTATGGTAGTTGGAGACTATCAAAAATCTGAAATTGAATTGTTTGATGACTTTTTCTCGGACTTTTAGGACTCATTTTGGCTTCATTCTTATTAGCTTTTGCTTAATTGACTTCATTTCTGATTTCATCGGCAATTGATGTACCGCTAATATATCTATAAGTTTCGGTCTCCGATTCTGCTCGTCAACATCAAGTAATAGCATCCTATAAGCTGCATATACGGGCAAACAAGGAGAAAGATCTGAAGCCACTGTTCATCGGCTTCTTTATCAACAATGGTAAACCGGTTTGTTTTTTAGATTCATTCACTGTTAGTTGTACGTGATCCTAGGGCTTGGACGAATCAACGCCAACAATTTGGTGAAGGTATAAAAATGCCTGCACGGCGACTCAGGATCACCAGTATGTTGCATGAATTAAGGTCCACATGCTGAGATGGTTTGACATTTGAACGGCCCATGCTCTCAGTACTTCCATATCTATGATATGCGCCAATATTCAAACACCATGCATGATCTTGGCATTTGATTTTTGGAGTTTGAACGTGACCCATGAAAAATATTCTTTTCACTGTTGTAAATCCATCAAGACTGAAGATTTGAATCATCCATTCAGCTTACGTTTCTAGTCGCTCGTACAATATAGTATCCAGAAAATGGACGGCTTATGATCACCTGACCATCTTGGCATGTAGGCTCTAGTGGTGCAATACGCGTTGGGATACTAGGCCGCCACAAAGGCGAAAGGAACTCTTAACAGTAAAAATGATTTAATGTGGGAGGTTCAAACAGTGCACTCCTTGTAGATCATTTCAGTTGGGATGAAAGAGATTCGCGTTTAGTAGTTGCAGCCTCTCGAGGATGCATCTATGAATATAGCATTTTAAAAGTCCTGGGATTCCCCATGTGGTGTGTCGCTTCTTCTTTATAGCACTTTCTAAGAGAGAAAAAAAATTAGTAAGTTTTGAACTTTTTTCTCCTCCGCATGAAATTGCCCAAGAACAACATTACCATACAATAGACAGGATGAATTGGATTATCACAAATCCATCATTCTTTGGTTCAAGATCTATCAATCATGGCCATTCATTCGTTGGGCCCTAGCAATGGATGGCACGTATCTAAATAATTAAACCTATGACCCATTCCTATCTATTTTTTCGGATGACTGGAAAACAAAAATAGTTAATAGCGAGAAGAAAATTGGTAGGTAGGATTCTTTAATAGGCTTGATTTTGAAACATACTCCATTTTATAGGGCCGTATAGGTGGAGAGACCCAATATTTGAGAATTCATCATTCCATGTGCACCACGCATGGGGCGGTTGGCTACTAGCTAAGGCGTGCTTGGAAAATAAAATGGCGGTTCGCTACCAGTTAAAACGTACTTAGAAATAAAAACCCGTTCAAAAAGGGATGCCCAATCCATAAGACTCGCAGGTCCGATATATATATATATATATATATATATATATATATATATATATATATATATATATATATATAATAAATAAAATTCAACTGCCAAATCTCTACGCTGGAATTTGCTCAAATGGGTATGGTTAATATTCACAATAAATGTGGTCCGAATAGTTAGTGGGATTATTTAATTTTGGGGGCAGGGCATGTTGATGGTAACCCCATATGATGGGTGACTGATTACCACACACTCAAGTGCCCCAATTCATCTCTTTAATCACCTTGTGAAACGAGAAGATTTTTCATACTTTGTCAGTGTATGATGGCTGCTAAACGGTCACTATGAAATAACATTTTGGGGGCATCTAAGCCACATTCAAATTGTGGTCCCCGGTGTATATGGATCATGATCAGATAAAGAAATCCACAGAATTGATTATCTAGCTAGCTAATTTGTGACATCAATGTATGGATTAAAAGGAAGAAAATGGAACGAAATCCTCTACAACACCTGTTTTGGCAGTGCACAAAACACCCAAGCTCCTTGGGGCCCTATTTGTATATGTAAAATCCACACCATCCGTCAGGTTCTATCCTTGATTCTAGGCCCAGGGAAAATCACCCAGATCCACAATTCAAGTGGGCCACACCACTAGAAACAATGGGGATATATAGTCTGACCCATTGGTTTCTATACGGTCTACCATGTTGTGTATCTTTCATCAAACTCACTATTCAGATGCTAGTTTGGAATGAAGATAGAAAAATTACCTCATCTTGAACTCAGGCTGTTGGGGATTTGAGCTGTGGAATCACACAGATCTAGATCTAAGATAACAATTCAATAGCAACAAATAATTACAAGAGAATACAAAGATTTAACATGGAAAAGCCTTTTGGAAAAAATTTATGGCACAAACTGACAAAAATCCACTATGAAATAGAAATTACAAGAGAGAGGACTTACCCAATTCGAACAATTTCGAATTTCACCCTTACTACACCCTTTAGAAACCCTACAACCCTTTTAGAAACCTTTGGAACCCCTTTAGAAAGTCTTAGAATACTTTAAAATAGCCCTAGGGTCTATTTTTAGTTTAGGGAACACCACTTATGCACCCCCTTTGGAATAGTCCGGAAACCCCTCAAATTTACGCAGTCCGCGCGTGGGCTGTGTAACGCTAAAGTAGTTGAGGTTGGGCCTCGATTGGTCTAATCTAAAAAATATAGCACGTCGGACTTCGAGTCGAGTGATGCTCGACTGGCCGAGCAGCTCCCTCGACTGGTAGAGCCAAGCCCTCAACCGGTCGAGTAGACAATAAATTTACAGATTTAAGACATTCTGACAACAATCCCCACTATGTCTTCAATCTTCAATCATGTAGCTTCTTGACCTCTTCTTTTATTTCAGCATCACATCATATCTTCAATCAACGCTTCTCGTGCACATTACGTCCTTCTTTTATGCCATTGTCAACCCAGAGAAGTTGTATAGAACTTAAACTTCTCTGTAGGAACGACCTTGGTAAACATGTCTACTGGATTCATGCTGTTGTGAATCTTCTCCAGTGTTACGCCTCCTTCCTCAAGCACTTGTCGGATAAAGCAGTAACGAACATCAATGTGTTTAGTACGTAAGTAATAAAAATTTTTTTTAGCCAAATTGATAGCGCTCTTGCTATCACAATTAACTAACACGGCCTCCTGCTGAAGTCCCAACTGATTTATCATACTTCTAAGCGAAACACCTTCTTTAAACACTTTCGTCACTGCCATATATTCTGCTTTGGTCGTGGAAGGAGCCACTACGGACTGAAGCCTCGACATCCAACTGATTGCTCCACCCGATAGTACAAATGAGTATCTTAAAGTAGACTTCCTGGAATCTATACTGCCTGCATAGTCAGAATCCACATACCCTACCAACTTTATCCCTATTTTTTCAAAAGTTAAGATGTAGTCTTTTGTACCTCGAATGTATTGAAGTAGTCATTTTACCGCTTCCCAATATTATTTGCCAGCGTTTGACATGTATCTACTCACAACACCGACTGCTTGTGAAATATCTAATCTCATACAGACTATGACATACATTAAACTGTCAACTACATTTGAATAAGGCACATGAGACATAACTTGCTTTCCTTATCTGATTTAGGACATTGTTCTGAGGAAAGCTTAAAGTGAGCTGTGTGGGGAACGCTCACCAGTTTTTCTTGGTCCATCCCATACTTAATCAACACCTTTTCAAAGTATTCTGCTTGTGATAGCCAAAGCCTGCTATTTTTCTTGTCTGTATGAATATCTATGCTAAGAACCCTCTTTGCAGTCCCTAGATCTTTTATCTCAAATGTCCATGATAACTGAGTCTTCAGTACGTTGATTTCAAACATATCATCACAGGCGATCAACATATCATCAACCTACAATACTAGGGTGATGAATTTTTCATAACTCAGTGTCTTGTAATAAACACAGTGATCGTATTCAATCTGTGTAAATTTCTGACTCAACATTAAAGAATCAATTTTATTATACCACTGCCTAGACAATTGTTTCAATTTATACAACAACCTCATTAACTTGCAAATATTTTTCTCTACCCCTTTAACTTCATAGGCCTTTGCTTGTTTCATGTAGATTTGTTATTCTAATTCTCCGTGTAGGTATGCAGTCTTAACATCTATCTGTTTTAATTCGAGATCGTATTGGGCAACCAACGCCAACACGAATTTGATAGACTCCTACTTAACCACCGGCACAAATATATCTGTGAAGTCGATTCCTTCTCTCTGAACATAACTATTTACTACTAATCTTGCTTTGTATCTATCCTATTTCCTTTTAAATAACCTGTAACGCCCCAACTTTTCAGGACCCAAGTATATGACCCATGTCCCAAAAACCCGAGTGTTAACCTTAAAGGATGGTCAAATTCGAGTGTACAATTATTATTTTTTTACTTCATTAAAGTAAGCAAATGAGCATAGTGTGGACAAATCAACATAAAGGAAAATTTTATTATTATTCAAATATACAAGAAGCTTCCCATAATGACTTATACAAACCAATGTCTCTGAATTTAACAAGGACAAAATTTACAAGAATTTAATACATGAAGAATAGCATAAAGCATATAAATATAGGCCGCAAGATCACGCAGCTCCTCTAGGCAAATATAGTCATGCGTCTCTGACGATCGTACCCTGCTTCTCCTCAAGTCTAAACATACATATCATTAAAAGCACCTATACTACCTGTACGGTTGTATATTTGATGGATGAGTGGCCAACTCAATGTAAATTTCCTTTAAGATTATACACCGCCACATTAGGTAAGAAATAGTATAAAACATCCAGACAACTAAAACAGAGTAAATGCAGTCTTATTAGATGCATAGATGAATGAATGTAATTATTAAAACTGAGAAACATCATCCAGTCGAGTCACCCATGTAATCATTGACCCAGGTAAAACATTCAGACGGTTTGTGCCCCGAGTAAAACATCCGGACAGGCATTGGGGTCGTCACCCAAGGATGTGACTGGCCATCAGCGCAATACCTGACGTAATCGTATGGACATAATGATCCAAGTCATCGTAAATATACCATATATGCATGATTAGCCAAGTCATTATTAGTCCATTTACAATCAGCCAATTTAGATAAGCTTAAAGGTCACTACGGGGAGCACATGACCCAACATAGGCCGACAGCTTGGGCATAGGTCTCATACTACCATCCCCGGCTTATGAGACTACCATCTTAGGATGTTTAATGAAAACTTATCGGCTAGTGGTTAATCATATTACATTATATAGGGCTTACTATCGTAAATACTAGAACAAAACCATATAGGGCGATATCAAAGTAAGCCACATAGGACGATTATTAAAATAGGCCACATAGGGCGAGTATCAAAACCATACGATAAAAGACCATCCTTGAAAACCATTGGACACAACAACCCTAAATGGTAGACCCACGTCAATGGTCAATTTAAACCACTATTCAATAACCACTAATCCAAATGTCCATTACAATCACAACCAATCGGGTTACATCCTAAGTATGGGTATACATTTCTATAAGTAGGGATTTCCCACTGATGTACCAGTTTAAGTTCCATAAGCCATCCACAAATAATTTATGAACAAATATACAGGATGAACATTAAGCATGCAACATAGTAATTCAATTTCCACCAGCTAACACATGTGATTATTAGAGACAGATATCAATTATAATTTTTAATAAAAACTATAACCTAAGCTAATGAGAATATGGAAAGCTCAAGGGGAAGAATAATCACTTTATACTTTGAATCGTCTTCTAGTGTCTCTAAGTGCTTACGTCCTTAGAATTGTACCCTACCATAAATCATGAACTCCTACAATTAGGTCCAAGTTCTACATACTACCTAGGATTTAAGATAATAACCTAGGGTTATCTTTAGGGTTTTCATCCTAGAATTTAGCCCTAGACTTAGATTTTAGGATTTAAATTTTAAATTATTATTGATATTATTATTATTATTATCGTACCATAGATCAAATAATATTCGTAATGAGAGTGTTTATTAATCAATATTGATAATGATGATTCTCAAATTCATATTTAAATATCTTAACATTATCTAATATTTCCTATAATTACTAATAACATACTAAGTAATACAAGTAATTATACTAAAATTTTCACTAACAATGATAAGGACCAATATTAATATATTAATAAGAATTATACTAACCCACGAGGAAAATGATAGCATTTCCTAATGATAATAGTCATAACTTTTCATAGTGAATCTAGCCATGATAATATGTACTATGACCTATCATGAGTTACGAATTTCTACAATTAGATTCATACTTTAACTTACCTTTTATGTCTTTAAGTATAGGCATAGGGTTTGAGTTACTTAGGTTTACAATTCTATCGTAGAGTCTAGGTCTAGGCTAGATTTTGTGTAGTTAATTTTAGTGTTAACTTAACCATTATAGAATATTTATTATCATTAGTGTTATAGTTAATATTAGTTCATAATCATTATGATGACACTAATTGGGACAATCCACTACCAATAAAAAATATTTAAGAATGGTAAATAAAATACTATTATTTAATAATTGAAACTTGTGCATAATAATTAGTCCTAGCCTAAATGTTCCATTAATGTCTAGTCATATTTAATATTAACAATCCCAATAAATAAGAGTGGTAATAATTATATTAATACAATGGGACATGTTTAGTTTAGAAAGAAAGAATTGACTCATCGAGTCGACTTAGTCGATTTGGACTCGGTTGGAAAGGTTAACTAATGATGGTGCTTAGCATTATGGTCGGGATTGGGAGCCCCAATGTAGTTGATCTGCTGACCGAGCACGGTCCCTGAATGGCATGAGATTCATTCAGCCCTGACTCAGTGATTTGATTCGGTTTGAAACCGAGTTGACTCGATCACCCTCATTTCTCCTTCTTCTCCCTCTTTCTCTCCTTTCCAAACTCCTGCAAGTCATGGGCCATATAAGGCCCAAATGAAACTTCTTAGATGTACCAGCCCAAGCTCAACTTGACTCAGCTCAACTGAGTTGAGCCAACTCACTAATCAGCGAGTCAACTCAACCAAGTCAGCTCAGTGCTTCCAAGCACCATCATTCCTCTGTCTCTCACTTCCTTCTTCTCTCCTCTTCCTTTATCATTCTCTACTGGAACCCCAACATCATTCGAACCAGGCCCAACATGACTGGGATAGGCCCAACTCAGACCTGGCTCAGCCCAGCGAGTGCAAGGGCTACACTCAGCCCCACTCTCTTCTTCTCTCACGTTTTTCTTTCCTTAAATGCTTCTTCTTTCTCTTCTCCTTCCTGATTTCTCTTGCTCTCTACCCTGGGTGAACCAGACCCAACCATCAACGAGTCGAGTAGCCGGATTAGACTTGGCCCGAGTCGTAGGTGGAGTAGCAGCCGCACAACAGCCACATCTTCTTCCTCCATTTTTCCTTTCCTTTTCTTTCTCTTTCCTTTCCTTCTCCTCTTTCCTTCTCTCTCTTTCTTTCTTTCTCTCCTTCTCTCCTACTACTGCTAGAAACGTCCAGCAGTGGGTGTCAAAGCTCGGATAGACGGTGCGGTTTGGCTGAGGAAGACAATCCATCGTTAATGGCAGATCTCAAACGGAAGCCCCATCCTACAATCGGCTCCTTTCAGACGGTCCATATGGATCTTAAAAAGCTTAAGTATAGGTTTTCTCAAAGCTCTAGGACGATTTGGCTGGTGGGTTTATTGCCCTATCTCTCGATCCTTGTGCCCTTTTATGCATCCCTTAACCCTTACTAGACCGTTGGATCAATAACAAGTGGCCAGGATCTCCTCTAGCTGAAACCGTCTCCAAATATGGTGGTCGAATCCGAAACTGTTTGTGGTTTTTCTTTGCTAAGGTGGAAACCGGGTTCGGACGGTTGAGATGCCCTCAAACGGACGTTCTAGATCGTGCTAAACACTTCTCACGCCGATCGCTAGCGTGTTTGCACGGAGAACAGTTTCCATTTATGGAAATAAGTGTTTTTGGGTCCTGTTTGTAGCGAGTATTGTGCCCACGTATGTGTGATTGATCGAGTGAAACTTTGGGGTTTTGGACACATGCAGACAATCTATCGAATGGATGGTTTAGATTACTTAGATGGATGATGAAGGTGGGCCATTTCACATCCCAAACAGACTCTTTCCGTTGGCTATACAAAACGAAGAGATAGAGAGAAATCTCTCTTTTTATGGAAATTGAGGGTCAGATCCGTTTGACCGTGTTTGGGAATCTGGTGCACTGCATGTGTGCACCATTTGTGTACATGCACTCCACTAGGTGTGGTCCACCATGATGTTTGTGATAAATCCAATCCATCTATTCACTTCAAAGTTCCCAATCAGGGCCTCTCATCGAAAATCTGGAAGATCTACGCTTTAGGTGGGTCATACAGGTTCATCTACGTCCTTTAAGTGTTGACTATGTTGATTCAATGGTCGGATTAACTTCAATTTGAGCACTAATGGTTCAAAGGTCCTAATGGATCATTTTTAAGACTTTCATCATTTATTACTAACCAATCCTAATATTAATATAGACTTCATTGCTTGTAAATTACTTATAATTAAAAAATTAAAACCTTATATACTTTCAATATTAATTTACTACTAATTACATGTTGTTGTTCACACATTCATTAATATATATAATTCATAATATACAATATCATATTTAATTAAAATTATATTTGTATTTGATAATATTGTTAGATAATATGCAATTTCATAAAATTATTCAATGCTACATTATAATTTGACTTTATGTTGTGAAATCAGTATTCATTATGTTTATTTAATATGATAATATTTTCATAATGTCTTATATACATTAAGTACATACGTATCATTTTAGCATGAAATTTTAAATCTTTACAAAGTATATACATTTTATAGTGTATATATTTAGGTTGCATTATTTACACACACACACACACACACACACATATATATAATTTTTTTTTCTTTTTTTATATTAAATTAATCTACATGGTAACACTCGAGTACTAGAAAGTACAGGGTGTTACATAACCACTTGCATCTGATCACTTTTCGGCCCACTAGAATCTCCATCAGCTCCCATGTGTGATTTTTGTGCAACGAGTGCATCTCATCGTCCATAGTCGCCTTCAACTTTTCTGTATCAGAAACTCTGAGAGCCTTCCGAATAGTTATTGGGTCTCCCTCATTTGTAACAAGAGCATATGTAATATTAGAGTCGTCCTTGTATCTTGCAGGTAACCTGCGATCACGCGATGGATTTCTTCTCACAGGTGGTTGCTCCACCTGATTTTGTACCTTTTTCTTCTCATCTGTCTTTTCCTGAGTATCAACTGTGTCAATCTAGACATTACGGTCATCTTTTCTAATTCCTCTTACTCCTCTTGATCATTCTTGCGAAATTAGGAGCTTTCATCAAATCTGACGTCACGGCTAGTGATGACCTTGTGTGTGACCTTATCGAATAACCTGAAACCTTTCACACCAATGCCATAACAAACAAAGATGTACTTTTTAGCTCTATGGTTTAGCTTATCTCTCTCAACTGGCAGTACATGAGAGTATGCCTCACAATTAAATATGCGTAATTCTGAGTAGTCAATTTTCTGACCACTCTATACTTCCTCTGAGATTTTACATTCAATTGTCGTTGAAGAAAATTAGTTCACCAAATAACAAGTAGTGTTGATGGCCTCTGTCCATAAGTCCTTGCCCAACACAGTATTACTTAACATGCATCTTGCCATCTCCAGGAGATTTCGATTCATTCGCTCAGCCACACTGTTTTGCTCGGGCACGTGGTGCATTGTGTTGTGCTTGATGATCCCTTTATCCTTACAATAATCATTAAACTTAATGGAAGTAAATTCTCCACCATTGCAGTCTTTAAAACCTTTATTTTTTATCCTAACTATTTTTCCACCATTACCTTCCATTGTTTAAATATGATGAAAACTTCAGATTTACGTTTCATGAAGTAAACCCAAACTTTCTTGGAGTAGTCGTCAATGAATGAAATAAACCATGACAACCCTCTAATGGAAACTTCCGGCGATGACCCTCATATGTCAGAGTGTATATAATCAAACACTCCCTTACATACATGTTTTCCAAATTTAAAAGACAATTTAGATTATTTATCATATATACAATGTTTGCATATATCTAAATCAGAATTTTTAAAAGCTGGAATCAAACATCGATCAGAAAGTACCTTCATGCCTCACTCGCTCCTGTAGCCCAGACGAGCATGCCACATACATAGAGAGATGAAGTCTACAATAGCTGCTGCCGCTCCACTTGCTGAAGTGCTCCCAATCAACCTGTAAAGGTTTTCATACTTTTGTGCTCTAACAACCACGAGTGCCCCTTTTAAAACTCTAAAGACACCATCAATACTAGTGAACTTACATCCTATAACCTTGAGTGCACCGGGAGAAATCAGGATTTTCTTCATATTTAGAATGTGCCTAACATCAGTCAGGGTAAGCTCTATCCCATTAAACATCTTAATGTTCACCATACCAATAGCCACAACATTACAAGCATTATCATTGCCCATAAAAACTTATCCACCATCACATTCTCTGTAACTGGTGAACCAACTCCGATGAGGAGTCATGTGATATGACGCTCCCATGTCTAGGATCCACTCATTTGCATGATTTTCGTGAACATGTCCAATCATGGACACAGACAGAACATCACCACCACTTGTTTCTTCATCAGTTGTGACAACATTAGCCTCCTTAGAAGAAGCCGCTGAATTTTCTTTTTTCACTTTAGGATTTCTACAATCCTTCTTCATGTGTTCAGACAACCCACAATTCCAACACTTTAATTTTCTTTTGTCATTGCCTTTGGATTTGCATCTAGGTCTTGAATATTCTTTACTATAAGACCCGTACCTAGCCCGTATCGTTCCATAGGCCTCCGCGGTCCTTTTAGTTGAATTTCGGCGACTTACGATCTATTATCGGTATGTAACACCCCAGATTTTTGCCAACCTAGAATTAGACGTCATTGGGTAATGAGTCGATCATAACACCTTAATTAACTTCTCAAAACTCAATCCTAAAGCCTCAAATCCCCTTTTCAACCCATTTCCTTCAAAATCTCACCTTTCACCACCTTATTCTTCAAATTTTTCCAAGTACTTTTATATTAGACACTAATCCTAAAGTTTAAATGATGAAGAACAATAACAAAATTAAAATTTACTATAAATATTGAATATATAAATAAATTAGGTTTTTTAACATTAACCTTTTGAAATCTCACAAAATAAATATGTTATTTGGATAGATAAGCTTCTTCTACCTTAAAATCATATATTACACATTGAATAACTCATTTTGATTTATAAAATATACCCATTTCAATTATCGGATCGGCAAAACCACATCAAACGGACTCGAGGGGCCCAAAAGAAGCAAATCGGGGGGACCCGAGGTGGGTCCCGGGCATATCCAACACCCCAGGGGGGGGGGGGGGGGGGGCATGGCATCATCCCTAGGGTGAGCCATTGCCCCAATGTCCAGCGAGCGGCGATGGCCTCGCTGGCCAGCAGGTCGGGCGGGCCGCAATGCATTGGGTGGCCCGTTTCTGCACAATTTCTTACATTTTTTTTATCAAAATTTAAAAAGTCATATCTCCCTCGTTATAACTCAGATTTAGGTGATTTAAAAGGAATATTGAAGCTTGATAAGTCTAGCTTCATATAAAAATAAGTTAAAAATATAATAAAATACTTAATATAGTTCAATATATGTCATGGTGACAATTATCTGAAAATCATTAGTTTGGACAGTTGCTGCTTCTAGAATTTTTAGAATTTTTTATACAGCATGAAATCTTATGAAATTTAGTGAAGATGAACTAGACTTGATGATGAACTACTAAAAAAATAATAAAAATAATATACTAATTAAAAGTGCCAGAAAGGGGCGTAGAACTGCCCTAGGACCATATTCTGTCGTAATTATGACATAATTTAGTTAAGTACTAAACTGAATACTATGTAGAATTAGATTAAACCACTTCAAATACGAACTGCAAGACCTAAATTAAGTAGAATCACTAATGCTAAATTGCCTAAAAATGTAGGATCCATCTCAAAGCCCAGTTGCTCACAAGAGCACATTGAAACTCCGTATCAAACTTGGACCGCGCGTCGAAAGTCCGATTACTCTAAAACTATACGGTTAAGATCACCTTACTGGACTTGACAACCATCTAAAAAATTCAGTCCTAAATGTATTCAGAAGAGCACAACTTGAGCCCAGAATGAAGTGTGTGAGAAATGCAAATATCTTTAGAAAATGAACTGAAACTTAAGTGAATTGAGTCGTTCGATTATAGGCCAAATATAAGGATTCAGACCATCAGAATCTGACTTAATTATACCCTTGGATTAGGAAAAATTTTCAACACATGTCAGTATACTTGTGGCCCTGATTGAGTGTTGGCGACCGTTGAACTGAAACAGGTCCCTCACGACCGATCCACTAATCCGATTATACCGAGATCTTAAACTGACCTAGATCCAATGTCAGGAAGCTTAAGTCTGACCGCATGTAGAAAAGGAACCTCCAGATGTGCTCCGTTAGATCGAAACAGATGCCCTTTAGGTATAACCTAAGCATACCATGGCCCTGGGGCCATTTGCGTCAATTCTGGGCCTATATAAAACCCTTAAACCCACCTCTCTCTCTCTCTCCCATATGAATTTCTCCAAACCCTAGGAGAGAAGAGAGAAATGGAGAGAAAAGAGGAGAGATCGGAGGGAGATCCTTGGAGTTTGCTGCCATCCTTCTATTTTGCTACTCCATGCCTCGATTCACCCTCCCACATCGCTACACCGTCGATTTTAACTCGGTTTTGGGTAAGGAATCCTAAACCTAATATGTTTTAGGGATTCAAATAGAGTAAATGGTGAAATAGCTAACCTATTTCATCCTATAGGTTGCCATTGTGCCGTAGACAAAGACGTAATGTTTAAACAGAGCTCAGTACGGGTTTACCGGTGAAAGGTGCGGATTATAAACATTTAGGTTATAGTTTTCAAGTCTTTCAATGTCAATTAATGATTTATAACTGATTTGAATGCTATCACATGCTTAGATATGATGATTCTCTCATTTTACATATATATATGAACTATGTTGAATATAATGTATTACATATGTTTGTAGAAATGTTTGAAAGAATGTGAAATTTGGATGTGTTCTTGCCATGATTATTAACTATAGACATTTACTTGATGTGTATGTGGCAACTCCTTTGTAAAAGAGCTTGCTAGGATATATGTTATAACTAGTCTAATACATGTATGTTATAATGTGTGGTCTAAGTGTTTGATAAAATGCTTGAATGAGGAAATGCTTGTTTAAATGTATGATATAAGGGTGTTGCGATAGTATTCTCAATCCCCTTATCTATACTTATAGTTTCTTTATGTAACCTATCTTACTATTACGTGATTTGTGATGAAATGCTTATGTACGTTAACATGTACACTATGTGTTTGACAAAATGCTTAAATGAGATCTCTTTGTGGTTTGGTCGTCACATGCTGTACTTGACTATTACATGTGAAATGAATTGTTTTGGAGTGCGTTTGGGACTATAGTATAGTTTAGAAAATCGGTAACAGGTCCTATTTTGGTGGCTGAGATTGGTTCGCCACACAAGACACGTTCGACGAACCCAAGTTGTACGTTGCTTGTCGATAGTGGTTAGGACACGCGGAGTGCTTATGCACTTCTTGTCGATCGGCCTAACGTGCGCTCATTCTACTCGAGCTTGTCAAGCAACCCGATTGGCCTGATGTATATTCACCATGTATGGACGCTACTGCTTGAATCTAAGGTACCAAACTCACCAGTGAAAAACCCCATTAACCTTAATACTTCGATCTGCTAAGACTCATGAGCCAGACATGGTGGTATGGGACACCGTGGTCGAGCTGTCGGCCTACGCTAGGTGACGAGACCACCCGTAATGACCAGTGAGTAACATCGCCTCGTGAGCCGAATACGGTGGTATGGGACACTGTATTCGAGCTGTCGGCCTACACTGATCAGGTGATGAGCCTTTGTAGTGCCCTCGAGCATACTTTGAGACTGCGTTGAAGCGACGAGCCTTTCCGTAGCAACTAGAGTATAACTAAGCCTACAATAATCAGGTGACGAGCCCTTTGTAGTGACCTAGAGCCGCAACATCGTATGAGATTTACTAGGACTAACGACCATATAATGGATCATTATGTGGGAATTGATATAAGGGAGGTACCTTAGCTTTCTAATCCTACTGTATGAAAAAAATGTCTAATAAGAACTCGGTAATCACGTTCATGCACCGCATTGCATGTGCCTTTGGTGTTGGAGTTGAGCACAATGGAAGGTATGCATGCCGCGACCGTGAGATGAAGTCGCAGAGGGAGTGCAAGCGAGGGCATACATTATTAATACATATCATCCTTGCATTAACTAGAGTACTTAGGAATGCTTATTGTATTACTTTCTCATTATTGCTTGATTGAATTGATTTCATGTTAACCTTTGCTTTATAGTTCCACTGAGTTGATCACTCACTCTCACGTTCTAGAACGGTACTTTAAACATCAACCAGACCCTATCTTAGCTGCAGGTGATGGCCGTTCCTGTGAGGCGGAGCCAGACTTCGAGGATGATGAGGAGGTGGTCTCCTATATGTAGTTGTCAGGTGGGTTTATGTAAACCGTGTTCTGACCGGGATTTCAGAAATACAACATTTGAACGTTATACTGTATCGTTTTGTGAATTTTAGAACTGAACATGTAATCATTTAACCTGATAATCTGATCATACTTTGGAGACTTACCAACATTTATATGCTTATTATATGTATCACAGTCTTTCGCTTGTGTAATTTAACTGTCTCTGGAGAATGATATAGAGTTTTGGTATAATCTCATTCACGTTTAATGCACTAACACAGACAATATTTAATCATCATTATCTATGTTGCATAAGTGATGCGTTGGAACTCGGGAGTGGAGTTTATGCTCGACCCAATTTTTAAGGTGCTACACGGTATTTGTGCGAGATCCTGAGTCATATCCTGTATTCTTTAGTTAACTCGACTTGAGACTTATACCCTTGCAACCGTGTTGTGGCCGCGGTTCTGACGCTGTGTCTCACACACCGAGACGATATCCAGGCCAGGAGATGTGGGCCCACGTTTAGTTCAAGGAAAACACCGCGCGTTGTAATCCTGAGAGACTCCATTATGTCAAATGTCAAGTACACATCACATCACTCTCATCACTCACACCCATCCCCAACTACAATTACGCATCCCCAAAAGTCAACTTTCCATCACTTCACCCATCCCCATCCCGCTCCTCATCATTCATCACTCACATCACCTCTCTCTCTCTCTCTCATCACTCTCTCATTTTTCTCTCAAGATCCATGAGAGAGCTTTGTGTGGCCCACTCCCTACCACTCAATCCAACCCTTTAAATCCAATCTCAACTATTAAAATCCACTCCTTGGAGCTTTAGATTGCATCGATGGAAGGAGGAGTCCGAGAAGATCGAAAGTGGGTGATTTTATTTACTGATTTTGATGATTTGAGGGCCCACATATGGTGGGACCTATTTTGATGTATGCATTGTATAGGGAGGGCTTATAGTGGCGGGGTCCATCCCCTTCTCACCGATCTCTCTCTCTCTCTCTCTCTCTCTCTCTCTCTCTCTCTCTCTCTCTCTCTCCCTCTCCTTCATTTTATGGTGATGATGAGGCCTTGTGGCCCACCTAGATGGACCCCACGATGAAGTATGTATTTTATATCCATGTCGGCCACCCATGTCCAACAGGTGGCTGGACGGTCGAGCATTGCTGGTACCATCCAGCAGCCTTAGATGAAGGAAAAACACAAATATCAGTTTGAACCTAACTCCAATGCGCCACCACGTGTGGACCCACCTGATTTATATATTTTATCCAAGTTGTCCGTCCCTGGGATGGTGGGACCCACCTTGCACGTGTGGGATCTCCACCCTCTAGCAGGGAAAGGGACGTAGAACCCATCTAGGATGGATGCCAAATGGTTGGTGTGCCCCACACGAGGTATGTGTGATATCCACACCGTCCATCCACCGTCCAGACCTTGGACGGTGGGAGTCCACCATCCAGACCTTGGACGGTGGGAGTCCACCATGACATATCTAATATCTAAGTCGTCCAACTGTCTGGATGTGGTTGTGGACCTCACCATGTTATATGCGTTAAATCCACATTGTCCAGACCTTGGACAATGGGCCCAACATTAACAGAGAGTTGTTGGCTACTCTATGGATCTGATCATGTGATATATCCCATCCATCCCTCCATAGGCACACGTGTGGGATCCACATAAATGTATGTATTTTAAATTCTCTCCAACTGTCCATCCATCTGGAGGATGTGGCCCACCCTTGCACGTCTGGGCAGGTGGGAGCCATCTTAATCCATGTGATGTGCCTGCACCGTCCATCCCTGGATGATGAGGCCTTTGATGTATGTGTTGTGCCTGCACTGTCCATCCCTGGATGATGAGGCCCTTGATGTATTTTTTGTATCTACGCTGTCCAGATGGACGGTGGGCCTTGTATGATATGTATTTTATTCCACGTTGTTCAGCCATGTGGACTAGACCCCACCCTGATGTTGTATCTCATCCACACAGTTTATCCATTTTCTGGGTCATGTGGCTAACCCATGGAATCCACCATGATGTATTTATCTCATTGTGCTGGACGGTGCTGGACATGTTTGGGTGGTACTGATTTACATAGACGATGTTTGGACGGTGTTGATCATCATTATTGTATTGTGTGGGACCCACCATTGACGTGTTTATTCTATATCCACGCTGTCCATTAGGTGGACCACTATAAAAAAAATAGTGGAGATTGAATGCCTACCAATGAAACCCTTTTAGGGTTACAGAAGTTTTGGATCTATATGAAATTTTTTTCCCTCTTAATCTAGGTCTTTATGACCTTATGACCAGATTGTATGGAGAATATGGAGGGCCCTACCTTGATGTATTTATGTCCCATCCATGGGGCCCACCCGTATGTATTTGCGGCCCACTAATGCAGCCCACTTGATGTGTATGAGGTCCATTGGTGCGACCCATTGATGCGGCCCACTTGTTGTATTTGAGGCCCATGGGTTGCGACCCATCATGATGCACATTAGGCCCATGTGATGCAGCCCACCGTGATGTGTATTAGGCCCATGTTAAAGGGCCCATCTGCCTTGTATTTGAGGTCCATGTGATAGGGCCCATCTGCCTTATATATGTGTAACATCTCAAAAATATCCGTACAGAGACCCGAGTACCACCTCGATCAGAAATCACTTAGGATTAATTCCTTTAGAAATTAAGCGTAGGACAACTAGCGCTATGCTAGATTAGCTGTGAAATTAGTACTGATCGCTTTAAATGCATTTTGCAAGACCCCAAAACTTGTAGAATGGTTAACGCTATAACATCTTGAAACCTAGGATCAAACTCTAAACCCGTTTGCTCTCAGGAACTCTTTGAAACTTTGTAATGGATTCTGACCGTGCGTCGTGAGTCTGGTAGCAACGAACTTAGACCATTATGACCATGTAGTTGGACTTGACTACCACTCTGGAAATCAAGCCCAACTGATGTTCTGAGGCTATTTCATTGAGCCTGGAGCAAGGAGTGTGAAAAAGAGTGAAATTCTTTATAAATTAAATGTGATTTAAATAAATCTGGCACGTGTCTCTTGCGGGTTAAGTATAAGCATTTAAACCATTGGAATCTGACCCAAATACACCCTCGGATTAGGAAACATTTCCCACTCAGGTTAGTGTACTTGGAATCCTCGATCGAGTCTCAGTGACCGCTGAACTGAAATTGGTCCGCCACGTGTGTTCTGGAAACCCGATCAAACTGAAAACTTACTGTGATCAGGATCCAACATCCATAAGCTTAAGTCCGACCGCATTTAGTCAGGGGACCTCTAGAAACGTTCTTTTGGATCGAAAAAGATCCGATTTGGCTATAACCCAAGTATACCTCGGTTTAAAGTCTAAATACGTGACTTTTTAACCTATTTAAGGACCTTAAACCCTCTCACATCCCTCCCATACGAATTTACACAAACCCTAAAAAAGAGAAGAGAGAAAAGAGAGAGATTCTATGAGAGTTGTGAGGAAAGTTTCCTGTCACTCGATCCTGCTAATATACGTGCTTAGCCATCGTGTTCTAATCACTCTTCCGGTGATTCTGACTTCATGCTAGGTAAGAAAACCCTAACCTTAACCTATTTTAGGAATTCCATCGATACCAGTAGCGAAGTAGCTGACTTATCTTGTGGTTTAGGTCGTCATATCGACGTTGATGAAGCGTAGAGTTCATATTCGATTCGATACGCTTCTACGACGTAAGGTGAGGATTTTAGATGCTTAGGTTACCTGTTTTCAAAGCTTTCAATGTCGTTTAATAGTAGATTATCGACAAGGATGCTGTTTAATATGTAGAACATGCTATCAGTTTTTCATTTTGATTACGTACGGAGAATATGAGATTTAGGGTATTTTAGGTATTTGTATGAAATACTGTATACGTCCGTATTTTTCCGATATGATTACCATGAGTAATTGTCGTGTTATTATATAAGTTATGCGTGTATGATCTGTTTGGCGAAGAGATTCGCCCTAATGCACACTTTGGGTCGACATACGCTATGTAGACAAATGTGTGTAGACTAAGCGTTTGTATAAAAGTATGTATTAGTAAGTATTGAGTAAATATTATTGTAAATTAGTTTTGAGATTGGATTCTCAACTACTATGATGATGCACATGGTTTCCTCCATGTTTGCTATATTGAACTGATTTCCTTGTACATATGAAATGCTCATGTTTGGTTGATTTTCTTATGTTGCATGTTATAACATGTTTTTAACATGCTTGGATTATTTGTGCTTCATTTCTGTCACTCTCATATGAATATTGAATTAGATTAGAAGTGATTGGGGCTATATCCTAGTCCAGGCAGTCGATAACAGATTCAAAACCGTGGTTGGATTCTATTCGCCACGAAGGACGCGTCGACGAACCCGAGTCATGCTTTGGTTAACGGCAGTGGTTAGGCCACACGAGGTATTTTATGCACTTCATGTCATTCATCTTGAGGTGCGCTCGTACTAGTCGAGCTCTTCAAGTAACCCGACTGACCATTGTATGTTCACCTTGTATTGGTCATAATTGCTTAAACCTAGGGTACTGAACTTACCAGTGAAAACCCTGATAACCATGGTACCTTGATCCATTAAGACTCATGAGTCGGGCATGGTAGTATGGGACACTGTGGTCCAGCTGTCGGCCTATGCTGGGGCCACAAACCTTCCCGTAGTGACCAGTGAGTACCTTAGGCTCATGAGCCGATTGGGGTGGTATGAGATACTACATTCGAGCTGTCGGCCTACTCTGATTGGTACGAGCCCTTTGTAGTGACCTCGAGAGTATTCTGAGTCTACGTGAGGCGACGACCCTTCCTTAGTGAAAAGAGTACAACTAGACCTGTATTGATAAGGTGATGGGGGAGCGGTGCAACGGGTGCAAGCAATAGCCCTGGCAGCCCTTGCAGCGACCTAGAAATATATTATTGTATGAGACTACTAGGAGTGACAACCATAGACAGGATCTATGTTGGGTTTGATATAAGGAAAGTACCTTAGTTTCCCAATACTGCTGTATGAAAGGACTAATAACAACTCGGTAATCATATTCATATCGCACTGCATGTTCCTGGAAGATGTGGAGCACTGAGGGAAGAAAGCATGCTGCGGACGTAAGATGGTGTCGCATGAGGGAGTATGTCGGTGAGGGCACACATCATTACTGTATCTCATCATTGCATTAATAACAGTATCTAGGAATGTCTGATTGTTTGCTTTACTTTATAGCGTGATTGATTTGATAACATGCTAGTCTTTGCTCTATGATTCCATTGAGTTGATCACTCACTCCCACGTTACGGGACGGTGTTTGCAACACCTACAAGACTCTGTCTTAGATGCAGATAGCGAGGCAATTCAGGAGCTGGAGCCGGACTACTATGAGGACCAGGACGAGTTCTTGTACATGCAGTTTTCTGACGGCTTGGCATAGGTGGCCTGGATCAGCGGGATTTTGCTAGTTGGACTATCATGTGACCTTTGATTTTAGTTTGTTATCTGTATTTGTGACTCAGAGTTATATTCATACTTCGGAGACAGTTCGAGATTATTTTTTTTTACACACAGTGATATATATCTGTCAGTCTTCCGCTTGCGTTTTATCACTGGATCTGGAGTATGAATTGCAGTTTGGTAAAATCTCACTCATGTTAATGCACTAACTCAGACAACATTTAATTATAAGCATATTTGTTGCATAAGTGATGGTCTGGAACTCGGGAGTTGTGTTTCTACATGACCCTCAATTTTCAGGGCGTTACAATATGAGACCCATGTGTAGGGCCCACATGTTATGTATTTGAGGCCCATGAGCAGGGGCCACCTGTTGTGTATATGAGGCCCATTAGTGCGGCCAATTTTGATGTATATTGAGGCCCATGGGTCGTAGCCCAATGTGATGTATTCGAGGCCTATGGGCAGGCCCATTGTGATGTATCTGAGGCCCATTATAACGCATTCATGGCCTATGGGCAAGGCCCAATGTGATGTACATTAGGCCCATATAGTGGCGCAATGTGATGTATTTCTGATCCATTTGGTAAGGCCCAATGTGATGCATATGTGGCCCTTTTGATGAGGCCCAACATGGTATATATGTGGCCCTTGAGTGAGGACCATTGTGGTGTATATTAGGCCTCTATATGGGGCCATGGGCCACTCCTTGGGAGCAATGCTGGTTAAACATCCACATTCCTCATTCTGACCTTCCCTTAGGCCCTTGTTAGGCCGATTCTGATTATCAAGGATGATTTTGATTATTGAGGCCGATTTCGATTGTCGAGGCTGATTGTTGAGGCCAATTTTGATTCTCATTATCGAGACCAATTTTGATTGTCGAGGCCGATTGCTGAGGCCGATTTTGATTTTGATTATCGAGGCTGATTTCGATTGTCGAGGTCGATTCTGATTGTCGATACCGATTCTGATTGTTGAGGCTGATTCTGATTGTCGATATCGATTCCGATTATTGAGGTCGATTTTGATTATCGAGGATGATTTCGATTTTGATTGTTGAGACCGATTTTAATTCCGATTATCGAAGTCTATTATCGAGGCTGATTCCAATTGTCGATACAAATTTTGATCGTCAAGGCCGATTGTCGAGGCCGATTCTGATTTCAATTATAGAGGTCGATTCCGATTGTCGATATCGATTTCGATTATCGAGGCCGATTTAGATTGTCGAGGCCGATTGTTGAGGCTGATTCCAATTCTGATTATTGTGACCGATTTCGATTGTCGAGGCCGATTTCGATTCTAATTATCAAGGCTGATTCCGATTGTTGAGGCCCATTTCGATTATCGATACCGATTCTAATTGTTGAGGCTGATTATCGAGGTCGATTCCGATTGTCGATACCAATTCTGATTGTCGAAGCTGATTTAGATTGTCGATACCGATTTTGATTGTTGATACCAATTCTAATTGTCGAGGCTGATTCTGATTGTCGGGGCTGATTGTTAAGGTCGATTCTGATTTCGATTGTCGAGGTTGATTCCTATTGGCGAGGTTGGTTCCGATTGTCAAGGTCGAATATCATGGCCGATTGTCGAGGTCCAATGTGATGTATATGTAACACCCCGAATTTTTGCTAACCTGGGGTTAGACGTCCTTAGGCAATGGGTCAACCATAACACCTTGGTAACCTCTCAGAACCCAATTCCAAAGCCAAATAAATCATTTAGAACCTAATTCTTTAGAAATTTAACGTGAATTAGCCAGCGCTACACTAGATTACCTGCAAAAGTAGCACCAATCACTTTAACTACAATATGAAAGACCCAAAACCTATAGAATCATTGACGCTACGTTACCCTAAAACTTAGGATCAAACTCTAAACCTGTTTGCTCTCAGGAACCCTTTGAAACTTTGTATTGGATCTAGACCGTGGGTCAAAAGTCCGGTAGCGATAATCTTAGACAATTACGGCCGCCTAGTTGGACTTGACAATCGTTTCGAAAATCAAGCCCAATTGATGTTCTAAGGCTATTTTATTGGGCCTGGAGCAAGGAGTGTGAGAAAGAGTGAAATTCTTTTTAACTTAAATGTGATTTAAATAAATCTGGCACGTTTCGCTTGCGGGTTAAGTATAAGCATTCAGACCGTCGGAATCTGACCCAAATACACCCTCGGATCAGGAAACATTTCCCACTCAGGTCAATGTATTTGGAATCCTCGATTGAGTCTCCATGACCGCTAAACTGAAACTGGTCCGCCATGTGCGATCTGGGAACACTACCGGACTGAAAACTTAATGTGATCAGGATCTACTATCCATGAGCTTAAGTCCGACCGCGTTCAGTCAGGGGACCTACAGAAACGTTCTTTTGGATCGAAAAGGACCCGATTTGGCTATAACCCAAGTATACCTTGACTTGGAGTCTGTTTTGGTTATGTTTGGGCTTATAAAAGGGCCTTAAATCCTTAGCCTTCTAACCCAGACGAATTTGGGGAAAACTCTTGGAGAGAGGAGAGAAAAGAGAGAGAGAAAGTGAGGGAGAAGTTGAGGATTCCTCCTTAGATTCTTCCCTGCTACTCCACGTGCCAAAAGCATCCACCTACATCGCTGTTCTGGCGATTCCAACACCGTTCTAAGTAAGAAAACCCTAACCTCAACCTATTTTAGGGATTCTAGCAATATAAGTAGCGAAGTAGCTAACTTATCTTGTGAATTAGGTCGCTATATCGACATTGACGAAGCGTATACTTTCTATTCGAATCGATACGCTTCTACGGTGAAAGGTGAGGATTTTAGATGCTTAGGTTAACTGTTTTCAAAACTTTCAATGTCGTTTAATAGTAGATTATCGACAAGATCACCGTTTGACATGTAGAACATGCTGTCTGTTTTCCATTTCGACTGCGTACGGAGAAAATGAGATTTAGGGTATTTTAAGTATTTGTAGGAAATACTGTATACGTCCATATTTTGCTAAAATGATTGCCATGTTATTATACAAGATATGCGTGTACGATCTGTTTGGCGAAGAGATTCGCCCTAATGCACATATTGGCCGACATATGCTATGTAGACTAATGTGTGTAGACTAAGTGTTTGTTGAAATGCCTAAATCAATATGATTTATGCATGCCATATGTTTTGAATGTAAGAACATGATTGTTGTGTATTATACAACTCCTTGATATAAGGATCTGTCATATTATATGTTGGAATCAACATACGTCAAGTACGTTGGAGTTGAGTAGTCTAAGTGTTTGTATAAATGTATGTATTAGTAAGTATTGAGTAAATGGTGTTATAGATTAGCATTGAGACTGGATTCTCAACTACTTTGATGATGCACATGATTTCCTCCATGCTTGTTGTATTTGAATTGGTTACCTTATGTGTGAAATACTCGTGTATGGTTGACTGCTTATGTTGTATGTTACACCATGCTGATAACATGCTGAAATTACTTGTATTTCAAATTCTGTCTCTCTCATATGATTATTGATTTAGATTACATGTGCTTGAGGCTATACTCTAGTCCAGGCAGTCGGTAACAGTTTAGAATTTATGGTTGGATTCAATTCGCCACGAAGGATGTGTATGACGAACCCGAGTCGTACTAGAATAGTCGGCAGTGGTTAGGCCACACGAAGTGCTTGTGCACTTCATGTCGATCGATTCAATGTGTGGTCGTGCTAGTCGAACTCATCAAGTAACCCGACTGACCATTGTATGTTCACCTTATATTCATCATAACTGCTTGAACCTAGGGTACTGAACTTACCAGTGATAACCATGGTACCTTGATCCACTAAGACTCGTAAGCCGGGCATGGTGGTATGGGACACCGTGTTCGAGTTGTCGGCCTACGCTGGGGCCATAAACCTCCCCGTAGTGACTAGTGAGCACCCTACTCTGAGCAGATTATGGTAGTATGGGACACTATATTCTTGTTGTCGGCCTACATTGATAAGGTGATGGGAGAGTGGAGCAACGAGTGTGAGAAACATCCCTGACAGCCCTTTGTAGTGACCTTGAGTTTATCCTGACACCACATGGAGGCGACGAGTCCTGATGCAGTCTCAAGGATATAAACTAGGCCTGTATTGATAAGGTGATGGGGGAGCGGAGCAACGAGTGCGTGCAACTGCCCTGACAGCCCTTGCAGCGACCTAGAAATATATCATCGTATGAGACTACTAGGAGTGACGACCCTAGACAAGATCATTGTTTGGGTATTGATATAAGGGAGGTACCTTAGTTTCCCAATCCTGTTATATGAAACGGACTAATAACAACTCGGTAATCATATTCACATTGCACTGCGTGTGCTTGGAAGATGTGGAGCACTGAGGGAAGAAAGCATGCCGCGGACGTAAGATGGTGTCGCATGAGGGAGTATGTCGGTGAGGGCATCCATCATGTCATTTCATGCTTGCATTAATCACAGTATCTAGGAGTGTCTGATTGTTTGCTTTACTATTATCATGTGATTGATTTGATAACATATTAACCCTTGCTCTATGATTTCACTGAGTTAGCTACTCACTCCCACGTTACGAGACGGTGTTGTACACACCAACCAGTTTCTATTTCAGTTTTAGATGATGGCGATGCTTGCGAAGCAGAGCCGGACTTGATGATGATGAGGAGGATCCCTCCTATATGCAGGTTCTGATCGACGGGTTTACAGGGTTACTGATTAGATGTCAATACACTTGGTATTCGCCTTTTATTTACACACCCATGTATATTCTTTCCTTTTTATTTTGGAGTATATATGTATTTAGTTAACCTGGTAACATGTTCACACTTTAGAGACTTACAATCATTTATATATTTTATATATCTATCACATTCTTCCGCTTGCTAATTTAACTGTCTCTGGAGTATGATATGCTGTTTTGGTCTAATCCCACTCATATTTTCTGCACTAATATAAACAACATTCATCCATCATTGAAAATGTTGCATAAGTGATGTTCTGGAACTCGGGAGTGGAGTTTATCCTCGACCCCCGATTTTTGGGATGTTATAGTATATGAGGCCTATGTGATGCATTTGAGGGTCAGGCGATGGAACCCATTGTGATATATGTTAGGTCCGTGTGAAAGGCCCATCGTGATGAGTATTAAGCTCTTGAGTGAGGCCTATGGTGTTGTATTTTTTGTCCTTGTGTGAGGTCATGGGTCCAATATATGTTAGGCTCTATGTGGACAATTCCTTGGGGGCAATGTTGGTTAAATGTCCACATTGTTGAGGTCGATTGCCGATGCCGGTTATTAATACCGATTATGTGTATGTGACAACATAGCATCATGATACATACCCATATGTATCATCTGTATGTTTATTGTGAGATGTGATTGACCATTGCATATGTCATAGTACAAATGGTTTATGGGACTCCTGATAGGTGGAGTTATCCCACATAAGCACACGGTATGCGCATGATTGATGCATGATTAGATTACATGACTCATGTATCTTGTATTGTGTGATTGTGATTACTATACGCCATAGCGACGTCAGGACTGTGACCTCCATAGGCATGTTGTGAATGACCAGATGGGACGCCGAGAATGTTTGTGTTCGAGCATCTAGGCACTTTGGATGTCCGTGAGTGAAAGTCCTTAAACCTTCGAGGCCAGAAGATGCCCCAACGTCGAGACCGAGTGGATATGTGAGCGCTCTAGTGTCGAATACCAAGAGACCACGTCTCCCACTGTGTAGTGGTCGGTTAGAGGGGGTGTGGCCTTATACTCCTAAATGAGGGGTCTGTAAGCTAGGCTGAGTTTGACCAGCTCCCAAATGGGTCCGCTATCAATGAGCCAGGTAGGCATTGATATATTACTAGCAGGCGGGTAGTGAGGTCTTTTTCACTCGCTGGGCTACGCGGCTGGCTGGGGCGGTAGCCAGCTTATAGTGTACTAGACCATGGTGATGATCTCAGAGATATACGGTATTGATATGCGAACTTATTAAGCAGGAGTTGCATATTCATTCATTCACTATCCACTCGGGCTGGTGGTGCACAATTACTTGTTACATGTACCTTCGCAATGGCTAGGATTTCAGTTGGAGTGCGTGACTAACCTGAGATCAGGAGTTTGGCACATTGAGTCCATCTATCCAAATTTATGGATGAGACTAGTTTGGATAGAAGTCCCTTATGGTGGACCCGTAGCCTGTGATACTACGTTCTATCATCCCGACATCACACTCCATCTTGGTCATTTCATTCACATCACATATTGCATTGCATCCTCAGCACATAGCACTTGGTTTATTGTGTTTTTGCATCGCATAGCCTAGATAAGGCTGATGGTATTTATAGACTTACCAGTATATTTTTGCTTACTCTAATTACCCTGAATTGCTTACTTGACACTTACCTTGTGCATACACTTTCATCACCCACTAAGCTTTCTATAAGCTTACGCATATAGATGTATGCAGGTGGCGTTAGGTTGCAGTAGCATCGAGCTTGGAGCGTGTAACAGACTTCTGGAGTTTTAATTTTAATATATGTATTTTCCTTTCAACATTGTATTCAAATGTTTATATTAGTGGATATGTGATGATGATGTTGCCTTTGTGATTTGGATAAATTTGTGGTTATGCTTATTACGAGTTAAATATACATTGAAAAAAATATCCCTTGTAGGATCCCAAGATCGAATTCTAGCGTATGGACCCTGGAAGCTGAGAATGGAGTACTACGGAAGTTATCAGCACTGAATTTGGCGATCGAAAATTTGTGAGCCCGATTTTCGAATTTGGGGCATGACATTTACCTCGCTCAAAATCTCTGCCGCTCGTAATCAGTGTATTAGAAGATGCCCCCATGTTGCCGTTTAGTTTTCTCATAGCCTTCCCTTGAAGGGATGAGATAACGACGTCGATACTTAGGGTTTTATTTGTGGTGCACATTGTGTCCCTAAAAGAATTATATGATGCAGGAATAGAATTCAATAATATACATGCATGTTTCTCATCTTTGACCACTTCCTCCATATCCAACAATTTGCACATCAATTTATTAAAGTTGCTGATATGGGCTTCTAGATTTCCACCTTCTGCCATTTCAAAGGTATAATACTGTAGCTTCAAGTGTAGGCAATTTTTAGAGGACTTCTTAGCATAGATGTTCTTTAAATTTGTCCACAAACTAGCCGCAGTTTTCTCCCTCAAAACATTAGAGAGAACCTCATCCGTGAGACATAAGTGGATAGAGGCGAAAGTATTACTATCATGGTTTTTCCATTCTTCATCTTTCATGGTGGATTTTCGCTCCTCAAGAGCCTTAATCTCGTCTTGCTTGATTAATAGGCTAATCATCTAAACCTTCCATAATTCAATTTTTTTTTCCTGAGTACTTCTCAATATTAAACTTATCGTTTTCCATTATTACTAATCCTGCAGATTTAGATTTGTGCCCCAATGATTGCTTTGATACCACTTGTTAGGGATTTGAGCTGCAGAATCACATAGATCTAAATCTATGATAGTAATCCAAGAGCAACAAGCAATCATAAGAGAACACAAAGATTTAACATGAAAAATCCTTTCGAAAAAAACCACGGCACAGAGCGACAGAAATCCATTATGAAAAAAAAATTATAAGAGATAAGACTTACCCGATTCGAACAATCTCGAATCTCACCCTTGCTGCACCCTTTAAAAACCCTACAACTCTTTTAAGAACCCTTGGAACCCTTTTAGAAAGCCTTATAATACTTTAAAATAGCCTTAGGGACCCATATTTATAGTTTAGGAAACATCACTTACACACCACATTTAGAATAGTCCGAAAACCACCTCAAATTTACACAGTCCATGCGTGGGCTGTGTAACCCTCGATTAGTCGAGGCAGGGACTCGATTGGTCGAAGGACCCCTTCGACCGGTCAAGCCCAACCCTTGACTAGTTGAGTCCAAAAAATATAGCATGCTTGACTTTGAGCCGAGTGGTGATCGACTAGTCGAGCAGCCCCCTCGACCAATCGAATAAACAATAAATTTATAGATTTAAGACATTCTGACAAACAGGCAAGCCACATAGCTTGAAATTAGAGGTCTTAGGAGGAATTTTAAATGGTTGCCATTGATGTATGAATGTGAGTGTATTTATTTATTTATTTTTATTTTTTTTATTAAGCTGATATTTTATGTGTAGAATTCAAATGATGATTCTAAACTTCTGGACAAAGTAGAATTTATTGTTGTTCAAGTCGGATGGGTGACCACATGTGTTATGAATTGCTCGAATTTAGTCAAACGTGTACAATTAATAATAACATTGGGTATGCTAAAGTTGTAATTGACTTGAATCGATTGAACATTCGTGACCACGGGCACTGAAGTAGCCAGTTTAGGATGAAACCTATGAAGGTTGATATGACTCTAGCCACCAATTGTTACAATGATAAGATGACTTTAAAATAGGATGATTACTCTTTCATAATGGAACCTTTTAGCCTTAAGCTAAGGTATTTTCTTTCAAAAGTGATAGTGGATCAAGCTTCTCAGTGAATTAATAACGGATGGACAAGATTAAAAATAAAGTTGATTCTGATTGTATTAATTTGAGAGTAAGGACATTACAATCAGTAATAGGAAAAGTAAATTAAGCAAAGAAAAAATAAATATCTACCACTGCTTGTGATAGTAAGAAGTAAAATGTCCAAGTAAGCTAAAAACTAATGATAAACTATATTGCGTTGCAGAGAGATTGACTGTGCGGGGCAAGAGCCTGTAAATCTTTTTCAAGAGTTGTTTTTATATGTTTTTGAGTAGCGGTGGCCGCATTATAATTTCTTTGTGAATCTCTAATTTCGTGGCAGTAATATCCTAATAGGATCTTATAGTCTTTGGAGTATGGTGCCATGGTGTATGACTTTCTTCTAATTCCAGACTGTCTTTTGATTAATCACTCTTTATTTTTTGCAGCATCTAAAAAAATATTAATGGACTTTGGAAAATTTTCAATTTTGTGGATATAGTTCTAATTTGAGACGGTTGTACCGTTAGTGAACTGAATTGCAAAGAATCTTTCATTAGTAAGTCTTTGCAAACTTCCTTCGCATGCAAAGGCCACACGTGGCATGCGTGCCTCCGTCGCATATCCTTCAAATGATATTCACGTTTTCTGTTAAAGATGTGTATTACTCTGAGCAGATTTGCTTTTGGTAAATAACCCATAAAAATTATGGAATTCATGTGGTCCTTTTCTAACATGAGTATGATTTCCCTCCTATCATTTATTCACAAGTATCAATACCTGGAAGCTTTTTCGTTGGGGGCAACGTGGCCTATAACAAGCCAACAATAAACAAATTTTGCATTAAAAGAATCCAATTTTATATACCATAAAAACCATTAATCAGGTTAGTCCTACTCGAGGATATATATATATATATATATATATATATATATATATATATATATATATAGAGAGAGAGAGAGAGAGAGAGAGAGAGAGAGAGAGAGAGAGGAAAAAGGTACTATGCGCTCGACCTCACGATAAGCTCCCGTGAGGTTGAGCTGTGTGGGCCCCACCGTGATGCGTGTCGACCATAAACACCGTGCATTTGATGGGTACCCTTTAAATTATAAGATGTCCCAAAAATCAGCCCTATACGGAACTCAAGTGGGCCATACCATCTAAAATCATGTGAAACACCGTTAAAACATATCAAAGTATTTGGTGGGGCCTACCTGAGTTTTGAATGCTACTGAAACTTGGTCTAAACCCTCATATAAGTGGGACACGCATAATGGATGGGCTTTGCAAACCACATCTTTTGTGGGCCCTAAAAATGATTATGAATGTTTTAATGGTGCATGGCCCCTCTCCACTTTTGTAAGTGGTGTGGCCTTCACAAGTCACGGATTGACTTGATTTTTGAGACCTAGGCCCATGATGGAATGACGCATCTGACTGATGGGGTAGATGTTCGAAAGTCATCATGGTGGGGCCCACATAGCTTGACCGCTTGGGACAGGGCCGTGAGCTCGAGCGCATTGTAACTTTTCCCATATATATTTATATATACACACGCACCTGTACCTTCTTACGTGAGCACCCATGAGCACCTTTGTACATGTATCATGGACACATAATCTAAACAGTTCACTCTAATGTGTCCACCAAAGTTTTGTATCAGGCTGAAAGTTGAGCACACAAGGTTTAAGGGGTGCTGCATCATGTGAGCCATTTAGATTATGTACCTATGACACCTGTGCAAAGGTGTTCATGGGTGCTCAGGTAAGAAGGTGTGCAAGCATTCCTATATATATTCACACACACTAGCATGACGCAGCACTTAACCGTGGCCCACTTTGCTTTTGAATCTTCCTTATTCCTTATTAAGGAATCAAGCCGACAAATGAGGTGGTTAAATTGACTGACAGAGTAGATCCGATGGGAGATCGATGTGGCACATGGTGAGTAAACCCTACTACTTCGCTGTAATTTATGTGGCTTATATCAGCCTAAAATCCAAGCATATCGAAAGATCTGGTGAACCACACCATAAAAAACAATGGGTATAGAACTACCGTTGAAATCTTCTCATGTGCATTGCATCCATGTCCGTGTAACCTTACGAATAAGTTGGATGAAAAATAAACATCACTGTAGGCCTTTGGAAAGTTTTGATGGTGCATGTCATTATTCGCGTTGTTTCGTGGTGGGGTCCACTCAAATCATGGATATGCTTCGTCTTTGGGTTCAGTCCCTAAAATGACCTTAAAAAATGATTGGGCGGGCGTAGATAAGACACGTACATTCATGGTGGGTCCAACTGAATTTACTCAGTACGATAAAAGGGCATTTATTTACTCAGCATGCAGTCCGCTCAAGGACATGAACCCGAAAATGGTGCTGATGCAAATCTCAAGTGAAGCATACCAGAAAACAAGTGGGGATTGAATATCTCAGTTGAAAATTTCCTATTATTTGTCATCCCACCTCTTCATAATGTTACACAGACCTGAACGAAGGAAAGAGATAAATATAAGCTTCTTCCAATAACTTGTTTGGCTTTGAGAAGTTTTCAATGGACCGCGTTTAATCCTCATTATTCTCTGGCATGGGGTGCACTTAAGCTTTGAATTGCATAATTTTCTTGCTTATGCCCTGAAATGAGTTGGAAAAATGGATGAACGGCTTGGATAAAACATATCCAACACGGTGGGCCCCATAGATCTTGTGCCATGTTGTGCCACGGTTATCTCTGTTGGCGGGTGCATCAATCAATTGTTGATACTAATTCTGCAAGAAATCTGGTCAGTACCACTGGCACTGCAATTACCTCTTATGTCACACCAAAATATACATCCGGCTCCAATCTAGAGCGGTTCACTGAGTCCAGGCGACCAGAGTAGGAGATTAGGAATTTTATTCCTAAGGAAGAAAATCAGGATATACCAGCTATAATGATCCGCATTTTCGATCATAAATTTCAACTTACAAGTAAGGCCGACCACTCTTTTCTCAAAATCATAAACTAACAAAAACCCATTAGCAAGACTCCAACAGTAAAGAAAGTCCAATCATACGTTGACACACCTCATAATTGTCAAGGAATACATTGGAACTAAAACCACCACTAGTTTAACGATAATCAACACTATTGGAGATAAACACCCAAATGGGACCCACCAAAACCTCGGGACCGACAAATCTTCAGCCTAGGGTGTTTAGGGGACCACACAAGAAGAATGAACGGTGTGGATTACAGTAACCACCATGCGAACCCCACCTGTGGGATCGTGCATGAGCACGAATCATGCACTCCCATTGAGCATGGGACAGTGCAAACGGTCAAATCGGGCTTGACCCGATAAAACTCAGAAAAGAAGGGACTTTCTCCCCTTTCCCACCTCACGTAATTCAAATGAACGACGTTTGTTCGTTAATATGAGATGACCCACCGTCAAGGACCACCGAAGCCCATCTTGCAAGATGTGGTGTCACACTCCAAAATTGGAAACCGGGCTCACAAAATTTTCAATCGCCGAATCTGACGCCGACAGCCTCCGTAGAACCCCCTCTCAGTGCCCATTCGCTAGATTCCAATCCTGGGATGCTACGATATAACATCCCGAATTTTTACGTACCTGGAGTTAGGCGTCCTTAAGCAATGGGTCAACCATAGCACCTTAGTAACTTCTCAAAACTTGAGTCCAAAGCCAGAGAAATCATTTAGAACCTAATTCTTTAGAAATTTAACGTATATTATCTAGCGCTACACTAGATTTCCTGCAAAATTAGCACCAACCACTTTAAATACGATTTATAAGACCCAAAACCTCTAGAATTGTTAATGGTACGTTACCTTGAAATCTAGGATCCAACTCTAAACCTAGTTGCTCTCGGGAATGCTTTGTAATTTTGTATTGGTTCTAGACCGCACATCAAGAGTCTGATATCTATGAACTTAGACCATTACGACCGCCTAGTTGGACTCGACAATTACCTAGAAAATTAAGCCCAAACGATGTCCTGAGACTATTTCCTTGAGTCCTGTAACATCCCAGATTTTGGCTAATCTGGGATTAGACGTCCTTAGGCAATGGGTCAACTAAAACACTTGAAAAATCGCTTAGAACCCAATTCCATAGCCAAAGAAATCACGTAGGACTAATTCCTTTGGAAAATAAGTGTAAGTTAGCTAGCACGACGCTAGAGTAGCTGGGAAATAGTCCCTGATCACTTTAAATACGTTCTACAAGACCCAAATCGAGTAGAACAAACAATTCTACAATACTCTATAACCTCGGATCAAACTCTAAGCAGGTCTGTTCTCTGGACCACATTGAATTTTTGTATTGGACCTAGACCGCGCGTCGAAGGGCCGATACTTCCTATCTTAGGCCGTTAGAACCGCCCAGCTGGACTTGACAATCATCTCGAAAATCAAGTCAAACCGATAATCACAGACTATTTCGTTGAACCCGGACTGAAGCGACCGCGAATAGGGACAGATTTGGAATTTCAAATTCAAATTTGGCACACGACTTGACGCGTCAGTATTAAGCGTTCTGACCGTCAGAATTCATCCAGATTACACCCTCGGATCAGGAAAAATTTCTATTTATTATCATGAGACTTTCAGCCCTGATCTACGTGCGGTGACCGCTGAACTGAAACTGGTCCGCCACATGCGATCTGCGAACCCTGCCAGACTGAAAACTTAATACGTGCTACATCTGGTACGCATGAGCTTAAGTCCGATCGCAATCGACCAGAGGACCACCAGAAAGCAGCTTTTGGACCGAAACAGCCCCGAAATGGATAGGCACCAAGTAAACTTCGTTCCGGAGCCTATTTTCAGAGTTTTTAAGCTTATAAAAGGGGTTGAAACCCTCATTTCTCTCTCCCATCTGAAAATTGCAAACCCTAGGAAAAGGAGAGAGAGTTTGAGAGAGAGATTGGAAGGGATTTTTCCCGCTTCCGAGCCGCCGATTGCTGCTGCTTCAGCACCTCTTCCCAATCACCTGGCTGGTGATTTCTCCGTTCTTTCAGGTATAAAATAACCCTAGAACTTGCTGATTTAGGGCTTACCTAGATTCATAGCATGTTAGCTAACGTACTTCATAAATCAGGTCCTCCTACTGCCATATACGAAGCGTACACGCTCCGTTCAAAATCCCGCAACCGTAAGACACTAGGTGAGGATTTTAGACGCTTTGATTGACGATTTACAACGTTTTCAATGTCGTTTAATAGTAGATTATCGACGGCATCGCCGTTTGACATGTACAACATGCTCTCCGTTTCCCGTTTCGTAAATTAACGAAGAATATGAGATTTAGGGCATTTTAGTCATTTGTAGGAAGTACGGTCTACGTGCATATTTTGCTGATGTGATTGACATGGTTTGTTGCCACATTAGGGAGTTAGGAATGTTTGCATAATCAGTTTGGCGAAGAGATTGGCCTAGTTGCGCACTTTGGGTCGACATACTATATGTAGACTTAAGTGTGTAGTGTATGTGTTTGTATAAATGCTTGTATTAGTATGTATTGAATTAAATGATGTTATGTAGTAGTTTGAGATTGATTTCTTGATTAATATGCTGACCTAAATGATTTCTTACATGTTGACCTTATGCATGATTGCATTACATGCATGGAAAGTATGCCTTGAAGATTTGCTTAAGTTGAATGTTATAACATGTGTTAACATGCTCACATGATTGTATTTAAATTCTAATACCTTTACATATATTGTTATGTGATTCCATAGATGTGTGGGACTTGACTTAGTCTAGGCAGTCGGTAACCGAGCGAATTCGTGGCTGACTGGTCATAGCCACGAACGACGCGTCGATGAACGCGATTCGTGTTTAGAGTTGGCGGCAGTGGTTAGGCCACGCGAAGTGTCTTATGCACTTCATGTCGTTCGACTTGAGATGCGATCGCGCTAGTCGAGCCCGTCAAGTAACCCGACTGGCCGATGTATGTTCACCTTGTATGTGTCATAACTGCTTGAACCTAGGGTACTGAACTTAGCATTATAAACCCTGTTAACCATGGTACCTTGATCCACGAAGACTCATGAGCCGGGCATGGTGGTATGGGACACCGTGGTTGAGCTGTCGGTCTACGCTGGGGCCACAAACCTCCCCGTAGTGACCAGTGAGCACCTAAACTCGTGAGCAGATTATGGTGGTATGAGACACTATATTCTAGCTGTCGGCCTACACTGATCAGGCGACGAGCCCTTTGTAGTGACCGCGAGCGTATTCTGAGTCCACGGGAGGCGACGACCCTTCCGTTGCAGTAGAGTACGGTAGGCCTGTATTGATAAGGTGATGGGAGAGCGGTGCAACGAGTGCGAGCAACAGCCCTGGCAGCCCTTGCAGTGACTTACGAAATATACATCGTATGAGATTACTAGGAGTGACGACCCTAGACGGGATCTGTGTTGGGATTGATACAAGGGAAGTACCTTAGTTTCCCAATCCTGCTGTTTGAATGGACTAATAACAACTTGGAAATCATATCACCATAGCATTACATGTGCCTGGAAGATGTGGAGCACTCTAGGGAGTGTGGCATGCCGCGGTCGTAAGATGTTGCCGCATGAGGGTGATCGTCGGTGAGGGCATACATCACGTCATATCATCTTGCATTAACAACAGTATTAGGATTGTCTGATTTACTGCTTTACTATTATCGCGTGATTGAATTGTGAACATGCTAATCTTTGCTCTATGATTCCACTGAGTTGATCACTCATTCCCACGTTGCGGGATGGTGTTTGCAACACCCACCAGACCCTGTTGTAGATGCAGGTGAGGCCGAGATCCAGGAGGTGGAGCCAGAGATCGACGAGGACCAGGATGAGTTCTCGTATATGCAGTATCACGACGGCTTCCCGTAGGCGACCTGGATCGAGGGGACATCAGTGGGATTTTTTTTGAACATTATTCTTTTATTTATGTACATGTATATGAGACTCAGAGATGTAGTCATACTTTGGAGACAGATGAGATTTACTTTGTTTTTCCATACAGTGATATATATATTGTTTAGTCTTCCGCTTGCTTTTATCACTGGATCTGAAGTATGAATTGCAGTTTTGGTATACTTTTACTCATGTGAATGCTTTAAATCAGACAACAATGAATCATAACCATTTTTGTTGCATAAGTGACGGTCTGGAACTCGGGAGTTGAGTTTATACACGACCCCCGATTTTCAAGGTGTTACAAGTTGGTATCAGAGCATGAATAAGAGTATACTGGGCCTGGGTTATGGTCTTGCGACGTACGCTGTCGCTTCCTTTGACTTAGGTGGGTGCGAGAAGGGTCTAGAAACACTTCTAGGATCGCAGATTCGCCGATAGGCGAAGTCTATTAGGATCGATCGCAAGATCGAGTCTGTAACGTATCTCGGGTCGCGTAAAGCAACCCGAATCACTTCTAAGCTGTAAGAAGTCGGGTGGAGACGTCCTATGAGCGGTTTTAAACCGCAAAAGTGAATCCTTGGACCGTGGGATGACTACGACTCCTGTAATCAATCGCCAGGGCTTAAAAATTCCGTTTCACCAAAAATCATCAAAATTCCTCCTCTAAACACTCCGACCTTTAGTTCTTTCTTATCCATTTCATGTTAGGCATCAAACCTAATGTGAAAATAACACAAAGTAGTACTTTCACAAAATTTTACAGTGAATAGTAAAATTTCATGAAAAATGGCCATAAGGATATTCTAACTTCACTTTCTTTAGCAACTAAGGATCTGGATAGATGTACTGGCTCCTTCTACCCCAAATTCATATGCTGCATCATATATTTTGGTATTCGGGATTGCGATGTGGACCCAGAAATCTCCGAACATAGGTTTGGGCTCATACAGACCAAAATACGATGAACTAGGGGGTGGGACATACCTTTTTGGAACCCTTGGACCATGGGGGATCAGACCCATGTGGTCCCACCGGCCAACTTGGAAGTTGGCCGGCGATGCCATCGCCGGTCGGGCGATGCATCGCCGACCGGTGGGGCCCATTTGGCACGAAAGTCGGGCACACGCCCTTAAGTGAGATGTATATCCTCCCTATGTAACTCCCATCTCACGAAAACCCCTAAATCATACCCCTCCTTCACAAACAGCCCTCCCCATAGCCCTATTTTCGATTTTCAGCAACCATCTCCAAACTCCGGTGTCCCAAAGCACTCCTAGATCCTTCCTTGGCCAAAACCGACCACCACCCATCACTTATTGGGTGTTGGCAGCCCCTCTTCTTGAAGATCTCACCATTTGGAGCTCCAAAATCCCCCAAATAGAGCTGAAATCGTGAGGTGCTCCATTCTATCTTTTTGTTTGTATTTCTTCTTAAAACTACAGCCTTGGGAAGCTTGAAGCATCCCTCTACGACGCCTAGATTTCCTTTTTTCAGATTGGGCAGCCACTTCTTCTCATTTTTGCCGTTTTCCATGGCTTTTGTGGAAGCCATTTTGGGCCTTTTATCACTCTCATTCATCATATCTTTGATGGGTAAGAGGAAAACCGCAACAGACGAGGCTGGGCCGAGCCGCCCTGCTCGATCGAGAAGACCGCGGGGTGGTGCCGCAAGCTCAAGCACCGCCACAGGTCCAGCTCCAGTCCTGGAGTGCCGTACAAAGCGGGATTTGGATCCCCATGCACACCTTGGACGAACAATTTTATCAGAGATGCCTCATGGCCAATACACTGATCGCAAAGTGTTATTTGAGGCGGACGTAGATGGACGATTGTTCGGCGAGTATCTGTTGTTCGAGCGCATTGAAGCTGCGCATTGGGGTCCGATCTTTGAAGCTCGCGCTCGTGCTAATGTGAGCACCGTTCGTGCCTTCTATGCTAGCATCCATAATCCTACCTTGGAGCCTTTGCAGTTCAAAATCCCTTTTGGTAGAGATCGGATGGCTACGATCGATGTGCGGTTGATTGCGCGACTTCTCAACGTGCCTCTAGGTGATGTGCATCCTAGTGAGAAGAATCTGAGGACTAGACGTGAACGAGATCGCCGCACCAGGTTTCTGTGCGGTAAGTTGGTTCCATGGCAGCCTAATAATAGCCTCAAGGCGACGTACATGTCTGAGGATTTGCGCCTGCTGCATCATATCTGCACGTTCAATGTTTATCCCAGGTCGACGAACCGCATTGAATGTACACGTCTTATGGTCGATTTCTTATTTCTGGTGGCCCAGGGAGAGAACGTATGTATGGCCACTTTCATCTTACGACAGATAGTTTTCATAGCCAGGTCAAGAAGAACATCCGAATCGCTTTCCTTTGGCCGACTTATTTACAAGATTGCGCTTGAGTTTGCCTATAGACTTGGGCCGAAATTGCCGGTATCGATTCACACCATCGATGAGTCGACAATGGTCAAGATGAAGATTGGGTCACAATACCGTGAAAATCAACTCGAAAGGGATAGTGGGGATGACTTTGATGATGAGGAAGATCAAAGCGAAAAAGAACCTAGAGAAGAAGCTCAGGAAGAAGCAGAAGAGGAGGCTCAGGATACTGATGAGTGCCCTCCTCCTTCTGAGCAGGCTACTATCGACGATCGCATTGCTCGGATGGAGGAGAGTCAGACCGCTTTACGAAGGAAAGTCCAAGAACTTCGCGCAGAAGTCGCTGATGCCAAGGCCGTTACAAAGAAGAAATTTGGCAAAGTGACTCGCACCTTGAAGGCGATCCTGTGTTGCTTACAGGATAAGGGTGCTCCTCCTCCGTCACCAGACTCCGACTAGAGATGCGATCTTTGATGTTATTATCAGTAGTTAGTCATTTCCTACTTTATGTGTGTAAGCCTGTCAGGGCTAGTGCTTTGTTCATGTTGCTGTTGTTTAACTGTTTTAATTTCCATGTAATTCTCGTCATGATGCTTGTAAGGATATATCCCTTGTATTGTGACAATTTTGATTAATTGAAATGCATGGAATGCCTTTGACTCTTTATGTAATGATTGCGGTGTAATTGTGCTAATGAGACTGACAAGGTTGCGCCCTATTTGGAATATAAGGAATGCCGTCTAAGACTACGCGGAGCACGACTCGTCTTGCGCCTCGTTCCGATATACGGAGTAATGCATAGATTCTTGAACTCTAAGTAAAACCAAGTTTTAAGGGGGGTAGAACGTATTGAGTCCAATCCAGTTAGGTTAGTCAACGTAACCGTTCGATCAGAGTGGCGCAGCGGAAGAGTGGTTGGCCTCTTTTCCACTGGCCCAGGATCGAAACATTGGATTTAGGTTATATGTATGGTTAGGTTATTAAATAGGATTTGAACCTTCCTTAGAAAAAGTACTCCTTGCCCTTCGCCAATTTCGGGGACGAAATTTTATTTTAAGGGGGGTAGATTGTAACATTCCAGATTTTGGCTAATCTGGGATTAGACGTCCTTAGGCAATGGGTCAACTAAAACACCTGAAAAATCGCTTAGAACCCAATTCCATAGCCAAAGAAATCACGTAGGACTAATTCCTTTGGAAAATAAGTGTAAGTTAGCTAGCACGACGCTAGAGTAGCTGGGAAATAGTCCCTGATCACTTTAAATACGTTCTACAAGACCCAAATCGAGTAGAACAAACAATTCTACAATACTCTATAACCTCGGATCAAACTCTAAGCAGGTCTGTTCTCTGGACCACATTGAATTTTTGTATTGGACCTAGACCGCGCGTCGAAGGGCCGATACTTCCTATCTTAGGCCGTTAGAACCGCCCAGCTGGACTTGACAATCATCTCGAAAATCAAGTCAAACCGATAATCACAGACTATTTCGTTGAACCCGGACTGAAGCGACCGCGAATAGGGACAGATTTGGAATTTCAAATTCAAATTTGGCACACGACTTGACGCGTCAGTATTAAGCGTTCTGACCGTCAGAATTCATCCAGATTACACCCTCGGATCAGGAAAAATTTCTATTTATTATCATGAGACTTTCAGCCCTGATCTACGTGCGGTGACCGCTGAACTGAAACTGGTCCGCCACATGCGATCTGCGAACCCTGCCAGACTGAAAACTTAATACGTGCTACATCTGGTACGCATGAGCTTAAGTCCGATCGCAATCGACCAGAGGACCACCAGAAAGCAGCTTTTGGAACGAAACAGCCCCGAAATGGATAGGCACCAAGTAAACTTCGTTCCGGAGCCTATTTTCGGGGTTTTTAAGCTTATAAAAGGGGTTGAAACCCTCATTTCTCTCTCCCATCCGAAAATTGCAAACCCTAGGAAAAGGAGAGAGAGTTTGAGAGAGAGATTGGAAGGGATTTTTCCCGCTTCCGAGCCGCCGATTGCTGCTGCTTCAGCACCTCTTCCCAATCACCTGGCTGGTGATTTCTCCGTTCTTTCAGGTATAAAATAACCCTAGAACTTGCTGATTTAGGGCTTACCTAGATTCATAGCATGTTAACTAACGTACTTCATAAATCAGGTCCTCCTACTGCCGTATACGAAGCGTACACGCTCCGTTCAAAATCCCGCAACCGTAAGACACTAGGTGAGGATTTTAGACGCTTTGATTGACGGTTTACAACGTTTTCAATGTTGTTTAATAGTAGATTATCGACGGCATCGCCGTTTGACATGTACAACATGCTCTCCGTTTCCCGTTTCGTAAATTAACGAAGAATATGAGATTTAGGGCATTTTAGTCATTTGTAGGAAGTACGGTCTACGTGCATATTTTGCTGATATGATTGACATGGTTTGTTGCCGCATTAGGGAGTTAGAAATGTTTGCATAATCAGTTTGGCGAAGAGATTCGCCTAGTTGCGCACTTTGGGTCGACATACTATATGTAGACTTAAGTGTGTAGTGTATGTGTTTGTGTAAATGCTTGTATTAGTATGTATTGAATTAAATGATGTTATGTAGTAGTTTGAGATTGATTTCTTGATTAATATGCTGACCTAAATGATTTCTTACATGTTGACCTTATGCATGATTGCATTACATGCATGGAAAGTATGCCTTGAAGATTTGCTTAAGTTGAATGTTATAACATGTGTTAACATGCTCACATGATTGTATTTAAATTCTAATACCTTTACATATATTGTTAATGTGATTCCATAGATGTGTGGGACTTGACTTAGTCCAGGCAGTCGGTAACCGAGCGAATTCGTGGCTGACTGGTCATAGCCACGAACGACGCATCGATGAACGCGATTCGTGTTTAGAGTTGGCGGCAGTGGTTAGGCCACGCGAAGTGTCTTACGCACTTCATGTCGTTCGACTTGAGATGCGATCGCGCTAGTCGAGCCCGTCAAGTAACCCGACTGGCCGATGTATGTTCACCTTGTATGTGTCATAACTGCTTGAACCTAGGGTACTGAACTTACCATTGTAAACCCTGTTAATCATGGTACCTTGATCCACGAAGACTCATGAGCCGGGCATGGTGGTATGGGACACCGTGGTTGAACTGTCGGCCTACGCTGGGGCCACAAACCTCCCCGTAGTGACCAGTGAGCACCTAAACTCGTGAGCAGATTATCGTGGTATGGGACACTATATTCTAGCTGTCGGCCTACACTGATCAGGCGACGAGCCCTTTGTAGTGACCGCGAGCGTATTCTGAGTCCACGGGAGGCGACGACCCTTCCGTTGCAGTAGAGTACGGTAGGCCTGTATTGATAAGGTGATGGGGGAGCGGTGCAACGAGTGCGAGCAACAGCCCTGGCAGCCCTTGCAGTGACCTACGAAATATACATCGTATGAGATTACTAGGAGTGACGACCCTAGACGGGATCTGTGTTGGGATTGATACAAGGGAAGTACCTTAGTTTCCCAATCCTGCTATTTGAATGGACTAATAACAACTTGGAAATCATATCACCATAGCATTGCATGTGCCTGGAAGATGTGGAGCACTCTAGGGAGTGTGGCATGCCGTGGTCGTAAGATGTTGCCGCATGAGGGTGATCGTCGGTGAGGGCATACATCACGTCATATCATCTTGCATTAACAACAGTATTAGGATTGTCTGATTTACTGCTTTACTATTATCGCGTGATTGAATTGTGAACATGCTAATCTTTGCTCTATGATTCCACTGAGTTGATCACTCATTCCCACGTTGCGGGATGGTGTTTGCAACACCCACCAGACCCTGTTGTAGATGCAGGTGAGGCCGAGATCCAGGAGGTGGAGCCAGAGATCGACGAGGACCAAGATGAGTTTTCGTATATGCAGTATCACGACGGCTTCCCGTAGGCGACCTGGATCGAGGGGACATCAGTGGAATTTTTTTGAACATTATTCTTTTGTTTATGTACATGTATATGAGACTCAGAGATGTAGTCATACTTTGGAGACAGATGAGATTTACTTTGTTTTTCCATACAGTGATATATATATTGTTTAGTCTTCCGCTTGCTTTTATCACTGGATCTGAAGTATGAATTGCAGTTTTGGTATACTTTTACTCATGTGAATGCTTTAAATCAGACAACAATGAATCATAACCATTTTTGTTGCATAAGTGACGGTCTGGAACTCGGGAGTTGAGTTTATACACAACCCCCGATTTTCAGGGTGTTACAAGTCCGGAGTGAAGAGAGTAAGAAAATGAAGATTTTTAAAAAATTAATTATATTTTTAAGAAATCTGGAACGGTTCACTTGTGCGTTATTTTTAAGCATTCCGACCGTTATAATTCGACCCAAATTTATCCTTGGATCAAGATAGGTGGCCCTTACATGTGGTATCACTTGTGGCCCTAATCGAGTTTCGATGACCGCTGAACTGAAACTGGTCCGCCATGGTCGATCTGAAAACCCAAACGGAATGAAAACTTAGCTTGACCTAAATCTGATATTAGAGAGCTTAAGTCCGACCGTATTTAGTAACAGGACCTCCAGAAGTGCTCCGTTGGATCGGAACAGACCCGATTTGGTTATAAAATAAGTATACCTTGGCCCGAAGTCTATTTCCGTCGCTTTTAGGTTTCTAAAAAGGCTTAAAACCCCCATTCCCAAATCCCATACGAATTTTCCGACCCTAGCTTTCTAAGAGGGAGAAAAGAGAGAGAAAGTGAAGGAGAAGTTGGTGTTGCTTCCTGGGATTCTTCCCAGCTTTACTACGTGTTTAATCCACCTATCTGTATCGCTATTCCGGCATTTCTGATCCCGTTCTTAGGTAAGAAATCCTAACCCAAACCTGTTTTAGGGCTTAGTATAGTTTAAGAGATGATGTAGCTAATCTATTTCATGTTCTATGTTGTCAATCCGTCGTTGACGAAGATACGTCGTCTGAATCATCTTACATACGTCTTTTCATGTTTAAGGTGCGGACTATATACGTTTAGGTTATGGTTTTCAAGACTTTCAATGTTAAGTAATGATTTATTCTTGCATAGGATGCTATTTCAAATGTACAAAGTATTGTCCGTTTCGATTTTCAGTTATACGTTAATTATGTTGAATATACTGTATTCCTTGTATTTGTAGAAAATACCGTATACGTATGAAATTTGGATTTGTGCTTAACATGATTATTTGCCGTGAATATATGCTTGTTACAGGTATGATAACTCCTTAGCAAAAGGACTTGCCCTAAATCACGCCACAACCAATATACGCTATATATGTAAAAGTGTATAACTCACGTGTTTGTGAAAATGTTTAAATGAATACGGAACCCGGATTCATGCATGTCATGATTATCCGTCGTGGGTATATGCAAGTGATATATGGGGAAACTCCCTAGTGAAAAGATTTGGTCAAATACATGATAAATCAACATACGGTATGTAGTTAGTATGTGTAGCCTAAGTGTTTGCGAAAATGACTGAATGAGTATGGAATTTGCTTTCGTGCTCTCCATGACTAATTGTCATGGATATATGATTGTTGTATGGGCGATAACCATTTGATGAAAGGATTTGCCCTAATACGTATGCTAATGAATACACAATATGTATGATGTAATGTGTAGACTAAGTGTATGTAAAAGTGTCTGAATGAGTTAGTAGTTAGTAAAAATGTGATTGCTAAGGTTGTTGAGATATGAATCTCAATCACAATACTTGAGTATATGATTTCCTCCATGTATTGTGTAACTTAGATTATTTGTATTAACTGTGCATATGATTTCTTCCATGAATTGATTAACTTAGATAAATCATGTTAAAGGTGTATATGATTTCTTCCATGTACTGTATTTATATTTAAGTTATACTTCATGAATGTCCACATGTTTGTAGGATATGCCTCATATGCCTGTTATGGAATTTGTTTGTGATTGGGGTTGTGCTACAGTCCAGGTAATCGAAAATCGGTCTGTAAATAGTGGTTGAGGTTGTTCGCCACATATGATGAGTTTAACGAATCTGAGTCGTGTTTGGGATGTTCGGCAATAGTTAAGCCACACAGAGTGCTTATGCATCCCATGCCGTTGAACTCAACGTGCGCTTGGCCTAGTTGAGCTTATCAACTAACCCGATTGACCGATGTTTGTTCACCATGTTTGGTCGCTACTTTTTAAACCTAAGGTACCAAACTTACCAGTGAAAAGCCCCTCTAACCTTGGTACCTCGATCCGCTAAGACTCATGAGCCAATTATGGTGGTATGAGATACTATATTCGTGCTGTCGGCCTACTCTGATTGGTGACGAGCCCTTTGTAGTGACCAGTGAGCATGTATACTCGTGAGAAGAGTATGGTGGTATGGGACACGATATTCTTGTTGTCGGCCTACATTGATTGGTGATGAGCCCTCTGTAGTGACCTCGAGTATATCCTGATAGTGCATAAGGAGGACGAGTCTTGTTGCAGTATGTGGGATAAAAAAATTTACAAGTACAATGAGCAAAAGGAAAAATACAATGATGATAGACCAAAAGCTCAAAAATAATCTGCCACATGCTCAAGCTTCAGTGCTGCTGCAATCCAAAGTTACCTACACGCAACGGTCTTGCATAAGCTTATAGAAAGCTTAAAGGGTGGTTAAAGTGTGTGTGCAAGGTAGTAATATGATAATGCAATATTAGAGTAATGCGAAATATACTGATGGATCCATGAATACTGTTAGCTGTACCAAGGCTATGCGATGCAAGGCATGAATGATGTCGGTCATACTAGGGGTATGCGATGCAAGATGAAAGTCAAGCATACGATCCTCATCTAAGTTCACGTATCAATATAGCTCAACTCTGGGATATCACCGGGGTCTAGTACACTCTAAACCAGATCGTCGCCCCATCGCGCGTAATAGGATAAGTGGAAGAGACCTCACTATCCGTCTATCAATATTGGGATCGACTCGTCGATAGCGGACCCATTCCTCGAGCTGGTCAAACTCAGCCTAGTTTTGCCCCCTCCTCTCGGGCAGGTAAGGCCGCACCCCCTTCCAACAGACCACGACAGAGTGGAAAGCGCGACCGTCTGGTAATTGACACTGCCTGTGGAGGCTACAACCCTGTTGTCGCTAGAGCATACAGTAACCGTGATACACAATGCAAATGCATGAATCACACTATCTAGTCATGCAAAAATCCTGCACGTATCGTGCGCTCATATAGGGCAACATTGCCTAACCGGGGGCCCATAAACAATCTGTCCGAAGGCATATGCTATGATCAGTCACTTCTCATATCAAGCATAGATACGATGCGTATGATCATGAGTCATGGATCTATACTAAACATGTAATAAAGTAATGAACTATCCTTACAACGCAGATGGGCCTAGACGGCCTACACGCAACAACTACGGGCCTATCTATGGGCCTAAGGGAGAGTTGTAATGTGGACATTTAACCAACGTTACACTTGCAAAGTGGACGTCAAACCAACATTGCTCCCATGGGGTAGCCCATCGTAACATCATCACATAAATCATGTTAGGATCACACATTGCAATGGACCTTATGTACTTCCCATTGGGCCTTAAATACATCAAATGGGCCATATCATATGCGCCTTATATTTATCAAGTGGGCCACATCAATGGGTCTCACCAATGGGCCTATGTACATTGCAATGGACTATAACCCATTGGGCCTTGAATACATCAAATGGGCCTAATCACATGGGCCTTATGTGCGTTAAATGGGCCACACCCATTGGGCCCCGTATGTTCATCAAATGGGCCTCAACCCATAGGCCCTAATACATCTTAGTGGGCCTTAACCCATGGGCCCCTAGTACATCTAATGGGCCTCGACCCATGGGCCTTACATATATATCAAAGTGGGCCTCAACCATGGGCCACAAATACAACGAATAGCCTCATATCATGGGCCTTACATCCACATCGAAGTGGCCCCAATGGACTACCACAGATACATTTAAGATTGGCCTCATAACATGCCAAGGTGGAGTCCACTTGGACTATGGATCTGCCTCATTCTTTATGCTTATGCCATAAAATGGGCTTTCCAAAGGATGGATGGATTGGATGCAACCCATACATCATCGTACGGGCCCACATGAAGGCCCACTTGAAATAGCAGTGAAAACTGCTTGAGTTGAAGTAGAGATATGTCAATATGTCCTAGAGGGGGGTGAATAGGACTTTTTAAAGATTTATAAATTATTTTTCAATTCTATCACACTAATCCTATCACAGAGTATAGATAAGGATTACTCAAAATTAACTCTACTGGCTTCCAAGCCTAGTAGAGGATCCAATCACAAAACTATTTAGATGATAAGCATGAAGTGGTTATAGTCTATGATAGATGTGACTGTGTGTGAAGTGTGAGAAGATATGAATGTAATTAACATAATCACACAAATAATCAAGCACAAGAATCAAACACAAACACAATCATTTTTATAGTGGTTCGACTACTTGTCTACTCCACTCCTGGCTTCCACACTCAACCCTTGAGTGACCGAATTTCACTAAGGAGGTTTCCCATGGTTCACCTCAAACCTAATGTTTTAAATCAGGTTCACCTTCAACCTTTACAGAGGTTTCTACTCGGTTCAACTCAAACCCTGGAGTTTTACTGGCGTACTCCTAATCAGATGTTTATACCCACACAGAGCAAGGGTCCACACAACGCACCCGGATGTTTCTACTCGGTTCACCTCTAACCCTGGAGTTTTACTGGCATAATCCTAACCAGATGTTTATGCTCTCCACAGAGCAAGGGTCCACACAACGCACCCCACACGTACACTCCCATCTGAGGCCTCCTTCGAGGACTTCAAATGGTAAGCAACACTTAAAACCCAATCCTAGAAAGGAATGATCACAAGTGTCCTCTGGACTCTTAGTCAATACAGATAAGTTGATGAGTCCCTTTTAGCGCAGTGATGAAGATCTCCTTCTTCTTGATGAAGAGTCTTCAGCTCCCTTGATCTGCAACACAAAGATGTTTCTATACTAGCCTTTAGGTTAGGTCAAGGTTATGATGGAATACCATTCTCTAAAGATTTTTCTATAAGGAAGATAGAGTGGTTTTCATCATCTATGCATTCAAGGCATCCCAGCTTAATGATTTGTCATTAAGGTAGTAGCTGAAGGATCCTTGAATGCGGAAGTTCATTCCCCAATCCACTCTATGAAATATCAATGATGAGGGTGGATTAGAGGATGAACTTCCTGAGAGAAAGGGCTTAAGGTAAATGATAGGAAGGTTAAAACTCTCAAAAGCACTCTCTTCTTTCTCTACCAGCAATAAAGACTAATCTCTTTATATATAAGCAAAAGGTTCTAACGGATATAAACGGTCATATTTATGACAGAGTTCGATATCATCGAGCAGTCGTCGATATGATCGAGTGTATACTCTCGATTGTATCGGCAGACCTCTCGATGATACAAACTCAATTGTCATTTCGCTTTTGAAAACCTTTTGCCAACTGGTCGATGGGATCAAGACACACATCGATGTTATCGGATTTCGAACTCCAATTCCATCGAGCGATGGATCGATATATCGACAGGTGAAAACAAGAGAGAAGCCTTTAAGAATTTCAGGTTCTACAGATATGATCGGGGAATAGTCGATATCATCGAAATTTATACATTGATCATATCGGAGACCTTGTCGATGGGATCGATAAATCGTATAGATTTACCTATAAGCTTGCTGGACGATTTTTTTTCGGACTTGATCCAATCGACGAGGTCTTGATATGATCGATATATAAATATCGATTTATTAACTGGCACCCCGATCATCATTAAAAATAACCTGAAATTTTTGCTGGTGTAAACATGCGCCCACAATCGATATGATCGACCGACTTCCGATATGATCGATATTTGAGTTCAGATTGAATCGGACAGTCATCGATATATCGAAGCTTATATTAGTTTTCTTTAGAAAAATAGGGGCGCCGGAAAGCAGTCTGTCGATATTATCGATCCACTTCAGATATGATCGATATTTGAATATCGATGATATCGATTCGCAAGTCGATATATCGATAAATTGTCTAGATGATTGTTTGATTGCTGGACGCTTTGTGTCCTCACTCGATTGTATCGATTGAGATGCCGAGGACATCGACAGAGCTAGTCGATCATATCGAAGGGGTAATCGATATAATCGACAGTGTAAGAAAAACTTTAAAGATTTTTCTTTTTGATAAAAAGTTTTCTTACATTGAAACCCTAAGATGTTTTAGTTCTTTTTAATAGTTTTAATCACCTGGTGTTTTGGGACATGGGATGTGAGGCTATGATTTACCTATGGCGAGCTTCCACACATCCAGTTGAGGCAGACGCTTGACTTGATCTTCCTGTTAGGCGTTGTTGTCCGACTGACTCAACTTACGACGTAATTGACAAACCAGGGCACGTAGTAGGTGCACTTTCACCACTATCATGTATATTATATATAATATAATATATAAACTATATATATATATATATATATATATACAATATTACATATAATATAACATTATACACACACACACACACACACACACACACACACATATACGTACACAAACATACACCATCCCACACGTGGGGGGGTAGGTCCCACCGTCCAGCCCTGGATGGTGTGAATAAAACACATGCACCAAGGTGGGTACCACCGTCCATGGTGGACGGTGTGAGTGAAACACATGCATCATTGTGGGTTCCACGTGGGGCCCACCATAACATCTGTTTTCCATCCAAGCTGTTGGTAAGGTCACACGGACCTGGATGAATAGGAAAAATAAATTTCATCTAGATCCAAAACTTCTGTGGACCCAAAAAGAGTTTCAATGGCTGAAGTTCAATCACCGCTGTTTCCACAGATGTGGGCCACTTGAGATTTGGATGTGGCTAATATTTGTAGGGGGCCCCACTGCCGGAAGTGGCCCACCCTTTGAACAGGTTGGATGACAAATAAACATCACGGTGGGGTCCACATGTGGGGCCGTGGGCACCTGATCGCCCGCCCCTAGCAACGCCTTGACGTTGCTGACGTCCAGAGGCAGCAGCCTCTGCTGCTATATATATATATATATATATATATATATATATATATATATATATATATATATATATATATATATATATATATATATATATATTTGAAAACTGAGTTTTCTCGTGGTTTTTCCTAGGTAGGGCTCGCATCAGGTAAATCCGCTCCATCCATTGCTCTTTACGGCTCAAGGCAGATCAAACGAGCCCCATATCCAAAGTATTTCAGCGTGTAAAAAGAAACCAAGTGAATTTAAATGGTGAAGATCATCGTTTGCTAAGGTATGGCCCACCAGAAAGTTGGATCAGCTTCATCTTTCGGCTCAACGCCTAAAATATGCTGGTAAATAGGATGGACGGCGTGGATTGAATACATACAACAAGGTGGGGCCTACACGAGTGAGCCACCCATAAGCTTGGAAACAAGCTGATATTTATGTTTTCCAAACCATGTCCAGCGTCCTTGGACGCTGGACGTTGTACATAACAAATACATTAGAGGTGGGCCTTGATTAGGTGGGCCACCTCATGGAGGATGGTGTGGATACAACACACACAAAGTGGGCCCCACTTATAGATGGTTTGGATAGAATACATGTCTCATGGTGGGGTCCATTCAAGTGGGCCATACAACTATATTATGATTTCATAAAAGAAAATGAAATAGAGTGGGAGAGAGAGTGAGATAGAGAGTTGGACACGCATGATGGAGGGACCCCGACACTATGGGCCCTCCCTTGCAATCAATCATACATCAAGTGGGTCCCATTACATATGGGCCCATTAAATAAAAAATTCAACGGTGGAGATCCCTTCTCTACTAAAATAGACGGTATAGATGACCCTTATCAATTAGAAAGTAAACATCATGATGGGGTCCATGGAGATTGGCCCCATCATAGTATGATCATGATGATCAGAGTGGACCATCGGCCATATATTGGGGTCCCAAGTGAGATCCAAACCATTGATCGGTTGGCCTCACTTGGCCCATCTAAAAAAAAATGAAAACTACTCTATCAAACCACCCACCGTTAGATCTTCTTGCTCCCTAGGCTTTCTGGTCTCCTTGTGCTTCTCTTTGATGGAGGAAGATGAGAAATGAATAGCTAGGATGGGAGATCTTAGGATGGAAAGGTGGGCCACACTTAGAGCTTGGAAGAGAGGGAGGGGTTTGGACGTGTGAGGCTTCTCTTGCATGGGAGAGTGCTTTGAAAATGAATGAGAGAGAGAGAGAGATAGAGAGAGAGAGAGACTTGTAAGGGAGAGAGAGAGAGAGAGTGATGGGTGATGGAGTGATAGATGTGGTGGTGATGGGTGTGTAAGATACTTTTTTGACTTTTGTGGCTTTTGTTGTAAGAAAGGTATGGCTTGTGTAAGAACTTTTTGACTTTTGGGGCTTGTTTGGGAAAGGGTGAAAGGTTATGTGTACTTGACATGTTGAGATTGATGGATTGATGCGACAACTCGTAGAGATTCTCTTAGGTTTTGCAATGCGCGACATTTTCCTTGCAACGAACGATGGCCCACATCTCCTGACCAGGGTATCACCTCAGCGCGCGAGTCGTGGCATCGGAACCTCGACGACGGCGTGGTCGCTATGGTAAAGGTCTTGGGTTGAGTTGACTCGGGTTGACGGTGTGCGAATCAGGATCGCGCGCAAATATCAGTTAAGGGTCGAAGGTTGTTGGAATTCGACCGAGAAGATCGTGAAAGTCTATGGAATGGTACGGTTTAAGATATGGGTCTTACAGCTCTCCCCTCCTAATAAAATTTTATCCTCAAAATTTACACAATCATCGCAACTAGGCATAACTCATGAGGAAGTAGAGACATAACATCATCATATAGAATCAGAGACAGCATACAAAATACAATACACAATCAATCATCAAAGAGATGGGGATAGCGCTCTCGAATCTCGGCCTCAAGCTCCCAATAAGCCTCCTCTACAGAATGGTGTCCCCACTGAACCTTCACCAAAGGAATGACTTTGGTCCGGAGGAACTGCTCCTTCCGATCAAGGATACGAACTGGCTGCTCGATGTAAGAAGCGTCCTCACGAACCTCCAACGGCTGTCAATCAATAACGGGAACTATGTCTGACCCACACTTCCTTAACATAGAGACATAGAAAACATTGTGGACGCTAGACAACTAAAGTGGCAAGGCAAGCCGATAGGCCACGGCGCCAATGCGCCTAGTGATCTCAAAAGGTCCTATGAATCTCGGGGAAAGCTTTCCCTTCGCTCTAAATCAAACTACGCCTTTCATGGGCGAGACCTTGAGATACATATGGTCCCTTACATCAAATTCCAAGGGACGACGCCGAAGATCAGCAAAACTTTCTGCTAGCTCTGAGCTATGCGCATCCTCTTCCTAATGATAGCAATAGCCTCTGACGTCTCCTACACAAGCTCGGGATCTAGGAGACGGCGCTCTCCAACCTTGGTCCAATAACTCGGTGATTTGCATGGTCTGCCATATAGTGCCTCAAAAGGAGTCATGCCGATGGTCGCCTGATAGCTGTTATTGTACGCGAATTCAGCCAATCGTAGATGCTCATCTCAGCTACCCCCGAAATTAATTGCGCAAGCCCGAAGCATATCCTCAAGGATCTGGTTGACCCTCTCATTTGGCAATCGGTCTGCGAATGGTACGCGGTGCTGAGTTACAAATTAGTCCCCATCGCTCTCTGAAAGCTCCCCTAAAACTGAGACGTGAACCTCGAATCTTGGTCAGAAATGATCGAGACTATAACGCAATGCAGTCTCACAACCTCCTCAATAAATAACCTCGCAAGCCGGTCCATAGACCAAGTCACACGCATCGCAAGGAAATGTGCCGACTTCGTTAGACGATCCATAATAACCCAAATGGCGTCATGACCGTGCTGAGTCCTCGACAAGCTCATAATAATATCTGTCGACACGTGCTCCCACTTCCACATCAGGATGCTTAACGACTGTAATAGACTAGAGGGTCTTTGATGATCGGTCTTGACACGCTGGCATGTGTCACACTCGGCCACAAAATTAGCGATCTGACGCTTCATCTCCACCCAAAAATACTGTCGCCTCATGTCACGGTACATCTTCGACAAGCCAGGGTGGATAGAAAATCGCGATCATTGTGCCTCGGTCATAAGATTTTTGCGTAACTCAGGAATATCCGGGACACATAATCGGCCTCTAAAACGGAGTCCACCATTTGTACCAATTTACCTGACTCTCAGATGTAGCCTCAGCCATATAACTCTGCAACGATTCATAAGCCTACTGAGCCTCGATTACCCTTGCGACAAGAAAAGGTTGAATCAACAGGCTTGATAATTACACGAAAGAAGACTGCAGGCCGAACTCAAAATCATACTCTACGATATCCTCAAGCATCCGTCACTCCTGAATCATCATATGCGCCAGTAGGCCCCGTGAATGACGGCTGAGGGCATCCGCCACCACGTTTACCTTGTCTGGGTGGTACTGTAGATTGAAATCATAGTCTTTCAGGAGCTCCATCCAGCGCCTCTGCCTCATATTCAACTCAGATTGCGAGAAAAGGTACTTCAAGCTCTTGTGGTCAGAGAAGAGCTCGAACCTGACCCCATAAAGATAGTGCCTCCACACCTTCAGTGCGAAGACAACTGCAGCCAGCTCTAAATCATACGTGGGATAGTTCAGCTCATGAAACTTGAGCTGACGAGCCGCGAAGGCCACTGGTCTCCTGTGCTGCATCAGGACAACACTCAAACTAATATGCGAGGCATCAGTAAATACAATAAATCCATCACTCCCAGAGGGAAGAGTGAGGACAGGAGCGGATGTCAGACGGTCCTTCAATTTTATAAATACTTGCTCACAGGCGTCACTCTAAATAAACTCTGTACCCTTTCGAGTCAACCTAGTCAGTGGGGCTACAATACGAGAGAAGCCCTCAATGAAATACCGATAATAGCTCGCCAAACCAAGGAAACTATAGATCTCAGACGAGTTCGTGGGCTGGCCCCAATGACGCACTGCCTCAACCTTTGAGAGGTCCACTGCGAAACCCTCCTTTGTCATAACGTGACTAAGGAACTTCACCTCTTCCTGCCAGAACTCGCACTTCTCCAACTTTACAAACAGCTAGTGTGCGCGAAGGGTCTGCAAGAAAATCTCCAAATGCTGCTTGTGCTCCTCACGGGTCCTCGAATAGATCAGAATGTTATTGATGAAGACTGCAACAAACTGATCGAGATAAGGGCGGAGCCTCGTTCATCAGCTGCATGAAAACCGCAGGTGCATTGGTCAGTCTGAAGGACATGACCTGGAACTCAAAATGACCATAGCTCATCCTGAAAGCCATCTTCGGAATGTCCTTATCTCGGACCCGAATCTGATGATAACCGGAACGCAGGTCAATCTTCAAAAAGAACTGTGCACCCTGCAGCTGATCGAAAAAATCATTAATCCTCGGAAGCGGGTACTTGTTCTTGATTATGACTTTGTTGAGCTCACGGTAGTCCACGCAGAGCCTCAATGAACCATCCTTTTTCTTCACGAAGAGTACCGGTGCTCCCCACGGTGAACTGCTTCGACGGATAAAGCCAAACTCGTGCAACTCATTCAACTGCTTCTGTAATTCCCACAATTCTAATAGTACCATGCGATACGGGGCCTTCGAAATAGGCGCGGTACCGAGCACGAGATCAATCTGAAACTCGGTGAATCGACAAGGCGATAATCCCAGAATCTCCTGGAACACATCGGGAAAATCACAAACTATGGCAAATGATCGATGCTCACCGCTATGGGATCCTCTATGGCACACGACGTCAAACAAGACAACGGCTCTCCTCTAGGCTCTGCAATGAACTGGAACTGTGGCATGTCGAGTATACAGAATGTGACTGTCCTCGCAGAGCAGTCTAATATGACATAGTACTCGGCAAGCTAATCCGTGCCTACGATAACGTCAAAAATATGACATCGGCAGCACATATAAGTCGGCGGGCAAGAAAATCCCTCCCACTAACACGGGGCAAGATGGACAGAAGCGGCCTAATACTACAGTCTTCCCCAAGGGCGTCGATACGGTCAACCCCTCTTGAGCAGACTCTGTCGGCAATCCAGTTAAACGACAGAATCCCTCAGACATAAACGAGTGCGAAGCACCAGAATCAAATAAAACCCAAGCGATGCATGCAGAGACTAGAAGTATACTCTCAATGACTCCTCCAGTAGACTTCAGATCCTGCTGAGCCGCATAGAACCTAGCCTGAGTCGGCTGGAGAGGTGTCTGTCCCCTCTAAGTGTGTTGTTACTGTTAGGGTCACTGAAGCTGTCGAAACTGCTGCCTCTACTACTGCGGCCTCTGAGGCTGATGCTTATGCAGCTGCTGAGGTGGCCTCGGTGGTGGGGGCTGCTGTCATGCTGCTATGGGGGTCTCTGCTGCGGTTGTTGTGGAGGCTGCTTTGGACCTCTCTACTACTTCTGGGGGCTGGGACACTCCCACATACGGTGTCCCATCGCACTGCACCTAAAACAAGTGCCTGTGAACTGCCTTGGAGGTGGTACTGGAGCTTGAAAGGCTGGGCGACTTGTGCGCCTCTGCTGTGGTTGACGTTGCTGGGAATCACAGGAAGGAGCCTACATCTTCCGGTCTCTCCTCTGACCGCGATCAGACTGAGAACCTGCCCACTCAGCCTCAAAAATCTGGGCCTTCCATACCACTCCCTCAAAAGTCGGGAGCTCATGCCCAATAACATGGCCTTGAAGACCGTAACGCAAGTCGTCCTCAAATCGACAAGATCTCCGCTCCTCATCATCAACCAGATATGGTGCAAATCTGGACAGCGCTACAAAGCGAGCTGCATACTAAGCCAATGTCATATCACCCTACACTAAGGCCTCAAACTCCAACGCTCACTGTCGTCGGACGTGATCCAAAAAATACTGTCGGTCAAACTGATCAACAAAATCCTCCCAAGTCCACACAAAATCAGCACCTGTTGCTCGAGAGACTGATGTCTACCAATGCTCAGCCTCACCATGGAGAAGAAATACGGCTAATTGAACTCACCGCTCATTCGTACATCCCATCATCTCGAATATGTTCTCCACATCGGTGCACCATCTCTCAGCTACCGTCTGGTCTGGCTCACCTTGGAAACGAGGGGGATCGAGCCATCAAAACTCACGAAGGAGGGCGCTTGCACGCTTCTGCTCTGCTTGGGTCGACGAAACGACTGGGTTCCTGCCCTGTCCCTGAAGTGTAGCCGTCATAGCTTATAACATCTGCTGTAACTGAGAGACACTCACGGATACGGTCGAGTCTGCACCGGTCTCTAGTGGAGGAACAATATCCTCAGGATGGGCGGTAGGAACCTTTGGTGGTGGAGCGGGCATCGTAGGTGGTAGGGTGGGAACCGCAAGTGATGGAGCGGGAGTCGATCGGGTCACTCTCCCATGCACCATGTCCTATAGGAAAGAGCGAAGGCGCCTATCAGCTTTTGAAAGCTCTCGAAGGAACGCACGTTAAGGGTTGATAATAAAAGATCGTTAGGTTATCCGAACTTCGGGACTTGGTTATTCTAAACTCATAGCAGACATGTAATGTTGTTCTAGATTATTCCCAAGTTATGCTGTGATACCAACTTTTATCACTCCCTAAACTCAGAAACCGGTCTCAGAAAATTTTTGATCACAGAATCTGGCTCCGACAGCCTCCGTAGAACCCCATTGCTCCCAGCGCCCATTCCCTAAGTTTCGATCTTGGGATGCTACGAGGAGGATTTTCAACATCAGTTTGATTAGTAATAAGCATAACCAAAGGTATAACCCACAAACAACAACCAAAAACTCCATTACATTTCCACTATGATAAAGAACTTTACAAGTACAATGAGTATAAAGAAAAATACAATGATGATAGACCAAAAGCTCCAAAATAATCTGCCACATGCTCAAGCCTCAGCACTGTTGCGATCCAATATCACCTGCACGCAACGATCATGCATAAGCTTATAGAAAGCTTAGAGGGTGGGAAAAGTGTGTGCGCAAGGTAGTAATATGATTATGTAATATTTGAGTAATACAAAATATGCTGATGGATCTATGAATACCGTTAGCCGTACCAAGGCTATGCGATGCAAGGCATGAATGATGTCGGCCATACCAGGGCTATGCGATGCAAGATGCAAGTCAAGCATACGATCCTCATTTAAGTCCACGTATCAATACAACTCAACTCTGAGATATCACCGGAGTCTAGTACACTCTAAACCAAATCGCCGCCCCATCACGCGTAATAGGGTAAGTGGAAGAGACCTCACTATCTATCTGTCAATATCGGGCTCGACTCGTCGATAGCTGACGCATTTCTTGAGTTGGTCAAACTCAGCCTAGTTTTACCCCCTCCACTCGGGTAGGTAAGGCCACACCCCCTTTCAACTAACCACGACACAGTAAAAAGAGCTACCGTCAGGTAATCGACACTCGAAGCTCCTGTACATACTCGGTCTATACGTTGGAGTAACCTCTTGGTACCATAAGGGTTTAGGGATTTTCACCTAGGGATATCTATAGCACCCCATGTAGAATAAGATTTTCATTATCTAATCCTGCCATCCACGATATGCCTATGAAGGCTACGACCCTGATGTCGCTAAGGCGTACAGTAACTGTGACACACAATGTGAATGCATGAATCACACTATCCAGTCATGCAGAAATCCTACACGTATCATGCGCTCATGTAGGGCAACATGCCTAACCGGGAGCCCATAAACAATCTGCCACAAGGCATATGCTATGATCAGTCACTTCTCATATCAAGCATACATATGATGCGTATGATCATGAGTCATGGATCTATACTAAACATGTAATAAAGTAATGAACTATCCTTACAAAGCAGATGGGCCTAGACGGTCTACACGCAACAAGTACGAGCCTATCTATGGGCCCAAGAGAGAGTCATAATGCAGACATTTAACCAACATTAAACTTACAATGTAGATGTTAAACCAACATTGCTCCCATGGTGTAGCCTGTCGTAACATCATCACATAAACCATGTTGGGATCACACATTGCAATGGACCTTAGGTACTTCCCATTGGGCCTTAAATACATTAAATGGGCCATATCATATGGGCCTTATATTTATCAAGTGGGCCACATTAATGGGCCGCACCAATGAGCCTTATGTACATTGCAATGGGCTATAACCCGTTGGGCCTTGAATACATCAAATGGGCCTAATCACATGGGCCTTATGTGCGTTAAATGGGATACACCCATTGGGCCCCATATGTACATCAAATGGGCCTCAACCCATAGGCCCTAATACATCTCAGTGGGCCTTAACACATGGGCCCCTAATACATCTAATGGGCCTCGACCCATGGGCCTTACATATATATCAAAGTGGGCCTCAACCATGGGCTAAAAATACATCGAATAGCCTCATATCATTGGCCTTACATCCACATCGAAGTGGGACCCAATAGACTACCATAGATACATTTAAGATGGGCCTCATAACATGCCAAGGTGGGGTCCACTTGGACTATGGATCTGGCTCATTCTTTACGCCCATGCCATAAAATGGGCTTTCCAAAGGATGGATGGATTGGATGCAACCCATACATCATCGTACGGGCCCACATGAAGGCCCACTATCATGTATATTATATATAATATAATATATAAACTATATAATATATATATATATAAATATAATATTACATATAATATAAAATTATATATATATATATATATATATATATATATATATATATATATATATATATACACATATATACATACACAAACATACACAATCCTACACATGGGTGGGTAGGTCCCACCGCCCAGTGTGGACAGTGTGGATAGAACACATAAATCTTGGTGGGTCCCACCGTCCAGCCCTGGACAGTGTGAATAAAACACATGCACCAAGGTGGGTACCATCGTCCATGGTGGACGGTGTGAGTGAAACACATGCATCGTTGTGGGTCCCATGTGGGGCCCACCATAACATCTGTTTTCCATCCAAGCTGTTGGTAAGGTCACACGGACCTGGATGAACAGGAAAAATAAATTTCATCTAGATCCAAAACTTCTGTGGACCCAAAAAGAGTTTCAATGGCTGACGTTCAATCACCGCTATTTCCACAGATGTGGGCCACTTGAGATTTGGATGTGGGTAATATTTGTAGGTGGGCCCACTGCTGGAAGTGGCCCACCCTTTGAACAGGTTGGATGAAAAATAAACATCACGGTGGGGCCCACATGTGGGGCCGTGGGCACCTGACCGCCCGCCCCTAGCAACGCCCTGACATTGCTGACGCCCAGAGGCAGCAGCCTCTGCTGCTAAATATATATATATATATATATATATATATATATATATATATATATATATATATTTGAAAACTGAGTTTTCTTGTGATTTTTCCTAGGTAGGGCCCGGATCAGGTAAATCCACTCCATCCATTGCTCTCTACGGCTCAAGGCAGATCAAATGAGCCCCATATCCAAAGTATTTCAGCGTGTAAAAAGAAACTATGTGAATTTAAATGGTGAAGATCATCGTTTGCTAAGGTATGGCCCACCAGAAAGTTGGATCAGCTTCATCTTTCGGCTCAACGCCTAAAATATGCGGCGTGGATGGAATACATACAACAAGGTGGGGCCTACACGAGTGAGCTACCCATAAGCTTGGAAACAAGCTGATATTTGTGTTTTCCAAACCATGTCCAGCGTCCTTGGACGCTGGACGTTGTACATAACAAATACATTAGAGGTGGGCCTTGATTAGGTGGGCCACCTCATGGAGGATGGTGTGGATACAACACAAACAAAGTGGGCCCCACTTATAGATGGTTTGGATAGAATACATGCCTCATGGTGGGGTCCATTCAAGTGGGCCATACAACTATATTATGATTTCATAAAAGAAAATGAAATAGAGAGGGAGAGAGAGTGAGATAGAGAGTGGGACACGCGTGATGGAGGGACCCCGACACTATGGGCCCTCCCTTGCAATCAATCATTCATCAAGTGGGTCCCATTACACATGGGCCCATTAAATAAAAAATCCAACGGTGGTGATCCCTTCTCTACTAAAATAGACGGTCTAGATGACCCTTATCAATTAGAAAGTAAACTACATGATGGGGTCCATAGAGATTGGCCCCATCATGGTATGATCATGATGATTAGAGTGGACCATCAGCCACATACTGGGGTCCCAAGTGAGATCCAAACCATTGATCGGTTGGCCTCACTTAGCCCATCTAAAAAAAAAATGAAAACTACTCTATCAAACCACCCACCGCTAGATCTTCTTGCTCCCTCGGCTTGCCGATTCCTTGTGCTTCTCTTTGATGGAGGAAGATGAGAAATGGATGGCTAGGATGGGAGATCTTGGGATGGAAAGGTGGGCCACATTTGGAGCTTGGAAGAGAGGGAGGGGTTTGGACGTGTGAGGCTTCTCTTACTTAGGAGAGTGATTTGAAAATGAGAGAGAGAGAGAGACTTGTAAGGGAAAGAGAGAGAGTGATGGGTGATAGAGTGATAGATGTGGTGGTGATGGGTGTGTAAGATACTTTTTTGACTTTTGTGGCTTTTGGTGTAAGAAAGGTATGGCTTGTGTAAGAACTTTTTGACTTTTGGGGCTTGTTTTGGAAAGGGTGAAAGGTGATGTGTACTTGACATGTACTTGACATGTTGAAATTGATGGATTGATGGATTGATGTGACAACTCGTAGAGATTCTATTGGGTTTTACAACGCGCGATGTTTTCCTCGCACCGAACGCTGGCCCACATCTCCTGACCAGGGTATCGCCTCGGTGAGCGAGTCACGGCATCGGAACCGCGGCGACGGTACGGTCACTATGGTAAAGGTCTTAGGTTGAGTCGACTCGGGTTGACGGCATGCGAATCAGGGTTGCACGCAAATATCAGTTAAGGATCGAAGGTTGCGGGAATTCGACCGAGAAGACTGCGAAATCTATGGAACAGTACGGTCTAAGATACAGGTCTTACATTTAGATCGTCTATTATGTTTAGCAAAGTCCACCGACAAGACCCACGATGTAAGTTGTGGATGATAGGGACCCACGTGAGCATGATTAGAGACAGATGCGGCACTGCGTAAAAGTTACAGACAATAGGCACACACGTGAGCACGATCAGAGACAAATGTGGCATTGCACAAAAGAATGTTAGTCGAAGAGAGGAAATCCATGTCACAATGCTTCGTTGGCAAATCCATTCATTTAGGAATGTTGGACATCTTCCACGCATTGCGGTAGAGTCCTCACCATGCCAGTTGTTTTCAAAAATATCTCCGCTCATTGCTGGATGTGGAAGGAATCTTCCCATTTTAGAAAGTAATGCATCCCAACCATGCGCCGTCATCTGGAAACTTCCCTCAAGTCATCCAGGACATCGAGCTTTGGGCTGCTCAAAACTCTCGTAGAGAACTAAGATTTTGGTGAGACGCCGCTATGGCATAAACTGTCTCAACTTTAGAAGAGATCTTATGATTATCAGCTCCTATTCACCGTTAAATGGGACCCACAAACCTTTTGGACACCATCTAGACCATTTGAATAGCCGAGATCATTAGATCATACGGTCAGCGTGAAAACACCATGACTGATGAGTCATCTTCTCCAATCTAACCAAAAGAACCACCTTCTTAAAAACTAACTAATTCACTCATCCAGGTTGTCCAATGTGCAACCCACCTCACCAAAAACACATTAGGAATAACTATCTAAACCCATCCAATGGTTAAACCAAAGTTTAGAAGCCCTTAAACTAGGTTCCTCTATCCTTCTCCTGCCAATGATACAACTAATCCCGCGACTAGGCTCAAAAATCTATAGAAGCAGATAAAGGCTATATGTAGCTAGATTTTTAGGGTGAAGTTTGAGGTAAAGTAAGAAAGGAAAGAGAGAAAGATATACACACACACACACACACACACACACACACACACACACACACACACACATAGAGAGAGAGAGAGAAACCTAGCCGCTGAAATGAGTCACGGATTGTCGTCGTAACTCGACTCAGTCCCTGTAGAAGACGAGTCAGAACCAGGTTCTGACCCATTCTATTACACAGAAGAAGGAAGTTTGAAAGAAGAAAAGCTGCTAGCATATCCCAGCTCGGTCCGAACCAAGTCAACCGCACACCAACTCGCCACTCCAACCTCACTTTATTCTCGACGATAGGTAAGTCCGCCATTGCTACACCTCCAATTTGGTAGAGTTTCAAATACCACTCTCTAATTGAGTTGTTGATCATCAACTTGTTCGTATAAATGACTCAATCTCAGTGCAGATCCCTCAACGAGACATCCCAAACTCTAGTCACACCACTCCACTCTGACCAAGTTTATAACATGTCTGACAGATAGAGCCACAAAGTTGACTCCCTACTCGCTGATTGAAGTAGGACTGAGGAAGTCATGGAGGGAAGAAACAACCCCTACTTCACTCTGTCATTTGAATCCATCGCCTGGTCAACTTAGAGACATTTTGGGGTTAATGGACTAACTCGACGAGTCGACTCAGGTGAACCACTAAACCCACTGACTCAACTCTCCCTACTCTAGTTTCACCCTATCCCCACTAAACCGTATCTATGCCCAATCTTCATCCTAACCGTGTTCGAGAATGGATCCCAGATTTCTCTCCTACGAATGATTCAACGAAACTCTGAGTTATGAAGGTCCTGATCTAACTCAGACCTAATGCAAGATTATAATCTGAGCTTTGCTACGTCGTGTTCACACCCCAACTAGGACTACAGGGATGTAGTAATAATCTCAGTAAGATCGAGGTTGAATCTACAGGGACTGAACCTTGTACGTAATCTAAAAGTAACTTGAACTAGGACTAGGTGAAGATGTGATCCAAATCAGGAAGAATTAATAGAATAAGTGTGAATTTTGATTAACTAAAAATTGTAAAATTTAAGGGAGGGAAACTAGGGTGCCAAGGATCCACTTGTAGAGATCAGGGAGATCTACGCTTGATTCAAGAACACAACTGGATTTAGAGTCCTATCTTCATTCAATTGGAAGATAATCCATTAAAACACAAATATGAACTTCCTTTTGATCTAGTTATCAAATAGAAGATAAGTATGAGAATTAGAATTGATTTCATCACAAAACCATGCACATGAGATAAAGCAAACAACAAAATTTAGCCAATCCAAAACCAATCTAAGAGATGTATGAATGTTGGGAAGGATTTCATCATCCAACCATGCCCAGGAGACAATGGTGAACAACAGGGTTACCAAATTCACAAACCCTATAATGCTAAGAACATGATCAAAGCTATCTCAGATCTATTGTAATTTAAGTCACAACAAATTATTAAAAATTGAAAGCATTCCTATTAATCAAAATATAATTAAAAGAGAGTTTAATTAAAACATGAATCCAAGCCATATGCACAACCCATCACACTATAAGCTTCACCTCTTAGCCCTAGCTAAGAGGCTTAGCCCATCGTCAACATGGTAAGGCTAAAATCTCTTAGAAAAATAAAGGGATAACAAAGAAAGAAAAGGGAAAGGAAGAAGAAATACTCTCTTTGCCAGCCCATTCCAAGACTCCACGGCTACTCATGTTCCCAAATCCCCTCTCCACGTCCTCTCTTCCACTCTTTTATAGCTGTTGGTCGGCTGGGAGAATGCCCAAGGCGGGGGAGTGTGTAAGTTGGCCAAGAAAAGCTTATGCGTAACATATTTATGCAACCAAGAAAACATGCGAAAAAGATGCCACTTTCCTTGCTTTCTTTTCAAAAACTCAACGTCCCTTGGGGAATTTTTGGATGAGCTACATGGTAGATGGTTTGGATTATCAAAATGATAAAAAATAGCGGGCCACAAATGTCACGCCCCAAACTTAGAAATCAGAATCACAAAATTCCTGATTGTCGAATCCGGCACCGACAGCCTCCATAGAACCCCATTCTCAGATCTTGGCACCCATTTACCAGGTTTTGATCCTGGGATCCTACAAGGAGAGTTTTTAATATCAATTTGATTCATAATGAGCATAACCATAAGCATAACCCACGAACAATAATCACAAGAACACCATCACAAAATTCACTATGATAAAAAACTTTTGAGTACAATGTGTCTGAAGGAAAATACAAGATAATGCAAATAACAGAAACTCCAAAAGCTCGACTACACGCTCCTGCTGCTACTATGTTACGGCTGCGTCCTGGCATCACCTGCACGCATCAATTATGCATAAGATTATAGAAAGCTTAAAGGGTGGTATAAGTGTGTGCAAAATATAAGCGTTCTCAGAATGCAAGGTCAGAGTAATGCAGAATCATGCTGATGAGTACATGAATGCAATCAGCCGTACCAAGGCTATGCGATGTAGGATATGAATGATATCGGCCATAACACGGCTATGTGATGCGAGATGCAACTTAAGCATGTCAATCCTCATCACATATATCAATACAGTTCTTATTCTAGATAATCACCGGGGTCTAGTACACTCTAGCCAGCTTGTTGCCCCTATTAAACACACAACTGGGAGAGTGGAAGAGACCTCACTATCCGCTTACCAAAATCGGGCCTAGCTTGTCGATAGCGGACCCATTTCTCAAGTTAGTTAAACTCAACCTAGAAATTACCCCCTCACTCGGACGGGTAAGGTCATGCCCCTTTTCAACCGACCACGACATAGTAGGAGACGCGGCTTACTAGTATACAGCCCTCCCTCGCTCATGTATCCACTCGGTCTCGACGTCCTCTAGTACCATCGGGTTTAGGAATTTTCACCCAGGGATATCTATGGCACCCCGATGCTAAAAACAGTATTTTCGGTATCCAATCCAGCCACCCACGAGGTATCTATGGAGGTTAAGGCCCTGATGTCACTAGGGCATACAATAATCACAATTATACAAATGTCAGTGCATGAATCACCCTACCAGACATGCAACAATCATGCATGTATCGCGCGCTCATGTAGGGTAACTCCGCCTATTAGGGAGCCCATGAACAATCTGCCCGAAGGCAAATGCTATGATCAGTCACTCCTCATATCGGGCATACATATGATGCGTATGATCATGAATCATGGATCTATACTAAACATGTTATATGGTAATGGGATCTATTCATAACGTAGATGGGCGTAGACGACCTACACACTACAAGTATGGGCCTACCAATGGGCCTTAGGGAGAATCATAATGCCGACATTTAACCAACATTATCCTTACAATGTGGACATCAAACCATCATTGCTCCCAAGGCATAGCCCGTTATAAAGGCCTCGACCCATGGGCCTCTAATACGTCAAATGGGCCTCATACCATGGGTCTCATATAAATCAAAGTTGACCTCAGTGGGCAGGCCACAAATACATCAAGTTGGGCCTAATCACGTGTGCCTTGCATGCATCATAATGGGCCTCATATCTATTAAGGCGGCCTCAAAAATAGGCCTTATACAAATCAAGGTGGGTCTCAACAATGGGTCATAAATATGGTAAGTGGGCTACACCACATGGGCCACATATATATTAAATGGGCCACACTTAAATATAAGTGGTGATAAGGATTTCCACCATTAAAATTCTTAAGGCCCGCCATAACATTTATTTCCCATCCAATCTGCTCATAAGGTCCCAAAGGATTTCAATGGTAGCCGTTCAATCCTCACCGTGCATTGTGGTCCACATGATAAATAGGCCTGCCTTATTTATTTATTTATTTTGTCTCAAGCCTTACATTTATCTTTAAAAAAATGGTTAGACAGTTTGGATGCAACACATGCATCATGGTGGGTCCCATAGGGATGGATGGCATAAATGAAGCACGTACCTCATGGTGGGGTCCACACTAATGGAGGGTGTGGATTACAATACATACATCAGTGGGTCCCATGTGGGCCCACCATAATGTTTATTTTCCACCTAGCGTGTTGACAAGGTCACACAGACATGGGGCCCACCAAAATGTTTACTTTTCCACCCAACCCACTGATAAGGTCATGTGGACCTAGGGCCTCATAAACATGGGCCCACCGTAATGTTTATTTATCATCTAATCTGTTGACAAGGCCTCATAAACATGGGCCCACTGTAATGATCATATGCCATCCAAACGGTTGATAAGGTCACAGGGACCTGAATGGATAGGAAAAACAAATTTCATATTGATCTAAACCTTCTGACCCAAAAGGGTTTCAATGACAGACGTTCAACCCACTGTTTCCTACCGTGTGGGCCACCTAAGTCCCATGTACAACCGATTTTTAGGGTGGCTCACTGTCATAGGGGACCCAAAAAAATACATGGTGTTGATGATAGACACACATCATGGTGGGACCCACGGCTAGGACCGTGGGTCCCTGCCAGTCTGTCCGCACGCACCAGATGCCTGCGCTGCAAGGTCAGTAGCAGCAGGCATTGCTGCTTATTTTTACATGTGGATCCATTCAAACCATTGCATTTCATGGCTCAGGACAAACCCATCAAGCCTAACATGCAGCATGTTTTGGCAGATAAAAACATCAAGGTGGATTTTAATGGTAAACACTACTATTCCCTATGGTATGGCTCGTTTGATTATTAGATTGGCTCCATTTTTCACCTCAACGCCTAAAATGGGCTGAGGAATGGGATAGAAAGTGTGGATTATATACATACATCAAGGTGGGGCCTACAGGAGTGGCCCACCCTAAAACTTTAAAAAAGGCCATGTATATTTTTTTTTTAGTTGTTAGTACACGCCCATGTCAGTATACGCACTCCACGGTAGCCACACATGCTGCACGTCCAGCGTCTAGGGATGCTGGATGGCATGGATATAACACAGGCACCATGGTGGGTCCCACATGGACAACGTGGCCCACCATGCATGTGTGTGTGTATATATTAATATAATATGAATATATATTACATATATTTTAGTCTAATAGATGGGATCTCCCTGAAATGTGGTGGGCTACTCTGTTTGATGGATGGGATAGATTTTACATAATTCGGTGTGGCCCACTATATTCTAGGGAGAGGAAAAGGGGAGAGAGAGAGAGAGAGAGAGAGAGAGATACGGTGATATAGAGTGACCCTGCCACTATGGGCCCCTCTTGGTTAAATCACATACATCAAATTGGTCCCACCAAAAAGTGGGCCCTAAAATAAGAAATAACGGTGGATCACCCACCTCTAGGCCTTCTCTTTGGTCCCTTAGCCTCCTTAACTCCTTGCCTACACTTTTGATGGTTGTTGATGGGGTTTTGATGGTGTGGATTGAGAGATGAGAGGATCGGGAAAGTGGGCCACACTTGTTGTTTAGGGAGAGAGCTTGGACGTATGGAATTCTTAGTTGCTTGAGAGTGAAGAGATGGAATGAAAGAGAGAGAGGAAAGTAATGGGTTAAAGGGATGGGGTGATGTAGTGGTTGTAAGGAAAGATATGGGTTTGTTTGAAAATGTGTAAAAGAGTAGTGGGAGGGGAGAGAGAGGGTTGACTTGTGGGAAAAGTGAGAGAGGTCACTTGTTCTTGTTTTTGGGTGAGGTGGCATGGAGGTAAGGTGGTGTACTTGACTTAATTTGATGTGACATGTCGTGGAGATTCCCTCGAAGTTCGTAATGTGTGACATTTTTTTGGAATGAATGCGAGCCCACAACTTCTACCTGGGTATCAGTTTGGTGCTCAAGTTGTAGCGTTGGAACCGCAGCGATGGTGAGGTTACTAAGGTACAAGTTTCGGTTCGAGCTAACTTTGGTATGCGGGACCCGGCTTAGAATCATGTGCAAATGTCGGATACAGGTCGAGGGTTGCCAGAATTCAACTGAGAGGACCATAGAAGCCTACGAAATAGTACAGACTAGGATACGGGTATTACAACTCTCCCCTCCAAATAAAAATTTCATCCTCAAAATTTACACAATCATTGTAAGTAAACATAACTCATAATAAAAGAGGAAACAAGGCATTGTTAGATAAAATTAGAGACAACATATATTATATAACATATAATCATTCGCTAAAGAGATGGGGATAGCGCTCTCAAATCTTAGCCTTATGCTCCCAATACGCCTCATCAATAGAATGGTGACTCTACCAAACTTTCACTAAGGGAATGACCTTGGTCCGGAGGACCTGCTCCTTCTGATCAAGTATGCGAACTGGCTGCTCAATATAAGAAGCATCCTTATGAACCTCCAATGGCTGTCAATTGATAACAGGCACTATGTCTAACCCACACCTCCTCAACATAGAGATGTGAAAAACGTTGTGGACGTCAGACAATTGAGATGGTAAGGCAAGCCGATAGGCCACGGTGCCAATGCGCTCAGTGATCTCGAAAGGTCCAATGAATCTCGGGGCAAGCTTGCTCTTCACACTAAATTAAACTATGCCCTTTATGGGCGAGACCTTGAGATACACATGGTCCCCCACACCAAACTGCAAGGGACGAAGCCGGTGATCAGTAAAACTCTTCTGTCAGCTCTGAGTTGTGCGCATCCTCTACCTGATGATATCGATAGCCTCTTATGTTTGCTGCATAAGCTCGGGACCTAAGAGACGCCGCTCTCTAAACTCGGTCCAACAACTCAGAGATCTGCATGGTCTTCCATATAATGCCTCAAAAGGAGCCATGCCAATGGTCGCCTAATAGTTATTGTTGTAGGAGAACTCAGATAATCTCAGATGCTCATCCTAGCTACCCCCGAAGTCAATCATGCAGGCCCAAAACATATCCTCAAGTATTTGATTGACCCTCTCGGTCTGGCCATCGGTCTGTGGATGATACACGGTGCTGAGTCACAAATCAGTGCCCATAGTTCTCTGAAAGCTCTCCAAAAACTTAGACGCAAACTTCGGATCTCGGTCTGAAATGATCGAGACAAGAACACCATGTAGTCTCACGATCTTATCAACAAACAACCTGGCGAGCCGATCCGAATGCCTAGTCTCACAAATCGTAAGAAAATGCGATGACTTCGTCAGTCGATCCATGACAACCCAGATGACGTCATGACTGCGCTGAGTCCTTAACAAGCTCATAATGAAGTCTGTAGATACATGCTCCCACTTCCACATAGGGACACTAATGGACTAGGGGGTCTCTGATGATCGACCTTGACACGCTGGCATGTGTCACACTCAGCCACAAAACTGACGATCTGGCGCATCATCCCTACCCAAAAATACTGTCTCCTCATATCAGGATACATCTTCGTCGAGCCAGGGTGGATGGAAAACCACGATCGATGTGCCTCAGTCATAAGATCTCTGCATGACTCAGGAATATATGGGATACATAATCGGCCTCTGAAGCGAAGTCCACCATCAGAACCAATCTGCCAATCTGTTTGACTCTCAGATGCTACCTCTACTTGAAAATCCTATAATGACTCATCTGTAAGACCCGTATTCTTCCTGATTGAGTTCCGGCAACCTTCGACCTTTAACCGATATTTGCGCTCGACCTTGATTCGTATGCCGTCAACCCGAATCGACTCAACCCAAGACCTTTACCGTAGCGACCGCGTCGTCGCCACGATTTCGATGCCGTGACTCGCGCGCCGAGGCGATACCCTGGTTAGGAGATGTGAGCCAACGTTCGGTGCGAGGAAAACGTTGCACGTTGCGAAACCCAAGAGAATCTCTATAACTTGTCAAATCAATCCCATCAATCAATCAATCTCATCACATCACATGTCAAGTACATGTCAAGTACACATCACCTTTCACCCTTTCCCAAACAAGTCACAAAAGTTAAAAGTTTCTTACAAAACCCATGTCTTTCTTACACAAAAGGCCACAAAAGTCAAAAAGTTCTTACACCCATCACTCACCACATCCATCCATCACCCATCTCTCTCTCTCCCTTTACAACTCTCTCACTCTCTTTCTCATTTTCAAACTCAATCCAAGCAAGAAAATATCCCACGTATGAGCCTCTCCCTCTCTTCCAAACTTCAAGTGTGGCCCACCTTTCCATTCCAAGATCTCCCATCCTAGCCATGCATTCCTCATCTCCTCCATTGGAATCGAAGCTAAGGATCAAAGGAAGCCAAGGGAGCAAGAAGATCGAACGATGGGGGTGCTTTGATAGGGTAGTTTTTCATTTTTTTAAGATGGGCCAAGCGAGGCCTACTGATCAATGGTATGGATCTCAATTTGGACCCTAAGATGTAGCCGATGGCCCACCTTGATTATCAAAATCATTCCATAATGGGGCCATTCTCGATGGACCCCACCATGATGTTTAATTTCCAGTTTGAAATGAGGTCATTTAGACCTTTCGTTTTGGTGGAGAAGGGATCTCCGCCGTTGATTCTTGATTTGGTGGGCCCATATGCAATGAGACCCACTTGATGTATGATTGATTTCAAAGGAGGCCTCATAATGTCCCTCTATCACACGTGTCCAGTCTCTCTCTCTCTCTACCTCTCTATTTCATTTTCTTTATGTATGATCATGATGTGGTTTTATGGCCCACTTGGATGGACCCCGCCATGAAGTATTTTATCCAAGCCTTCTATGAGTGGGGCCCACCTTATATGTATTGTACCCACACCCTCTATCATTTGGTGCCCACCTAAGCAGGGCCCACCCCAAAGCATGAGCCAGCCAAAAATGTCCAGCGTCCCTGACGCTAGACGTCAAAATTGAAAAAATAAATAGGAGCTTATTTCAAGCTCTTGGGAAGGGCTTCCCAGGTAGGCTCCACCTTGATGTATGTATTCAATCCACTCCGTCCATCCTATTTACTAACTCATTTTAGGCGTTGACCCAAAAAATGAAGTTGATCCGAGTTCCTGGTGGGCCATAACATAACAAACAGTGTTGTTTACCATTGAAATATACCCTGATGTTTTTGTATCTCAAAATATATCGAGTATAGGGCTCGTTGAGTCTATTGTGATCAGTAGAGACCAATGGATGGGGTGGATTTGGTTGATACGGGCCCCACGCGTGAAAAACCTCAAAAAACACAGTTTTTTTTCAAAATAAAATAAAATAGAATAAAAAAAAAAGCAGCGTTGCTGCTGTTGCTGGAAAGGATGCCCAGCAGCGTCCTGGGCACTGGGTGCTGGGACGGTCACTGGCTGACCGTGGGTCCCAAAACGTGGGCCCCATCATGATATTTGTGAACATCCATGCCGTACATTTATTGGGTCCCCATTGGAACTGTGGCCCCACCCAGTTTCAGCCACATCCAAGACTCATGTGGCCCACATCATTGGAAACAGTGTTGTTTGAGCATCTACCATTGAAATCTATTTTGGGCCCATAGAAGTTTCAGATCAAGATGAAATTTGCTTTTACCCTTCATCCAGGTCTGTGGGACCTTATCAAGGGCTTGGATGTAAAATAAATGTTATGGTGGGCCCCACATGGGACCCACATTGATGTATGTATTTTATTCACACTGTCCACGGTCCGTGGACGGTGACACCCATGGTGATTTATGTGTTCTATCCACACCGTCCCCACTGGACGGTGGGGCCCACCCCCACTGTGGAACGGTGTATAATATGATGTTATATATATATATAGATAAATTATATATTATACTATACATAATATATTTGATGGTGGGCCTTCATGTGGGCCCCCACCATGATGCATATGTTGCATCCAAGCTGCCCAGCCACTTTGAAAGCTCATTTTATTACATGATCTAAAGAACAGGTCAGATCCATGGTTCATGTGGACCCCCGCCTTGATGCTTGGGTTGCATCCAAACCGTCGACATTGACTCTGTGTGTATATATAGTTTATATATTATATTATATATAATGTACATAATGGTGGGCCTTCATGTGGATCCCCACCATGATGCATGTGTTGCATACAATTTGTCCAACCATTTAAAAGCTTATATTAGGGCTTGATGCTAAAAATAAGACAGATTTATAGTTCAAGTGGGCCTCACCTTAGTATATATTTATGACCCATGTGATGTGGCCCACTTGTCATATTTATGGCCTGTTGTTGAGGCCCACCTTGATATATATATGAGGACCATGTGGTTAGGCTCATTTTGATGTATTTTAGGGGCCCATGGGTCAAAGTCATTGAGATGTACTAGGGCCTATGGGTTGAGGCCCATTTAATGTACATATGAGGCCCAATTTGATGTTTTAGGGGCCCATGGGTCAAGGTCGATTAAGATGTACTAGGGCCTATGGGTTGAGGCCCATTTGATGTACACATGGGGCCCAATTGGTGCAGCCCATTTGTTATATATATGACCCATGAGATTAGGCTAATTTGATGCAATCTAAGGCTCACGGGTTATGACCCATTGCAATGCACATAAGGCTCATTGGTGCGGCCCTTTGATATGGCCCATTTGATGCAATCTAAGGCCCACGGGTTATGACCCATTGCAATGCACATAAGGCCCATTGGTGCGGCCCATTGATATGGCCCATTTGATGCAATCTAAGGCCCACGGGTTATGACCCATTGCAATGCACATAAGGCCCACTGGAATGGCCCATTGATGTGCCCATTTGATGAATAAAAGGCCCATATGATATGACCCATTTGATGTATTTAAGGCCCAATGGGATGTACTTAAGGTCCATTGCAATGTGTGATCCCAACACGGATTATGTAATGATGTTTACGACGATCGTGCCTTGGGAGCAATGTTAGTTTGACGTCCACATTAGGAGTGTAATGTTGGTTTGATGTCCACATTACGACTCTCCCTAGGGCACATTGGTAGGCTCATACTTGTTAATAGTTCATTACTTTATAATATGCTTAGTATAATTTCATGACGCCAGCCCATTTGTATCGGTCTATTTGATCGACCTGCTTGTTTCGGCCCATTTGATTGATTTAGCCCATATGATTGATTAGGCCCATCTTGATGTATTTGTGGCTTATTTCTAAGGCCATATATGAGGCCCATGTTATGAGGCCCACTCTGATATACTTGTTGTAACGTCTCGAAAAAATTCGTACAGAGACTTGAGTACCAACTCGATCAGAAATCACTTAGGATTAATTCCTTTAAAAAATAAGTATAAGTTAACTAGCGCTACGTTATATTAGCTATGAAATGTCCCTGATCGCTTTAAATACATTCTGCAAGTCCCAAAACTTGTAGAACCAAAGACGCTACAATACCCTGAAATCTTGGATCAAACTCTAAACCCGTTTGCTCTCAGGAATCCTTTGAAACTTCGTATTGGATTTAGACCGCGCGTCGAAAGTCCGATATCCGCAATCTTAGAATGTTATGACCGCTTAGCTGGACTTGACAATCATTTCGAAAATCAAGCCCAACCGATGTTCTGAGGCTATTTCATTGAGCCTGGAGTGAAGAAGGTGAGAAAAGGGAAAGATTTAGAAATTTAATTCAAAATCTAGCACGTGTCATTGCGTGTTATTATTAAGCATTCTGACCGTCAGAATTCAGCTAGATTTCACCTTCGGATCAGGAAAAATTTCTCTTTCACGTCATGAAGCTTGTAGACCTGATGTAGGTTCGATGACCGCTGAACTGAAACTGGACCGCCATGTTCAATCTGGGAACTCTACCAGACTGAAAACTTAATGTGATCAACATCCGGTATTCATGAGCTTAAGTCTGACCGCGTTTGGCCAAGGGACCTCCCGAAACACTCTTTTGGATCGAAAAAGTTCCGATTTGGTTATAACTCAAGTATACCTTTGTCCCAAGTCTATTTAGGTTAGGTTTTAGCCTATATAAGGGCTTTAAACCCTCTCATATCTCTCCCATCTGAATTTTCTATAAACCCTAGAAAGAGAGAGAGATAAAGAGAGAGATTGTGAGTGAGTTGTGGGACAGAATTCCTGCCTCCTGCTCCAGCTTTTTCACATACCAAAACACCACATTCAAATCACTTTCCAATGATTCCAATGCACTTCTAGGTAAGAAAACCCTAACCTATAGCTGTTTTAAGGATTCTTTCGATTCAAATAGCGAAGTAGCTTATGTATCTTGTGCATTAGGTCGCCGTAACGCCGTCGACGAAGCGTAGACGTTCTATTTGAATCGATACACATCTAAGGTGAAAGGTGAGGATTTTAGACCCTTAGATTGACTGATTTCAAAGCTTTCAACGTCATTTAATAGTAGATTATCGACGAGAACGCTGTTTGACATGTAGAACATGCTGTCCGTTTTCCATTTCGACTGCATATGGGAAATATGAGATTTAGGGTCTTTTAGGCATTTGTAGAAAATACTGTTTACGTTCATATTTTGTTGAAATGATTGCCATGGGTATTTATCGTGTTAGGATATTAAAAATGTATGCATGATCTGTTTGGCGAAGAGATTCGCCCTAATACGTACTTTGGGTCGACATACGCTATGTAGACTAAAGTGTGTAGACTGTGTTTGTATAAATATTTGTATTAGCATGTATTGAGTAAATGGTGTTTTGAATTAGTTTTGAAATTGAATTCTGAATTAATATGCTAATGTATATGATTTCCACCATGTTGGCTACATGAATTGATTTCATTATATATATGGAATGCATGTGTTGGTTGATTTGCTTACGTTGTATGTTATAACATGTGTCAACATGCTTGTATTGTTTATATTCATTTCTGTCACTCTCATATGATCACTGATGTTGTGTAAAAATTCTTGGGGCTATGACCTAGTCCAGGAAGTCAGTAACCAATTGAATTCATGGTTGGCTTCTATTTGCCACGAAGGACGCGTCGATGAACGCGAGTCGTGTTTTGGACAGGCGGCAGTGGTTAGGCCACACGAAGTGTTTCATGCACTTCATGTCGCTCAGCTTGAGATGCGCTCATACTAGTCGAGCCCGTCAAGTAACTCGACTGGCCTTGTATGTTCACCTTGCATGAGTCATAACTGCTTGAACCTAGGGTACTGAACTTACCATTAAAAATCCTGTTAACCATGGTACCTTGATCCATAAAGACTCATGAGTCGGGCATGGTAGTATGGGACACCGTGGTCGAGCTGTCGGCCTACCCTGTGGCCACAAACCTCCCCGTAGTGACCAGTGAGCACATTTGACTCGTGAGTCGATTGTGGTGGTATGGGACACTACATTCGAGCTGTCGGCCTACTCTGATTGGTGACGATCCCTTTATAGTGATCTCGAGCGTATTCTGAGTCTACGGGAGGCGACGACCGTTTCTTAGCAACAAGAGTACATTAGGCCTGTATTGATAAGGTGATGGGGGAGCGGTGCAACGAGTGCGAGCAACAGCCTTGGCAGCCCTTGCAGCGACCTATAAATATAACATCGTATGAGATTACTAGGAGTGACGACCCTAGACAGGATCTGTGTTGGGATTGACATAAGGAAGCTACCTTAGTTTCCCAATACTGCTGTATGAAAGGACTAATAACAACTTGGTAATCATTTCCACATCACACTACATGTGCCTGGAAGATATGGAGCACTGAGGAATGAAAGCATGCCGCGGACGCAGATGGTGCCGCATGAGGGAGTATGTCGGTGAGGGCATCCATCATGTCTTTTCATGCTTGCATTAACAACAGTATCTAGGAATGTTTGATTACTTGTATTACTATTATCGCTTGATTGATTTGATAACATGCTAATCTTTGCTCTATGATTCCACTGATTTGATCACTCACTCCCACGTTACGGGACGGTGTTTGCAACACCTACCAGACTCTGTCTTAGATGCAGGTGATGAGGTGTTTCAGGACGTAGAGCCGGACTTCTACGAGGACCAGGATGAGTTCTCATATATGTAATTCGCTGACGGCTTTGCGTAGGTGGCCTGGATTGGCGGGACTTGCTAGTTGGATAGTTATAAGACATTTTGTTTTTGGTTTGATTTATGTATACTGACTCAGAGATATATTCATACTTTGGAGACATTTTGAGATTATTTTATTTTCATACAGTGATATATATATAAATCTTTCAGTCTTCCGCTTGCATTTTATCACTGGATCTGGCGTATGAATTACAGTTTTGGTATAATCTTACTCATGTGAATGATCTAACTCAGACAACATTAAATCATAATCATATTTGTTGCATAAGTGATGGTCTGGAACTCGGGAGTCGGGTTTCTACACGACCCCCGATTTTTAGGGTGTTACAAGTTGGTATCAGAGCATGATTTGGATTAAACCGGACCTGGGTTATGGCCATGCGACGTACGCTGTCACCCTTTTGACTTAGGTGGGTGCGAGAAAAACCTAGAAACACTCGTAGGACTTCAGTTTCGCCAATTGACGAAGTTCACTCAAACTGACCATTTTAATCGAGTCTGTGTGCATCCGTGGTCACATGAAACAACCCTGGACCACTTTTAGATCGTGTGTGGATGGGTCTAGACCTATCTGGACTCAATCCCAACCGTCAAAAATCGCTAAATGCGAATATGCATCAGGTAGTGTCCGAAGTGATCTGAAATGGTGCGAAACGGAGTCGTGGGCCCACCCAAGCTAATCTAGTATGATCCATGGTGGGACCCATACCAATTTTGGGCCCTTAGGACAGGGGGACCCAACCTAGATGGTGGGCCATCACTGGATTTGACTTTGGTCAGCGAGGACCTCGCCGGTTCGGCGAGGCCTCGCCGTACATTGGGTCTTGATCGGGCCGGGCATCGGGCCGACGATGTTTGGTGGTTAGGGGAGGCCCCCTACACTTGGGCCATCCCTTAAAAGTCCCCCAAAACCCTACCTCCTTCACAAAAATGCCACCCAAGCTCTCACTTCTCACGTTTTTGCTGCCCCCTCTTTCAAAACCTATTTCTAATCGCCTCCAATCCCACTTTCTGCTCAACTGACGCCACTCCATCATCCACAGTAGTTGGCACTCCCTTTCCTCTCCATTTTCATCGTTTGAAGCTCTCACATCCTCCAATGAAGGCTGAAATTCATGTGAGCCTCCGTTCCTAGCTATCTTGCTCCTTTCCCTTTGAAATCCTAGCCTTTGAGGGCCTGATTCACTCCTTTATAGGGCCTAGATTCATTTTATCTCATTAGGTCAGCCCTATCTCCCCATTACCTCCATTTTTCATGGCTTTTGTTGAGGCTATTTTAGCCTTTTTCGCCCTTTCTACCATCCTCTCTCTCATAGGAAAGAGGAAGACCGCCGCAGATGAAGCTGGGCCTAGTCGCCCTTCACGATCAAGGAAGTCGAGAAGTGGCGCCGTCAGTTCAAGTGCAGCCGCTAGTCCAAGTGTTGGGAGAGAGCTACATGCGAAGCGGGATTTGGATCCCCATGCTTACATAGGGTGAGCACTGTTGGCAGACTTGGCTGTAACACCCCGGATTTTGGCTAACCTGGGATTAGACGTCCTTAGGCAATGGGTCAACTAAAACACCTGGGAAATCGCTCAGAACCCAATTCCATAGCCAAAGAAATCACTTAGGATTAATTCCTTTAGAAACTAAGCATAAGTTAGCTAATGCTACACTGGAGTAGCTGTGAAATTGTCCCTGATCACTTTAAATACGTTCTACAAGACCCAAACCTTATAGAATCAATGGTGCTATAATACCCTGAAACCTCGGATCAAACTCTAAACCGGTTTGCTCTCAGGAACTCTTTGAAAATTTGTATTGGATTTAGACCGCGCGTCGAAAGTCCGATATCTACCATCTTAGACCATTATGACCGCTTGGCTGGACCTGACAATCATTTTGAAAATCGAGTCCAACCGACATTCAGAGGCTATTTCATTGAGCCTGGAGTGAAGAGAGTGAGAATAGGGTTAGATTTGGAATTTAAAATTCAAATTTGGCACACGACTTGGTGCGTCAGTATTAAGCGTTCTAACCGTTAGAATTCAGCCAAATTACACCCTCGGATCAGGAAAAATTTCTATTTCATATCACGAGACTTGTAGACCTGATCTAGGTGCGATGACCGCTGAATTGAAACTAGACCGCCACGTGCGATCTGGAAACTCTACCGGTCTGAAAACTTGATGTGTGTTAGATCCAGTATGCATGAGCTTAAGTCCGACCGCATTTGGCCAGGAGACCTCCAGAAATGCTCTTTTGGACCGAAACAGCCTCGATTTGGCTATCCCTCAAGTAAACATTGTTCCCAAGCCTAATCTGAAAATTTTTTAGGTTATAAAAGGGGTTTAAACCCTCACTCCTCTCACCCATCCGAATTTGCTAGAAACCTTAGCAAGAGTGTGAGAGAAAGTGAGAGTTTGTGAGAGAAGGTGGGAGAGCTTTTCCTGCTGCTTGCACTGCTGTACGTGCTTAAGCGACGCACTCCAATCACTTTTCCAGTGATTCCAATGCATTTTTAGGTAAGGAAAACCCTAACCATTTGCTGATTTAGCATTCCGTCAATTCCATTAGCGGTGTAGCTTATGTAGCTTGTGTTAGGTTCCCGGTTCGCCGTAGACGAAGCGTATACGCTCCATTCGAATCAGTACGCTTCTAGGATAAAAGGTGCGGATTCTAGACACTTTGATTGACTGTTTTCAAAGCTTTCAATGTCGTTTAATAGTAGATTATCGATGGTAATGCCATTTGACATGTACAACATGCTGTCCGTTTCCTGTTTCGTAAGTAGACGAAAAATATGAGATTTAGGGCATTTTAGTCATTTGTAGGAAATACTGTTTTCATTCATATTTTGCTGATATAGTTGAAATGGCTTCTTGTCACATTAGGATACTAGGAATGCGTGCATAAATAGTTTGGTGAAGAGATTCGTCTAAATGCGCACTTTGAGTCGACATACTATATGTAGACTTAAGTGTGTAGTATAAGTGTGTAGTATAAATGTTTGTATTAGAATGTATTGAATTAAATGGTGTTATGAATTAGTTTGATATTGAATTCTCAAACAATATGCTGATGTAAATGATTTCCTACATGTTAGCTGTATGCATGATTTCATTATATGTATGAAATGCATGTGTTAGTGTAACACCCTGAAAATCGGGGGTCGTGTACAAACTCGACCCGAAATCGCGTAGAATTAATTTCCATGGAAATTAAGCGTAAGTTAGCTAGCGCAATGCTAGAGTAGCTGGGAAATAGTCACTGATCACTTTAAATACGTTCTACAAGACCCAAATCGAGTAGAACAAATAACTCCACAATACTCTATAACCTCGGATCAAACTCTAAGCGGGTTTGTTCTCTGGACCACTTTGAATTCTTGTATTGGATTTAGACCGCGCGTCGAAAGTCCGATACTTCCTATCTTAGACCGTTAGAACCGCCCAGCTGGACTTGACAATCATTTCGAAAATCAAGTCAAACCGATAATCACAGACTGTTTCATTGAGCTCGGACTGAAGAGACCGCGAATAGGGACAGAATTGGAATTTCAAATTCAAATCTAGCACACGACTTGACGCGTCAGTATTAAGCGTTCTGACCGTTAGAATTCATCCAGATTACACCCTCGGATCAGGAAAAATTTCTATTTTATATCATGAGACTTTCAGCCCTGATCTACATGCGGTGACCGCTGAACTGAAACTGGTCCGCCACGTGCGATCTGCGAACCCTACCAGACTGAAAACTTAATACGTGCTATATCTGGTACGCATGAGCTTAAGTCCGATCGCAATCGACTAGGGGACCACCAGAAAGCAACTTTCGGACCGAAACAGCCTCGAAATGGATAGGCACCAAGTAAACTTCGTTCCGGAGCCTATTTCTGGCATTTTTAAGCTTATAAAAGGGGTTGAAACCCTCATTCCTCTCTCCCATCCGACAATTGCAAACCCTAGCTTTGGGAGAGAGAAAAGGAGAGAGAGTTTGAGAGAGAGAGTGAAAGGGATTTTTCCCGTCTCCGAGCCACCGACTGCTAGTGCTTCAGCAACTCTTCCCAATCACCTGGCTGGTGATTTCTCCACTTTTTCAGGTATAAAATAACCCTAGAACTTTTTGATTTAGGGTTTACCTAGATTCATATCGTGTTAGCTAACGTACTTCATAAATCAGGTCTTCCTACTACCGTAGACGAAGCATACACGCTCCGTTTAAAATCACGCATCCGTAAGAGACTAGGTGAGGATCTTAGACGCTTTGATTGATGGTTTACAACACTTTCAATGTCGTTTAATAGTAGATTATCGACGGCATCTCCATTTGACATGTACAACATGCTTTCCGTTTCCTGTTTCGTAAATTAACGAAGAATATGAGATTTACGGCATTTTAGTCATTTGTAGGAAGTACGGTTTATACTCATATTTTGCTGACATGATTGACATGGTTTGTTGTCGCATTAGGGAGTTAGGAATGCTTGCATAACTAGTTTGGCGAAGAGATTCGCCTAGTTGCACACTTTGGGTCGACATACTATATGTAGACTTAAGTGTGTAGTGTATGTGTTTATATAAATGCTTGTATTAGTATGTATTGAATTAAATGATGTTATGTGGTAGTTTGAGATTGATTTCTCAGTTAATATGCTGACTTAAATGATTTCCTACATGTTGACCATATGCATGATTCCATTACATGCATGGAATGTATGTGTTTGAAGATTTGCTTAAGTTGAATGTTATAACATGTGTTAACATGCTCACATGATTGTATTTCAATTCCAATACTCTTACATAAACTGCCGATGTGATTCCATAAATGTTTGGGACTAGACTTAGTCCAGGCAGTCGGTAACCGAGCGAATTCATGGCTGACTGGTCATAGCCACGAATGACACGTCGATGAATGTGATTCGTGTTTGGAGTTGGCGGCAGTGGTTAGGCCACGCGAAGTGTTTTACGCACTTCATGTCATTCGACTTGAGATGCGATCGCGCTAGTCGAGCCCGTTAAGCAACCCGACTGGCCGATGTATGTTCACCTTGTATGAGTCATAACTGCTTGAACCTAGGGTACTGAACTTACTATTGTAAACCCTGTTAACCATGGTACCTTGATCCACGAAGACTCATGAGCCGGGCATGGTGGTATGGGACACCGTGGTTGAGCTGTCGGCCTACGCTGGGGCCACAAACCTCCCCGTAGTGACCAGTGAGTGCCTAAACTCGTGAGCAGATTATGGTGGTATGGGACACTATATTCTAGCTGTCGGCCTACACTGATCAGGCGACAAGCCCTTTGTAGTGACCGCGAGCGTATTCTGAGTCCACGGGAGGCGACGACCCTTCCGTTGCAGTAGAGTACGGTAGGCCTGTATTGATAAGGTGATGGGGGAGCGGTGCAACGAGTGCGAGCAACAGCCCTGACAGCCCTTGCAGTGACCTACGAAATATACATCGTATGAGATTACTAGGAGTGACGACCCTAGACGGGATCTGTGTTGGGATTGATACAAGGGAAGTACCTTAGTTTCCCAATCCTGCTGTTTGAATGGACTAATAACAACTTGAAAATCATATCACCATAGCATTGCATGTGCCTGGAAGATGTGGAGCACTCTAGGGAGTGTGGCATGCCGCGGTCGTAAGATGTTGCCGCATGAGGGTGATCGTCGGTGAGGGCATACATCACGTCATGTCATCTTGCATTAACAACAGTATTAGGATTGTCTGATTTACTGCTTTACTATTATCGCATGATTGAATTGTGAACATGCTAATCCTTGCTCTATGATTCCACTGAGTTGATCACTCACTCCCACGTTACGGGATGGTGTTTGCAACACCCACCAGACCCTGTTGTAGATGCAGGTGAGGCTGAGATCCAGGAGGTGGAGCCAGACATCGACGAGGACCAGGACGAGTTCTCGTACATGCAGTATCACGATGGCTTTCCGTAGGTGACCTGGATCGATGGGACTTCAGTGGGACTATTTTGAACATTACATTTTTGTTCATGTATATGTATATGAGACTCAGAGATGTAGTCATACTTTGGAGACAGATGAGATTTACTTTATTTTTCCATACAGTGATATATATATTGTTTAGTCTTCCGCTTGCTTTTATCACTGGATCTGAAGTATGAATTGCAGTTTTGGTATACTTTTACTCATGTGAATGCTTTAAATCAGACAAAATTGAATCATAATCATTTTTGTTGCATAAGTGACGGTCTGGAACTCGGGAGTTGAGTTTGTACACGACCCCCGATTTTCAGGGTGTATAGTTAGATGATTTACTTAAGTTGTATGTTATAACATGTGTTAACATGCTCACATTATTGTATTTCATTTCCATTACTCTTACATGATTGTTGATGTGAATTCATAAATGTTTGGGACTATACCTAGTCCAGGCAGTCGGTAACTGAGTAAATTCGTGGTTGGCTTATCTTTGTCACGAACGACGCGTCGATGAACGCGAGTCGTGTTTTGGAGTTGGCGGCAGTGGTTAGGCCACAAGAGGTGTGTTATGCACTTCATGTCGTTTGACTTGAGATGCGCTCGTGCTAGTCGAGCCCGTCAAGTAACCCAACTGGCCATCGTATGTTCACCATGTATGTGTCATAACTGCTTGAACCTAGGGTATTGAACTTACCATTGAAAATCCTGTCAACCATGGTACCTTGATCCACAAAGAGTCATGAGCAGGGCATGGTGGTATGGGACACCGTGGTCGAGCTGTCGGCCTACGCTGGGGCCACAAACCTCCCCGTAGTGACCAGTGAGCACCTATGACTCGTGAGCAGATTATGGTGGTATGGGACACTATATTCTTTCTGTCGGCCTGCACTGATCAAGCAACGAGCCCTTTGTAGTGACCGCGAGCGTATTCTGAATCTACGGGAGGCGATGACCCTTCCGTAGCAATGAGAGTACAGTAGGCCTGTATTGATAAGGTGATGGGGGAGCGGTGCAACGAGTGCGAGCAACAGCCCTGGCAGCCCTTGCAGCGACATATAAAATATACATCGTATGAGATTACTAGGAGTGACGACCCTAGATAGGATCTATATTGGGATTGATATAAGGGAAGTACCTTAGTTTCCCAATCCTGCTGTATGAAAAGGACTAATAATAACTCGGTAATCATATCACCATCACATTGCATGTGCCTGGAAGATGTGGAGCACTGTGGGAAGAAAGCATGCTGCGGGCGTAAGATGGTATCGTATGAGGGAGATCGTTGGTGAGGGCATCCATCATGTCACGTCATATTGCATTAATAACAGTATTAGGAATGTTTGATTCATTGCTTTACTATTATCGCATGATTGATTTGAGAACATGCGAATCTTTGCTCTATTATTCCACTGAGTTAGCTACTCACTCCCACGTTACGGGATGGTGTTTCGGGACACCCACCAGTCCCTATTTTGGTTACAGATGATAGCGCTGCTTGAGAAGCGGAGCTGGACTTGATGATGAGGAGGAGGATCCCTCCTTTATGCATGTTCTGATTGATGGGATTACAGGGAGGTTGATTTGTTGCCTTGACACTTGTCATTTTATATTTTTAGAGCACTCATGTATATTCTTTTTGCTTACTTTTGGAGCATACATGTATGTATATAACCTGGTAACATGTTCACACTCTGGAGACATACAACAGTTTATATATGTTATACATACTATCACAGTCTTCCGCTTGTAAATTTAACTATCTCTAGAGTATGATATGTTGTTTTGGCTTAATCCCACTCATGTTTAATACATTAACACAGACAACATTCAATCATACACATTTATGTTGCATAAGTGATGTTCTGGATCTCGGGAGTGGAGTTTTTACTCGACCCCCGATTTTCGGGATGTTACACGCGTATACTGATCGTAAGGTTCTGTTTGAGGTGCATGTGGATGGGCGACTCTTTGGTGAGTTTCTGTTATTTGAGCGCATCGAAGCTGCTAGCTGGGGTCCGCTCTTTGAAGCTCAGTCTCGTGCGAACGTAAGCACTGTTCGTGCCTTCTATGCTCATATCCGGAACCCTACATTGGAGCCATTGCAGTTCAGGATTCCCTTTGATAGAGATCGGGAAGCCACGATCGATGTTCGGTTAATAGCTCGACTTCTGAATGTGCCTCTTGGCGAGGTACATCTAAGTGCTAAGAATCTGAAGAGTGTTCATGAGCGAAATCGCCGCACCAGGTTCCTATGTGGTGGTTTGGTTCCGTGGCAGCGTAACAAGATCCTCTTAGCATCCCACAAGTCGGATGATTTTTACCTGTTGCATCACATTTGCACGTTCAATGTGTATCCCAGGTCGACCAACCGCAGTGAATGTACGTGTCTCATGGTCGATTTCCTGTATCAAGTGGGCCAGGGAGAAAATGTGTTCATGGCCACCTTTGTGTTGCGATAGATCGTCCTCATAGCGAAGTCGAGAAGAACGTCTGAGTCACTTCCCTTTGGCCGGCTTATATGAAGGATTGTGCTTGAGTTTGCTTACAGACTTGGGCCGGAGTTGCCTGTGCTAATTCATTTCATTGATGAGGCTACCATGAATCAGATGAAGATAGGGCCTCAGCAGCGTGAGGCTCATCTTGATGATGACAGTGAGGGTGATTATGATAGCGAAGAGGATGCTAGTGAAGAAGAAGCTGGGGCAGAAATAGAGAAAGAAAACTAGGAAGAAGAGGAAGAGGAGGCTCAAGATACTGATGAGAGTCCTCTTACTATGACTCAGGCCGCTAGGGATGCTCACATAGCCCGACTTGAGGAGAGTCAGGTTGCTTTGCGACGGGAAGTCCAAGAACTCCGGGCCGAGGTGAAACAAGATCTTGAGGATACCAAGGCCGTCATGAAACAAAAATTTGGCAAGGTGACTCGTACTTTAAAGGCCATCCTGTGTTGTCTGCAGGATAAGGGTGCCCCTCCTCCATCGCCAGACTCGAATTAGCGATTAGATTTTAGATGTTTGTTGGTTGTAGTTAGTTTGTTTCCTGCTTTCTGTGTGTAAGCCTGAGAAGCCTTAGTTGTTGGTTTATGTTTCAGTTGTAGCTTTGATTAGTTTAGTTTCCCATGTGTTTCTTGTCATGATGCATGTAAGGATATATCTCTTGTATTGTGACAATTTTGATTAAATGAAATGCATGGAGTTTCTTCGGCTTGTTATGTGAATGATTGTGGTGGTGTGTTTGTGCTATTGCTGAAACTGACAAGGTTGCATCCTATTTTGAATATAGGGAATGCCGCCTAAGGCTACGCGGAGCACGACACGACTTACACTGGGAGAGCCTATGGATCGGGTTCCTCTCCAGAGTGATGTTCATACGGACCCTGTTGTGGGCTCAATTCCTGAGACTGCACCTGAGTCTCAGCCTTCTGCAGGTCCTACAGTCGGACCACCACCGTTGACACCGCTTGTCAGAGAGCAGTATCGTGCGTCTTCCTCGATGCAGTATGTGCCTCAGCATGCTCCACCTCCTGATAGGTTTGAGTAGTTGATGGCCATGATGCACCAGCAGTACCAGCAGCTTTTGACAACGATAGCAGGGGCCTCAGCCCAGGGTGGGAGTGCGACTCCACCTGCGCCATCTGTGCATCCAGCTGAGGATGCTGGGACTTTGGCTCAGGATGAGGAGATAGCTCATCCTGCCCTATCTGCTTACACTACGGAGAATACTACTAATTCACGGGGCCTACTTGAGCGATTCCAGCGCTTTCGGTCTCCTACTTTTACGGATTCTCACAGACCCGAGGAGGCCGAGTATTGGCTCGACCGTGTGTTGAAGATTTTGAGGAGATGCACTGCTCAGAGTCTGAGCGAGTGGCCATCTTATAGTGGGATAGTATATTATGGACAGTTGCTGCTGGCTACATCTGGACTTGGGCAGCATTTGAGTTCCGTTTTCATGAGAAATACTATCCCCAGACTTACAGGCACGAGAGGGAGAACCAGGGAGGCATGTTAGTCACAGAGTATGAGCATCGGTTTACTGAGTTGGGCAGATACGTCCCGACGATACTTGCTGATGAGCAGATGCGCATACAACGATTTTCTGAGGGCTTGCGACCGAACATTCCGTCGAAGATGTGCTGCGTTAGCATACCTTCCTATGCAGAGTTGATACATATGTCCATGAGGGCCGAGCAGGATGTGGATCGCTTAGCACGATCTCGTGACTCTGTGGTTGCTAAACCACGACCGGATATGCAGGACAGGCCATTTGTTGGTAAGAGGCCTCGCATCCACCCTCCTCCTAGGGCTACAGCGCCAGTACTTCCAATGAGGCACCCCGATGTGTCATGTACTTATTGTGGGAGACCGGGCCACACTGTGGGGAGCTGTTTCGCTCGGATGAGAGACAACAAGTTTTTGCCGCCGTAAAAGATCAACCGTCCTCGCCCACAGGCATTGTCTGCTCCACCTTTACGGTTGGCTCCTGCGCACCCCTCTTTCAGACCTACCGCACCTCAGTTTCGGCCACCTCAACGGCCTATCGTACCGCGGCCGAACCGTCCCCAGCAGGCTTGGGTACATGCATTGACAGCGGAGGCATCCGAGGCACAGACTGTCCAGCCCTTGGTCTTTGAGGTCACCGCCCATATTGGAGGTACTCCTATACTTGTGATGGTGGATATAGGATCCCCGATTTCCTTGATATCGCATTCCATAGTTAAGCGCCTTGGGCTATCGACTATTTAGATGGATGGGGTGCAAGTTCTTACAGCGCACGGGACTTTTTCTAATGCCACCATGATATGTGAGGGTTGTTTGGTGGATCTGGGGGGCAGAACGGTGGCTCTTGATCTTATCGTCGACCCCTCTCTCTATTATCTCGACGTCATTCTTGGCATAGATTGGTTGACTGCAGGGAGGGCTGAGATTGACTGCGAGACCCGTATGGTGACAGTCTACGAGCCGGAGGGCACGCCCTTTTCATTTTCATTACAGGTAAATCTCCCCTTCCGAGTACTTAGCTATGCTTCCTTATTGCGGGATGTTGATGCCCCGACACTTGAGCACACGCCAGTAGTCCGTGATTTTGGGAATCTGTTCAGAAAGATTCCTGGGTTGCCACCTTAGCGAGAGATCGATTTTACGATCGACCTGGTACCTGGTCCCACGCCCGTCTCACTGCCGACGTATCGCATGGCACCGTGTGTGATGGAGGAGTCGAGGAAACAGATTGATAATCTGTTGGAGGTTGGCTTCATTCGACCGAGTGTGTCTCCTTGGGGAGCACCGGTATTATTTGTGACGAAGAAGGATGGTTCACTACGATTATGTATTGACTATCGCAGGCTAAACCAGATTACGGTGAAGAATAGATATCTCTTGCCCAGGATAGATGACTTGTTTGATCAGTTGAGAAGGGCACAGTACTTCTCGAAGATTGATCTTCAGTCAGGGTATCACCAGTTGCGCGTCAGGGATGAGGACGTGCAGAAGACAACTTTCAGGACCAGCTTTGGCCACTACGAGTTCCTCGTGATGTCGTTCAGTCTTACGAATGCACCAGCCGTGTTCATGGATCTGATGAACAGAGTATTTCAGCCTTTCCTCTATCGATTCGTCATTATGTTCATAGACGACAATTTGGTATACTCCAGGAGTCGAGAGGAGCATGAGGAGCACTTGCGATTGGTCCTGGATACACTGAGGCAGCATCAGTTGTTCGTACAGTATAAGAAGTATGACTTCTGGAAGCAGGAAGTTAAGTTCTTAGGACATGTAGTGTCCAAGGATGGGATGGCAGTTGACCTGGCTAAGGTAGCTGCGGTGCAGGACTGGGAGCAGCCTGGTTCTGTCACTGAGGTGAGGAGTTTCTTAGGTTTGACAGGCTACTATAGACATTTCATTCGAGATTTCTAGAAGATCGCCAGACCTCTATCTCAGCTGACACGGAATGATGTGAAGTTCGCCTGGAACGAAAAGGCGGAGACATCTTTTCAGGTGCTGAAGGACAGGTTGACGTCCGCCCCTGTGCTACTATTTCCAGAGCAAGGGGTTAGATATATGATATACACTGACGCATCTGGCGTTGGCCTGGGTTGCGTCGTTATGCAGAAGGACAGGGTAATTTCGTATGCCTCGAGACAATTAAGGAAGCACGAGGAGAATTACCCTACACACGACCTTGAGTTGGCAGCCGTCATTTTCGCATTGAAGCTCTGGAGACATTACCTCTATGGAGAGGAGTTCGAGCTCTTTTGCGACCACAAGAGCCTCAAGTACATATTCATACAGCGGGACCTGAATATGAGGCAGAGGTATTAGATGGAGACCTTGAAAGACTTTAAGTTTGAGGTTTCCTACCATCCTGGCAAGGCGAACCTTGTGGTTGACGCGTTGAGCCGCAAGAAGACAATAGAGTTTGCGGCTCCATTGATGGTTGCCGAGTGGGACATGGTTGAGTTTTTACGAGACTTTGAGTAGAAACTCACTGTGGAGGAGCCATTTGAGTTCATCGTACACGTTCAGGTACGATCTCTTATCGATGACAGGGTCATCGAGGCGCAGCGTGATGATGCGCGTCTGACTGAGTTCTAAAGCAGGCCAATGATGATGCAAACACCGAGTGGCGAGTTAGAACGGATGGGGGCTTACGTTATCTTGGCCGCCTATGCGTCCCAGATATCCCCGACTTGAGACGAGAGATTCTTGAGGCTGTGCACAGTACCAGACTTACGATGCATCCGGACAGCACAAAGATGTATCGTGACGTGAAGAGGACCTATTGGTGGAAGGGCATGAAGACACACATCGCAGAGTTCGTGTCCCGTTGTCTCACTTTCCAGAAGGTGAAAGCAGAGCATCGCCGACCTCCTGGACTCCTTCAGCCTATGCCTATAGCTGAGTGGAAGTGGGATTTTATCTCTATGGACTTCATTTCGGGACTACCAAAGATGAGAAAGGGACATGATTCTATTTGGGTGATTGTCGATCGTTTGACGAAATTGGCGCACTTCCTACCGATCAGAGTTACGAACTCTGCAGACGAGTTAGCCAGGCTGTCTATCAGAGAGATAGTGCGTCTGCATGGAGTTCCCATGGAGATCGTGTCAGACAGAGACACCCGCATTCAGGAGGCTATGGGTGTGAAGTTGTAGTTCAGTACTGCCTTCCACCCATAGACAGATGGACAGACAGAGCGGGTGAACCAGATTCTAGAGGACATGCCGCGGGCTTACGTGTTGGATTTCAAAGACAGTCGGGATGACTGTCTTGCATATGCAGAGTTCGCGTACAACAACAGTTTTTAGGTGAGTATCAGCATGGCACCTTATGAGGCCTTGTATGGACGTCCTTGCCGAGCACCGCATTGTTAGGCAGAGGTTGGTGAGCGCAGATTGATTGGCCCAAAGTTAGTGCAGGTGACCTCGGAGAAGGTTGATATTATTAGACGTCGGATTCTTACAGAGCAGAGCAGACAGAAGAGTTATACCAATACGAGACGGTGCCCGCTAGAGTTCGCGGTTAGAGATCATGTATTTTTACGAGTTTCCCGTATAAAGAGAGTCCTTCGGTTCGGGAAGAAGGGGAAGCTAACATAGCAATTCATTGGCCCATTCTACATTCTTGACCGTGTGAGTGCAGTGGCTTATCGTTTGACTTTGCCTACGCCTCTCGCGAGCGTACACAACGTATTTCATGTTTCTATGCTTAAGAAATACGTTCCTGATCCTTCCCATATCATTAGATGGGAGCAGGTGCAGTTAGGTGAGGATGTTATTTATATACTGCGATCGACACGTATACTAGACAGGAAGGAGCAGATACTGCGTAGCAAGGTCATCCCCCTTGTGAAAGTGTTGTGGACGCATCACTCTGAGGAAGGGGCTACATGGGAGATGGAAGCCGAGATCAGAAAGAACTACCCACAACTTCTCGAGGAGTACGAAAAGGTACAAATTTTGAGGATGAAATTTATTGTTAAGGGGGGTAGATTGTAACGCCTCAGAAAAATCCGTATAGAGACTCGAGTACCAACTCGATCAGAAATCACTTAGGATTAATTCCTTTAGAAAATAAGCGTAAGTTAGCTAGCGCTACGTTAGATTAGCTGTGAAATTGTCCCTAATCGCTTTAAATACGTTCTGCAAGACCCAAAACTTGTAGAACCAATGACACTACAATACCCTGAAATCTAGGATCAAACTCTAAACCCATTTGCTCTCAGGAATCCTTTGAAACTTCGTATTGGATTTAGACCGCGTGTCGAAAGTCCGATATCCACAATCTTAGACCGTTATGACTACTTAGCTAGACTTGACAATCATTTCGAAAATCAAGCCCAACTGATGTTCTGAGGCTATTTCATTGAGCTTGGAGTGAAGAGGGTGAGAAAAGGAAATGATTTAGAAATTTAATTCAAAATCTGGCACGTTTCGTTGCACGTTATTATTAAGCGTTCTGACCGTCAGAATTCAGTCAGATTTCACCCTCGGATCAGGAAAAATTTCTCTTTCACGTCATGAAGCTTGTAGACCTGATGTAGGTTCGATGACCGCTGAACTGAAACTGGACCGCCATGTGCGATCTGGGAACTCTACCGGACTGAAAACTTAATGTGATCAACATCCGATATTCATGAGCTTAAGTCTGACCGCGTTCGGCCAGGGGACCTCCCGAAACGCTCTTTTGGATCGAAAAAGTTCCGATTTGGTTATAACTATACCTTTGTCCAATGTCTATTTAGGTTAGGTTTTAGCCTATATAAGGGCTTTAAACCCTCTCATATCTCTCCCATACGAATTTGCTATAAACCTTAGAAAGAGAGAGAGAGAAAGAGAGAGATTATGAGTGAGTTGTGGGAGAGAATTCCTGCTTCCTGCTCCAGCTTTTGCACATTCTAAAGCACCACATTCAAATCACTTTCCTGGTGATTCCAATGCACTTCTAGGTAAGAAAACCCTAACCTATAGCTGTTTCAAGGATTCTTTCGATTCAAATAGCGAAGTAGCTTATGTATCTTGTGCATTAGGTCGCCGTAACGCCGTTGATGAAGCGTAGACATTCTATTCGAATCGATACGCGTCTAAGGTGAAAGGTGAGGATTTTAGATGCTTAGATTGACTGATTTCAAAGCTTTCAATGTCGTTTAATAGTAGATTATCGACGAGAACGCTGTTTAACATGTAGAACATGCTGTCCGTTTTCCATTTCGACTGCGTACGAGAAATATGAGATTTAGGGTATTTTGGGCATTTGTAGGAAATACTGTTTACGTCCGTATTTTACTGAAATGATTGCCATGGGAATTTGTTGACACATGTTTGGCGAAGAGATTCGCCCTAATACGCACTTTGGGTCGACATACGCTATGTAGACTAAAGTGTGTAGACTAAGTGTTTGTATAAATGTTTATATTAGTATGTATTGAGTAAATGGTGTTGTGAATTATTTTTGATATTGAATTCTCAATTAATATGCTGATGTATATGATTTCCACCATGTTGGCTGCATGAATTGATTTCATTATATATATGGAATGCATGTATTGGTTGATTTGCTTACGTTGTATGTTATAACATGTGTCAACATGCTTGTATTGTTTATATTCATTTCTGTCACTATCATATGATCACTGATGTTGTGTACAAATGCTTGGGGCTATGACGTAGTCCAGGCAGTCCGTAACTAATTGAATTCGTGATTGGCTTCTATTTGCCACGAAGAACGCATTAATGAACGTGAGTCGTGTTTTGGTCAGGCGGCAGTGGTTAGGCCACACGAAGTGTTTCATGCACTTCATGTCGCTCAGCTTGAGATGCGATCGTACTAGTCGAGCACGTCAAGTAACCCGACTGGCCATTGTATGTTCACCTTGGATGAGTCATAATAGCTTGAACGTAGGGTACTGAACTTACCATTAAAAACCCTGTTAACTATGGTACCTTGATCCATAAAGACTCATGAGTCGGGCATGGTGGTATGGGACACCGTGGTCTAGCTGTCGGCCTACGCTGGGGCCACAAACCTCCCCGTAGTGACCAGTGAGAACATTTGACTCGTGAGCCGATTGTGGAGGTATGGGATACTACATTCAAGCTGTCGGCCTACTCTGATTGGTGACGAGCTCTTTGTAGTGACCTCGAGCGTATTCTGAGTCTACGGGAGGCGACGACCCTTCCGTAGCGACAAGAGTACATTATGCATGTATTGATAAGGTGATGGGGGAGCGGTGCAACGAGTACGAGCAACAGCCTTGGCAGCCCTTGCAGCGACCTATAAATATAACATCGTATGAGATTACTAGGAGTGACGACCCTAGACAGGATCTGTGTTGGGATTGACATAAGGAAGGTACCTTAGTTTCCCAATACTGCTGTATGAAAGGACTAATAACAACTTGGTAATCATTTCCACATCGCACTACATGTGCCTGGAAGATATGGAGCACTGAGGAATGAAAGCATGCCGCGGACACAGATGGTGCCGCATGAGGGAGTATGTCGGTGAGGGCATCCATCATGTCTTTTCATGCTTGCATTAACAACAGTATCTAGGAATGTTTGATTACTTGTATTACTATTATCGCGTGATTGATTTGATAACATGCTAATCTTTGCTCTATGATTCCACTGAATTGATCACTCACTCCCATGTTACGGGACGGCGTTTGCAACACCTACCAGACTCTTTCTTAGATGCAGGTGACGAGGTGTTTCAGGACATAGAGCCGGACTTCTACGAGGACCAGGACGAGTTCTCGTATATGTAGTTCGCTGACGGCTTTGCGTAGGTGGCGTGGATCGCCGGGACTTGCTAGTTGGACAGTTATACGACATTTTATTTTTGGTTTAATTTATGTATACGTGACTCAGAGATGTATTCATACTTTGGAGACAGTTTGAGATTATTTTGTTTTCATACAGTGATATATATCTTTCAGTCTTCCGCTTGCGTTTTATCACTGGATCTGGAGTATGAATTGCAGTTTTGGTATAATCTTACTCATGTGAATGCTCTAACTCAGACAACATTGAATTATAATCATATTTGTTGCATAAGTGATGGTCTGGAACTCGGGAGTCGGGTTTTTACACGACCCCCGATTTTCGGGGTGTTACACTTGTAGATAGGTATGTTATGAGTAGGCCCACTCACTGCATGTGCAGGGCCTGCCTGTCGTGTATATGAGACCCATTAATGCGGTCCACTTGATGTATATTGAGGTCCATGGGTCATAGCCCATTATGATGTATATTGAGATCCATGGGTCATATCCCATTATGATGTATCTGAGGACTTTGGGTCGTGGCCCATGGTGATGTATATTAGGCTCATGTATTTGGCCCATTGCGATATATATTCAACCCTTATATGAAGTCGTGGGCCCATAGTATATTCAGCCCTATGTGGGACACTTCTTAGAGCAATATTGGTTGATTATCCACATTGATGGACAATGATGGTTAAATGTCCACCTTGTGACCTTCCCTTAGGGCTTGTTAGGTCGATTATCGTGATTGATTGCAAATTTTGATTGTACAGGTCGATTCTGATTGTCGAGGCCACGTTTCAAGGCCGATTCCGATTGTCGAGCCCGAGGCCGATTGTTGAAACCTATAGGATGTATGCGTGACCCGTAGTTGGATCCCATTGTGATGTAATCATGGTCTATGAGTAAGGCCATTATGACATGTATCAGGCCCATGATGCATGACCCATTTGATGTATTCGAGACCCATGAGTAAGGCCATTGTGACATGTATCAGGCCCATGATGCATGACCCATTTGATGTATTCGAGACCCATGTGTAAGGCCCAAATGTCATGTATTTAAGGCCCATGAGTAGGGCTCACCTGTTGTGTATATGTGGTCCTTGGGCAAGGCTCACTGTGTTGTATACTAGGCCTTTGTGTGAGGCCGTGGGCCCATTATGTGTTTGGCTCTATGTGGACCATTTCTCAGGGCAATGTTGGTTAGATGTCCACATTGTCGAGGCCAATTGTGGATACCGATTATGAGTATGTGACAGTATAGTATCATAATACATGCCCATACGCATCATCTGCATGTTTATTATGAGATGTGATTGACCATTGCATATGTCATTGGGCAGGATGATATGAGACTCCCTGATAGGCGGAGGTTATCTCACATGAGCACACGATATGCACAGGATTGGTGCATGACTGGATTGTATGACTCATGTATCTTGCATTATGTGTTGTGATTACTATACACCCTAGTGACATCAAGGCCGTAGCCTTCACATGCATATCGTGGATGGCCAGATGGGGCACCGAAAATGTTTGGTTCAAGCATCAGGCTGCTATAGATGGCCCTGGGTGAAAATCCCTAAAACCCTCTTGGTTTCAGATGACTCCCCAACATCGAGACCGAGTGGATACACATGAGCGCCCGAGTGCCGAATACTAGGAGGCCACGTCTCCCATTGTGTGATGGTTGGTTGGGAGGGGGTGCGGCCTTATCCACCCAAGGGAGTAGGCATAGTTAGGCTGAGTTTGACCAGCTAGAGGAATGGGTCTGCTATCGACGAGCCAGGTAGTATTGGCAGACTACTGGCCAGGCGGATAGTGAGGTCTCTTCCACTTACCCAGTTGTGAGCTTGATTGGGGCGGCAGGTGGTGTGGAGTGTAATCGACCCCGATAATGATCCCAGAGAGGAACCGTGCTGATATGTGGACTTATTGAGTATGAGTTGCATGCTCATTCATCCATTCATTCACTACCCACTCGGGCTGGTGGTACGTAATAAATTTTTATGTACATTCGCTATGGCAAGGATTTTAGTTGGGCGCCCGACTAACCTGAGATCAGGAGTTTACCACGTTGAGTCTGACTATCCAAATTTAGGTATGGGACTGATTTGGATAGAAGTCCCTTGTGGTGGACCCCGTAGCCTGCGATACTACGTACTATCATCCTGACTTCACACTCCAGCATGGTCATTTCATTCACATCGCATATTGCATTACATCTGCATGCATATGACATTTTGGGTTGCTATGTTTCTGCACTTATATGGCCTAGACAGACTTAGCAGGATTTGTGTATTGCATTGCATCCTCGGCATTTGATATTTGGCTCTTTATGACTCCTTATCACATAGCTGTTCTATATTGCGTATTCTGATATTGATCGACTTATAAACTTGTCCATACTTTCGCTTACTCTGTTATCGTATGATTTATATCTTGTCAGTGTTTCTCCTTATTCAGACATTGTATGGTTTATGGATTGCTAGTTTTTTTTGATATTGAATGATTATGGCATTGTATCAAATACTTGGCACTTACCTTGTGCACATACTTACACCACCCTCTAAGCTTTCTATAAGCTTATGCACGATAGCTGCGTGCAGGTGATGTTAGGTTGTAGCGGTGTTGAGCTTGGAGCGTGCAGTGGTCTTCTGGAGCTTGATTTTCTATTTATATATTTCCCTTTCAGTGTTATAATCAGATGATTATATTAGTGGATATGTGATGATGATTTTGCCTTTGTGTAATTAGGTAATCTTTGTAGTTATGCTTATTACTTGTTAAATGTATATTAAAAAAAAATCCTCCTTGTAGTATCCCAGGGTTGAAATTTGGCATATGAATGCTAGGAGCCGAGAATGGGGTACTACGGAGGCTATCGGTGCCGAATTCGGCGATCGAGATTCCTATGAATCCGATTTCTGGGTTTGGGGCGTGACACATCTGCCTGCTAAGCCTCGATCACTCTTGCAAAAAGAGAGGGTTGAATCGATAGGCTCGATAGCTGAACGATAGAAGACTGTAGAGTAAAATTAAAGTCGTACTCTGCTATATCCTCGAACATCCTCCACTCCTGAATCATCATATGTGGCACCAGGCCTTGTGGATGATGGTTGAGGGCATCTGCCACCACGTTCGCCTTGCCTGGGTGGTACTAGAGGTCAAAATCATAATCCTTCAGAAGCTCCATCCAGTGTCTCTAACTCATGTTTTTCTCAGATTGAGAAAATAGATACTTCAGGCTCTCGTGGTCGGAGAAGAGCTTAAACCTAACCCCATAAAGATAGTGTCTCCACACCTTCAGTGCGAAGACGACTACTGCTAGCTCCAAATCGTGTGTGGGGTAGTTCAGCTCATGTATCTTGAGCTAACGAGACGTGAAAGCTATAAGCTTGCCTTACTGCATCAGGACAACACCTAAACCAATACGTGAGGCATCAGTAAACACAACAAATCCATCACTCCAAGAGGGAAGAGTGAGGACAGGAGCAAACGTCAGACGGTCCTTCAGCTCCATGAATGCCCGCTCACATGCATCAGTCCAAAAAAAATATACACCCTTCTGAGTCAACCTAGTCAACGGGGCTGCAATATGGGAAAAGCCCTCAATGAAACGTCGATAATAACCCACCAAGCCAAGGAAACTACGAATCTCGGATGCAGTCGTGGGCTGGCCCCACTAACGCACTGCCTCAACCTTCGAGGGGTCCACTGCAACACCCTCCCCCATCAGCACGTGATCGAGAAATCTCACCTCCTCCTGCCAGAACTCACACTTCTCCAGCTTCGCATATAGCTAGTGGGCACGGAGGTTCTGTAAAGCGATCTCCAGATGCTGCATATGGTCCTCATAGGTCCTCAAATATATCAGAATGTCATCGATGAAGACCATAACAAATTAATCGAGATGTGGACGAAAGACCTCGTTCATCAATTGTATGAAGACCGCGGGTGCATTGGTCAATCCGAAGGACATGACTTGAAACTCAAAATGACCAGAACGCTCCTGAAAGCTGTCTTCGGGATGTCCTCCTCTCGGACACGAATCTGATGATAACCGGAGCACAGGTCAATCTTTGAAAAGAACTGTACACCTTGCAGCTGATTAAATAAGTCGTCTATCCTCAGGTGTGGGTACTTGTTCTTGATCGTGACCCAGTTGAGCTCGCGGTAATCTACGTAGAGCCTCAATGAGCCATCCTTCTTCCTAACAAAGAGTACCGGTGCTCCCTAAGGCAAACTGCTCGGATGAATAAATCCCAACTCACGCAACTCGACCAACTGTCACTGCAGCTCACGTAACTTCATCAGTGTCATACGGTACGGGGCCTTCAAAATAGGTACGGTAGCAGGCATAAGATCTATTTGGAACTCAATATGACAGTGCGATGGCAATCCCAAAATCCCCTGAAACACGTCGGGGAAGTCACAGACAACTGACAACTGGTCAATACATGCTACAATAGGCTCCTCAATGACACAAGACATCAAGTATGATAATGGCTCTCCTCTAGGCTCGGTAACAAACTGAAACTGCAACAAGCCTGGTATGTAGAATGTGACTATCCTCGTGAAGCAGTCTAAGATGACGTAGTACTCGACAAGCCAATCCATACCAAGGATAACATTAAAATCTGACATCAGCAACACGTACAAGTCGGTAGGTAAGAAAATCTCTCTCAACAACACGAGGCAAGACGAACAAAAGTGGCATAATAGTTTAGTCTCTCCCAAGGGTATCGATACAGTTAATCCCTCACTAGTAGACTCTGTCGAAAATCCAGTCAATCGATAAAAATCTTCAGACATGAATGAGTGCGAAGCACTAGAATTAAATAGTTCACATGCGATGCATGAAGAGACTGAAAGTATATCCTCAACGACTCCTCCGGAGGTTTGCAGGTCCTGCTGAGCTGCAGAAAATCTAGCCTAAGCTGGCTGGGGAGGTGCCTGTCCCCTCGGAGGGTTCTTTTGCTAATGATGTCGCTAAGACGCTCGAAACTGCTGCCTTTACTACTGAGGTCTGGGAGGTTAGTGCTGATGCTACTACTGAGGGGGCCTTGGTGGTGGGATCTGGTGTCGCTGCTGCTGTGGTGCTCTCTTCTACTGCTGCTGAAGTTGGGGACACTCCCACTTACGGTGTCCTATCCCACCACATCCATAACAGGTATCAGAAAGCTTTCTCTGAGGTGGTGCTGCGGGAGGTGCTGATGGTGCTGCTGGTGCTATGGTGAATGGGTGGCTCCTGTATCTCTACAGTCGTCGATGCTACTAGGAACTACTAGAGGGAGCCTGCCTCTTCCGACCTCTCCTCTGATCTGGATCACTCTATATGCTAGCCCACTCTATCATGTAAATCTGAGCCCTCCATACTACCGCCTGAAAATTCGAAAGCTTATGTCTAATAACACGGCCTTGAAGATCGTATCGTAAGCCGTTCTCGAAACAGCGGGCCTTCCGCCCCTCATCATTAACCAAATACGGTGTGAACCTCGCTAGCGCCACAAAACGAGCCGCGTACAAACTCTAGTGCTCTCTGACATCAAATGTGATCAGGGAAGTGCTGCTCCTCGAATCGGTTGATAAAGTCCTCCCATGTCCAGACATAATCAGATCCTGTAACACGAGTGACGGAGGTCCACCAATGCTTTGCCTCACCCTGGAGAAGGAATACAACCAATCAGATTCGCTGCTGGTTGTGCATGACACAGTATCAAAAATCTTCTCCACATCGGAGCGCCACCTCTCAGCTGCAGTCGGATCTGGCTCACCTTAAAAATGCGGAGGGTCAAGCTATTGAAACTCTTAAAGTAAGGCGCTCGCGCACTCCTACTCTACCTGAGTTGGTGAAACAGCTGGGTGCCTATCCTATCCCTAAATTGCGGCTGTCATAGCCTGTAACATCTGCTGTAACTAAGAGGCACTCATAGGTACAGTCGGATCCACACTGACCTTAGGTGGAGGAACGTCATCTTCAAGCAGGGGAGTAGGGATCTCCGGTGGTAGAATGGGAGGCGCAGGTGGTAAAGCTGGAGCCTCAAGTAATGGGGCGAGAGTCGATCTGGTCACCCTCCTGGGTGACATGTCCTATAGGAAAGAACAATGATGTCAATCAACCTTAGGAATCACACGTTAAGGAACTAAATCGAAAGGTTACGTACTCGAAACCTAATCGTCCTAAACTCATAGCAAACATGTGATGTTATTCTAGATTATTCCCAAGTTATGCTCTGATACCAGCTTCTGTCATGCCCCAAACTCAAAAACTGGGCTCATAAAATTCCTGGATGTCGAATCCGGCACCGACAGCCTCTGTAAAACTCCATTCTCGGCTCCCGGCACCCATTTATCAGGTTTCGATCTTGGGATCCTACAAGGAGGGTTTTCAATATCAATTTGATTTGTAACGAGCATAACCAACGAATAATAACCACAAGAACACCATCACAAAATTTACTATAATAAAAAACTTTTAAGTACTATGTGTCTAAAGGAAAATATAAGATAATGCAAATAACAGAAACTCCAAACGCTTGAATGTATGCTCCTTCTGCTATTATGCTATGGATACGTCCTGGCGTCACCTGCACCCATCAATTATGCATAAGCTTATAGAAAGCTTAGAGGGTGCTGTAAGTATGTGCGCAATATAAGCGTGCTCAGAATGCAAGGTCAGAGTAATGCAGAATCATGCTGATGAGTAAATGAATGTAATCAATCATACTAAGTCTATGTGGTGCAGGATATGAATCCTATTGGCCATAACATGGCCATGCGATGTCAGATGCAACTCAAGCATGCCAATCCTCATCATATATATTAGTACAGTTCTTATTATGGAAAATCACCAGGGTCTAGTACACTCTAGCCTGCTTGTCGTCCCTTTTTGAACGTATAACTGAGAGAGTAGAAGAGAACTCACTATCTGCTTGCCAAAATCAGGCCCGGCTCGTCGATAGTGGACCCATTCCTCAAGCTGGTCAAACTCAACCTAAAAATTGTCCCCTCACTCAGGCAAGTAAGGTCACACCCCTTTCTAGCCGACCATGACACAGTGGGAGACGCGGCCTACTGGTATACATCTCTCGTGCGCTTGTGTATCCATTCGGTCTCGACATTGGAGTCATCCTCTGGTACCATCGGATTTAGAAATTTTCACCCAGGGACATCTATGGTGCCCCGATGCTAAAAACAGTATTTTCGGTATCCAATCTAGCCACACGATGTGTCTATGGAGGCTATGACCCTGATGTCGCTAGGACATGAAATAATCACAATCATACAAATGCTAGTGTATGAATCACCCTACCAGACATGCAACAATCATGCGCATACCGCGTGCTCATGTAGGGTAACTTCGCCTATCAGGGATCCCATGAGCAACTTTTCCGAAGGCATATGCTATGATCAGTCAATCCTCATATCAGGCATACATATGATGCGTATGATCATGAATCATGGATCTATACTAAACATATTATATGGTAATGGGCTCTGTTCATAACGAAGATGGGCCTAGATGGCCTACACACTACAAGTAAGGGCCTACCAATGGGCCTTAGTGAGAGTCATGATGTGGACATTTAACCAACATTATCCTTACAAAGTGGACATCAAACCATCATTGCTCCTAAGGTATAACCCGCTATAAAGGTCAACACATATACCATGGTGGAATCACACTACCATGGGCCTCATCTACATCTCATTGAGCCTCAACCCATGGGCCTCATACCATGGGTCTCATATATATCAAAGTGGGCCTTAGTGGGCCGGCCACAAATACATCATGTTGGGCCTAATCACATGGGCCTTGCTACGTCACAATGGGCCTCAAAATATGGGCCTCATATCTATTAAGGCGACCTTAACAACGGGCCTCATACAAATTAAGGTGGGTCTCAACAATGGGTCATAAATATGGTAAGTGGGCTACACCACATGGGCCAAATGTATATCAAATGGGCCACACTTAAATATAAGTGGTGATAAGGATTTCCACCATTAAAATTCTTAAGGCCCGCCATAACATTTATTTTCCATCCAATCTGCTCAAAGGGTCCCAAAGGATTTCAATGGTAGCCATTCAATCCTCACCGTGCATTATGGTCCACATGATAAATAGGCCTGCCTTATTTATTTATTTATTTTGTCTCAAGCCTTACATTTATCTTTAAAAAAATGGTTAGACAGTTTGGATGCAACACATGCATCATGGTGGGTCCCATTGGGATGGACGACATAGATGAAGCATGTACCTCATGGTGGGGTCCACACTAATGGAAGGTGTGGATTACAATACATATATCAGTGGGTCCCATGTGGGCCCACCATAATGTTTATTTTCCACCCAGCCTGTTGACAAGGTCACACAGACATGGGGCCCACCGAAATGTTTATTTTTCCACCCAACCTACTGATAAGGTCACGTGGACCTAGGGCCCACTGTAATGTTTATTTATCATCCAATCTGTTGACAAGGCCTCATAAACATGGGCCCACCATAATGATCATATGCCATCCAAACAGTTAATAAGGTCACAGGGACCTGAATGGATAGGAAAAATAAATTTCATATTAATCCAAATCTTCTGATCCAAAAGTGTTTCAATGATAGACGTTCAACCCACTGTTTCCTACTGTGTGGGCCACAGAGTCCCATGTACAGTCAATTTTTGGCGTGGCCCACTATCAGAGTGGACCCGAAAAAATGCACGGTGTTGATGACAGACACACATCATGGTGGGGCCCACAGCTGAGACCATGGGTCTTTGCCAATCAGTCCACAAGCAGCAGCCGCTTGCGTTACAAAGTCAGTAGCAGCAGGCACTGCTACTTATTTATTTTTTTTAAAAAAAAATCTATTTTTCCGTGGTACAGTCCGCATCATGTGGATCCACTCCAACCATTGCATTTCATTGCTCGGGACAAACCCATCAAGCCCAATTTGCAGCGTGTTTTGGCGGATAAAAACATCAGGACAGATTTTAACGGTAAACACTACTATTCCCTATAGTATGGCTCATTTGATTATCGGATTGGCTCCATTTTTCGCCTCAATGCCTAAAATGGGTTGAGGAACGGGATAGACGATGTGGATTATATACATACATCAAGGTGGGGCCAGCATGTGTGGCCCACCCCAAAACTTTAAAAAAGGCCATGCATTTTTTTTTGTTAGCTATTAGTACACGCCCATGTCAGTATACGCACTCCACGTTAGCCACACCTGTTGCACATCCAATGTCCAGGGACGTTGGACGACATAGATATAACACAGGCACCATGGTGGGTCCCACATGGACAACGTGGCCCACCATGCAAGTGTGTGTGTGTGTGTATATATATTAATATAATATGAATATATATTACATATATTTTTGTCTAATAGATGGGATCTCCCTGAAATGTGGTGGGCCACTCTGTCTGATGGATGGAGTAGATTTTACATAATTGATGGGGCCCACTACATTCTAGGGAGAGGAAAAGGAGAGAGAGAGAGAGAGAGAGAGAGAGAGAGAGAGAGAGAGAGAGAGAGAGAGAGAGAGAGAGATATGGTGAGATAGAGAGACCCCACCATTATGGGCCCCTCTTGGTTAAATCACATACATCAAATGGGTCCCACCAATAAGTGGGCCTTAAAATAAGAAATAATGGTGGATCACCCACCTCTAAGCCTTCTCCTTGGTCCCTTTGCCTCCTTAGCTCCTTGCCTACATTTTTAAGAGGTTGATGGGGTTTTGATGGTGTGGATTGAGAGATGAGCGGGTAGGGAAAGTGGGCCACACTTGTTGTTTAGGGAGAGAGCTTGGACGTATGGAATTCTTAGTTTCTTGAGAGTGAGGAGATGGAATGGAAGAGAGAGAGGGAAGTAATGGGTTAAAGGGATGGGGTGATGCAGTGGTTGTAAGGAAAGATATGGGTTTGTTTGAAAATGTGTAAAAGAGGAGTGGTGAGGGGAGAGAGAGGGTTGACTTGTGGGAAAGGAGAGAGAGGCCACTTGTACGTATTGTTGGGTGAGATGGCATGGAGGTAAGGTGGTGTACTTGACTTGATTTGATGTGACATGTCATAGAGACTCCTTCGAAGTTCGCAACGCATGGCGTTTCTTCAAAATGAATGCGGGCCTACAACTTCTATCCTGGGTATCAGTTCGGTGCGCGAGTCACTGCGTTGGAACCGCTATGATGGCAATGTCGCTAAGGTACAAGTTTCAGTTTATGTTAACTTTGATATACGGGACCCGGCTTAGAATCGCACACAAATTTCTATTATAGGTCGAGGGTTGCCAAAATTTGATCGGGAGGACCGCGGATGCCTACGGAATAGTACAGACTAGGATACGGGTATTATAACAAAGCCCCAAAATTTTCAGTTTTCAGGGACATGCGTAGGCTTACGCACAAGGCTGCACTGACATGATCGGTGGGCCCCATATTGATGTTTTCTGACAAATCTGAAATGTTCATTGGATTCATGGTGAAAACCAGTTAAGGAGTGGTTTTTATTGGGTTTTGGTGTGGTCCACTGTATTAAACAAACTCACCATTCATCCTGCATTTTTCAATGTTCCACGTGTTGTGAACGGGGCCAAACAACCACCTAGCCGAGGGTCACGCTCCTCCCCCCCCCCCCCCCCCCCCTCTAGATCAAATGGATGGTTCGAATGATCAAGATGTATGAGGGGTGGGCCCCACTAGTGAAAAACAGCAATCGGTGGTGAACGCTCTATTGGAATAAAAAATTTCTTTAAAGAAATATCGGTCTATGCATGCTGACCAATTTCTTGAGTTATGGTGCACGTCTAACCAAATACACACCGTATACATGCATCGCATGCGTGGATCCCAAGGTGATGTATGTGTGAAATCTTCTCTGTCCATCTGTTCTCTCATATAATTTAAAGGGTTGAGACCAAAATTGAAGCATTTTCATATACGAGGCAGGCCCCAATTCAGGATTTAAGGGGCTAATGTATCCGTTGGGCAACTTCCACATGGATCCAATGGTTGAAATTTGACGTGTATAGTTAATTTATTCTCTTCAAGCTATATATGAAGTTTCAAGCCGAACAAATGGCGGGAACCCTGTGATTTTGCATTATAGAATATTTTCAAGCCTCTTGGACTTTAATTACTTGATTTTCCAGATCTTTGGCATGTAAATCCTTGATCTTGGTTCTCTGGAGCCCATCCCTTGCCTTGGTGATTTATGAGTGTTAAATCCATATTTTTAGTACCATTTTTTAGTCCAGGCTCCTAAATCCACCTTACATCATAAACACGATTAAAACAGGCCGTTAAATAGTATCATATTCGTAAAATCAGGTTATAACTGGGGTCTAATATACAATATTTGACCCTCAACACAACTCCCAACCAACATTTTGGTAGTCCCAAAGAAAGTATGTGAAAAATATGTTAAGAATTATAGGACAATTTCTATGAACTCGAGTGAATTTTAAAAAACAATCTAGATACTAGAATTCTAAGATTCATGAACATTGACATTACTCTCTCCTAGACTCAAGCGTACGGTAAACTTCATTTCATGTTCAAGATATTAATCCACCAATTTGAAAACCTCAAAACATTAGGATCCATGGGTGTATAGTGTAATCTCGGCTTATCAACATTAAGATTCACTTCTCTATTTCATGATGTCATTGGTAACCAACAAGAGAATTCATGACAACTAATACCTAGACCAAAACTTGCCTCACAGATCATTTTTTCATTCTTCTACCTTTTGATTTTTCCATTACAAGTAACGCCAAGGAGGGGAATCAAATCCTCACCTATAGGGAGCAAACCTATGGTGAAGACCAGTTGCCTAACCCTTTCCAAATGTCATCCTTGGGGAATTGAACCTTCACCTATAGGGAGAAAACCTATGGTGAAGACCATTCTCCCAACCCTTTCAATTCTTCTTTATCAGAATGATGGATAAATTCCCCAAGGTGGCTCCTTCCATGTCTAGTGACCATCAGGTTAACAATTCAATATCAAACTAAAGCCTTAATGTGTAAGCTAAGTGTGACATGTGAAATCATGACTCAATCAATGCTTATAAGTCATAATCATGTATTAACAATTCGAACATAATTATGAAATCTAATAGATAACTGAATCCAAGAGTCATAAATTACCAATCTTACGTATTTTATAATTTTAAATCAACGATGGCCGTTAAATCACTTTGAATTCACAAGAATTTTCAGAAAAATTTTAAAATTTTGTTCACAATTTTTGTTCAAGACCAAGAAAATATTGATTAGGTAACCTAATCTCCCACCCCAACCTAAAATCTACATTGTCATCAATGTAAAAGAAAGAAGCATGTAATGCACATGAGACACCGAAGGTAAAAGAGAAGTGATGGAAAGATAATACCTGAAGAGAAAATTGAATGGCCTTTCCAAAGAGATATCAGTGTGAAAGTGGGTCAGCATAAGAGTGAAACCAATGAAAGTAATCTATCCTAAAATAACTTAGAAATCAAACTAACCTAACGGCATAAAGCCAACTATCCTAGAATGGTATAAAGCAAACTATCCTAGTCCTATGAAAGCAAGGGAAAAACTTCTCAATCATGCCGCAAGGTTCCTCTTTCGGCCAGTATCTTGATAAATTTCTCATTAGGATCCTCAACAAGATCATCCAAAAGCCCTTTTTGTAATAGACTTGGATCCTTTGGAGCATGAATGTACAGAGAAACTTATGTATCTGAGCAAAAATTTGTCGTCGATTCGTCTGAGGTATCCAAAGTATATATGATTCACTTGTGTCAGAAAACGTTTCAAAGTTAGTATCCCATGGTGAATAAGAGAATACAGGTAGATAAAATTTAAATTTTTTTCAGAAAGTGATGTGGTCTCAACACATTCCGAAGATCCAGACTTCAGTTCCATTGTCAGCTCCTCCTCCTATAATGATAAACATTCAAGATCTGGGGAAGGAGGGACTTCAGAATAAGGGTTTTCTTGGTCCATGACAATTGCCAAGACATTGTCTTACAAGGCATTCACAATGTCCTTTATCATGGGTGTTGAGGGTCAAATATTGCATATTAGACCCCAATTATTGTCTGGATTTACTGTAACGCCCTGGAAAAATCCGTACTTGGACTCGAGTACCAACTCGACTAGAAAATGCTTAGGATTAATTCCTTTGGAAAATATGTGTAAGTTAGCTAACGCAACGCTAGAGTAGTTGGGAAATAGTCCCTGATCACTTTAAATACGTTCTACAAGATCGAAAGTGAGTAGAACCAATGACGCTATAATACTCTAAAACCTCGGATCAAACTCTAAACCAGTTTGTTCTCTGGACCTCTTTGAAACTTTGTATTGGATCTAGACCGCGCGTCGAAAGTTTGATACTTACAATCTTAGACCGTTATAACCGCCTAGCTGGACTTGACAATCATTTCGAAAATTAAGTCCAACCGACATTCACAGGCTATTTCATTGAGCCTGGAGTGAAGAGAGTGAGAATAGGGTTAGATTTGGAATTCAAAATTCAAATATGGCACTGTAACACCCTGAAAATCGGGGGTCGTGTATAAACTCAACTCCCGAGTTCCAGACCGTCACTTATGCAACAAAAATGGTTATGATTCAATGTTGTCTGATTTAAAGCATTCACATGAGTAAAAGTATACCAAAACTGCAATTCATACTTCAGATCCAGTGATAAAAGCAAGCGGAAGACTAAACAATGTATATATCACTGTATGGAAAAACAAAGTAATCTCATCTGTCTCCAAAGTATGACTACATCTTTGAGTCTCATATACATATACATAAACAAAAGAATAATGTTCCAAAAAAAAAGTCCCACTGATGTCCCCTCGATCCAGGTCGCCTACGGGAAGCCGTCGTGATACTGCATATACGAGAACTCATCCTGGTCCTCGTCGATCTCTGGCTCCACCTCCTGGATCTCGGCCTCACCTGCATCTACAACAGGGTCTGGTGGGTGTTGCAAACACCATCCCGTAACGTGGGAATGAGTGATCAACTCAGTGGAATCATAGAGCAAAGATTAGCATGTTCACAATTCAATCACGCGATAATAGTAAAGCAGTAAATCAGACAATCCTAATACTCTTGTTAATGCAAGATGATATGACGTGATGTATGCCCTCACCGACGATCACCCTCATGCGGCAACATCTTACGACCGCGGCATGCCACACTCCCTAGAGTGATCCACATCTTCCAGGCACATGCAATGCTATGATGATATGATTTTCAAGTTGTTATTAGTCCATTCAAACAGCAGGATTGGGAAACTAAGGTACTTTCCTTGTATCAATCCCAACACAGATCCTGTCTAGGGTCGTCACTCCTAGTAATCTCATACGATGTGTATTTCGTAGGTCACTGCAAGGGCTGCTAGGGCTGTTGCTCGCACTCGTTGCACCGCTCCCCCATCACCTTATCAATACAGGCCTACTGTACTCTACTGCAACGGAAGGGTCGTCGCTTCCCGTGGACTCAGAATACGCTCGCGGTCACTACAAAGGGCTCGTCGCCTGATCAGTGTAGGCCGACAGCTAGAATATAGTGTCCCATACCACCATAATCTGCTCACGAGTTTAGGTGCTCACTGGTCACTACAGGGAGGTTTGTGGCCCCAGCGTAGGCCAACAGCTCGACCACGGTGTCCCATACCACCATGCCCGGCTCATGAGTCTTCGTGGATCAAGGTACCATGGTTAACAGGGTTTACAATGGTAAGTTTAGTACCCTAGGTTCAAGCAGTTATGACACATACAAGGTGAACATACATCGGCCAGTCGGGTTACTTGGCGGGCTCGTCTAGCGCGATCGCATCTCAAGTCGAACGACATGAAGTGCGTAAAATACTTCGCATGGCCTAACCACTGCCGCCAACTCTAAACACGAATCACGTTCATCGACGCGTCGTTCATGGCTATGACCAGTCAGCCACGAATTCACTCGGTTACCGACTGCCTGGACTAAGTCTAGTCCCAAACAATTATGGAATCACATCAGCAATCTAAGTGAGAGTATTGAAATTGAAATACAATCATGTGAGCATGTTAACACATGTTATAACATTCAACTTAAGCAAATCTTCCAACACACATATTCCATGCACGTAATGAAATCATGCATATAGTTAACATGTAGAAAATCATTTAGGTCAGCATATTAATTGAAGAATCAATCAAAACTATCTCATAACATCATTCAATTCAATACATACTAATACAAACATTTATACAAACACATACACTACACACTTAAGTCTACATATAGTATGTCGACCCAAAGTGCGCAACTAGGCGAATCTCTTCGCCAAACTAATTATGCAAGCATTCCTAACTCTCTAATGCGACAACAAACCATGTCAATCACGTCAGCAAAATATGCATGTAGACCGTACTTCCTACAAATGACTAAAATGCCCTAAATCTCATATTCTTCGTTAATTTACGAAACAGGAAACGGAGAGTATGTTGTACATGTCAAACGGCGATGCCGTCAATAATCTACTATTAAACGACATTGAAAGCATTGTAAACCGTCAATCAAAGCGTCTAAAATCCTCACCTAGTCTCTTACGGTTGCGGGATTTTGAACGGAGCGTGTACGCTTCATCTACGGCAGTAGGAGGACCTGATTTATGAAGTACGTTAGCTAACATGCTATAAATCTAGGTAAACCCTAAATCAGCAAGTTCTAGGGTTATTTTATACCTAAAAAAGTGAAGAAATCACCAGCCAGGTGATTGGGAAGAAGTGCTGAAGCAGCAGCAATCGACGGCTCGGAAGCGGGAAAAATCCCTTCCTATCTCTCTCTCAAACTCTCTCTCCTTTTCCTAGGGTTTGCAATTTTCGGATGGGAGAGAGAAATGAGGGTTTCAACCCCTTTTATAAGCTCAAAAATGTCGGAAATAGGCTCCGGAACGAAGTTTACTTGGTGCCTATCCATTTCGGGGCTGTTTCGGTTCAAAAGCTGCTTTCTGGTGGTCCCCTGGTCGATTGCGATTGGACTTAAGCTCATGTGTACCAGATGTAGCTCGTATTAAGTTTTCAGTCTGGCAGGGTTCACAGATCGCACGTGGCGGACCAGTTTCAGTTCAGCGGTCACCGCACGTAGATCAGGGCTGAAAGTCTCATGATAATAAATAGAAATTTTTCCTGATCCGAGGGTGTAATCTGGATGAATTCTGACGGTCAGAACGCTTAATACTGACGCGTCAAGTCGTGTGCCAGATTTGAATTTGAAATTCCAATTCTGTCCTTATTCGCGGTCTCTTCAGTCCGGGCTCAATGAAGTAGTCTGTGATTATCGGTTTGACTTGATTTTCGAGATGATTGTCAAGTCCAGCTGGGCGGTTCTAACGGTCTAAGATAGGAGGTATCGAACCTTCGACGCGCGGTCTAAATCCAATACAAAAATTCAATGTGGTCCAGAGGACAAACCCGCTTAGAGTTTGATCCGAGGTTATAGAGTATTTTAGAGTTGTTTGTTCTACTCGATTTGGGTCTTGCAAAACGTATTTGAAGTGATCAGGGACTATTTCCCAGCTACTCTAGCGTTGCGCTAGCTAACTTACGCTTAATTTCCATGAAAATTATTTCTACGCGATTTTGGGTCGAGTTGGTACTCGAGCTCAAGTACGGATTTTTCACGGGCGTTACAGGCACACGACTTGACGCATCAGTATTAAGCATTCTGACCGTCAGAATTCAGCCAAATTACACCCTTGAATCAGAAAAAATTTCTATTTCATATCATGAGACTTGTAGACCTGATCTACATGCGGTGACCACTGAACTGAAACTGGACCGCCACGTGCGATCTACGAACACTACTGGTCTGAAAATGGGATGTGAGCGACATCTGACGTGCATGAACTTAAGTCCGATCGTGTTTGGCCAGGGGACCACCAGAAATATCTTTTTGGACCGAAACAGCCCCGATTTGGTTAGGTATCAAGTAAACATTGTTTCCAAGCCTGTTTTGGGCGAGTTTTAGGTTATAAAAGGGGCTTAAGCCCTCACTCCTCTCACCCATCTGAATTTGCTAGAAACCCTAGCAAGAGTGAGAGAGAAAGTGAGAGTTTGTGAGAGAAGGTGGGAGAGTTTTTCCTGCTGCTGCACTACCTGCTGCACGTGTTTAAGCCACGCAATCCAATCACTTTTTCGATGATTTCGCTGCGTTTCTAGCTAAGAAAATACTTGCTGATTTAAGTTTCCTTTGGTTCCTTAGCATGGTAGCTAATGCATCTTGTAAAATAGGTTCTCAGTTCGCCGTAGACGAAGCGTACACGCTCCGTTCGAATCAATACACTTATAGGAGAAAAGGTGCAGATTTTAGACGCTTTGATTGACTATTTTCAACGCTTTCAATGTTGTTTAATAGTAGATTATTGACGGCAACGCCGTTTGACATGTACAACATGCTGTCCGTTTCCTGTTTCGTAAGCAGACGAAAAATATGAGATTTAGGGCATTTTAGTCATTTGTAGGAAATACTGTTTTCATCCATATTTTTCTGATGTGATTGACATGACTTCTTGTCGCATTAGGATATTAGGAATGCGTGCATAATTAGTTTGGAGAAGAGATTCGCCTAAATGCGCACTTTGAGTCGACATACTATATGTAGACTTAAGGGTGTAGTCTAAGTGTTTGTATAAATGTTTGTATTAGTATGTATTGAATTAAATGGTGTTATGAATTAGTTTGAGATTGAATTCTCAAATGATATGCTGATGTAAATGATTTCCTACATGTTAACTATATGCATGATTTCATTATATGCATGAAATGCATGTGTTAGATAATTCACTCAAGTTGTATGTTATAACATGTGTTAACATGCTCACATTGTTGTATTTTATTTCTATCACTCTTACATGATTGCTGATGTGAATTCATAAATGTTTAGGACTATACTTAGTCCAGGCAGTCGGTAACTGAGTAAATTCGTGGTTGGCTTATCTTTTCCACGAACGACGCGTCGATGAATGCGAGCTATGTTTTGGACTTGGCGGAAGTGGTTAGGCCACACAAGGTGTTTTACGCACTTCATGTCATTCGACTTGAGATGCGCTCGTGCTAGTCGAGCCCGTCAAGTAACTCGACTGGCCATTGTATGTTCACCTTGTATGAGTCATAACTGCTTGAACCTAGGGTACTGAACTTACCACTGTAAACTCTTTTAACCATGGTACCTTGATCCATAAAGACTCATGAGCCGGGCATGGTGGTATGGGACACCGTGGTCGATTTGTCGGCCTACGCTGGGGCCACAAACCTCCCCGTAGTGACCAGTGAGCACCTATGACTCGTGAGCAGATTATGGTGGTATGGGACACTATATTCTTACTGTCAGCCTACACTGATCAGGCGACGAGTCCTTTGTAGTGACCGCGAGCGTATTCTGAGTCTACGGGAGGCGACGACCCTTCCGTAGCAGTGAGAGTACAGTACGCCTATATTGATAAGGTGATGGGGGAGCAGTGCAACGAGTGCGAGCAACAGCCCTGGAAGCCCTTGCAGTGACCTACAAAATATACATCGTATGAGATTACTAGGAGTGACGACCCTAGACAGGATCTGTGTTGGGATTGATATAAGGGAAGTACCTTAGTTTTCCAATATTGCTGTATGAAAAGGACTAATAATAACTCGGTAATCATATCACCATCACATTACATGTGCCTGGAAGATGTGGAGCACTGAGCGGTACGCAAGCATGCTGCGGACGCAGATGGTGCCGTATGAGGAAGAATGTCGGTGAGGGCATCCATCATGTCATGTCATATTGCATTAACAACAGTATTAGGATTGTTTGATTTACTGCTTTACTATTATCGCATGATTGATTTGAGAACATGCTAATCCGTGCTCTATTATTCCACTGAGTTAGCTACTCACTCCCACGTTACGGGATAGTGTTTGCAACACCCACCAGACCCTGTCTTAGATGCAGGTGAGGCGACGATTCAGGAGGCAGAGCCAGACTATGCTGAGGACCAGGACGAGTTCTCATATATGCAGTACCACGACGACTTTGCTTAGGTGGCCTGGATTGGCGGGACTACTCAGTGGGACTATTTTGACATTTGATTTCTGTTTATTTACATGTATATGAGACTCAGAGATGTGTTTATACTTTGGAGACAGTCGAGATCTACTTTGTTTTTCATACAGTGATATATATATTCTTTAGTCTTTCGCTTGCTTTTATCACTGGATCTGGAGTATGAACTGCAGTTTTGGTATACTTTTACTCATGTGAATGCTTTAACTTAGACAACATTGAATCATAATCATTTTTGTTGCATAAGTGACGGTCTGGAACTCAAGAGTTGGGTTTATACATGACCCCCAATTTTTAGGGTGTTACAAGTTGGTATCAGAGCATGAATGAGATTATACCGGGCCTGGGTTATGGTCACGCGACGTACGCTGTCACTTTCTTTGACTTAGGTGGGTGCAAGAAAGGTCTAGGAACACTTATAGGATCACAGATTCGCCAATAGGCGAGGTCTATTCGTATCGATCGCGCGATCGAGTCCGTAACACATCTAGGGTCGCGTGGACCGACCTAAGTAGCTCCTAAGTTGTAGGTAGGCGGGTTGAGACATTCTTTGAATGATTCTAAACCCATAAATGTGAATCCTTGGGCTGTGGGACAACCACAACCCTTACATTCAATCGCTAGGGCTTAAAAACTCCGTTTCACCTAATTTCTTCAAAATTCTTCCTCTCACCACTCCATTTTTTAATTTGTTCTTATTATTTTCATGTTAGGCATTGATCCTAATGTGAAAATGATATAAAATCATACTTCGACAAAATTTTATAGTGAATAGTAAAATTTCATGAAAACTGGCCATTAGGCCATTCTAATTTTGCAATCTTTAGCAACTAATGCTCTAGATGGATGTATTAGCTCCTTATACCCTAAAATCATATGCTGCATGATAGGGGATTGTATTCAGATTTATAGATTGGCCAATCTATAATGAACTAGGGTGGGGCCCATATATATCTGGGACCTCCAGGGTAGGGGGGACCCAGCCCACCAGGCCAGACCGGCCGGATGCACCACCGGTTGGCGATGCATCACCGATGGGTGGGGCCCATTTGTAATGAAACTCGGGCGCACGCCTTTATATGGCTAGGGTATCCCTCCTATGTGTGGGCTGACCATCGAAAACCCCTAAAAAGGGCACTTCCTTCACAAACAGCCCCCTCCCTAGCTCCCTTGCTCATTTTCTTGCTTCCCTATCTCAAACCACGACCCCAAATCACTCCCAAATCCTCCCATTGCTAAAAACGACCCTATCCCATACCTCCAACGTGATTAGCAACCCTCTCCCTCTCCGATCTCGTCCGTTGGAGCTCCTATTACCCCCAAAATATGCTGAAATCGTGTGGAGCTCCATTTCTCTTTTTTCTTCTCTTTTTTTTTTTTGAAAATCCACCCTAGGGGAGCTTGAAGCATCCCTTTACAACACCTAAATTTTCTTTTTTCTGTTTGGGCAGCCATTTCTCTACATTTCTCACATTTTTCATGGCTTTTGTTGAAGTCATTTTGGGTTTTTTTCTCTCTCTCCACCATCTTCTCTTTGATGGGAAAGAGAAAGACCACAGCGAATGAGGCTGGGCCTAGTCGCCCTGTGCAATCAAGAAGACCGAGGGGTGGCGCTGCTAGCTCAAGCGCCGCCGCAAGTCCAAGCACAGCCCGAGAGTTCCATACAAAGCGGGATTTAGATCCCCATACTCAACTTGGGCGAGTGATATTAGCAGAGATGCCTCACGGTGAATATACTGACCGTAGGGTGTTATTTAAGGCGGACATGGAAGGGCGACTCTTCGGCGAATTCCTATTATTCTAGCGCATTAAAGCTGCACATTGGGGTCCTCTCTTTGAAGCCCGTTCTCGTGCTAATGTGAGCACCGTTCGTGCCTTCTACGCTCGTATCCAGAGTCCTACATTGGAGCCATTGCAGTTCAAGATTCCTTTTGGTGGAGACCGGATGGCTACGATCGATGTTCGGTTGATAGCGTGACTTCTGAACATGCCCCTTGGTGATGTTCATCCTAGTGCGAAGAATTTGAGTAGGCATGAGCGAGATCGCCGTACCAGGTTCCTATGCGGTAGTCTGGTTCCATGGTAGCCTAACAATAGCCTCAAGGTGTCTCATATGTCTGATGATTTGCGCCTGCTGCACTACATTTGCACGTTCAACGTGTATCCCAGGTCGACAAATCGCATTGAGTGTACGCGCCTTATGGTTGATTTCTTATATCAGGTGGCCCAGGGAGAAAATGTGTGTATGGCCACTTTCGTGTTGCGATAGATTATCCTCATAGCGAAATCAAGAAGAACATCTGAGTCGCTTCCTTTTGGCCGACTTATATGCAAGATCGCGCTTGAGTTTGCTTACAGACTTGGGCCGGAGTTGTCAGTTTCGATTCACTGCATTGATGAGTTTACCATGGTCAAGATGAAGATCGGGTCTCAGTACCATGAGACTCAGCTTGAGGAGGATAGCGAGGATGATTTTGATGATGAAGAGGATCCAAGTGAGGGAGAACCTAGAGCAGAAGTTGAGGAAGAAGTTCAGGAAGAGGTAGAAGAGGAGGCTCAGGATACAGATGAGAGCCCTCCTCCTTCTGCTCAGGCTATTAGTGATGATCGTATTGCCCGAATTGAGGAGAGCCAGGTCTCCTTGTGAAGGGAAGTTCAGGAACTTCCGGCTGAGGTCGAGGATACCAAGGCCGTTATGAAGAGGAAATTCAGTAAGATGACTCGCACCTTGAAGGCGATCCTGTGCTGCTTGTAGGATAAGGGTGCTCCTCCTCGGTCACCCGACTCAGACTAGCGATGAGATTTTAGATGTTATTTGGTAGCAGTTGTCGTTTCCTGCTTTAAGTTATGTAAGCCTGTTAAGGCTAGTGCTTTACTTATGTTGCTGTTGTAACCTTAACTATCTTAGTTCCCATGTACTTCTTGTCATGATGCTTATAAGGAGATATCCCTTGTATTGTGATAATTTTGATTAAATGAAATGCATGGAATGCCTTTGACTCTTTATGTAAATGATTGCAGTGTGTTTGTGCTATTGAGACTACAAGGTTGCGCCCTATTTTGAATATAGGGAATGCCGCCGAAGGCTACACGGAGCATAGCTCGGCTTACATTGGGTGAGCCTATGGATCAGGCTCCTTTGCAGTCTGATGCTCATGCGGACCCTGCTGTGGGCCCGATTCCTGAGACAGCACGTGCGTCTCAGCCTACTACTGGTCCTGCAGTTGGACCACCGCCTTTCACACCACCCGTCAGAGAGCAGTACCGCGCGTCTTCTTCTACGCAGTACATGCCACAGCCTGCTCCACCTCTAGATAGATTTGAGTAGATGATGGCTATGATGCAGCAGCAGCAGCAGCTCCTGACTACTATAGTGGGGGCTCTAGCCCAGGGTGGGAGTGTGCCTCCACCTGCACCACCTGTGCATCCAGCTGAGGATGCTGATACATATGCTCAGGATGAGGGCATGGTTCATCCTGTACCAACTGCTTACCCTGCGGGGAATGCCGTAGACACACGGGGCTTGCTAGAGCGATTCCAGCGCTTACGGCCTCCCACTTTTATGGGTTCTCATAGACCCGAGGAGGCCGAGTATTGGCTCGACCGTGTGTCGAAGATACTACAGATGCTGCATTGTTCAGAAGTTGAGCAGGTCAAGTTGGCTACGTTCTTGTTCGAGCAAGAGGCCAGCTAATGGTGGGATAGTGTGTTGTGGACCGTTGCCGCTGACTACATATGGATCTGGGCAGCGTTCGAGTTCTACTTCCATGAGAAATACTATCCCTAGACGTATAGGCATGACCGGGAGAATGAGTTTCTGCACCTCAGACAGGGAGGCATGACGGTGACTGAGTATGAGCATCGGTTCACTGAGTTGGGCAGATACGTCCCGACTATACTGGCAGATGAGCAGATGCGTATACGACACTTTTCAGAGAGTTTACGACCGGATATTCGGTCGAAGATGTGTTGCGTGAGCATTCCCTCCTACGCAGAGATGATTCACATGTCCATGTGGGCAGAGCAGGATGTGGATCGACTTACACGATCTCGTGGCCCTTTGCGGGTAAGAGGCCTACCCCCGATGCGGCACCCTGATTTATCATGTACTTATTGTGGGAGATCGAGCCACTTAGCACAGAGTTGTTTCGCTCGGATGCAGGACAGTGGGTTTTCGCCGTCGTAGAAGATCGACCGTACACGCTCACATGCTATATCAGCACCGCCTTTACGGTTGGCTCCTGCGCACCCTTCCTTGAGACCTTCGGTATCTCAGTTCAGGCCGCCTCTACGGCCCACAGCACAGTGGCCGAACTGGCCACAACAGGCACGGGTGCATGCCTTGACAGCTGAGGCAGCTGCGACAGAGACTTCTCAGCATTCGGCCTTTGAGGTCACTGCCCACATCGGAGGTATTCCTATTCTTGTGATGGTGGACACAGGATCCACGATTTCATTGATATCACATGCCATAATCAGGTGCATTGGGCTACTAACTATTAGGATGGATGGGGTGCGAGTTTATACAGCTCACGGATCCTTTACAGATGCCACCCTGATGTGTGAGGGATGTTTGGTGAATTTGGGGGGCAGGACGATGGCTCTTGATCTTATCGTCGACCCCTCTCTTGTTTATCTCGACGTCATTCTTGGCATGGACTGGTTGACTGCAGCGAGGGCCGAGATTGACTGCGAGACTCGTATAGTGACTGCCTACGAGCCAGAGGGCACATCCTTTATATTTTCAGTGCAGGTAAATCTCCCCTTCCGCATACTTAGCTATGCTACTTTACTACGGGACGCTGGTGCCCAGATGCTTGAGCATACCCCAGTCGTTTGTAATTTTGGGGATCTATTTAGGAAGATCCCTGGTTTGCTGCCTCGACGAGAGATTGATTTTACTATCGATCTGGTGCCTGGTTCCACGCCCGTCTCACTGCCGACATATCGCATGGCACCATGTGAGATGGTGGAGTTGAGGACGCAGATTGATGGTCTGTTGGAGCTTGGCCTTATTCGACCTAGTGTGTCTCCTTGGGGAGCACCAGTGTTGTTCGTAAGGAAGAAGGATGGTTCGATGCGATTGTGTATTGATTATCGCAGACTGAACTAGATCACGGTGAAGAACAAGTATCCTTTACCCAAGATCGATGACTTGTTTGATCAGTTGAGAGGAGCGCAGTACTTCTCAAAGATTGATCTTCAGTCAGGATATCATCAGCTGCGCGTCTGGGATCAGGACGTGCAGAAGACAGCATTCAGGACCAGCTTTGGCCACTACGAGTTCCTTATGATGTCGTTCGGTCTCACGAACGCACCAGCCGTGTTCATGGATCTGATGAACCGGGTATTTTGGCCTTTCCTCTATCGATTCGTCGTTGTGTTCATCGATGACATTTTGGTATACTACAAGAGTTGAGAGGAGCATGAGGAGCACTTGCGCTTGGTCCTGGATACACTCAGACAGCATCAGTTGTTCGCACAGTACAAGAAGTGCGACTTCTGGAAGCAGGAAGTGAAGTTCCTGGGACACGTGGTGTCTAAGGTTAGCATGGCAGTTGACCCGTCTAAGGTGGCTGTAGTTCAGGACTGGGAGCATCCTGGTTCTGTCACTGAGGTGAGGAGTTTCTTGGGTCTCGCTGGCTATTATTGATGCTTCATTCGGGATTTCTCGAAGATCGCGAGACCTTTATCTCAGTTGACACGGAAGGACGTGAAGTTCGCCTGGAATGACAAGGCGGAGTCAGCTTTTCAGGAGCTGAAGGACAAGCTTACGTCTGCCCCTGTGCTAGTATTGCCAGAGCAAGGGGTTAGGTACACTATATACACTGATGCGTCTAGCGTTGGTCTGGGTTGTGTCCTTATGCAGAAGGACAGGGTGTAACATCCCGAAAATTGGGGGGTCGAGCAAAAACCCAACTCCCTAGTTCCAAAATGTTATTTATGCAACATAGATATGTATGATTGAATGTTGTCTGTGATAACGCATTAAACATGAGTGAGATTAAGCTAGAACAGCATATCATACTCCAGAGACAGTTAAATTAACAAGCGGAAGACTGTGATAGTATGTATAACATATATAAACTGTTGTATGTCTCCAGAGTGTGAACATGTTACCAGGTTATACACATACATGTATACTCCAAAAGTAGACGAAACGAATATACATGAGTGCGCTAAAAATATAAAATGACAAATGTCAAAGTATCTAGTCAACCTCCCTGTAATCCCATCAATCAGAACACGCATAAAGGAGGAATCCTCCTCATCATCATCAAGTCCAGCTCCGCCTCACAGGCCGCGCCATCATCCGCAATCACAAAAGGGTCTGGTGGGTGTCCAGGAACACTGTCCCATAACGTGGGAGTGAGTAGCTAACTCAGTGGAATAATAGAGCAAGGATTAACATGTTCTCAAATCAATCATGCGATAATAGTACAACAGTAAATCAAACAATCCTAAAACTGTTATTAATGCAATATGACATGACGTGATGTATGCCCTCACCGACGATCTCCCTCATATGGCACCATCTTACGACCGCGGCATGCAATCGACCCTCAAGTGCTCCACATCTTCCAGGCACATGCAATGGTATGGTGATATGATTTCTGAGTTATTATTAGTCCATTCAAACAGCAGGATTGGAAAACTAAGGTACTTCCCTTATATCAATCCCAACACAGATCCTGTCTAGGGTCGTCACTCCCAGTAATCTCATACGATGTATATTTTGTAGGTCGCTGCAAGGGCTGTCAGGGCTGTTGCACGCACTCATTGCTCCGCTCCCCCATCATCTTATCAATACAGGCCTACTGTACTCTACTGCTACTGAAGGGTCGTCGCCTCCCGTAGACTCAGAATACGCTCGCGGTCACTACAAAGGACTCGTCTCCTGATCAGTGTAGGCCGACAGCAAGAATATAGTATCCCATATGACCATAATCTGCTCACGAGACTAAGTGCTCGCTGGTCACTACGGGGAGGTTTGTGGCCCCAGCGTAGGCCGACAACTAGACCACGGTGTCCCATACCACCATGCCCGGCTCATGAGTCTTCGTGGATCAAGGTACCATGGTTAACAGGGTTTACAATGGTAAGTTCAGTACCCTAGGTTCAAGCAGTTATGACTCATGCAGGGTGAACATACAACGGCCAGTAGGGTTACTTGACGGGCTCGACTAGCACGATCGCATCTCAAGTTGAACGACATGAAGTGCGTAAAACACTTCACGTGGCCTAACCACTGCCGCCAACTCCAAAACACGGCTCGCGTTCATCGACGCGTCGTTCGTGGCAAAGATAAGCCAACCACGAATTCGCTCGGTTACCGACTGCCTGGACTAAGTATAGTCCCAAATACATATGAATCCACATCAACAATCATGTGAGAGTATTGGAAATGAAACACAACCATGTGAGCATGTTAACACATGTTATATCGTACAACTTAAGTAAATCATCTGACACATGCCTTTCATACATATAATGAAATTATGCATATCGCCAACATATAGGAAATCATTTCCATCAGCATATTAATTGAGAATTCAATCTCGAATTAAATCATAATGAAATCTTCAAGCACATATTATAACATACAGCTTAAGCGAATCATCAAGCACATGCATTTCATTCATATTATGAAATCATGCATATGGCTAACATGTAGGAAACCATTTACACCAACATATTAATTGAGAAATTAATCTCAAACTAATTCATAACACCATTTAATTCAATACATACTAATACAAGCATTCATACAAACACTTACACTACACACTTAAGTCTACATATAGTATGTCGATCCGAAGTGCGCAATTAGGCGAATCTCTTCGTCAAACTAATTATGCACGTATTCCTAACATTCTAATGCGACAATAAACCATGTCAATCACATCAGCAAAATATGCATGAAAACGGTACTTCCTACAAATGACTAAAATACCCTAAATCTCATATTCTCCGTCGGTTTACGAAACAGGAAATGGACAGCATGTTGTACATGTCAAACGGCGATGCCGTCGATAATCTACTATTAAATGACATTGAAAGCGTTGGAAACAGTCAATCAAAGCGTTTAAAATCCGCACCTTGTCTCTTATGGATGTGTAAATTCGAACGGAGCGTATACGCTTCGTCTACGGCGATCAGACGACCTAATACACAAGCTACATAAGCTACATCGCTAATGGAATTGACGGAAGCTTAAATCAGCAAATGTTGAAGGTTTTTCTCACCTAGAAGTGCGTTGGAATCGCCAGAAAAGTGATAGGAGTGAGTCGCCTAAGCACGTGCAACAGCAGCAGTAGGTGGCAGGAAAATCACTCCCACTCTCTCTCACAAACTCTCACCTTTTCTCTCTCCCAATCTAGGGCTTTTTGTAATTTCGGATGGGAGAGAGGAGTGAGGGTTTCATGCCCTTTTATAAGACTAAACATGCCCAAAATAGGCTCCAGGTCAAGGTATACTTAAAGTATACCCAAATCGGGGCTGTTTCGGTCCAAAAGGTCATTTCTGGAGGTCCCCTGGCCAAATGCGGTCGGACTTAAGCTCATGCATACTGGATCTAGCACGTATTAAGTTTTCAGTCCGGCAGGGTTCGCAGATCGCACGTGGCGGACCAGTTTCAGTTCAGCGGTCACCGCACGTAGATCAGGACTGCAAGTCTCATGATATAAAATAGAAATTTCTCCTGATTCGAGGGTGTAATCTGGATGAATTCTGATGGTCAGAACGCTCAATACTGACGCGTCAAGTCGTGTGCCAGATTTGAATTTGAAATTCCAATTCTGTCCTTAATCGCACTCTCTTCGGTCCGGGCTCAATGAAATAGCCTGTGATTATCAGTTTGACTTGATTTTTGAAATGAGTGTCAAGTCCAGCTAGGCGGTTCTAACGGTCTAAGATAGGAGGTATCGGACTTTCGACGCGCGGTCTAGATCCAATACAAAGATTCAAAGTGGTCCAGAGAACAAACCGGCTTAGAGTTTGGTCCGAGGTTATAGAGTATTATAGAGTCATTGGTTCTACTCGATTTGGGTCTTGTAGAACGTATTTAAAGTGATCAGGGACTATTTCCCAGCTACTCTAACGTTGCGCTAGCTAACTTACCCTTAATTTCCATAGGAATTAATCCTAAGTGGTTTCTTTGGCTATGGAATTGGGTTCTGAGCGATTTTCCAAGTGTTTTAATTGACCCACTGCCTAAGGACGTCAGAACCCAGATTGGCCAAAATCCAGAGTGTTACAAAGGGTAATTTCGTATGCCTCGAGATAATTAAGGAAGCACGAGGAGAATTACCCTACACACGACCTAGAGTTGGCAGCCGTCATATTCGCACTGAGACTCTGGAGACATTACCTCTATGGAGAGGAGTTCGAGCTCTTTTGTGACCACAAGAGCCTCAAGTACATATTCACGCAGCGAGACTTGAATATGAGGCAGCAGCGATGGATGGAGACTTTAAAGGACTTCAAGTTCGAAGTCTCTTACCATCCTGGGAAGGCGAACCTTGTGGCTGACGCGTTGAGCCGCAAGAAGGCGATAGAGTTTGCGGCTCCGCTGATGGTTGCTGAATGGGATATGGTTGAGTTTTTGTGAGACTTTGAATAGAAACTCACTGTAGAGGAGCCGTATGAGTTCATCGCACATGTGTAGGTACGATCTCAGATCGATGACCGGGTCATCAAGGCACAGAGGGATGATGCGCATCTGACTGAGCTTCGAGAGCAGGCCAGTGATGATGCAGACGCCGAGTGGCGAGTTGGCACGGATGGGGACTTACGTTATCGTGGCCGCCTATGCATCCCAGATATCCCTGACTTGAGACGAGAGATTCTCGAGGCTGCGCATTGTACCAGACTCGCGATGCATCCTGACAGTACGAAGATGTATCGCGACGTGAAGAGGATCTATTGGTGGGTAGGTATGAAGACCCACATAGCAGAGTTCATGTCCCGTTGTCTTACTTGCCAGCAGGTGAAGGCAGAGCATCGCTGACCACCTGGACTTCTTCAGCCTATGCCGATCGCAGAGTGAAAGTGGGACTTCATTTCTATGGATTTCATTTCAGGGCTGCCGAAGACGAGGAAGGGACATGATTCCATATGGGTGATATTCGACCGTCTGACGAAGTCGGCGCACTTCCTACTGATCAGAGTCACGAATTCTGCACACAACATTGAATCAGAATCATTTTTATTGCATAAGTGACGGTCTGGAACTCGGGAGTTGGGTTTATACACGACCCCCAATTTTCAAGGTGTTACATTTACGAACATGATACCATTTAATGCCCTATTTTAATCGTGTTTGTGTTACAAGGTGGATTCACAAACGTGGACTGAAAAGGGTGCTAAAAGCTTAGATTTAACGCTCTAATGATCACCAAGGTAAGGGACGGACCCGAGGGGACCAAGATCGACAGATTTACCCGTCAGAGACCCGAGAAAATTGAGAAACCGAAGTTCAAATGGCCTGAAATTGGTCCAGAACGCAAGATCACATGGTTCCAACCATCCATTCGGCTCGAAACTTCATGCATGGTCTTAATACCATAAATTAACCGTACACATAAAAATTTATCCGTTGGATCCTTATGAAAGTGTCTCAACGGATAGATCAGCCCCTTAATTCCTTAAGTGGGGCCCACCTGATCTATGTATACACTTCAACTTTAGTATCAAGTGTTAAAATGATGTGATAAAATGAATGAACGGAGCAGATTTGTTAAGAACATCAAAGTGGACCCCACATGGGGCTGTGCGTGCACAAGTGCACGCACACCAGCCGTGCACCGCGAAGGTCCAAGTCGGTCAGCATCGAGCTGACCGACGCTTCTTCTTCTCTTTCTTGGTTTCAAACAGCGGACACACCAGCGTCCGCCATTTTCGTGTAGTGGGACCCACACATCTCAACTTTCAAAAATCTAGACCGTTCATAACATCTAGAGGAGGGGTTTAACCTACGCCTAGGTGTCATTTTGACCCCATGCATGCACTCAGGTAACCTCTACCGTCAAACACCGAATGGACGGCGGAGCAGAAAAATCCATGGGCCACACCAAATTTGACCCAAAACTAGTCATTCGCAGATGGTTTTTCTATGCCGATCTAATGGACGGTGTGGATTCCTCAGCTGACGCCGATCATGGGCCACCATTCATCACAGTGCAACGTCTGCGCAGGCTCTGTTTCGCAGCAGAGCCTACGGTTGATCTTAGTGGGTCACCATTAGGGCATATCGGCCTAATCGGGGCCGTTCATCAGGAGCCCACGAGTTCTATATGGCTTGCCTAGGTGGCATTACTTCAAGAAGATGGCCTGAATGGTCTCCCAACCATTCCAACGCAGGATTAACAGCTGTAAGATGGATCAGATGGGCCACATTGAATGCAAGAAAAATTCACCTTCTTGGCTGGTTTTTCATTCTGCATCAAATAGACGGATTGGATTTCTCTGGAGACATCAATTTTGGATCCCACAGTTAACGCAGATCAAGGATTTTGTAAGTACGCAGTCCGGCTCTGTTACACGCAGACGCACCGACTTCAACTATAACGAAAAAGGAAACCTTTGTTTCCGCTAATGTTATACGCGCAACGTAGTTGCGTAAGGCGCCCACCGACTGGCTACCTATAAGAAGGAGGGTCAGTTGGGACGTGAAGGAGAGAGGACGGCTGATCTTTGGTTTTGAATGTGAAGAAGAGAGAGAGAGAGAGAGAGAGAGAGAGAGAGAGAGAGAGAGAGAGAGAGAGAGAGAGAGAGGGGGGGGGGGGGGAGAGAGAGTTAGAGTAGTTCTTTCATGTTCTTTTCTTTTGCTTTGTTTAAGGGATTCCAGCCCATTCGTGGTTGGCTAATCCTCTTAGCTAGGGCTAAGAGGTGAAGCTTGTAATGAGATGGGTGATTCTATGCTTTTAATTTAATTTTAATGTATGAATTGAAGTTGATTTTAGTTTGATTAGTATGGAAATATTTTTAGTCTTTAATGGTCTATTGTGACTGAAATTACAGTGGGTCTGCGATGGCTTTGAATATTTGCTTTTCCTTTTATGTTTATGACGTTAGGAAGCCCTGTTGTTCACCATAGTCTCCTGGGCATGGTCGGATGTCGGTACCCTTCCTAACCTTCATACATGTGATTGGTTAGTAACTAGTTTAATTCTACTGTTTGCCATAGTCTCTTGCGCATGGTTTGGTGATGGAATCTATTCTAATTCATATACCTTTCCTCTCTTAAAAACTAGATCAATGACAGTTCAGTTTAAACTCCATGATTCTTGAAGAAAGCATAGGATCTCCCTGATCCCTACAAGTTGATCTTCTGAATCCCTAGTTTGCTATTTCTGATTTTTCTTAAGTTTTAGATAATAATCTCACAATTATTCCTTAAATTCTAGTTGATTTAGATTTCATCATATTCTAGTTCTAGTTAATTTTAGATAATGTACAGGTTTCAGTCCCTTGGGATTCGACCTCGGTCTTACCAAGTTATTACTACATCACAACCCTACACTTGGAGGTTGAACAAGTTTTTAGCGCCGTTACCGGGGACTGACAGCTAGGATTTTTTGAAATTAATTAGTTTTAGGATTATATTTTTTTAGAACTTTCTAATTCTAGGTTTAGAAGCTTAGTTATTCCCCTTTTTAGAAACTTTTCCGAACTTTAGATATTTCTTATTTTTCTTTAGTTTTGGATTCTTCTTTCTATCTGATTTTTTAGAACTAACCCAATTTTTCTGTTTTGTAGGCTTCTGAGATAGTTTCTAAATTGGTAACTTCTTTCTTAACTTCTTTTCCCTTTCTATTTCTAGATTAGGATTTGTCTTCCTTTTTAGCTAGTTTCAATTTCTTTTAAGAATCCTAACCTTATTTCTTGCTTTAGAGTTTTTCTATAAGTTTTTTTGTTTAGGAACTAACTTACTTGTTTTGTAGGAAACTTCTAATTTAGTAAGCTCTTTCTAATTTTTACTTTCTTTGGAATTTTTTCTTTTCTTTAGAAATTAGTTTACTTTTAATTAGGAATTTTATAATTTTAGACTTTCTATTCTTAGAAACTAACTTGTTTTGTTTGTTCTGTAGGTTCTTAACCTAGGACTTCAATTTTGGTAACTTCTTTCTATCTCTCCCTTTTATTTTCTAGATTTTTACTTCTTCTTTTCTCTTAGGTCTAGGTTAGAATTTAAATCGAGGGCTGAGTGTGTTTTATGCCCAAGTGGGCACGCGACAACACTCGACGTCTCGTGACTGAAGGAGGATTAGTTGAGGGGTTGACTGTCCATCGCAGGACTAGACACCACTTGAATTCCCCCGAGTTAGTTAAGGTTATGGCTGAAAATCAACCTCAAGCACTGCCCCAACCTAGGGTAGAAGAAGTACAAGTTGAGAATGAGGTGCATCAGGCACCCCCGCCTCGTACTTTACGAGATTAATTACAACTGGCGGGGGTGAGTACGCCCTCATGCATGATTTTTTCTGAGAATACAGGACATATGGACATCAAGCCAGGGGTTATCCAACTCCTTCTGAAGTACCATGGCCTTGAGTCTGAAGAACCATATCCACATCTGAAAGAATTCGACGAGATCATAGGCACCTTATACTTTCCTAATGTTCTGAGGATACAATTAGGTTAAAAATCTTCCCATTTTCCTTGAAAGAGAAGGCCAAGACGTGGTTACATTCACTGTGTCCTAGATCCATTGGCACATGGAATGATATACAAATGAAATTTATAAAGAAAATTTTCCCACATCATAAGACAATTACCCTCAGGAGAGCAATCATGAACTTTCCCCAAAAGAAAGATGAAACATTCTTCCAATGTTGGGAAAGGTTCAAGGATCTTGTCAATGCATGCCCACAACATGGCTTTGAAATATGACGCATTACGAATTTTTTCTATGATGGGCTAACATCTTCCATGCGCCAAATGGTCGAGACAATTTGTAACGGAGAATTCATCAATAAAAATGTCGATGAGTTATGGGATTACCTCGATAGTCTCGCTGAAAAAACAAAATCATGGGACTATTACCCAAAGACGAATACTACGTCTAGGCCGACTCATTCAAGGGAAAAGGGCGGAATATATCTCCTGAAAGAGGATGATGATCTTAACGCTAAGGTGGCTAATCTCACCAGAAAAGTCGAGGCTATGGAATTAAAGAAGGATAAGGTTAATGAAATTGTTTGCGGCATCTGTGATTGCAACATTCACACAACTGAAAATTGTCCTACAATACCTGCCTTTCGAGAAGTGTTGAATGAACAATCTAATGCCATAAATAGCTATCAAAGACCCTTTCAATGAACCAACCTCTAATACGTACAAACCTGGCTGGAAAAATCATCCTAACTTTAGTTGGAGGAATGGATAAACTGCTACCCCTCAAGGTTTTTTCAATAAAAATCCAAATCAGGGAAAACCTCAAGAAGAATCGGTTCAAAATTCCATACAAGAGCTGGCTCAGACAATGCGAGGAATATTAGATTTTATGCAAAAAATAGATTCACATATGACGGCTATAGAAAAGGGGATGCTTCCTGCACAACCACTCCCCAATCCTAAACTGCAATACGAGATAAGTGACCCCAGCTCTTCAAATCAAATGGGGCACATTAAATCCATCACGACTCTTAGGAGTGGGAAGGTTATTGATAAAACCCTTCGGGTTAGGCCTGAAAAGCCTCAAGAAACAGAAGAGGACAACAATGATGAATCTAGTGATGCCCCACAAAAATTTGAACCGAAACCTCTAGAGAAGCCAGTTGCTCCGTTCCCCCAATGGTTGGTTGCACCAAAATGTCTCTCTCACTCTCAGGATATCCTAGAGGTGTTGAAACAAGTGAAAGTCAACATTCCTCTACTTGATGTCGTAAAACAAATACCTTTATATGCCAAATTCTTAAAGGACTTATGCACGACCAAACGACGACAAGGTGTTCAAAAGAAGATTTCCTTCACTGAGAAAGTGAGTGCCATCGTAAAACAAGATGTGCCACAGAAATTCAAGTACCCCGGTTGCCCAACCATATCATGTGTAATCGGGAACTATCGAATTGATCACGCACTTCTTGACTTAGGAGCGAGCGTCAATCTGATTCCTTACTCGGTATACCAACAGTTAGGTTTGGGTGAATTAAAACCCACCCGGACCATTCTACAACTTACTGACTGCTCTGTTCGTGTACTAAGAGGGATAATCGAGGATGTGTTGGTCCAGGTTGATAGATTTTACTACCCTATAGATTTTATCAACTTGGACACCGAACCCATCAATGACACGAGCACTCAGATTTCTGTCATTCTTAGTCGCCCATTCCTATCCACTTCAAATGCAATTATCAATTGCAGGAATGGTGTCATGACTATGTCTTTTGAAAATTTGACATTGGAATCGAATATCTTTTTCAATAACAGCAGCAACTCAGAGGATGATGACGATTTCCACGAGATTAACATGATTGATTCTTTTGTGGAAGATAGAACGCCTCTCACATTATCCTTTGATCCTCTAGAGACGTGCCTGGCCCACTCCCATGATCTTGATGATGATATAATTAGGGAGACGGGTGCCATGATGGATACTGTACCGGTACTTGAAGTTAACCGGTGGAGGCCATAATTTGAAGAGTTACCCCAAACTGATGTAGTGCCTCTACTGTCTAACCTCAAGCCACTGAAGCTTGACCTAAAACCTTTTCCCTCTGATTTAAAATGTCTATTTAGGTCAAGATGAGACACACCCGGTGGTGATCTCTGCCCACCTGGAAAAAGAACAGGAGAGTATGCTTATATCTACTCTCATTGAGCATAAGGGAGCTCTTGGATGGACGATAGCGGACCTCAAAGGAATTAACCCATCGATTTGTACTCACCGCATATATCTTGAGGATAATGCAAAGGTTGTTCGACAATCACAACGTAGACTAAATCCAAATATGTAGGAAGTCGTTAAGGCCGAGGTTCTTAAACTATTGAATGTGGGTATCATATACCCCATATCTGATAGTCAATGGGTGAGTCCAACTCAGGTGGTTCCCAAGAAGTCCGGGATCACCATCGTAGCTAATGCCAATAATGAACTCGTGCCGACCAGAGTTACTACTGGTTGAAGAATGTGCATTGACTACAGAAAGCTGAATACCGTCACAAGGAAAGACCACTTTCCTTTGCCCTTCATTGATCAAATCTTGGAAAGGCTAGCTAGTCATTCCTATTACTGTTTCCTTGACGGGTTTTCAGGTTATAATCAGATTGAAATCGCCCCTGAGGACCAGGAAAAGACCACATTTACATGTCCCTATGACACCTTTGCTTACAGAAGGATGTCATTCGGGTTATGTAATGCCCCTGCCACCTTTCAGCGATGCATGATGAGTATCTTTTCTGACATGGTGGGGAAATATTTAGAGGTCTTCATGGACTATTTCTCTGTCTTCGGTTCATCTTTCAACGAGTGCTTAGCGAGTCTTAAATGTGTGCTGAAAAGATGTGAAGAAAAGAATCTGGTACTTAATTGGGAGAAGTGCCATTTCATGGTTCAAAAGGAAATTGTCCTTGGGCATATCATCTCGTCCAAGGGAATCGAGGTAGATAAGAAAAAAATCGATCTTATCTCTAACCTACCTCCACCCAAGAACATCAGAGACGTGCGATCGTTCTTAGGACACGCAGGATTTTATAGATGATTCATAAAGGACTTTAGTCTCCTCTCTCGTCCTTTATGTAATGTTCTTCAAAAGGATACACCATACGAGTGGACTGAGCAATGCCAAGAAGCTTTCACTAAGCTTAAGGGCATGCTAACTACTACACTTATCATGTAGCCACCCGACTAGAGTCTTCCTTTTGAACTTATGTGCGACACCTCTAATTATGCTCTTGGAGCAGTTCTAGGCCAGAGAAAAGATAAGCGGCCTTATGTCATTCATTATGCCAGTAGGATTCTAAATCCTGCCCAAGTGAACTACTCGACTACGGAAAAGGAACTGTTAGTCGTAGTGTTCGCTTTGGACAAATTTAGGTCCTACCTGATCGGATCTAAGATCATCATCTACATAGATCACGCGACACTTAAATATCTTCTTTCTAAGAATGATTCTAAGCCCCGCCTGATACGATGGATCCTTCTACTCCAAGAATTTGATTTGAAGATTAAAGATAAAAAGAGAGTAGAGAACGTAGTGGCCGATCATCTCTCTCGCCTTAATACCTCTGATTCCCTTAAAATGACCCATACTAATGATATGTTCCCTGATGAACAACTGTTCAGAGTCTCCCATTCACCTTGGTTTGTTGATATTGCTAATTATCTTGCTATAGGTTCCATACCGACACACTGGATGTCACAAGATAAGAAGAAATTCTTTACCAAGGTGTGCAAATTTTTCTAGGATGATCTATATCTGTTTAAATATTGCCCAGACCAAATCCTAAGGAGATGTGTACCAAACAATGAGCATCTGAGTGTCATCTCCTTCTATCACTCACAGGCCTGTGGTGGTCACTTTTTTGCTAAAAAGACCATGACTAAGATTCTACAGTGTGGCTTTTACTGGCCCAATATGTTCAGGGACACTCATGAGTTTTGTAAGGCTTGTGAGCTTGTCAGAAATTGGAAGCATTTTCCTGTCGAAATATGATGCCCTTGAATCCCATCCATATTATAGAAGCATTTGATTGTTGGGGCATTAATTTCATGGGACCATTCCCCCAATCATTTGAAAATTTATATATTTTGCTCGCCATAGACTATCTCACTAAATGGGTCGAAGCAATTCCGTGCAGAAACAATGACCATCGCACGGTCATTAAATTCTTAAAAGAAAACATCCTGTCGTGGTTCGAAACACCTCGAGCCATCATTAGTGATGGGGGCTCACACTTTTGTAATAGACCATTTGTAAACCCCGTATTCTAGACCGTACCGTTCCATAGACTTCCGCGGTCTTACCGGTCGAATTCCGTCAACCTTCGACCCTTAACTAAGATTTACGTGCGACCCTGATTTGTATGCCATCAACCCGTATCGACTCAACCCAAGACCTTTACCATAACGACCGCACCGTCGCTGCGGTTCCGATGCCGCGACTCGCGCACCGAGGTGATACCCTCAAGAGATGTGGGCCAACGTTCGGTGTGAAGAAAATGCCGCATGTTGCGAAACCCAATAGAATCTCTACGAGGTGTCACATCAATCCCATCAATCCATCAATCCATCAATCCATCACATGTCAAGTACATGTCAAGTACACATCACCTTTCACTCATTCCCAAGCAACTATAAAAGTCAAGAATCTCTTACAAGCCCATACCTCTCTTACACCAAAAGCCCTCAAAGTCAAAAAGTTCTTACACCACCCATGCTTTTCTTACACAAATGGCCACAAAAGTCAAGATTTTCTTACACCCATCACTCACCACATCCATCACCCATCTCTCTCTCCCTTTACAACTCTCTCTCTCTCTTTCTCATTTTCAAACTCAAAAAAAATCTAAGGAGAGAAATCCCATACGTATGAGAATTCTCCAAGCCTCTCCCTCTCTTTCAAAACTTCAAGTGTGGCCCACTTTCCTACCCCATGATCTCCCATCCTAACCATCCATTCCCCATCTCCTCCATTGGAATCAAAGCTAAGGTGCTAAGGAACTCATAGGAGCAAGAAGATCGAACGGTGGGTGCTCCTCTAGATGTAAAAAATATGATTTCTATAGCCTAGATGTTTTCTTTCTTTCATGAGGAAAGTGTAAGACCCACCAATCAATGGTGGAGATCCCACACAATCCCATGTTTGTGGCCTAATGGCCTACCTTATGCATGCATGATCCATGCATGGGGCCTTTCTCTATGGGCCCCATCATGGTAGTTTTATTTCATATCATATTATGTTTGGGTCATCTATAGCTTATAATTATGGTGGGGATGACATCCTCACCATGCATTTTAATTATAGGCCATGCATGTGCAAGATCCATGTTGTAAATGTAAATCTAGGTATGATGTGCGGGTGTGATTGATCTTGGGAGGGATCAATAGTGGCGGAGCCCCTTTCCCTATGGCCAAATTATCCTTCTATCTCTCTTTTTCCTCATTTTATTTCCTAATGTGTGTGGCCCATTAATGTATTTCCCTTTTTATTTAACTTATATAATAAATTTTATCTAAGTATATGTTGCTGTCCAGAATTTTCTAGACAGTTTCTGGTTGTTTTTAGACCAGATTTTAGGACTATTTGGGAGACTATTCATACCTATTAAATATACTTTTCTAAAAGGTGGGGATCTCATCTTGATGTCCACCAAATTTCAGCCCCAACTGACCTTCAGTGCGGTCCCAAAGGTATGGTCCAAGTGAGGTGGACAGTCTGGATTTTCTTCACTGTTCCAGCAACATTCTACCATAGACAGTTGGAATTTTAAATTTTATTAAAATACCTATGGGTGTTTAAAATTATAAAAATTTTCATGAGAGTGTCCTACTTATGGTATGACCCACCTACAAAATTTTGGGGCTAATAGACGCTTGTACAAACCATGGTGATGGCGGGACCTGCCCATTATAATATGGTGTCCAGATTAGTCCAATTTTCAGGACAGATTGATTTATGTAAATGAATTAAAATATTTAAATATTTTTAAAAATTTTAAAATTTTTTAACAGTATGGTCAACTTATGTTAGAACCCACCTACCAAATTTCAGGGCCAATGGACTCCTGTACACACCGTGTTGAGGGCCGGAATGGCCCACCACGTTGGGACGTCCAGGTCTGTCTGATTTTTCTGGACAGTCTATTTTGTTTAAATTAATTAAAATACTTAGAGATATCTAAAAATCATGAAACTTTGTGGGGGTGTGGCCCACCTATGGAAGTATCACTCTATGAAATTTCAGCTTCAAGTGACCCCGTTTGGGTATCCAAAAGAATGGTCCAAGATAGTTGGACTCCTAAATTTTTTTTACTGTGCAGTCCAGTAATACGCCTTGATAAAAAATATAATTCAAAAATATTTCTTCTGATGGTGGGCCACCTTTTTGGGTTTCCCCTCATTATATGCATGATGAGGGACCTTGGCCCTCAATTTTCAGAGTTTTAGATGCCTTGGATCCACTCCAATGGAGTGCCCAAATTTAGGACAGGAACATGTTATAATTATACTGGCCTTGGGCTAAAATTTTGAGGAGTGGGGCCCACCATATTATAAAGATCTTAGAGAAAATGATTTATACCTTTAGTTTCTTAAATGTTGGGTTTAATGAATGTACTTTTGAGGCCCACCACAGTTGAATTTAATTAGGCCCATGAATGTAGCTAGTTGTTAAACTATTTAAGGCCCATAGAGTGGACCCATTTGATGTGTTCTAAGGCCCATGAGATTAGGCCCATTTGATGTAATTTAAGGCCTATAGAGTGGACCCATTTGATGTGTTCCAAGGTCCATGGGATTGAACCCATTTGATGTATTTTAAACCCCATGGGATTAGGCCCATTTGATATGTATAAGGCCCATGGGTCGAGAACCATTTGATGCAATGTAAGGCACACGGGTTATGACCCATTGCAATGCACATAAGGCCCATTGGTGCAGCCCATTGATGTGGCCCATTTGATGAGTAAAAGTCCCATATGACATAGTCCATTTGATGTATTTAAGGCCCAATGGGGTGTACCTAAGGTCCATTGCAATGTGTGATCCCAACCTGGTTTATGTAATGTTATTCACTACGGGCTACACTTTGGGAGCAATGTTGGTTTGACGTCCACATTGCGAGTATAATGTTGGTTAAATGTCCGCATTACGACACTTCCTAGGGCCCATTGGTAGGCCCGTACTTATTGTATGCAAGCCGTCTAGGCCAGCTGCATTGTAAGGATAGGGCATTACTTTATAACATGTTTAGTATAACTCCATGACGCACAGCACATTTGTATCGGTCCATTTGATCGGCCTGTTCGTATCGACCATTTGATTGATTTAGCCCATATGATTGATTAGGCCCATCTTGATATATTTGTGGCCTGTTGCTAAGGCCATATATGAGGCCCATTGTTGAGGCCCACCTTGATGTGTATGAGGCCCATTGTTGAGGCCCACCTCGATGTGTATAAGGCCCGTTGTTGAGGCCCACCTTGATGTATATGAGGCGTGTTGTTAAGGCCCACCTTAATGTGTATGAGGCCCGTTGTTGAGGCCCACCTTGATGTGTATGAGGCCCGTTGTTGAGGCCCACCTTAAATATATATGAGGCCCATGTTGCAAGGCCCGTTGTGATGTATGCAAGGCCCATGGGTCATGGCCCATTGCAATGTATGTAAGGTCCAATTGTTGAGGCCTATTCGATATATTTATTGGGTACATGTCATTAGGTCCATCCTGTTGTATTGGTGACCCGTCCATTGAGGCTCACCCATAGTATATATTTAAGAACCATGTGTAAGTCCCACCTATTGTGTATTTAAAGCCCATGGGTTGTGGCCATAGTAATGTATATTAGGCATATGTGATGTAGCCCATACTGATGTGTATTAGACCCAGGTATGTGACTCACCTGCGAAGTATATTTGAGGCCCATTGTGATATATCTGAGGCCCAAGAGTGTGACCCATCCAGATGTATTTGAGGCCTATGGGCAAGGCCCATTGTGATATGTGTTAGGCCCATGACCATTGTCCACCTGTTTCGTATATTTGGCCCTTGTGTGAGGCCATGTGCACATTATATAATTGATTCTATGTGGGCCATTCCTTGGGGGCAATGTTGGTTAAAAGTTCACATTGTCGATGCCGGTTATTGATACCGTTTATGAGTATGTGACATTATAACATCATGATACATGCCCATTCTCATCATCTGCATATTTGTTATGAGATGTGTTTGACCATTGCATATGTCATTGGGCAGGATGATGTGAGACTCCCTGATAGGTGGAGATTATCTCACATGAGAGTATGACATGCGCAGGATTGATGCATGATTGGATTGTATGTCTCATGCATCTTGTATTGTGTTGTGATTACTGTACGCCCTAGTGACATCAGGGACGTAGCCTCCACAGGCATATCATGGATGGCCAGATGGGACACCAGAAATCTGTTCGAGCATCAGGCCGCCATAGATGGCCCTGGGTGAAAATCCCTAAACATCCTCTTAGTTTCAGAGGATGCTCCAACATTTAGACCGAGTGGATAGATGAGCGTTGAGTTTCGATTACCAAATGGCTGCGCTCTCCACTGTGTCGTGGTCGGTTGGAAGGGGGCACGACCTTACCCACCCGAGGGAGTAGGCATGGCTAGGTTGAGTTTGACCAGCTCAAGGAATGGGTCCGCTATTGGCGAGCCGGGTAGGTATTGGTAGACTACTGACAGGCATATTGTGAGGTCTTTTCCACTTACCCAGTTGTGCGCTTGATTGGGGTGGCAGGTGGTGTGAAGTTTAATAGACCCCGGTGATTTCTCCAGAGAGGAACCATACTGATATGAGGACTGACATGATATTATGACACCCCGTCACCGCTGTCCATGTGGGCGGGCGCACGTGGGAGGACGCTGATGTGGTCGAGGCTAAGGCCTGGGCGAGCTACCACACTGGGTAAGCTACCAGCGGTTGGCAGGCTACTGTGCTAACAGGCTACTGAGTAGGAGTTGCATACTCATTCATTCATCCATTCACTATCCACTCGGGCTGGTGGTGTGCAACTAATTGTTGCGTATCTTCGTTATGGCAAGGATTTCGGTTGGGCGCGCGACTAACCTAAGATCAGGAGTTTACCACGTTGAGTCAGACTATCCAAATTTAGGTATGGGAATGGTTTGGATAGAGGTTCCTTATGGTGGACCCCGTAGCCTGCGATACTACGTACTATCATCTCTACATCACACTCCAGCATGGTCATTCCATTAGCACCATATACTACATATTCCATTACATCTTCGGTGTGTAGCATTGTGGGTTGTTATGTTTCTGTATTCCTATGACTGAGATGAGAGTGATGATATTTGTTAGCTCTTTCCAATTGTGTATTATATTATATCCTTGTCATTCGACGTTTGATTATTTATGACTCATCATTTGCATAGCTGTCCTATATTACGTATTCTGATATTTATTAACTTGTGGACTTGTTCATACTTCCACTTATTATGATATCGCATGATTATAATCTTGTCAGTATTTCTGTTTACATTGATAATTCATGCTCTTATCAGTGTTTCTGCTTATTCAGTCATTGTATGGTTTATGGATTAATAGCTTTTCGGTATTGTATGATTATGATATTGTATTGAATACTTGACACTTATCTCGTGCACACACTTACACCACCCTCTATGGTTTGTATAAGCTTATGCACGATAGATGCGTGCAGGTGATGTTAGGTTGCAGCAGCATTGAGCTTGGAGTGTGCAGTTATTTTCTGGAGCTTTGATTTTAACATATATATTTTCCTTTCAGCATTGTATTCAAATGATTATATTAGTGGATATGTGATGATGATGTTGCCTTTATGATTTGGATAAACTTGTGGTTATGTTTATTACTAGTTAAATGTACAAAAAAAAAATTCTCCTTGTAGGATCCCAGGATCGAAAATATGGCATATGAATGCTAGGAGCCGAGAATGGGGTACTACGGAGGCTGTCGGCACCGGATTCGGCGATTGGGATTTGTGTGAATCCAATTTCTGGGTTTGGGGCATGATAGAAGTTGGTATCAGAGCATAACTTGAGAATACCTGGAGATAACATCACATATCTGCTAATAGCTATCCTTCACTCTATGATTGTTGAGAACTTAGAATGATTAGATCCACGAGTTCAAATAAATTAGAGATTTTCTGATATAGTTCCCTAGCGTTGAGATTGAGGCTGTATAGTGTTCCAGTTCGATCGTTTCTAATCCAAGATTTGAAGTTCTGTTGGATCATCGTAGTGTTGGCGAGGCGTTTTGGGAGCAGGGGATTAGGATTCAGAGGCATTGTTCCCATCTCTTAGGTGTTTGATTATGTTGGGATGTTGTGTTCGGATAGGATTTTCCTCCCTTGGTAAGCTCTGTATTAGTTACGTTGTGGTTTAAATTTTGAGGATGAAATTTTTATTAGGAGGAGAGAGCTGTAAGCCCCGTATTCTAGACCGTACCGTTCCATAGACTTCCGCGGTCTTACCGGTCGAATTTTCGCAACCTTCGACCCTTAACCAAGATTTGCGTGCGACCCTGATTCGTATGCTGTCAACCCGTATCGACTTAACCCAAGACCTTTACCATAGCGACCGCGCCGTCGCTGCGGTTCCGATGCCGCGACTCGTGTGCCGAAGCGATACCCTGGTTAAGAGATGCGGTTCCGATGCCGCGACTCGCGCGCCGAAGAAAACGCCGCTCGTTACGAAACCCAAGAGAATCTCTATGAGGTGTCACATCAATCCATCAATCCATCAATCCATCACATGTCAAGTACATGTCAAGTACACATCACCTTTCACCCATTCCCAAGCAACTACAAAAGTCAAGAATCTCTTACAAGCCCATACCTCTCACCAAAAGCCCTCAAAGTTAAAAAGTTCTTACACCACCCATGCTTTTCTTACATAAATGGCCACAAAAGTCAAGATTTTCTTACACCCATCACTCACCACATCCATCACCCATCTCTCTCTCCCTTTACAACTTTCTCTCTTTCTTTCTTATTTTCAAACTTAAAAAAATCTAAGGAGAGAAATCTCATACGTATGAGAATTCTCCAAGCCTCTCCCTCTCTTTCAAAACTTCAAGTGTGGCCCACTTTCCTACCCCATGATCTCCCATCCTAACCATCCATTCCCCATCTCCTCCATTGGAATCAAAGCTAAGGTGCTAAGGAACTCATAGGAGCAAGAAGATCGAACGGTGGGTGCTCCTCTAGATGTAAAAAATATGATTTCTATAGCCTAGATGTTTTCTTTTTTTCATGAGGGAAGTGTAGGACCCACCAATCAATGGTGAAGATCCCACACAATCCCATGTTTGTGGCCTAATGGCCTACCTTATGCATGCATGATCCATGCATGGGGCCTTTCTCTATGGGCCCCATCATGGTAGTTTTATTTCATATCATATTATGTTTGGGTCATCTATAGCTTATAACCATGGTGGGGATGACATCCTCACCATGAATTTTAATTATATGTCATGCATGTGCAAGATCCATGTTGTAAATGTAAATCTAGGTATGATGTGCGGGTGTGATTGATATTGGGAGGGCTCAATAGTGGTGGAGCCCCTTTCCCTATGGCCGGATTGTCCTTCTATCTCTCTTTTCCCTCATTTTATTTCCTGATGTGTGTAGCCCATTAATGTATTTCCTTTTGTATTTAACTTATATAATAAATTTTATCTAAGTACATGTTGCTGTCCAGAATTTTCTGGACAGTTTCTGGTTATTTTTTGACCAGATTTTGGGACTGTTTGGGGGACTATTCATACCTATTAAATATAATTTTCTGAAAGGTGGGGATCTGATCTTGATGTCCACCAAATTTCAGCCCCAACTGACCTTCATTGGGGTCCCAAAGGTATGGTCCAAGTTAGGTGGACAGTCTGGATTTTCTGCACTGTTCCAGCAACATTCCACCATGGACAGTTGGAATTTTAAAATTTATTAAAATATGTATGGGTGTTTAAAAATTATAAAAATTTTCAAGGGGGTGTCTTACTTATGGTAGGACCCACATACAAAATTTTGAGGCCATTGGATGCCTGTACATACCATGGTGATGGCGGGACCGGCCCATTATAATATGGTGTCCAGATCAGTCCGATTTTCAGGACAGATTGATTAATGTAAATGAATTAAAATATTTATAAATGTCCAAAAATTTTGAAAGTTTTTAGAAGTATGTTGTACTTATGTTAGAACCTACCTACAAAATTTGATGGCCAATGGACCCCTGTACACACCGTGGTGAGGGCCGGATTGGCCCACCATGTTGGGACGTCTAGGTCTGTCCGATTTTTCTATACAGTCTGTTTTGTTTAAATTAATTAAAATACTTTAATATATCTAAAAATTATGAAATTTTGTGGGGGTGTGGCCCACCTAAGGAAGTATCACTCTATGAAATTTTAGCCTCAAGTGACCCCGTTTGGGCATCCAAAAGAATAGGCCAAGATGGTTGGACTCCCATATTTTTTCTGTTGTGCAATCCAGCAATATGCCTTGATAAAAAATAATAATTCAAAAACATTTCTTCTGATGGTGTGCCACCTTTTTGGGTTTCCTCTCATTGTATGCATGATGAGGGACCTTGGTCCTCAATTTTCAGAGTTTTAGAGGCCTTGGACCCACTCCAATGGAGTGCCCAAATTTAGGACAGCAACATGTTATAATTATGCTGGCCTTGGGTTGAAATTTTGAGGAGTGGGGCCCACCATATTATAAAGATCTTAGAGAAAATGATTCATACCTTTAGTTCCTTGAATGTTGGGCTTAATGAATGTCTTTTGAGGCCCACCACAGTTGAATTTAATTGGGTCCATGAATGTAGCTAGTTGTTGAACTATTTAAGGCCCATAGAGTGGACCCATTTGATGTGTTTTAAGGCCCATGGGATTAGGCCCATTTGATGTAATTAAAGGCCCATAGAGTGGACCCATTTGATGTGTTCCAAGGTCCATGGGATTGGACCCATTTGATGTATTTTAAAGCCCATGGGATTAGGCCCATTTGATATGTATAAGGCCCATGGGTCGAGAACCATTTGATGCAATCTAAGGCACACAGGTTATGACCCATTGCAATGCACATAAGGTCCATTGGTGCAGCCCATTGATGTGGCCCATTTGATGAGTAAAAGCCCCATATGACATGGTCCATTTGATGTATTTAAGGCCCAATGGGGTGTACCTAAGGTCCATTGCAATGTGTGATCCCAATTTGGTTTATGTAATGTTATTCACTACGGGCTACACCTTGGGAGCAATGTTGGTTTGACGTCTACATTGCGAGTATAATATTGGTTAAATGTCCGCATTGCAACTCTCCCTAGTTGTATGCAAGCCGTCTAGGCCAGCTGCATTGTAAGGATAGGGCATTACTTTATAACATGTTTAGTATAACTTCATGACCCACAATCCATTTGTATCGATCCATTTGATTGGCCTGCTCGTATCGACCATTTGATTGATTTAGCCCATATGATTGATTAGGCCCATCTTGATATATTTGTGGCCAGTTGCTAAAGCCATATATGAGGCCCATTGTTGAGGCCCACCTTGATGTGTATGAGGCTCGTTGTTGAGGCCCACCCTGATGTGTATGAGGCTTGTTGTTGAGGCCCACCTTGATGTGTATGAGGCCTATTGTTGAGGCCCACCTTGATGTGTATGAGGCCCGTTGTTGAGGCCCACCTTAAATATATATGAGGCCTATGTTGCAAGGCCCATTGTGATGTAGCAAGGCCCATGGGTCAAGGCCCGTTGCAATGTATGTAAGGCCCAATTGGTGCAGCCTATTCGATATATTTATGGGGTCCATGTCATTAGGCCCATCCTGTTGTATTGGTGACCCATCCATTGAGGCTCACCCGTAGTATATATTTGAGGCCCATGTGTAGGGCCCACCTATTGTGTATTTAAAGCCCATGGGTTGTGGCCATAGTGATGTATATTAGGCCTATGTGATGTAGCCCATACTGATGTGTATTAGACCCAGGTATGTGACTCACCTGCGAAGTATATTTAAGGCACATTCTGATATATCTGAGGCCTATGGGCAAGGCCCATTGTGATATGTGTTAGGCCCATGACCAGGGCCCACCTATTTCGTATATTTGGCCCTTGTGTGAGGCCATGTGCCCATTATATATTTGATTCTATGTGGGCCATTCCTTGGGGGCAATGTTGGTTAAAAGTCCACATTGTCGACGCCGGTTATTGATACCGTTTATGAGTATGTGATATCATAACATCATGATACATGCCCATTCGCATCATGTGCATGTTTGTTATGAGATGTGTTTGACCATTGCATATGCCATTGGGCAGGATGATGTGAGACTCCCTGATAGGTGGAGATTATCTCACATGAGCGCATGACATGTGCAGGATTGATGCATGATTGGATTGTATGACTCATGCATCTTGCATTGTGTTGTGATTACCGTACGCCCTAGTGACATCAGGGTCGTAGCCTCCACAGGCATATTGTAGATGGCCAAATGGGACACCAGAAATCTGTTCGAGCATCGGGTCGCCATATATGGCCCTGGATGAAAATTCTTAAACACTCTATTGGTTCCAGAGGATGCTCCAACGTTTAGACCGAGTGGATAGATGAGCGTTGAGTGCTGATTATCAGATGGCTGCGCTCTCCACTGTGTCGTGGTCGGTTGTAAGGGGGTGCGGCCTTACCCAGCCGAGGGAGTAGGCATGGCTAGGCTGAGTTTGACCAGCTCGAGGAATGGGTCCGCTATCGGTGAGCCTTGTAGGTATTGGTAGACTACTGACAGGCGGATAGTGAGGTCTTTTTCACTTACCCAGTTGTGCGCTTGATTGGGGCGGCAGGTGGTGTGAAGTGTAATAGACCCCGTTGATTTTCCTAGAGAGGAACCGTACTGATATGAGGACTGATATGATATTATGACACCCCGTCACTGTTGTGCATGTGGGCGGGCACACGTGGGCGGACGCTGATGTGGGCGGGTGTGATGTGGGGGGGGCTGAGGCCTGGGCGAGCTACCACACTGGGCAAGCTTCCAGCGGTTGGAAGGCTACTGTGCTGACAGGCTACTGAGTAGGAGTTGCATACTCATTCATTCATCCATTCACTATCCACTCGGGCTTGTGGTGCGCAACTAATTGTTGTGTATCTTCGTTATGGCAAGGATTTCGGTTAGGCGCGTGACTAACCTAAGATCAGGAGTTTACCACGTTGGTCAGACTATCTAAATTTAGGTATGGGACTGGTTTGGATAGAGGTTCCTTATGGTGGACCCCGTAGCCTGCGATACTACGTACTATCATCCTGACATCACACTCCAGCATGGTCATTCCATTAGCACCATATATTGCATATTCCATTACATCTTCAGCGTGTGGCATTGTGGGTTGTTATGTTTCTGTATTCCTATGACTTAGATGAGAGTGATGATATTTGTTAGCTCTTTTAAATTGTGTATTACATTATATCCTTGTCATTCGACATTTGATTATCTATGACTCATCATTTAAATATCTGTCCTATATTACGTATTCTGATATTGATTAACTTATGGACTTGTTCATACTTCCGCTTATTCTGTTATCGCATGATTATAATCTTGTCAGTATTTCTGTTTACGCTGATAATTCCTGCTCTTATCATTGTTTCTGTTTATTCAGTCATTGTATGATTTATGGATTAATAGCTTTCCGTTATTGTATGATTATGATATTGTATTAAATACTTAGCACTTATCTCATGCACATACTTACACCACCCTCTAAGCTTTCTATAAGCTTATGCATGATAGATGCATGCAGGTGATGTTAGGTTGCAGCAGCATTGAGCTTGGAGTGTGCAGCTGTTTTCTGGAGCTTTGATTTTGACATATATATTTCCCTTTCAGCATTGTATTCAAATGATTATATTTATAGATATGTGATGATGATGTTGCCTTTATGATTTGGGTAAACTTGTGGTTATGCTTATTACTATTTAAATGTACCACGATTATATTAGTAGAAGGTTATGCTTATTACTAGTTATAACATGTGTTAACATGCTCACATTGTTGTATTTTATTTCCATTACTCTTATATGATTGCTGATGTGAATTCATAAATGTTTGAGACTATACGTAGTCCAGGCAGTCGGCAACCGAGTAAATTCGTGGTTGGCTTATCTTTGCCACGAATGACGCGTCAATGAATGCGAGTCATGTTTTGGAGTTGGCGGAAGTGGTTAGGCCACACGAGGTATTTTATGCACTTCATGTTGTTCGACTTGAGATGCACTCGTGCCACTCGAGCCCGTCAAGTAACCCGACTGGCCATTGTATGTTCACCTTATATAAGTCATAACTGCTTGAACCTAGGGTACTGAACTTACCATTGTAAACCCTATTAACCATGGTACCTTGATCTATAAAGACTCATGAGCCGGGCATGGTGGTATGGGACACCGTGGTCGAGCTGTCGGCCTACGCTGGGGCCACAAACCTCTCCGTAGTGACCAGTGAGCAACCCAGACTCGTGAGCAGATTATGGTGGTATGGGACACTATATTCTTACTGTTGGCCTACATTGATAAGGTGATGGGGGAACGGTGCAACGAGTGCGAGCAACAGCCCTGACAGCCTTTTGTAGTGACCGCGAGCGTATTCTGAGTATACGGGAGGCAACGACCCTTCCGTAGCGAAAAGAGTACAGGTAGGCCTGTATTAATAAAGTGATGGGGGAGCGGTGCAACGAGTGCGAGCAATAGCCCTGGCAGCCCTTGCAGCGACCTACAAATATAATATCGTATGAGATTACTAGGAGTGACGACCCTAGACAGGATCTGTGTTGGGATTAATATAAGCAAAGTACCTTAGTTTCCCAATATTACTGTATGAAAAGGACTAATAATAATGTGGTAATCATATCAACATCACAATGCATGTGCCTGGAAGATGTGGAGCACTGAGCGGTACGCAAGCATGCCACAGACGCAGATGGTGCCGTATGAGGGAGAATGTCAGTGAGGGCATTCATCATGTCATATCATATTGCATTAACAACAGTATTAGGAATGTTTGATTTACTGCTTTACTATTATCGCATGATTGATTTGAGAACATGCTAATCTTTGCTCTATTATTCTACTGAGTTAGCTACTCACTCCTACATTATGGGATGGTGTTTGCAACACCCACTAGATCCTGTCTTAGATGCAGGTGAGGTAGTGATTCAGGATGCAGAACTGGACTATGATGAGGACCAGGACGAGTTCTCATATATGCAGTACCACGACGGCTTTTCTTAGGGGGCCTGGATTGGCGGGACTTCTCAGTGGGACTCTTTTTGGACATTTAATTTCTGTTTATTTACATGTATATGAGACTCAGAGATGTATTCATACTTTGGAGACAGTTGAGATCTACTTTGTTTTCCATACAGTGATATGTATATTCTTTAGTCTTCCGCTTGCTTTTATCACTGAATCTGGAGTATGAATTGCAGTTTTGGTATAATTTTACTCATGTGAATGCTTTAACTCGGACAACATTGAATCATAATCATTTTTGTTGCATAAGTGACGGTCTGAAACTCGGGAGTTGGGTTTATACACGACCTCCGATTTTCAGGGTGTTACAAGTTGGTATCAGAGAATGAATGAGATTATACCGGGCCTGGGTTATGGCCACGCGACGTACGCTGTCACTTCCTTTGACTTAGGTGGGTGTGAGAAAGGTCTAGAAACACTTATAGGATCGCAGTTTCACCAATAGTATCGATTGCTTGATCGAGTCCGTAACGCGTCTAGGGTCACGTGAACCGACCTAAGTAGCTCCTTACCACAACCCTTACATTCAATCGTTAGGGCTAAAAAACCCCGTTTCACCTAATTTCTTTAAAATTCTTCCTCTCACCACTCCATTCTTCAATTATTTCTTTGAATTTTCATGTTAAGCATTGATCCTAATGTGAAAATAATATAAAATCATACTTTGATAAAATTTTATAGTGAATAGTAAAATTTCAGGAAAACTGGCCATTTGGCCATTTTAAATTTGTAATATTTAGTAACTAATAGGCTAGATGGATGTATTAGCTCCTTCTACCCCAAAATCATATGCTACCTGATAGGGGATTACATTCAGGTTTACAAATTGTCCCCGGAAAGCCTCGAATGGAAGTTTGGGCCTCCCTAAGCCAATCTAGAATGAACTAAGGTGGGGCCCATACATATTTGAGGTCCCTAGGCTAGGGGGGACCCAACCCATGTGGTCCCACCGGCCGGATTGATGACCGGCCGGCGATGCCATCGCCGATCCGGCAATGCCATCTCCGATCCGGCGATGCATCGCCAATGGGTGGGCCCCACTTGCACTGCAATTCTAGCGCACGGGCTCTTTTGGGTAGGGCACCCCTCCCATGTGTGGTCCATCCGTCGAAAACCCTTAAAAGAGGTACCTCCTTCACAAACAGCCCTCTTCCAAGCTCATTTCATATTTTTCTTGCTGCCCCTTCTCAAATCGAGGCTCCAAATCCCTCCTAATCCCATTTCTTGTTGAAACCGAACCCATTCCATCCCTCCATTATTGTTTGCAACTCCTCCTCTTACAAATCTCATCCGTTGGAGCTCCTACAACCTACATTTGTGGCTGAAATCGGGTGAAGCTCCATTCCCCTTTTTCCTTCTCTTTTCTTTTTGAAAATCTAGCCTTAGGGAGTTTGAAGCATCCCTCTACAACGCCTAGATTTCATTCTGTCCGTTTGGGCAGCCATTTATCCCCATTTCCCTCACTTTTCATGGCTATAGTTGAAGCCATTTTAGGTCTTTTCTCCTTCTCCACCATCCTCTCTTTGATGGGAAAGAGAAAGACCGCAGCAGATGAAGCTAGGCCTAGTCACCCTGCGTAATCCAGAAGACCGAGGGGTGGCTCCGCTAGCTCAAGCGCCGCCGTAAGTCCAAACACAGCCCGGGAGTTTCATACAAAGTGGGATTTGGATCCCATGCTCAAATTGGGCGAGTGATATTAGCAAAGATGCCTCACGGTGAATATACGGACCGTAAGGTGTTGTTTGAGGTGGACGTGGAAGGGTAACTCTTCAGTGAATTCCTATTATTCGAGCGCATTGAAGCTGCACATTGAGGTCCGCTCTTTGAAGCTCATTCTCGTGCTAATGCGAGCACCATTTGTGCCTTCTACGCTCGTATCCAGAATCCTACATTGGAGCCATTGCAGTTCAAGATTCCCTTTGGTAGAGACCGGATGGCTACGATCGATGTTCGGTTGATAGCGCGACTTCTGAATGTATCCCTTGGTGATGTTCATCCCAATGCAAAGAATTTGAGGAGTAGGCGTGAACAAGATCACCGTACCAGGTTCCTATGCGATAGTCTGGTTCTATGGCAGCCTAACAATAGCCTTAAGGCGTCTCATATGTCTGATGATTTGCACCTGCTGCACCACATTTGCACATTTAACGTGTATCCTAGGTCGACAAATCGCATTGAATGTACGCGCCTTATGGTTGATTTCTTGTATCAGGTGGCCCAGGGAGAAAATGTGTGTATAGCCACTTTCATGTTGTGACAGATTATCCTCATAGCGAAATCAAGAAGAACGTCTGAGTTGCTTCCTTTTGGCCCACTTATATGCAAGATCGCGCTTGAGTTTGCTTACAGACTTGGTCCAGAGTTGCCAGTTCTGATTCACTGTATTGATGAGTCTACCATGGTCAAGATGAAGATCGGGTCTCAGTACCGTGAGACTCAGCTTGATGAGGATAGCGAGGGTAATTTTAATGACGAAGAGTATCCAAGTGAAGGAGAACCTGGAGCGAAAGTAGAGGAAGAATTTCAGGAAGAGGAAGAAGAGGAGGCTCAGGATACTGATGAGAGCCCTCCTCCTCCTACTCAGGCTACTCGTGATGCTCACATTGCCCGAATTGAGGAGAGACAGGTCACCTTACGAAGGGAAGTTCAAGAACTTCGGGCTGAGGTCGAGGATACCAAGGCCGTTATGAAGAGAAAATTCGGCAAGGTGACTCGCACCTTGAAGGCGATCCTGTGCTGCTTGCAGGATAAGGGTGCTCCTCCTCCATCACCCGACTCAGACTAACGATGATATTTTAGATGTTGTTGGTAGCAGTTAGTCGTTTCCTGCTTTATGTTGTGTAAGCCTGTTAAGGCTAGTAGTTTACTTGTGTTGCTGTTGTAGTTTTAACTGTCTTATTTCCCATGTACTTCTTGTCATGATGCCTATAAGAAAATATCCCTTGTATTGTGACAATTTTGATTAAATGAAATGCATGGAATGCCTTTGACTCTTTATGTGAATGATTGCGGTGTGTTTGTGCTATTGAGACTGACAAGGTTGCGCCCTATTTTGAATATTGGGTGAGCCTATGGATCAGGTTCCCCTCCAGTCTGGTGCTCATGCGGACCCTGCTATGGGCCTGATTCCTGAGACAGCACGTGTGTTTCAGCCTCCTACTGGTCCTGCAGTTGGACCACCGCCTTTCACACCGCCCGTCAGAGAGAAGTACCGTGCGTCTTCTTCGACGCAGTACATGCCACAGCCTGCTCCACCTCCAGATAGATTTGAACAGATGATGGCCATGATGCAGCAGCAGCAGCAGCTCCTGACTATTATAGTGGGGGCTCTAGCCCAGGGTGGGAGTGTGACTCCACCTGCACCACCGACTCATCCAGCTGAGGATGCCGATACATGTGCACAGGATGAGGGCATGGTTCATCCTGTACCACCTATTTATCCTGCGGGGAATGCCGCAGACACACGGAGCTTATTAGAGCGATTTCAGCGCTTACGGCCTCCCACTTTTACGGGTTCTCATAGACCCGAGGAGGCCGAGTATTAGCTCCACCATGTGTCGAATATACTACGGATGTTGCATTGCTCAGAGACTGAGCAGGTTGAGTTAGCTACGTTCTTGTTCAAGCGGGAGGCCAGCATATGGTGGGACAGTGTGTTGCGGACTGTTGCCGCTGATTACATCTGGACCTGGGCAGCGTTCGAGTTCCGTTTTCACGAGAAATACTATCCCCAGACATATAAGCATGACTGGGAGAACGGGTTTCTTCGCCTCAGACAGGGAGGCATGACGGTAACTGAGTATGAGCATTGGTTCACTAAGTTGGGCAGATACGTCCCGACTATAGTGACAGATGAGCAGATGCGCATACGGCGCTTTTCTGAGGGTTTACGACCAGATATTCAGTCGAAGATGTGTTGCATGAGCATTTCCTCCTACGCAGAGCTGATCCACATGTCCATGCAGGCAGATCAGGTTGTGTATCGACTTAAGCGATCTCGTGGCCCTATTGCTCCTAGGCCACGACCAGAGTTACAGGACAGGCCCTTTGCGGGCAAGAGGCCTCACGTCGACCCTCCTCCTAGGGCTATAGCGCCAGTACCCCCGATGTAGTGCTCCGATTTAGCATGTACTTATTGTGGGAGAGCGGGCCATTCGGCATAGAGTTATTTTGCTCGAATGCGGGACAGTGGGTTCTCGCCGCCGCAGAAGATCGACCGTACACGCTCACATGCTATATCAGCACCGCCTTTACGGTTGGCTCCTGCGCACCCTTCCTTCAGACCTCCCGTATCGCAGTTCAGGCCGCCTCTACGAACCATGGCACAGTGGCCGAACCGGCCATAGCAGGCTCGAGTACATGCTCTGACAGCACAGGCGGCCGAGATAGAGACTTCTCAGCATTCGGCCTTTGAGGTCACTGCCCACATCGAAGGTATTTCTATTCTTGTGATGGTGGACACAGGATCCACGATTTCATTGATATCACATGCCATAGTCAAACGCATTGGCCTACCGACTATTAGGATGGATGGGGTGCGAGTTTACACAGCTCACGGGTCCTTTACAGATGCCACCCTGATGTGTGAGGGCTGTTTGGTGGATCTGGGGGGCAGGACGATGGCTATTGATCTTGTTGTCGACCCCTCTCTCTATTATCTCGACATCGTTCTTGGCATGGATTGGCTGACTGCAGCGAGGGCTGAGATTGACTGCGAGACTCGTTTAGTGACTGCCTACGAGCCAGAGGGCGCGTCCTTTACATTCCCAGTGCGGGTAAATCTCCCCTTCTGCATACTTAGCTACGCTACTTTACTACAGGACGCTGGTGCCCAGATGCTTGAGCATACGCCAGTCGTTTGTGATTTTGGGGATCTGTTCAAGAAGATCCCTAGGTTGCCACCTCGACGAGAGATTGATTTCACTATCGATCTGGTGCCTAGTTCCGCGCCCGTCTCACTGCCGACGTATCGCATGGCACCGTGTGAGATGGAGGAGTTGAGGACACAGATTGATAGTTTATTGGAGCTTGGCCATACTCGACCCAGTGTGTCTCCTTGGGGAGCACCAGTCCTGTTTGTAAGGAAGAAGGATGGTCGATGCGATTATGTATTGATTATCGTAGACTGAACCAGATCACGGTGAAGAACAAGTACCCTTTATCCAGGATCGATGACTTGTTTGATTAGTTGAGAGGAGCACAGTACTTCTCGAAGATTGATCTTCAGTCAGGATATCATCAGCTGCGCGTTAGGAATGAGGACGTGCAGAAGACAGCATTCAGGACCAGCTTTGGCCACTACAAGTTCCTTGTGATGTCGTTCGGTCTCACGAACGCACCAGCCGTGTTCATGGATCTGATGAACAGGGTATTTTGGCCTTTCCTCTATCGATTCGTCGTTGTGTTCATCGACGACATTTTGATATACTCCAGGAGTCGAGAGGAGCACTTGCGCTTGGTCCTGGATACACTCAGACAGCGTCAGTTATTCGCACAATACAAGAAGTGCGACTTCTGGAAGCAGGAAGTGAAGTTCCCAGGACACGTGGTGTCCAAGGATGGCATGACAGTCGACCTATCTAAGGTAGCTGTAGTTCAGGACTGGGAGCAGCCTGTTTCTGTCACTGGGGTGAGGAGTTTCTTGGGTCTCGCTGGCTATTATCGACGCTTCATTTGGGATTTCTCGAAGATCGTGAGACCTTTATCTTAGTTGACCCGAAAGGACATGAAGTTCGCTTGGAATGACAAGGCGGAGTCAGCTTTTCAAGAGCTGAAGGACAGGCTTATGTCCGCCCCTATGCTAGTATTGTCAGAGCAAGGGGTTAGATACACTATATATACTGACGCGTCTAGTGTTGGTCTGGGTTGTGTCCTTATGCAGAAGGACAGGGTAATTTCGTATGCCTCGAGACAATTAAGGAAGCACGAGGAGAATTACCCTACTCACGACCTGGAGTTGGCAGCCGTTATATTCGCACTGAGACTCTGGAGACATTACCTCTATGGAGAGGAGTTCGAGCTCTTTTGCGACCACAAGAGCCTCAAGTACATATTCACGCAGCGAGACTTGAATATGAGGCAGCGGCGATGGATGGAGACTTTGAAGGACTTCAAGTTCGAAGTCTCTTACCATCATGGGAAGGCGAACCATATGGCTGACGCGTTGAGCTGCAAGAAGGCGATAGAGTTCGCGGCTTCGCTGATGGTTGCTGAGTGGGATATGGTTAAGTTTTTGCGAGACTTTAAGCAGAAACTCACTGTAGAGGAGCCGTATGAGTTCATCGCACATGTGCAGGTGCAATCTAAGATCAATGACCAGGTCATCGAGGCACAGAGGGATGATGCGCGTCTGACTGAGCTTCAAGAGCAGGCCAGTGATGATGTAGACGTCAAGTGGTGAGTTGGCACGGATGGGGGCTTACGTTATCGTGGCCGCCTATGCGTCCCAGATATCCCTGACTTAAGACGAGAGATTCTCGAGGCTGCGCATTGTACCAGACTCGCGATGCATCCTGGCAGTACGAAGATGTATCGCGACGTGAAGAGGACCAATTGGTGGAAAGGTATGAAGACCCACATAGCAGAGTTCGTGTCCCGTTGTCTTACTTGCTAGCAGGTGAAGGCAGAGCATCGCTGACCACCTGGACTTCTTCAGCCTATGCCGATCGCAGAGTGGAAGTGAGACTTCATTTCTATGGATTTCGTTTTAGGGCTGCCGAAGACGAGGAAGGGACATGATTCCATATGGGTGACAGTCGACCGTCTGACGAAGTCGGCGTACTTCCTACCGATCAGAGTCACGAACTCTGCAGACGAGCTGACTAGATTGTATATCAGAGAGATCGTGCTTCTGCATGGAGTTCCATTGGAGATCGTGTCGGATAGAGACACTCGATTCACTTCTATTTTCTGGACTCGCATTCAGGAGGCTATGGGTGTGAAGTTGAAGTTCAGTACTACCTTGCATCCACAAACAGACGGACAGACAGAGCGGGTGAACCAGATCTTAGAGGACATGTTGCGAGCTTGCGCATTGGACTTCAAGGATAGTTGGGATGATTGTCTTGCATATGCGGAGTTCGCATACAACAACAGTTTTCAGGAGAGTATCGGTATGGCACCTTACGAGGTGTTGTATGGGCGACCTTGTCGAGCACCGCATTGCTGGGCAGAGGTCGGTGAGCGTAGATTGATTGGCCCAGAGTTAGTGCAGGCGACGTCGGAGAAGATTGATATTATTAGACGTCGGCTTCCCACAGCGCAGAGCAGACAGAAGAGTTATGCCGATACGAGATGGCGGCCGCTAGAGTTCACGGTTGGGGATCATGTATTTTTGTGAGTTTTCCCTATGAAGGGAGTCCTTTGGTTCGGGAAGAAGGGGAAGCTGGCACCGCGATTCATTGGTCCATTCCAGATCCTCGATCATGTGGGAGCGGTGGCATACCGTTTGGCTTTACCCTCGCCTTTCGCGAGCGTTCGCAACGTATTTCATGTTTCTATGCTGAAGAAATACGTTTCTGATCCTTCCCATATCATCAGATGGGAGCAGATGCAGTTAGGAGAGGATGGTACACATATCCTGCGACCGACGCGTATCCTAGACAGGAAGGAGCAGGTACTGCGTAGCAAGGTGATTCCCCTTGTGAAGGTATTGTGGACGCATCACTCTGAGGAAGAGGCTACCTGGGAGACAGAAGCCGAGATCAGAAAGAACTACCCACAGCTTCTCGAGGAGTACGAAAAGGTACAAATTTTGCGGATAAAATTTTTTGTTAAGGGGGGTAAATTGTAACGCCCTGGAAAATTCCGTACTTGGCCTCGAGTACCAAATCGACCAGAAATTGCGTAGGATTAATTCCTTTGAAAAATAAGTGTAAGTTAGCTAGCGCAACGCTAGAGTAGTTGAAAATAGTCCCTGATCACTTTAAATACGTTCTATAAGACCCAAAGCGAGTAGAACCAATGACGCTATAATACTCTAAAACCTCGGATCAAACTCTAAACCGGTTTGTTCTCAGGACCTCTTTGAAACTTTGTATTGGATCTAGACCGCACGTCGAAAGTCCGATATTTACAATCTTAGACCGTTATAACCACCTAGCTGGACTTGACAATCATTTCGAAAATCAAGTCCAACCGACGTTCAGAGGCTATTTCATTAAGCCTAGAGTGAAGAGAGTGAGAATAGGGTTAGATTTGGAATTTGAAATTCAAATCTGGCACACGACTTGACGCGTCAGTATTAAGCGTTATGACCGTCATAATTCAGCCAAATTACACCCTTGGATCAGAAAAAATTTCTATTTCATATCATGAGACTTGTAAACCTGATCTACGTGCGATGACCGCTGAACTGAAACTGGACCGTCACGTGCGCTCTATGTAACTACTGGTCTGAAAATGGGATGTGAGCGACATCCAACGTGCATGAACTTAAGTCCAATCGCGTTCAGCCAGGGGACCACCAGAAATGTCTTTTTGGACCGAAACAGCCCCGATTTGGTTAGGCATCAAGTAAACATTGTTCTCAAACCTGTTTTGGGCAAGTTTTAGGTTATAAAAGGGGCTTAAACCCTCACTTCTCTCACCCATCCGAATTTTCTAGAAACCCTAGCTGGTGTGAGAGAAAAGGTGAGAGATTGTGAGAGAGAGTGAGAGAGAATTTCCTACTGCTTGCACTACTAGTTGCACGTGCTTAAGCCACGCACCTCAATCACTTTCCCGACGATTTTGCCATGTTTCTAGGTAAGAAAATACCCCAAAAACTTACTGATTTAAGGTTCCTTCGGTTCCTTAACATGGTAGCTTATAGATCTTGTGTATTAGGTTCCCGGTTCACCGTAGACAAAGCGTATACGCTCCGTTCGAATCAATACACTTTTAGGATAAAAGGTGCGGATTCTAGACGCTTTGATTGACTGTTTTCAACGCTTTCAATGTCGTTTAATAGTAGATTATCGATGGCAATGCCGTTTGACATGTACAACATGCTGTCCGTTTCCTGTTTCGTAAGCAGACAAAAAATATGAGATTTAGGGCATTTTAGTCATTTGTAGGAAATACTGTTTTCATCCATATTTTGCTGATATGATTGACATGGATTCTTATCGCATTAGGATATTAGGAATGCGTGCATAATCATTTTGGCGAAGAGATTCGCCCAAATGCGTACTTTGAGTCGACATACTATATGTATACTTAAGTGTGTAGACTAAGTGTTTGTACAAATGTTTGTATTAGTATGTATTGAATTAAATGGTGTTATGAATTAGTTTGAGATTGAATTCTCAAATAATATACTGATGTAAATGATTTCCTATATGTTGGCTATATGCATGATTTCATTATATGTATGAAGTGCATGTGTTAGATGATTTACTTAAGTTGTATGTTATAACATGTGTTAACATGCTCACATTGTTGTATTTCATTTCCATTACTCTTATATGATTGTTGATGTGAATTCATAAATGTTTGGAACTATACCTAGTCCAGGCAGTCGACAACCGAGTAAATTCGTGGTTGGCTTATCTTTTCCATGAACGACGCGTCGATGAACGCGAGTCGTGTTTTGGAGTTGGCGGCAGTGGTTAGGCCACACGAGGTGTTTTATGCACTTCATGTCGTTCGACTTGAGATGCACTCGTGCCAGTCGAGCCCGTCAAGTAACCCGACTGGCCATTGTATGTTCACCTTGTATGAGTCATAATTGCTTGAACCTAGGGTACTGAACTTACCATTGTAAACCCTATTAACCATGGTACCTTGATCCATAAAGACTCATGAGCCGGGCATGGTGGTATGGGACACCGTGACCGAGCTATCGGTCTACGCTGGGGCCACAAACCTCCCCGTAGTGACCAGTGAGCAACCCAGACTCGTGAGAAGATTATGGTGGTATGGGACACTATATTCTTGCTGTCGGCCTACATTGATAAGGTGATGGAGGAGTGGTGCAACGAGTGCGAACAACAGCCCTGACAGCCCTTTGTAGTGACCGCGAGCATATTCTGAGTCTACGGGAGGCGACGACCCTTCCGTAGCGACAAGAGTATAGGTAGGCCTGTATTGATAAGGTGGTGGGGGAGCGGTACAACGAGTGCGAGCAACAGCCCTGACAGCCCTTGCAGCGACCTACAAATATAACATCGTATGAGATTACTAGGAGTGACGACCCTAGACCGGATCTGTGTTGGGATTGATATAAACAAAGTACCTTAGTTTCCCAATATTACTGTATGAAAAGGACTAATAATAACGCGGTAATCATATCAACATCACGTTGCATGTGCCTGGAAGATGTGGAGCACTGAGCGGTAGCAAGCATGCCGCGGACGCAGATGGTGCCGTATGAGGGAGAATGTCGGTGAGGGCATCAATCATGTCATGTCATATTGCATTAATAACAGTATTAGGAATGTTTGACTTACTGCTTTAATATTATCGCATGATTGATTTGAGAACATGCTAATCTTTGCTCTATTATTTCACTGAGTTAGCTACTCACTCCCACGTTTCGGGGTGGTGTTTGCAACACCCACCAGACCCTGTCTTAGATGCAAGTGAGGCAGCAATTCAGGAGGCAGAGCCGGACTATGATGAGGACAAGGACGAGTTCTCATATATGCAGTACCACGACGGCTTTGCTTAGGGGGCCTGAATTGGCGGGACTTCTCAGTGGGACTCTTTTTGGACATTTGATTTCTATTTATTTACATGTATATGAGACTCAGAGATGTAGTCATACTTTGGAGACAGTTGAGATCTACTTTGTTTTCCATACAGTGATATGTATATTCTTTAGTCTTCTGCTTGCTTTTATCATTGAATCTGGAGTATGAATTGCAGTTTTGGTATACTTTTACTCATGTGAATGCTTTAACTTGGACAACATTGAATCATAATTATTTTTGTTGCATAAGTGACGGTCTAGAACTCGGGAGTTGGGTTTATACACGACCCCCGATTTTCATGGTGTTACAACTATCCTCCCATCACTTCTCATTTACTTTCTTTGTCCCATGTGCATTATATATTCATATATCTTTTACATTGAGGACAATGTAGATTTTAGGTTGGGGGTGGGAGATTAGCCTACCTAATCAGTGTTTTCTTAGTCTTGAGTAAAAATTGTGAAAATTTTTAAAATTTTCTGGGAATTCTTATGAATTCGAAGTGATTTTTTTGGATATCCTGGATTTTGAAGTTCAAGATAAGTGATGTTGATAATTTAGGACTCTGGGATTCAGTATCTGTTAAATTTCGTAGTTAAGATCGAGTTATTAATCCATGATTAGAAGTTGTAAACATTGATTGAGTCATGATTTCATATGTCACATCTCGCTTTCACATTAAGGTTTCAGTCGGATATTGAAAGGTTAACTTGGTAATCACTAAGCATGGAAGGAACCAGCCTGGGCAATTTGCCTGTTATGATCAATAAAAAAAGAAAAAAAAAATAGAATTGAAGAAAAAGAAAATACCCAGGGTTGGGAGAATGGCCTTCACTGTAGGTTTGCTCCCCACAGGTGAAGGTTTGATTCCTCAAGAATAACATTCAAAATTATTGGGCGACTGATCTTTACCATAGGTTTGCTCCCTATAGGTAAGGATTCGATTCCCATCCTTGGCGTTACTTTTAATAGAAAAATCAAAGAGAAAAAGAATGATCTATGAGGTATGTTTCAGCTGGTTGTCATGAGTTTTTTTGTTGGTTACCAATGATATCATGAAATTGACGATTGGATTCCTTAATGATGATAAGCAGAGATTACACTATACACCCATGGATCTCAATATTTAAAATTTTTCTAATCGGTGGGTTAATATATTGAACTTGATTGTGAAGTTTACTGTGTGCTAGAGTACAGAAGAAGGTAATATCTAAAAGTCATAATTCTTATAATTCTAGGATCTAGGTGGTTTTTCAAAAATCACTCGGGTTTAGATAATTTCTCCTATAATTCTCAACTTATTTTTCGCATACTTTGCTCGGGACTAGAAAAATGCTGGTTGGGGGTTGTTTTGAGGGTCAAATATTGCATATTAGACCCCAATTATTATCTGGATTTACGAACATGATACCATTTAATGCCCTATTTTAATCGTGTTTGTGTTGCAAGGTGGATTTACAGACGTGGACTGAAAAGGGTGCTAAAAGCTTGGATTTAACGCTCTGATGATCACCAATGCAAGGGACGGACCCGATAGGACCAAGATCAATAAATTTACACGTCAGAGACCTGAGAAAATTGAGAAACCGAAGTTTAAATGGCCCGAAATTGGTCAAGAACGCAAGATCACATGGTTCCAACCATCCATTCGGCTCGAAACTTCATACATGGTCTTAATACCATAAATTAACCGTACACATAAAAACTTATCCATTGGATCCTTATGAAAGTGTCTCAACAGATAGATCATCCTCTTAATTCCTTAAGTGGGGCCCACCTGATCTATGGATACACATCAATTTTGGTATCAACTGTTAAAATGATGTGATAAAATGAATGAACAGAGTAGATTTCTTAAGAACATCAAAGTTGACCCCATATGGGGCTGTGCGTGCACTTGTGCACGCACACTAGCCATGCACCGTGAAGGTCCAAGTCGGTCAGCGTCGAGCTGACCAACGCTTCTTCTTCTCTTTCTCAGTTTCAAACAGCAGACGCAGCAGTGTCCGCCGTTTTCATGTAGTGGTACCCACACATCTCAACTTTCAGAAATCTGGACCGTTCATAGCATCTAGAGGAGGGGTTTAACCTACGCCTAGGTGTCATTTTGACCCCATGCATGCACTCAGGCAACCTCTACCGTCACACGTCGAATGGACGACGGAGCAGAAAAATCCATGGGCCACACCGAATTTGACCCGAAACCAGTCATTCACAGATGGTTTTTCTATGCCGATCTAATGGATGGTGTGGATTCCTTAGCTGACGCCGATCATGGGCCACCATTCATCACAGCGCAACGTCTGCGCAGGCTCTGTTTCGCAGCAGAGCCTGCGGTTGATCTTAGTGGGTCACCATCAGGGCATATCGGCCTAATCGGGGCCGTTCATCAGGAGCCCACGAGTTCTATATGGAGTGCCTAGGTGGCATTACTTTAAGAAGATGGCCAGAATGGTCTCCCAACCATTCCAACGCAGGATTAACGACTGTAAGATGGATCAGATGGGCCACATTGAATGCAAGAAAAATTCACCTTCTTGGTTGGTTTTTCATTCTGCATCAAATAGACAGATGGATTTCTTTAGAGACATCAATTTTGGATCCCACAATTAACGCAAATCAAGGATTTTGTAAGTTACGCAGTCCGGCTCTGTTACACGCAGACGCACCGACTTCAACCACAACGAAAAAGGAAACATTTGTTTCCGCTGATGTTATACGCGCAACGTAGCTGTGTAAGGAGCCCACCGACTGGCTACCTATAAGAAGGAGGGGTCAGTTGGGATGTGAAGGAGAGAGGACGACTGATCTTTGGTTTTGAACGTGAGAGAGAGAGAGAGAGAGAGAGAGAGAGAGAGAGAGAGAGAGTTAGAGTAGTTCTTTCATGTTCTTTTCTTTTGCTTTGTTTAAGGGATTGGCTAATCCTCTTAAATTAAAAGCATAGAGAGAGAGAGAGTTAGAGTAGTTCTTTTGCTTTGTTCTTTTCTTTTACAACGTAGCTTGTAATGAGATGGGTAATTCTATGCTTTTAATTTAATTTTAATGTATGAATTGAAGTTGATTTTAGTTTGATTAGTATGGAAATATTTTGTCTTTAATGGTCTATTGTGACTGAAATTACAGTGGGTCTGCAATGGCTTTGAATATTTTCTTTTCCTTTTATGTTTATGACATTAGGAAGCCCTATTGTTTACCATAGTCTCCTGGGCATGGTCGGATGTCGGTACCCTTCTTAACCTTCATATATGTGATTGGTTGGTAACTAGTTTAATTCTGTTGTTTTCCATAGTCTCTTGAGCATGGTTTGGTGATGGAATCCATTTTAATTCATATACCTTTCCTCTCTTAAAAACTAGATCAATGACAGTTCAGTTTAAACTCCATGATTCTTGAAGAAAGCATAGGACTCCCTGATCCCTACAAGTGGATCTTCTAAATCCCTAGTTTCCTATTTCTGATTTTTCTTAAGTTTTATATAATAATCTCACAATTATTCCTTAAATTCTAGTTGATTTAGATTTCATCATATTCTAGTTCTAGTTAATTTTAGATAACGTACAAGTTTCAGTCCCTTGGGATTCGACCTTGGTCTTACCGAGTTATTACTACATCACAACCCTACACTTGGAGGGTGAACAATGGGATCATTTGAATTTGTAAAGTGTGTTAAGCAATCATTTAAAGAGTTGAGAAATTCGACTGAGAGTGACTTATTTTCCACATTGAAGTTTGTGATGATCTACCTAAGGATTCCATCATCTTTGAAAGTGGATGGGCACATTCTCTCTTGGTCTTACCCTGCACAGACAGATTAAAAATCAACAAGGGAAGCATTAATGTGAATATTCTATTCATTGAAAGTACTCAGTCAAAGCATTGAATCTTCAGAAGTATACAACTCAGATGATGGTCTCAACTGGGTGGTTTCAAATTCTAAAGTCATATCGAAAAACTCGTTCTTCTCCCGAATTATATCTTTATTCAATTCAGGAAAGTGGTCGAAACATGTCTTACAAGAGTTAGAAGGGTCAGTTGTAAGGGGTTCGTCCTTCACATTTAAATCAGGCATGTTAATAAGTGGAGTAGATCCTTATGACCGTTCACTTCGTATACTTCTTGATCACTGACCTGGACATTACTTAAGATTGATTCTAAGAGAATTTGGGCTGCACATTCATAATAGTCATCCCAATATTCATCATCATCTAATTTCGTGTAGTGCACACTTAGGATGGGATCATATTCCTCACATTCTATTCCTAGATTAGGTTGAGGTTCGAATAAACTAACCTCTACCTCATCATTGTAATCATGTGAGTGAAGTATGTCACTATCATTATATTTGAAAGACACCCATGTCTCTTGATCATTCCTTTGGACAGTCATTGAGATTGATTCATCAGGAAATTGAACCATATGCTCATTAATGAAATCCAACTCATTCATAATTTCTGTTTCCTCCATAATGTTTCTACGCCATCCAAACCGTCGATAAGGTCACGCAGACCTGAATTGAAGAGAAAAAAAAATTCAGCTTGATCCAGAACCTCTGTGCACCCAAAGAGGATTTTAATGATAGAGTTTAATTCACACTGTTTCCTCTCACGTGGCCCACCCGAGCATTGGATGGGCCTAATTTCGGGAGGGTGGCCCACTGCACTGAGGGCCCACCATATGAATGGATTGGATGACAAATAAACATCAAGGTGGGGCCCACGGATGGAGCCGTGGGTTGTTGCCTGTCCGCCTGCCAGCAGCAGGCGCTGCCTGTGCCTCTGATAAGCAGTAGCATCTGCTGCCTTTCTTATATATATATTATTTTTTTTTAAAACCCATTTTTTTGGGGTTTTTCCCATGTGGGGCCCGCATCGGGTAGATCCACCCCATCCACTGGCTCACATGGCCCTAGACAAGTCAAACAAGCCCAATGTTGGAGGTATTTTAGGGCAAAGAAACGTCAGGTGGTTTTTCAATGGTAGAAACCACTGTTTTACATGCTATGGCCCGCCTAAAGATCGGATGGACTTCATTTTTCAGCTCAACCCCTAAAATGATCCAGGGAATGGAATGGACGTCTTGGATTAAAAACATACATCAAGGTGGGGCCTACACAAGTGGTTCACCCCAATGGCTTGTAGAACCAAGCCAATATTTATGTTTTCTTTCCACGTCCAGCATCCCTAGACGCTAGATGGTCTTGGCGTAACACATGCATAGGCTGGGCCACCAAATGGATGAATGGAATGGATAAAACATACTTTAAGGTGGGATCCATCCAAGTGGGCCACACCACTACATCATCACATAGCAAGAATAAAAGAAAGAGAGGGAAAGAGAGAGGGAGAAGGAGAGTGGGACACGCGTGATGGAGGGACCCCGATACTATGGGCCCTCCGTTCCATGATCTACAACATACATCAAACAGATCCCTTTACACATGGGTCTACCGAAATCGAAAACCAATGGTGGAGATCCTTTCTCCACCAATATGGACGGTCTAGATGACCTTTCTAATGTAAAGAAATAAACATCATGATGGGGTCCATGGAGAATGGCCCCATCATGGAATGATCATGATGATCCTAGTGGGCCATCGGCCACATCTTAGGGTCCCAAGTGAGATCCAAACCATTGATCGGTTGGCCTCACTTGGCCCATCTTAAAAACATGAAAAACTACTCTTATCAAGCACCCACCTATCGATCTTCTCGGTTCGTTGGATAGCCTATCTCCTTATACTTCACTTTAATGATGGATGATGAGATTTGGATGGCTAGGATGGAGGTTTTGGGATGGGAAAGTGGGCCACCAACATGCACTCTCTCACATGGAAGAGAGCTTGGACGTGAGTTTTTTTTGTTGCTTGGACTTGTGTGTTGAGAAAGAGAGAGAGAAGGGGTTGTAAGGAGTGATGGAGTGATGAGAAGTGAGTGATGGGGTGATGGACATGTACTTGACATGTATGGGTGTGTAAGAGAGAGAGAGAGAGGGAGAGAGTTGACTTTGGTGGTTGCTTGGGGATGGGGTGAAAGGTGATGTGTACTTGACATGAAGTGATTGATGGATTGATAGGTTGATTGATTGATTGATGGATTGATGGGACATGATGTAGAGATTCTCTTGGGATTACAACGCGCGACATTTTCTTCAAAATAAACGCCAACCTACATCTCTTAGTCAGGGTATCGGATTGGTATGTGAGTCGCGGCGTTGGAACCGCGGAAACTGTGTGGTCGCAATGATATAGGTCTCAGATTAAGCCGACTCAAATGTATAGGATACGACTTACGGTCGTGCGCAAACATCAATTATAGGTCGCAGATTGTCAGAAATTGGCGAGAAGGATCTTGGAAGTCGACGGAATAGTACGAAGTAGGATACGGGTCTTACAGGGCAAATATCAAAACTAAGCCACATAGGGCGATTAGTAAAACTAAGCCACGTAGGGCCAACATCGAAACCACGCAATAAGAAACCATCTTTAAAACCATTGGACACAACAACCTTGGATGGTAGGCCCACATCAATGATCAATTTAAACTACCACTTAGTAGCCACTAAGCTGAAGGTCCATTACAATCACAACCAGTCGGGTTACATCTCAAGTATGGGTGCACATTTATAGGTGGAGGTTTCTTATTGATGTACCGGTTTAAATTGCCTAAGAAATCCACAAATAATCCACAAGGATGAGATAATATGCAGGATAAATATTAAGCATAAAACCTGACAATTTGAATCCAACAATTACACATGTGCTCACAGGATTGAGATATTAATTATCAATTTAAATTAAAATAAAACTATACTCAAGCTAATGGGAAAATGGAAAGCTCAGGGGGAAGAAATCATCACCTGATGTTTTGAACTATTACGTCTTCGCTAGGAAGTGCGTGCGCCCTTAGGGTCGACCCTACCATGAGTTATGAAATTGTACAATTAGATTCGAGTTTCATGCACTCATGGCTTAAGTTTTGAATTATCCTTAGGATTTGATGTATAATTAAGGTTTCATCCTGGAGTTTGGGTTTAGGCTAGATCTTTAAGGTCGAACTCTAGTGGTGTGTAATTAATTATAATGTTAATTTAATAGTTATAAAAAAATTATTTACATCAATGTTACAATTAACGCTAACTATTGTAGCAATGATAATCATCGTGATGGTATCAAATTGTATAATCTACTATCAATGATAATACTCAAGCATGATAAATAAAATGCTAATATTTAATAACCATAAAATTCCTTATTTTTTTATAATAACCAATATAGGTATGGATAATCCTCTAATGGTTAGGTTCATAACTTATAGTTTAGATTACTTAGGTCTAGGCTAGACTTTTAGGGTTTGAACCCTAGTTGGTGTGCAATTAATTTCAATGTTAATTTAATAATTATAAAGTATTTATTAACATGAGTGTTATAATTAATACTAGCTAATGTAGCAATAATAATTGTTATGATTATACCAATTATTACAATCCAATACTAATATTCAAGAATGATAAATAAAATATTATTATTTAATAATTAAAATTTGTTTATAATAACAAGTCATAGATGACCCACTAACGTCTAATCGTGCATAATATTAATGATCCTAATAATAAGAGTGGTAACTATTTGGGTGATTTGGGGGATTCCAAACCCTTAACCGATCTTGATTTTAATTCGATTTGAACCTCCATAGTCAATCTCTTATATGGAGGATCCTGCACAAGGGAAATTTAAGATTTCTCATGTCCTTATAATAGAAATAATTCCCAATTAAACTCAAATTAGCATTATAATATGTTGGGTCAACTTACCTACCCAAGTGAGTCACTCCACTTAGATCTATCTTGCTAAGGGAAAACTCGGTTGAAATAACGCTGTCTAGGCGTGGAGTCGAACTTCACTACAAAGCTGATATAACTGGGTTCGACTAAGTTCACCAAAACTCGACAACTCAATGAAAATCCACTGAGTCGACTTAGCTAGTAAAGGCCCATAGCCAATCCCTGCTTTCTCTTTTCTTTCTCCCTTTCTTTTCTTTCTTTCCTTCCTTGCCTCTTCACTCTCTCCCTCTAGTTTCACTTTCTCTCTACCCTAGGGTTCTAGCCAGACCCAGACCGAGTTCTAACTCAATCAGTAACTCAACTGAGTCAAAAAATTGACGGTGAATACAGGGTGCAGTTGCACCACCCCAACTCTCTCTCATTTCTACCTCTTGTCTATCACTCTCTCCTTCTCTTCACTTAATCTTCCTCTTCCTTCATGTGCTAGAGTGTCCAGCATGAAGCCTAGACTGAATCCCATCTAACATAGGCCCCAGTGAGTAAGCTCACTTGACTCGGCAACGGCTGTAGCGTGAACAAAACACGCACTCCCTCTTCTTTCCTTCTCCCATTTCTTTCCTGTTCTCCCCCTCTAGTTTGTTATAATAGTCAACAACTCTTGAATTTGACCTGACCTCGAGTTTGCTTGACTCAGTGCTCACACACACTTAGTTGAGCTCGGTTCAAGGAGCTGTGTTGGTGTGGTGCAATAGCCGTACCACTCTCTTCTTCTCCATTCTCTTTCTTAACTTCCATTCTTGTCTCCTTCTTCTCCTACTCTTTCTTCCATTCCTTCCCTACCTGTTGCACCCAAAACGCAGTGAGCAACAAATTAGATTGTCGAGGAAGATGATTGCCAATAATGGATGATCACAAATGGAAGCCTCCTCCTCCCATTAGTTTCTTTTGGATGGCCTATATGGACCATTGGAAGCTCATAGACAAGTTTCATTGAAGCTCGGAGAAGGATGGACCGATGGGTTCACATAAAGACTGAAAATGACTAGTTTTTGGGTCTTATGCTTTCCCTTTGCAAAGCCCTAATAATAAACGGCTAGGATTTCTTTAGGATTGAGGGTTGAGATAGACGGATTCGGTCTTATGCGGATTGCCAAGCTGACAATGCAGCAAAATGCCATTTTCAAAAATGTTATGTTTTTAGGGCCCTTTTGCACTGGCATTTTTGTGCATGTACGGTCGCACCTATATGTGAGACTCATCGGGGTTTTGGTCAAGCCCTATTTGTGCACAGGATAGACAGTTCGGATCACCTATCTAATTTGAGATGGTCAGCCATGGCGCGTCCCAAATAAACGCTGCCTTTCAACTGTCGAAAAATAGAGAGGTAGAGAGAGAGAGAGAGAGATTCTCTCTGTTTTGGGAAAGTGCAGGTCAGCCTGCTTTAATAGAGCTGGGTTGACCAGTGCACTGCGGGTGCACGTCTTTGTTGTGCACTCGTGCTGTGAGGTGGGGCCCACCATGATGTTTGTGGGAAATCCACTCCATCCATCCCACTTTGGAGGCCCCAAACAGGTTCCTTGATCAAAGATTAAGCACATCAAATGCCTAGGTGGGGCCCATAACTTGATTTGGGCCCTATTTATGATTTCCCGTTGATCTAATGGTCGGATCTTCCCGAGATTGAACGTCAACGGTTAAAAGGGTCTTAATGGGTCATTCGTATGGCTTTCATCATATATTACTAACCAAGACTAATATTTACATAGATTTCATTAATTTTGTACATTACTTATAATTAAAATAATTAAATTTTCATACACCTATATAAATATAATTTTTAATATTAACATACTACTATATACATGCTATTGATCACATATTTATTAATATATAATTCATAATGTACAATATCATTTTATAAACACATACACGCACATATAAATTGAACCCTATCATACTTAAAATCACATGTTAAATAATATGCCATTTTATTAAAATATCTAATAATTTTTGTATACATATTTATAAAAAACATATATATTTAATACTACGTTAATATTTATAATTTAATTACATTTTGTAAAATTATTATTCATTATTCATTATTACTATTACTATTGTTATTATTAATATTAATATTAATATTATTATTGTTATAATTCTAGATTAAACTGTAGGGCCTACTTCCAGGCATAATTGTCCTCATGGTGGATCAATCGCTATGGTTCATGTACATAACCCCTAATTATTAAGTGGGACACACTGTATGGATATCAAATTACTAATATTCGACATCCTGATCATTCAACCAGTCTCAACGGCGGGATTGATTCATAACCAGTTATTAGTAACCCTGGGGGTCCTAGGGGTTGCTTAGTTGAAAATGAATGGTTGAGTTAGGGAACAAGTGACCTAACATGCTTTTAGAATGTGGAATATTATTATTACAATGTTAGTATTATCATTTATATACACTTCTATTACTTTATTTTCCTCTAACTTATTGTTGTGGGTCATGTCTATTCATTTATCCACTCAGCACCCATAGGGCTTGGATAAAATAAATAAATAGATAAATAATTTAGTTTGTAAGTGGGTCACATTTTAAACTAACGATTAGATTTGGGGACCTAATGGATGGTTTGATCCATTTATCGAAGTTATCGAGATCCTAAAATAGACGTCTCTGGATTATTTTTGAAAATTAATCCGGGGGGGGGGGGGGGGGGGGGGGGGGGATGGCTTGATATGTGAATGAATGTTGTATTAGATGGTTGAGATTGATGAATTGGGGATCACTGGACATAGATGTGTAAGAAAAGCTACAGTGTGTTTACACATACGTGTAGTTAAATTGGATTTCTATAGTGACACCCGAGCACTGAAAAGTATGGGGCATTACAATAACCAAGCCTCTTCCTCCTCCATAAGGTGTGACTGAATTCTTTGAATTGAAGATTTGAGCAATTCACATGATTGTATGAAAATTTGATTGAACTGCTATTGTGCATTCATGAGTTTTTGAAGTGAATCCTCTTGGAATGTTTCTGATTGGGTTTTAAAAGTAGAGGACTCAAGAGAATTGTCACTAGGATATATTGCTAGTTCATCTTCCTAACATTGATGTTTCCACTAATTATAGTCATACAAATCATAGGTGGGGGAATCTGATGGTTGGTAATGCATATTATCACTCATAATATAATCATGCATTGTTTTCTTTTTATCGGATGAGTGATAATAATTCTCACCCCATAGTTGTGATAACCCCAACACTCACGTACTGTCCACGGGGTGTAATTGTTCTCCCGTATATGATCGCATAAGGACTTCTTAACCGATGAAACGTTATACTTTGGTTGGTTCTCGATGATTGTTTTAGGAAAATTCTGAGACAGGTTGATTTCTATCATAATCATCATACATCTCTTCCCAGTGTCTCTTAGCTATCTCAGCATACTGATGTTCCCATTCTTGCATATACATTGTGAAACCCTAACTCTAAATCTAATCCTAAGAAAGATAAAAGAAAGATCCTACAGCAGTATGGAAAGTAAGAAGAGGGAAGAAGTTAGAAAGAAGTTACCAAATTAGAAGGTCCTATGTTAAGATCTTGTAAAAGAAAACAAAAGAAATTAGTTTTTAAAAATAGAAATTCTAAAGTTGAAAAGTTCCTAAAACATAAAATAGAAAGTAAACTATTTTCTTAAAAAGAAAATTTTCTAATAAGGAAAATAAAAAGTTTCTAAAAGTTAATTAGGAAAATTCTAACATAGAATTAGGAAGTTTCTAAAACTAAAAGAAAGGAAAGATGAAACAAATTAGGAAAATTCCTAAAAATATAGAACAAATCCTAATTTAGAAATAGAAAGTTAGGAAAAACTGGAAAATCAGAAAGAGATTACCAACTTAGAAGTTTCTATCCCAGAATCCTTCAAAAGAGGAAAGTTAGGTCAGTTTCTAAAAATCAGAAAAAAAAAAAAAATCTAAATCTAAAGTTAGAAAATCTTAATCTCAACCTGTAACACCCCAAATTTTTTCCAACCCAGGGTTAGACATCCTTAGGCAATGGGTCAACCTCATCACTCTTAGGAATCAATTCCAAAGCCAAAGAAATCACTTAGAACCAAATTCCTTTAGAAATTAAGTGTAAGTTAGCTAGCGCTACGCTAGAGTGGCTATGAAATTGTCCCTGATCGCTTTAAATATGTTTTACAAGACCCAAAACTTGTAGAATCGTTGATGCTACGTTACCCTAAAATCTAGGATCAAACTCTAAACCGGTTTGTTCTCGGGAACCCTTTGAAACTTTGTATTGGATCTAGACCACGTGTCGAAAGTCCGATACCTACAATCTTAGACAGTTATGACTGCTTAGCTAGACTTGACAACCATTTCGAAAATCAAGGCCAACCGACGTTCAGAGGCTATTTTATTGAGCCTGGAGTGAAGAGAGTGAGAATGGGGTTAGATTTGAAAATTATAATCCAAATCTGGTACGTGACTTGGCGAGTTATTATTAAGCGTTCTGACCATCAGAATTCAGCCAAATTACATCCTCGGATTAGGAAAAATTTCTCTTTCATATCATGAGACTTGTAGACCTGATCTAGGTGCGATGACCGCTGAACTGAAATTGGACTGCCACGTGCGATCTGCGAACTCTACTGGACTTAAAACTTGGTGTGAGCAACATCCAATATCCTTGAGCTTAAGTCCGACCGCATTCGGCCAGGGGACCTCTAGAAATGCTCCGTTGAGACGGAACAGTCCGTATTTGGACATAAAATAAGTATACCTTGTTCATAAGCCTAATTTGGGAAGGTTTTAGCCTATATAAGGGCTTTAAACTCTCACTTATCTCACCCATCCGAATTTACTAGAAACCCTAGCTAAAGAGAGGGAAAAAGTGAGAGATTGTGAGAGAGTGTGGGAGAGATCTTCCCGCCACTTGCTGCTGCTGCTACACGTGCTAAAGCAACGCACTCCAATCACTTTCTCGGTGATTCCAACGCACTTCTAGGTAATAAAAACCCTAACCACTTGCTGATTTGGGGATTTCTTCGATTCAAATAGCAAAGTAGCTGATGTACTTGTGCATTAGGTCGTATTGACGCCGTTGACGAAGCGTATGCGTTCGATTCGAATCGATACATGTCTAGGGCAAAAGGTGAGGATTTTAGACACTTTGATTGACTGATTTCAAAGCTTTCAATGTCGTTTAATAGTAGATTATCGACGAAAATGTCATTTGACATGTACAACATGCTATCCGTTTTTCGTTTCGTAAACGTACGGTAAATATGAGATTTAGGGTATTTTAGTCATTTGTAGGAAATACTGCTTATGTCCATATTTTGATAAAATGTTTGCCATGGCTATTTATCGTGTTAGAATAATAGGAATGCGTGCATGATTGGTTTGGTGAAGAGATTCGCCCTTAAGCGCACTTTGAGTCGACATACGCTATGTAGACTAAAGTGTGTAGTCTAAGTGTTTGTATAAATGTTTGTATTAGTATGTATTGAGTAAATGGTGTTGTGTATGAGTTTTGAGATTGAATTCTCAAGTAATATGCTAATGTAAATGATTTCCATCATGTTGGCTATATGTATTGATTTCATTATATACATGAAATGCATGTGTGGGATGATTTGTTTAAGTTGTATGTTATAACATGTGCCAACATGCTTACAATATTGTACTTCATTTCTGTTACTCACATATGCTTTGCACAAATGCTTGGGGCTATGACTTAGTCCAGGCAGTTGCTAATAGATCGAATTCGTGGTTGGTTTCTATGTACCACAGAGGACGCGTCGATGAACGCGAGTCGTGTTTTGGGTTGGCGACAGTGGTTAGGCCACATGAAGTATTTCATGCACTTCATGTCGTTCAACTTGAGATGCGCTCGTAATAGTAGAGCCCGTCAAGTAACCTGATTAGCCATTGTATGTTCACTATGTATGAGTCATAACTGCTTGAACCTATGGTACTGAACTTACCATTGAAAATCCTGTTAACCATGGTACCTTGATCCATAAAGACTCATGAGCCGGGCATGGTGGTATGGGACACCGTGGTCGAGCTGTCGGCCTACGGTGGAGCCACAAACCTCCCCGTAGTGACTAGTGAGCACCCTACTCTGAGCAGATTATGGTGGTATGGGACACTATATTCTTGCTGTTGGCCTACACTGATCAGGTGACGAGCCCTTTGTAGTGACCTTGAGTTTATCCTGACACCGCATGGGGGCGACGAGTCCTGATGCAGTCGTAAGGATAATTAGGCCTGTATTGATAAGGTGATGGGGGAGCAGTGCAACGAGTGCGAGCAATAGCCCCAACAGCCCTTGCAGCGACCTACAAATATAACATCGTATGAGATTACTAGGAATGACGACCCTAGATAGGATCTGTGTTGGGATTGATATAAGCAAGGTACCCTAGTTTTCCAATCCTGCTATAAGAAAAGGACTAATAACAACTTGGTAATCATTATCCATATAGCATTGCATGTGCTTAGAAGATGTGGAGCACTGCAGGAAGAAAGCATGCCGTGGATGCAGATGGTGCCGTATGAGGGAGTATGTCGGTGAGGGCTTCCATCATGTCATTTCATGCATACATTAACAACAGAATCTAGAAATGTTTGTTTCATTGCTTTACTATTATCGCGTGATTGATTTGAGAATATGCTAATCTTTGCTCTATTATTCCACTGAGTTAGCTACTCACTCTCACGTTACGGGATGGTGTTTCGAACACCCACCAGTCCCTATTTTAGTTAAAGATGATGGCGCTGCTTGTGAAGCGGACCTGGACTTGTATGAGGATGGGGAGGACTTCTCCTCTGTGTTTAGATCGACGGAATTACAGGGAGGTTGATTAGATGCCTTGACACTTATCATTTCATATTATTGGAGCACTCATGTATATTCTTTTCTTTTCATTTTTAGAGTATACATGTAGTTAATTAACCTGGTAACATGTTCACACTCTGGAGACTTACAATCAATTATATATTTTATGTATTTATCAGTCTTTCGCTTGCTAATTTAACTGTCTCTAGAGTATGATATGCTGTTTTGGCTTAGTCTCAATCTTGTTTAATGTCATTTTATAGACAACATGCATTTATCATTATCTATGTTACATAAGTGACGTTCTAGAACTCGGGAGTTGGGTTTCTACCTGACCTCCGATTTTCAGGATGTTACACAACCCAATTCTAAAACTAGTTAATTTCAGAAGAACATAGCCGTCAATCCCTGGCAATGACGCCAAAAACTTGTTCACACCCCAAGTATAGGGTTTTGATGTACTAATAATCTTAGTAAGATCGAGGTTGAATCCACAGGGACTGAACCTTATATGTAATTGAAAACTAACTTGAACTAGAACTAGGTGAAGATGTGATCTTGTAACGCCCTGAAAATTGGGGGTCGAGCATAAACTCCACTCCCGAGTTTCAGAACATCACTTATACAACATTTTTAATGATGGATGAATGTTGTTCATATTAGTGCAGGAAACATGAATGGGATTAGACCAAAACAGCATATCATACTCCAGAGACAGTTAAATTAGTAAGCGGAAGAATGTGATAGATATATAAAATATATGAACTGTTGTAAGTCTTCAGAGTGTGAACATGTTACCAGGTTAAACATATACATGTATACTCCAAAATAGAAAGAAAAGAATATACATGGGTGTGTAAATAAAAGGTAAAATACCAAGTGTATTGGCATCTAATCAGTAACCCTATAAACCCGTCGATCAGAACCTGCATATAGGAGGAATCCTCCTCCTCATCATAAAGTCAGGCTCTGCTTCGCAAGCAACACCATCATCTGAAACTAAAATAGGGACTGGTTGGTGTGTGCAACACCGTCCCGCAACGTGGGAGTGAGTAGCTAACTCAGTAGAATCATAGAGTAAAGGTTAACATGTTATCAAATCAATCAAGCGATAATGGTAAAGCAAGCAATCAAACATTCCTAAACACTGTGATTAATACGAGAATGAAATGACATGATGGATGCCCTCACCGACATACTCCCTCATGCGACACCATCTTACGTCTGCGGTATACTTTCTTCCCTCAGTGCTCCACATCTTCCAGGCACATGCAGTGCGATATGAATATGATTACTGAGTTGTTATTATTCCTTTTCATACAACAATATTGGGAAACTAGGGTACTTCCCTTATATCATTCCCAATAAGGATCCTGTCTAGGGTCGTCACTCCTAGTAGTCTCATACACTTAGTATACACACATTAGTCTACATAGCATATGTCAGCCAATATGTGCATTAGGACGAATCTCTTTGCCAAACCGATCATACACGTATAACTAGTATAGGTACATGAAAAATACTCATGGCAATCATATCGGCAAAATACGTACGTATACCGTATTTCCTACAAATACCTAAAATATCCTAAATCTTATATTCTTCGTACGTATTCAAAATGAAAAACAGACAGCATGTTCTACATATCAAACAACAGTCTTGTCAATAATCTACCATTAAACGACATTGAAAGCTTTGAAAACAGGTAATCTAAGCGTCTAAAATCCGTACCTTACGCCGTAGGAGCATATCGAATCGAATAGAAACTCTATACTTCGTCAACGTCGATATGACGACCTAATTCACAAGATAAGTCAGCTACTTCGCTACTTGTATCGATAGAATTCCTAAAACAAGTTAAGGTTAGGGTTTTCTTACCTAGAACGAAGTTGGAATCGCCAGAATAGCGATGCAGGTGGATGGCTTTGGCACGTGGAGCAGCAGGGAAGAATCCCAGGAGAAAGCCCCAACTCTCTCTCACTTTCTCTCTCTTTTTTCTCCTCTCTCTCCTACAGTTTTCTCCAAATTCGTATGGGTAAGATGTGAGAGGGTTTAAGGCCCTTTTATAAGTCCAAACATAACCAAAATAGACTTCAGGTCAAGGTATACTTGGGTTATAGCCAAATCGGGTCTTTCCCGATCTAAAACAACATTTCTGGAGGTCCCCTGACTGAATGTGGTCGGACTTAAGCTCATGGATGTCGGATCCTGATCACATTAATTTTTCAGCCCGATAGTTTTCCTAGATCGCACGTGGCAGACCAGTTTTAGTTCAGCGGTCACTGAGACTCGATCAGGGATTCCAAGTATACTGACCTGAGTGGGAAATGTTCCCTGATCTGAGGGTGTATTTGGGTCAGATTCCAAAGGTCTGAATGCTTATACTTAACCCGCAAACGAAATGTGCAGATTTATTTAAAACACATTTAATTTATAAAGAATTTCACTCTTTCTCATACTCCCTGCTCCAGGCTCAATGAAATAGCCTCAGAACATCAGTTGGGCTTGATTTTCGAAATGATTGTCAAGTTCAACTAGGCGGTCGTAATTGTCTAAGATTATAGATATTGGACTTTTGACACGCGGTCTACATCCAATACAAAGTTTCAAATGGTTCCTGAGAACAAACAGGTTTAGAGTTTGATCCTGGATTTCAGGGTAAGATAGCGTCAATGATTCTATAGGTTTTGGGTCTTACAGATCGTATTTAAAGTGGTTGGTGCTAATTTTACAGGAAATCTAATGTAGCGCTAGCTAATTCACGTTAAATTCTAAAGAATTATGTTCTAAATGATTTCTTTGGCTTTGGAATTGGGTTCTGAGAGGTTACCAAGGTGTTATGGTTGACCCATTGCCTAAGGATGTCTAACCCCAAGTTGATAAAAATTCGGGTACAGATCTAAATCAGGAAGAATTAATGGAATAATAGTGAATTTTGATTAACTAAAAATTACAAAATTCAAGTATGGAAACTAGGGTGCCAAGGATCCACTTGTAGAGATCAGGGAGATCTACGCTTGATTCAAGAACAAAACTGAATTTAGAGTCATATCTTCTTCCAATTGGAAGATAATCCATTAAAACACAAATATGAACTTCCTTTTAATCTAGTTATAAAATACAAGATGGGTATGAGAATTAAAATTGATTTAATAAAAAAACCATGCCCATGAGACAAAGTAAACAACAGAATTTAGCCAATCCAAAACTAATCTAAGGGATGTATGAATGTTGGGAAGGATTCTATCATCCAACCATGCCCAGAAGACAATGGTGAACAATAGAGTTCCCAAATTCACAAACCCTATAATGTTAAGAACATGATCAAAGCTATTGCAGATCCATTGTAATTTAAGTCACACCAATCCATTAAAAATTGAAAGCATTCCTATTAATCAACTATAATTAAAACATGAATCCAAGCCATAGGCACAACCCATCCCGCTATAAGCTTTGAAAGTGCCCTGGTTTGTCAATTAGCGTGAGTGTTGTGTCAGCTAGACTGCAGAGCCTCATAGGAAGATCAATTCAAAGCGCCTGCCTCAACCGAATGTGTACACAAGCTCGTCACAAGTAAATCTAAGCCTCACATCCCATGTCCCAAAACACTAGGTATTTAAACCCTTAAAATAAATTAGAATATCATAGGGTTTTTAAGTTAAGAAAACTTTTTCAAAAATAGAAAATCTCTAAGTTTTATTGCTTTGTCAATTTTATCGATACATAACTCGATATGATCGACCTACGCTGTCGATGTCCTCGATAACAAATCAATTCCACCGAAATGAGGAAAAAAGTGTCCAACAACCACATATATCTCTGGACGGATTTATCAATGTATTGATATACCTATCGATATCATCGATATTTGAATCTCGAGTCTATTGAAGGTGACTCGATAATATCGACATGCAGATCTCTGGTGCCCTTAATTTCACTTAAGAATATCATATGTGCATCAATATATCGAAGCCCTCCTCGATACCATCAAAGTTCAAATATCGATGACATCAGAAGGCTCTCGATGATATCGGTCATGGGCACAAAGATTTTCAACAAAATATTTCAGGATAGTTTATCTATGATCGAGGGTCACTCGATAGCATCGATATTCAAATATCGATGATATCAGTACAGTTTTGATGTCATCGAACAGGGACAGAAACTGTCCAGTAAGCTTAAACAAAAATCCCTTGGATTTATCGATACCTCGACACAACTATCGATATCATTGACATTCAAATTCTGATGATATCGAAGGTCCTTCGATCATTCTTCTAAACCTGATATATTTCAAAGAAAGTCTCTCTCATTTTCAAATGTCAGGGAATCGAACCTCACATCGGTGAAATCGGAGTTTGAAATTTGATGACATCGACACATGTTTCGATTCCCTCGACGAGTTGACAAGAGGTTTCAAAAGCATATGACACTTGATGTTGTGTCATCGAGCAGACCGTCGATGCTATCGAGAGTATACGCTCGATGATATCAATCTCTGTCATAAATGTGACCATTTTATATCCGTTGGAACCTTTTACCTATATAAAGATGACTTGTCTATCATTGCTTGTAGAGAAAGAAGAGAGTATTTTTTTAGTGTTTTACCTTAAATCATATACCCAAAGCCCTTTTTCTCATGGAATTTCATCCTCTAATCCACCCTCATCATTGATATTCAATAGAGTGGATTGGGGAATGAACTTTCACATTTAAGGATCCCCCAACTACTACCTTAATGGAAAATCATTAAGATGGGATGCCTTGAATGCATAGATGACTGGAATCACTCTATCTTTCTTATAGGAAAACATTTAAGAGAGTAGAATTCTGTCTTAACCTTGACCCAACTTTACACCGTATATTGGTACATCAACTGTGTTATGGATCAAGGAAGCAGAAGATTCTTCATCAACAAAGAAGGAGATTTTTGACAACGTGCTGAATGAGACTCATCCACTTATCTGTAAGTAAATAGAGTTCAGAGGACCTTTTTTATCATTCTTTTGTAGGATTGAGTCTAAGGTGTTTCTCACCCCTTACAAGTCCTCTAGGAGGCCTCGGGCGGGAGTCTACGTAGTGGGTGCATTGTGTTGACACTTGCTCTGTGGAGAGTATAAACAGTTAGGATCTTGTGGAAGATCCTTGGTCAGTGTGCCTAAAAGTGAGTGCGTTGTGTTGACCCTTGCTCGTGAGAGCATAAACAGTGAGGTTCCTTGTGTGTATCCTTGGCCAGTGTGCCTAAAACTGGGTGCTATGTGTTGACCCGTGCTTAGGGAGCATAAACAGTCAGCCTAGGTGTTGGTTGTAAAGGTTGAAGGTGAACCTGATTTAAAACCTTAGATTTGAGATGAGCTGCTATGAAACCTCCTTAGTGAAATTCGGCACACTTAAAGGTTGAGTGCGTCTGCCGGGAGTGGAGTAGACAGATCATCGAACCATTATAAAATGACTGTGTTTATGATTGATATTTATTCTTTATTATTTGTCTGATTCCATTAACTGCCCTCATATCTGCTCACACCTCACACACTGTCACATCCATCATAAACTATAAAATGTTTCATGCTTATCATTCAATAGTTTTGTGATTGGATCCTCAATTCGGCTTGGAAGCCATTTGAGTTACTCTGATGATATCCTAATGCTTTTCATGCCTATTTACTCTGGATTAGATTAATAAGATTTTTAATAAGCATAAAATATTTAAAATGTCCTATTCACACCCCTCTATGACTATTGGCATACTCCTTCAACTAAAGCGGTCTTCACCGCTATTTCAATTAGTATCAGAGTAGGTCTCTTTTTAAGGGCTTCACTACCTAGAGAGTGATCTTGATTGAAGTTGGGAATATGGCCAAAGGAAAGGGCTCATCAGTCACTAGGCCTCCTGTATTTGATGACTCAAATTACGCATACTGGAAGGCTAGGATGCACTACTTTCTGAGATCTTTGGATCATGATGTTTGGGATATAGTTAAAAGTGGATATGTGCCATCATCTGAACAAATTGTACTTGATAGTGGTACAACCATCACAAAACCCAAACCCAAAGAAAAGTAGACGATGTTCGATAAAGAAAAACAGACTGCTGAAGTGAAAACTATGAATGTCATCTACTATGCCGTGTCCCAAGACATCTTCAATCAAATAAGTATGTGTGGGACATCCAAAGAAGCATGGGATCTATTGAAAACAACCCATGAAGGCACAAACATTGTGAAGAGGTCCAAACTACAACTGCTAACCTCACAGTTTAAAAATCTCAGAATGGAAGAGCATGAGACTTTCATGGAGTTCTTCACAAAGTAGAATATCATTTGTAACTCCATGGGTGGATTGAGAGAAAAAGTTTCGGTTCCTAAAATCTGTAGGAAAATACTGAGATGACTACCGAAATGGTTTAATCCCAAAGTTACAACTATTGAAGAGTGTAGGAATATAGATGAAATGAAAGTAAAAGAACTGGTAGGTTCCCTACAAACTTTTGAACTACACTTCAAACAAACCCAAAAATCTAAAACTACTGTTCTAAAAACTTTAAGGAAAACAACAAATGAGGACAGTGGAAGTGAAAAAGATGATGAAGATGACGAAGTGGCTTTGTTGGCGCAACAATTTAGGAAGTTCTTTCAAAAGAATCATGGTCGTCCCTCCAAAGGTAGAAAAGTGGACAACAAACATTCTGCAGACAAATTTGATAAAAAGATAAAAGAATCACAATGCTATGCTTTCCTATCAGAACTATGAACACCTACCTGTCAGAAGTATGAACACCTATCTACTGAATGCCCAAACAGAAAAATAAAGGGTAAAGCAATGGCCGCCACATGGGATAATATAGAGGAGTCAAACTCAGAATATAGTGACTCAGAAAGCGATGGAGACTAGAAATCCTTTAAAATTCTTGTGGTCTCCACTGCTCTAATCATTCCCACGGAATCTTAAAACAAGGAAGAACAACAAGCCATTGAATTATTTCCATTAGACAATGAGGAATTCGAAAAAGAACAAGAAGAAAAACAAGATTCACTACAAGATGCTTACAATTAACTCTATATTCACAACATCCACATCCTTAAAAGACTTGAAATATCTGAAAACAAAAAGGGATTATAGCAAAAAGATCTGGACAAAACCTTGGAAATTAATACACTTTTAATCAATGATTTACAGGAATATCATTCAGATAATAATAAGTTGGAAAGAATTAATCTATCCCTTAAAACGGAATCATCAAAGCTTAATAAACAAGTTGAATTATTAAAAGATGAAAATGAGTAACTCAATAATGAGAATCACACTCTGTTTTGACTTAGAGAAATCTAGAAAATTTGCTGAAATAAACTATAAATTTTCCTAGAGTGGTGAAAAGCTAGAAAAGTTGTTAAGGATGGGAAGACGAGGAAAAGAAAAGAGTGGGCTAGGGTATGATAAAACTAAAAGGAGAACTGGAAATGCAGCACGAACAACTGAAAAATCTGTTGGTTCAGATAGTAGTATGAGAACTAATCCAGTTTGTCATTTAAATGGTGATATAGGTCATTATAAGTTTGAATGCTTGATACCTAAAAGGACTTCACATAACTCCAGTCAAAATCATATTGGTAAATTCAAACTGGCCAGAAAAAGACAGAATGTCAAAAGTCCACCTAGGAGAAACACTCATCCATCACAACCTAAAATGAAAGACAGAATGAAGGAATCATTAGACTAAGTGAGTGAGATAAACATGAAAACTACATCTACCACAATAAAGAATTCTGTCTCAAAATGGATAGTAAAAGAAAAACTGAATTGTTTGATAACTAACTCTATTCATATACCCTGAAATATCAAGCATAAAAAGACAAGTCCAGGTCATGCATCTAAATCTAGATATTTGCTGAAATGATGCAATTTTTGTTGAGCTTTAAATGATATATCTGAGGTTCCTCACCTCAATCTTTTGTATATAAACATTCTAATGTTTATAATTTTGATGTATATAGTGATTGTACATAATTTTGCTATGCATACTGTTGATTCATAGATATACTAAAAGTATACATGATGGGTTGTCTGAATGCTGAAAATTGAAAATATTCATCTTTGATATGTCTACCGATAAGTCATTCTCGATTAATCGATCAAGGGTTGATGTCATCGATGCCCCCTTTGGAATGTGAAGAGCCATATGTCGAGAATGATATTGAAAATGGTCTTGATAACGTCGGGGGAGTTACATCGATATCATTGAAACACTGGTCGATGATATCGAAGACTGCCGCCTGATAAAAGGCAGTCGAGTGAAAAAAATTTATTTTTCAGAAAAGGGCATTCCAATTTTTGTCTACTCAGCCCCTCAACCGAAAAGTCCATCAGTGGGTCCCGGAGATGCCTCAAAAATTGGTATTACCTTTCCATTCCTTCCATTCGAGATTTTATCTTGCTTTTTGGTCGGGTATTTTCAGTTTATTTAAAAGAGGGATTTTGTCCGTTCTTTCCAAATCTATCTTTATGGGTAAGGACAAAGAGACGGTGTCTAGTCCTGGGGAGTCATCCAAAGCCTCTTGACGAAAGACCCTTACGTCAAAAGAAAAGGCAAGAGCTCCCGAACGTGGGACCCCCACCCGTCAGAGATCTCAACAAACCTCACATGGCGGGTCCCAGTCTGAAACACCGGCACCTCCTCCGGCTGGATTAACTTCACATCCACCAAAATACATAGGTAGGAAGCTTATTAAAGAGAGAAAGGTAGACAGGGAGTGTCTAAAACCATACAATCTTAAATCCCTGTTTACTGCAATTGATTGGTTGCTCGTTCTTGATTTCGGTGGGCCATGTCAACTCGAACGAACATGGAACTTCCTTGTCGTGTGTCACTCACTCGTGTTTGATCGTCCTTCTATCATGGTCTCTCTGTATGGTGATGATGTACTGATCACTTTTGCTATAATGGCAAATATCCTCGGACTGACAATGGCACCAGAGGGTCTCCCTAAAATGGACCTCGAAAATGTTGAAATTCGGTCCATGGTAACTAAATACCTATGTCATGGTAGAGACATCCCTTGGTATCAAGCGAATGCATTGAAATTTAGGTACATGGAACCATGATTTTGGGTTTTACATAGTATGTTCACCATAAACATATATCCCAGAAGTACCAACCGGTCCGATCTCACAGGTTTTACGACCATGATAGTGTACTCAATCGCAAAAGGGACAAAAATCTGTCTTCCGACTCTACTTGTCCATCAGTTGGTATACGTTGTTCATACATCTAGGGACCTTCAACTACCCTATCCGTAGATCATAAACATGATATGCAACGCCATTGACTTCCCAATGACCAATGATCCAGTACTTCCCCTCCAAGTCTTCGACAAAAGCAACTTTCGCGAAATGGACTTGAAGTTCCATAAGTACCCTGAGGACCTAGAGGAAGGCATTCAAGAAGAAGGAGCAGGAGGTGAAGGTGATGTTCCTGGTGAAGGAGATGAGGTAGCTGGAGATGAAGCTCATGGGCCCCATCAAGCACCATCCACATCAGGGCCTGGGCATGCTAAGAGATTTAAGCTCCATTAGGATCGGATTGGAGCGATTTAGCAGGCTATTTCCCAACTCAAGGAATCAGTGAAAGGTTTACCATCTTGGAGTGCCTAATGAACGGAGTGCAGTAGACCATGTAACAGCTGGTTAAGCTATTCACCTGTTGTCGAGATGATACGACGCCATCTTCCTTGACTCCAAAAGTACTTTTCTCTGGATGCTATCACATACACTTCACTCTTATTACCACGTATGAACATTAATATCTTTTTAGATGTTCTGTGCTCTCATAAGTGTATGTGCTAGCTCACTAAACTGCACAACTTAAATAGTTTTATTTGTATATGTTGCCCATGGATGGGCTAAAAAACTGTTGTTTGATTTTGGTTGCCCATGAATTTGTTGAGATGACTGTTAATTTACTGCCAAACTTGGGCAGTATATCTATATGTTTTTGGATATTTATGGTTATGGCCGAGTATAATTCACATTTCTTTTACTGTCATAATTATGTTTTAAGATCCCCTGGTCTATCTAGTTTCTGATATGGAATGCATGTGATGATTTTAATGATTATGCTATCTACTTCTATCACTGCCTTATTTGATCTGATATGCATACATAGTTTCTGAAAATGATGTCTGCTTAAACTGTTTTGTATGTTATACATCTATACTTTCTATATGTTTTCTCTCGGAATGTTAGTTCTCCCACATTGCTTTAACTTCACTCAATATCAACTGTTATACCTTTGCCAATGAATGAAAAAAAGGGGGAGAACAATTCAAACACCCCGTAAGGAAAATTGCAGATGCACCAAGAAATTGTTATACCTTTGTTAATATCTACTTGAATTGTGTTGCAGGTGTTAGGGGGAGAAGATGCACCAAGCGAGGGGGAGTTTGCATTCAGGGGAAGCAACTTCTGAATGTGTTGTGTATATGACATTGTTAGCATTGTACAATTGTGCAAAGAACATGTACACACAATTTAGGATGTCAGTATAGAAGTTATTCTAGAGTGTTTTGGTATTTTGTAACAAAGGGGGAGATTGAAAGTGCCCCGGTTTGCTAATTAGCGTGAGTGTTGAGTCAGCTAGACTGCAGAGCCTCATAGGAAGATCAATTCAAAGCGTCTGGCTCAATCGGATGTGTACACAAGCTTGTCACAAGTAAATCTAAGCTTCACATCCCATGTCCCAAAACATCAAGTATTTTAACCTTTAAAACAAATTAGAACATCATAGGGTTTTTAAGTTAAGAAAACTTTTTCAAAAAATTGTAACACCCCAAATTTTTACCTACCTGGAATTAGACGTCCTTAGGCAATGGGTCAACCATAACACCTTGGGAGCTTCTCAAAATTCAATTCCAAAGCCAGAGAAATCATTTAGAACCTAATTCTTTAGAAATTTAACGTGAATTAGCCAGCACTACACTAGACTTCCTACAAAATTAGCACCAACCACTTTAAATACGATCTGTAAGACCCAAAACATCTAGAATTGTTATCGCTACGTTACCCTAAAATCTAGGATCAAACTCTAAACCCGTTTGCCCTCAGGAACCCTTTGAAACATCGTATTGGATCTAGACCGCACGTCGAGAGTCTGATATCTACAATCTTAGACCATTATGACCACTTAGTTGGACTTGACAATCGTTTCGAAAATCAACCCCAACCGATGTTCTGAGGCTATTTCATTGAGCCTGGAGCAAGGAGTGTTAGAAAGAGTGAAATTCATTAAAAATTAAATGTGATTTAAATAAATCTGGCACGTTTCGCTGGCGGGTTAAGTACAAGCATTCAGACCATCAGAATCTGACCCAAATACACCCTCGGATCAGGGAACATTTCTCACTCAGGTCAGTGTACTTGAAATCCTTGATCGAATCTCCATGACCGTTGAATTGAAACCGGTCCACCACGTGCGATCTGGGAACACTATAGGAACAAAAACTTAATGTGATCAGGATCCAATATCCATGAGCTTAAGTCCGACCGCATTTGGTCAGGGGACCTCCAGAAATACTCTTTTGGATCAGGAAAGACCCAATTTGGCTATAACCCAAGTATACCTTGACTTAAAGTCTATTTTGGTTATGTTTGGGCTTATAAAAGGGCCTCAAACCCTTAGCTTTCTAACACATACGAATTTAGGGAAAACCCTTGGAGAGAAGAGAGAAAAGAGAGAGAAAGTGAGGGAGAAGTTGGAGCTTTCTCCTGGGATTCTTCTCTGCTGCTCCACGTGCCAAAACCATCCACCTGCATCACGATTCTGGTGATTCTAGCTCCATTCCTAGGTAAGAAATCATAACCCTAACCTGCTCTAGAGTTCCAAATAGCATAACTGATGATGTAGCTAACCTATTTCGTGGTATAGGTTGCCGTTGAGCCGTTGACGAAGACTTATCGTCTGAATCAACTCTGTTTCACAATTTCTGGTTTAAGGTGCGGATCTTAGATGCTTAGATTACCTATTTTCAAAGCTTTCAATACTGTTTAATGGTAGATTGCTGATAAGGATTCTATTTAACATGTAGAACATGCTGTCCATTTTTCATTTCGAATACATACGAAGAGTATGAGATTTAGGGCATTTTAGGTATTTGTCGGAAATACTATATACGTACGTATTTTGCTGATATGATTGCCATGAGTATTTACCGTGTGCCTATACTATTTATGCATGTATGATCTGTTTGGCAAAGAGATTCGCCCTAATGCACATATTGGCCGACACATGCTATGTAGACTAACTTGTGTAGACTAAGTGTTTGTTGAAATGCCTAAATCAATATGATTTATGCCTGCCATATGTTTTGAACGTAAGAACATGATTTTTGTGTATTAGAAATCTCCTTGATATAAGGATTTGTCATATTATATGTTGAAATCGACACACGTCAAGTACGTTGGAGTTGTGTAGTTTAAGTGTTTGTATAAATGCATGTATTAGTAAGTATTGAGTAAATGGTGTTGTAGATTCGTGTTGAGATTGGATTCTCAACTAATTTATTGATGTACATGAATTCCTCCATGTTTGTTGTATTGAATTGATTACCTTATGTATAAAATACTCGTGTATGGTTAACTGCTTTTGATGTATGTTATAACATGCTGGAATTACTTATATTTCAATTTTGTCTCTCTCATATGATTATTGATTTAGATTACAAGTGTTTGGGGCTATACTCTAGTCCAGGCAGTCGGTAACAGATTAGGATTCGTGGTTAGATTCTATTCACCACGAAGGATGTGTATGACGAACCCGAGTCGTACTAGAGTCGTCGGCAGTGGTTAGGCCACACGAAGTGCTTATGCACTTCATATCGGTCGATTCAACGTGCGCTCGTGCTAGTCGGACTCATCAAGTAACTCGATTGACCGTTGTATGTTCACCTTGTATTTGTCATAACTGCTTGAACATAGGGTACCGAACTTACCAGTGATAACCCTGATAACCGTGGTACCATGATCCACTAAGACTCATGAGCCAGACATGGTGGTATGGGACACTGTGGTCAAGCTGTCGGCCTACGCTGGGGCCACAAACCTCCCCGTAGTGACCAGTGAGCAACCCAGACTCGTGAGACTATTATGGTGGTATGGGACACTATATTCGAGCTGTCGACCTACATTGATAAGGTGATGGGGGAGCGGTGCAACAAGTGCGAGCAACAGCCCTGGCAGCCCTTTGTAGTGACCTCGATCGTACTCTGAGTCTACATGAGGCGACGACCCTTCTGTAGCAACAAGAGTACAACTAGGCCTGTATTGATAAGGTGATGGGGAAGTGGAGCAACGAGTGCGTGCAATAGCCCTGACAGCCCTTGCAGTGACCTAGAAATATATCGTCGTATGAGACTACTAGGAGTGACGACCCTAGACAGGATCCTTATTGGGAATAATATAAGGGAAGTACCCTAGTTTCCCAATCTTGTTGTATGAAAAGGAATAATAACAACTCGGTAATCATATTCATATCGCACTGCATGTGCCTGAAAGATGTGGAGCACTGAGGGAAGAAAGCATGCCGTGGACGTAAGATGGTGTCGCATGAGGGAGTATATCGGCGAGGGCATCCATCATGTTATTTCATTCTTGCATTAATTCCAGTATTTAGGAATATTTGTTTTTCTTACTTTACCATTATCGCTTGATTGATTTGATAACATGTTAACCTTTGCTCTATGATTCTACTGAGTTAGCTACTCACTCCCACATTACGGGACGGTGTTGCGCACACTAACCAGTCCCTATTTTAGTTTCAGAGGGTGGCGATACTTGCGAAGCAGAGCCGGACTTGATGATGATGAGGAGGATCCCTCCTATATGCAGGTTCTGATCGACGGGATTACAGGGAGGTTGATTAGACGCCATGACACTTATCATTTTATATTTTTGGAGCACTCACGTATATTCTTTTTTATCATGTTTGGAGTATACATGTATATATTTAACCTGGTAACATGTTCACACTCTGGAGACCTACAACAGTTCATATATTCTATATATCTATCACATTCTTCCGCTTGCTAATTTAACTGTCTCTGGGGTATGATATGTCATTTTGGCTAAATCCACCTCATGTTTTATGTACTATTACCATCGACATTCATCCATCACTGAAAATGTTGCATAAGTGATGTTCTGGAACTTGGGAGTTGGGTTTTTACCCGACCCCCTATTTTTGGGACATTATAATAGAAAATCTCTAAGTTTTCTTGCTTTGTCAATTTTATCGATACATAGCTTGACATGATCGACCTGCGCTGTTGATGTCCTCGATGACAAATCAATTCCATCAGAATGAGGACAAAAGTGCCCAGTAACCACATATATCTCTGGACAGGTTTATCAATGTATGGATATACCTATCGATATCATCGATATTTGAATCTCGAGTCTATTGAAGGTGACTCGATAATATTAATAGGTAGATCTCAAGTGCCCCTGTTTTTACTTAAGAATATCATATTGTAAGTGTTATAGTTACTAGCCCTTTTTGTTGTCAAATTTGTGGTGCCAAAGACACTATTTGTATCTTATTATGAAGCTTGCATATGTGAAGAACAAAGCTCTAATCAAGACATGCCGAGTCATGACAAAAGTCTCACAAGATCAGATCGATAGACAAGCACTGTTCACAAGTCAAGACTCGAGAAAGTGAGATTGTTCGACTTAAATCGAGATCTTAAAAATCTTTCAAGTTCAAGCTACACCAAGATCTCAAGCTTCATTATTCTCTAAGATCACTCGTCTTTAAGTTTCAATGTCCTTCACTTTTGATGTGTGACTAACTTTAGGATGACATATAGAGTAGGTCACTTTGGATACATAATTCATATGTTTTATTTATGAGAATTTGGTCTGTTCTAAGACTAGTCATAATTCTACCTCGACTAGTCCTAGTACTGCTTCAACCTGTCTAAGAATTTCCTAGATCAATCATGAGTTTATTACAAAAATTCAAAAATTCTTGTTAGGCTTCGACCAGTCCTGGAGACTGTTCGACTAGTCGTATGAACAGTGTCGACTGCTTCTTCGATCAGTCGTAGACCTATGACTCAAACTACATCGTTGAAATTTGACTAGCTTCAACCAGTCGTGGGAGACTTCGACCAGTCGTGAAACCGTCTTATCTTATCGTGTCTGAAATTTCAAATATCCGTTGGTCCTACAACTAGTTATAGAGCTCTTTGGACCATTCAAAGATGTGTTTTGCTCACCTATAAATATAGCACGAATCTCAAAATAATTAATACAATTCACGCTAATCTAATTCAGCCTTCTGAGAGATAAGTTTGTGCTTCATTTAAGCTAAGTGTACATATTTAATATTCTTTTTCTTTAGCTTTTTAAATTGATTTTTTTTTTGTATTCCAATCTAATATGAAAGAGGAAGTTTTATTTTCTTTTTTCTAGAATCAAAATCAACTAAAGCTAGCCCAACTGATTTAATTTAAAATCTATTAGAACCTAGAACCATTATAAAGTGAGTATTGGACATTGAACTTAGACATTCAAATCTCTACTCCGACTTGGTTCTTCTGGGCTACTACAATAAAGGAGAAATTCAGGTATTTTACGTTTATGTAATTTACTTTCATTTGGTTTTCTTTTAAGATTTGCTAGAAAAATCTCATTGTACTGGTTATCAGAGGAGAGTCAGGAACACTTAGAATTGGGGTTTTTCAATTGTGTAAGCCCACAGAGAAAGACACAATTGTGAAGGTTTTAGGTGAACCTGGAAAACCTATTTTTTTTTATAGTGAATGTTAATATCCACTGTGTGAGGATATTAGGAGTGGAGTAGCTGTGTGGCTATTTATTAATAGTTAGTGTAAACACAGGCGAACCACTATAATCCCTTGTGTTTTGGGGTTATGTGATTTATTTTCCTATCTTTGATTATTCATTTGAGGGATGTATGTGAGGATGTGAATGTTGTAATATTTACATTTCAAGCATTGTGGGGAATGTTGTAATAATTTAGGATTTCTATTCCTATAATTTATTTTAGTTCTTTGTTGTTTATTTATTCCTCTTTATTTTGAGTTTTTAATACTAAGACCTTTCTAGAAATAAGGTAGTCCTACTATAAATCCTGTTTTTATGGTGTAAGGTTGTCCTTAGAAAGTAATTTGTATCAACCTCTCAAGACTTGAATTTTGAGGTTGCATTTCATTCTCCATTGTGGTTTGAGATTAGCTATTTATATTGACTATCTTTTTATTTTTCAGCTATATTTATTTTAAATTTGGCATAGTCCTATTCATCCCTCCCCCCCCCTAGGACATATAGCTTGGCCATTTCAAGTGGTATCAGAGCCTAATAGCTTGTTTTTAATTCTTTATTCTTGAATTTATTTCCTGAGCTAACGATCTAAGCTATATATATATATATATATATATATATATATATATATATATATATATATATATATATATATATATATATATATATATATATATATATAGAAGATGTCAAATTTTGATATCCTTTCAGTCACTAGGCCTCCACCTTTTGATGACACCAATTATGCTTATTGGAAAGCTAGGATGAGGATCTTCCCCAAATCCATGGATGAAAGTGTGTGGCTAGCCACAGTGAATGAATGGACCTCTCCTACCACTGAAGTAACTAAGATTGATGGTTCAAAATCAATGAGAGTAACACCTTATTTCTTATGGACCACACTTCAGAAAAGTCAAAGTAGTGCAAATGTTAAAGCACTAAATGTAATTACTTATGCACTATCACCAGATGAATTTAAAAGAATTATATCTTGTGATTCTGCAAAACAATCTTGGGATATATTGGAAATGACACACGAGGGTACTTCAATTGTCAAGAAATTTAAGATACAAATCCTCACAACTAAATTTGAGAAAATTCGTATGGAAGAAAATGAAATGTTCATGGACTTATATACCAGATTGAATGACATTGTAAACTCTATGTGGGGTCTAGGCGATAAAATCCATGAAAGCAAGATATGTGCTAAAATACTACGCTCACTTCCTGAACATTTCAATTCAAAAGTAACCGCAATCCAGGAACTTCTTGATACGGACAATATGAGGGTTGAGGAATTAGTAGGCTCATTACAGACTTATGAGTTAACCTCTAAATCTCCAAAAGATAAATCTATTACCTTAAAAACATCTAAAAATTATTTTCAAAAAAATGATTTAAACTCCGATTTAGAAAACTCTGAAGATGATATGGCCCTTTTGGCAAAAAAGTTTTATAAGATTTTTAAAAGTAAAAAGAGAGTTGATCTTCAAAAAGTAAATGATAAAAAGAAACCTAAACCTAAATCAAGAAAATCATTAAAACATAGTCAATGTTACAACTGCCATGAGTATGGGCATTTGCCTAACAAATGTCCTAATAAGGGCAAGTCAAAAAAGAAAAGTACGATAGCTACTTGGGATGAGTCCTCTGATTTTGAAGTCTCTTCTGAATCAGAAGATTCTGAAAATGAGTCAGGCAGTGAAGTTAAAGCTCTTATGACTCTAGCCAAATTCACTTTTTTAGATAATGATGACTCAATTAGTGAAGAAAATCTAAATAGTGAATGTGAACAAGAAGATGATCTTTAAGATGCATACAATGCCCTATACAAGGAAAGTTGTAAAATTGCTGTGAAACTGAAACTTAAAAAAGAGAAATTTTCAAAACTTAAGGAAAATTATGAAACTCTTATTTTAAAAAAGTCCCACATTTCAGACAGTTTTGAAAAGACAATGTGATTTGGATTTTAAAACCTCCCAGATTGAAAATCTTAAATCTTAAAATAAACAGTTAAAACATGAAGTCTCTTCACTCTTGAGTTTAAAGGAAACTTGGAAATATGTCCAAGGAGATCCTAAATTAGAAAAACTCTTATCTGGATCAAGAAAATATGGTGATCGATCTGGTTTGGGCTATGATATGAGTGTTCCTCCTAAACAGAAGAATACTTCTTTTAAGTTTGTAAAGGGAGAGACCTTAAACTCAAAAGGGAAAGATCAAATGTTTTTTAAAAACTCTAAATCTTTTCAAAATCCTAAAGGTAATTATATCAACTATAAAAAGCAAAACCAAAATCTTTTGGCTGAAAAGATAGTTGATTTACTTAAGAAGCTTCTAAAATCTAACTCAATAGGTCATACTGATAACTCTTATAAAAGAAATAAGACCAACTATTCACCTAAACCCAAAACGGTTATAAAATGAGTTCCAAAGGGTACCTGCTCGGTTGCCCATATAGCTTTCAAAGCTACAAGCCATTCTAAGTGGTACCTAGACAGTGGATGCTCAAGGCATATGACTGGTGATAAAGGTTTATTCACTGATCTCAAAGATATGACTGATGGTTCAGTCACATTTGGTGATGGCAGCAACTGCAAGATTATGGGCCAAGGTACGGTTCAACTTTATAACCTTCATTTGTTTAAAAATATTTTATATGTTGAAGGACTGAAACATAATCTGCTAAGAATATCTCAAATATGCAATAATAACCATAGTGTAAGATTTTCTAATCAAAGCTGTGAGATTCTAAACAATAAGGGTTCGGTAATATTAGCTGGATGTAAAATGTCTGAAAATTGGTATATTGTTAGTGAATCCAGCTCATCTAATCAATCATGTTACATGGTCCATATAGACAAGACTGATTTATGGTACAAACGTCTTGAACATGTATACTACCGAAATCTATATAGATTGAGCAAACGAGAACTAATAAGAGGTCTACCCAAACTTCAGAAGATAGATAAAATATGTGGCGAATGCCAGATTAACAAAAAAAACAAGCAACTCACTTAAAAAGGTGAATTCTAATGCCACTTTAAGACCACTCAAGCTTCTCCATATGGATCTTGTAGGACCTACCAGGATGAAAAGTTGAGATGACAAAAGATATATCTTGGTAATTGTAGATGATTTTACCAGATATACGTGGGTAGTCCTCTTAAGGGAAAAATTAGAAACCCATGAAGAAGTAAAAAAAGTTCTCAAAAGGATTTAAACTGAAAAAGGTTCTCAAATAAGTAAGATTCATAGTGATCATGGATCCAAATTTGAAAATAGCGGTTTTAAGAAGTTCTATAGTGACCAAGGAATATTACATGAATTCTTATCTCCCAAAACTCTACAACAAAATGGTATAGTTGAAAGGAAAAATAAAGTGCTTCAAGAAATGGCTAACGTCATGTTAAATAGCATGAAGCTCTGTAAGAATCTTTGGGCTGAAGCAGTCAATATAGCTTGTTATATAATTAACCAAGTTTATATGAGTAAAGGTTATAATAAAACGGCTTCTAAAATGTGGTTCGATAAAAAGCCTATTGTCAAATACTTTCGAGTTTTTAGCAACAAGTGCTATATTTTATGAGATCATAAAAATCTGGGAAAGTTTGATATGAAGAGTGACAAAGGGATCTTTCTTGGATACTCTTTAAATAGTCGAGCTTATAGGGTTCTGAACAAAAGGACCGGTGTGTTTCAAGAGTTCATCAATGTGGTCACTGATGATCACTTAAACACACCAATCTTAAGTCCAGATAATGATGAAGTTCTTGTAATTGATAAACCTGATACTTCATCTAATCAGACTAATTCTGAACTGAAGACTGTTAAAGATCATCCAACCACACAGATTCTTGAAAACCCTCTCACTAGTGTTTGTACCGATAAATAACTTGAGGATATATGTAATTACGTATGTTTTACATCATAAATAGAACCATATAATGTAAAAGAAGCTCTTGTTGATGAAAAATGGATAGTTGCGATGCAGGAAGAGTTTAACCAATTCGTGAGAAATGATGTTTGGTATCTCGTACCTAGACCTAAAGATAAACACATCATTGGAACCAAATGAATTTTCAAAAATAAGTCTGACGAGCTTGACAATGTAATTCGAAATAAGGCTAGGCTAGTTGTACAAGGTTACACTCAAATTGAAGGTATTGATTATGATGAAACCTTTGCACCAGTAGCTCTTCTAGAATCAATCAGACTTTTTATATCCATTGCTTGTTTTAGAAAGTTTAAGATTTACCAAATGGATGCGAAAAGTGCATTTTTAAATGGTGATCTGCATGAAGAAGTCTATGTTGAACAACTTATGGGTTTTGAAGACTCCAAGAATGCTGATCATGTGTATCACCTTAAAAAGGCACTTTACAGGTTAAAATAAGCACCTAGGGCATGGTACGAGAAACTAAAAAAGTTTCTATTAGGCCATAATTTTAAAATGGGATGTGTTGATAAAACTCTATTTGTTAAAAAACATAATGATCTCATTTTAATTATACAAATTTATGTTGATGATATTATTTACGGATCTACCTGTACTGACATGACTATTAAATTTACAGATTTGATGAAATCTCAGTTTGAAATGAGCATGGTTGGAGAATTGAATTATTTCCTTGGGATGCAAGTAAAACAACAACCTGATGGGATGTTCATTTTTCAATCTAAATATGTCATGAATTTGATTAAGAGATTTGGATTTAAGAATGGTAGAAATTTTGATACTCCAATGAGTACAACTTTGAAACTTTCAAAATATTTTACAAGTAAGAATGTGGATCCAAAATTATATCAGAGTATAATTGTTAGTTTACTATATTTAACTGCTAATAGACCCGATATCACTCTAAGTGTTAGTATTTGCACTAGATATCAGTCTGATCCTAAAGAATCGCACTTAACTGCTATTAAACGGATTATGCGATATGATGCAAGTACTGTTAATCTCGGTCTCTGGTATCCATATGAGACTAGTGTTCAATTAGTTAGGTACTCGGATGCTAACTGGGCTGGTAATCTTGATGATAGAAAATCAACTGGTGGTGGTTGCTTTTATATCAGAAACTGTTTAGTTTCTTGGTTTAGCAAGAAACAAAGTTCTATATTACTTTCAACTGTTGAAGTTGAATATATCGCAACTGGTAATGTGTGTACGCAACTTGTTTGGATGAAACGTATGCTAAGTGATTATGGAATTAATCAAGATTTTATATTATTATATTGTGATAATTCCAGTGCCATAAATATTTTTAAAAATCCAATTCAACATTCTCGTACTAAGCACATTAACATTAGATTTCATTATATTCATAAATTAGTGGAAGAAAAGGTTATATCTTTGGAATATATCCCTACCAAGAATCAACATGCTGACATGTTCACTAAACCGCTCGACAAAAGCAGGTTTAATAAAATGAAATTTGATCTTGGCATGTGCATTGTAAAATGATTATTTATACCTATTTGTATCATATTGTATTTATATTTGATTCTTTTTTAGTTAAATTTTAAAATTAGTTGATAATTGTAAATTTTGGCTAGTACTCAACCAGTCGTGAGTATACACGACCAGTCTTGCTACAAGGGGTTGTGTATATCTATGACCAGTCATAAATCGCATTAATCACTTAAAATTGGGGAAAAATTCATCTCCTTCATTTCTACTTCACTCTCTAACGAGCCGTCGCCCGACTAGTTAAACTCATCTTTCATAATCTTCAAGGTTAGTGCTCCATTTACATTTTTCTTGTAGATTTATGTCTAGATTACTTCTATTTCTCTCTTGAAGTTATCTATTTCGAATCTTGTTGAGATTTAGGATTTTTCTTTTAAAAAATTTAATTTGAGAAAACCCACTTCTCAATCATTTGCAACTCTTTGTTTTCTTAAAATCCTTGTTTCAAATGACATCTAGAGGGAGAAAGACAACATCCCATGGTCCATCTTCCTCCAAATTAGCTCCTATCACTAAGTGTCATCTTCAGGCTCCCGAGGATGATTTGTCTTTTATTCAGGACATCAAATTGGGTAACGTTATTGTTGAACATCCTGTTGATATTAATCATGTTTCTCCTTTTGATATCATTCCTATGCTCCAAGTTGTAGGTTGGGATAACTTATTGTATTGGGGTAGGCCAGCATACCAGTCCATTGCCCATTCCATGTTCACTTGCAAAAGTGATTTTTCACTAGAAAAATTAACTTTTAAAATAGCCACAAGAGAAAGATCATTTGAAGTTGATCGTCATTTGATTTAAGCTCTTATGGAAATTCTTATGAATGATGAGGGCATTCCCAGCCATACCTTATCTAAAAAGCCCTTGGAATTTAAAAAACGTTTGCTCACTAGAACCTTATACAATTTAGACGTACAATGGACGCAAAAAGGGAATGCACTCCCCTCAAAGTTTTTATTACCCAAATACAGAGTTCTTCACAAGATTTTTGTAACCAACTCATATCCACGATCAGGTAATAAATCTGAATTAACGTCCTTCATGGTTCGTGTTCTTCATATTGTTGCTAGAAGTGTTCATGTATGTTTACCATCCTTAATTTGTTATTCCATTATTCAGTTTTGATTCCATCCAGGTCATAGTGACATCCCTTTTTGTTATCTAATGACTATATTGGCTACACATATGTTAGTTGATATGCCTGTTAGAGACGTCCCTATCCATCATCTTATATTTAACAATTCTAATATCAATAAGATGAAGCTGAATTTGCTTCCTGGTCAAGGTGATGGTGTTAGTGGTGCCGAAGATGGACATGAGGAAGAAGCTGGTGATCTTTCTCTTGATGATATTGACATGGATGATATTTTTGAAAAACTTGAATTTGATTCAGTTAATGATCCAGATTTTGAACCTTTGGAATTTGATGCGCGTTTACATGCATTGGAGGAGAAAGTTGAGAATATGAATGTTAAGGTGGAAAACATGAATGTTGCCCATGATTTATAGTTTTAATATATGCGCAAATATCTTAGGCGCTTGAACAAGGGCATGTATCAACTTGATCCTTCCATCCCTGTTCCTTCATCTGGCTCAGATTAGATTTTATTTTATTTTGGATTGTAATAACATTATTACCCTTCTACTTTCTCTACTTGTGAGATTGTTGTTACTTATGACTTATCTATGTTTATGATTTATATGCATTTCACTCTCATATCTCTATTTCATGTTCACTCCTCAGCCATTTACTTCCCTTGTCCTATTGTGACAAAAAAGGGGGAGAATGGATGTCTAATTGATGTCTGTGTTTTATGTTATGAGGAGGGAGTAATAGTATTACATTTTTTTTTATGTGATGTATGTGTGCTACTCAGGGGGAGTATGTGCAGAAGTGGACTATATGTTGACTTGGTTGGCAAGACTATACGTTGAATTGATTTACAGGTTCATGTTATTATGAATGTGTGCCGTTTGGTAATAACTAGTGCATGATTCCTTATCCAGATATTTTGCTTTATGTAATATATCTTGAAAGTGTGTTTTGTCACTAATTTGACAAAGGGGGAGATTGTAAGTGCTATAGTTGCTAACCTTTTTTGTTGTCGAATTTGTGGTACCAAAGACACTGTTTGTATCTTGTTATGAAGCTTGCATATGTGAAGAACAAAGCTCTACTCAAGACATGCCGATTCACGACAAAAATCTCACAAGATCAGCTTCGATAGAAAAGCACTGTTCACAAGTCAAGACTCGAGAAAGTGAGATTGTTCGACTTAACTTAAGATCTCAAAAAGCTTTAAAGTTCAAGCTCCACCAAGATCTCAACCTTCATTATTCTCTAAGGTCACTCGTCTTTAAGTTTCATTGTCCTTACTTCACTTTTGAGGTGTGACTGACTTTAGGTTGACCTTTAGAGCAGGTCACTTTGAATACATAATTCATATGTTTTATTTATAGGAATTTGGTCTGTTCTAAGACTAGTCCTAGCACTGCTTCAAATTGTCTAAGACTGTTCGACTAGTCGTATGAACAGTGTCGACTGCTTCTTCGACCAGTCGTAGACCTATGACTCAAACTACAATGTTGAAATTCGACTAGCTTTGACTAGTCGTGGGAGACCTTCGATTAGTCGTAGCTGACATATGACCAGTTGTGAAACCGTCTTATCTTATCACGCCCAAAATTTTAAATATTCGTTGGTTCTACGACCAGTCTTAGAGCTCTCTTGACCAGTCGAAGATTTGTTTTACTCACTTATAAATAGAGCACGAATCTCAGAATAATTAATACAATTCACGCTAATTTAATTCGGCCTTCTGAGAGATAAGTCTGTGCTTCATTTAAGCTACGTGTGCATATTTAATATTCTCTTTCTTTAACTTTTTAAATTGATTTTATTTCTTGTATTCCAATCTAATCTGAAAAGAGGAAGTTTTATTTTCCTTGTTCTGGAATCAAAATCAATTAAAGCTAGCCTAACTGGTTTAATTTAAAATCTTTTAGAACCTATAACCATTATAAAGTGAGTATTGAACATTGAAATTGGACATTCAAATCTCTACTCCGACTTGGTTCTTCTGGGTTGCTACAACGAAGGAGAAATTCAGATATTTTACGTTTATGTAATTTACTTTCATTTGGTTTTCTTTTGAGATTTGCCAAAAAAATCTCATTGTATTAGTTATCAGAGGAGAGTTAGAAAAACTCAGAATTGGGGTTTTTTACTTATGTAAGCCCACAGAGAAAGACACAATTATGAAGGTTTTAGGTGAACCTAGAAAACTCTTTTTTTTTTTATAGTGAACGCTAGTATCCACTATGTGAGGATATTAGGAGTGTAGTGGCTGTGTGACTTTTTATTAACAGTTGGTGTACACATAGGTGAACCACTATAATCCCTTGTGTTTTGTGGTTGTATCATTTATTTTCCTATCTTTGATTATTCATTTGTGGGATGTATGTGAGGATGTAAATGTTGTAATATTTACATTTCAAGCATTGTGGGGAATGTTGTAATAATTTAGGATTTATATTCCTATAATTTATTTCAATTCTTTGCTATTTATTTATTCCTCTTCAGTTTAAGTTTTTGATACTAAGACCTTTGTAGAAATAAGGTTGTCCTACCATAAATCCTATTTTTATGGTGTAAGGTTGTCCTTAGAAATTAATTTGTATCAATCTCTCAAGACTTGAATTTTGAGGTTGCATTTCATTCTACATTGTGGTTTGAGATTAATTATTTATATTGGCTATCTTTTTATTTTTCAACTGCATTTATTTTAAATTTAGTATAATCCTATTCATCTCCCCCCCCCCCCCCCCCCCTCTAGGACATATAGCTTGGCCATTTCATATATGTGCATCGATATATCGAAGCCTTTCTCGATACCATCGAAGTTCAAATATCGATGACATCGGAAGGCTCTCGATGATATCGGTCATGGGCATGAAGATTTCCAGCAAAATATTTCAGGATAGTTTGTATATGATTGAGGTTCACTCGGTAGAATTGATATTCAAATATCGATGATATCAGTATGGTTTCGATGACATCGAACAAGGAAAGAAACTGTCTAGCAAGCTTAAACAAAAATCCCTTAGATTTATCGATGCCTCGACATAGCTATCGATATCATCAATATTCAAATTTTGATGATATCGAAGTTCCCTTAATCATTATTGTAAACCTGATATATTTCAAAGTGAGTCTCTCTCATTTTTAAAAGTCGAGGAATCGAACCTCACATCGGTGAAATCGGAGTTCAAAATCCAATGACATCAACACGTGTTTCGATTCCCTCGACCAATTGGCAATAGGTTTCAAAAGCGTATGACATATAAGGTTATGTCATCGAGTGGACCGTCGATGTTATCGAGAGTATACGCTCGATGATATCAATCCCGCTTGATGATATCAAACTCTGTCATAAATGTGACCGTTTTATATCTGTTGGAACCTTTTGCCTATATAAAGAGGACTTGTCTATTATTGCTGGTAGAGAAAGAAGAGAGTGCTTTTCAGTGTTTTACCTTAGATCATATACCCAAAGCCCTTTCTCTCATGGGAGTTATCCTCCAATCTACCCTCATCATTGATATTCAATAGAGTGGATTAGGGAATGAACTTCTGCATTCAAGGATCCTCCAGCTACTACCTCAATGGCAAATCATTAAGTTAGGATTCCTTAAATGCATAGATGACTGGAATCACTCTATCTTCCTTTTAGAAAAACATTTAAAAGAGTAGAATTTCGTCTTAACCTTGACCCAACCTGACGTCGTATATTGGTAATCATCTGTATTACGGATTAAGGAAGTAAAAGATTTTTCATCAATAAAGAAGATCTTTGACAACGTGCTGAATGGGACTCATCCACTTATCTATAAGTAACTAGAGTCCAGATGACCCTTGTGTAAGACTCATATCATAGTCCGTACCATTCTGTTGGCTTCCGTAGTCCTTCCGGTCGAAATTCGACAATCCTTGAACCGTTTTCGATGTTTACGCGTGATCCTAAGCTGAGACTTGTATGCCAAACTCGACTAAAACTGAAACTTATACCTTAGCGACTGCGCCGTCGCCGCAGTTCTAATGCCATGACTCACGCACCAAACCGGGTAGAAGATGTAGGCCCGCATTCATTTCAAGGAAAATGCTGCACGTGCGAACTTCAAGAGAATCTCTACAATATGTCCCATCAATCAAATCAATCAATCAATCACTTCATGTCAAGTACAAAGCAACCCATGGTTTCTTTCTCCACAAGTCAAGCAACATCACAAGTCAACTCTTTCTCACCCTCTCTCTTACACACCCATACATGTCAAGTACACTTCACATCCATCACCCATCACTTCTCTCAACCATCAGACCTCTCTCTTTCTCAAATTCAAAAATTTCCAAGCAACCAACAAGCTTCACACGTCCACAATTTTCCAAGGAGAGAAAAAGAGAAAGTAAGTTGTGTGGCCCACTTTTCATCCCAAAAACCTACTATACTAGTCATTCATCTCCCATCTCAGCCATTGATCCATCATCTACCACCGTTAAAAGTCAAGTAAAGGAGCTAAGGAGGCTAAGGGAGCAAGGTGAATGCCAAGAGGTGGGTGATCTTTGAATTCCTACCGTTGATTTCATAATTAGGGGACCCACTTGTAGGAAGGACCCAACTTGATGTATGTGTTTCAATCATATGAGGGACCCATAGTGGCAGGGTCCCTCCATCTATGTCACTTATTTCTCTCTTCTTCTCTTCCCCTTTCTCTCTCTTTTATGATGGGTGTGGTCCACTAGATCCACACCGATCGTGGACCCACCATGATGGACGTATTTTTAGTGATGTCGTCCACCTGTTTTATCCAGGACATCTAGTGGGCCTGGATGATGAGAAAGCACAAATACCATGTTGAGTGGAATAGGTGGGCCAGGTGCATGTGGGACCCACCATGATGCAATGTTTATCCATGTCGTCCAACATCACTGGATGTTGGACTAGGAGTGGCTAACATGGAGTGCGCATACTGACAGGGAGTGTACTAACGAGCTAATAAAAAAAATGGTAGGCTGCTCATACAAGCCTCACCTTGATGTATGTGCTTGATCCAAGCCGTCCATCCTTTTTCTCAAATTAATTTAGGCGTTGAGCCAAAAGATGAGGCTGATCTGATAAACAAGCGGGTCGTACTATAGAAAATAGTGGTATTGCCATTAAAAACCCACCTGGATTCTTCTATTCATCATAAATATATCGCATATTAGTCTTGATTGGCTTGTTTGGAGCCGTAGAAGCCAATGAGCAGGATGGATTTCTTTGATGTGGGTCACACCTGGGAAAAACCACAAAAAATACTATTTTTTTAAAAAAAACAAGAAGCAGCAATTGCTGTTGCTACTGAGGACGCCACAACGTCCAACGCTGGAGCTGGCGAACGGGTTGGCTGGGGCTCATGGCCCCAGCTGTGGGCCCCACGTGATGCATTTCGAACATCCATGCCGTTATTAGGTGGCCCCTTAGGGCAGTGGGCCTCCTTCAAAAAATCAGTCGTATGCAGATCTCAGGTGGGCCATACCATCTAAAATCATGTGAAGACATGCCTAAAATATATAAAAGCACTTGGCGGGGCCTACTTAAATTTTGAATGTGGCTGAAACTTGGTCTGAACCCTCAGCCAGGTGGGACACACATAATGGGTGGGCTGGATTTGTGAACCACATTTCGTGGGCCCCCTTAGTCCAAGGGACCTTATGAACAAATTGGATGAAAATAAACATTTTGGTGGGCCCCTGGTCCACGTGACCTTACGAATAGGTTGCATGGCATATAAATATCACCGTGGGCCCCCTGGTCCATGTGACCTTATGAATAGGTTGCAAGGCATATAAACATCACCGTGGGCCCCCTGGTCCACGTGACCTTATGTACAGGTTGGATGATAAATAAATATTATGGTAGGCCCCCTATCCGGGTGACCATATCAACAGGTTGGTTGGAAAATAAACATTATAGTGGGCCCCTTGGTCCATGTGACCATATCAATAGGTTGGTTGGAAAATAGGCATTTTGGTGGGCCCCCTATTTATGTGACCTTATCAATAGATTGGACAGGAAAATAAACATTATGGCGGGCCTCACATGAGGCTCACTTTGGTAAATATGGGCCCATGTATTTAGGCCCATCTTGATGTATTTTTAGGCCCATTATTGAGGCCCACTTGGATGCGTATGGGTTGATGTGTTTAGGCCCATCTTGATGTATTTTCAAGCCCATTATTGAGGCCCACTAGGATGCATATGGGCTGATGTGTTTAGGCCCATCTTGATGTATTTTTAGGCCCATTATTGAGGCCCACTCTGATATATATGGGCTCATGTATTTAGGCCCATCTTGGCATGTATATAGGCCCAATGTTGAGGCCCACTTTGGTATATATGGGCCCATGTATGTAGGTTATCTTGATGTGTTTATAGGCCCATTGTTGGAGCCTACCTTGATATATATAGGACCATGTTATGAGGCCCATTTGATGTATTTGTGGCCCATTTTTGAGGCCCACTTTGATATATATATATATATATAGATATAGATATAAAAGGCCTATGTGATTAGGCCCATTTGATACACATAAAACTTATGTGATTAGGCTTATTTTAATGCATTCTAAGGCCCATGGGTGATGGCCCATTGCAAAGTACCTAAGGCCCATTGGTGAGGCTCATTGAAGTGGCCCACTTGATGAATATAAGGCCCATGAGATACAGCCCATTTGATGTATTTAAGGCCCAATGGGATGTACCTAAGGCACATTGCAATGTGTGATTCCGCCATAATTTCTTTAATGATATTTAAGGCGAGCCGAGCCTTGGGAGAAATGATGGTTTGACGCCCACATTGTAGGGATAATGTTGGTTAAATATCCGCATTGTCACTCTCTCCCTAAGGCCTACTGATAGGCCCATATTTGTAGTGAGCAGGCCGTCTAGGACCACATTCGTTATGCACAAAGTCCATCATCCTATGTCATGTTAAGTATAGATCCATGATTCATGATCATACGCATCATATGTATGTTTAATATGACGAGTGACTGATCATAGCATATGCCTTCGGGCAGATTGTTTATTGGCTCCTTGATAGGCGGAGTTGCCCTACATGAGCATGCGATGCATGCAGGATTGTTGCATGTTTGGTAAGGTGATTCATGCATTTGCATTTGTATGATCATGATTATTACATGCCCTAGTGACATTAGAGCCATAGCCTCCACAGACACATCGTGGGTGGCTGGATTGGATACCGAAAAATATTTGGTTATAGCATACGGGTATCATAGATGTCCTAGGGTGAAAATTCCTAAACCTGATGGTACCAAAGGATGACTCCAACGTCAAGACTGAGTGGATGCACGAGCGCCCGAGGGCCGTATACCAGTAGGCCGCGTCTCCCACTGTGTCGTGGTCGGTTGTAAAGGGGTGTGACCTTACCCGCCTAAATGAGGGGGCAACTTCTAGGTTGAGTTTGACCAGCTTGAGGAATCAGTCAGCTATCGACGAGCCGGGCCCGATATTGGTAAGCAGATAGTGAGGTCTCTTCCGCTCTCCCAGTTATGTGTTCGGATAGGGACGACAAGCTGGCGTAGAGTGTACTAGACCCCAGTGATTATCTAGAATGAGAACTGTACTGACATATATGATGAGGATTGGCATGCTTGAGTTGTATCTCGCATTATATGGTCCTGTTATAGCCGATAGCATTCATATCTTGCATCGCATAGCCTTGGTACGGATGATTGCATTCATGTACTCATCAGCATGATTCCACATTACTCTAACCTTGCATTCTGAGCACGCCTATATTGTACACACACTTACACCACCCTCTAAACTTTCTATAAGCTTATGCACGATTGATGCATGTAGGTGACGCCAGGACGCAGCCTTAGTCTCACTACTGTTGGAGCATGCAGCCGAGCTTCTGGAGTTTTTTGTTATTGTCTCTATCTTGTATTTTCCTTTCCTACGCATTGTACCTAAAGTTTTTTATCATAGTGGATTTTGTGATGGTGTTCTTGTGGTTATTGTTCGTGGGTTATGCTTATGTTATGCTCATTACGAATCAAATCATGTTTGAAATCCTCCTAGTAACATCCCAGGATCGGAATCTGGTATATGGGTGGTAGGAGCCGAGAATGGGGTACTACGGATGCTGTCGGTGCCGGATTCGGTGACCGGGAATTTTGTGAGCCCGGATTCTGAGTTCGGGGTGTGACAATTGTGATCATTCCTTTATAGGATTGGGACTAAGGTAGTTCTCACCCCTTAAAAGTCCTCTAGGAGGCCTCTGACGGGAGTGTACATAGTGGGGGCGTTGTGTTGACCCTTGCTCTATGGAGAGCATAAACAGTTAGGGTCTTGTGGAAGATCCTTGGCCAGTGTGCCTAAAAGTGGGTGTGTTGTGTTGACCCTTGCTCATGAGAGCATAAACTGTGAGGTTCCTTGTGTGGATCCTTGGCCAGTGTGCCTAAAATCGGGTGCTATGTGTTGACCCTTGCTCAAGGAGCATAAACAGTCAGCCTAGGTGTAGGTTGTAAAGGTTGAAGGTGAACCTGATTTAAAACCTTAGGTTTGAGGTGAACCGTTGTGAACCCTCCTTAGTAAAATCTGGCACACTCAAAGGTTGAGTGCGTCTGCCGGGAGTGAAGTAGACAGATCATCGAACCATTATAAAATGACTGTGTTTGTGATTGATATTTGTTCTTGATTATTTGTGTGATTCCATTAACTGCCCTCATATCTGCTCACACCTCACACACAGTCACATCCATCATAACTATAAACTATTTCATGTTTATCATTCAATAGTTTTGTGATTAGATCCTCAATTCGGCTTGGAAGCCATTTGAGTTACTCTGATGATATCCTGATGCTTTTCATGCCTATTTACTCTGGATTAGATTAATAGGATTTTTAATAAGCATAAAATATTTAAAAAGTCCTATTCACCCCCCTCTAGGACTATTGGCATACTCCTTCAACTAAAGTAGTCTTCACCGCTATTTCAAGCTTCACCTCTTAGCCCTAGCTAAGAGGCTTAGCCCATCATTAACATGGTAAGGCTAAAATGCCTTAGAAAAATAATGGGATAACAAAGAAAGAAAAGGGAAAGGAAGAAGAAACACTCTCGTTGCTGGCCCGTTCTACGCCTCCACAACTGCTCACGTTCCCATATCCCCTCTCCACGTCCTCTCTCCCTCTCTTTTATAGCTATTGGTTGGCTAGGAGAATGCCCAAGGCGGTGGAGTGCGTAAGTCGGCCAAGAAAAGCTTATGCGTAACCTATTTACATAGCCAAAAAGACGCCACTTTCCTTATTTTCTTTCTAAAAACTCAACGTCCCTTGGGGCATTTTTGGATGAGATACATGATAAACGGTTTGAATTATCAAAATGATCAAAGATAGTGGGCCACAAAGCCTCAAAATTTCCAATTTTCACAGACGTGCGTAAGCTTACACACGAGGTTTTGCTGATGTGATCGGTGGGCCCCATATTGATGTTTTCTGAGAAATTCGACCCGTTCATTGGATTCCTGGTGAAAAACCAGTTGTGAATGAGTGGTTTTTATCAGGTTTTGGTGCGGTCCACTATATTAAACCAACTCACCTTTCATCCTATGTTTTCTGAAGATCCACATGTGCGTGTGTGCACGGGGCGAAATGGCCACCTAAGTGAGGGTCACCCCCCCCCCCCCCCCCTCTACATCGAATGGACGGTCCAAATCATCAAGATGTATGAGGGTGGGCTCCACTAGCCAAAAATGGCAATTGGCGATGAAGGCTCTGTTGGAATTAGAAATTTCTTTAAAGAAATATCGGTCAATGCACACTGATCGATTTCTTGAGTTATGGTGCGTGTCCAACCATATATACATTGTATACACACATCACGTGTGTGGATCCCAAGGTGATGCATGTGTGAAATCTGATTCGTCCATTCATTCTGTCATATAATTTAAAGGGTTGAGACCAAATTTGAAGCATTTCTAGATACCAGGCGGGTCCCAAATCAAGATTTTAGGGGCTGATTTATCCATTGGGCTACTTCCACAAGGATCTAATGGCTGAAATTTGATGTGTACAGTTAATTTATAGTCTTTAGGCCTTATATGAAGTTTCAAGCCGAACAGATGGTGGGAACCCTATGATCTTGCATTCTGGATGATTTTCATGCCTCTTCGACTTTAATTACTTGATTTTTTTTTAGATCTTTGGTGTGTAAATTCCTCAATCTTGATCCCTTAAGGTCCATCCCTTACCATGGTGATTTATGAGCATTAAATCCATGTTTTTAGTATCATTTTTTAGTCTAGGCTCCTAAATCCACCTTGCACCATAAACACATTTAAAACAGGCTGTTAAACAGTATCACGTTCTTAAAATCAGGAAATAACTGGGGTTTAATATGCAATATTTGACCCTCAACACACCATCGGGTAGAGCCAACTCCAGTGCAGGTATCATGATTAAACCCCACCGTCTAATGTAAATTTATACTTAACTTGTTAGTGAGTTGACTCCGTAGATACCCAACTGAGTCAACTCAGTAACAACTCTCTGAAATGGTGCAACCAGGAAACATCCATTATTTCCTACCTTGAAGAACATTCTTGCCTCCATACAAATTGAATCACGTAAGTGATTAGTAAAACTTTCAAGATAAACAATCCATACATGAAATAAAAATGGAGATTCATTAATTATTGCTTTGATTTTAGGATTCATAGGCCCACAAGCATATAATCAAAGAAGGAATACATTCACTTAAGGTGAGGGATTACTCCCATGGCTTATTTCATTCATAAATTTCCTCTTTAGCTTAAACCTATGTGTAGAAAATTTTAAAGCATTGAGATCATAGATTTCATTCATTTTATTCTTATTTTTTGTTGATGATTATGAAGTTATATTTTAATCCCTATTTCTCTAATTCTATATTTATTAACTATGTATGTATAATTTTTATGCTACATTTATAATTGTTTGATTATGGGTACACTTCTACTAGTCATGACATGAAACAGGAAATTTCATTTCAAGTTATTTTATAAATTGTATTGTGAGGGATTACCCTCATTGCTTCCTGTATTCTTTAATTTCAAATTTAGTTTGAATCTAATATATGGATAGATCCTCGAATATGGTGAACAAGAATTAATTTCTTATTATTGAATGACATGAAGTAATACTTTGAATCCTATCATTCAAATTCTATGTTAATTAACCATGTAATTAAAATTATTCTTGTTATCTGTACATTACATTGGTAATTACTTAATTATGGGTATACTTCTAATAGCATGACATGAGCCTTGCAATTTCATTTCATTTTATTGTATGAATTGTAGAAACAATATTATGTATGGAATGTCTTCTTTATAAGAAACATAGAAGGCACTCTTAAATAATGACCTAATCATACTTGAGATTGAAATGTCACATTTGTGAGCCCTTATTTAAGCTTAGAGAAATTTTGAAGATCCATGTTGAATTAATGGTTGGATGCTTAATCTTTTGCTAAGAACTATAAGATTTAATTATTTTACATCTGGAGGAGCAATCTTGTCAAATCTAAGGAATGTATATGAAAACAATGATGGATAACATCCACACATGACACGCGAGCTTTACCGAGTTTAAAATGTAAGCCACATTCTACTAGATTTGCTAAGAATTTCTTTTCTTAAGTTAAATCCTCAGAATATGTGCATTTGCACCACTATGGGCCACTCACCCTTTACATGAGGCTTTTTTGGGTTTGGAACCTCCTTGGGTGTATCCCGAGTATTTTTATAGGAGGTTAGATATCCTTGGGTGCACTCACCTACATGCTCTTTTTTAGGTAGTTAATCTACCATGGATGACCTCTTCTTTTGACCGCTGGATGTGCATTCCTAGATCTATGACTTGAGCATACATTCATACATCCATGTATATGTACATACAATATTAATGTCTTGATGAAATGAATATGTTGGTTTAAACTACGTTGGAATTCTTTGATATGCATGAATCCTTGAGGGAAATTTGGATTAAGTTATCACTCATCCAATCATGCGGTTGCGCCAAATAGATGCAAGTTTGATGGCGGAAGGAGACCCCTATGATGGGATCCCAGGGACGGTTGAGAAGGAATTTGGCGAGGAAGAACTTTATGCCAGTGTAGTTGAGCTGTTGGAGCTCAACTGATATCTTAGAATTTACTTACTTTCATATTTTAGACTTTATGTTTTGTTTGAATTATAATAACAATTCCCCTGTTGAGGGATTTCATTTTGTTTCCATTTACATATACTAAACTTCTTTGTTCTTACACAAGTTATCCTTAGCTTATACAATAGTTGCCTTACTTCATGTTATGAAATTTACTATTAATTAGATGTATGGTAGTTCACTTCATAACGTAATACTCGGGTTCTTAATTGCGAGTGACCGTCCTCGGGTTATGAGAACCAGAGTGTTACAAGTTGGTATCAGAGAGAGAGTTTAGACAAACCTTGCCTTTGGGGAAACAAACTAATATGAAGCTTAAATGTCTTAACTTAGGATGTTAGAAATTAATGTTGGAACTTAGGGGAATCTCCTTTTAATTCAGAGTTTTGAGAACATAAAGACCCACACTTAGGTTCCCTTGAATTCATTAGGATAACCATTCAAACTTGGTTGGAATTACTTTAGAATTATGAGAATTATGAACAAAGAGACGTATAACTTTAGGCGCCGTAGGAAAGCTTAAGTTTTGTTGTTTGAACTTAGAAATTAAACTTAGTTTCCCATTATAAACTATTACTTGTCTAGACTCAAAAACCAAAAATCTAATCTCCCTTAGAAAAGTATTTAGGGAAACCATTAGAACTTATCTAAAATTCCCATATTGTTAGGGAAAATTGTTAACATAGAAACACAAAATCTTAGGGTCGGAATTTCAAATTTTAATTATCCTAGAAGCAAAAAAATAAAAAATAAAAAATAAAAAATAAAAAATAAAAAAAGAAAGAAAAAGGTACCATGGGAGAACAAACACTCACTATCAAATGAAATTATAACTTAGACCTAACTTCTAAGAAATAATGTTTAGAAACTTAGAATTTAAAAGAAATAAAGTTTCATTTACTATAAATTATATTTTATGAAAGCTTGTAAATGGCTAGTTTAAATAATCATGACTCTCTTGGACACTAAGGTAGGAACTTAGACATGCCACACTCTCTATCATCATATGCGTATATGACTATCAAAATATCCTATAATAAACCTCTCTCAAGATAAACAAAGATTCATCCTTTCCCTTACCACTTTTCTAAAAATAAGAATCCTTGAGGCAAGCTGACTACCTTATGTTGTGATAATGGTAGAGTATTACACTTTAATATCATGTTTCCCTAATTACAAGATAATATGCCTCTGAAAACACGAGCTCAGCAGGCACATGCCTCATATGTGATACAGCGACCTTCAGGGGTGGATAGGGAAGAGAGTCCCATATATACTCCAACACTTCTAACACAACTCGTAGATCTGGACTCAAAATCGAGAGCAGAAGTTGTTCTGTCACCTCATTCAGCTCATATGGAAAGGACTTCGTCCTTCGAGGCACAAACAGGGGTCCCGGCTTCTGACATGTGAGAACAAATGGTTGTACTATTGAGCCAGTAGCAAGCCTTCATGTAGTAGCAACAGACCACCATGGTGGCCGTAGTTAAGGTGTTGAATCAAAGAACCCCCCATGCCAGATTTATGATCAGTAGCAGGAAGGGATATCAGCATATTCGAGAGGTTTCAAAAGATGCAACGCCAGCCTTCTTAAGGATGACTAATCCCATCATGGATGAACATTAGATGAAGCACATATTGGAGTTGATGGAACCCCTAGGGTGCTCGAATGCTCAGAAGGTGTCTCTCGTCACCTTTATGTACAAAGGGGAAGCCGACGAGTGGTGGGATTCGACTCATAGACTCATGCCAGCAGGTTATCAGTGGACATGGAAAGGGTTCCAAACCAAGTTCAATGAGAAGTAATTCCCAGAGTCGTTCTGCAATGAGAAAGTCTCGCAATTCTTCAAGCTCAAACAAGGAAATATGACAGTATCATAGTATGAATCACGCTTCACTGAGCTTTCCCGATTCGTGCCTACCATAGTGAAGGAGGAGAAGGTCGGGTTGAGGAAGTTTAGGAATGGTTTACACCCAGGAATACGGTTGAAACTATGTTACTTCAATTTTTCACGCTGCACGCAAGTCGTAGATAAGGCCTTACGAGTAGAGAAGAATATTGATCAGATGATGAAAGCACGAACTCCATTCAGAGATTCGGGTAGCTGAGTCTAACCTACACCTGCACCCCTTAAGCTTCCTATGGCCGAGAAGCGAGCCAAGGTTTCTCATCATTCGATTATGCATTGCAACTATTATGGGAAGCCAGGGCATACTGCCAAATTTTGTTTCAAGAGGGTGTGGGACGAAGGCAACAGGCTAAGGCCACCAACAACGCAATCGCATCCACCTCATTCCATGTTTAGGCCACCTATTAGCAACCGATCTTAGTTCCAGAAGCCAGCAGCTCCAACACAAAACAGAACTCCCACTGGTCGTATGTTCGCCATATCTTTTGAAGATTGAAATGAGGATGCTCCCTGAGTTGTCCAAGGTATGGCTTACATTAAGAACGCTCCAGTATTTATTTTATTCGATTCGGGTTCCACCATATCCTTTGTTGATTCTTCCATAGAAAAAGAGCTATATTTGAAGTTGAGCTATCTAGAAAAACCTCTGGTCATAGCTTCTACAATGGGAGGATTTTTAGAAACTGCAAAATTATGTCATGCATGTCTGCTTATAATGGAAGTCCATGAGACACATATAAACTTGGTCATCATGAATATTAAGCAGTTCGATATCATTATCGGTATGAATTGGCTTATTCACACTCATGCAATATTGGATTGCCATGCCCGAATGGTTACCATAACCTTACCTAGACAATTACCCTTTACAATACAAGGAAGGCATTAATACGAGATGTACGAGAGTTTCCTGGGCTTGGAAGAGATGAAGGCATCAGAGATTACAATCGACTAGATACTAGTGGCTGAAGAATTTCCAGAAGTGTTTCAAAAAATACCTGGATTACCACCAAGGAGAGAGGTAGACTTTATCATTGACCTCCTACCTAGTACCAACCCAATATCCAGGCACAATATAGAATGCTTCCATGTGAGATGGAAGAATTGAGGGTACAAATCAATGAACTATTAGGATAGGGTTTCATCCACCCTAGTGTATCTCCATGGGGCGCACCAGTATTATTCATGAAGAAGAAGGACGGATTAAAGCATCTCTATATCTACTACAGGAGATTAAATCAGGCTATAGTGAAGAACAAGTTGCCCCTATCTTGTATTGACGACTTATTTTATTAACTTAAGGGTGTCAAATATTTCTCGAAGATTAATTTGAGGTCTTGTAAGTGCCATGGTTTTATGCTCCTTTGGTTGTTAAATTTTGTGGTGCCAAAACATCAACCTATGTCTTGTGTAGCATAAGGAGATGTACATGTTCATGACACTGCATCACAATGTTACAAGTTAAGAATGAAGCTCGACTTCAAGACATGTAAGGTTTGCAAGGTCATGTACACTGTTCACTCCTGTAAACTTCAATCAGAGTCAAAAGAACTACAACAAAAGACAAGTGCTTCTCAAGACTCAAGTACAGTTCAAGAATGAGTACAACTCATGATAAAGTTCTCAAGTTCTAAAAGATCTCAAGTTCAAGCTACATCCAGAGAAGACATCTTAAGCTTCATAATCTTTAAAGGTCATACATCATCTGAAGAACTGAAGTTTCGATGTTCATACTTCATGTCCCAGGTATGAAAGACCTTAAATTGACCTTAAGGTAGGTTATTTCAGATACATAATTCAATTACTTCTTTTTGTTGGTGTTGTAGTTTGTTCTAAGACTAGTTTTGGACTTTGTTCGACTAGTCCTAGCACAGGCTCGATGAGTCTAAAATATTTTAGGACCAGTCCTAAGTTTGTCGTAAAATTTTAGAACTGTTGGTTGTGCTATGACCACTCGTGTAAACAATGTCGACTCGTCCTTCGACCAGTCGTGGATTTACAACTCAAAGTACAACAACTGAATCTGGTGTCTCATGACCAGTCATAGAGTGCGTACAACTGGTCGTGGACAGCCTACGACCGGTCGTAGACTTCCTTCGACCAGTCTTGAAACAGTCTGATCCGATTGCACTTGAAAATTCAAAAATTCGTTTCTCCTATGACTAGTCGTAGTGTCCACAGGACCAGTTGAAGATGAGATTTTTACAGCTATAAATAGACAATGAATTTCAGAGATTGATAACTCAATTCAAGAAAAATCAAGGGACCACTCTGAGATAAGTCTGTGTTTATTTTAAGCTACATTGTGCATATTTAATATTTTCTTTTATTAGCTTTATTAGTTTGATTTTGTTTCTATATTCTAATCTGAATTGAAAAGAGGAATTGTTGTATTCCTTCTTCTTGGAATCAAAATCAAATCTAGCTAGCCCAACTGGTTTAATTTAAAATCAATCTAGAGCTTAGAATCATTTTAAAGTGAGTATTGGACATTGAACTTCTACATTCGAACTTCTACTCTGTTTGGTTCTTCCGGGCTACTACAAAAGGAGAAATTCAGGTATTTTACTTTATTGTAAATTTCATTATTTTTTGTTTTATTTAAGATTAAGCCAGAAAAATCTCATTGTGTTGATTATCTGAGGAGAGCCAGAAAACTCAGAAGTGGGGGTTTTTTTAATTATATAAGCCCATTAGTAAGACACAATTGTGAAGGTTTTAGGTGAACCTAAGAAACCTATTTTGATAGTGAATGCTAATATCCCCCGTGTGAGGATATTAGGAGTGGAGTGGCAAGCTGTGTGGCTGTTGTTTTACAGTTGGTGAACACACAAGCAAACCACTATAACTCTTTGTGTTTTGTGGATGTGTGTTTTATTTTTCTATCTTTTATCATTAAGAATTGTGGGATGTATATGTGAATGTCATTGTTGTAATATTTACATTTCAAGCATTGTGGGGAATGTTAGAATAATTTAGATTTAAATTTCTTTAATTTATTTCAATTCCTTGCTATTTATTTATTCTTCATTAGTTTCAGTTTTTCATACAAAAATTGTTCTAAAAATAAGGTTGTCCTGCCATAAACCCTTGGTTTTTATGGTGTAAGGTTGTCCTTAGAACAACATTTGTATCAACCTCTCAATACTTGTTTATTGAGGTTGCTTTTCATTTCAGCATTGTGAATTGATTTTCTTTATTTGGTTATCTCTTTCTTTGATTCCACTATTATTATTTTAAATTTGGCATAGTCTTATTCACCCCCTTCTAGGACTTATAGCTAAGCCTTTTCAAGTGGTATTAGAGCCTAATAACTCATTTTAATTCTTTTTATTTGGATTTATTTCCTGACCTAATCGATCTAAGCTATATTTAAGATGTCAAATTTTGATAGCCTTTTAGTCACTATGTAAGACCCGTATCTTGGTCCGTACCTTTCCGTACACTCCCGCGGTCGTACCGGTCGAATTCCGGCAACTTTCGACCCTTAAACGATATCGACGCGCGACCTGGATTCATGTACCGACAACCCGAGTCGACTCAACCCGAGACCAATACCATAGCGACCGCACCGTCGCCGCGGTTCCGATACCGCGACTCGCGCGCCGAGGCGATACCCGGATCAAGAAATATGAGCCAACGTTCGGTGCGAGAAAACGCCGCGCGTTGCGAAAACCAAGGGAATCTCAACGATGTGTCACATCAATCACATCAATCCCATCAATCACTCACCCATCCATCCATCACTCTCTCTCTCTCCCTTACATCACTCTCTCTCTTACTCTCTTTCTCATTCCAAAACTTCCAAGCAACAAGAAATCCAAGAGTTCCATACGTATGGAAATCTCCAACCCTTCTAAGCTCTAAGTGGCCCACCTTCCTACCCCAAAAATCTCCCATCTCAACCCTCCATTCTTCATCCTAACCGTTGAAGTTGAAGCCAAGGTGCCAAGGAACCTCTAGGAGCGAAAAGATCGGACGGTGGGTGCTTCCATAGGGTAGTTTTTATTATTTTTATAGTGGACCAAGTGAGTCCCACCGATCAATGGTGTGGATCTCACTTGGGACCTTTAAATGTGGCCGATGGACCACTTGGATCATCATGATCGTTCCATGATGGGGCCATTCTCCATGGACCCCATCATGATGGTTAGTTTCATTGCAAAATGGTCATCTAGACCGTCCATAACGGTGGAGAATGGATCTCCACCGTTGATTTATAATTTTGATGGTCCCATGATCAAAGGGTTCCATTTATTGTATGTTTCATTGCAAGGGAGGGCCCATAATGACGGGGTCCCTCCATCATAAGCCGTGTCCCACTCTCCATGTCTCTCTCCCTTTTATTTCTTTTATTTTATTTTATTTTCATTTATATGCTAAGGGAGTTGTGTGGCCCACTTGAATGGACCTCGCCTTGAGGTATTTATTATGTGCAAGGATTCTTCAAGTGGGGCTCACCTTGCACGTCGTACCCCCACCATCCATCAGTGGTGGCCCACTTAAAAAGGCCCACCACCATGTATCTTTAAATAAAAAAAAAGGGGGCCCGTCGTCCAGCGTCTGGGACGCTGGACGTCCCTTTACAAAGACAAAAAAAAAAAGAGAAGAAAGAAAAGAAAAGCAAGGTTCTTTGGGTGTCCCCTTGCATAGGCTCCACCATGATGTATTTGAGTAATCCAAGCCGTCCATCCCCTTACCTACGGTGTTTTAGCCGTTGGGTAAAAGTTTGGGGCTGATTGGAAGACCTGGTGGGCCATAATATCAACGAATGCGTCACTACCATTCAAGATTATTATTTGGTTTTATTTTACTTTCTAAGCATCCAAAAATTTCAAACTCTGGACTCATTTGGACGGCCTCGAGTCGCTGATCATAATGGCCGGGACGGATTTTAGTGCAGCAGGCCCCAAGCACGAAAAACTACAGAAAAACATTTTTCTTTGAATTTTTGAAAGAGGCAGACCTCTGCACCTGCCACAGACAGCAGCCAGCGCTGCACGCTGCTGCGTGCAGCCGTCCAAGGCGGCGGGCGGGCGTCCAGCGTGGGACCCACGGCCCCAGCCGTGGGCCCCACCGTAATGTTCTTTTGTCATCCAACCATTCAAGAGGTGGGTCCCCTCCTCAGGTGGGCCCCCTCCAAATTTTGGTCAAATCCAAAGCTCCAGTGGCCCACACCACATCAAATAGTGGGACTGTACCCCTAGCCTTGAGAACCATTTTTTTGGCCCACAGAAGGGTTGGATCAAGCTGAAATTTTTACTGTCCCTTCACACAGGTCTGAGTGACCTTATGAATGGATTGGATTTCCTGATGGTGGGCCCTACTTGTGAAAACCCTCAGATTTTCTTTTTATCAAAAAAAATATATATATATATATATATATATATATATATTCTCAAAGAATGAGGCAGTGCCTCTGCCTTGACCGTGCACGGCAGCAGCAGGCGCTGCGTGCACGGTCGGCCGTGCAGTCACCCACGGCTGCTGCCGTGGGCCCCACATGATGTATATGCTTTATCTACACCGTCCATTAGGTGGGTCCCCTTCTCAGGTGGGCCCCCTCCAAATTTCAGGTCAATCCAAACTTCAGGTGGTCCACATCACATGAGACAGTGAGGTTGAGCATCTAACATTGAAATCTTTCTGGGGCCCTGTTACATGTGATCTACGCACGCCGTCCATCTGATTCTAATGCTGGGCCCACTGCCAGCTGCCCTAGTAATTTTTGTGGGACCCACCATTATATACATTTATGTATGTTATGTAGTTTATAGTATATAGTTTATAATATGAATATTGTAGTGGGCCCTACTCCATGTGTCTTTTTGACTAGTTTGGATGGAAATAAGTATTTTATATGGCCCATGAGTTGGGACCCATCTGAATTTCAAAAGGGCATGGGCTAGGCCCATTGGATTTATAAAATGCTTATGGGCTAGGCCCATTTAATTCATGTAAGGCCTAGATTTAGGCCCACTTTGATATGTATCCAAGGCCTACAGATTTAGGCCATTTAATGAACCATAAGGCCTAGGGGTTAGGCCCATTTGAACCCATGTTTAGGTCTATGGGTTGAGGCCACTTGATCTACTTATAGGGTCAAATTAGTGTGGCCCATTGGTCAGATATAAGACCCATGTGACTAAGCTCATTTGATGTAATCTAAGGCCCACGGGTTTGACCCATTGCAATGCACATAAGACCCATTGGTGTGGCCCATTTATGTGGCCCATCTGATGAATAAAAGCCCATGGAATATGGCCCATTTGATATATATGCAAGGTCCAATGGGGACAACCTACGGTCCATTGCAATGTGTAAATCCATTATAGACTAAGTACGATGTTCACAACGATCGTGCCTTGGGAGCAATGTTGGTTTGACGTCCACATTGCGAGCGTAATGCTGGTTGGATGTCCACATTACGACTCTCCTTAGGGCCCATCACCAGGCCGTACTTGCCATGTGTAGGCCGTCCAGGCCCATCTGCATTGTAAGATAATTCATTTTATTAGAACATGTTTAGTATAGTTTCATGACCCATGATCATACGCATCATATGTATGCTTGATATGAGGATTGACTGATCATAGCATATGCCTTCGGGCAGATTATTTATGGGCTCCCGGTTAGGCAGTGTTGCCCTACATGAGCGCACGGTATGCGTAGGATTGGTTGCATGACTGGATAGCGTGATTCATGCATTCCGCATTTGTGTGACATGGTTGTTGTACGCCCTAGCGACATCAGGGCCGTAGCCTCCACAGACGCATCGTGGTGGGCAGGATTGGATACCGAAAATACTTGTTCTACATGGGGTACTATAGATGTCCCTGGGTGAAAGTCCCTAAACCCTTATGGTACCAAGAGGTTGCTCCAACGTCTAGACCGAGTGGGTAGATGAGCGTTGAGTGCCGATTACCAGACGGTTACGCTCTCCACTGTGTCGTGGTCGGTTGGAAGGGGGTACGGCCTTACCCGCCCGAGTGTAGGGGGCAATGCTAGGCTGAGTCTGACCAGCTCGAGGAATGGGTCCGCTATCGACGAGTCGCGCCCGATATTGGCAGACGGATAGTGAGGTCTCTTCCACTTACCTTATTGTGCGCGATGTGGCGGCAATCTGGTTTAGAGTGTACTAGACCCCGGTGATATTCCATACTTTGAGCTGTACTGATATGTGGACATTGGTGAGGATCTGTATGCTTGAGTTGCATTGCACATTGCATGGCCTTGGGATGGCCGATACCATTCATGTCTTGCATTGCATAGCCTTGGTACGGCTCATGACGTTTTGGTTCCATCTGCATATTCCGCATTACTCTGACATTACATTCATATTACTACCTTGCGCACACACTTTCACCACCCTCTAAGCTTTCTGTAAGCTTATGCACGACCGTTGCGTGCAGGTGACGTTGGACTGCAGCAGCGCTGAGGCAGGAGCACGTTGCTGATCATTTTAGAGTTTTTCTGTTATTTACCCTTGTATTTCCCTTTATGCCCATTGTACTTGTAAAAATTTTATCATAGTGGAAATGTAATGGAGTGCTTGGTTGTTGTTTGTGGGTTATGCCTTTGGTTATGCTTATTACGAAACGAACTGGTATTTAAAATCCTCCTCGTAGCATCCCAGGATCGGAACCTGGTGAATGGGAGCTAGGAGCCGAGAATGGGGTTCTACGGAGGCTGTCGGCGCCGGATTCGGCGATCGGGAATTTTGTGAGCCCGGTTTCCGAGTTTGGGGCGTGACAGAAGTTGGTATCAGAGCATAACTTGGGAATAACCGAGAACAACATTACATGTTTGCTATGAGTGAAGAATGGCTAAGTTCTGAAGTTCGGATAGCTTCACGACCTTCCGAATCAAACCATTAAAATGCTTACATTCGGGAGTTTTGGAAGATGATGGGCGCTTTCGCTCTTTCCTGTAGGGTATGGCGCCTGTTACTCGATCGACTCCCGCACCACCACCTGAGGATTCTACCTCACCATCGGAGACTCCAGCTCTACCACCTGCGTCTCCCATCCCACCCTTAGAGATTCCTGCTTCTTCCCATGAGGATGATATTCCTCCACCTGAGACTGATGAGGAGCCGACTGTGACTGTGAGTGCCTCTCAGTTACAGCAGATGTTACTGGCTGTGACCGCCGCACTCCAGGGTCAGGGTAGACGCCCAGCTGTTTCACCAGCTCAGGCGGAGCAGGAGCGCGCGAGCGCCGTACTTCGTGAGTTTAGACGGCATGATCCCCCTCGTTTCCAGGGTGAGCCGGATCCGACTGCAGCCGAGAGATGGCGCTCCGATGTGGAGAAGATATTCGATACCATGTTGTGCACGACCGAGTAGCGCGTCCGGTTAGCAGTATTTCTCTTCCACGGTGAGGCCGAGCATTGGTGAACCTCTGTCGCCCGTGTCGCTGGACCTGATTATGTCTGGACATGGGAGGACTTTGTGGACCGATTTGAGGAGCAGTACTTCCCTGACCACATCCGTCGTCAGCGAGCCTTAGAGTTCGAGACTCTGGTGCAGGGAGATATGACCGTGGCACAGTACGCGGCCCGTTTCATGGCACTGTCGAGATTCGCACCATATATGGTTGATGATGAGGGGCGCAAGGCCCGCCGTTTCGAGCACGGCTTACGTTACGGCCTTCGAGGTCGTGTCATTGGGCATGAGCTTCCTACCTTCCAGGCAGTGGTGCGGAAGGCTCAGATATATGAGACTGAGTGGGCCGGTTCTCAGTCTGATCGTGGTCAGAGGGGAGACCGGAAGAGGCAGGCTTCTTCCAGTCATTCCCAACAGGGTCGACCACATCAGCAGAGGCGCACTGGTCGCCCAGCTTTCCGTACACCATCAGCACCATCAGCACCTCCACCACCACCTCAGAGACAGTTCACCGGCACTTGCTTCAGGTGCGGTGCGACGGGACACCGTTCATGGGAGTGTCCCAGTCCCCAGCAGCAGCAGAGAGGTCCACAGCAGCAGAGACCTCCACCGCAGCAGCAGAGACCCCCACAGCAGCAGCGACAGCAGCAGCGACAGCAGCCTCTACCACCGAGGCCACCTCAGCAGCAGCATCAGCATCAGCACCAGCCTCAGAGGCCACAGCAGCAGAGGCAGCAGTTTCGACCACCTCAGCGACCTCAGCAGCAGCAGCAGCACGTTCAGAGGGGACAGGCACCTCCCCAGCCAGCTCAGGCTAGGTTTTATGCGGCTCAGCAGGATCCGCAGTCATCTGGGGGAGTCGTTGAGGGTATACTGCCAGTTTCTGCATGCATTGCACGTGTATTGTTTGATTCTGGTGCATCACATTCTTTTGTGGCCGAGAGCTTTTGTCGATCGGCTGGCTTACCGTTGGAGTCTGCTGATGTGAGCCTATCAGTGTCGACTCCCTTGGGGAGGACTGCAGCGCTAGGACGATTTTGCTCGTCATGCCCCGTTCTAGTTGGGGATACCTTCCTGCCTACTGATTTGTTTGTTTTGCCGATGTCCGAGTTCGACGTTATCTTGGGCATGGATTGTCTCGCTGAGTATTATGCCATTTTGGACTGCGCCGCGAGGACCGTCACGTTTTGTATACCCGGCGTGCCTCAGTTCCAGTTCGTTGCAGAGGCCAGAGGAGAGCAGTTGTCTTGTTTGATGTCGTGTGCCATAGAGGAGCATTTTGCCGTTGGCATCGACCAGTTGCCGATAGTTTGTGATTTTCCCGATGTGTTCCAGGAGATTCCGAGATTACCGCCTCGTCGACTCACCGAGTTCCAGATCGATCTCGTGCCCGGTACCGCGCCTATTTCGAAGGCCCCGTATCGTATGGCACCGTTGGAGTTACGGGAACTGCAGAAGCAGTTGGACGAGTTGCGTGAGCTGGGCTTTATCCGTCCGAGCAGTTCTCCGTGGGGAGCACCGGTACTCTTCGTGAAGAAGAAGGATGGTTCGTTGAGGCTCTGCGTTGACTATCGCGAGCTCAACAAAGTCACGATCAAGAACAAGTACCCGCTCCCTAGGATTGATGATTTGTTTGACCAGCTGCAGGGTGCACAGTTCTTTTCGAAGATTGACCTGCGTTCCGGTTATCATCAGATTCGGGTCCGAGATGAGGACATTCCGAAGACAGCATTCAGGACGCGTTACGGTCATTTTGAGTTTCAGGTCATGTCCTTCGGACTGACCAATGCACCCGCGGTCTTCATGCAGCTGATGAACGAGGTTTTTCGCCCATATCTAGATCAGTTTGTTGTAGTCTTCATCGACGACATTCTGATCTACTCGAGGACTCGTGAGGAGCATGAGCAGCACTTGGAGACTACCTTGCAGACCCTCCGCGCACACCAGCTGTATGCAAAGCTGGAGAAGTGCGAGTTCTGGCAGGAGGAGGTGAAATTCCTCGGTCACGTGGTAACGAGGGAGGGTGTCGCAGTGGACCCCTCGAAGGTCGAGGCAGTGCGTCAGTGGGGCCAGCCCACGACTGCGACAGAGATCCGTAGTTTCCTTGGCTTGGCGGGCTATTACCGACGTTTCATTGAGGGCTTCTCTCGTATTGCAGCCCCGCTGACCAGGTTGACTCGGAAGGGCGCAGAGTTTATTTGGAGTGACGCCTGCGAGCGAGCATTTACGGAGTTGAAGGACCGTCTGACGTCCGCTCCTGTCCTCACTCTTCCATCTGGGAGTGACGGCTTCATTGTATTCACTGATGCCTCGCACATCGGTTTAGGTGCTGTCCTGATGCAGCACGGGAGACCAGTGGCCTTCGCGTCTCGTCAGCTCAAGGTCCATGAGCTGAACTACCCTACACATGATCTGGAGCTAGCTGCAGTTGTCTTCGCACTGAAGGTGTGGAGGCACTACCTTTACGGGATTAGGTTCGAGCTCTTCTCTGATCACAAGAGCTTGAAGTACCTCTTCTCGCAGTCTGAGTTGAATATGAGACAGAGGCGCTGGATGGAGCTCCTGAAGGACTATGATTTTGACCTTCAGTACCACCCGGGCAAGGCGAATGTGGTGGCAGATGCCCTCAGCCGTCAGTCACGAGGCCTAGTGGCACATATGATGATTCAGGAGTGGCGGATGCTTGAGGATATTGCTGCATATGACTTTGAGTTCGGCCTGCAGTCTTCCATTGTACAGTTATCGAGCTTGTCGATTCAACCCTCTCTTGTCGCTAGGGTGATCGAGGCTCAGCAGGCTGATGAGTCGTTGCAGAGTTATATGGCTGAGGCGGCATCTGAGGGTCAGGCAGATTGGCGGATCGGTACAGACGGTGGACTTCGCTTCAGAGGCCGATTATGTGTCCCGGATATCCCAGAGTTACGCAGAGATCTTATGACTGAGGCACATCGATCGCGATTTTCTATCCACCCGGGCTCGACGAAGATGTACCGTGACATGAGGCGACAGTATTTTTGGGCGGGGATGAAGCGCCAGATCGTCAGTTTTGTGGCCGAGTGTGACACGTGCCAGCGTGTCAAGGCCGATCATCAGAGACCTCCTGGTCTTTTGCAGCCGTTGAGCGTCCCGATGTGGAAGTGGGAGCACGTGTCGACTGATTTCATTATGGGTTTGCCGAGGACTCAGCGCGGTCATGACTCCATTTGGGTTGTTGTGGATCGTCTGACGAAGTCGGCACATTTCCTTGCGATGCGTGCGACTTGGTCTATGGACCGGCTTGCGAGACTGTTTATCGAGGAGATTGTGAGACTGCATGGCGTTCCAGTCTCGATCGTTTCTGACCGAGACTCGAGGTTCACGTCTCAGTTTTGGGGGAGCTTCCAGCGTGCGATGGGGACTGATTTACAGCTCAGCACCGCGTACCATCCGCAGACCGATGGCCAGACCGAGAGGGTCAATCAGATACTTGAGGACATGCTTCGGGCCTGCGCGATTGACTTCGGGGGTAGCTGGGATGAGCATCTGCGATTGGCTGAGTTTGCGTACAATAACAGCTATCAGGCGACCATCGGCATGGCTCCTTTTGAGGCACTATATGGCAGACCATGCAGATCACCGAGTTGTTGGACTGAGGTTGGAGAGCGTCGTCTCCTAGGTCCCGAGCTTGTGCAGGAGACTTCAGAGGCTATTGACATCATCAGGCAGAGGATGCGCACAGCTCAGAGCCGACAGAAGAGTTCTGCTGATCGTCGGCGTCGTCCCTTGGAGTTTGATGTAGGGGACCATGTGTATCTCAAGGTCTCGCCCATGAAGGGCGTAGTTCGATTTGGAGCGAAGGGCAAGCTTGCCCCGAGATTTATAGGACCTTTCGAGATCACTGGGCGCGTTGGCGCCGTGGCCTATCGGCTTGCCTTGCCATCTCAGTTGTCTGGCGTCCACAACGTGTTTCACGTCTCCATGTTGAGGAAGTGTGGGTCAGACATAGTTCCCGTTATTGATTGGCAGCCGTTGGAGGTTCGTGAGGACGCTTCTAACATTGAGCAGCCAGTTCGTATCCTTGATCGGAAGGAGCAGGTCCTCAGAACCAAGGTCATTCCGTTGGTGAAGGTGCAGTGGGGTCACCATTCTGTTGAGGAGGCTTCTTGGGAACGTGAGGCTGAGATTCGAGAGCGATATCCTCATCTCTTTGATGGTTGATGATCATGTATTGTATTTTGTACGTTGCCCCTGATTCTATATGATGACGTTATATTTCTTATTCCTCGCGAGTTATGCTTAGTTGCGACGCTTGTGTAAATTTCGAGGACGAAATTTTTATAAGGAGGGGAGAGCTGTAAGACCCGTATCTTGGTCCGTACCTTTCCGTACACTCCCGCGGTCGTACCGGTCGAATTCCGGCAACTTTCGACCCTTAAACGATATCGACGCGCGACCTGGATTCATGTACCGACAACCCGAGTCGACTCAACCCGAGACCAATACCATAGCGACCGCACCGTCGCCGCGGTTCCGATACCGCGACTCGCGCGCCGAGGCGATACCCGGATCAAGAAATATGAGCCAACGTTCGGTGCGAGAAAACGCCGCGCGTTGCGAAAACCAAGGGAATCTCAACGATGTGTCACATCAATCACATCAATCCCATCAATCACTCACCCATCCATCCATCACTCTCTCTCTCTCCCTTACATCACTCTCTCTCTTACTCTCTTTCTCATTCCAAAACTTCCAAGCAACAAGAAATCCAAGAGTTCCATACGTATGGAAATCTCCAACCCTTCTAAGCTCTAAGTGGCCCACCTTCCTACCCCAAAAATCTCCCATCTCAACCCTCCATTCTTCATCCTAACCGTTGAAGTTGAAGCCAAGGTGCCAAGGAACCTCTAGGAGCGAAAAGATCGGACGGTGGGTGCTTCCATAGGGTAGTTTTTATTATTTTTATAGTGGACCAAGTGAGTCCCACCGATCAATGGTGTGGATCTCACTTGGGACCTTTAAATGTGGCCGATGGACCACTTGGATCATCATGATCGTTCCATGATGGGGCCATTCTCCATGGACCCCATCATGATGGTTAGTTTCATTGCAAAATGGTCATCTAGACCGTCCATAACGGTGGAGAATGGATCTCCACCGTTGATTTATAATTTTGATGGTCCCATGATCAAAGGGTTCCATTTATTGTATGTTTCATTGCAAGGGAGGGCCCATAATGACGGGGTCCCTCCATCATAAGCCGTGTCCCACTCTCCATGTCTCTCTCCCTTTTATTTCTTTTATTTTATTTTATTTTCATTTATATGCTAAGGGAGTTGTGTGGCCCACTTGAATGGACCTCGCCTTGAGGTATTTATTATGTGCAAGGATTCTTCAAGTGGGGCTCACCTTGCACGTCGTACCCCCACCATCCATCAGTGGTGGCCCACTTAAAAAGGCCCACCACCATGTATCTTTAAATAAAAAAAAGGGGGCCCGTCGTCCAGCGTCTGGGACGCTGGACGTCCCTTTACAAAGACAAAAAAAAAAAGAGAAGAAAGAAAAGAAAAGCAAGGTTCTTTGGGTGTCCCCTTGCATAGGCTCCACCATGATGTATTTGAGTAATCCAAGCCGTCCATCCCCTTACCTACGGTGTTTTAGCCGTTGGGTAAAAGTTTGGGGCTGATTGGAAGACCTGGTGGGCCATAATATCAACGAATGCGTTACTACCATTCAAGATTATTATTTGGTTTTATTTTACTTTCTAAGCATCCAAAAATTTCAAACTCTGGACTCATTTGGACGGCCTCGAGTCGCTGATCATAATGGCCGGGACGGATTTTAGTGCAGCAGGCCCCAAGCACGAAAAACTACAGAAAAACATTTTTCTTTGAATTTTTGAAAGAGGCAGACCTCTGCACCTGCCACGGACAGCAGCCAGCGCTGCACGCTGCTGCGTGCAGCCGTCCAAGGCGGCGGGCGGGCGTCCAGCGTGGGACCCACGGCCCCAGCCGTGGGCCCCACCGTAATGTTCTTTTGTCATCCAACCATTCAAGAGGTGGGTCCCCTCCTCAGGTGGGCCCCCTCCAAATTTTGGTCAAATCCAAAGCTCCAGTGGCCCACACCACATCAAATAGTGGGACTGTACCCCTAGCCTTGAGAACCATTTTTTTGGCCCACAGAAGGGTTGGATCAAGCTGAAATTTTTACTGTCCCTTCACACAGGTCTGAGTGACCTTATGAATGGATTGGATTTCCTGATGGTGGGCCCTACTTGTGAAAACCCTCAGATTTTCTTTTTATCAAAATATATATATATATATATATATATATATATATATATATATATATATATATATATATATATATATATATTCTCAAAGAATGAGGCAGTGCCTCTGCCTTGACCGTGCACGGCAGCAGCAGGCGCTGCGTGCACGGTCGGCCGTGCAGTCACCCACGGCTGCTGCTGTGGGCCCCACATGATGTATATGCTTTATCTACACCGTCCATTAGGTGGGTCCCCTTCTCAGGTGGGCCCCCTCCAAATTTCAGGTCAATCCAAACTTCAGGTGGTCCACATCACATGAGACAGTGAGGTTGAGCATCTAACATTGAAATCTTTCTGGGGCCCTGTTACATGTGATCTACGCACGCCGTCCATCTGATTCTAATGCTGGGCCCACTGCCAGCTGCCCTAGTAATTTTTGTGGGACCCACCATTATATACATTTATGTATGTTATGTAGTTTATAGTATATAGTTTATAATATGAATATTGTAGTGGGCCCTACTCCATGTGTCTTTTTGACTAGTTTGGATGGAAATAAGTATTTTATATGGCCCATGAGTTGGGACCCATCTGAATTTCAAAAGGGCATGGGCTAGGCCCATTGGATTTATAAAATGCTTATGGGCTAGGCCCATTTAATTCATGTAAGGCCTAGATTTAGGCCCACTTTGATATGTATCCAAGGCCTACAGATTTAGGCCATTTAATGAACCATAAGGCCTAGGGGTTAGGCCCATTTGAACCCATGTTTAGGTCTATGGGTTGAGGCCACTTGATCTACTTATAGGGTCAAATTGGTGTGGCCCATTGGTCAGATATAAGACCCATGTGACTAAGCTCATTTGATGTAATCTAAGGCCCACGGGTTTGACCCATTGCAATGCACATAAGACCCATTGGTGTGGCCCATTTATGTGGCCCATCTGATGAATAAAAGCCCATGGAATATGGCCCATTTGATATATATGCAAGGTCCAATGGGGACAACCTACGGTCCATTGCAATGTGTAAATCCATTATAGACTAAGTACGATGTTCACAATGATCGTGCCTTGGGAGCAATGTTGGTTTGACGTCCACATTGCGAGCGTAATGCTGGTTGGATGTCCACATTACGACTCTCCTTAGGGCCCATCACCAGGCCGTACTTGCCGTGTGTAGGCCGTCCAGGCCCATCTGCATTGTAAGATAATTCATTTTATTAGAACATGTTTAGTATAGTTTCATGACCCATGATCATACGCATCATATGTATGCTTGATATGAGGATTGACTGATCATAGCATATGCCTTCGGGCAGATTATTTATGGGCTCCCGGTTAGGCAGTGTTGCCCTACATGAGCGCACGGTATGCGTAGGATTGGTTGCATGACTGGATAGCGTGATTCATGCATTCCGCATTTGTGTGACATGGTTGTTGTACGCCCTAGCGACATCAGGGCCGTAGCCTCCACAGACGCATCGTGGTGGGCAGGATTGGATACCGGAAATACTTGTTCTACATGGGGTACTATAGATGTCCCTGGGTGAAAGTCCCTAAACCCTTATGGTACCAAGAGGTTGCTCCAACGTCTAGACCGAGTGGGTAGATGAGCGTTGAGTGCCGATTACCAGACGGTTACGCTCTCCACTGTGTCGTGGTCGGTTGGAAGGGGGTACGGCCTTACCCGCCCGAGTGTAGGGGGCAATGCTAGGCTGAGTCTGACCAGCTCGAGGAATGGGTCCGCTATCGACGAGTCGCGCCCGATATTGGCAGACGGATAGTGAGGTCTCTTCCACTTACCTTATTGTGCGCGATGTGGCGGCAATCTGGTTTAGAGTGTACTAGACCCCGGTGATATTCCATACTTTGAGCTGTACTGATATGTGGACATTGGTGAGGATCTGTATGCTTGAGTTGCATTGCACATTGCATGGCCTTGGGATGGCCGATACCATTCATGTCTTGCATTGCATAGCCTTGGTACGGCTCATGACGTTTTGGTTCCATCTGCATATTCCGCATTACTCTGACATTACATTCATATTACTACCTTGCGCACACACTTTCACCACCCTCTAAGCTTTCTGTAAGCTTATGCACGACCGTTGCGTGCAGGTGACGTTGGACTGCAGCAGCGCTGAGGCAGGAGCACGTTGCTGATCATTTTGGAGTTTTTCTGTTATTTACCCTTGTATTTCCCTTTATGCCCATTGTACTTGTAAAAATTTTATCATAGTGGAAATGTAATGGAGTGCTTGGTTGTTGTTTGTGGGTTATGCCTTTGGTTATGCTTATTACGAAACGAACTGGTATTTAAAATCCTCCTCGTAGCATCCCAGGATCGGAACCTGGTGAATGGGAGCTAGGAGCCGAGAATGGGGTTCTACGGAGGCTGTCGGCGCCGGATTCGGCGATCGGGAATTTTGTGAGCCCGGTTTCCGAGTTTGGGGCGTGACACACTAGGCCTCCACCTTTCGATGGCACCAATTATGCCTATTGGAAAGCCAAGATGAGGATTTTCCTTAAATCCATGGATGAAAGTGTGTGACTAGCCACAGTGAATGAATAGACCCCTCCTAACACTAAAGTAACTGGGATCGATGGTTTTAAATAAATGAGAATAACACCTTATTTCTCATGGACCATACTTTAAAAAAGTGAGAGTAGTGCAAATGCTAAAGTACTAAATGCAATCACTTGCATACTATCATCGGATGAATTCAAAAGAATTATATCATGCGATTCTGCAAAGCAAGCTTGGGATATATTAGAAATGACACATGAGATAACATCAATTGTCAAGAAATCTAAGATTCAAATCCTCACAACCAAATTTGAGGAAATACATATGAAAGAAAATGAAATGTTCATGGACTTCTATACAAGATTAAATGACATTGTGAACTCTATTTGGGGTCTTGGTGATAAAATCCCAGAAAGTAAGATTTGTGGAAAAATATTGCACTCACTTCCTAAGCAGTTCAATTCTAATGTAACTGCGATCCAGGAACTTTGTGATACAAAAAATATGAGGGTAGAGGAATTAGTTGGCTCTTTATAGACTTATGAGTTAACTTTTAAAGCTCCAAAAGGTAAATCTATTACCTTAAAATCTTTTTAAAATAGTTTTTAAGAAAATAATAACAACTCTGATTTGGAAAACTCTGAAGATGATATGGCCCTTTTAGGAAAATGTTTTTACAACATTTTCAAAAGTAAAAAGAGGGTTGATTTTCAAAAATAAAATGATTAGAAGAAATCTAAACCTAAAACTCAAAAATCATTAAAAGACAGTCAGTGTTACAACTGCCATAAATATGGGCATTTAGCAAACAAGTGTCATAAAAAGGATAAACCCAAAAAGAAGGGTATGTTGGCTACTTGGGATGAATCCTCTAATTCTGAAGCTTATTCTGAATTAGAAGATTTTGAAACTGAGTCGGGCAGTGAAATGAAAGCCCTTATGACTCTAGCCAAATTTACATTTTCAGATAATGATTCAACTAGTGAAGAAAATCTGAACAGTGAATGTGAAAATGAAGATGATCTTCAAGATGCTTATAATGCCCTATATAAGGAAAGTTGTAAAATTGCTGTAAAACTTAAACTTCAAAAAGAAAAATTTTCAATGCTTAAAGAAAACTTTGAATCCCTTATTTTAGAAAAATCCCATATTTCAGATTGTCTTAAAAAGAGTAAATACGATTTAGAATTCAAAACCTCACAGATTGAAAATCTGAAATCTGAAAATGAAAAACTAAAACTTGAAGTGTCTTCTCTTCTAAGTTTAAAGGATACATGGAAGTATGCCCAAGGAGATCCAAAGTTAGAAAAACTTTTATCTGGATCAAGGACATGTGGCAACCGATTCGGTCTAGGCTACGATAAAAATGTTCCTCTTAAACAGAAGAATAAGACTCCTAAGTTTGTAAAACGAGAGACCTTAAACTTAAAAGGAAGAAGTACAAATCAAGATTTTTCTAAAAATAGTAAAACTTTTCAGAAACCTAAAAGTAACTACATCAACTATAAAAATCAGAATCGAAACCCCTTAGTTGAAAAAATAGTTGATTTGCTTAAGGAGCTTTTAAAATCTAACTTAGTAAGTCATTTTTACAACAACTATAAACAAAAGAAGACCAACTATACACCTAAAACCAAAAGAGTTATGAAATAGGTTCCTAAGGTTACCTGCTTAGTTGTCCACACCGCTTTCAAAGCTAGAAGCCTTTCAAAGTGGTACCTAGACAATGGATACTCAAGGCATATGATGGGTAATAAAGGTCTATTCACCGATCTCAAGGACATGACTAATAGTTCAGTTACATTTGGCGATGGCAGCAATTGTAAGATTATTAGCCAAGGTACGGTTCAACTCTATAACCTCCCTTTGTTTAAAAATGTTTTATATGTTGAAGGATTAAAACACAATCTGTTAAGTATATCTCAAATATGTGATAACATTCATAGTATAAAATTTTCTAACCAAGGTTGTGAAATTTTAAATAATAAGGGTTCAGTAATCTTAACTGGTCACAGAATTTCTGAAAACTGATATATAGTTAGTGAATCCAACTCATCTAATCAAACATGTTACATGGTCCATACCAATGAGACAGATTTGTGGGCATAAACACCTTTGACATGTACACTACCAAAATCTATATAGATTGAGTAAAAGAGAACTAATCAGAGGTCTACCTAAATTACAGAAAGTAGACAAAATATGTGGTGAATGCCAGATTGGCAAGCAATCAAGGAGCTCTCACAAGAAAGTGAACTCTAATACCACATCTAAACAACTCGAGCTTCTCCATGTGGAGCTTATAGGACCTACCAGGATGGAGAGTCGAGGTGGAAAAAAATATATTTTGATAATTGTGGATGATTTTACTAGATTCACTTAGGTATCTTTCTTAAGGGATAAATAAAAAACCCTCGATGAAGTAAAAAGAGTTCTCAAACGAATTCAAATGGAAAAAAGATTCTCAAGTCAGTAAGATCCATAGTGATCATGGATCTAAATTTGAGAATAGCATTTTTGAGAAATTTCGTAGCGATCAAGGGATATTACATGAATTCTCTGCAACTTCACAAAAAATTAAATTGTAAAAAGGAAAAATAGAGTGCTTCAAGAAATGGCTAATCTAATGTTGAATAGTATGAAGTTATCTAAAAATATTTGGGTTGAAGCTGTTAATATTACATTCTATATAATCAACTAGGTTTATACGAGAAAATCTAGTAATAAAATTGCTTATGAAATGTGGTTCAATAAGAAACCTACTGTCAAATACTTTCGATTTTTTGGCAGTAAGTGTTATATTTTACGTAACCGGGAAAATCTAGAAAAATTTGGCACTAAAAGTGATGAAGGGATATTTTTAGAATATTCTTTAAATAGTCGCACATATTGTGTACTAAACAAAATGACTGGTATTATTCAAAAATCTATAAATGTGGTCATAGACGATCACTTGAATACACCTGCCCCAAGTTCAGATAGTGATGAAGTTCTTTTAACTGACAAACCAGATACTTCATCAAATCAAACTGATTTTGAATCAAGGACTGTTAAACATCATCCAACCACTCAGATTCTTGGAAACCCTCTCACTGGTGTACGCACTCATAGACAACTAGAAGATATATGTAACTACATATGCTTTACATCTCATAATGAACCTGCTAATGTAAAAGAAGCCCTTTCTGACAAAAACTGGATAGTTATGATGTAAGAAGAGCTTAACCAATTTGTGAGAAATGATGTTTGGTATCTTGTTCATAGACCTAAAGACAAACATATTATCAGAACTAAGTGAATTTTCAAAAATAAGTCGAATGAACTTGGTAATATAATTCGAAACAAGGCTAGACTGGTTGTATAAGGGTATAATCAAATTGAGGCTATTGACTATGATGAAACCTTTGCCCCAGTAGCTTATCTTGAGTCAATCAGCTTGTTTATATCCATTGCGTGCTTTAGAAAATTCAAAATTTATCAAAATGATATGAAGAGTGCCTTCTTAAATGGTGATTTGCATGAAGAAGTGTATGTTAAATAACCAATGGGTTTTGAAGACCCTAAGAACACTGATCATGTCTATCGCCTTAAAAAGGCTCTCTACAGCTTAAAACAAGCTCCCAGGTCATGGTACAAGAAATTGACTAAGTTTTTATTAAGTCATAATTTTTAAATGAGAAGTGTTGATAAGACTCTTTTTGTTAAGAAACATAATGATCATATCTTAATAGTGCAGATCTATGTTGATGATATTTTTTATGGATCTACCTATTCTAACATGACTGTTGAGTTTGCATATTTAATAAAATCCAAGTTTGAAAAGAGCATGGTTGGGGAATTGAACTATTTTCTTTAGTTGCAAGTAAAACAGCAACCTAATGGTAATTTCATTTCTCAAACTAAATATGCTCTGAACTTGATAAAAAAGTTTAAATTTGAGAATGGTAAGAATTTTGATACTCCTATGAGTATAACCTTAAGACTCTTAAAGGACTCTACAGGTAAAAATGTTGATCCTAAATTACATCGTAGTATGATTGATAGTTTACTTTATTTAACTTTCAGTAGACCTGATATTGCTTTAAGTGTTGGTATTTGTGCTAGATATCAGTCTGATCCTAAAAAGTCACATTTAACTACTGTTAAGCAGATTATGGATATGTCGCAAGTACAGTATATATGGGTCTTTGGTATCCACATGAAACTAGTGTTCAATTGGCTGGGTACTCAGATGCTGATTGGGCTAGTAATATCGATGACATGAAATCAACTAATGGTGGTTTTTTTTATATTGAAAATTGTTTAGTTTCTTGGTTTAGTAAGAAATAAAGTTCTATATCACTTTCAACTGCTGAAGCTATCATGCCCCAAACTCGGTAACTGGGCTCACAAAATTCTCGATCACTGAATCTGGTGCTAACAGCTTCCGTACTATCCCATTCTCAGCTCCCAGCGCACATGCACTAGATTTCGATCCTGGGATCCTACAAGGAGGATTTTTCAACATACATTTATCTCATAAGAAGCATAACCACAAGTATACTCAAATCATAAGAAGCATAACCACAAGTATACCCAAATCACAAGAGCAACATCATCATCACATATCCACTAATATAAAATTTTAAATACAGTACTAAAAGGGAAATACATATATCAAAAATCAAGACACCAAAAGTCTACTACATGTGCCAAGCTCCATGCTTCTGCAACCTAACATCACCTGGACGCATCTATCATACATAAGCTTATAGAAAGCTCAGAGGGTGGTGCAAGTGTATGCACAAGGTAAGTGTCAAGTATTCAACTCAATGTCATAATCATATAATGTCGAAATAGGTGCAAGATCATGAATTATACGATATCAGAGTAAGCGAAAATACTAACAAGTTTATGAGTTAAATAATATCAGCATACGCCATACAGATCAACTATACAAATAAGGAGTCATAAAGAGTCAAATATCAAATGCCAAGGATGTAATGCAATATACAGATTCCTGATGAGTTCACAAATAACGTCAACCATACCTAGACCATATAAATGCAAAAACATCGTGACCCAAAATGACATATGCTGCAGATGTAATGCAATATATGGTGCGAATGAAGTGACCATGCTAGAGTGTAATTCGAGATGATAGTACATAGTATCGTAGGCTATGGGGCCCATCATAAGGGACTTCTATCCAAACTAGTCCCATACCTCATTTGGATAGTCAGACTCAATGTGGTAAACTCCTGATCTCAGGTTAGTCGCACACCCCAACCAAAATTCTGGCCATTGCGAATGTACACGTAACAAATAGTTGCGCACCACCAACCGAGTTGATAGTGAATGAATGAATGAATAAGTATGCAACTCTTGCTCAATAAGTCCACATATCAGTGTAGTTCATCACTAGGATCATCACTGGGGTTTAGTACACTCCAAATGGCACTGCCCCTCTCCTAGCAGCACAGTCCAAGTGGGCATACAAAACCTCACTATCTACCTGGCCAATAGTCTGTCAATACCTATTCAGCATGTCGATAGCAGACCCATTCATGAGCTGGTCAAACTCATCCTAGCTATGCCCCATATGCTCGAGCGGGTAAGGCCACACCCCCTCCCAACCGACCATAACACGGTAGGAGACGCTGCCTCCGGGTATTTGGCACTCGGGCGCTCATGAATCCACTCGGTATCGACGTTGGGGCGTCTCCTAGCCTCGAAGGTTTAAAGACTTTCACCCATGGATATCTAAAGTGCTAAAATGCTCGAACCAAATACTTTCGGTGTCCCATCTAGCTATCCATGACATGCCTATGAAGGTCACAACCCTGATGTCTCTATGGCTTACAGTAATCACAACACACAATGTAAGATACATGAGTCATATAATCCATTCATGTATCAATCCTACGCATACCGCCCTCTCATGTGGGGCAACTCCATCTATCAGGGAGTCCCATAAATGACCTACCTAATAACATATGCAATGGTCAATCCTATCTCATAACAAACATGCAGATGATGCGTATGGGCATATATCATGCTGTTATGCTATCATATACTCGTAATCGGTATCAATACCGACATCGATAATTAACCTCGACAATGTGGACATTTAACCAACATTGCCCCCAAGGTATGACCCACATAGACCTAACATATAGTGGACCCATGGCTTCACATAAGGACCTAATATATAACACCATGAGCCTTACTCAAGAGCCACATATACACAACAGGTGGGCACATGGGTCTCGAATACATCAAATGGGTCATGCATCATGGGCCTAATACATATCACAATGGCCTTGCCCATAGGCCACGAATATATCATAATGGGCCTTAACTACGGGTCGGATATACATCATATAGGTCTCGATAATCGGCCTTTATAATCAAAATCAGCCTCAACAATCGAAATCAGCCTCAACAATCAGAATCGGCCTCGATAAATCGAGATTAGCCTCGATAATTGGTACCAATAATCAACATCGATAATTAGCACCGACGATCAGTATTGATAATCGGCACTGACAATCAACACATATAAGCAAGGTAGGGTCCATAGATGGACAACCAACCAACCATAATGTAAAGATCAGCTTTTGGCCATGGTTATATTAAATCCGATAGCATGGAGCCATCTGTCTATAGCGAATGAAGCCCACTTATCTGGGTTAACTTAAAGAGAATGATGAGAATGAGCCTAACAAAGCCTAAGGGAAGGTCACAATGTGGACATCCAACCATCATTGCCCATCAATGTGGACATCTAACCAACATTACTCCTAAGGAGTGGCCTACATAGGGCCAAACATATAGTGGGCCCATGGCCTCTCATACAGTCATGATGGGCCTCATTTACATCACATCAACCTCGTCATATAGGCCAACATACATCACATTGGGCCTCGAATGCATAATAGGTGGCCTTGCACTTGGGCCTCAATATATCATATGAGCCTCATCGCACGGGCCTCAATATTAGGCCTCATATATTGAGTGGGCCTCATTACATTTTCTTAACAATACAAATGGGCGGGCCCTGCCCATGGGCTAAAATACATCTTGATGGGTCGCACCAATGGGCCTCATGTATATCAAATCGGGCCGCGCCAATGGGCCTCATGTATATCAAATTGGGTTGCGCCAATGGGCCTTATGTATATCAAATTGGGCCGCACCAATGGGCCTTTTGTATATTAAATCAGGCCATGCCAATGGGCCTTATGTATATCAAATCGGGCCGCGCCAATGGGCTGAATCAAATGGGTCAATACAAATGGGCCAAGTCGAATGGGCTGATTTAAATACACCATTCATCCATAGTTAGAGATCATTTTAGAGCATTATTTACAAATGAATCATATCCGAAGGGTCATCTGGACCATACCACAATAGCAGCCGTGATAATGATCAAAATATCATTTGGACCGGATCACAAATAGAGGTGGAAACAGTGATTTTCACTGTTTAGAAAATTACATGGGGGCCACCATTACATTTGTTTTCTATCCAGACTATTCATAAGGTCATGAAGACCTGAAGAGGAAGGATAAATTTCATATTGGTCTAAAACTTCTGTGACCCAAAAGGTTGTACTGCTAGACGTTAGATCACCACTATTATGGTAGTGTGGTCCACTTGATAATTAGATCAGTCTTCCTTTTTTTCTCAATCCCACGAATGAGCCTACCAAACGTATGGATGGTTTTGCTGAAAAATACCCATCGTGGTGGGGCGCTGACCGTCCATTGGATGGATGGTCAAATATAGTCAAGTGGATGGACGGTTTGGATGGGAGAGTGGGCCACACTTGAGTTGCTCTTAGAAACTTAGGGAGCTTGGATGTATGATGTTGCTTATGGAGTTGGAGAGTAGAGATAGAATGAGAGAAAGAGAGAAAAAATATATTGAAGGGATGGGTGATGTGGTGGTTGTAAGGAAAGGTATGGGTGAGTTTGATTTTTGTAAAAGAGGAATGGTGAGGGGAGAGAGAGTTGACTTATGTAAAAAGGAGGGATGGGTTATTGTACTTAGCGTATGGCTTGTACTTGACATTAATTAATTGATTGATTGATGGGACATGTCGTAGAGATTCCCTCAAAATTTATGACATGTGACCTTTATTTGGAATGAACGCGAACTCGCATCTCCTGGCCCGGGTATCGGTTTGGTGCTCGAGTCACCGCGGTGACGGCGTAGTCATAGAGGTACAAGTTTCGGGTCGAGTTGACTTCTGTAAGTCTTAGCTTAGGTTCACATGTAAACATCAGATACAGGTCGAAGGTTGCCGGAATTCAACTGAGAGGACCGCGGGAGCCTATGAAATAATACAGACTATGATACGGGTCTTATAGAAGCTAAATACATCGCAGCGGGAAATGCATGTTAAGTGATTATGGAATTGCATAGGATATAATGGTTTTATATTGTGATAATTCCAATGCTATAAATATTTCAAAAAATTCAATCCGGCATTCACGTACTAAGCACATTGACATTAGGTTTCATTACATACGTGAATTAGTAAAAAAAAGCCGATATCTTTGGAATATATTCCGATCGAGACTCAACTTGCTGACATTTTCACTAAATCGCTTGACAAAAGCAGGCTTAATAAATTAAAATTTGATCTTGGTATGTGCATTTTAAATTGAATATTCATGCATATGTGTATCATAGTGTATATATATATATATATATATATATATATATATATATATATATATATATATATATATATATATATATGTATATATATATATATATATATTTGATAATTATATGTTTAAATTTTAATTTTTATGGGAAATGCATATTTTTGGTGGTACATGACCAGTCATGGATGTGCTCGACCGGTCATGGTACGACTAGTCGAGGACAGCTCAAGACCGGTCGTGGAAGCATGTTGGGTGTTTAAAATTTAGAAAAAATCTCGTCTTCCTCGTTTCCTATTTCCTCTCCAACAAGCCGACGCCCAACCAGTCGAACCCATCAACCTAGATCTTCAAGGTTAGTGCGTCATTTACAATTTTCTTGTAGATTCTAGTCTATATTACTTCATTTTCATACTTAGAGTAATTTATTTTGTGAATCATTGCAATTTTAGGATTTTCTCTTGAAAAATCTAATCTAAGCAAACCCCACTCTATCAACTTTGTATCTTTTATTTTGTTTCTTCTTAGAAATGAATGCTAGAGGGAAAAAGAAAACTTTCCATAATCCATCTTCATCCAGATATACTCCAATAACTCGTTGCCACCTTCGATCACCCGAAGATGATCACTCTTTTATTTAGGATTTAAGAATGCGAAAAGTTATTGTTGAGCGACCTGTATTTCTAGATCACATTGCTCCATTTGGTATCCTTCCACCCCTCCAATCTATAGGATGAGATAACATCTTACATCGGGGTGGGCCTATATACCAATCTATTGCTTAGTCCATGTTTACATGTATCTCTGATTTTTTGATTAAAAATTTTAACATTTAAAATTGATGCTAGAGAAGGTCCATATGAAATTGATTGCCATATGATTTCAGGGCTAATGGACATACTTGTTAATGACGAGGGTATTCTAATTCATATTCTAACTGAAAAACCCTCAGAATCAGAAAAATGAATGCTTACAAGAGATTTATGCAACATGAATGTGCAATGGACTCATAAAGGGAATGTTCTCCCCTCAAAGTACCTGTTACCCAGATATATAGTTCTCCATAGAATCTTTACTTCAAATTTGTATCTGTGTTCTAGTAACAAAATAGAATTGACTTCATTTATGGTTCATGTTTTGCACTCTGTCATTTCCGGTACTAAAGTTTGTCTTCTTTCTTTGATATGTCATTCAATCATTCGGTTTCGTCTCCATCCAGGTCATAGTGATATTCCATTTGCCTATCTTATAACTGTTTTAGCTTCTCATATGCTGGTCGTTATGCCTGTTGGAGAGTCTCTCATCCATCATCTTATTTTTAATAACTTAAATATAAACAAGATGAAATTAGAATTGGCTCCTGGCCAAGTTGATGCTGGTGGTGGTGGAGCTGAAGTAGGAAATGAAGAAGAAGCTGATAATCTTCCTCTAGATGATGTCAATATGGATGATATTTTTGATGAACTTGAATCTAATTCTGCTAATGATCTTGATTATGAGCCATCTGACTTTGATGCTCAACTTCGTGTTCTTGAGGAGAAGGTAGAAAACATGAATGTTAGCCATAATTTACAGTTTAAATATATGCACAAATATCTTAGGCACTTAAACAAGGGCCTTCATCAACTTGATCCTTCCATACCTGCTCCTTTTTCAGGTTCAGATTAAGTGATTTACTCTTCGGTCTGTAATAACTTTAAGTCTACTTGTGATAGTTTGTGCACTTTATCTGGTTGACTGAGTTTTGTTTGAACTAGTTTATGGTATGTGGACTTTATTTGATTATATCTTGACCGGTTAATCCTTTATTACTCCTATTTATTATCATTTTTCGTTTTCTTCTTCCTTTGTCATATTGCGACAAAAAGGGAGAGAATTTATAGGGATTGATTGATATCGATGGATTGTGAGCAGTAGCATTTTATTTTTTTCCTTACATATATATGTGCTACTCAGGGGGAGTATGTGATGAGATGTTTTATGATGTTCTGTGCTAGTTGATGATAACGGGTGCATGATTCTTTAACCAAGCTGTAATTGGTTTCCTCTTATAACTTGTGCATGATTATTGTGTTATTTATTTTTAAGTGTGTTTTATCACAAATTTGACAAAGAGGGAGATTGTAAGTGCTATGGTTTTATGCTCCTTTGGTTGTCAAATTTTATGGTGCCAAAATATCAACCTGTGTCTTGTGTAGCATGAGGAGATATACATGTTCAAGACACTGCATCACAATGTTACAATTTGAGAATGAAGCTCGACTTCAAGACATGTAAGGTTTGCAAAGTCATGTACATCGTTCACTCTTGTAAACTTCAATCAGAGCCTTTCAAAAGAACTACAGCAAAAGAAAAGTGCTTCTCAAGACTCAAGTACAGTTCAAGAATGACTACAACTCATGATGAAGTTCTCAAGTTCTAGAAAATCTCAAGTTCAAGCTACATCAAGAGAATAGATCTCAAGCTTCATAATCTTTAAAGGTCATACAGCATTTCAAGAACTGAAGTTTCAATGTTCATACTTCAAGTCCCAGGTATTAAAGACCTTATATTGACCTTAGGGTAGGTCATTTCAGATACATAACTCAATTACTTCTTTTTATAAGTGTTATAGTCTATTCTAAGACTACTCCTAGACTTTGTTCGACTAATCCTAGCACTGGCTCAACCGGTCTAAGATATTTTAGGACTAGTCCTAAGTTTGTTATAAAATTTTAGAACTTTTGGTTGTGCCACGCCAATCCTGGAGACTGTTCGATCCGTCATGTGAACAGTGTCGACTCGTCCTTTAACCAGTCCTAGATTACAAATCAAAGTACAACAACTAAATCTGGTGTCTCACGACCAGTAGTAGGGTGCGTACGACCGGTCGTGGACAGCCTACGACCAGTCATAGACTTCCTTCGACCAGTCATGAAACGGTCTGATCCGATTACGCTCAAAAATTTTTAAATCCATTTCTCCTACGACTAGTCGTAGTGTCCACAGGACCAGTCAAAGATGCGATTTCTGTAGCTATAAATAGATAACGAATTTCAGAGATTGATAACTCAATTCAAGAAAAATCAAGGGACCACTTTGGGATAAGTATGTGTTTATTTTAAGCTACATTGTGCATATTTAATATTCTCTTTTGTTAGATTTATTGGTTTGATTTTGTTTCTATATTCCAAACTGAATTGAAAAGAGGAATTGTTATATTCCTTCTTCTTAGAATCAAAATCAAATCTAGCTAGCCCAACTGGTTTAATTTAAAATCAATCTAAAACCTAGAACCATTTTAAAGTGAGTATTGGACATTGAACTTCTACATTCAAACTTTTACTCCAATTGGTTCTTCTGGGCTGCTACAAAAGGAGAAATCCAGGTATTTTACTTTATTGTAAATTCCATTCTTTTTTATTTTATTTAAGATTAAGCCAGAAAAATCTCATTGTGTTGGTTATCTGAGGAGAGCCAGAAAACTTAGAAGTGGGTTTTTATTATTATTATTATGTAAGCTCATTAGAAAGACACAAAAGTTTAGAAGCCCTCAAACCGGGTTCCTCTATCATTCTCCCATTAATGATACAACTAATCTCGCAATTAGGATTGAAAATCTCTAAAAGTGGATAAAGGCTATAAATAGCTAGATTTTTAGGGTAAAGTTTGAGGTAAAGTAAGAAAGGAAAGAGAGAAAGAGAGAAAACTAACCGCTGAAATGAGTCACGGACTACCGTCACAACTCAACTCAGTCACTGTAGAAGACAAGTCAGAACCAGGTTCTGACCCGTTCTATTGCAGAGGAGTAAGTAGTTTGGAGGAGAAGGAAGCTTGGAAGAAGAGAAGCTGCTAGCATATCCCAGCTCAATCTGAACTAACTAAGTCAACCCCGTACCAACTGGCCACTCCAACCTCACTCTATTCTCGTCGATAGGTAAGTCCGCCATTGATACACCTCCAGTTCATTAGAGTTTTAAATACCACTCTCTAATCGAGTTGCTAATCATCAACTCGTTCTAATAAATGACTCGATCTCGATTGAGATCCATCAACGGGACGTCCCAAACTCTTGTCACACCACTCTACTCCGACCGAGTTTACAGCACATCTAATAAACGGAGCCACAAAGCTAACTCCCTACTTTCTGATTGAAGTAGGACTAAGGAAGTTTGGAGGGAAGAAATAGCCCCTACTTTACTCTGTCATTTGAATCCGTCGCCTGGTCAACTCAGAGACATTTTGGGGTTAACGGACTGACTCGACGAGTTGACTTAGGTGAGCCACTAAACCCATTGACTCAACTTTCCCTACTCTGATTTCACCCTATCCAGACTAAACCATATATGTGCCTGATCTTCATCCTAACCATGTTCGAGAACGAATCCCATATTGGTCTCCTACGAATGATTCAGCCAAACGTCGAGTAATGAAGGTCCTAATCTAACTTAGATCGAGTGCAAGATTATAATTCGAGCTTTGCTGTACCGTCGGGTAGAGCCAACTCTAGTGCAAGTGTCATGATTAAACCCCACCGTCTAATGTAATTTTATACTTAATTTGTTAGTGAGTTGACTCCATAGATACCCAACTGAGTCGACCCATTAATAACTCTCTGAAATGGTGCAACCAAGAAACATCCATTGCTGCCTACCTTAAAGAACATTCTTACCTCTACTCAAATTAAATCAAGTAAGTGATTAGTAAAACTTTTAAGACATACAATCCATACATGAAAAAGAAATAGGGATTAATTAATTATTGCTTTGTTTTAGGATTCATAGTCCCATAAGCATATAATCAAATAAGGAAGATATTCACCCATGGTGAGGGATTACCCCCATGGCTTCTTTCATTCATAAATTTCCATGTTAGCTTAAACCTATGTGTAGAAAATTTTAAAGTATTGAGATCATAGATTTCATTCCTTTTATTCCGATTTTGTGTTGATGATTATGAAGTAATATTTTAATCCCTATACTTTAATTCTATATTTATTAACTATGCGTGTTGAATTTTGTCTTATAATTTCTATGCCACATTTGTAATTATTTGATTATGGGTACACTTCTACTAGTCATGGCATGAAATAGGAAATTTCATTTCAATTTATTTTATGAATTATATGGTGAAGGATTACCCTCATTGCTTCCTACATTCTTTAATTTCCAATTTAGTTTGAATCTAATATATGGATAGATCCTAGGATATGGTGAACAAGAATTAATTTCTTATTATTGAATGACATGGAGTAATACTTTGAATCCTATCATTCAAATTCTATGTTAATTAACCATGTGATTAAAATTATTCTTCTCGTCTCTACATTACATTGGTAATTACTTGATTATGGGTATACTTCTAATAGCATGACATGAGCCTTGCAATTTCATTTCATTTTATCGTATGAATTGTAGAAAAAAAGATTATGTATGGAATGTCTTCTTTATTAGAAACATAGAAGGCACTCTTAAATAATGACCGAATCATACTTGAGATTAACCTGTCACATTCGTGAGCCCTTATTTGAGCTTAGAGAAATTTTGAAGATCCATGTTGAATTCATGGTTGAATGTTTAATGTTTTGCTAAGTACCATAAGATTTGATTATGTTTACATCTGGAGGAGCAATCATGTCAAATCTAAGGAATGTATATGAAAACCATGATGCATAATATCCACGTATGACATGCAAGCTTTACCGAGTGCTCAATGTAAGCCATATTCTGCTAGATTTGCTAAGAATTCCATTTCTTATATTAAATCCTCCAAATATGTGCATTTGCACCACTATGGGTCTTTCACCCTTTACATGAGGCTTTTCTAGGTTTAGAACCTCCTCGGGTGTATCCTGAGTATTTTTTTCAAGAGGTTAGATAGCCTTGGACACACTCACCTATATGGTCTTTTCCAAGTAGTCAGTCTACCACAGACGACCTCTTCTTTTAACAGCTAGATGTGCATCCCCAGATTTGTGACTTGAACATTTAGACATCCATGCATATGTACATATGATATTAATATCTTTATGAAATGAATATGTTGGTTTAAACTATGTTGGAATGCTTTGATACGCATGAATCCTTGAGGGAAATTTTCACTGAGTCATCACTCATCCAATCGTGCGGTTGCACCAAATAGATGCAGGTTTGATGGCGCAAGGAGGCCCCTATGATGGGATCCCAGGGACGACTGAGGAGGAATTCAGCGAGGAAGAACTTTATGCCGATGTAGTTGAGTTGTTGGAGCTCAACTGATATTTTAGAATTTACTTACTTTCATATTTTAGACTTTATGTTTTATTTGAATTGTAATAAAAATTCCCTTACTGAGGGATTTCATTTTTTTTCTCCATTTACGTATACTAAACTTCTTTGTTATTACGCATGTTATCCTTAGCTTATGCAATAGTTGCCTTACTTCATGTTATGAAATTTACTATTAATTAGATGTATGCTAGTTCACTTCATAACGTAATACACGGGTTCTCAATTATGAGTGACCATTCTTAAGTTATGAGAACCAGGGTGTTACAAGTTGGTATCAGAGAGAGAGTTTAGACAAATCTTGCCTTTGAGGAAACAAACTGATACGAAGCTTAAATGTCTTAATTTAGGATGGTAGAAATTAATGTTGGAACTTAGGGGAATCTCCTTTAAATTAGGAGGAGTTTTGAGAACATAAACACCCACACTCAGGTTCCCTTAAAATCATTAGGATAGTCATTCAAACTTGGTTGTAATTACTTTAAAATTATGAAAATTGTGATCAAAGAGACGTAAAACTTTAGGCCCCATAGGAAAGCTTAAGTTTAGATATTTGAACGTAGAAATTAAACTTAGTTTCCCATTATAAACTATTAATTGTCTAGACTCAGAAACCAAAAATCTAATCTCTTGTAGAAAATTATTTAGGGAAACCATTAGAATTTTTCTAAAATTCCCATGTAGTTAGGGAAAATTGTTAACATAGAAACGTAAAATCTTATGGTCCTTTGGAATTTTAAATTTTAATTATCCTATAAGAAAAAATAAAATAAATAAATAAATTAGGTACCATGGGAGAACAAACACCCACTATTAAATGAAATTATAACTTAGACCTAACTTCTAAGAAATAACGTTTAGAAACTTAGAATTTAAGAGAAATAAAGTTTCATTTACTGTATATTATATTTTATGAAAGCTTGGAAATGACTAGTTTAAATAATCGTGACTCTCCAAGATGCTAAGGTAGGAACTTAGACATGCCACACTCTCTATCCTTATATGCATATATGACTATTAAAATATCCTATAATAGACCTCTCTTAAGAGAAACAAAGATTCATCCTTTCCCATGCCACTTTTCTAAAAATAAGAATCCTTGAGGCAAGCTGATTACCTTATGGTGTGATAATGGTAAAGTATTACACTCTAATATCGTGTTTCCCTAATTACATGATAATATGCCTGCAAAAACACGAGCTCAACAGGCACAAGCCTCATATGTGATACCGCGACCTTCAGGGGTGGATAGGGAAGAGAGTCCTATATATACTCCAGCACTCCCAGCACAACCCATAGATCTAGACTCAGAACCAAGAGTAGAAGTTGTTCCGTCACCTCATTCAGCTCATATGGAATGGACTTCGTCCTTCGAGGCATAGACAATGGTTGTCAAACCCCAAACCCGAAAATCGGATTCACAGGAATCCTGATTGTTGAATCCGGTGCTGATAGCCTCTGTAGTACCCCATTCTTAGCTCCTAGCGTCCATATGCCAGATTCTGATCCTCGGATTGTACGAGGAGGATTTTTTTAAAGTACATTTAACTCGTAATAAGCATAACCACAAGATTACCTAATTCACAAAGGCAACGTCACCGTCACATATCCACTAATATAATCATTTGAGTACATTGCTGAAAGGGAAATACATAAAACGAAAATCAAGCTCCAGAAGACCACTACACGCTCCAAGCTCAATACTGCTGCAACCTAACATCACCTGCACGCATCTATCATGCATAATCTTATAGAAAGCTTAGAGGGTGGTGTAGGTGTGTGCAAAAAGTAAGTGTTAAGTATTCAATACGATGTCATCATCATACAATACTGAAATTACTGGTAATCCATGAATCGTACATTATTGGAATAAGTAGAAATACTGACAAGATCTTGAATTATCAGAGTAAGCAGAAATACTAACAAGACCATGAATTATCAGAGTAAGCAGAAATATGGACAAGTCCATAAGTCAATCAATATCAGAATATGCAATATAGAATAGCTATGTAATAAGGAGTCATAAAGAGCCAAATATCAAATGCCGAGGACGCAATGCAATATACAAATCCTGCTAAGTCTGTCTAGGCCATATAAGTGCAGAAACATAGCAACCCAAAATGTCATATGACTGTGGATGTAATGCAATATGCGATGTGAATGAAATGATCATGCTGGAGTGTGAAGTCGGGATGATAGTATGTAGTATCGCAGGCTATGGGGTCCACCAAAAGGGACTTCTATCCAAACCAGTCCCATACCTAAATTTGGATAGTCAGACTTAACGTGGTAAACTCCTGATCTCAGGTTAGTCGCACGCCCAACCAAAATTATTGCCATAATAAAGGTACACAATAATTAATTGCACACCACCAGCCCGAGTGGATAGTGAATGAATGAATGAATGAACATGCAACTCCTACTCAGTAAGTCCACATATCAGTACGGTTTCTCTCTGGAAAAATCATCGGGGTCTATTACACTCCAAACTAGGTTGCCACCCCATCGAGCGTAACAAGGCGAGTGGAAGAGACCTCACTATCTGCCTGCCAATATAGGGCTCGGCTTATTGATAGCGGACCCATTCCTCGAGCTGGTCAGACTCAGCCTAGCATTGCTCGCTCCTCTCGGGCAGGTAAGGCCGTACCCCCTTCCAACCTACCACGACATAGTGAGAGACGCGGTTTAATGGTATACGGCCCTTATGCGCTCATGTATCCACTCGGTCTAGACATTGGAGTAACCTTTGGAACCAAGAGGGTTTAGGAACTTTCACCAGGGATACCTATAGCACCCCATGTAGAACAGATTTCTGGTGTCCCATCTGGCCATCCATGAAATACCTGTGAAGGCTATGACCCTGATGTCGCTAAGGTGTATGGTGGTCATGTCACATAGATGCGAGATGCATGAGTCACACAATCCAATCATGCATCAATCATGCGCATATCATGCGCTCATGTGGGGTGACTCCACCTATCAGGGAGCCCCATGAACAACCTGCCCTATGTCATATGCATTGGTCAATCACATCTCATAACAAACATGCAAATGATGTGTATGAGTATGTATCATGATATTATTCTATCATATACTCACAATCAGTACCAATAACCGGCATCGACAGTTGGTCATGACAATCAGAATCGATCGGTAATCAGAGTCGGCAAATCGGTCATGTCGATCGAAATTGACAATCGGTCATGATAATCAAAATGGATCGATAATCAGAATCAATAAATTGGTCACGTCAATCAGAATCAACAATCGGTTATGACAATCGAAATCGGTAATCGGTCATAATAATCAAAATCGATCGGTAATCAGAGTCGACAAATCGGTCACGTCGATCGAAATCGATCGATAATCAGAATCAGTAAATCAGTCACGTCAATTACACCGATAATCAGTAAATAAATAAAATGGGGTCCGTAGATGATAAGCCGATCAACTATAATATAAGGATCAACACTCGGTCGTGGTTATATCAAATCCGATAACACGGAGCCATACTTCTATGGTGAATGGGGCCCACGGATTAGGGTTAACTCACCAGTGGATGATGAGAATGGGACTATCAAGGCCTAAGGAAAGGTCACTATGAGGACATCTAACCATCATTGCCCATCAATGTGGACATCTAACCAACATTGCTCCCAAGGACTGGCCCACAGAAGGGGTTTATACACAACGTAAGTACCCACACATACATCACATTGGGCTTCATACAAGGGCCTCAAGTATAACACAATGGGCCATGCCCATTGGCCTCAAATACATCAAAATGGGCCTCAACCCATGGGCCCCGAATTCATCACAATGGACCTTGGAAAATGGGCCATAATGGGGCAGCCCATGGTTCAAGAAAGACGGATGGGTAGCCTGGTCATACAACGTATTCATCTGGGTGGGCCACAACCCTGGACGGTGCAGGTTAGAACACATACATCTGGTCCCCATGAATGCACGGTGTAGATATACATCAAGATAGGGTCCACGTCCAGCTAGACTGGACGTCATAGATGAAATATGTACAGTATGGTGGGTCCACGTCTAGCCCATCAGATAGTGTGGATGCAACATTATATCATGTGGGCATGGCACTGTCCCACGCTGGACGGTGTGGACCGCAGACTCATCACAGCAGGCCCCACCATCTATTTTGATGGCCAGCATGGATGAGACACATACATTCGATCAGCCCTACCCACTGCCAAATAGATGGACAACGTGGAGATCACATACACTAAGGGGGTCCCACGTCTAGCTCAAAATGGATGGACGACGCTGATATTACATACAAGATGGGTCCCACGTAACTTGGTGACATCACTAAGCTATATAGCTAGTGTGTGCAAGTCCAGCCAACCCACTTCCATGTATGTCCAACCATTGGACGGGTGGATTTGGATTCATACCTTAGCAAGGTGGGCCCCACCCCCACACGTGTGGGGTGGGTCCCATGTCCCAAAAAAAGGGACGAATGTCGCATATAAAACACATATATCTTGGTAGCCCAGCACCGTCCAAATGTCTAGATGGTGCAGACATAATTCAAACAAGGTGGGCCCCACCCGTTAGGCATGTGGGCGGCGTTGATAACACACACACACATTATATATATATATATATATATATATATATATATATATATATATATATATATATATATATATATATATAATGTTATATTTTTACTTTTATTTTTATTTCTAAATCCAATATCCAAACGCTGGATGTACACATAATCGTAGTGGGGCCGCACATACCATAGAATACGTCCATCAAGGTGGGTCCCATCCCTCAAGTGTAGCACGTGTGGGGTGGGCCCCATATGCCCAAAAATGGATGGACGAATTGGAATAACACATATCTCACGGTCAGACTCCAGGACCTGCTAACGTCCTAGCTGCTATGAACAACTGGATAGTCAACACATTCATAAGGTGGGTTGCACGGATACACCACCTGTTTGCAGGTGTGATGTACACCAACCAATCCGTTATCATAAATCAAGGTGGGTCCCTCATCCAATCCCAGGGATGGTGCGGACACCACATATCAAGGTGGGGTCCACACACGTGGGCCACCCCACACATCGTGGATAAAATACATGAATCATGGTGGGGTGCACAGTAGCAGAAGCATGTGTGGAGTGGGTCCCATGGCTGCCAAAATGGACGGGTGGATAGATATATCATATGCATCATGGTGGGGTTCACACACGTGGACAGGACAACATTGGTTAAACACATATATCATGTGTGGGCCACATAGCTTACTGATGTCAAACATAAGTGGGCCCCACCGTCACCAAACAGACAGAAGGTTTGGATATACAACAAATACATCTAGGTGGGTCCCATGTTCGTACAATGGAGGGCGTGGACAAAACATATACATTAAGGCATGAGTCCCACCGTCTAGCCACTTGGATGGTGTGGATAAGACCCGTGCATCAACGCTGGCCCTACAGAATTTGCTGACGCAATGCATCCATTAGGTACGGTGGTCCCCACTGTTGCTGGGCTCAGTCCAGCACCTCCTCAGATGGATGGTGGACATACATACCTCAATGTGGACCCCACACATCCAGCAGATGGACGGTGTGTACCCAACACAAGTGTATTGATGTGGGTCCACGGCAAGGTGGGCCACCAGTAAAAATGGATGAACGGTTTAGCTATAACGCATACCTCATGATCAGCCACCATCCAGAGCTCTGGACGGTGAGGATTTAAGGCACATACATTACATTGGAGCCCACTGTACCGTCCTGGATGGTGGGGATATATAACACATGTATCAAGGTGGGTCCCACGGTCAAGGCAGATGGGTGGCTTAGATAAGGCACCTACCTCATGTGGGATCCACACGTGTGGATCACAAGCTTGGAGAAAGCTAATATTTATGCTTTACTAGCATCCAGCAGCAACAGTTGCTGGATGACCGTGTGCATTCAACACATGCAAATGGAGGCATCCATATCAATGGACGGTCGGGATACCACACACCATATGATGGGCCCTCCACACTGATGACGTCACTACAATAGCTAGCCCTACTGGTTGTCCAGTAAATGGACGGCCCATAACCACTCAAATACAAAGGTGGGTCCTGCATCAAGCTTATACCTATATTTCCCTTCATTCGGGCCTGTCCAGACGGACGGGCAACAATCTCGTCCGCTAGACAGTCCAGCAAGGTGGACCTCATGATCAAACGGTCAGGATCATCTTTGAATTGTGGTGGACATAAGACCTCACAAAAGAAAAGAGAAAGAGAGAGAAAGAGAGAAATCGGTATTTCAGAGGGACCCCGCCACTATGGGCCCCTCTTAATACAACACAAACATTAAAATGGGTCCCACCAATGTGGCCCTTAAATCATAAAATAAATAAATAAATAAAATATAGATCTAAGATCACCCACCTTAGGATCTTCTTCTTCATTCTTCCACCAATGCGTTGTAGAGCTTCAAGGGAACAAGATTCAACGGTTGAGATCGATTTTAGAGGTTGGGATTGGGTGATAGGAAGGTGGGCCACACATGGTTTCTCCATGGAAGCCATGGACGATTCTTCTCTTTTCTTGGGAGAATGGGAGAGAGAGAGAGATGAGAGAGAGAAGTTGTAAGAGAGAGGGATGGGTATGATGCGTGAAAAGGTGAGTGATGGGTGATGTGTACTTTGACATGTGAGGGATGGGTTGCTTTAACTTTGGGGTTGTTTGGGGATGGGGTTTTATACTTGACATGAGAGGTGATTGATGGGGTTGATTTGACATGTTTGTCGAGATTCTCTTGGGATTGCAAATGTGTGGCGTTTCCTTGAACTGAATGCGAGCCCACATCTCCTGGCCTGGGTATCGCCTCGGCGTTGGAACCGCGACGACAATGCGGTCGCATTGGTACAAGTCTCGGGATGAGCTGACTTTGGAATATGGGATATGACTTGAGTCACGCGTAACTGCTGATAAAATTTCATGGGTCACCAAAATTCGACTGCAGAAGCCTACGGAATGGTACGGGCTTGGATACAGGTCTTACAATGGTCCTAGCTTATGATGTGTGGGAACAGATGGTCGTCCTGCTAAGCTAGTAATAAGCGTTCATGTAGTAGCAACAGGCCACCATGGAGGCCGTAGTTGAGGCGTTGAATCAGAGACCCCCTGTGCTAATTTTGTGACCAGTAGCAAGAAGGGAGATCGACATATTTAAGAGGTTTCAAAAGATGCGATATCAGGCCTGTGTCCTAGTACCATTCCATTCCTTAAGATTCTGCAATCCACCCCATCAAATTTCGGTGACCCGCGACTTATAAATATCATTTATGAGTGACCTTAAGTCACATCCTATAAACCAAAGACCTATGCCATTGTGATCCCATCGTCACCGCATCTCGTGCGCCAATGCGACGCTTAGATTAAGAGTTATGGCTTACGCATTATCCCAGATGTGGATCGCACGCTGCCGGACCGTAGCTATTCTAGATAAAGTGCATTTTCCTAGAGCAAACTTGATGATGATGTCATCCTAGCTAGCCTAGGGTGACATCACCACCCATGCCTCTTACATGTAATCATTCCAAGCATGCTCTTTCTCTTCCCCATGCTCTTACACCTCTTACATATGAAATGATGATGTTACAAACAATGATTCCTCCACTACATCTCTCTCTCCCTCCCTTTCATTCTCCATTGCTAGTAAGGAGCTTGGACGTCCCACCATTAGAGAGTAACCCATCCTAAAATCTAGCCCTCTTCTAAGCTCAACACCTTCCAATCTAATCATCTTAAACTCATCGCCACTATTAAAACCTTTCTTTTGGAGCAATAGAAACTAAGGGTGGAAGAAGGAGGAGATTTGAGGTGGGTGCCATGTTTAGGAGTAAATATTTTAGTTTCTTCCTTAGATCTTTGATTTTTCTTACATGGGGGCATGTAGGACCCACTAATCAATGGTGGAGATCCTACTTGACCCCTTAGGAGTGGCCAATGGCCCACCCTCGTTGCATGCATGAGCTAGGATGGGGCCATTCTCCATGGACCCCATCATGATGTTTTGTTTAAATCCATGGCTTTGATGGGTCGTATAGACCCTGATTTCATGATGCGGATGCCATCTTCACCTTAGATTTTTAGATGTATGTCCCATGCATGCATGGAGCCCATGATGTTTGTTTTGGATTTGTTTGGAGGGCTCATAACGGCGGAGACCCCTCCCATGGCCTATCTTCCTCTCTCTCTCTCTCTCTCTCTCTCTCTCTCTCTCTCTCTCTCTCTCTCTCTCTCCCTTTCCTCTTCTTTTTCCTCTAATGGGAATGGCCCACTTGGTGCATCCAAGATGACCAGACCATCCAGCAATGTGGGACGATCTTGTTGTCCATTTCTGGACATTGGACGGCCCACCTTGTTGTCCATTTTGACATGTAAGGAGTTATGCTATTAATGGTCTAGTCTCGGGTATATGGGGCCCACTAAGGTAGGCTATACCATGATTTATCTGATGTATATCCCCCTATCCAGCCATCTTATGGACTATAATGTGCAGCAACACCGTGTTGTCCATTTTTCTAGGCCCACTAAGCCAAAATTTGTATATTTTCCTGCATGTAAGACTGTTGGACGGTCCAGAAATCTGGACTGTCTAGGCCCCTTGGGCCTGCTCCATAGGCATTCCATCAAGGGATGGGCATAAAGAGTTCATCATACATCTAATGTGCAGCAACACCGTGTTTTAGCTTGATTTTCTCTCTATGATTGGGTGGTCCATTGGTGTGTGGACCCCACCTTGATGTATGATGAACTCTTTATGCCCATCCCTTGATGGAATGCCTATGGAGCAGGCCCAAGGGGCCTAGACAGTCCAGATTTCTGGACCGTCCAACAGTCTTACATGCAGGAAAATATACAAATTTTGGCTTAGTTTTGGGGATGGTGGGCCACTTAAGTGGACCCCACCTTGTTTTGCATTTATGGGTGTATATTATCCACCCATTTCCCTAATTAGGAAAGCCTGGGCCCACTTCGGGGGAAGAACAATTTAGGGACAATAGCATATTTCTAGCAACATTTTTATTTTTAACATCTTGTTGTCTAGTATTTTTATTATCCTTGTGTATGTGTTTATGGATCCCCATTTACCTCCATTGTGGCTCACTTTATTGAGGCCCACCTTAGAAATTTGTGGGGTATCTAGGCTGTCCATCTTTGGGACACCTTAGCTAGGCTAGCAGCCCCCCTGTTGGATGCCCTAACTGGGCCAACATCCAATAGGAAGGGCTGACCGTTTCCCTCCTTTGTGTCCCTCCTTGATGATGTGTTGTATCCCAACTATCCTCCATTTTGTGTGGCCCACCTAGAGGTGGCCCACCCCTGGTGGGACATCCAAAGTTGGGGCTCACCTTGTATGTATTTATCTGGGCTGTCCAGGTCCTTGTGGACCGCCCAGGCTAGTTAGGGCATTGCTGGACTTGATATCCAGCAGCAGACCCACCCTATTTTATGTGTTATATCCATGCTTCCATCTAGTGGGGACCCACTATAATATTTAAGGGCCACCATGAAGTAATTGTTTTACCCAGATAACCTATTTGATGGGCCCCAGTAGGCCTAGAGAGTTGGGTTGGCTGGATGTCCAATAAAGGCCGAGCAGATTGTGTCGGTTAATTGTTTGAAGTTATGAGACCCAGCAGATTGGAGGTGTTTTGTATACTCTCTATGCCTGTGTTTTTATGAGATTGTGGGCCCTGTTTATGCCTTGTATGGCCCACTAACCATCTGATTGTATGAGGACTTTGCTGTCTAGATTTTTTAAACGTCTAGGCAGCCCAAATGGGCTGGATGTCTAGCCTTAGTTCCTTTCCATATGCTAGTGCTGACCATCCATTATGTTGGGCCTTGTGTGCTAATTGTAAGCCCAATATGATGTATGTGATTGACTCCTTATTGCCCATCCAATTTGCCTAGTTTTGGACTGACTTATAAGGGCCACATTGGTGGATGTTGGATGTATCTTAGCTATTTATTTTAGAGCATATGGGCTACTCATGAGACCCATCATAATGTATGTATTGTATGTTTCCTTTGACATAATATTTTTGGGCTATGGGTTATCCTAAGGAGCCCACCTTGATGTATGTGGACCATGGGCCATTGCTTGAGGCCCGACATGATGTGTAAAATGTTATGTATGCTACACAACCTTTTCCTAAGTAGTATTCAGGCCATGGGCCCCATTATAAGTTAGATTTCATGATGGGCCACATTTTAGGGGACAATGGTGGTTAAATGTCCACGTTTTGAAACTCCCTAGGGCCCATTACGAGGCCCATTCTCATTAATTTGGGGCCCCCATAGTGTTACCTATCTAGCCTTAGTGGGCTAACCCAAACCGTTGGGCCCCCGCTATTGATTATGCTTCCTCTATGCCTTGTAAACTTTTTCAAGTCATGGAGCTCACATTGTGCTTTTTAGGACCCATAGAAAGCTTGGTTTACTATGTGATGAAGTGGATGAGGAAGCCCACACCTTGCTTTTAGCCCCATTCTTGATATGAGTAGGCCATCTAGGCCCATCCTTGATAAGAGGAGAGTACGACATCACTGTTGGATATGCCTAATAGAACATCATAATACATGCCCATATGCATCATTCACATGCTCGTTATAAGGAGTGACTGATCATAACATGTGTCATTGGGTTGAATGTTTTTGAGACTCCTTAAAAGACAGAGTTGCCCCACATGAGCGCATGGTGCACGCAGGATTGATGCATGACTAGATAGTATGACTCATGCATCTTACATTGTGTGATATGATCACTATATGCCCTAGCGATATTTGAGTTGTGGCCTCCACATGCATAATGTGAATGACAGGATTGGATATAAAAAATACTTGTTGTTAGCATTGGAGCGCTATGGATGTCCTTGAATGAAAGTCTCTAAACCCTTATGGTACTAAGAGGATACTCCAACGTCGAAACTGAGTGGATATATGAGCGCATGAGTGCCAAATACTATTAAGCCACGTCACCCACTGTGTCGTGATCGAGTGGAAGAGGGTGTGGCCTTACTCTTCCGAGGGTAGGGGGCAAAGCTAGTTTGAGTTTGACCAGCTCACAAATGGGTCCGCTATTGACGTGTTGAATGGATATTGGCTAATTACTGGCTAGACGGATAGTGAGGTCTCTTCCACTTGCATGGTTGTGCATCCAGTTGGGGTGACAATTTGGTGTTGAGTGTATTAGACCCTGGTGATATTCTAGAGATGAGTTGTATTGTTATGTAGATTTATATGAGGATTGGTATGCTTGAGTTTCATCTCACATATGACATTAGTCAAGTTGGCCTTGTATCGCATAGCCTTGGTATGACTGATAGCAGTCATGGATTTACCAGCATGTTTTCACATTACTCTGATATTATAAACTTGACACTTACCTTACACACACACTTACACCACCCTCTAAACTTTCTATAAGCTTATGCATGATCGTTGTGTGCAGGTGACGCTAGGAGGCCGCATCAGCATTGAGTCAAGAGCGTGCCACTGATTTTCTAGAGCCTTTGATATCGATATTGTATTTCCCTTTACGCATTGTATTCAAAGTTTTTTTATTATAGTGGTGATTTTGTTGGTTATTGTTTGTGGGTTATGCTTCTTATGAAATAAATTTATATTGAAAATCCTCATTGTACGATCCCAAGATTAGAACCTAGTATATGGTTGCTAGGAGCTGAGAATGGAGTACTATGAAGGTTGTCGGCGTTGGATTTGGTGATTGAAAATTTTGTAAGCCTGATTTTCAAGTCTGGGGCATGACAAGAGTTAGTATCAGAGTATAACTTGGGAATGACTAAGAACAACATCACATATTTACTATGAGCTTAAGAAGATCAGGTCCCGAGTGCATGACCTTCCCATGTAGTTCCCTATTGTAACAACTCTTGATAGGCCTTTGTTCCTTTCTATAGGACATGCTGTCTCAATGAGCGACTCGAATGACTCCCAATCCATCACTTACAATTCTCATTCCCCCACCCGAGACTCCTGTAAACCTTATGCCCCCATCTGAGACTAGCGTAGCCCTTATCGTGTCAGTTGGTGTTGATTAGTTGCAGTAAATGCTCCAGGTTATGACAACCGTTACTAGCAGTAGGGCAGGCGACCTGCTAAGACATCAGAGCAAGTAGAGAAGGAGCGTGTGAGTGCCGTGTTGTGAGATTTTCTTCAACTCGATCCCCCACGATTCCAGGGAGGGCCCGATCCGACTGTACCAGAGAGATGGCGCTCCCAGGTGGAGATGTTTGAGACCATGAGATGTACGACCCAACAGCGGGTCCCATTGATAGTGTATTTACTTGAGGGTTAGGCTGAGCATTGGTGGGCCTCCATCACCCATGCTGGACATGGGAGGACTTCATGGATTAGTTTGACCAAAAGTTTTTGTAAATGCTATATTATAAATCTAGCACCCGGGGTTATCAAATTTTATTTTTCCAAATCATTTAGAATCAGTATCATGTATTGATGAGATGTAGAGATCAACTTTGTGTATTTTAAAGATTGTCCAAGTCTTCTTCGAACTTCTCTGGTATTCAAGTTGGAAAAGCATTGTCGACGTTCAAGATTTTAAACTCAAGTACAAGTACAAGTTCATGGCTCAAGTTCAAGTTTAATCTTTAAGTTCAGTACTTTAAAGACTCAAGAACTCAAGTCTTTACTCTAGATCAAGTTCAAGATTTGAAGACAAGCTTCAAGTATTTCAAGTGTATGAATTACTAGAGCGAGCGATGTCTCACAAACAAGGTATGAATGACCCTAGATTGACCATAGGTTAGGTCATATTCATTGCATATCTTGTTTCGGTCATTTCATAAGTTTATAAGACATTTCCTCGACCAGCCTGGGTTAAGTCATTTTTAAAATTTGGTTGGTCCTTTGACCAGTCGAACTGATCCTTAGACTAGTCAAGAGAACAATATTTTTACATATAAATAGGTGACGAATCTCAGAGTTATTCATTCATTCCAAGCGATATCAAACCATCACTCCGAGAGATAAGTTTCTGCACTTCTTAAGCTAATTGTGTTCATTTTAAATTATCTTAAATAGCTTTTTGCATCTGATTTCGTGATCTCCATTCAACTCAATTTCATTAAAGAAGGGAATTTTGATTTTACCCTCTTTAAGATCAAAATCAAATCAAACTAACCCAGGCTGAATTAATCTAAAAATCATTTAGATCTAGAACCTTTCATCTGTGAGACTGGATGTTGAACATCTTCCTCTATATCAAATTAGTTCTACCAGGCTTCTTTAGAAGGAGAATTTTCCAAATAAGTACCATTTAATCTTTATGTATCTTTTGTAGTTTATAAGGTTGTGCCAGACAATCTCATTTTTGGGTAATCCAGAAATCTCAAAGTGTGGGATTTTTTGTAATTGTATACGCCCATTTAAATACATAATTGTGAAGGTTTTAAGGTAAACCTTGAAAAACCTTTTTCATACTGAAATCCAATATCCCATGGGTGTGGATATTAGGAGTGGAATTATTGTGTGGCTATTTTTCAAACAGTTGGTGTACATACAAACGAACCATTATAATTTCTAGAGTTGTGGTGGATGTTTGAATTTTCCTATGTGTGTGAATGGTGTAATTTACATTATGCACTTGTGGTGAATGGTGTAATTTAATTTATGCACTTGTGGTGAATATTGTAATACCTTAGTTTATTTCCTTTGCCTCTTTATTAGTTTAGGTTTTTGATACGTACAAACATTCTAGTAAGGTTGTCCTACCAAAAGCCTTTGGTTTTTGGTGTTAGGTTGTCCTGAGAACTAAGTTTGTATCAACCTCTCAAGACTAGTATATTTAATGTTGCTATTTACTTGTGCTATTTCATTATTTATTTATGTTATCTATCTTTGTATTCTGCAATCATTTTTAATTTGGCATAGTCCTATTCACCACCCCCCTCTACGACATTTAGCTCAGCCTTTTCAAGTGGTATCAGAGCCTAATAACTCCTTTTTATTATTTGGATTCATTTCCTGAGCTAACCGATTTAAGCTTATAAGATATCAAATATTGATAGCCTCTTGATTACTAGACCTCCACCTTTTAATGGCTCCAATTATGCCTATTGGAAAGCCAGAATGAGGATCTTTTTAAGGTCCATAGATGAGAGCATGTGGTAAGCCACAGTGACTAGATGGAACCCACCCACAACTGAAGTTCCAAGCACTGATGGAACTAAATCTATTAAAGTTACACTTATTTTTCATGGACAACACTTCAGTAAAATGAGAGTAGTGTCAATGCAAAGGCTTTAAATTCAATCATTTGTGCACTATCACTGGATGAATTCAAAAGAAGTATATCTTGCGATAGTATAAAGCAAGCCTGGGACATTTTAGATATGACACACGAGGGTACGATTATTGTGAAGAAATGTAAACTTCAAATCCTCACAACTCGGTTTGAGGAGATACATATAGAAGATAATGAAACTTTCATGGACTTCTATACTAAGTTAAATGACATAGTCAACTCTATTTAGGGTCTTGGTGATAGTATCTCAGAAAGTAAAGTCTGCGCAAAGAAATTGTGCTCATTGCCTGATAGGTTCAATTCTAAGGTCACTGCCATTTGAGAACTTCGTGATACGGATAATATAAGGGTTGAAATAGCTTGTTGGTTCTTTAAAAACCTACGAGTTAAATTTTAAGGCTCCCAAAGGTAAGTCCATAGCCCTTAATTCTTTTAAAAATATTTCTCAAGATGATTCTGATTATGAAAATTCTAAAGATGATATAGCACTATTAACCAAAAAGTTTTATAAAATTTTCAAAAGTAAAAAGAAGGTAGATTTTTAAAAACCTTCTGAAAAAAAAGGACTAGATCTAAAAATTAAAAATTTATTAGAGATAGTCAATGCTTCAACTGCCATAAATACGGGCATGTGACAAATAAATGTCCAAAAAGGGACAAACCTAAGAGGAAAGGTATGTTGACCACATGGGATGAATCGTCTTTCTTTGAAGCTTCTTTTAAGTCAGATGATTCTGAACCCAAGTCTACTAATGAGGTAAAGGCCTTAATGACTCTAGCCAGAGTCACTTCCTCAGATAGTTGTAATTCAACTTATGATGAAAATCTGAGAAGTGACCCTGAAAATGATGATGATTTACAAGATGCCTATAATGCCCTACACAGGGAAAGTTGCAAGATTGTTGTAAAAATAAAACTTCAAAAAGAAAAGTTTTTAAAGTTAAAAGAAGATTTTGATAACTTAGTTTTAGAAAAATCATATTTTTTTAATTATTTTAAAAAAGCTAAGTGTGATTTAGATTTCAAAACATCTCAAGTTGAAAACCTTAAATCAGAAAATGAAAAACTAAAGCTAGAAGTCTCTTCTCTCTTGAGTTTGAGGGCTACTTGGGGGTATGCCCAAGGTGATCCTAAACTTGAAAGACTATTAAACGGATCAAGAAAATGTGGCGATAGATCTGGTCTGGACTACGATAAGAATACACCTCCTAAAAGTAAGTCGACTCCACCTAAGTTTGTTAAAGGGGAGTCCTCTGATTCAAAAGGGGAAAGTCTGAATCAAAATAGTTTAAAAAATTCTAAAACTTTTCAAGCTATGAAACTTAAAAGCAACCATATCAATTATAAAAATCAGAATCATAACCCCTTAACTAAGAAAATTGTAGATTTACTCAAGGAGCTTCTAAAATCTAACTCGAATGGTAGAATATATAACAACTACAAGAGTAGAAAAACCAACTATGCTCCAAAACCTAAAACAGTAATAAAATGGGTCCCTAAGGTTAGTTGTCTGGTTGCCCACACCACTTTCAAGGCTTCCAGTTAATCAAAGTGGTACCTATATAGTGGTTGTTTTAGACACATGACAGGTGACAACGATTTATTCACCATTCTTAAAGATATGACTAATGGATCTGTTACATTTGGTGATGGTAGCAATTGCATAATTGTTGTCCAAGGTACGGTTCAACTCTTTAATCTTCCTCCATTTAAAAATGTTTTGTTTGTAGAGGCCCTTAAGCATAATCACTTAAGCATTTCTCAAATTTGTAATAATAAACATAACGTCAAATTCACCAATAAAGGGTGTGAGATTTTTAATGAGAATGATTCTGTGATTTAACTGGTCGTAGAACATCTGAGAACTACTATATAGTCAGTGAGTTAAGCTCGTCTAAGTTATCATGTTACATGGTCCAAACCAATGAGATTGAATTTTGGCATAAACGCCTAGAACATGTACACTACTGTAATCTTTATAGACTGAGCAAAGGTGAAGTAATAAGAGGTCTACCCAAGTTAAAAAAAATGGATAAATTTTGTGGCAAATGTCAAATTGGAAAATAAATTAAGAGTGCTCACAAGAAAGTGAACTCCAATGCCACATCCAAATCCCTTGAACTCCTTCACATGGATCTTGTTGGACCTACTGGAACAGAGAATCAAGGTGGTAATAAATATATTCTGGTAATAGTAGATGACTTTACCATGTATACATGGGTAGTTTTCATGAGAGAGAAATCTAAAACTCTCGATAAAGTGAAAAGGGTACTCAAGCATATCCAAATAGAGAAGGAATCACATGTGTCTAAAATCCATAATGATCATGGTTCTGAATTTGATAATAGTAGTTTTGAGAAGTTTTGTAGCGATTATGGTATATTGCATGAATTTTTTGCTCTTAAAACACCTTAATAGAATGGGCTTGTTGAAAGGAAAAATAGTGCGCTTCAAGAAATGACTAATGTAATGTTAAACAGCATGAAACTTTCAAAAAATATTTAGGCTAAAGCAATGAATACGGCTTGTTACATTATTAACCGTGTTTATACTAGAAAGTCTAATAATAAGACTGCATATGAACTATGGTTCAATAAGAAGCTGACAGTCAAATACTTTCGAGTTTTTGGCACAAATGTTATATTCTACGTGATCAGAAAAATCTGAAAAAATTCGACACTAAAAGTGATGAGGATATTTTCCTAAGATATGCACTAAATAGTAAAGCATATCATGTTCTCAACAAGAGGACCGGTGTAATTCAGGAACCCATTAATGTGGTTATAGATGATCGCCTGAATACACCTGTCTCAAGTTCACAAGATGAAGAAGTCTCTTTATTTAATAAACTAGACTCTTCATCCGGTCAAAATGACACTGAACTGTGGTCAGTTAAATACAATCCAATTGATCAAATTATTAAGAACCCTCTCACTAGTGTGTGCACTTGTCCATAATTAAAAAATATTTATAATTATGTATGTTTTACATCCCAAATTGAGTCGGCCAACGTAAAAGAAGTGCTTACTGATGGAAACTGGATAGTAGCTATGCACGATGAACTTAATCAATTCATAAGAAATGATGTATGGTACTTAGTTCTTAGACCTAATGATAAACATATTATTAGAACTAAATGGATCTTTAAAAATAAGTCTGATGAATTAGGTAACATTATAAGAAACAAGGCTAGAATGATTATACAAGGATGCACTCAAATAGAAGGCATAGATTATGATGAAACCTTTGCTCCAGTAGCTCATCTTAAATCCATCAGACTGTTCATATCCATTACTTGTTACAGAATTTTCAAAATCTATCAAATGGATGTCAAGAGTACCTTCTTGAATGGTGATTTACATGAGGAAGTGTATGTACAATAACTTACTGGTTTTGAAGACCCTAAACATATTAATCATGTTTATCACCTTAAAAAGGCACTCTATGGATTAAAACAAGCTCCTAAGGCATGGTATAAGAAATTAACTAAGTTTCTACTTAGTCATAACTTTGTAATGGGGAGTGTTGATAAGACACTGTTTGTAAAAAAACACAATGATCATATTCTAATAGGACAAATATATGTTGATGACATTATCTATGGATCTACTTGTTCTGACATGTCTATTGAGTGTGCAGATTTGATGACGTCCATGTTTGAAATCAGCATGGATGGAGAACTTAATTATTTTTTAGGTCTGTAAGTGAAATAACTTGAAGACGGGATATTTATTTCTTAAACCAAGTATGCTTTAAACTTGTTGAAAATGTTTGGATTCGAGTGTGGTAAAAAATTTGATACTCCTATGAGTACGAAACTTAAGTTCTCTAAGGATTCAACAGGTAAAAGTATAGATCTTAAGTTGTATCATAGTATGATAGGTAGTTTATTATATTTAACTACGAGCCGACCTGATATTGCATTCAGCATAGAAATTTATGATAGATATCAATCTAACCTTAAAGAATCCCACCTGATTGTTGTTAAGTGTATTTTGAGATATTTCACAAATATGGCCAATCTTGGTCTTTGGGAACTCCATGATACTAATGTTCAATTAACCAGTTATATGGATGCTGATTGGGCTAGTAATATTTATGACCATAAGTCTACTAGCAGTGGATGCTTTTATGTCAGGAACTGTCTAGTTTCGTGGGTAAAAAATAAAGTTCTGTATCTCTTTCCACAGCTGAGGCTGCCTATATTGCAGCCGGTAATGCATGCACTTAGCTTGTGTGGATGAAGAAGATGTTAAATGATTATGGATTTATACAAGATTCTATGGTTCTGTATTATAATAATTCCAACATAATTAAAATTTCTAAAAATCCAATCCAGCATTCACGAACTAAGAATATTGACATTAGATATTATTATATTCATCAATTAGTGGAAGATAAGATTATTTCATTTGATTATATTCAAATTGAAAATCAACTTATAGACATTTTCACAAAATCACTTGACAAAAATAGGTTTGCTAAATTGAAATCAGATATTGGTATGTGTAATGTGATCTGAGTTAATTGTGTTTGCTTATACTATATTGTATGTTTAATTTTTTTTAATGTTTAAATAAAAAAATTGCTAAAAAATGAAAAATTTTAAAGTTACATGACCATTCGAGTACACATTTGACCAATCGTGGCACGACCGGTCGAGTATGTACTTGACTAGTTGAGTAGCTCGGGTTTGGGGGTTTTAAATGTGCAAAAAGTACTTTTTCTTGATTTTTCTCATCTTCTCCAACAAACCCTTCCACAACTGGTCGAACCCACCTTTGATTATTACTTAGTGTATTTTTTTTCATTTTTCTTTTGGATTTAGGATCTATGCGCTTCTACCTTGATTTTGAAGTTTATTTCAAGTTTTCTTATGGTTTCTTTGGTTCTATAGCTTAAAATATGATTTGAGAAAAATTCTCCATTCCTTTCTTATATTCCTTTGTGCGTTGTGTAATGGAGAATAGATATAAGAAGAGATCCTCTCGTGGTCCCTCTTCTTCTCGTTCTCCGCCAATTACGGTGCATACCCTTCGACCACCCGAAGAGGATCCCGAATATGTGCGGGATATTCGTCTTCGCAATATAATTGTTGAGCGGATAACTTCAATCATTTGAGTCCTTTCAATATCATTCCCCTCCTTGAAGCTCTAGGATGGGCTAACATATTGAATTGGGATGGTCCCGCATACCGGTCCATTGCACAGGCCATGTTTGCTTATATAAGTGACTTCTTTGTTGAAAATTTAACTTTTACTGTGACAACTAGAGAAGGTCCAGTTGATGTAGACCGTCACTTGATATCTGGTTTGATGGATATTTCTGTGAATGATAAAGGATCTCTACATTAGTTGCGAGACCATCTAAATCTGAAAAACGTATGCTAACTAGAGTGTTATGCAACATGAATGCAGAATGGAACTCTGGTGTTGCGCTCAGTTCTAAAAATATGTTACCCAGATACAGGATTCTTCATTGTATTTTCATTTTTAATTTATATCCTCGGTCTGGTAATAAAACTAAGTTAACTTTTTCCATGGCTCGCATACTTCACTCGGTTGTTTCTGGTGTTCAAATATGTCTTCCATCTCTTATTTATTGCATTATTATTCAGTTTTGCCTCCATCCTAGCCATAGTGATATTCCCTTTACATATCTAATGACCATGCTAGCTATTCATAATCTTGTGGTTATGCCTGTTGGAGAAGCTCCTATTTCCCATCTACCCTCACCAATTCCAACATTAATAAGATGAATCTGAGGTTGGTACCTAGCCAGGTTAATAGGGATGATGTAGGAGCTGTTGAAGAAGCTGTAGAAGAAGATGTTTTACCTCCTGATGATGTGAACATGGATGATTTATTTAATGAATTAGAATCTGATTCTAAGGCTGATCCTGACTTTCAAACTTTTGATTTTGATGAGCGGTTGAGAACCCTAGAGAAAAAGGTGGAAGGTTTGCATGTATCTCGGGAGACTCAATTCAAATATATGCAGAAATACCTTATATGCATTAACAAGGGATTACATCAGATTGATCCTTCTATCCCTACTCCTTCTTCTGGTTCTGATTAGACTCTTTTTATTTTGGGCATGTATTAACTATTATTTTATTTGCGCTTGGATAGTATTTGGACATGTGAACATGACTTTATTTTTCCTGAATATATTTTCCTGAACATGTTTTTATTATTTACTCTCTTGTTTCTTATACTTCTTATATCTTTTTGTTATATCATCAGTTTGTCTTTCTTTCCTTTGTCATATTGTGACAAAAGGGGGGAGAAATTGTGGCATGATTTTAATGCTTTATGATGATTGGGGATGTGTAATTATGGATATGGTATGTATTTTTATTTTTATTTTTGAATTGGACATGTATTTGATTTATATAGGTTCTAAATATCACCTCAGCTAGATTAAGGGGAAGAGTAATTGTTACATATTTGGTGCATGATTCTGTATTATGGATGATTTTGTACTTGATATTTGGTGCATGATTCTTTATTTAGTTTTGTCACAAATTTGATAAAGAGGGAGATTATAAATGTTATATTGTGAATCTAGCACCCAGCATTGACAAATTTTGTTGTGCCAGATCATTTAGAATCTGTATCATGTATTGATGAGATGTATAGATCAACTTCGTGCATTTTAAAGATTGTTCAAGTCTTCATCGAACTTCTCTGGTATTCAAGTTGGAAAAGCATTGTCAAAGTTCAAGTTTAATCTTCAAGTTCAGTACTTTGAAGACTCAAGAACTCATGTCTTTACTCTAGCTCAAGTTCAAGATTTGAAGACAAGCTTCAAGTATTTCAGATGTATAAATTAGCAGAGCGAACGATGTTTCAATTGTTCAAACTCACAAGCAAGATATGGATGACCCTAGATTGGCCGTAGGTTAGGTCATATTCATTACATATTTTATTTGGGTCATTTCATAAGTTTATAGGTTATTTCCTCAACTAGTCCTAGTCTTTATTCGATTAGTCCAAGCTCTGGTTCGACCAGTTCATGAGTTTTTTTACCAGTCAAAGGTTTGTTGTGAATTTTAGAATTTTCTGTTAGACCCTCAACCAATCGTGGAGACTACTCGACCAGTTGAGTGAACAGTGCTCGACCAGTCGTGCAGGCTCGATTCAAAGTCCAACAAGGTTTTTTGGTCCTACTCGACCAGTCGAGTGCATTGCTCGTCCAATCAAGCAGGCCACTCGACCATTCAAGTAAAGACCTTATCTTATCACGGTAGAATTTTTTAAATTTGATTAGTCCTTCGACTAGTCGAACAGACCCTTAAACCAGTCGAGAGAACAATATTTTCACCTATAAAAGAGGACGAATCTCAGAGTTTTTCATTCATTCCAAGCGATTTCAAACCATCTCTCTGAGAGATAAGTTCCTGCACTTGTTAAGCTATATCGTGTTCATTTTAAATTCTCTTAAATAGCTTTTTGTGATATCCATTCAACTTATTTTCATTAAAGAAGGGAATTGTGATTTTACCCTCTTTGAGATCAAAATCAAATCAAGCTAGACTAGGCTGAATTAATCTAAAAATCATTTAGATCTAGAACCTTTCATCTGTGAGACTCGACATTAAACATCTTCATCTACATCGTATTGGTTCTATGGGGCTTCTTCGAAAGGAGAATTTTCTAGATAAGTACCATCTAATCTTTGTGTATCTTTTGTGGTTTGTGAGGTTGTGCCAGAAAATCTCATTTTTAATTTTGTCTGAGGTAATCTAGAAAATCTCTAAGTGTGGGGTTTTCATAATCATGTAAGCCCATCTAAAGATACAATTGTGAAGGTTTTAAGGTGAACCTTAGAAAACTTTTTTCATAGTGAAGGCCAATATCCCGTGGGTGTGGATATTGGGAGTGGAGTAGTTGTGTGGCTATTTTTTAAATAGCTGGTGTACACACAAATGAACCACTATAATTTTTGGAGTTGTAGTGGATGTTTAAATTTGCCTATGTGTGAATGATGTAATTTACTTTATGCACTTGTGGTGAAATTTGTAATACTTTAGTTTATTTCCTTTACCACTTTATTGGTTTGGGTTTCTAATACTTACAAACGTTCTAGTAAGGTTGTCCTGTCATAAGCCTTTGGTTTTTGGTGTTAGGTTATCCTTAGAACTAAGTTTGTATCAACCTCTCAAGACTAGTACATTTGAGGTTGCTATTTACTTGTGTTATTTTATTATTTATTTGTGTTATCTATCTTTGTATTCAATAATTATTTTTAATTTGGCATAGTCCTATTCATCCCCTCCCTTTAGGACGTTTAGCTCTGCCTTTTTAGTTTTTCCCTGACCACATTTGGCAGCAGCATGCACTGGAGTTCGAGACTCTAGCGCAGGGGGGTATGACCATAGCTCAGTACGAGGCCATCTTTGTCGCGTTGTCTAAATACACGACATACTTAGTTGATGATGAAGGGTGGAAAGCCCATTGTTTTGAGAATGACTTATGTTATAGTCTCTGCAGCCATGTTGTTGGCCATATGCTTCAGACTTTTGAGGAGGTAGTTAAGAGGGCCCAAGTTTATGAGGTTGAGTGGGCAAGTTTGCAGAGGGATCACGGTCATAGGGGAGATCGGAAGAGGAGGGCCCCCTCTAGTGGCTCCCAGCAGTAGCAGCCTCGATCTCAATAAATTTGTATAGCCCGCCCAGCCGCCATAGCAGCAATAGCACCAGCAACGCCTTCAGCACCACCTCAGAGGCTATTTTCGGAGACTTATTATGGATGCGATGGGATAGGACACCGCAGGGAGGAGTGTCCCTACCCTCAGAAGTAGCAACAATAGCCAAGAGGGCCACAACTGCCTCCACCACAGCAGCAGCGACCACACCCACCTCAGTTGCCAAGGCCCATGCAGCAGCTGAGGCAACAGTTTATGCCGCCATAGCGGTAGCAACAGTAATAACAGGGACCACGGAGGAGATAGACACCTCCCTAGCTAATTCAAGTGAGATTTTACATGGCACAACAGGATTTATAGTCATTAGGAGGAGTCGTAAAAGGTATTCTTCATGTCAGAGGATTTTTGTCATTTGACTGGATTGTTGACAAAGTCCACTAGTGAGGGTCTGTCTATATCGACGCCCTTGGGGAAGACCGTTGTGTTAGGTTGATTCTATTTATCTTGCCCCGTGTTGGTGGAAGAGATCTTCTTACGCGCCGACTTGTTTGTCCTGTGTAACGACCTAAAAAAATCCATACTTGGACCCGAGTACCATCTTTAGCAGAAATCATTTTAAAACTAAATCCCTTAGAAATTTAATGTGTTTTAGCCAGCGCTAAACTAGATTACTTATAAAATTAGCACCAATAACTTTCAATACGATCTGTAAGACCTGAAACCTATAGAATCATTGATGCTATCTTACCCTGAAATCTAGGATCCAACTCTAAACCCAGTTACTCCTGGGAATGTTTTATAATCTTGTATTGGAATTAGACCGTGCGTCGAAAGTCTGATAGCTATGAACTTAGACCATTACGACCGCTTAGTTGGACTTGACAATCATTTCGAAAATTAAGCCCAAATGATTTCCTAAGACTATTTTATTGAGTCTGGAGTAAAAAGAGTAAGAAAATGAAGATTTTTAAAAAATTAAATATATTTTTTAAGTAATCTGGAACGTTTCACTTGCGCGTTATTTTTAAGTGTTCTGACTATTAGAATTTGACCCAAATTCACCCTTGGATCAGGTTAAGTGGCCCTTTCATGTCATAGTACTTGTAGACCTGATCGAATATCGGTAACCTTTGAATTGAAGCTGGTCCACCATGGACAATCTAGAAACCCGATCGGACTAAAAACTTAACTTACTAAAGATCCGATGCTAGTGAGCTTAAGTCCGACCGCATTTGATAAGAGGACCTCCAGAAGTGCTCCATTGGAACAGAAAGAGCCCGACTTGGTTATCACCTAAGTATACCTTGACCTTAAGTTTTAATCTGTTGAGTTTATGCATATAAAAAGGCCTTAAACCCTTAGTTCCAAATTCCATACGAATTTCCTAAACCCTAACTTCCCAAGAGAGAGAAAAGAGAGAGAAAGTGTAGGAGAATCTGTCGAATCTCCATAGGATTCTTCCTAGTCCACCTATACATCTAACCTACATATCTGAATCGTTCTTCCAGCAATTATGATTCTATTTTTGGGTAATTTAAGCTAATCCTAACCTGTTTTGAAACCTAGAATAGTTTGATGATGATATAGCTAACTTGTTTCATGCCATAGGTAGGGTATCCGCCGTTGATGAAGACACATCGTCTGAATCATATCGAATACGCATTTTCTGGTTTAAGGTGCGGACTATATACATATAGGTTATGGTTTTCAAGGCTTTCAATGATAAATAATGATTTATTCATATTATGAATACTACTACACATGCCAAATGCGTTATCTGTTTCGATGTATGTATATGTATAAGTTATATTAGAAATAGCATATTTCATGTATATGGTAGAATACCCATATACATATGGAATATGCTGTTATGATTGCCATGATTATTTGCCGTAGTTATATGTTTGATATGTATGCGGCAACTCGTTGGTGAAAGGACTTGCCCTAATATGTGATGAAATCAACATATGTGATGTATGTTGCATAAATGTTATCTAAGTGTTTGTTTAAATGCTTAAATGAGTTAGTAGCTAGCAAAATGTGATTGCCAAGGTTGATGAGATATGAATCTCCATCATAATACTTGAGTGTATGATTTCCTCCATGGATTATGTACTTAAATGAATCATGTTAATGTGTGTATGACTTCCTCCATGTACTGCATTTAAGTTTCAGTTATATGACATGTATGTTCATTTCAATGTAGGATATGAATCATGCTAGTTATTGAGCTTGTATGTTAATGGGGCTATGCTATAGTCCAGGTAGTCGGTAATCATACTCCAGATGGTGGTTGAGGTTGTTTTCACCACACGGGATGAGTTCATTGAATCTAAGTTGTGCTTGGGATGTGCGACAGTGGTTAGGCCACACGGAGTGCTTATGCATTCCATGTCGTACAACTCAACTTCCGCTTAGCATAGTTGAGCTTATCAACTAACCCGATTGACTGATGTTTATTCACCATGTTTGGTCACTATTGTTTGAATCTAAGGCACTGAGCTTACCAGTGAAACTCCTGTTAACCGTGGTACCGTGATCCCCTAAGAATCATGAGCCGGGCATGGTGGTATGGGACACCGTGGTTGAGCTGTCGGCCTACGCTGGGGCCACAAGCCTCCCTGTAGTGACCAGTGAGCACCCTACTCTGAGCAGATTATGGTGGTATGGGACACTATATCCATGTTGTCGTCCTACACTGATTGGTGACGAGCCCTCTGTAGTGACCTTGAGTTTATCCTGACACTGCATAAGGGTGACGATTCCTATTGCAGTATTGAGGATATAACTAGGCCTGTATTGTTTAGTGATGGGGGAGTGGTGTAACGATTGCGCGCAATAGTCCTGATAGCCCTTGCAGTGACCTAGAACTGTAACATCGTATGAGATTTCTTAGGACTGACGACCCTAGAATGGATCAATGTTGAGAATTGATATAAGGGAGGTGTCTTAGCTTTCCAATCCTGCTGTATGAAAAGGACTAATAAGAACTCGCTAAGCATGCTCATATCATCGTATTGCATGTGCTAACGGTGTTGGTGAAAGAGCACTGAGGAAGTGACTGACATGTGCGATAATAAGATGAAGATCGCAGAGGGAGTTTGTGGTGAGGGCATGCATCATTCTTTCATATCATCCTTGCATTAACAAGAGTATTTAGGACATATTTGCTTGTACTACTTTATCATTACTACTTGATTGAATTGATAACATGTTAACCTTTGCTGTATAGTACCACTGAGTTGATCACTCAATCCCACGTTCTAGGATGGTGTTTAAACACCAACCAGACTCTGATTTAGTTGTAGGTGATGGCGATGCTGTCGAGGTAGAGCCATACTTTGATGAGTACGAGGAGGCGTTCTCATTTATGCAGTTCTCAGGTGGGTTCATGTGAGCCTTGGCTTGACGAGCGGGGATTTTTGGGATATGTATATGACGATTTTGCACAGTTGATCCATGTTTTTGAGACACAGTTTTATATATTGCCCTGGGCAGAGCATGCATATTTTGGGGATTATTTTTGAATTATACATGTAATTAAGTCTTCCGCTTACATTTTCTCCATATCCCAGAATTATGTCTGTTGATCTAGCTTGATCGATTTCATGTTTTATGCACTATCACAGACAACATTCATCCATCATCAATTAATGTTGCATAGGTGATGTTCTGGAACTCGGGAGCTAAGTTATGCTCGACCCCCAAATTTTAAGGCGTTACAAGTTGGTATCGGAGCATGATCTGGATTAATCTAGACCTGGGTTAGGGTCACACAATGTACGTTGACGCTACTATAGCATAGGAGGGTGCGAGAACATTCTAGAAATGAAACTAGGACTCGCATTTTGTCTTTTGGCGAAGGTTTACTAAAAATGGTCACCGAGATCGAGTTCGTGCAGACTCATGATCACACATGTCGACCCAAAATCAAGTCTGGACAGTCAATTGATGGGTATAGACCGTATCTCACCCCATTCCACCCATTAGAAATCGGTAAAAGTGAATAGAGGTTAAATTAGTTTCGAAATGACCCGAAACGGCTCAAATCGGAAGAGGGGGCCAAATGAATTAGTTTTAGGGGGTTCCAGGGTGGGACCCCAACTTTTTTGGAACTAGGGGATGGTGAGGATCTCGCCCAATCAGCGAGCCCTCGCCAGTTAGTCCAAAGGTCGGCGAGGGCCTGGCCGGTTCGGCTAGGCCTCACCGGTCAGTGAGCCCTGCGGGCTGGGTCACCTGGGCTGATCATGTTTAGAGGCTAGGGTAACCCCTTGATGTATGGGCCATCAATCAAAACCCCTCCAAACCCTCACTTCCTTCAAAAAGTGACCCCCCAAGCTCTCCTTTTCCTATAAAGTTGTTGTTTTCTCTCTCAAACCTCCCTTCCAATCATTCCTTCCTTCATTTTTCATTATTTCCTTCATCCCTCTACCGTTCTCAGCCATACCCAGCAACTACTTCTTTCATTTTCTACGATTGGAGCTCCCAAAGCTCTTATTTGAGCTCCAAAACGTGCTAGCCCCCAACCTCTCTTATCTTGATCCTTTCTTTCTTTTATTTCCCCTTTCCTTGACCCATTACACTCTTATTTCTGACCCAGATCTGTGAGAACCCATTTGGGTCAGCCCTTTCTTCCATTTCACCACTCTTCCATGGCATTTATAGAGGCAATTATAGCCTTTTTCTCCATTTTCACCATCCTTTCGTTGATGGGAAAGAAGCGTGCCCCTGTGGACGAGGCTGGGCCTAGTCATCCCGCTCGTTTGAGGCAGCCTAGAGGAGCTACCGCAAGTCTAAGTGTTGGGAGAGAGTTACATTTGAAGAGGGATTTAGATCCCCAAGCTCCATTTGAAAGGGCGTTGTTGGCAGAGTTGGCTCATGGTGTTTATGCAGACCGTAGGGTTCTTTTTAAAGTGCATGTTCATGGGTGACTCTTTGGAAAGTATTTGTTGTTCGATCGTATGGAAGCTATCGGGTGGGGTCCGCTATTTGAGGGTGAGTCTCATGCAAATGTGAGTACAGTTCGAGCCTTCTATGCTTATATTCGGGACCCTACGCTGGAGCCGTTGCAGTTTAAGATTCCCTTCAGTAGAGATCGGGAAGCCACAATTAATGTTGCGTTGATAGCTCAACTCTTGAACATGCCACTTAGCGAGGTACATCCAAGTGCAAGGAATTTAAATAGTGTTCACGAGAGAGATCACCGCACCAGGTTTCTATGTGGTCGTATGGTTATGTGGCAGTGTAACAAGAGCCTCTTAGTGACCCACATGTTAGACGATTTCCATCTTCTTCACCATATCTGCACGTTTAATGTTTATCCCAGGTGGAGCAATCGCAGTGAATGTACGCGTCTCATGGTAGATTTTCTGTATCAAGTGGGGCTGGGAGAGAAGGTATGCGTGCCTACGTTTGTGCTACGACAGATCATCCTTATCACGCAATCAAGAAGAACGTCTGAGTCACTTCCTTTCAGCCGACTCATATGCAAGATTGTGCGCGAGTTTACCTACAGACTTGGGGCAGAGTTGCTGGCGTCAGTTCATTATATTAATGAGGCTACTCTTAACCAGATGAAGATGGGGCCTCGGTAACATGAGGCCTAGCTTGATGAAGAAAGTGAGGAAGAGTATGATAGCAAAGAAGAAGGAAGTGAAGAAGAAGGTGGGGTAGAAATAGAGGAAGAAGTCCAAGAAGAAGAGGAAGAGGAGGCTCAGGATACTGATGAGAGTCCTCCTCCTGCGACTCAGGTTGATAGGGATACCCGTATTGTGCGACTCGAGGAGGGTCAGGCTGCTCTTCGACAGGATATTGGGGATTTGCATGGCCTCGTGAAGAGTAAGTTCAAGAAAGTAACCCGCACGATGAAGACCATCCTGTGTTACCTGAAGGATAAGGGTACCCCTTCTCCATCACTAGATTCTGATGAATAGGCTTTATGTAGTCGTTACTTGTTGGTTTGTTTCTTATTTTTAGGTTTATGTGTGGTTTACTAGTTGTTTGGCAGTTGGTAGTTGTTCAGCATTTGAAGCTTAGTGGTCGAAGCTTAGTTGTTTGGTTCACATGCTTCCTCTGTTGCGATTCATGTAATGCTGTGAATCATGTATTGTGACAATTTTGTTAATGAAATACATGTGGTTTCCTTGGCTTGTGAAGTAAATGTTGTGAATGGACTGTGTGAATGCCTAATCTCATTGGTTGCTACTCTCTGTTGTGTGTAGGGTATGCCGCCTAAGGGTTCGAGATCTTCGGCCCGTCTTTCTCTGGGAGATTCACTCGACGGGGCCCTTGCCTTGTGCGATACTCCTATGGACCCTCATTCGGGCCCATCTCGTTCAGATTCCATGCTGAGTTCTCAGCTGGCTTCTAGTCCTATTGTTGGGCCACCTCATGTGACACCTTCTGTGGTGCCTCCTGTCACACCCACGGTTCCCGAGCAGAACCTTGCGTCTGCGTCGACGCCTTCTACTTCACAGTCCGCTTCACCTTTTGATAGGCTTGAACAGATGATGTTGTTGATGCAGCAGCAGCAGATACAACAGCAACAGTTCTTATCCTCCATGGTTGGCATCTTTGCTCAGTCGATGGCGGTGACTCCACCTACCTAGCCTCTACACCATGTTGGGCATACTAGTGCGAGCGGTACATTCGAGCGATTTCAGCGCTTGAGGCCTCCTACATTTTTGGGTAATCACAGACCCGAGGAGGCTAAATATTGGATAGACAGCATCTCGAAGATGCTGAGACTGTTGCACTATTCTGAGGTGGAACAAGTTGAGCTGGCCACCTTCATGTTTGAGAAGGAGGCTAGCCTATGGTGAGACAGTATTCTCTGCACAGTTGTGGAGGGATATGAGTGGACATGGGCAGCGTTTGAGGCACGCTTTCACGAGAAGTATTTTCTTGTCATGTATCGGCATGAGAAGGAGAGTGAGTTCCTTCGCCTTCACCAGGGAGGCATGTCGGTGACGGAGTATGAGAACAGGTTTATGGAGCTAGGCAGGTATGCTCCTTTGATTCTGAGTGATCAACTGTTGAGGATGTGGCATTTTTCTTAGGGTTTACAGCCCAAGATTAGGTCAAAGATGTGCTGTGTGAGCATTTCTTCGTATGCGGAGCTGGTGAGCATGTTCTTACGAGCAGAGCAGGATGGGGAGAGGTTATCCCGCACGCGAGCACTTGTAGCTCCTAAACCGTGACCTGAGTTCGTGAGTAGGCCTTTCCTCGGTAAGAGGCCTCGGTTTGATTCATCGCAGGGGTCTTCTACATCTCCTACCTATGTGAGGCGTCCTGATGTGTGGTATGACTATTATAAGAAGCCTGACCACTCTGAGATTTCTTACTTTTCTAGGATGCGAGACAGTGGGTTCTCGCCACCTCAGAGGATCGGTCGTCAGATGCCTCAGGCCATTTCAACACCCCCTATTCGATCAGCACCAGCTCATCCTTCCTTCATACCTCCAATACCTCGTTTTCGACCGCCACAATGGCCCATGGTTCCTCCACCTCATCGACCACAGCAAGCGCGTGTGCATGCGTTCACAGCTGAGGCATCTGAGGCAGTAGTTATAATACCGCCAGCTTTCAAGGTCACGGTGCATAAAGGTGTACCAGTTTTTCTATTAGTGGACACTGGCTCCACTACTTCTATAGTGTCCTGTGCTACAGTCAAGCATTTAGGGTTGGAAACAAGTCCTACGAAGGGGGTGAGACTTCTTGCAGCTATAGGAATGTTTTCAGACATTACCAAGATGTGCAAGGGCTGCTTGGTAGACTTAGGAGGCAGGAAAGTTCATGTCGACCTGCTCGTTGCCCCAGTATGGCATTACAACGTTATCCTCGGTATGGATTGGCTCACGGAGATGCGAGCGGAGATCGACTGTGAGACTAGAGTGGTGACAGCCTATGGACCCGAGGGCACGGCCTTTACTTTTCCAGTTCAGGTCAGTATGCCCTATCATTTACGTTGTTATATGTCTTTATTGAAGAATGTGGAAGGTCCGACACTTGACGCTATGCCAGTAGTTTATAATTTTTTGAATGTGTTTGAGAAGATTCCAAGGCTTCCTCCTCGATGTGAGATTGACTTCACTATTGATCTTGTGCCCGGTGCGACACCGATTTCTCTACCGACGTATCGTATGCCCCCATGTGAGATGGAGGAATTGAGGAGACAGATTGATGACTTTCTTGAGGCAGGAGTTATTCGGCCGAGTGTGTCACCTTGGGGAGCACCTATCTTGTTTGTGAAGAAGAAAGACGGTTCCCTACGTTTGTGTATTGATTATCGCAGGCTGAATCGGGTGACAGTGAAGAACAAGTATCCGTTGCCCAGGATTGATCATCTGTTTGATCAGTTGAAGGGGGCATGTTATTTCTCAAAGATTGATTTGCAGTCTGGGTATCATCAGTTGCACGTCAGGGATGAGGACGTGTAGAAGACTACGTTCAGGACCAGTTTTGGTCATTATGAGTTTCTTGTGATGTCTTTTGGACTCACGAATGCTCCAGCCGTGTTCATGGATTTGATAAACCGAGTGTTTCAGCCATTTATATTCTGGTTCATCATTGTCTTCATTGATGACATCTTGATATACTCCCCTAGTCGGGAAGAGCATGAGGAGCACCTGAGAGTAGTATTAAAGACTCTTAGGGAGAACCAGTTGTTCGCACAGTATAACAAATGTGACTTCTGGAAGGAAGAAGTTAAGTTCCTAAGACATGTGGTGTCCAAAGAAGGCATTGCGGTTGACCTTGCTAAGGTAGCTGTGGTTTAGGATTGGAAGCAGCCCTGTTCAGTTACCGAGGTGAGGAGTTTTCTGGGTCTGGCAGGTTACTATCGATGATTCATTAGAGATTTTTCTAAGATTTCCAGACCATTGTCTCAGTTGATAAGGAAAGACCTAAAGTTTACCTGGAATGATAAGGCCGAGGCAGCTTTTCAGGAGCTGAAGGACAAGTTGACGTCCACCCCTGTGCTAGTATTGCCAGAGTAAGTGGTTAAGTATACGATATATACTGACGCATCTCGCATTGGTCTGGGTTGTGTCCTTATGCAGAAGGACAGGGTGATTGCGTATGCCTCGAGACAATTAAGAAAGCACGAGGAGAATTACCCTACACACGACCTAGAGTTGGCAGCGGTCATCTTCGCATTAAAACTCTGAAGACATTACCTCTACAGAGAAGTGTTCGAGCTCTTTTGCGACCACAAGAACCTTAGATATATATTCTCACAGTGAGATTTGAATATGAGACAACGCCGATGGATGAAGACCTTGAAAGACTTTAAGTTTGAGGTTTCCTACCATCCGGGCAAGGTAAATCTTATGGCAGATGCGTTGAGTCGCAAGAAGGCTATAGAATTTGTGGCTCCGCTTATGGTGACGGAATGGGCTATGGTGGAATTCGTGCGAGACTTTGAGCAGAAGCTCACAGTGGAAGAGCCTTATGAAGTCATCGCACATGTTTGCGTACAATCGATCATAGATGGCCGTATTATTGAGGCTCAGGCAGGCGATGAGCATCTGATGAAGATGAAGGAGCGGGTTGGTACCGATGAGGACTCCGAGTGGACTATTAGTACGGATGGGGGCTTGCGATATCGTGGTCGCCTATGCGTTCCAGACATACCTGACTTGAGACGAGAGCTTCTTGAGTCAGCCCCCAGTTCGAGGCTTGCAATGCATCCAGGTAGTACGAAAATGTATCAGAATATGAAAAGATCGTACTGGTGGGACAATATGAAGGTCACATTGCTGAGTTCGTATCTCATTGTCTCACGTGTTAGTAGGTTAAGGCAGAGCATCGCCGACCTCATGGATTACTTCAGCCCATGCCCATAGCTGAATGGAAGTGGGACTATATTTTCATGGAATTTATTTTTGGACTGCCGAAGACAAGGAAGGGACACGACTCTATTTGGGTGATTTTTGATAGGTTGATGAAGTTAGCTCATTTCCTACCTATTAAAGTCACAAACTCTGCAGACGAGTTGGCTAGATTGTATATTAGGGAGATTGTACGCCTGCATGGAGCTTCCTTGGAGATTGTGTTGGATAGGGACACCCGATTTACATCTATCTTCTGGACTAGTATCTAGGAAGCGATGGGTGTGAAGTTTAAGTTCAGTACCACGTTCCATTCGTAGACAGACGGGCAGATGGAGTGTGTGAATCAAATTTTGGAGGATATGCTGCGAGCTTGTGCTTTGGACTTTAAGGACAGTTGGGATGACTGTCTTCCTTATGTAAAGTTTGTGTATAATAACAGCTTTCAGGTGAGCATTGGTATGGCTCCCTATGAGGCACTGTATGGTCATCCATGTAGAGCACCGCACTGTTGGGCAGAAGTGGGCGAGAGGACTTTGATTGGCCCAGAGTTGGTTCAGGCGACTTCAGAGAAGATAGATATTATTCGTCGCTGACTGCTCTCAGCACAGAGCAGGCAGAAGAGTTACATTGATACGAGATGGTGACCGCTTGAGTTCGATGTTGGGGACCATGTGTTCCTTAAGGTTTCCCCTATGCGAGGAGTTCTTAGGTTTGGTAAGAAGGGAAAACTCACGTCGAGATTTATTTGCCCATTCTAGATACTTGATCGAGTGGGGGCAGTTGCGTATCATCTTGTTTTGCCCACACCACTCGCAAGAGTGCATAATGTTTTCCATGTGTCCATGCTGAAGAAGTACATACCTGATCCTTCGCATATTATCAGATGAGAGAAGGCGCAGTTGAGCGAGGATACCACTTATGAACTGCGCCCGACACGTATTTTGGATAGGAAGGAGCAGGTATTGCGTAGCAAGGTTATCCCACTTGTGAAGGTACTGTGGACGCATCACAGCGAAGAAGAAGCTACCTGGGAGACTGAAGCTGAAGTCAGGAAGAATTACCCCCATATCCTCGAGGAGTATGAGAAGGTATGAATTTCGAGGATGAAATTTTTTTTCTTAGGGGGGTAGATTGTAACGACCTAGAAAAATTTATACTTAGACCCGAGTACCATCTTTAACAGAAAACATTTTAAAACCAAATCCCTTAGAAATTTAATGTGTTTTAGCCAGCGCTAAACTAGATTACTTATGTAATTAGCACCAATAACTTTCAATACGATCTGTAAGACCCGAAACCCATAGAATCATTGACGCTATCTTACCCTGAAATCTAGGATCCAACTCTAAACCCAGTTGCTCCTGAGAATGCTTTGTAATCTTGTATTGGAATTAGACCACTCGTTGAAAGTCTGATAGCTATGAACTTAGACCATTACGACCGCGTAGTTGGACTTGACAATCATTTCAAAAATCAAGCCCAAACGATTTCCTAAGACTATTTTATTGAGTCTGGAGTAAAGAGAGTAAGAAAATGAAGATTCTTAGAAAATTAAATATATTTTTTAAGTAATCTGTAACGTTTCACTTGTGCGTTATTTTTAAGCGTTCTGACCATTAGAATTTGACCCAAATTCACCCTCGGATCAGGATAAGTGGCCCTTTCATGTCATAGTACTTGTATCCCTGATCGAATATCGGTAACCTTTGAATTGAAGCTAGACCACCACGGACGATCTGAAAACCTGATCGGACTGAAAACTTAACTTACTAAAGATCCGATGCTAGTGAGCTTAAGTCCGACCGCATTTGATAAGAGGACCTCCAGAAGTGCTCCGTTGGAATAGAAAGAGCCCGATTTGGTTATAACTTAAGTATACCTTGACCTTAAGTCAAAATCCGTTGAGTTTAGGCTTATAAAAAGGCCTTAAACCCTTAGTTCCAAATCTCAAATGAATTTCTTAAACCCTAACTTCCCAAGAGAGAGAAAAGAGAGAGAAAGCATGGGAGAATCTGTCTAATCTCCATAGGATTCTTCCTAGTCCACCTATACATCGAACCTGCATATCTGAATCATTCTTCCATCGATTATGATTCTATTTTTGGGTAAGTTAAGCTAACCCTAACCTATTTTGAAACCTAGAATAGTTTAATGATGATATAGCTAACCTGTTTCATGCCATAGGTAACGTATCCACCGTTGACGAAGACACATCGTTTGAATCATATCGAATATGCATTTTCTGGTTTAAGGTACGGACTATATACGTATAGGTTATGGTTTTCAAGGCTTTCAATGATAGGTAATGATTTATTCATGTTATGAATGCTATTACACATGCCGAATGCATTATCTGTTTCGATGTATGTATATGTATAAGTTATAGTAGAAATAGCGTATTTCATGTATATGGTAGAATACCCATATACATATGGAATATGCTGTTATGATTACCATGATTATTTGTCATAGTTATATGTTTGATATGTATGCGGCAACTCGTTGGCGAAAGGACTTGCCCTAATATGTGATGAAATCAACATATGTGATGTATGTTGCATAAATGTAATCTAAGTGTTTGTTTAAATGCTTAAATGAGTTAGTAGCTAGCAAAATGTGATTTCCAAGGTTGTTGAGATATGAATCTCCATCATAATACTTGAGTGCATGATTTCCTCCATGGATTATGTACTTAGATGAATCATGTTAATGTTTGTATGATTTCCTCCATGTACTGCATTTAAGTTTCAGTTATATGACATGTATGTTCATTTCAATGTAGGATATGAATCATGCTAGTTATTGAGCTTGTATGTGAATGGGGCTGTGCTACAGTCCAGGTAGTCGGTAATCGTACTCCAAATGGTGGTTGAGGTTATTTTTGCCACACGGGATGAGTTCAATGAATCTAAGTCGTGCTTGGGATGTGCGACAGTGGTTAGGCCACACGGAGTGCTTATGCATTCCATGTCATTCAACTCAACGTGCTCTTGGCCTAGTTAAGTTTATTAACTAACCCAATTGACTGATGTTTGTTCACCATGTTTGGTCGCTACTGTTTAAATCTAAGGCACTGAGCTTACCAGTGAAACTCCCGTTAACCGTGGTACCGTGATCCCCTAAGACACATGAGCCAGGCATGGTGGTATGGGACACCGTGTTCGAGCTGTCGGCCTACGCTGGGGCCACAAGCCTCCTGATAGTGACTAGTGAGCACCCTACTCTGAGCAGATTATGGTGGTATGGGACACTATATTCTTGCTGTTCGACTACACTGATTGGTGACGAGCCCTCTGTAGTGACAATGAGTTTATCCTGACACTGTATAAGGGTGATGAGTCCTGTTACAGTATTGAGGATATAACTAGGCCTATATTGTTTGGTGATAGGGGAGTGGTGTAACGATTACATGCAACAGCCCTGACAGCTCTTGTAGTGACTTAGAACCGTAACATCATATGAGATTTCCTAGGACTGACGACCCTAGAATGGATCAACGTTGGGAATTGATATAAGGGAGGTGTCTCAGCTTCCTAATCCTGCTGTATGAAAATGACTAATAAGAACTCGCTAAGCATGCTCATATCATTGCATTGCATGTGCTAACAGTGTTGGTGAAAGAGCACTGAGGAAGTGAATGACACGCACGATAATAATATGAAGATAGCAGAGGGAGTTTGTGGTGAGGGCATGCATTATTCCTTCATATCATCCTTGCATTAACAAGAGTATTTAGGACATATTTGCTTGTACTACTTTATCATTACTACTTGATTGAATTGATAACATGTTAACCTTTGCTGTATAGTACCACTGAGTTGATCACTCCCACGTTCTGGGACGGTGTTTAAACACCAACTAGACTCTGATTTAGTTGCAGGTGACGGCGATGCTGTTGAGGTAGAGCCAAACTTTGATGAGGACGAGGAGGCGTTCTCATTTATGCAATTCTCAGGTGAGTTCATGTGAGACTTGGACTGACGAGCGGGGATTTTTGGGATATGTATATGACAATTTTACACAGTTGATCCATGTATTTTGAGACACAGTTGTATATATTTCCCTAGGCAGAGCATGCATATTTTAGGGATTATTTTTGAATTATATGTGTAATTAAGTCTTCCGCTTGCATTTTCTCCATATCTCTGAATTATGTCTGCTGATCTAGCTTGATCGATTTCATGTTTTATGGACTAACACAGACAACATTCATCCATCATCAATTAATGTTGCATAGGTGATGTTCTGGAACTCGAGAGCTGAGTTATGTTCGACCCCCAAATTTTAGGGCGTTACATCCTGCCAATGTCAAAGTTCGACGTCGTCCTCGATATGGATTAGCTCATTGAGTACCAAGCCATTCTAGACTTCTCCATAAGGGCAATCATATTCTATATACCCAACTTGCCTCAGTTCTAGTTCATAGTCAAGCTTAGAGGAGAGCTGCTATCTTGTTTGATGTCGTGTGTTGTAGAGGAGCCCATAACAGTGAGCATTGATCAATTTTCAGTTGTTTACGATTTTCCTGATGTATTTTAAGAGATTCTAGGGTTACCACCGCACTGGCATATTGATTTTCAGATTGATCTTGTGCCCAGTACCATGCCTTTCTTAAAGGCCCCGTATCAGTTGGCACCGACGAGTTACGTGAGCTAAGCTTCATTCATCCGATCACTTTGTCATGGGTAGCGCTGGTACTATTTGTCAGGAAGGATGACTCATTGAGGCTCTACGTGGATTACTGCGAGCTCAACCGGGTCACGATCAAGAACAAGTATCCACTCCCGAGGATCAATGATTTATTTGATCAGCTTTAGGTTGCACATTTCTTTTCGAAGATAGATTTACTGTCCGATTATCATTAGATTCAGGTCTGAGAGGAGGACATCCTGAATACAGCTTTCACGATGCAGTGTGGTCACTTTGAGTTTCATGTTATGTCCTTTGGACTAACCAATGTGCATGTTATATTCATGCAGTTGATGAATGAGGTCTTCTGTCCTTATCTTGATTAGTTTGTTGTGGTCTTCATTAACAACATTCTGATCTATTCAAGAATCCGCAAGGACCATGAGTATCATCTAGAGATTGCATTGCAGACTGCCCACTAGCTCTATGCGAAGCTGGAAAAGTGTGAGTTTTAGCAAGAAGAGATAAATTTTCTCGGTCAGGTTGTGACAAGGGAGAGTGTCGCAGTAGACCCCTCTAAGATAGATGTAATGTGTTAGTGGGGTAGCCCATGAACACGTTTGAGATCCATAGTTTTCTTGGTTTGGTAGGATATTATCAACATTTTACTAAGGGATTCTCTCGTATCACAGCACCATTAACCAAGTTGACCCTGAAAGACACAAAATTTGTGTGGAACGACGCTTATGAGCGAGCATTTATAGAGTTGAAGGACCACCTCATGTTCGCTCCTATCCTCACTCTTCCCTTTGGGAGTAAAGGATTTGTGGTGCTTATCGATGCCTCGTATGATGCTTTGGGTGTTGTCCTGATGCAGTACGAAAAATCAGTGGCTTATGCATCTTACAAGCTCAAGGTCTATGAGCTGAACTACCACACATATGATTTAAAATTGACATCATTCATCTTCGCATTGAAGGTGTGGAGGCACTATCTCTATGGGGTCATGATCTAGCTCTTCTCCGAACACAAGAGCTTGAAGTACCTCTTCTCATAGTCTAAGTTGAATATGCAGTAGAGATGTTGGATGGAGCTCTTGAAGGACTACGATTTTGACTTTCAGGACCATTCAGGCAAGGCGAACATGGTGGCAGATGCCCTTAGCCATCAATCACGAGGCCTGGTGGCAGTATAATGATTCGGGAGTGGAAGATGCTCGAGGACATTTGCAGCATATGACTTCAAGTTTGACTTGTGATCTTCTATCATACAATTATCGAGCTTGTCGATTCAACCCTCCCTTGTCGCTAGGGTGATCGAGGCTCAGCAGTCAGACGAGTCACTTTAGAGTTATCAAGCAGAGGTGGCATCTGAGAGTCAGTCAGAGTGACAAATTGGTTTTGAAGGTGGACTTCACTTCAGAAGCCTATTATGTGTCCCGAATGTTCTAGAGTTTCACAAGGATCTTATGACCGAGGCACATCTATTGAGGTTTTCTATCCACCTTGGCTCGATGAAGATGTACCATGATATGAGGCGACAATATTTTTATGCTGGGATAAAGCACCAGATTACCAATTTTATGGTTGAGTGTGACATGTGCTAGCGTGTTAAGGCAAATCATCAGAGAACCCCAGGTCCATTGCAGCCATCGAGCGTCCTGACGTGGAAGTGGGATCACGTATCAACAGATTTTATTATGGGCTTGTGGAAGACTCAACACGGTCATGACACCATTTGGGTTGTTGTGGATAGCCTGACAAAGTCGGTGCATTTTCTTATGATTCATGTGACCTGGCCTTTGGACCAGCTTGCTAGATTATTTATTGATGAGATTGTGAGACTGCACAGTGTTCCAGTTTCAATTATTTCTATCTGAGACCTGAGGTTCACATCTCAGTTTTGGAGGAGCTTTCAGAAGGTGATGAGGTCTACCTTACAGTTCAGCACTATGTATGATTTTTAGACCAATAAGCAGACCAAGAGGGTCAACTAGATTCTTGAGGATATACTTCATGCTTGTGTGATTGACTTCTTGGGTAGATAAGATGAGCATTTATGCTTGACTGAGTTCACATATAATAACAGTTATTAGGCAACCATTGGTATGGCTCTCTTTGAGGTCGTATATGACAGACTATGTAGATCTCTAAGTTGTTGGGCTAAGGTTAAAGAGCACCGTCTCCTAGGCCACGAGCCTGTGCAGCAGACATCATAGGTTATCGATATCATCAGGCAGAGGATGTGCACAACTTAGAGCCGACAGAAGAGTTTTGCTGATCTTCAGCGTCGTCCCTTTGAGTTTGCAGTAAGGGACCGAGTGTATCTCAAGGTCTCACCCATGAAGGATGTGGTTTGATTTAGATCGAGGGACAAGCTCACCTTGAGATTTATTGGACCTTTTAAGATCATTGGGCGTGTTGACGTCGTGGCTTACATGCACGCCTTACCACCTCTGTTGTCTTGCTTCCACAACATTTTTCATGTTTCTATGCTACGGAAGTGTGGGTCAGACACTATTTCGGTGATTGATAGCAACCCCTAAAGGTCCGTGAGGATGCTTCCTATATTAACCAACCAGTTTGCATCCTTGATCGGAAGGAGTAGGTCCTCCGGACTAAGGTGATTCCTTTGGTGAAGGTGCAGTGGGGTCACCATAGTGTCGAGGAGGCATCTTGGGAGCACGAGGCTGAGATTAGAGAGCGTTATCCCAATATTTTTGCAGATTGATTGTGCCTTGTATTATGTTTTGATATATGTGTTTATGTAATGACATATTTTCTCTTCCTTCTTGTTTTGTTCTATACAGTAATGTAAATTTCAAGGATGAAATTTTTATTAGGAGAGGAGAGCTGTCAAGCCTATGTCCTAGTACCATTTCATTCCTTAGGATTCCGTGATCCACCCGATTAAATTTTGACAACCTAAGACCTGTATATAGCATTTGTTAGCAGCCTTAAGTTGCATCCTATAAACCCGAGTTGACTCAACTTGAGACCTATGACATTACTACCACGTCGTCATCGTAGTTCTAATGTCACATCTTGTGTGCCAATGTGACGCTTAGATTGAGAGTAATGGCCCATGCATTATCCTGGCCATGGACAGAGCGTTGAAGGACAGTAGCTATTCCATATAAAGTGCATTTTCCTAGAGAAATTATGAGAATGATGTCATCCGATCTAGCCTAGGGTGACATCATCACCCATGCCTCTTACATGTAATCATTCTAAGCATGGTCTCTCTTCCCCATGCTCTTGCACCTCTTACATATGTAATGATGATCTTATAAGCAATGTTTCCACTACTACATCTCTCTCCCTGTAACATCCCAAAAATCGGGGGGTCGAGCAAAAACCCAACTCCCGAGTTTCAAAATGTTATTTATGCAATATAGACATGTATGATTGAATGTTGTCTGTGATGATGTATTAAACATGAGTGAGATTAAACTAAAACAGCATATCATACGCCAGAGATAGTTAAATTAACAAGCGGAAGACTGAGATAGTATGTATAACATATAAAAACTATTGTATGTCTCCAGAGTGTGAACATGTTACCAGGTTATATACATACATGTATACTCCTAAAATAAACAAAACGAATATACATGAGTGCGCTAAAAATATAAAATGACAAATGTCAAGGTATCTAATCAACCTCCCTGTAATCCCGTCAATCAGAACATGCATAAAGGATGGATCCTCCTCATCATCATCAAGTCCGGCTCCGCCTCGCAGGCCGCGCCATCATCTGCAATCATAAAAGGGTCTGGTGGGTGTCCGAAAATACCATCCCGTAACGTGGGAGTGAGTAGCTAACTCAGTCGAATAATAGAGCAAGGATTAGCATGTTCTCAAATCAATCATGCGATAATAGTAAAGCAGTAAATCAAACAATCCTAATACTATTGTTAATGCAATATGACATGACGTGATGTATGCCCTCACCAACGATCTCCCTCATACGGCACCATCTTACGACCGCAGCATGCCACACTCCCTTAAGTGCTCCACATATTCCATGCACATGCAATGTAATGGTGATTTGATTTCTGAGTTGTTATTAGTCCATTCAAACAGCAGGATTGGGAAACTAAGGTACTTCCCTTGTATCAATCCCAACACAGATCCTGTCTAGGGTCGTCACTCCTAGTAATCTCGTACGAGGTATATTTTGTAGGTCGCTGCAAGGGCTTCCAGGGCTGTTGCATGCACTCGTTGCTCTGCTCCCCCATCACCTTATCAATACAGGCCTACTATACTCTACTGCTACTGAAGAGTTGTCGCCTTCCGTAGACTCAGAATACGCTCGCGGTCACTATAAAGGACTCGTCGCTTGATCAGTGTAGGCCGACAACTAGAATATAGTGTCCCATACCACCATAATCTGCTCACGAGACTAAGTGTTCACTGGTCACTACGGGGAGGTTTGTGGCCCTAGCGTAGGCCGACAGCTCGACCACGGTGCCCATACCACCATGCCCAGCTCATGAGTCTTCGTGGCTCAAGGTACCATGGTTAACAGGGTTTACAATGGTAAGTTCAGTACCGTAGGTTCAAGCAGTTATGACTCATGCAGGGTGAACATACAATGGGCAGTCGGGTTACTTGACGGGCTCGACTAGCGCGATCGCATCTCAAGTCGAACGATATGAAGTGCGTAAAATACTTCGTGTGACCAAACCACTGCCGCCAACTCCAGAACACGGCTCGCGTTCATCGACGCGTCGTTCGTGGCCAAGATAAGCCAACCAAGAATTCGCTCGATTACCGACTACCTGGACTAAGCATAGTCCCAAACAATTAAGGAATCACATCAGCAAATCATATGAGAGTATTGGAATTGAAATACAACCATGTGAGCATGTTAACACATGTTATAACATAGAACTTAAGTAAATCATCAAGTGCATGCATTTCATACATACAATGAAATCATGCATATAACTAACATGTAGGAAATCATTACGTCAGCATATTAATTGAGAAATCAGTCTCAAACTAATTCATAACACTATTTAATTTAATACATACTAATACAAGCATTTATACAAACACTTACACTACACACTTAAGTCTACACATAGTATGTCAACCCAAAGTGCGCATTTAGGCGAATCTCTTCGCCAAACTAATTATGCACATTTTCCTAACATTCTAATGCGACAATAAGCCATGTCAACCACATCAGCAAATTATGGATGAAAACAGTATTTCCTACAAATGACTAAAATGCCCTAAATCTCATATTCTTCGTCTGTTTACGAAACAGGAAACGGACAGCATGTTGTACATGTCAAACGGTATTTTCGTCGATAATCTACTATTAAACGACATTGAAAGCTTTGGAAACAGTCAATCAAAGAGTCTAAAATCCGCACCTTGTCTCTTATAAACGTATCGTTTCGAACGGAGCGTATACGCTTCGTCTACGGCGATAAGAGAACCTAATTTACAAGATACGTCAGCTAACATGCTATGAATCCTAGCGAACCTCAAATCAGAAACTTCTAGGGTTATTTCTTACCTGAAAACGTGGAGAAATCACCGGCAAAGTGATTAGACCGCGTGGCTTAACCACTTGCAGCACGTGGCACAAGCAGTAGGGAATTCTCTCCCACCTTCTCTCACAAACTCTCACCTTTTCTCTCTCCCAATCTAGAGCTTTTTGCAAATTCGGATGGGAGAGAGGAGTGAGGGTTTCAACCCCTTTTATAAGCCCAAACTTGCCCAAAATAGGCTCGGGAACAAGGTTCACTTGAGGGGTAACCAAATCGGGGCTGTTTCGGTCCAAAAGGACATTTCTGGTGGTCCCCTGGCTGAATGCGGTCGGACTTAAGCTCATGCATACTGGATCTAGCACACATCAAGTTTTCAGTCCGGCAGGGTTCGCAGATCGCACGTGGCGGTCCAGTTTCAGTTCAGCGGTCACCGCACGTAGATCAGGCCTACAAATCTCATGATATGAAATAGAAATTTTTCTTGATCCGAGGGTGTAATTTGGCTGAATCCTGACGGTCAGAATGCTTAATACTGACACGTCAAGTCGTGTGCCAGATTTGAATTTCAAATTTCAAATCTGTCCCTATTCGCACTCTCTTCAGTCCGGGCTCAATGAAATAGCCTGTGATTATCGGTTGGACTTGATTTTTGAAATGATTGTCAAGTCCAGCTAGGCGGTTCTAATGGTCTAAGATAGTAGGTATCAGACTTTCGATGCGCGGTCTAGATCCAATATAAAATTTTAAAGTGGTCCAGAGAACAAACCTGCTTAGAGTTTGATCCGAGGTTTTAGAGTATTATAGCTTCATTGGTTCTACTCGATTTGGGTCTTGTAGAACGTATTTAAAGTGATCAGGGACTGTTTTCCAGCTACTCTAGCGTTGCGCTAGCTAACTTATGCTTAGTTTCTAAAGGAATTAATCCTAAGTGATTTCTTTGGCTATGGAATTGGGTTCTGAGCGATTTTTCAAGTATTTTAGTTGACCCATTGCCTAAGGACGTTTAATCCCAGATTGGCCAAAATTCGGGATGTTACAATCTACCCCCCTTAAAACACAATTTCATCCCCGAAATTAGTGAAGGGTAAGGAGTACTTTTTCTAAGGAAGGTCCAATTATATTTGATGACCTAACCGTACGTATAACCTAACTCAAATGTTTCGATCCTGGGCCAGTGGGGAAGAGGCCAACCACTCTTCCGCTGCGCCACACTGATCGAACGGTAGCATCGACTAACCTAACTGGATTGGATTCAAAGCATTCTACCCCCCTTAAACTTGGTTTTACTTAAGGTTGAAGAATCTTTGCATCGATCCGTATGTCGGAACGAGGCGCAATTTAGGGGTTATCCTTAACCTAAAATGGAAACAACCTTTCTCTACATGGTTTTCCTTGCTAATGATGCGTTCTATGGCATTGGTACCTATGATCATAGAGATGAGCCTAATCTCTATTGTGGTTAAGTTCAGGGGCATGTATGAGTTGGTGACAAGATGTCGAATCCTCTACTGGCTTTAAGTCCTTAACATTTACCAAGGGCAAAGCAATAACTTGTGGTTGTAGGTGGTCGGGCCAACACGGAAGGAAGGTTGTGTAGTGGGTCTAAGCCGGATATGTTGAACCTTCTGTCTAATCAGGACAGAAAATGTGTTGTATCAGTTCTTAATCCGAGTCGATGTCGATCCTTTGCTTGATCAGAGCATTGGATTCATTGGTAACCACTAGGATTAAGAAGTCAATTCAACCGCGAATACTTCGCTGATAATTGTATTTCCTTTATTCCGCGTTCTCGAATGTAATAAGCCCTTGGGGAAGGCAATTCTAAGGGGCATGCTAGTACATTCTAAGTTCAATCTGAGGGATTTATAAATGTTCCCTGAGAGTGAATGGTTCCTTCCTATGGGCAACAACAGGAGTCTATAAGTCATAAGGGGATCTATCGAAGGAATAAGGTTCTACTTCAACCAAATCTAACCTACAATTCCTTAGCATATACAGGCTTTACACTACTTAAGGTAACTAGTAGGCTAGTCTGTAACTCAGTAGCTATAATTCAAAGCCTAAGATTATACGTTAAATGGTTCCATACCATTTCTACTACAGGGAATTATTCTTTTGCTCAGGGTCAAGATTGTCTAAATGGAATTGGATTTCTTATGTCGTCAGACCCTTCAAATCTAGAAGTGCTAACTCTAGGTCCAAAATGCTATGGGTCTATGTGGCCGGTAGCTTTTAGTTGTATTAAATGGAATTGCATTTCTAATTCCATATTGGGATAGGGAGCGGCATGCTTGGTAGGAGGGTGGGGTGGGATAAACTAATTTGTAGGCTAAATCTCGGGAGTTATAATACTCCCAATCTAGGGAAAATACCTAACAACAAACGAACGGCATGCACTCCATTCGACAATTTTCAGCTATATTAAGCCCAAACTACAACACAAACACATTTTCTACCTAACAACAACAAAACACAGAAATTTCAAACGACAGTCAAACAAGCGAAGAACGTGGAGAAATGGGATGGGTAGCAGGTTTCCGCGAGTCTGAGGATCAAATAAAAGGGACTTGAGAGAGAGGACGATGGAAAGGGAGGAAAAGGCCGAAACAGCCTTAACAATAGCCATTGAAAATAGAAAAAATGCCGAGAAATGGCTACCCAAACTGGAAAAGGAAGATCTAGGTGTTGTAGAGGGACGCTTCAAGCTCCCCTAGGATGTATTTTCAGAAAGAAAAGAGAATGAAAAAAAAGAATGGAGCACCTCACGATTTCAGCTCGTTTTAGGGGTTGTAAGAGCTCCAAACGATAAGATTTGCAAGAGGAAAGGCTGCAAACTTCAATGGAGTGATGGAGTGTGGTCGTTTTCAACCAAGAATGGGTTTGGGAGTGATTTAGAATCACGATTTTTGGAATAGGGCAGCAAAAACGAAAATAGAGATTGGAATGGGGCTGTTTGTGAAGGAAGTAGGGTATATAGGGGGTTTTAAGGTGCAAACCACATATGGGGGAGGTGCCCTAGCCGTATTAGGGCATGCGCCCGAAAATTACATCCAGTGGGCCCCACTAGACGGCGATACATCACCGAACCGGCGATGGCATCACCGGCCATCTTGCATGGTGGCCGGTGGGACCACATGGGTCTGGTCCCCCATGGTCCAGGGACCCCAAAAAGGTATGGTCCCAACCTTAGTTCATTGTATATTGACCTATATTGGCCCAAACATGAGTTCGGGGCTTTCCGGGGCCAGTCTGCAAACCCGAATACAAAACTCTATCATGCAGCATATGATTTTAGGGTATAAGGAGCTATTACATCCATCTAGCCCATTAGTTGCTAAAGAAAGCGAAGTTAGAATGGCCTTATGGCCATTTTTCATGAAATTTTACTATTCACTGTAAACTTTTATGAAAGTATGATTTTATGTTATTTTCACATTAGTATTGATGCCTAACATGAAAAGGATAAGAAATAATGGAAGATTAGAGTGGTGAGAGGAAGAATTTTGAAGATTTTAGGTAAAATGGGGTTTTTAAGCCCTAGCGATTGAACACAGGGGTTGTGGTTGTCCCACAGCCCAAGGATTCACATTTACGGGTTTAGAATCGTTCAATAACATCTCAACCCACTTACCTACAACCTAGGAACTACTCAGGTCGCTTCATGCGTCCCAAGATGCGTTACGGATTCGATCACGCGATCGATATGAATAGTCTTCGCCTATTGGCGTATCTGCGATCCTAAAAGAGTTTCTAGACCCTTCTCGCACCCACCTAAGTCAAAGGAAGCGGCATCGCACATCGCGTGACCATAACCCAGGCCCGGTTTAATCCAAATCATGATCTAATACCATCTGTAACATCCCGAAAATTGGGAGGTCGAGCAAAAACCCAACACCCGAGTTCCAAAATGTTATTTATGCAACATAGACATGTATGATTGAATGTTGTCTCTGATGATGTATTAAACATGAGTGAGATTAAACTAAAACAGCATATCATACTCCAGAGACAGTTAAATTAACAAGCGGAAGACTGAGATAGTATGTATAACATATAAAAACTATTGTATGTCTCCAGAGTGTGAACATGTTACCAGGTTATATACATACATGTATACTCCTAAAATAAACAAAAAGAATATACATGAGTGCGCTAAAAATATAAAATTACAAATGTCAAGGTATCTAATCAACCTCCCTGTAATCTCGTCAATCAGAACACGCATAAAGGAGGGATGCTCCTCATCATCATCAAGTCCGGCTCCGCTTCGCAGGCCGCGCCATCATCTGCAATCATAAAAGGGTCTGGTAGGTGTCCGGAAACACCATCCCGTAACATGGGAGTGACTAGCTAACTCATTGAAATAATAGAGTAAGGATTAGCATGTTCTCAAATCAATCATGCGATAATAGTAAAGCAGTAAATCAAACAATCCTAATACTGTTGTTAATGCAATATGACATGACGTGATGTATGCCCTCACCGACGATCTCCCTCATATGGCACCATCTTACGACCGCGGCATGCCACACTCCCTTAAGTGCTCCACATCTTCCAGGCACATGCAATGTAATGGTGATATGATTTATGAGTTGTTATTAGTCCATTCAAACAGCAGGATTAGAAAACTAAGGTACTTTCCTTGTATCAATCCCAACACAGATCCTGTCTAGGGTCGTCACTCCTAGTAATCTCATACGAGGTATATTTTGTAGGTCACTGCAAGGGCTGCCAGGGCTGTTGCACGCACTCGTTGCTCCGCTCCCCCATCACCTTATCAATACAGGCCTACTGTACTCTACTGCTACTGAAGGGTCATCGCCTCCCGTAGACTCAGAATACGCTCGCGGTCACTACAAAGGACTCGTCGCTTGATCAGTGTAGGCCGACAACTAGAATATAGTGTCCCATACCACCATAATCTGATCATGAGACTAGGTACTCACTAGTCACTACGGGGAGGTTTGTGGCCCCAGCTTAGGCCGACAGTTCGACCACGGTGTCCCATACCACCATGCCCGGCTCATGAGTCTTCGTGGATCAAGGTATCATGGTTAACAGGGTTTACAATGGTAAGTTCAGTACCCTAGGTTCAAGCAGTTATGACTCATGCAGGGTGAACATACAATAGCCAGTCGGGTTACTTGACGGGTTCGACTAGCGCGATCGCATCTCAAGTCGAACGACATGAAGTGCGTAAAACACTTCGTGTGGCCAAACCACTGCCGCTAACTCCAGAACACGGCTCGCGTTCATCGACGCGTCGTTCGTGGCCAAGATAAGCCAACCACGAATTCACTCGGTTACTGACTGCCTGGACTAAGCATAGTCCCAAACAATTAAGGAATCACATCAGCAAATCATATGAGAGTATTGGAATTGAAATACAACCATGTGAGCATGTTAACACATGTTATACAATAGAACTTAAGTAAATCATCAAGTGCATGCTTTTCATACATACAATGAAATCATGCATATAACTAACATGTAGGAAATCATTACGTCAGCATATTAATTGAGAAATCAGTCTCAAACTAATTCATAACACCATTTAATTCAATATATACTAATACAAGCATTTATACAAACACTTACACTACACACTTAAGTCTACATATAGTATGTCGACCCAAAGTGCGCATTTAGGAGAATCTCTTCGCCAAAATAATTATGCATGTATTCCTAACATTCTAATGCGATAATAAGCCATGTCAATCACATCAGCAAATTATGGATGAAAACAGTATTTCCTACAAATGACTAAAATGCCCTAAATCTCATATTCTTCGTCTGTTTACGAAACAGGAAACGGACAGCATGTTGTACATGTCAAACGGCGTTGCCGTCAATAATCTACTATTAAACGACATTGAAAGCTTTGGAAACAGTCAATCAAAGCGTCTAAAATCCGCACCTTGTCTCTTATAAACGTGTCATTTCGAACGGAGCGTATACGCTTCGTCTATGGTGATAAGAGAACCTAATTTACAAGATACGTCAGCTAACATGCTATGAATCCTAGCGAACCTTAAATCAGCAACTTCTAGGGCTATTTCTTACCTGAAAATGCAGAGAAATCATCGGCAAAGTGATTAGACCGCGTGGCTTAACCACTTGCAGCACGTGGCACAAGCAGCAGGGAATTCTCTCCCACCTTCTCTCACAAACTCTCACCTTTTCTCTCTCCCAATCTCAGGATTTTTACAAATTCGGATGGGAGAGAGGAGTGAGGGTTTCAACCCCTCTTATAAGCCCAAACTTTCCCGAAATAGGCTCAGGAACAAGGTTCACTTGAGGGGTAACCAAATCGGGGCTGTTTCGGTCTAAAAGGACATTTCTGGTGGTCCCCTGGCTGAATGCTGTCGGACTTAAGCTCATGCATACTGGATCTAGCACACATCAAGTTTTCAGTCCGGCAGGGTTCGCAGATCGCACGTGGCGGTCCAGTTTCAGTTCAGCGGTCACCGCACGTAGATCAGGCCTACAAATCTCATGATATGAAATAGAAATTTTTCCTGATCCGAAGGTGTAATTTGGCTGAATTCTGACGGTCAGAATTCTTAATACTGACACGTCAAGTCGTGTGCCAGATTTAAATTTCAAATTCTAAATCTGTCCCTATTCGCACTCTCTTCAGTCCGGGCTCAATGAAATAGCCTGTGATTATCGGTTGGACTTGATTTTCGAAATGATTGTCAAGTCCAGCTAGGCAGTTCTAACGGTCTAAGATAGCAGGTATCGGACTTTCGATACGCGGTCTAGATCCAATACAAAATTTCAAAGTGGTCCAGTGAACAAACCTGCTTAGAGTTTGATCCGAGGTTTTAGAGTATTATAGCTTCATTGGTTCTACTCGATTTGGGTCTTGTAGAATGTATTTAAAGTGATCAGGGACTGTTTCCTAGCTACTCTAGCGTTGCGCTAGCTAACTTATGCTTAATTTCTAAAGGAATTAATCCTAAGTGATTTCTTTGGCTATGGAATTGGGTTCTGAGCGATTTTCCAGGTATTTTAGTTGACCCATTGTCTAAGGACGTTTAATCCCAGATTGGTCAAAATTCGGGGTGTTACACTCCCTCCCTTTCATTCTCTATTACTAGCAAGGAGCTTGGACGTCCCACCATTAGAGAGTAACCCAAAATCCAACCCTCTTCCAAGCTCAACACCTTCCAATCCAACCGTCCCAAGCTCATCACCACTATTAAAACCTTTCTTTTGGAGCAATAGAACCTAAGGGAGGAGATTTGAAGTGGGTACCATGTTTAGGAGTAGATCTTTTGTTTTCTTCCTTAGATCTTTAATTTTTCTTGCATGGGAGCATGTAGGACCCACCAATCAATGGTGGAGATCCTACTTGACCCCTTAGGGGTGGCCAATGGCCCACCCTTGTTACATGCATGAGCTAGGATGGGGCCATTCTCCATAGACCCCATCATGATGTTTTGTTTAAATCCATGGCTTTAATGGGTCATCTATACCCTGATTTCATGGTGCGGATGGCATCCCCACCTCAGATTTTTAGATGTATGGCCCATGCATGCATGGAACCCATGATGAATGGTTTGGATTTATTTGGAGGGGCTCAAAGTGGCAGAGACCCCTCCCATGGCCGATCTTCCTCTCTCTCTCTCTCTCTCTCTCTCTCTCTCTCCCCCCCCCCCCCCCCCCCCCCCCCCCCCTTTCCTCTTCTTTTTCCTCTGATGGGCGTGGTCCACCTGGTGTGTCCAGGATACCCATACCGACTAGCAAGGTGGGACAGTCTTGTTGTCCATTTCTAGACGTTGGACGGCCCACCTTGCTGCCTATTTTGACATGCAAGGAGTTATGATATTAATGGTCTCATCTGGGGTTTGAGGGGCCCACTAAGGTAGGTCATACCATGATTTATCTGATGTGTACCCCCCTATCTAGCCATCTTATGGACTGTAATGTGCAGCAATACCTTGTTGTCCATTTTTCCAGCCCCACTTGTTGGCCATCTGGAAGGGGTTAATCTATGTGTTTCACCTTGATTTTTGTCTCTATGATTGGGTGGTCCATTGGTGTGTCGACCCCACCTTGATGTATGATGAACCCTCTATACCTAGCCCTTGATGGAACACCCATGGAGCAGGCCCCCAAATTTTTGGACCGTCCAGCAGTCCTGCATGTAGGAAAATATAAAAAATTTGGCTTGGTTTTGGGGATGGTGGGCCACTCATGTGGACCCCACCTTGTTGTGCATTTATGGATGTATATTATCCACCCATTTCCCTTGATTAGGCTGGCCTGGGCCGACTCCAGGAGAAGAACAATTTTGGGATAGTAGTATATTCGCAGCAACATTTTTATTTTTAACATCTTGTTGCGCAGTATTTTTGTTATCCTTATGTATGTGTTTATGGCTCCCCATTTACCTCCATTATGGCTCACTTTATTGAGACCCACCTTAGACATTTGTGGGGTATCCAGGCTGTCCATCTTTATGACACCTTAGCTAGGCCAGCAGTCCCCCTACTGGATGCCCTAACTAGGCCAACGTCCATCAAAAAGGGCTGACCATCCCCCTCATTTGTGGCCCACCTTGATGATGTGTTGTATCCCAACCATCCTCCATTTTGTGTGGCCCACCTGGACGTGGCCCACCCTTGGTAGGACGTCTAAAGTTGGGGCCCACCTTGTATGTATTTATCTAAGCCATTTAGGCCCATGTGGACCGCCCGGTCTAATTGGGGTGCTGCTGGACTTTAATAGGCCCACATTATTTAATGTGTTATATCCATGCTTCCATATGGTGGGGGCCCATTATAATATTTAAGGGCCACCATGAAGCAATTCTTTTACCTAGATAACCTATTTACTCGGCCCCAGTAGGCCTAGAGAGTTGGGTGGGCTGGATGTCCAGTGAAAGCCTGAATTTTCTACATGTAGTTGATTGTTTAAAATTATGAGGCCCAACAGATTAAATGTGTTTTGTATACTCTCTATTCTTGTGTTTTTATGATATTGTAGGCCCCATTTATACCTTGTATGGCCTACTAACCATCTGATTGTATGAGGACCTTGTTGTCCAGATTTTTTGGATGTCCAGGTATGCCCAGATGGGCTGGACGTCCAGCCTTAGTGCCCTTTCATATGCTAGAGCTTCCAATCCATTGTGTTGGGCCTTATGGGCTGATTGTAAGCCCAATATGATGTATGTGATTGAATCCTTGTTGCCCTTCCAATTTTCCCTATTTTGGGCTAACTTATAAGGCCCATGTTGGTGGATGTTGGATGCACCTTAGCTATTTATTTTGGAGCATATGGGATGCTCATGAGGCCCACTATAGTGTATGTATTGTATGTTTCCTTTGACATGATATTTTTGGGCAAAGGGCTATCCTAAGGAGCCCACCTTGATGTATGTGGACCACGGGCCATTTCTTGAGGCCCAACATGATGTGTAAAATGTTATGTATGATGCCCATCCTTTTTCCTAAGTAGTATTCAGGACATGGCCCCCATTATAAGTTAGATTTCATGATGGGCCACATTATAGGGGACAATGGTGGTTAAATGTCCACATTATAAACCTCCCTAGGGCCCATTATTAAGCCCATTCTCATTAATTTTGGCCCCCATAGTGTTACCTATTTAGCCTTAGTGGGCTAACCCAAACCGTTGGGCCCCCCACTATTGATTATGCTTCCTCCATGCCTTGTAGACTTGTCCAAGTCATAGAGCCCGCCTTGTGCTTATTGGGCCTTATAGAATGCCTAGTTTACTATGTGATGGAGTGGGTGAGGAAGCCCACTTCTAGCTCTTAGGCCCATTCTTGATATGAGTAGGCCATCTAGGCCCATCCTTAATAAGAGGAGAGTACGACATCACCATTAGATATGCCTAGTAAAACATCATAATAAATGCCCATATGCATCATTTTCATGCTTGTTATGAGGAGTGATTGATCATAACATGTGCCATTGGGTTGGAGTATTTGGGACTTCCAAAGAGACGGAGTTAACCCATGTGAGCGCACGATGCGGGGGATTAATGCATGAGTGGATGGTATGACTCATGCATCTTGTATTCTGTGATATGATCACTGTTGGAGCGCTATAGATGTCCCTAGGTGAAAGTCCCTAAACCCTTATGGTACCTAGAGGATGAATGTTGAGACCGGGTGAATGTATGACCATACGAGTGTCAAATACCATTAGGCCGTATCTTCCACTGTGTTGTGGTCGGTTGGAAGGGGTTGTGAGACCCGTATCCTAGCCTGTACCATTCCATAGGCTTTCGCGGTCCTCTCGGTCAAATTCTGGTGACCCGCGATTTGTTATCGATGTTTGTGCATGATCCCAAGCCATGTCTCGTATATCAGAGTCAGCTCAACTTGAAACATATACCCTAGCAACCGCGCCATCACCACGGTTCCAACGCCACATCTCGTGCATCAATGAGATGCTTAGAACATAATTTGTGGCCAGCGTATTATAATGATTGTAGACTGCACGTTGTGAGACTCACCTATTGCAATGACATAATTTTGTAAGCCATCATGGGGTGATGTGCTAGGTAATCATTCCCTCTCCATTTCTCAAAATTTAACACCCTCCCTTACCAAGAAATTAATAATAGCCTTACATCATTATTTCAAGCCATGACCTTTTCCTCTCTCTCTCTCTCTCTCCTATCTATCTTTCTCTCCCTCTTTCTTTTTCATTTTCCATTGCAAGAGCCATGGACGTCCAACCCATCCCAAAAATTTAGCCCTCTTCCACCTTAAATCCCTACCAATCCAACCTCTAGATCGTTATCTTCACCGTTGAAAGAGCTTCATAGATGCATTGGAGTAAATGGGAAGAAGAAGAAGAGTAAAGTGGGTGCTTCTCTCTCTCTCTCCCCCTCCCTTCCCCATTTGAGACCCACCTGATGAATGTGTTTCTTTTAGGATGTCCAATCCCTAGATATGGGATGTAGACCCCACAACAATGTGTGTATATCATTCTCACCATCCAGAATGCTTGGACGGTGGGATGTAGCTGATGCATTAGCATTTACAGGTTCTGTGGGCTCAGCATGATGTATTATTTCATGTCATGTCGTGTTATATATACACCGTCCATCCAGAGACCACATCAATACATTTATGATGGATGGTGGGAACCAGGCAGCAATGCTGATATATTCACATCAAAAATTTTTATGCCCTGCATGCGATGTTGTGGGGTCCACACCATCCAGATTGATACGACGGTGGGACTCACTAGTGTATGTATTTTATTCACACCATCCATGATCTCTGGATGGTGGAAATCCACCCTGATCTAGTTGTCCTATCCACGACCATCCATTGTAAGGACTCTGGATGTACCCCCCTGTATAATATATATATATATATATATATATATATATATATATATATATATATATATATATTAATAATATAATATTATATTATGTGGGCCCCATGTGGGACCCACCATGATGTATGCCTTCATCCACACCGTCCACTACCTAGGACAGTGGGACCCACCTCACCTAAACTGAGACAATTCAAATCTCAGATGGGCCACCCCATGGACTCCATCATGATATATATGTTATATTCATACCATCCATTTGTATTGGACGTGGGCCCTCCCCACACGTGTGACACATGTGGGTAGGTGGGACCCACCTTAATGCATTTATTCTATATCCACTACGTCCATCTGCTCTAAACCGTGAAAGTGGGGCACAATTGTGATGTACGTTTCATCCATGTTGACCGTCTATTTTGGCAGCATGGGACCCACTTGTTATGCGTGTACCGTCCAGTATGTGGAATGTGTTGGACGCACCTTAATGTATTTGTATCCAAACCATTCAGCAGTTGGTCCCACAGCATGACATCACAAGTTCTATGGGTCATCCATGTAAGGCCACTATGATATATCCGTTTCATCCTACTGATCATTTGTGGCCCACCATGACATGTGTTATGTCTAAACTGTCCATCTGGATGGTGGGCCAGCAGGTCACACCAGCTATATGGCTAATGTATCGATGTTAGCAAGTCATGGGGTCCACCTTAATGATTCATTGCATATTCGCACCGTCCATCGTTCTGGACAATATTTGGACAGTGCTGATGAGCTGGACAGTGTCCAAATGATGCTAATTTACATAGACAATGTTTGGGCGGTGTTGATTATCATTAATGTGCTTGTGGGACCCACCTTGGGACATGTTTTATTTGACCATCCATCTGATGGTACACCACCATTGATGTATTTATTCTATATTCACGCTGTCTATTAGGTGGACCACTGTAAAAAATGGTGGAGATTGAACGCCTACCATTGAAACCCTTTTGGGGGTTAAAGAAGTTTTGGATCTATATGAAATTTGTTTTCCCTCTTAATCCACGTCTTTATGACCTTATGACCTGATTGTATAGAGAATATGGTGGGCCCTACCTTAATGTATTTATGGTCCATCAATGGGCCCCACCCGGATGTGTTTGTGGTCCATCGATGCGGCCCACTTGTAGATGGTGTGGCCCATTGGTGCAGTTTGTAAATGTGGCCCACCTTGATGCATTTATGGCCTATCCATGAGGCCCACCTTAGGGTATTGGTGGCCCATCTGTTAAGGCTCACCTTGATGTAATCATGACCCTTTCGATGTAAATGAGGCCCATTGGTGTGGCCCATTGATTTGGCCCATTTGATGTATATGGACCCATTGGTGCGGCCTGTATGATGTGGCCCATTTGATGCATGTTGGACCATTGGAGCAGCCCACATGATGCGGCCCAATGTGATGTATATGAGGCACATTATGATGTGAGGTTCCATCATGATGTATGTATCGATGTTTATGGCGGCCACTGCTTGGGAGCGATGTTGGTTGAATGTCCACATTATTGGGTAATGATAGTTAGATGTCTACATTGTGACCTTCCCTTAGGCCTTGTTAAGCTCATTCTCACCAATTCCAATTGTTGAGGCCAATTCTGATTTCAATTGTCGAAGCCAATTCCAATTGTCGATACTGATTCTGATTATTAAAGATGATTCCGATTGTCGAGGCTGATTGTTGAGGCCGATTCTAATTTTAATTATCGAGGTCAATTCTAATTGTCGATATCGATTTCGATTGTCGAGGCCGATTGTTGAGGCTGATTCTGATTATTGAGGTCAATTTTGATTGTCGAGGCCGATTGTTGAGGCCGATTCTGATTTCAATTGTTGAGGCCGATTCTGATTGTCGATACTGATTCCAATTGTTAAGGATGATTTCAATTATCGAGGCCGATTGTTGAGGCCAATTTTGATTGTCAAGGCAGATTGTTGAGACTGGTTCCGATTTCGATTATCGATGCCAATTCTGATTGTCGATGTCGATTCCAATTGTTGAGGCCGGTTGAGGCTGATTATTGAGGCCAATTCTGATTTCGATTATTGAGGCCAATTATTAAGGCTTATTCAGATTTTGATTGTCAAGACTGATTATCAAGGTCGATTCTGATTGTCGATACTGATTTCGATTGTCGAGGCTGATTCCGATTGTTGAGGCTGATTCCGATTATCGAGGTCGATTGTTGACGCCAAGTCAGATTGTCGAGGCCGATTCCAATTCTTGAGGCCGATTCTGATTTTGATTATCAAGGACAATTTCGATTGTCGATACTGATTCCAATTGTTGAGACCGATTCTGATAGTCAAGGGTGATTGTTGAAGCCAATTCCGATTGTCGATGCCAATTGTCGAGTTCGATTTCAATTGTCGAGGCTGATTTCGAATATCGATACCGATTCTCATTGTTGAGGCCGATTCCAATTGTCGAGGACGATTGTTGAGGCCGATTCCGATTCTGATTATCAAGGCCAATTCCGATTGTTGAGGCCAATTGTATAGGTCGATTATTGTAACGCCCTGAAAATCGGGGGTCGAGTAGAAACCCAACTCCCGCGTTTCAAAACGTCACTTATGCAACATGAATAATGATAAATGCATGTTGTCTGTAGAATGGCATTAAACAAGATTGAGACTAAGCCAAAACGGCATATCATACTCCAGATACAGTTAAATTAGCAAGCGGAAGAATGTAATAGATATATAGAATATATGAATGGTTGTAGGTCTCCAGAGTGTGAACATGTTACCAGGTTAAACGTATACATGTATACTCCAAAAATGATAAAAAAAAAATATACATGAGTGCTTAAAAAAAAAAAAAAAAATGACTAGTGTCATGACGTCTAATCAACCTCCCTGTAATCCCGTCGATCAGAACCTACATATAGGAGGAATCCTCCTCATCATCATAAAGTCCGGCTCCGCCTCACAGGCCGCACCATCATCTAAAACTACAACAGGGTCTGGTGGGTGTCCGGAACACCGTCCCGTAACGTGGGAGTGTGTAGCTAACTCAGTGGAATCATAGAGCAAAGGTTAACATGTTATCAAATCAATCAAGCGATAATGATAAAGCAAGCAATTCAAACATTCCTAAATACTATGATTAATGCAAGAATAAAATGACATGATGGATGCCCTCACCGACATACTCCCTCATGCGACACCATCTTACGTTCGCGGCATGCTTTCTTCCCTCAGTGCTCCACATCTTCCAGGCACATGTAGTGCGATATGAATATGATTACCGAGTTGTTATTAGTCATTTTCATACAGCAGGATTGGGAAACTAGGGTACTTCCCTTATATCATTCCCAACAAGGATCCTGTCTAGGGTCGTCACTCCTAATAGTCTCATACGATGATATATTTCTAGGTCACTGTAAGGGCTGCCAGGGCTGTTGCACGTACTTGTTGCTCCCCTACCCCATCACCTTATCAATACAGGCCTAGTTGTACTCTTATCGTTACGGAAGGGTCATCGCCTCACGTAGACTCAAAGTATGCTCGAGGTCATTACAAAGGGCCGTCAGGGCTGTTGCACGCACTCGTTGCACCGCTCCCCCATCGCCTTATCAGTATAGGCCGACAACAAGAATATAGTGTCTCATATCACCATAATCTGCTCACGAGTCTGGGTTGCTCACTAGTCACTACGGGGAGATTTGTGGCCCTAGCGTAGGCTGACAGCTCAACCACGGTGTCCCATACCACCATGCCCGGCTCATGAGTCTTAATGGATCGAGGTACCACGGTTATCAGGGTTATCATTGGTAAGTTCAGTACCCTAGGTTCAAGCAGTTATGACCAATACAAGGTAAACATACAATGGTCAGTTGGGTTACTTGATGAGTCCGACTAGCACGAGCGCACGTTGAATCGACCGACATGAAGTGCACAAGCACTTCATGTGGCCTAACCACTGCCGACGATTCTAGTACGACTCGGATTCGTCATACACATCCTTCGTCGTGAATAGAATCCAACCACGAATTCTAAACTGTTACCGACTGCCTGGACTAGAGTATAGCCCCAAGCGCAAAGATGTGAATCAGTAATCATATAAGAGAGATAGAATTGAAATACAAGAAATTCCAGCATGTTATCGGCATGTTATAACATACATCATAAGCAGTTAACCATACACGAGTACTTCACACATAAGGTAATCAATTGAAATACAACAAGCATGGAGGAAAACATGTACATCATCAAATTAGTTGAGAATCCAGTCTCAACACTAATCTACAACACCATATACTCAATAGTTACTAATACATACATTTACGTAAACACTTAGACTACACAACTCCAACGTACTTGACGTATGTTGATTTCAGCATATAATATGACTGATCCTTATATCAAGGAGATGTCTAATACATAACAATCATGTTCTCACATTCAAAACATATGGCAGGCATAAATCATATTGATTTAGGCATTTCAACAAACACTTAGTCTACACACATTAGTCTACATAGCATATGTCGGCCAATATGTGCATTAGGGCGAATCTCTTCACCAAACAGATCATACACGTATAACTAGTATAGGTACATGGTAAATACTCATAACAATCATATCAACAAAATACGTATGCATACAGTATTTCCTACAAATACCTAAAATACCCTAAATCTCATATTCTTCATACGTATTCGAAATGAAAAACGGACAGCATGTTCTACATGTCAAATAGCACCCTTATCAGTAATCTACCATTAAACGACATTGAAAGCTTTGAAAACAAGTAATATAAGTGTCTAAAATCTGTACCTTACGTCGTAGAAGCGTAATGAATTGAATAGGTATTCTACGCTTCTGTCAACGTCGATATGATGACCTATAACACAAGGTGAGTCAGCTACTTAGCTACTTGCATCGATAGAAACCCTAAAATAGGTTAGGGTTAGGGTTTTCTTACCTAGAACGAAACCAGAATTGCCAAAATAGCGATGCAGGCGGATACCTTTGGCACGTGGAGCAGCAGGGAAGAATCCCTGGGAGAAACTCCAACTCTCTCTCACTTTCTCTCTCTTTTCTCTCCTCTCTCTCTTAGGGTTTTCCCCAAATTCGTATGGGTTAGAAAGCTAAGGGTTTAAAGCCCTTTTATAAGCCCAAACATAACCAAAATAGACTTCAAGTCAAGGTATACTTGGGTTATAGCCAAATCGGGTATTTCCCAATCCAAAAGAACATTTCTGGAGGTCCCCTGATTGAATGCGGTCGGACTTAAGCTCATGGATGTTGGATCCTGATCACATTAAGTTTTCAGTTCGATAGGGTTCCCAAATTGCACGTCGCGGACCAGTTTCAGTTCAGCGGTCACTGAGACTCGATCGAGGATTCCAAGTACACTGACCTGAGTGGGAAATGTTCCCTGATCCAAGGGTGTATTTGGGTCAGATTCCAACGGTCTGAATGCTTAAAAAATGTCACGAAAGTGACACGTGCCAGATTTATTAAAAATTGAATTAATTTTCTAAATATTTTCCTTTTCTCACTCTCTTCACTCCGTACTCAGTAAAATGGTCTCAGGATATCGGTTAGGCTTGATTTTTGAAATGATTGTCAAGTCCAACTAGGCGGTCGTAATTGTCTAAGATTATCGCTATCGGACTTTCGACGCGCGGTCTAGGTCCGATATAAAGTTTCTGAATGCTCCTGTGAGCAACTGGGTTTAGAGTTTGATCCTGAGTTTTAGGGTATTGTAGCGTCAACTATTCTACACGTTTTAGCTCTAACAGATCGTATTTAAAGTGATTGGTGACAATTTCACAGGTCGTCCAGTTTAGTGCTAGTTAATTTCATCTAATTTCTAAAGGAATTAGCCCCTAATGATTTCTTCTTGAGATGGGATTTGAAGGGTGGAGTGAGCGGTATATGAAAATGAACAAGGAAGTGTTTGGAGAAGGATTTTGGGAGAGATTCGAAAGATTTTTCAAGAAACGGAAGGCTTGGAGGGGTGGTTTGTGAAGGAAGTACCAAAATGGTAAAGAAATAAGGGTCGAACCCTATACCATAGGGTTCCACTAGGCCCCAAATGCAATCGACCCGAAGGCCCGGCCCAACTGGGCCCGTTTACTTACGAGGCCTCACCGACTCGGTGAGGTCCTTGCCGACCACTGGTGGATTTGGTGAGTCCTCGCCATTTGGTTGAGATTCTCCTACCCCCTAGGCCCCAAAAAAGTATGGGGCCCACCCTGGGTCCCCCTGTAAGTTGATCGTTTGGCCCCCGACTCCATTTGAGGCATTCTTGGGGCCAATTTTCAAATCGGAGTGAGTTTATGTGGCGTATAGCATATGATTTTAGGGTAGGAGACTCTAATCTATCCAACTAACCTATTTATTTTGTTATATTTCAAAAGGTTAAGGGTCAAGACCCATTTTATCCATTTATTTACTATTCATGGTAAGTTTTAGCTTCGGTATTCTTCTTTATCATTAATACCCTAGGATTGGTGTGTATTATAAATATTTTTAGAAAAAAATGAAGAATAAAGTGGCGGAGGGTGAGATTTCGAAGGAATTGGATAAAAAGAGGTTTTAGGCTTTGAGATTGAGTGTAAGATGTTGGGGTTGACCTACAACCTAAGGACATTCATTTCTAGGTTTGGAATGGAATGAAACATGGCCTAAACCCTTCGATTGACGGTCTATAAGTGATTTGGGGTCTTTAGGTGTGATCAGGAGGGTGCACGGACTCGATCTCGGTGACCGTTTACAGTGAGTTTTAGTTTAAGTATAGTTCTTCACTATTTAAACTTGAGGATTCGTGTTTAATATGAAAGTACTTGGAGAATTTTGAAGAATGAGGTGGTGAAAGGTGAGAGTTCGAAGGAAATGGGTTGAAAAGTGATTTCTTTGGCTTTGGGATTGAGCTTTAAGAGTGTTATGGTTGATCCTTTGCCTAAGGACGCCTAACTCCAGGTTGACAAAAATCTGGGGTGTTACAATTATTGAGGTCAAATATGGAGGATGATTTCGATTGTCGAGGCCGATTGTCAAAGCCGAATGTGATGTATATGCTCCCCGTATTTGAGGCCCATTATGATATGCATTCGGCCCGTGTTTAAGGCTTAATGTGATGTATATACAGCTCATATTTAAGGCCTGTTGTGATGTGTATTCAGCCCGTGCTTAAGGCCAAATGTGATGTATATGAGGCCTAGTAATGAGGCCCATTTTGATGCATGCATTCGAGGGCCAGGCGATGGAGCCCAATGTGATGTATGTTAAGCCCATGTGAAAGGCCCATCGTGATGTGTATTAAGCTCTTGAGTGAGGCCCATGGTGTTGTATATTTGACCCTTATGTGAGGCCATGGGTCCACTATATGTTAGGCTCTATGTGGGTCATTTCTTGGAGCTAATGTTGGTTAAATGTCTACATTGTCGAGGTCGATTGTTGATGTCAGATATTGATACCGATTATGAGTATGTGATAACATAGCATCATGATACATGCCCATATGCATCATCTACATGTTTGTTATGAGATGTAATTGACCATTGCATATGTCATTGGACAGGTTATTATGAGACTCCCTGATAGGCAGAGATTGTCTCACATGAGTGCACAATATGCACAAGATTAATGCATGACTAGATTATATGACTCATGCACCTTACATTGTGTGTTATGATTATTGTACGCCCTAATGACATCAGGGTCGTAGCCTCCACAAGCATATCATGGATGGCCTGATGGGACACCGAAAATCTGTTATTAGCATCGGGCTGTTATAGATGGCCTTTTATCAAAATTTCTAAACCCTCTTAGTATCAGAGGATGCCCCAATGTCGAGATCGAGTGAATATATATGAGCGGATGAGGGTCGTATACCAGTAAGCCGCATCTCCCACTGTGTCATGGTCAGTTGGGAGGGGGTGTGTCCTTACCCGCCTAAGGGAGTAAGTATAGTTAGGCTGAGTTTGACCAGCTCGTGAATGGGCCCACTATCGACATGCCGGGTAGATATTGACTGACTACTGGCTAGGAAGATAGTGAGGTCTCTTCCACTTACACAGTTATGCGCTTGATGGGGCGATAAGGTGGTGCAGAGTGTACTAGACCCCAGTGATGATCCCAAGGATGAACAGTACTGATACGTGGACTTATTGAGCAAGAGTTGCATACTCGTTCATTCATTCACTATCCGCTCGGGCTGGTGGTGCGCAACTATTTGTTACGTATACCTTCGTAATGGCCAGGATTTCAGTTGGGGCGCACGACTAACCGGATATCAGGAGTTTACCAAATCGAGTCTGCCTTGATAGAAGTCCCTTATGATGGACCCCATAACTTGTGATAGTATGTACCATCATCTCGACTTCACACTCCTACATGGTCATTCGCACCGCATATTGCATTGCATCCTTGATATCTGATACTTGACTTTTTATGACTACTCATTTGCATATCTGATTTGTATTGCATATTCTAATATTGTATGACTCATGGACTTATCAGTATTTCTGCTTACTCTGATATCGTATGATTCATGATCTTGCTAGTATTTCTGATATTGTATGATTATGGCATTATATTGTATACTTGCCACTTACCTTGTGCACACACTTTCACCACCCTCTAAGCTTTCTAAAAGCGTATGCATAATAAATGCATGCAGGTGATGTTAGGTTGTAGCGGTGTTGAGCTTGGAGCGTGCAGATGTCCTATGAAATTTTATTTTTATTTTGACATATGTATTTTCCTTTCAACATTGTATTTAAAGTTTATATTAGTGGATATGTGATGATGACATCACTTTTATGATTTAGATAAACTTATAGTTATGTTTATTATGAGTTAAATGTATATAAAAAATCCTCCTTGTAGGATCCCAAGATCAGAATCTGGCGTATGGACGTTTGGAGCCAAAAATAGGATACTACAGAGGCTGTCGGCACCGGATTCGACGATCAAAAATTTTTTGAGCCCGATTTTTGAGTTTAGGGCGTGACAAGGGTGTGACCTTACTCGCCCGAGGGTAGGAGAGAAAGCTAGGTTGAGTTTGACTAGCTCACAAATGGGTCAACTGTCGATATACTAGGTAGATATTGGCTGACTACTAACTAGGCGGATAGTAAGGTCTCTTCCACTCACATGGTTACGTGTCCAGTTGAGGTAGCAATCTAGTGTAAAGTGTATTAGACCCCGGTGATATTCCAAAGATGAGTTGTATTCTTATGTGGATTTAGATGAGGATTGGTATTCTTGAGTTGCATCTCGCATATGACATTAGCCATGTAGGCCTTGCATCGCATAGCCTTGGTACAGCTGATAGTGTTCATGGATTTACCAGCATGTTTCTGTATTACTCTGATATTGCATACTTAGCACTTACCTTGCACACACACCTACACTACCCTCTAAGCTTTCTATAAGCTCATACATGATCTTTGTATGTAGGTGACGCTAGGAGGCCGCAGCAGCATGAGTCAGGAGCGTGTCGATGAGTTTCTGGAGCCTTTGATATCGATATTGCATTTCCCTTTATGCATTGTATTCAAAGTTTTTTATTATAGTGGATATGTGGTGATGTTGTTGGTTATTGTTTGTAGGTTATGCTTATGGTTATGTTTCTTATGAAACAAATTTATGTTGAAAATCCTCCTTGTAGGATCTCAGGATAGGAACCTGGTATATGGGTGCCAGGAGCCGAGAATGGAGTAATGTGGAGGCTATTGACGCTGGATTCGGCAATCAGAAATTTTATGAGCCCGGTTTCCAAGTTTGGAGCATGACATGTAAACCCTAGCCTTCTTAGGGACGACTGATCCTATCGTGGATGAACATTGGATGAAGCGCATATCGAAGCTGATGGAGCTCCTAGGGTACTCAAATACTCAGAAGGTGTCTCTCGCCACCTTTATGTTTGAAGGGGAAGCTAATGAGTGGTGGGATTTGACCTGCAGACACGCCATGTAACACCCTAAAAATCGGGGGTCGTGTATAAACTCAACTCCCGAGTTCCAGACCATCACTTATGCAACAAAAATGATTATGATTCAATGTTGTCTGATTTAAAGCATTCACATGAGTAAAAGTATACCAAAATTGCAATTCATACTCCAGATCCAGTGATAAAAGCAAGCGGAAGACTAAACAATATATATATCACTGTAAGGAAAAACAAAGTAGATCTCATCTGTCTCTAAAGTATGAATACATCTCTGAGTCTCATAAACATATACATGAACAAATCAAGATGTTCAAAATAGTCCCACTGAAGTCCCATCAACCCAGGTCGCCTAAGCAAAGCCATCATGATACTGCATGTACGAGAACTTGTCCTGGTCCTCGTCGAAGTCTGGCTCTGCCTCCTGGATCTCAGCATCACCTGCATCTACAACAGGGTCTGGTGGGTGTTGCAAACATCATCCCGTAACGTGGGAGTGAGTGATCAACTCAGTGGAATCATAGAGCAAAGATTAGCATGTTCACAAATCAATCATGCGATAATAGTAAAGCAGTAAATCAGACAATCCTAATACTGTTGTTAATGCAAGATGACATGACGTGATGTATGCCCTCACCGACGATCTCCCTCATACGGCACCATCTTACGATCGCGGCATGCAATCGACCCTCAAGTGCTCCACATCTTCCAGGCACATGCATTGGCATGGTGATATGATTTTCAAGTTGTTATTAGTCCATTCAAACAGCAGGATTGGGAAACTAAGGTACTTCCCTTGTATCAAGCCCAGCACAGATCTTGTCTAGGGTCGTCACTCCTAGTAATCTCATACGATGTATATTTTGTAGGTCGCTACAAGGGCTGCCGGGGCTGTTGCTTGCACTCGTTGCACCGCTCCCCCATTACCTTATCAATACAGGCCTACTGTACTCTACTGCTACTGCAGGGTCGTCGCCTCCCGTAGACTCAGAATACACTCGCGGTCACTACAAAGGACTCGTCGCCTGATCAGTGTAGGCCGACAGCTAGAATATAGTGTCCCATACCACCATAATCTGCTCACTAGACTAGGTGCTCACTGGTCACTATGGGGAGGTTTGTGGCCCCAGCGTAGGCCGACAGCTCGACCACGGTGTCCCATACCACCATGCCCAGCTCATGAGTCTTCGTGGATCAAGGTACCATGGTTAACAGGGTTTATAATGATAAGTTCAGTACCCTAGGTTCAAGCAGTTATGACTCATACAAGATGAACATACATCGGCCAGTCGGGTTACTTGACGGGCTCGACTAGTGCGATCGCATCTCAAGTCGAACGACATGAAGTGCATAAAACACTTCGCGTGGCCTAACCACTGCCGCCAACTCCAAACACAGCTCGTGTTTATCGACGCGTCGTTCGTGGCCAAGACCAGCCAACCACGAATTCGATCGGTTACCGACTGCCTGGACTAAGTATAGTCCCAAACAATTATGGAATCACATCAGCAATTTATATAGGAATATTGGAATTGAAATACAATCATGTGAGCATGTTAACACATGTTATAACATTCAACTTAGGCAAATCTTCAAGCACATATATTTCATGCATGTAGTGAAATCATGCATATAGTCAACATGTAGGAAATCATTTAGGTCAGCATATTAATTGAGAAATCAATCTCAAACTATCTCATAACATCATTTAATTCAATACATACTAATACAAGCATTTATACAAACACATACACTACACACTTAAGTCTACATATAGTATGTCGACCCGAAGTGCGCAATTAGGCGAATCTCTTCGCCAAACTAATTATGCACATATTCCTAACTTCCTAATGCGACAACAAACCATGTCAATCACATCAGCAAAATATGAATGTAAACTGTACTTCCTACAAATGACTAAAATGCCCTAAATCTCATATTCTTCGTTGATTTACGAAACAGGAAACGGATAGCATGTTGTACATGTCAAACGGCGATGCCGTCAATAATCTACTATTAAACGACATTGAAAGCGTTGGAAACCGTCAATCAAAGCGTCTAAAATCCTCACCTAGTCTCTTGTAGACGTGTCGTTTTGAACGGAACGTATACGCTTCGTCAACGGCGATAAGAGAACCTGTTTTACAAGATCTATTGGTTAAAAAGCTATGGATCTTAGTGATCCCCAAATCAGCAACTTCTAGGGTTAGTTATTACCTAAAAATGCGGGAGAATCACCGGCTTGGTGATCAGGAGGTGTTGCTTAGGCACTAGCAACAGGTGGCACGAAGACTGGAAAAATTTATCCCACTCTCTCTCACAAACTCTCACCTTTTCTCTCTCCCAATCTAGGGTTTCTTGCAATTTCGGATGGGAGAGAGGAGTGAGGGTTTCAACCCCTTTTATAAGCTTAAAAACGCTCGAAATAGGCTCGGGAACGAAGTTTACTTAGTGCATATCCAATTCGGGGCTGTTTCGGTTCAAAAGATGCTTTCTGGTGGTCCCCTGGCCGAATGCGATCGGACTTAAGCTCATGCGTACCAGATCTAGCACGTATTAATTTTTCAGTCTGGCTGGGTCCGCAGATCGCACGTGGCGGACCAGTTTCAGTTCAGTGTTCATAGCGTGTAGATCAGGGCTGAAAGTTTCATGATATAAAATATAAATTTCTCCTGATCTGAGGGTGTAATCGGGATGAATTCTGACGGTCAGAATGCTTAATACTGACGCATCAAGTCGTGTGCCAGATCTGAATTTGAAATTCCAATTCTGTCCCTATTCGCACTCTCTTCAGTCCGGGCTCAATGAAATAGCCTGTGATTATCGGTTTGACTTGATTTTCGAAATGAGTGTCAAGTCCAGCTAGGCAGTTCTAACGGTCTAAGATAGGAGGTATCGGACTTTCGACGCGCGGTCAAGATCCAATACAAAGATTTAAAGCGGTCAAGAGAACAAAGCTGCTTAGAGTTTGATCCGAGGTTATAGAGTATTGTAGGGTCATTGGTTCTACTCGATTTGGGTCTTGTAGAACGTATTTAAAGTGATCAGGGACTATTTCCCAGCTACTCCAGCGTTGCGCTAGCTAACTTAGTCATATTTTCTAAAAGAATTAATTCTACGCAATTTCGGGTCGAGTTGGTACTCGAGCCTAAGTATGGATTTTTTCACGGGCGTTACACACCAATAGGTTATTAGTGGACATGGAAAGGGTTTCAAACCAAGTTCAATGAGAAGTATTTACCAAAGTTGTTCTGCGATGAGAAGGTCTAGCAATTCTTCAAGCTCGAACAAGGATATATGACTGTCTCACAATATGAAGCACGCTTCACCGAGCTTTCCTAAAACGTGCCTACCATAGTGAAGGAGGAGAAGGTTAGGTTGAGGAAGTTCAGGGATGGTTTATGCCCCAAGAATACGATCAAAACTATGTTGCTTCGATTTTTCATGGTACGCATAAATCGTAAATAAGGCCTTACAGGTAGCGAAGGATATTGATCAAATGATGAAAGCATGGACTCCATTCAGAGCTTCAGGTAGCCGAGTTAGACCTACACCTGCAGCCCCTAGCCTCCCTATGGTCGAGAGCGAGCCAATGTTTCCAATCATTCGACTATGCGTTGTAACTATTGTGGGAAGCCAGGGCATACTGTCAAATTCTGTTTCAAAAGGGTACGGGATGAGGGCAAGAGGCCAAGGTCTCTAGCAACTCAATCACTTCCACCTCATTCCGTGTCTAGGCCACCCATCAGCAACCGATCTTAGTTCCAGAAGCCAACAGCTCCAACACATAATAGAATTCCCACTGGTTGTATGTTTGCCATATCTTCGGAAGATAGAAATGAGGATACTCCCTGAGTTGACCAAGGTACAACTTGCATTAAGAACACTCCAGTATTTGTTTTATTAGATTCGGGTTCTACCATATCCTTTATTGATTCTTCCATAGCAAAAGAACTAGATTGGAAGTTGAACTGTCTAAAAAAACCTCTGGTCATAGCTTCTCCGATGAGAGGATTTGTAGAAACTGAAAACTTATGTCGCGCATGTCTAGTTATAATGGAAGGCCATGAGACACATATAAACTTAGTCGTCATGAATATTAAGAAGTTCGATATCATTATCGGTATGGACTGGCTTATACGCATTCATGTAATATTGGATTGTCATGCCTGAATAGTTACTATAACCTTACCCAGACAATTACCCTTTACAATACAAGGAACGCATCAATATGAGACGTACGAGAGTTTATGAGGCTTGGAAGAGATGAAGGCATCAGAGATTACAATTGACCAAATACCAGTGGCTAGAGAATTTCTAGAAGTGTTTCAGGAAATACTGGGATTACCACCAAGGAGAGAGGTAGACTTTACCATTGGCCTCCTACCTAGTACCACCCCAATATCCATGACACACTATAGAATGCCACCATTTGAGATGAAAGAACTGAGGGTGCAAATCAATGAATTATTGGGACTGGGTTTCATTCACCCTAGTGTATCTCCATGGGGTGCTCCACTATTATTCGTGAAGAAGAAGGATGGATCGTAGCGTCTCTGTATCGACTATAGGAGATTAAATTAGGTTACAGTGAAGAAAAAGTACTCCCTACCTCGTATTGACGACTTATTCGATTAACTCAAGGGTGTCAAATATTTCTCGAATATTGATTTAAGGTCTGGGTATCATTAATTGAGAGTTAGAGAAGAATACATCCCTAAGACAACATTCTGCACGTGATGTCATTCGTACTCGCTAATGCACCTGTGGTATTTATGGACTTAATGAATCGAATCTTTATGTCATATCTAGATCGATTCATTATAGTTTTCATCAATGATATCTTAGTTTACTCTCCAGAAGAGCATGAGGATCATTTGAGGACAGCCTTAAAAACTCTCCAGGAAAGATAGTTATATGCTAAGTTATCGAAATGTGACTTCTGGAGGGAAGAAGTAAAATTCTTGGGCCATGTAGTGAAGGGAGAAGGCATCGTAGTTGATCTAGCCAAAGTTGAAGCAGTAGTGAAATGGGAACGACCCGACACAGTCACCGAAGTCAGGAGCATTTTAGGGATGACAAGCTATTATAGGCGGTTCATAAAGGAATTCTCTCGTATCACCCAGCCACTAACCCATCTGACAAAAAAGAACGTGAAATTTGGTTACAATGACGAAGCAGAGGTGTCTTTTCAAAAGCTTAAGAAAAGATATACTATGGCCCCCGTGTTTACACTTCCAAAAGAAGGGGATAAGTACATAGTCTAGAGTGATGCTTCACAGATAGGGCTAGGATGCGTACTCATGTAAAATGAGAAAGTGATCACTTATGCTTTCATGTAGCTAAATAAACATGAGGAAAATTTTCCAACCTATGATCTGGAGCTCGCCACAGTGATCTTTGCCTTAAAATTTTCTAGGCATTACCTATATGGGGAAGAATTTGAACTATTCTGCGATCACAAGAGTCTGAAGTATATCTTCACACATAAAGACTTAAACATGCGACAGCATCGATGGATGGAAACATTGAAAGACTTCAATTTTAAAGTGTCCTATCATCCTGGTAAGGTAAATCCACTAGAGGATTCCTTAAGTCAAAAAAGGAATCATGAAGTTATGGCTGGTCTTGTGATGCGAGAAGGAGAAATGTTGGATTTCATTCAGGACTATAGTGTGCGAATGTCTTTCAACAAACCGTGTATATTGGTAGCTTCATTGGTCATCGAACCTACATTGATTCATCGTATCATTGAATCTCAGGAATAAGACAAATCACTGAAGAAGTTGCAACAGAAATGTGAGAATGAAGGAATGCAGGGCTGGCATGTTAGTTCAGACAATGGCATGAGGTATCAAGGTCGTATATGTGTACCAAAGGTATCTAAATTGAAGCAAGCAATCTTGGGCGAAGCACACAAATCATGTTTCACCATTTGTCTTGGTTGTACAAAAATGTATTGGGATGTCCGACGTCAGTATTGGTGGGAAAACATGAAGCGTGGTATTGTAGAATATGATGCAAAGTGCCTCACTTATCAGCAGTTGAAGGCAGAACATCACAAACGGCTAGGTCTCCTACAGCCATTACCCCTTGCCGAATGGAAGTGGGAATGCATTAGCATCGACTTCATCTTAGGACTGGCAAAGATATGTAGGAATTATGACTCCATCTAGGTGATAGTCGACCAAAAAACCAAGTCAGCTCGATTCCTCCCTATACGTGTGAATAATTCAGTTGATGACTTAGCTAAGACGTATATCCAGGAAATCGTTCACGCGTATGGTATTCCATAAGAGATCGTGTCCAATCGTGACAACAGGTTCACCTCCACTTTCTGGAAAAGGCTGCAGGAAGAATTAGGCACCGAGCTATAATTTAGCACAACATTCCACCCTCAGACAGATGGTCAAACTGAAAGGGTAAATCAAGTGCTAGAAGACATGTTGAGAGCATGTATACTTGACTTCAAAGCCAGTTGGGATGAACACATCCATCTCGCAGAATTCGCATAAAATAATAGTTTTCAGACCAGCATTAGCATGACGTCGTTCGAAGTCTTATACGGACATCCTTGTCAAGCACCGCATTGCTAGGATGAAGTTGGGAAAAAGAGTCTACTAGGACCACAGATAATCCAGGAGACAACTAGGAAGATAGACAATTTAAAAACACCTACGTATGGCTCAAAGTAGGTAGAAGAGTTACGTAGACAATCGTAGGAGAGATCTAGAATTTGCTATCGGGAATCACGTGTTCTTAAAAATCTCCCCTATGAAGGGCATTATGCGATTCAAGAAGAAGGGAAAGCTCTCCCTCTGATTTATTGGGACTTTTGAGATTATGGACAGAATCGGAGCTGTAGCCTACCGTCTTGCCTTACTACCAAAATTCACCAACGTTCTTAATGTTTTCCACATATCCATGTTGAAGCAAGAACCAGATGCATCTCACATCATTAATTGGGAGGAGGTGGAGCTAAACGATGAGGCCAGCTGCATCCAAGCCTTAGTTCTTATATTGGATCGCAAGGAGAAAATTCAATACACAAAGACCATTCCATTAGCAAAGGTCCTTTGGTCACATCACGGAGTAGAGGAAGCAATGTGGGAACGCTGAGCTGAAATGGAAGAAAGATATCCACACCTTTTCGACTACTACACTCTGGTAAATTTCAAGGATGAAATTTCTTTTTAGGAGGGGAGATTGTAATGACCCACATTTTCGATCATAAATTTCAACTTACAAGTAAGGTTGACCACTCTTTTCCCAACATCATAAACTAACATAAACCCAGTAGTAAGACTCCAATAGTAAAGAAAGTCCAATCACACATTAACCCACCCCATAACTATCAAGGAATAGATTGGAACTAAAACCACTATCATTTTAACAATAATCAACACTTATTAGTGATAAACCCCTAAATGGGACACACTAAAGCTTTAGAACTGACAAATCTTTAGCCTAGGGCATTTAGTGGACCACCCAAGAAGAATAAACAGTGTGGATTACCATAGCCACCATGCGAACCCCACCTGTGGCATCATGCATGAGCACGAATCATGCACTCCCACAGAGCATGGGACAGTGCAAATGGTCAAACTAGGCTTGACCTGATAAAACTCAGAAAAGAAGGGACTTTCTCCCTTTTCTCGCCACACATAATTCAAACGAACGACATTCATTCATTAATATGAGATGACCCACCATTAGGGACCACCGAAGCCCATCTTTCAAGATCTGTATTGTCAGTTATGTTCAGCAGAGTCCACCGACTAGAACCATGGTGGAAGTTGCATATGATGGGCACCTACGTGAGCACGATTAGAGATAGATGCGACGTTGCGCAAAAGAACGTTAGACAAAGAGAGGAAATCCATGTCATGATGCTTCATTGGAAAATCCATTCGTTCAGGAATGTTGGACATCTTCCATGCATTGCGATAGAGTCCTCGCCATGCCAGCTATTTTCAAAAATATCTACGCCCGTAGTTGGGAGCGAAAGGAATCTTCCCATTTTAGGAAGCAATGCATCCCAACCATGTGCCATCATCTAGAAGCTTCCCTCAAGTCATCTACGACGTCAAGCTTAGGGCTGCCTGAAAATCTCGTAGTGAATCGAGATTTTGGTGAGACGCCGCTATGGCATAAACCGTCTCAACTTTAGAAGAGATATTATGATTATCGGTTCTTATTCACCGTTGAGTGGGACCAACAAACCTTCTGGATGCCATCTAGACTAGATGAATAGCCTAGATCATTAGATCACATGGTCAGCGTGAAAACACCATGTCTGATGAGTCATCTTCTCCAATCTGACCAAAAGAACCACCTTCCTAAAAACTAGTTCTTTCACTCATCCAGGTCATCCAATGTGCGGCCCACCTCACAAAAAACACATTAAGAATAACTATTTGAACCCATGCAACAGTTAAACCATAGTTTAGAAGCCCAACCAGGTTCCTCTATCCTTCTCCAGCTAATGATACAACTAATCCCACAATTAGGCTCAAAAATATCTAGAAGTGGATTAATGCTATAAATATCTGAATTTTTAGTGTGAAGTTCAAGGTAAAGTAAGAAAGAAAAGAGAGAAAGAGAGAGAGAAAGAATTAGCCGCTGAAACGAGTATCGAATTGTCATCGCAACTCAACTTCGTTCTTGTAGAAGACGAGTCAGAACCAGGTTCTGACCTGTTCTATTGCAGAGGAGCAGGTAGTTTGGAGTAGAAGGAAGCTTGGAAGAAAAGAAGTTAGCATATCCTAGCTCGGTCTGAACCAATTGAGTCAGTAGTGTACCAACTCGCTGCTCCAACCTCACTCTATTCTCACCAATAGGTAAGTCCGCCATTGCCACACCTCCAGTTCAGTAGAGTTTCAAATACCACTCTCTAATCAAGTTATTGATCATCAACTCGGTCTGATAAATGACCCGATCTCGATGCAGATCCATCAACGGGACATCCCAAACTCTAGTCGCATCACCCCACTCCAACTGAGTTTACAGCACGTTTGATAGACCGAGCCACAAAGCTGACTCCTTGCTCACTGATCGAAGTAGTACTCTAAGGAAGTCGTGAAGGGAAGAAACAATCCTTACTTAAATCTGTAGTTTGAATCCATCGCCTAGTTGACTTAGAGACATTTTAGTGTTAACGGACAGACTTGACAAGTCGACTCAGGTGAGCCACTAAACCCACTAACTCAACTCTCCCTACTCCAGTTTCACCCTATCCCCTCTAAACCATATATGTTCCTGATCTTCATCTTAATGATGTTCGAGAACGGATCCTAGATTGGTTTCCTACGAATGATTTAGCCAAACATTGAGTCATGAAGGTCCTGATCTAACTCAGACCTAGTACAAGATTATAATCTGAGCTTTGTTGCGCCATCGGGTAAAGCCAACTCTAGTGCATGTATCATGATAAAACCCCACCATATAATGTAACTTTATAGTTAACTTGTTAGTGAGTTGACTCTATAGATACCTAACTCAGTCGACTCAGTAATAACTCTCTAAAATGGTGCAACCAGGAAACATCCATTGCTGCCTACCTTGAAGAACATTCTTACCTTCACTCAAATTGAATCAAGTAAGTGATTAGTAAAACTTTTAAGACAAACAATTCATACATGAAATAGAAATAGGGATTAATTAATTATTATTTTGATTTTAGGATTCATAGGCCCACAAGCATATAATCAAACAAGGAAGACATTCACCCAAGGTGGGAGATGTGAGACCCGTATCCTAACCCGTATCGTTCCAAATGCCTCCGTGGTCCTCCCGGTTGAATTTTGGTGACTCGCGATCTGTTATTTGTGTTTGCACACAATCCTGAGTCGTGTCCAATATATTAAAGTCGGCTTAGCTCAAGACGTGTACCCTTGCAACCATATCGTCACCGCAATTCCGACACAGTGTATTACGCGCCGAGGCGATACCCAGGCCAGGAGATATGGGCCCACGTTCGGTTCGAGGAAAATACTGCGTGTTGCAATTCATAGAGAATCTCTATGATATGTCCCATCAATCACCTTACATGTTAAGTACAACATCTCTTCCCTAAGTAACAACACCCATCCCTAAAGTCAACTCTCTCCCTTACATGTCAAGTACACATCACTCCATCACTCACCATCCCTCTCTCCCATCATCTCTCTCTCACCCATTCTCTCTCTCCATTTTTTTCAAGCAACCCCCATTAGAGGTGGACGTTCATGGCTTCCATGAGAGAAACTAGGTGTGGCCCACTCCCTACCACCCAATCCCACCCTCCAAAATCGATCTCAACCGTTGAAATCCACCCCTTGGAGCTCTAGATCGTGTTGGTGGAAGAAGGAAGAGAAGATCTATAGTGGGTGATCTTGGATCTACATCTTTGTCATTTTATTCTATTTTTATTTTGTGATTTTTAGGGCCCACATGTAGTGGGACCCACCTTGATGTATTCTTCGTATCAATGAGGGGTCCATAGTGGTGGGGCCCCTCCGTCATCATAATCTCTCTCTCTCTCTCTCTCTCTCTCTCTCTCTCTCTCTCTCTCTCTCTCTCTCTCTCTTTCCTTCTCCCTCTCTTTCCCTATGAATGATGGCTCACCTTGATAGGTGTCTCATCCATCACCATCCGTCCATTGGTCAGGACCCACCTGATATGTGGATGGGTAAAACACAAACATCAGCTTCCTCCAAAGCTTGTGGGTCCACATGAGTGGACCCACCTCTGAGGTATGCATTCCATATGTCATGGGGCCCACCTTATATCTTACCATCCAACCATTTAAGAACGATGGACCCTTCCATGATATGTGTTTTATCTCCACCATCCAGTTGCTGGATGGTGGGTTGCACAGTGATGTTTTTATTATATTCAGACCATCCAGGGTCTGGACGTGACACCCATCTGCACGTGTGGTGCATCTACACCATCAATGTGTTGGATTCAAATATCTGGTGGGCCACCCCTCCTAATGTATATGTTGTATTTCCACCGTCCAAATTGTTGGACGGTGGAGTTCCACCTGCCACGTGTTTATGGGTCCTGCCCTGATGAATGGAGGACACCCCATGTGATATATTATATATTATATTATATAATTTAATATTATATTGTGGTGGGTCCCACGTAAGACCCACCTGATGAGGAACTGTTTGGTTAGTGGGTCTCACACCAGCTATATAGTTTCTGTGATTGGCGATAGCAAGTTCTGTGGGCCACCAGGATGTATTTGAATCCTAACCGTCCAGCAATGGGTCCCAATGCGGGACCTGAGCAAGTTCTGTGGGTGTCATTTGAATCATGGACCCTACATAATTTATGTATTTTGTCCCAATCATCCATCTGGATGGTGGGGACCCCACCTAGCTGTTGTATTGACATCAGCAAGTTATGTGGGTTTGACTAGAGATATGTGTTATGTCCTAACCATCCATCCAATTGGCAAGATCGTCTTAAGGCTTAAGACTAAATGAGGCAGGTCCAGATCATTGGTGGGCCATGTGTGTGGACCCACCTTAGTGTATGTATTGTATACCCACTCCGTCCACCTGTCAATACAGTGGTGTGGACCCCACTATGATGTTTATGTCTTATACACACCGTCTATCTGACGGGTCCACCTTAATTCATTTATTTTAGCCACGCCGTTCAGTCCATTAGACTTGTGGCCCACTTGATAGATATGTTGTACATCTATGTTATTCATTTGGAGGGCCCATTTGGAAGGTGCAGACCCACCTTCTGGTTGTGCAGGGCCTACCTACTACGAGGCCCTTGTATTACTATGAGGCTAACCCAAATGTATTTGTGGCCCATTAATTTGGCCTATTTGATGTGTATGAGGCCCATTGGTACAGCCCATTAACGTGGCCCACTTGATACATATGAGACCCATGTGTAGGGCCCACATGTTATGTATTTGAGGACCGTGAGCAGGGCACACCTGTTGTGTATATAAGGCCCATTGATACGGCCCATCTATTATATTTAAGGCCCATGAGTTGTGGCCCATTATGATATACTGAGGCCTATGGGTCGTGGCCCATTAAGATGTATACCGGGCTCACATGTGGTGGCCCATTGTGATGCTTTTGTAGCCCATCTAATGAGGCCCATTATGATGCCCATTAGGCTCTTGTGTGAGGCCATGGGCCCACTATATGTTTGGCTTTGACTCTATATGGGCCACTTCTTTGGGGCAATGATGGTTAAATATCCACATCCTGACCTTCCATTAGGCCTTGATAGGCCCATTCTTGCCGATTCTGATTATCAGGGCTGATTATTGATCGATTTCGATTGACGTGGCCGATTGTTATTTTCGATTATCGAGGGCGATTATCGATCGATTCCAATTGTTGTGGTCAATTGCTGATTCCAATTGTTGAGGCTGATTATCATGGCCGATTGTCGATTAGCGATCGAGGCTATTATCGTGATCGATTACCGATTCCAATTGTCATGTGTAATGCCCTGAAAATCAGGGGTCGAGTAGGAGCCCAACTTCCGAGTTCCAACACATCACTTATGTAACATAGATAATGATGATTAAATGTGGTTCGTATTAGTGCATAAAACATGAGTGGGATTATACCAAATCAGCATATCATACTCCGGAGACAGTTAAATTACACAAGCAGAAGACTATAATAAGTATATATAGCATATAAGTGATTGTAAGTCCCCAAAGTATGAACATCACCAAGTTAAATATAATTACATGTATAATACCAAAATTGTAACATCCTGAAAATCGGGAGTCGGGTAGAAACCCAACTCCGAAGTTCCAGAACATCACTTATGCAACATTTTCAATAATGGATGAATGTCGTCGGTAACAGTACATAAAACATGAGGTGGATTAAGCCAAAACAGCATATCATACTCCAGAGACAGTTAAATTAGTAAGTGGAAGAATGTGATAGATATATAAAATATATAAATGATTGTAAGTCTCTAGAGTGTGAACATGTTACCAGGTTAACTAAATACATGTATACTCCAAAATAGAAAGAAAAGAATATACATGAGTGCTCCAAGAATATAAAATGACAAGTGTCATGGGATCTAATCAACCTCCCTATAATCCCATCAATCAAAACAAGGAGGAGAAGTCCTCCTCAGCATCATACAAGTCTAGCTCTGCTCCACAAGCAGCGCCCTCATCTGAAACTAAAATAGGGACTGGTGGGTGTCCGGAACACCATCCCGTAACGTGGAAGTGAATAGATAACTCAGTGGAATCATAGAACAAAGATTAACATGTTATCAAATCCATCACGCGATAATGATAAAGCAAACAAAACAAACATTCCTAAATACTGTGATTAATGCATGGATGAAATGACATGATGGATGCCCTCACCGACATACTCCCTCATGCGGCACCATTTGCGTCCGCGGTATGCTTGCGTTCCTCAGTGCTCCACATCTTCCAAACACATGCAGTGCGATATGGAAAGTGATTACCGAGTTATTATTAGTCCTTTTCATATAGCAGGATTGGGAAACTAAAGTACTTCCCTTATATCAATACCCAAACAATGATCCTGTCTAGGGTCGTCACTCCTAGTAATCTCATACGATGATATATTTCTAGGTCACTACAAGGGCTGTCAGGGCTGTTGCACGCACTCGTTGTACCGCTCCCCCATCACCTTATCAATACAGGCCTAGTTTATATCCTTAAAACTGCATCAGGACTCGTCGTCCCCATGCGGTGTCAGGATAAACTCAAGGTCACTATAAAGGGCTACTAGGGTTGTTGCTCGCACTCATTGCTCCACTCCCCCATCACCTTATCAATGTAGGCAGACAACAAGAATATAGTGTCCCATACCACCATAATCTACTCAGAGTAGGGTGCTCACTGGTCACTACAGGGAGGTTTGTGGCCCCAGCGTAGCCGACAGCTCGACCACGGTGTCCCATACCACCATGCCCGGCTCATGAGTCTTTATGGATCAATGTACCATGGTTAACAGGGTTTCCAATGGTAAGTTCAGTACCCTAGGTTCAAGCAGTTATGACAAATATAAGGTGAACATATAATGGTCAATCGGGTTACTTGATGAGTCCGACTAGCACGAGCGCACGTTGAATAGACCGACATGAAATGCACAAGCACTTCGTGTGGCCTGACCACTGCCGACGACTCTAGTACGACTCGGGTTCATCATACACATCCTTCGTGGGGAATAGAATCCGACCACGAATTCTAAACTGTTACCGACTTCCTAGACTAGAGTATAGCCCCAAGCACATGTAATGTGAATCAATAATCACGTGAGAGAGACAGAATCGAAATACAAGACATTCCAGCATGTTATCAGCATGTTATAACATACCTCATAAGCAGTTAACCATATATGAGTATTTCAAACATAAGGTAATCAATTCAATACAACAAGCATGGAGGAATTCATGTACATCATCAAATTAGTTGAGAATCCAATCTCAACGCTAATCTACAACACCATTTACTCAATACTTACTAATACATACATTTATACTAACACTTAGACTACACAACTCTAACGTACTTGACGCATGTTGATTTCAACATATAATATGACAAATCCTTATATCGAGGAGATGTCTAATACACAACAATCATGTTCTTACATTTAATACATACGACAGGCATAAATCATATTGATTTAGGCATTTCAACAAACACTTTGTCTACACACATTAGTCCACATAGCATATGTCGGCCAATATGTGCATTAGGGCGAATCTCTTCGCCAAACAGATCATACATCCATAACTAGTATAAATACATAAAAAATATCCATGGCAATCATATTAGCAAAATACGTACGTATACAGTATTTCCTACAAATACCTAAAATACTCTAAATCTCATATTCTTCGTACGTATGCGAAATGAAAAATGGACAACATGTTGTACATGTCAAACAACATCCTCATCAGCAATCTATCATTAAACGGCATTGAAAGCTTTGAAAAATGATAATCTAAGCATCTAAAATCCGCACCTTTCGTTGTAAAAGCGTAACGAATCGAATAGAAACTATACGCTTCGTCAACGCCTGTATGACGACCTATATCACAAGATACATCAGCTACGTCGCTACTTGTATTGAAGGAATCCCTAAAACAGGTTAGGGTTAGGGTTTTCTTACCTAGAACGGCGTTGGAATCGCCAGAATAGTGTTGTAGGTGGAAGGATCTGGCACGTGGAGAAGCCGGGAAGAATCCATGGAGAAACCCCCAACTTTTCCCTCACTTCTCTCTCTTTTCTCTCTTCTTTCTCCTACGGTTTTCCCCAAATTCGTATGGATTAGAAAGCTAAGGGTTCAAGCCCCTTTTATAAGCCCAAACATGACCAAAACAGACTTTAAGTCAAGGTATTCTTAAGTTATAACCAAATCAGGTCTTTTTCGATCTAAAAGAGCATTTCAGGAGGTCCCCTGGCTGAACGCGGTCGGACTTAAGCTCATGTATATTGGATCCTGCTCACACCAAGTTTTCAGTCCGGTAGAGTTCCCAGATCGCACGTGGCGGACCAGTTTCAGTTCAGCAGTCACGGAGACTCGATCGAGGATTCTAAGTACACTGACTTGAGTGAGAAATGTTCCCTAATCCGAGGGTGTATTTGGGTCAGATTCCAATGGTCTGAATGCTTATACTTAACCCACAAACGAAACGTGCCAGATTCATTTAAATCCCATTTAAATTTTTATGAATTTCACTCTTTCTCACACTCCCTTCTCCAGGCTCAATGAAATAGCCTCAGAGCATCGGTTGGGCTTGATTTTCGAAACGATTGTCAAGTCCAGCTAAGCGGTCATAATGGTCTAAGATTGTGGATATCGGACTTTCGACGCGCGTTCTAAATCCAATACGAAGTTTCAAAGGGTTCGTGAGAGCAAACGGGTTTAGAGTTTGATCCTAGATTTCAGAGTATTGTAGCGTCATTGGTTCTACAAGTTTTGGGTCTTGCAGAACGTATTTAAAGCAATCAGGGACAATTTCACAGCTAATCTTACGTAGCACTAGTTAACTTACTCTTATTTTCTAAAGGAATTAATCCTAAGTGATTTCTTTGGCTTTGGAATTGGGTTCTGAGAGGTTACCAAGGTGTTATGGTCGACCCATTGCCTAAGATCGTCTAACCCCAGGTTGGCAAAAATCCAGGGTGTTACAAAAATCCACAAAATGATATAGTGTAATATCATCTAGTCCATATCCCTCTTTCCCTGATGGCGCAACTCTAGGTCTACATAAACCCTCCAGAGAGTTACAGATAGGAGATCTCCTCATCATCATAGAAGGCAAGCTCCATCTCGTATGCCTTGCCATCATCTAAAACTACAACAGAGTCTAGTTGGTGTTTTAAAACACCATCCCATAGTGGGAGTGAGTGATCAACTCAGTGGAGCTATAAGGCAAAGGTTAACGTGTTATTAATTCAATCAAGTAGTAATGATAAAGCAGTACAACAATCATGCCCTAAGTACTCTTGTTAATGCAAGGATGGAATGCGATAATGATGTATGCCCTCGTCTGCACTCCCTCTGCGACATCATCTCATGGTCATGCATGTAACACTCCTACTGTGCTCAACACTTAAAGGCACATGCAATGTGGTGCATATACATGATTAGTTAAGTTCTTAATTAGACTTATTCATACAATAGGTTAGGAAGCTAAGGTACTTCCCTTTATATCATTGACCCAAATATTGATCCATCTAGGGTCGTCAATCCTAGTTAATCACATATGATAGGCAGTTTCAGGTCTCTACGGAGAGGCTCGTCACCTCAACGCAGGCCCAGTTTATACTCAAGTCACTGTGGAAAGGCTCGTCACCTTAATGTAGTCCTAGTGTATACTCGATGTCACTACGAGAGGCTTGTCACCTGATCGTAGGCTGATAACTCGAATACAGTGTCTCATACCAACGTATTTGGCTCACAAGTTTGGTTTACTCAATGGACACTATGGGGAGGTTCGTCACCCTAGCGTAGGCTGACAGCTCGACCACGGTGTCCCATACCATCATGTTCGGCTCATGAGTCTTGGTGGATCGAGGTACCAAGGTTAACCGGGCTTTTCACTGGTAAGTGGTCCCTTAGATTCAGGCAATAGCGTCCATACATGATGAACATAAAATGGACCAATCGGATTACTTGAAAAGCTCGACTGGTACGATTGTACATTGAATTAATCGACATGGAGTGCATAAGCATTCCTCTTGGCCTAACCACTGTCGACAAGCAGCGTACGACTTAGATTCATTGAAGGTGTCTTGTGTGGCGAAATGACCTTGACTACTAATTTGGGAATCATTGCCGATTGCCTGGACTACGCAGTAGTCCTAATTATATTCAAATAAAATAGGCATTCATCTGTGATAGTCAGAAAATATGTAACAAACAAATTAAATATAAATCTTATTTGAGCATTTTAACAAACACATAGCACACATATTGTCATACATAAGCATTTTATCCATAAGGCATGTAGTAGTAAGATAGGTTACATGACGGAAAGTGTAACTATAGATAAGGTAATTGAGATTCCCATCTCAATACCCACGTTAAATATGTTTCAACAAGCATTTACTCATTCAGGAATTTTATTAAACACTTAGACTGCACATAATAACATACATGTAATAAAGTAGTTATAACATATACTCTAGTAAATCTTTTCAAAAGAGATTTGCACATACGCAACAATCATATATTCTCAATCAATAGTCATGGCAAGCTTATATTATAATTCCATATTCATTCAAACATTTTAACAAACACATGGTATGCATTTTAACATACAACTTAGTTTACATATACATGCTATATCGAAAACGTTGTAACTAAGATCATATGGCAGCAATCAAGTCAGACATAAATCATTGCCGACATTGAAAGCCTTAAAAACTATAACTTGAACATTTATAGTCCGCACCTTCCATTGGTAAACTCATATCAAACTCAGTTCGAACTGTAACATCCCGAAAATCGGGGGGTCGAGCAAAAACCCAACTCCCGAGTTCCAAAATGTTATTTATGCAACATAGATATGTATGATTGAATGTTGTCTGTGATAATGTATTAAACATGAGTGAGATTAAGCTAGAACCGCATATCATACTCCAGAGACAGTTAAATTAACCAGCGGAAGTCTGTAATAGTATGTATAACATATATAAACTGTTGTATGTCTCCAGAGTGTGAACATGTTACCAGGTTATACACATACATGTATACTCCAAAAGTAGATGAAACGAATATACATGAGTGCGCTAAAAATATGAAATGACAAATGTCAAAGTATCTAATCAACCTCCCTGTAATCCCGTCGATCAGAACACGCATAAAGGAGGGATCCTCCTCATCATCATCAAGTCCGGCTCTGCCTCATAGGCCGCGCCATCATCTGCAATCACAAAAAGGTCTGGTGGGTGTCCGGAACACCGTCCCGTAACGTGGGAGTGAGTAGCTAACTCAGTGGAATAATAGAACAAAGATTAACATGTTATCAAATCAATCATGCGATAATAGTAACGCAGTAAATCAAACAATCCTAATACTGTTGTTAATGCAATTATGATATGACGTGATGTATGCCCTCACCGACGATCTCCCTCATACGGCATCATCTTACGACCGCGGCATGCCGCACTCCCTCAAGTGCTCCACATCTTCCAGGCACATGCAATGTCATGGTGATATGATTACCGAGTTGTTATTAGTCCTTTTCATACAGCAATATTGGGAAACTAAGGTACCTCCCTTATATCAATCCCAACACAGATCCTGTCTAGGGTCGTCACTCCTACTAATCTCATACGATGTATATTTTGTAGGTCACTGCAAGGGCTGCCAGGGCTGTTGCACGCACTCGTTGCTCCGCTCCCCCATCACCTTATCAATACAGGCCTACTGTACTCTACTGCTACGGAAGGGTCGTCGCCTCCCGTAGACTCAGAATACGCTCGCGGTCACTACAAAGGGCTGCCAGGGCTGTTGCTCGCACTCGTTGCACCGCTCCCCCATCACCTTATCAGTGTAGGCCGACAGCAAGAATATAGTGTCCCATACCACCATAATCTGCTCACGAGTCATAGGTGCTCACTGGTCACTACGGGGAGGTTTGTGGCCCCAGCGTAGGCCGACAGCTCAACCACGGTGTCCCATACCACCATGCCCGGCTCATGAGTCTTCGTGGATCAAGGTACCACGGTTAATAGGGTTTACAATGGTAAGTTCAGTACCCTAGGTTCAAGCAGTTATGATACATACAAGGTGAACAAACATCGGCCAGTCGGGTTACTTGACGGGCTCGACTAGCGCGTTCGCATCTCGAATTGAACGACATGAAGTGCGTAAAACACTTCGCGTGGCCTAACCACTGCCGCCAACTCTCAACACGAATCACATTCGTCGACGCGTCGTTCGTGGCTATGACCAGTCAGCCACGAATTCGCTCGGTTACCGACTGCCTGGACTAAGTCAAGTCCCACACATCTATGGAATTACATTAACACTATAAAAAGGTATTGGAATTGAAATACATCATGTGAGCATGTTAGCACATGTTATAACATTCAACTTAAGCAAATCTTCAAGGCATACTTCCCATGCATATTCAACTTAAGCAAATCCTCAAGCACATACATTCCATGCATGTAATGAAATCATGCATTTTGTCAACATGTAGAAAATCATTTAGGTCAGCATAATAATTGAAAAATCAATCACAACTATCAAATAACATCATTTAATTCAATACATACTAATACAAGCATTTATACAAACACATACACTACACACTTAAGTCTACAAATAGTATGTCGACCCAAAGTGCGCAACTAGGCGAATCTCTTCGCCAAACTGATTATGCAATCATTCTTAACTCTCTAATGCGGCGACAAACCATGTCAATCACGTCAGCAAAATATGCATGTAGACCGTACTTCCTACAAATGACTAAAATGCCCTAAATCTCATATTCTTCGTTAATTTACAAAACGGGAAACGGAGAGCATTTTGTACATGTCAAACGGCGATGCCGTCAAGAATCTACTATTAAACGATATTGAAAGCTTTGGAAACAGTCAATCAAAGCGTCTAATATCCGCACCTTTTCCCTTTTAGGGATGAGAATTCGAACGGAGCGTATATGCTTCGTCTACGGCGAATAAGGAACCTAATACACGAGATCCATAAGCTACATCGCTATGGAAACAAAGGAAACTCAAATCAGTAACTATTTAGGGTACTTTCTTACCTAGAAAAGCGGAGAAATCACCGACAACGTGATTGAGTTGCGTTGCTTAGGCACTTGCAACAGGTAGCACAAGCGGCAAGGAATTCTCCTCCAATCTCCCTCACAAACTCTCACCTTTTCTCTCTCCCAATCTAGGGATTTTTGCAAATTCGGATGGGAGAGAGGAGTGAGGGTTTCAACCCCTTTTATAAGCCTAAACATGCCCAAAATAGGCTCCAAGTCAAGGTATACTTAAAGTATATCCAAATCGGGGCTGTTTCGGTCCAAAAGAGCATTTCTGGAGGTCCCCAGGTCAAATGCGGTCGGACTTAAGCTCATGCATACTGGATCTAGCACACATCCAGTTTTCAGACCGGTTGGGTTCCCAGATCGCACGTGGCGGCCCAGTTTCAGTTTAACGGTCACCGCACCAAGATCAGGCCTAAAAGTCTCGTGATATATAATAGATATTTTTCCTGATCCAAGGGTGTAATTTGGCTGTATTCTGACGGTCAGAATGCTTAATACTGATGCGTCAAATTTGTGTGCCAGATTTGAATTTCAAATTCCAATTCTAACCCTATTCTCACTCTCTTCGGTCCGGGCTCAATGAAATAGCCTGTGATTATCGGTTTGACTTGATTTTTGGAATGAGTGTCAAGTCCAGCTAGACGGTTCTAACGGTCTAAGATAGGAGGTATCGGACTTTCGACGTGCGGTCTAGATCCAATACAAAGATTCAAAGTGGTCCAGAGAACAAACCGGTTTAGAGTTTGATCCGAGGCTTTAGAGCATTATAGCACCCTTGGTTCCACTCGCTTCGGGCCTTGTAGAACGTATTTAAAGTGATCAGGGACTGTTTCCCAGCCACTCCAACGTTGCGCTGGCTAACTTATGCTTAGTTTCTAAAGAAATTTATCCTAAGTGGTTTCTTTAGCTATGGAATTGGGTTCTGAACGATTTTTCAGGTGTTTTAATTGACCCACTGCCTAAGGACGTCAAATCCCAGATTAGCCAAAATCCGGGGTGTTACAATCTACCCCCCTTAAAACACAATGTCGTCCCCGACATTGGCGAAGGGCAAGGAGTACTTTCTCTAAGGAAGGTTCAAATCCTATTTAATAACCTAATCGTATGTATATCCGAACTCAAAGGTTTCGATCTTGGGCCAGTGGGAAAGAGGCCAACCACTCTTCCGCTGCGCCACTCTGATCAAACGGTAGCGTTGACTAACCTAACTGGATTGGACTCAATACGTTCTACCCCCCTTAAAACTTGGTTTTACTTAAGGTTGAAGAATATTTGCATCGATCCGTATATCAGAACGAGGCGCAACTTAGGGGCTATCCTTAACCTAAAATGGAAACAGCCTTTCTCTATATGGTCTTCCTTGCTAATGATGCGTTCTATGGCATTGGTACCTATGATCATAGAGATGAGCCTAATCTCTATTATGATTGAATTCAGGGGCAGGTATGAGTTGGTGGCAAGATGTCTAATTCTCTACTGGCTTTAAGTCCTCGCCATTTCCCAAAGACAATGTGATCCTGTTTAGTTGTAGATGGTTGGGCCATCACAGAAGAAAGGTTGTATAGTGGGTCTAAGTCGGATACGTTGAACCTTCTGTCTAATCAGGACAGAAAATGCGTTGTATCAGTTCTTAATCCGAGTCGACGCCGATCCTCTGCTTGATCAGAGCATTGGATTTATTGGTAACCACTAGGATTAAGAAGTCGATTCAAACCGCGAATACATCGCTTACATGTAGTTCCTTTATTCCGCATTCCCGAATGCAATAAGTCCTTGGGAAAGGCAATTCTAAGGGGCGTGCTAGTTCATTCTAAGTTCAATCTGAGGCAGTTATAAATGTTCCCTGAGAGTGTATGGTTCCTTCCTATGGGCAACAACAGGAGTCTACAAGTCATAAGGGGATCTATCCAAGGAAGGGAGTCTCATTTCAATCAAAACTAATCTATCATTCCTTAACATATACAGGCTTTACCCTACTCTAGGTAACTAGTAGGCTAGTCTGTAACTGCTATAATCTAAAGCTTAAGATTACACGGTAAATGGCTTTCCATACCATTTCTACTACAGCGAGTTGTTCTATCGCTTAGGGTCAAGATTGTCTAAATGGAATTGGATTTCTTACGTCGTCAGACTCTTCAAATTTAGGAGTGCTAACTCTAGGACCAAAACGCCAAGGGCCTATGTGGCCAGTAGCATTCAGTTGTATTAAATAGAACCGCGTTCTTAGTTCCATAGTGGGATCGGAAGTGGCATGCCTGGTAGGAGGGTGGGGTGGGATAAAAACTAATTTGTAGGCTGAATCCCGGGAGTTATAATACTCCCAATCTAGGGACAATACCTCACCACAAAATGAATCGGCATGCATTTCATTCAACAAAATTCGGCTATGATAAAGCCAAACCACAACACAAACACAGTTTCTACCTGTAACTTCACTAACCCTAACAACAACAAAACACAAAAATCCTTAAAATAAAAATCAAACAATCTACAGGGCAAAGGCATAGATGCCTAACTCTACCAAAGGACTTTACCACAGTCCCGACTTACCTTCTTTATCCCTGTCGAGTCTAATACTGTCTGTTGCTCACTAGAGGTCTCTCAGCCATATATTTTCAGTATCCCTTAAGCAAAGAAAATGGAGAAATAGGATTGAGAGGGAGGATGGTGAAAAGAGAGAAAAAGGCTAAAACGGCTTAACAATAGCCATGAAAAATGGGAGAAATGCAAGGAAATGGCTAACCAAACTAGAAAAGGGAGATCTAGGCGTTGTAGAGGGATGTTTCAAGCTCCCCTAGGATGTATTTTCAGAAACAAAAGAGAATGAAAAAGGGGAATGGAGCACCTCACGATTTCAGCTCGATTTGGGCGTTGTAAGAGCTCCAAACGATGAAATCTTCAAGAGGGAGGGCTGCCAACTTCAAAGGAATGATGGAGGGTGGTCTTTTTTGGCAGGGAATGGATCTAGGGGTGGTTTGGAACCACGGTTTTGGGTTAGGGCAGCAAGAAAACGAAAATGGGGCTAGGGAAGAGGACTTTTGTGAAGGAAGTACATCTTTTAGAGAGTTTCAAGGTACGGACCGCATACCAGGGGACTACCCTAGCCCCCAAACTCCTCCAGCCCAAAGATCAAGCCCATCCGACAAGTTTGACCGGCGATGCATCGCCGAACCGGCGATGGCATCACCGGTGAAGTTGCAAACTAGACTCTGAGACCATATGGGATGGATTCCTCTTGCCCTAGGGATTCCAAAAATGTATGGTGCACACTCTAGTTCATTGTAGATTGCCCTAGGGAGGCCAATACATTTTTAACATCCATTCAAGGATTTTCGGGTACAATCTTCAATCCCGAATACAAAACCCTATCATGCAGCATATGATTTTGGGGTATAAGGATCTAGTACATCCATCTAGACCATTAGTTGCTAAAGAAAGTGAAGTTAGAATGGCCTTATGGCCATTTTTCATGAAATTTTACTATTCACTGTAAAATTTTGTGAAAGTACTAATTTGTGTTATTTTCACATTAGGTTTGATGCCTAATATGAAATGGATAATAAATAAATGAAGATTGGAATGTTTAGAGGAGGAATTTTGAAGATTTTTGGTGAAACGGGGTTTTTAAGCCCTGGCGATTGATTACAGGAGTCGTGGTCATCCCACGGCCCAAGGATTTACTTTTGCGGTTTAAAACCGCTCATAGGACGTCTCAACCCGACTTCCTACAGCTTAGAAGTGATTCGGGTTGCCTTACGCGACCCGAGATGCATTACAGACTCGATCTTGCGATCGATTCTAATAGACTTCGCCTATCGGCGAATCTGCGATCTTAGACGTGTTTCTAGACCCTTCTCTCACCCACCTAAGTCAAAGGAAGCGACATCGTACGTCGCGTGACCATAACCCAGGCCCGGTTTAATCCAAATCATGCTCTGATACCATCTGTAACATCCCAAAAATCGGGGGGTCGAGCAAAAACCCAACTCCCGAGTTCCAAAATGTTATTTATGCAACATAGATATGTATGATTGAATGTTGTCTGTGATAATGTATTAAACATGAGTGAGATTAAGCTAGAACCGCATATCATACTCCAGAGACAGTTAAATTAACCAGCGGAAGTCTGTAATAGTATGTATAACATATATAAACTGTTGTATGTCTCCAGAGTGTGAACATGTTACCAGGTTATACACATACATGTATACTCCAAAAGTAGATGAAACGAATATACATGAGTGCGCTAAAAATATGAAATGACAAATGTCAAAGTATCTAATCAACCTCCCTGTAATCCCGTCGATCAGAACACGCATAAAGGAGGGATCCTCCTCATCATCATCAAGTCCGGCTCTGCCTCACAGGCCGCGCCATCATCTGCAATCACAAAAAGGTCTGGTGGGTGTCCGGAACACCGTCCCGTAACGTGGGAGTGAGTAGCTAACTCAGTGGAATAATAGAACAAAGATTAACATGTTATCAAATCAATCATGCGATAATAGTAACGCAGTAAATCAAACAATCCTAATACTGTTGTTAATGCAATTATGATATGACGTGATGTATGCCCTCACCGACGATCTCCCTCATACGGCATCATCTTACGACCACGGCATGCCGCACTCCCTCAAGTGCTCCACATCTTCCAGGCACATGCAATGTCATGGTGATATGATTACCGAGTTGTTATTAGTCCTTTTCATACAGCAATATTGGGAAACTAAGGTACCTCCCTTATATCAATCCCAACACAGATCCTGTCTAGGGTCGTCACTCCTAGTAATCTCATACGATGTATATTTTGTAGGTCACTGCAAGGGCTGCCAGGGCTGTTGCACGCACTCGTTGCTCCGCTCCCCCATCACCTTATCAATACAGGCCTACTGTACTCTACTGCTACGGAAGGGTCGTCGCCTCCCGTAGACTCAGAATACGCTCGCGGTCACTACAAAGGGCTGCCAGGGCTGTTGCTCGCACTCGTTGCACCGCTCCCCCATCACCTTATCAGTGTAGGCCGACAGCAAGAATATAGTGTCCCATACCACCATAATCTGCTCACGAGTCATAGGTGCTCACTGGTCACTACGGGGAGGTTTGTGGCCCCAGCGTAGGCCGACAGTTCGACCACGGTGTCCCATACCACCATGCCCGGCTCATGAGTCTTCGTGGATCAAGGTACCACGGTTAATAGGGTTTACAATGGTAAGTTCAGTACCCTAGGTTCAAGCAGTTATGATACATACAAGGTGAACAAACATCGGCCAGTCGGGTTACTTGACGGGCTCGACTAGCGGGTTCGCATCTCGAATTGAACGACATGAAGTGCGTAAAACACTTCGCGTGGCCTAACCACTGCCGCCAACTCTCAACACGAATCACATTCGTCGACGCGTCGTTCGTGGCTATGACCAGTCAGCCACGAATTCGCTCGGTTACCGACTGCCTGGACTAAGTCAAGTCCCACACATCTATGGAATTACATTAACACTATAAAAAGGTAATGGAATTGAAATACATCATGTGAGCATGTTAGCACATGTTATAACATTCAACTTAAGCAAATCTTCAAGGCATACTTCCCATGCATATTCAACTTAAGCAAATCCTCAAGCACATACATTCCATGCATGTAATGAAATCATGCATTTTGTCAACATGTAGAAAATCATTTAGGTCAGCATAATAATTGAAAAATCAATCACAACTATCAAATAACATCATTTAATTCAATACATACTAATACAAGCATTTATACAAACACATACACTACACACTTAAGTCTACAAATAGTATGTCGACCCAAAGTGCGCAACTAGGCGAATCTCTTCGCCAAACTGATTATGCAATCATTCCTAACTCTCTAATGCGGCGACAAACCATGTCAATCACGTCAGCAAAATATGCATGTAGACCGTACTTCCTACAAATGACTAAAATGCCCTAAATCTCATATTCTTCGTTAATTTACAAAACGGGAAACGGAGAGCATTTTGTACATGTCAAACGGCGATGCCGTCAAGAATCTACTATTAAACGATATTGAAAGCTTTGGAAACAGTCAATCAAAGCGTCTAATATCCGCACCTTTTCCCTTTTAGGGATGAGAATTCGAACGGAGCGTATACGCTTCGTCTACGGCGAATAAGGAACCTAATACACGAGATCCATAAGCTACATCGCTATGGAAACAAAGGAAACTCAAATCAGTAACTATTTAGGGTACTTTCTTACCTAGAAAAGCGGAGAAATCACCGACAACGTGATTGAGTTGCGTTGCTTAGGCACTTGCAACAGGTAGCACAAGCGGCAAGGAATTCTCCTCCAATCTCCCTCACAAACTCTCACCTTTTCTCTCTCCCAATCTAGGGATTTTTGCAAATTCGGATGGGAGAGAGGAGTGAGGGTTTCAACCCCTTTTATAAGCCTAAACATGCCCAAAATAGGCTCCAAGTCAAGGTATACTTAAAGTATATCCAAATCGGGGCTGTTTCGGTCCAAAAGAGCATTTCTGGAGGTCCCCAGGTCAAATGCGGTCGGACTTAAGCTCATGCATACTGGATCTAGCACACATCCAGTTTTCAGACCGGTTGGGTTCCCAGATCGCACGTGGCGGCCCAGTTTCAGTTTAACGGTCACCGCACCAAGATCAGGCCTAAAAGTCTCGTGATATATAATAGATATTTTTCCTGATCCAAGGGTGTAATTTGGCTGTATTCTGACGGTCAGAATGCTTAATACTGATGCGTCAAATTTGTGTGCCAGATTTGAATTTCAAATTCCAATTCTAACCCTATTCTCACTCTCTTCGGTCCGGGCTCAATGAAATAGCCTGTGATTATCGGTTTGACTTGATTTTTGGAATGAGTGTCAAGTCCAGCTAGACGGTTCTAACGGTCTAAGATAGGAGGTATCGGACTTTCGACGTGCGGTCTAGATCCAATACAAAGATTCAAAGTGGTCCAGAGAACAAACCGGTTTAGAGTTTGATCCGAGGCTTTAGAGCATTATAGCACCCTTGGTTCCACTCGCTTCGGGCCTTGTAGAACGTATTTAAAGTGATCAGGGACTGTTTCCCAGCCACTCCAACGTTGCGCTGGCTAACTTATGCTTAGTTTCTAAAGAAATTTATCCTAAGTGGTTTCTTTAGCTATGGAATTGGGTTCTGAACGATTTTTCAGGTGTTTTAATTGACCCACTGCCTAAGGACGTCAAATCCCAGATTAGCCAAAATCTGGGGTGTTACAATCTACCCCCCTTAAAACACAATGTCGTCCCCGACATTGGCGAAGGGCAAGGAGTACTTTCTCTAAGGAAGGTTCAAATCCTATTTAATAACCTAATCGTATGTATATCCGAACTCAAAGGTTTCGATCTTGGGCCAGTGGGAAAGAGGCCAACCACTCTTCCGCTGCGCCACTCTGATCAAACGATAGCGTTGACTAACCTAACTGGATTGGACTCAATACGTTCTACCCCCCTTAAAACTTGGTTTTACTTAAGGTTGAAGAATATTTGCATCGATCCGTATATCAGAACGAGGCGCAACTTAGGGGCTATCCTTAACCTAAAATGGAAACAGCCTTTCTCTATATGGTCTTCCTTACTAATGATGCGTTCTATGGCATTGGTACCTATGATCATAGAGATGAGCCTAATCTTTATTATGATTGAATTCAGGGGCAGGTATGAGTTGGTGGCAAGATGTCTAATTCTCTACTGGCTTTAAGTCCTCGCCATTTCCCAAAGACAATGTGATCCTGTTTAGTTGTAGATGGTTGGGCCATCACAGAAGAAAGGTTGTATAGTGGGTCTAAGTCGGATACGTTGAACCTTCTGTCTAATCAGGACAGAAAATGCGTTGTATCAGTTCTTAATCCGAGTCGACGCCGATCCTCTGCTTGATCAGAGCATTGGATTTATTGGTAACCACTAGGATTAAGAAGTCGATTCAAACCGCGAATACATCGCTTACATGTAGTTCCTTTATTCCGCATTCCCGAATGCAATAAGTCCTTGGGAAAGGCAATTCTAAGGGGCGTGCTAGTTCATTCTAAGTTCAATCTGAGGCAGTTATAAATGTTCCCTGAGAGTGTATGGTTCCTTCCTATGGGCAACAACAGGAGTCTACAAGTCATAAGGGGATCTATCCAAGGAAGGGAGTCTCATTTCAATCAAAACTAATCTATCATTCCTTAACATATACAGGCTTTACCCTACTCTAGGTAACTAGTAGGCTAGTCTGTAACTGCTATAATCTAAAGCTTAAGATTACACGGTAAATGGCTTTCCATACCATTTCTACTACAGCGAGTTGTTCTATCGCTTAGGGTCAAGATTGTCTAAATGGAATTGGATTTCTTACGTCGTCAGACTCTTCAAATTTAGGAGTGCTAACTCTAGGACCAAAACGCCAAGGGCCTATGTGGCCAGTAGCATTCAGTTGTATTAAATAGAACCGCGTTCTTAGTTCCATAGTGGGATCGGAAGTGGCATGCCTGGTAGGAGGGTGGGGTGGGATAAAAACTAATTTGTAGGCTGAATCCCGGGAGTTATAATACTCCCAATCTAGGGACAATACCTCACCACAAAATGAATCGGCATGCATTTCATTCAACAAAATTCGGCTATGATAAAGCCAAACCACAACACAAACACAGTTTCTACCTGTAACTTCACTAACCCTAACAACAACAAAACACAAAAATCCTTAAAATAAAAATCAAACAATCTACAGGGCAAAGGCATAGATGCCTAACTCTACCAAAGGACTTTACCACAGTCCCGACTTACCTTCTTTATCCCTGTCGAGTCTAATACTGTCTGTTGCTCACTAGAGGTCTCTCAGCCATATATTTTCAGTATCCCTTAAGCAAAGAAAATGGAGAAATAGGATTGAGAGGGAGGATGGTGAAAAGAGAGAAAAAGGCTAAAACGGCTTAACAATAGCCATGAAAAATGGGAGAAATGCAAGGAAATGGCTAACCAAACTAGAAAAGGGAGATCTAGGCGTTGTAGAGGGATGTTTCAAGCTCCCCTAGGATGTATTTTCAGAAACAAAAGAGAATGAAAAAGGGAAATGGAGCACCTCACGATTTCAGCTCGATTTGGGCGTTGTAAGAGCTCCAAACGATGAAATCTTCAAGAGGGAGGGCTGCCAACTTCAAAGGAATGATGGAGGGTGGTCTTTTTTGGCAGGGAATGGATCTAGGGGTGGTTTGGAACCACGGTTTTGGGTTAGGGCAGCAAGAAAACGAAAATGGGGCTAGGGAAGAGGACTTTTGTGAAGGAAGTACATCTTTTAGAGAGTTTCAAGGTACGGACCGCATACCAGGGGACTACCCTAGCCCCCAAACTCCTCCAGCCCAAAGATCAAGCCCATCCGACAAGTTTGACCGGCGATGCATCGCCGAACCGGCGATGGCATCACCGGTGAAGTTGCAAACTAGACTCTGAGACCATATGGGATGGATTCCTCTTGCCCTAGGGATTCCAAAAATGTATGGTGCACACTCTAGTTCATTGTAGATTGCCCTAGGGAGGCCAATACATTTTTAACATCCATTCAAGGATTTTCGGGTACAATCTTCAATCCCGAATACAAAACCCTATCATGCAGCATATGATTTTGGGGTATAAGGATCTAGTACATCCATCTAGACCATTAGTTGCTAAAGAAAGTGAAGTTAGAATGGCCTTATGGCCATTTTTCATGAAATTTTACTATTCACTGTAAAATTTTGTGAAAGTACTAATTTGTGTTATTTTCACATTAGGTTTGATGCCTAATATGAAATGGATAATAAATAAATGAAGATTGGAATGTTTAGAGGAGGAATTTTGAAGATTTTTGGTGAAACGGGGTTTTTAAGCCCTGGCGATTGATTACAGGAGTCGTGGTCATCCCACGGCCCAAGGATTTACTTTTGCGGTTTAAAACCGCTCATAGGACGTCTCAACCCGACTTCCTACAGCTTAGAAGTGATTCGGGTTGCCTTACGCGACCCGAGATGCATTACAGACTCGATCTTGCGATCGATTCTAATAGACTTCGCCTATCGGCGAATCTGCGATCTTAGACGTGTTTTTAGACCCTTCTCTCACCCACCTAAGTCAAAGGAAGCGACAGCGTACGTCGCGTGACCATAACCCAGGCCCGGTTTAATCCAAATCATGCTCTGATACCATCTGTAACATCCCAAAAATCGGGGGGTCGAGCAAAAACCCAACTCCCGAGTTCCAAAATGTTATTTATGCAACATAGATATGTATGATTGAATGTTGTCTGTGATAATGTATTAAACATGAGTGAGATTAAGCTAGAACCGCATATCATACTCCAGAGACAGTTAAATTAACCAGCGGAAGTCTGTAATAGTATGTATAACATATATAAACTGTTGTATGTCTCCAGAGTGTGAACATGTTACCAGGTTATACACATACATGTATACTCCAAAAGTAGATGAAACGAATATACATGAGTGCGCTAAAAATATGAAATGACAAATGTCAAAGTATCTAATCAACCTCCCTGTAATCCCGTCGATCAGAACACGCATAAAGGAGGGATCCTCCTCATCATCATCAAGTCCGGCTCTGCCTCACAGGCCGCGCCATCATCTGCAATCACAAAAAGGTCTGGTGGGTGTCCGGAACACCGTCCCGTAACGTGGGAGTGAGTAGCTAACTCAGTGGAATAATAGAACAAAGATTAACATGTTATCAAATCAATCATGCGATAATAGTAACGCAGTAAATCAAACAATCCTAATACTGTTGTTAATGCAATTATGATATGACGTGATGTATGCCCTCACCGACGATCTCCCTCATACGGCATCATCTTACGACCACGGCATGCCGCACTCCCTCAAGTGCTCCACATCTTCCAGGCACATGCAATGTCATGGTGATATGATTACCGAGTTGTTATTAGTCCTTTTCATACAGCAATATTGGGAAACTAAGGTACCTCCCTTATATCAATCCCAACACAGATCCTGTCTAGGGTCGTCACTCCTAGTAATCTCATACGATGTATATTTTGTAGGTCACTGCAAGGGCTGCCAGGGCTGTTGCACGCACTCGTTGCTCCGCTCCCCCATCACCTTATCAATACAGGCCTACTGTACTCTACTGCTACGGAAGGGTCGTCGCCTCCCGTAGACTCAGAATACGCTCGCGGTCACTACAAAGGGCTGCCAGGGCTGTTGCTCGCACTCGTTGCACCGCTCCCCCATCACCTTATCAGTGTAGGCCGACAGCAAGAATATAGTGTCCCATACCACCATAATCTGCTCACGAGTCATAGGTGCTCACTGGTCACTACGGGGAGGTTTGTGGCCCCAGCGTAGGCCGACAGTTCGACCACGGTGTCCCATACCACCATGCCCGGCTCATGAGTCTTCGTGGATCAAGGTACCACGGTTAATAGGGTTTACAATGGTAAGTTCAGTACCCTAGGTTCAAGCAGTTATGATACATACAAGGTGAACAAACATCGGCCAGTCGGGTTACTTGACGGGCTCGACTAGTGGGTTCGCATCTCGAATTGAACGACATGAAGTGCGTAAAACACTTCGCGTGGCCTAACCACTGCCGCCAACTCTCAACACGAATCACATTCGTCGACGCGTCGTTCGTGGCTATGACCAGTCAGCCACGAATTCGCTCGGTTACCGACTGCCTGGACTAAGTCAAGTCCCACACATCTATGGAATTACATTAACACTATAAAAAGGTAATGGAATTGAAATACATCATGTGAGCATGTTAGCACATGTTATAACATTCAACTTAAGCAAATCTTCAAGGCATACTTCCCATGCATATTCAACTTAAGCAAATCCTCAAGCACATACATTCCATGCATGTAATGAAATCATGCATTTTGTCAACATGTAGAAAATCATTTAGGTCAGCATAATAATTGAAAAATCAATCACAACTATCAAATAACATCATTTAATTCAATACATACTAATACAAGCATTTATACAAACACATACACTACACACTTAAGTCTACAAATAGTATGTCGACCCAAAGTGCGCAACTAGGCGAATCTCTTCGCCAAACTGATTATGCAATCATTCCTAACTCTCTAATGCGGCGACAAACCATGTCAATCACGTCAGCAAAATATGCATGTAGACCGTACTTCCTACAAATGACTAAAATGCCCTAAATCTCATATTCTTCGTTAATTTACAAAACGGGAAACGGAGAGCATTTTGTACATGTCAAACGGCGATGCCGTCAAGAATCTACTATTAAACGATATTGAAAGCTTTGGAAACAGTCAATCAAAGCGTCTAATATCCGCACCTTTTCCCTTTTAGGGATGAGAATTCGAACGGAGCGTATACGCTTCGTCTACGGCGAATAAGGAACCTAATACACGAGATCCATAAGCTACATCGCTATGGAAACAAAGGAAACTCAAATCAGTAACTATTTAGGGTACTTTCTTACCTAGAAAAGCGGAGAAATCACCGACAACGTGATTGAGTTGCGTTGCTTAGGCACTTGCAACAGGTAGCACAAGCGGCAAGGAATTCTCCTCCAATCTCCCTCACAAACTCTCACCTTTTCTCTCTCCCAATCTAGGGATTTTTGCAAATTCGGATGGGAGAGAGGAGTGAGGGTTTCAACCCCTTTTATAAGCCTAAACATGCCCAAAATAGGCTCCAAGTCAAGGTATACTTAAAGTATATCCAAATCGGGGCTGTTTCGGTCCAAAAGAGCATTTCTGGAGGTCCCCAGGTCAAATGCGGTCGGACTTAAGCTCATGCATACTGGATCTAGCACACATCCAGTTTTCAGACCGGTTGGGTTCCCAGATCGCACGTGGCGGCCCAGTTTCAGTTTAACGGTCACCGCACCAAGATCAGGCCTAAAAGTCTCGTGATATATAATAGATATTTTTCCTGATCCAAGGGTGTAATTTGGCTGTATTCTGACGGTCAGAATGCTTAATACTGATGCGTCAAATTTGTGTGCCAGATTTGAATTTCAAATTCCAATTCTAACCCTATTCTCACTCTCTTCGGTCCGGGCTCAATGAAATAGCCTGTGATTATCGGTTTGACTTGATTTTTGGAATGAGTGTCAAGTCCAGCTAGACGGTTCTAACGGTCTAAGATAGGAGGTATCGGACTTTCGACGTGCGGTCTAGATCCAATACAAAGATTCAAAGTGGTCCAGAGAACAAACCGGTTTAGAGTTTGATCCGAGGCTTTAGAGCATTATAGCACCCTTGGTTCCACTCGCTTCGGGCCTTGTAGAACGTATTTAAAGTGATCAGGGACTGTTTCCCAGCCACTCCAACGTTGCGCTGGCTAACTTATGCTTAGTTTCTAAAGAAATTTATCCTAAGTGGTTTCTTTAGCTATGGAATTGGGTTCTGAACGATTTTTCAGGTGTTTTAATTGACCCACTGCCTAAGGACGTCAAATCCCAGATTAGCCAAAATCCGGGGTGTTACACGAACACTACGTCTTCATCTACGACACAACGGTTGCCTAAATCAATGAAATAGGTTAGCTATTTTACCAATTCCTCTATTTGAATCCCTAAAATAGATTAGGGTTCAAATTTCTTACACAGAATGGATTTGAATTCACTGGTGTAGTAATACAGGTAGGATGATTTGACATGTGGAGCAGTGGGATCGAATCCCAGTAAGGATCTCTCACTCTCTCTCTCTTCTCCTCACTCTTTCCTTCTCCTTTTCTCTCTTCTCCCTCCTAGGGTTTGGAATTTCATATGGAATGAGAGAGGAGTGGGTTAAGGTCCTTATATAGACCCTGAACTGGTGTAAATGGCCCCAGGGCCATGTTATACTTAGGTAATAGACAAAGAGTTGTTGTTTCGGTCCAACGGAGCTCATCTAGAGACTCATTTCCTGCATACGATCTAAAAAAATTCCCCTGACAATGGATCTATGCCAGGTTAAGTTTTTGGTTCGATAGGATTAGTGGATCGACCATGGAGGACCAGTTTCAATTCAATGGTCATCGTCACTCGATCAGGGCCACAAGTGCACTGACATGTGTAGGGAAATTTTCCTGATCCAAGGGTGTAATTGGGTTTAAAACTGATGGTCTAAAACCTTAGATTTGGCCTGCCAATGAACAGCTCAATTCAATTAAATTTTAGTTCATTTTTTAAAGATATTCAAGTTTCTCACACACTTCGCTCTGGCCTCAAGTTGTGCTTTTCTGGATACTATTTAGATTTGATTTCTGAGATGGTTGTTAAGCCCAATAAGGTGGTCATAACTGTATAGTTTCACAATAATCAGACTTTCGACGCATGGTCCAGGTCTGATGCGGAGTTTCGTGATACTCCCGAGAGCAATTGAGTTTTGAGATGGATCATAGGTTTCTAGGTAATGTTGCATTAGCGATCCTATTAGTTTTGGGTCTTATAGCTCGTATAGAAAGAGGTTCAAGCTAATTTACCGATTAATTCAGCTTAGTACTTAATTAATTTTTATCTAATTTCTAAAAAAATTAATTCTTAGTGATTTCTGCCTGAGGTGATACTCGGGTCTTTGTATGAATTTTTTCGAGATTTTACATTATGGCTGTTTGTCAATTCTGATTATGAAGGTCAATTATCGATCAATTTTGATTGTTGTAGCCGATTACTGATTCCAATCATCTAGGTTAATTGTCGAGATCAATTATCGAGGCTGATTCTAATTGTTGATTCCAATTGTCGAGGCCCAATGTGATGTATATGAGGGCCATATTTGAGGCCCATCATGATGTCCATGTTTAAGGCCCAATGTGATGTATATGCAGCCGTATTTGAGGCCCATTGTGATGTGTATTCAGCCCGTATTTAAGGCCCAATGTGATGTCTATGAGGCCTATGTGATGAGGCCCATTATGATGCATTGAGGGTCAGGCGATGGAGCCTATTGCAATGTATGCTAGGCCCATGTGAAAGGACCATTGTAATATGTTTTAAGCTCTTGAGTGAGGCCCATGGTGTTGTATATTTGGCCCTTGTGTGAGGCCATGGGCCCACTATATGTTAGGCCCTATGTGGGTCATTCCTTGGAAGCAATGTTGGTTAAATGTCCACATTGTCGAGGTCGATTATCGATGTTGATTATTGATACCAATTATGAGTATGTGACAGCAAGCATCATGATACATGCACATACGCATCATCTGCATATTTGTTATGAGATATGGTTGACCATTGCATATATCATTAGGCAGGTTGTTATGAGACTCCCTGATAGGAGGAGGTTATCTCACATGAGTGCACGGTATGCACAGGATTGATGCATGACTGGATTGTATGAATCATGCATCTTACATTTTATGTTGTGAATATTGTACGCCCTAGTGACATCAGGACCATAGCCTCCACACGCATATCATGGATGGCCAGATGGGACACCAAAAATATTTGGTTCTAGCATTTGGCTGTTATAGATGGCCGTGGGTGAAAATTCCTAAACCCTCTTGGTACCAAAACACTCCCCAACGTCAAGACTGAGTGGATATATATGAGCCCATGAGGGTTGTATACTAGTAGGCCACATCTCTCATTATGTTGTGGTCAGTTGGGAGGCCTTACCCGCCTAAGGGATTAGGCATAGCTAGGTTGAGTTTGACCAGCTCATGAATGGGTCCGCTATCGATGTGCCAGGTAAAAATTAGCAGATTACTAGCCAGGAAAATAGTAAGGGCTCTCCCACTTACCCAGTTGTGAGCTTAATGGGGTGACCCGCCTAAGGGATTAGGCATAGCTAGGTTGAGTTTGACCAGCTCATGAATGGGTCCGCTATCGATGTGCCAGGTAAAAATTAGCAGATTACTAGCCAGGAAAATAGTAAGGGCCCTCCCACTTACCCAGTTGTGAGGTTAATGGGGTGACAAGTTGGTGTAGGGTGTACTAGACCCCGGTGATGATCCTAGAGAGGAACCGTATTGATATGTGGACTTGTTAAGCAAGAGTTGCATACTCATTCATTCATTCACTATCCACTTAGGCTGGTGGTGCGTAACTATTTGTTGCGTGTACCTTCACAATGGCCAGGATTTCTGTAATGCATTGAAAATCGAGGGTCGAGCAGGAGCCCAACTCCTGAATTTCAACACATCACTTATGCAACATAGATAATGATGATTAAATGTGGTCTGTATTAGTGCATTAAACTTGAGTGGGATTATACCAAATCAGCATATCATACTTCGGAGACATTTAAATTACGTAAGCGGAAGACTGTGATAAGTATATATAGGATATAAGTGATTATAAGTACCCAAAGTATGAACGTCACCAAGTTAAATAATTACATGTATAATACCAAAATTCAAAAAATAATAAAGTGCAATGTTATCTAGTCCATATCCCTAAAGCCCCGAAGGCACAACACCAGGTCTACGTAGACCCGCCAGAGAGTTGAAGATAGAAGAAATCCTCCTTGTCATGATAGAAGTCAGGCTCTGTCTCGTATGCCTCGTCGTCATCTAAAACTACAACAAATTCTGGTTAGTGTTTTAAAACACTGTCCCAGAGTGAGAGTGGGTGATCAACTCAGTGGAGCTATACGGAAAAGGTTAACATGTTATCAATTCAATCAACCAATAATGATAAAGCAGTACAATAATCATGCCCCAAGTACTCTTATTAATGGAAGGATGGAATGCGATAATGATGTATGCCCTCGCCTACACTCCCTCTACGACATCATCTCACAGTTGTGCATGCAACATCCCGCTATGCTCAACACCAACGCCAAAGGCATATGCAATGTGGTGCATGTGCATGATTAGCCAAGCTCTTAATTAAACTTATTCATACAGTAGGTTTGGAAAGCTAAGGTACCTCCCTTTATATCATTAACCCAAACAATGATCCATCTATAGTCGTCAATCTTAGTTAGTTGCATACGATGGCAGTTCTAGGTCACTACGGAGAGGCTCTTCACCTCAGCGTAGGCCTAGTTATACTCGAAGTCACTACAGAAAGGCTCATCACCTTAGCATAGTCCTAGTGTATACTCGAGGTCACTATGAGAGGCTCGACACCTGATCGTAAGCCGACAGCTTGAATACAGTGTCTCATACCACCGTATTCGGCTCACGAGTTTGGTTTACTCATTGGATACGACGGGGAGACTCATCACCCCAATATAGGCCGACATCTCGACCACGGTGTCCCATACCACCATGTTTAGCTCATGAGTCTTGGCGGATTGAGGTATCAAGGTTAAACGGGCATTTCATTGGTAAGTGGTACTTTAAATTCAAACAGTAGTGTCCATACATAGTGAATATATAATGGGCCAATCAGGTTACTTGACAAGCTCAACTAGTACATACACATGTTGACTTAATCGACATAGAGTGTGTAAGCATTCCGCATGGCCTAACCACTGTTGACAAGCAGCGTACGACTCAAATTTCTCGAACATGTCTTGTGTGGTGAAACGACCTCGGCCACTAACTCAGAAAACATTACCGATTGCTTGGACTATGCAGTAGTCCCAATCATACTCAAACATAATAGGCATTCATATTTGATAGTCAAACAGCATGTGACAAACAATTCAAATATAAATCTCATTTGAGCATTTTAACAAACACATAATACACACATTGTCATACATAGGCATTTCATCCATAAAGCATGTAATAGTAAGATATGTTACATGAAGAAAATTATAACTATAGATAAGGTTATTGAGAATTGTATCTCAATGCCCTCATTAAATACATTTCAACAAGCATTTCCTCATTCAGGCATTTTTATCAAACACTTAGACTACACATATTAACATACATGTGATAAAGTAGTTATAACATATTTTATGGCAAATCCTTTCACAAAGGACTTGTCATACATACAATAATCATGTATTCTCAATCAATAGACATGACAAGCATAAATCATAATTCCATATTTATTCAAACATTTCAACAAACACATGTAATGCATTAAAATCAACATAGTTCATATATATGTGTAATACGCGAAAACCATCGCATCTAAGCACGTGTGACAGTAATCAAGTTAGTCATGAATCATTAACTGGCATTGGAAGCCTTAAAAACCTTAACATAAACATTTATAGTCTACACCATTCGCTGGTACACTCATATCAAGCTCAGTTTGAACAATACATCTTTGTCACTGGCACAACGGCTACCTATGGCATGAATTATGTTAGCTATTTCACCATTTCCTCTATTTTGATCCCTAAAATAGATTAGAGTTAGGATTTCTTACCCAAGAATAGAGTTGAAATCGCCAGTGTAGTGATACGGGTAGGATGATTCGGTAAGTGGAGCGATGGGATCGAATCCCAGCAACGATCTCTCTCTCTCTCTCTCTCTCTCTCTCTCTCTCTCTCTCTCTCTCTCTCTCTCTTCTCCTCACTCTTTCCTTCTCTTTTCCTCTTCTCTCTCATAGAGTTTGAAATTCATATGGAATGAGAGAGGGGTGGGTTTAGGTCCTTATATAGGCCTAGAACTGGTGTAAATGGCCCTAGGGCCATGGTATACTTAGCTTATAGCCAAAGAGTAGTTGTTTCGGTCCAACGAAGCTCATCTGGAGGCCCATTTCCTGCATACAGTCTGGGGAAAGTTCTTTGACATTGGATCTAAGCCAGGTTAAGATTTCAGTATGATCGAATTTGTGGATTGACAGTGACAGACCAGTTTCAGTTCAACGGCTATCGTCAATTGATCAAGGCCACAAGTATACTAACCTGTGTAGGGGAATTTTCTTGATCCAAGGGTGTAGTTGGATCAGAATCTGACAGTCTGAATCCTTAAATTTAGCTTGTAAGTGAACGGCCCAAATCACTTAAGTTTGAGTCTATTTTCTAAAGAAATTTGTATTTCTCACACACTTCACTCTGGCCTCAAGTTGTGCATTTCGGGATACTATTTAGACTTAATTTCTGAGATGGTTGTCAAGCCTATCAAGGCGGTCATAACCAGATAGTTTTATAGTAATCCGACTTTCGACACGCGGTCCAGCTCCAATACGGAGTTTCAGGATGCTCCCGAGAGCAACTGGGTTTTGAGATTGATCCTACGTTTTTAGGTAATGTAGCGTTAGCAATCCTATCAGTTTTGAGTCTTCGAGTTCATATAAAAAGTGATTCAAGCTAATTCTACATATGATTTAGTTTAGCACATAGTTAATTTTCGTCTAATTCCTAAAGGATTCGATCCAGAGTGATTTTTACCTGAGGTGATACTCGGGTCTTTGTACAGATTTTTCTGAGACGTTACAATTTCGGTTGGGGTGCGCTACTAACCTGAAATCAGGAGTTTACCACATTGAGTCAGACTATCAAAAATTAAGTATAGGACTGGTTTGGATAGAAGTCCCTTGTGATGGACCCCATAAAATACGATACTATATACTATCATTCTAACGTCCAAAAAAACCCGTACGAAGATCCGAGTACCGCCTTAGGCAGAAATCACTTAGGACTAAATCCTTTAGAAATTAAATGAGAATTAACTAGTGCTAAACTAGATTACCTGGGAAATTGACACCAATCACTTTAAATACGATCTGTAAGACCCAAAACTTATAGAATTGTTAACGTTACATTACCTTAAAATCTAGGATCAATCTCTAAACCCAGTTGCTATCGGGAGCATCTAGAAACTCCGTATCGGACCTGGACTGCACATCGAAAGTCCGATAATGATAAAACTATACAATTACGATCGTCTTGTTGGACTTGACTACCACCTCAGAAATCAAGTCCAGATGGTATCCCATGATGATTTACTTGAGTCCGGAGTGAAGTGTGTGAGAAACGTGAATGTTTTTAGAAATTAAATATGAATTTAAGTAATCTGAGTCATGTTTTGTGCGGTCCAACTATAAGCATTCAGACCGTTAGAATCTAACCCAAATATACCCTTGGATCAGGAGATATGTCCCACACATGCCAGTGTACTCGTGGCCCTGATCAAGTCCCGGTGACCGTTGAACTGAGACTGGTCCGTCACGGTTGATCTGTAAACCCAATCGGACTGAAAACTTATCTTGACCCAAGATATAATATCAGGGAGCTTAAGTCCAACCACATTCAGCAAAGGGACCTCCAGAAATGCTCCGTTGGATCAGAACAGACCCGATTTGGACATAACCTAAGTATACCATGGCCCTGAGGCTGTTTTCGTCAGTTCTGAACCTATATAAGGGTCTTAAACCCCCTCTCACATATTCCATACGAATTCTAAAATCCTAGAAAAGTAAGAGAGAGAAAGAGAGAGAGAGTGAGTTGGAGATTCATCCTGAGGTTCTTCCCAGCTACACTACGTGTCAAATCTATCCATTTGTATCGCTATAGGGGTGATCCTGATTCCATACTTGAGTAAGAAAACCTAACCTTAATTCATTCTAGGGTTTCAAATAGTTTAAGTGATGCTATAGCTAACCTAATTCATGCTCTAGGTTGTCAATCTGTCGTTAATAAAGACTAAACGTCTAAATCAAATCTGTTACATGTTTATAGGCGTAAGGTGCGGACTATATACATTTAGGTTATGGTTTTCAAGGCTTTTAATGTCAGTTAATGATTTATTACTGACGTGGATGGCATTACACATGCCAAATGTGATATTTATTTCGCTTTACATATACGTATAAACTATGTTGTGACTAGGGTATCTCATGTGTTTGTTGAAATGTTTGTATGCATTTAGAATTTGAATTTGTGATTGTCATGATTAACTGTCGTATGTATATGGTTGTTATATATGTGACAATCCCTTGGCAAGAGGATTTGCACTAATACATAATATAACCAACATACGTGATGTATGTTGGAAGGTGTAGTCTAAGTGTTTGTAAAAATGTCTGAATGAGTTAGTAGTTAGTAAATTGTGATTTATAAGGGAGTTGAGATATGAATCCTAATTACCTTAACTGTGTGTATGATTTCCTCTATGTATTGTATATCTTGTTTATTCATGTTTAATTATGTGTATGATTTCCTCCATGTACTGTAGATTCATGTTTAAGTTATATTTCCTAACATGCTCACATGATTGTAGGATTTGACTTTAAGTATTCATTACTGTTTGATTTTCTCATATGCTCATGTGTTGTGATTACACGTGGTTGGGACTATATCATAGTCCAGGCGATCGGTAACAGGCCTCGAACTGGTAGCTGAGGTTATTTTTGTCACACTGGATGTGTTCGATGAATCCGAGCCGTACTTGGGATGTCAGCAGTGGTTAGGCCACATGGAGTGCTTATGCACTTCATGCCGATCAACTCAATGTGTGTTCATCCTAGTCGAGCTCATCAATTAACCCGATTGACTCGATGTATGTTCACCATGTATGGATGCTACTGCTTGAACCAAAGGTACCAAACTCACTAGTGAAACCCTGTTAACCTTGGTACCTCGATCTGCTAAGACTCATGAGCCAGACATGGTGGTATGGGACACCGTGGTCGAGCTGTCGACCTACGCTGGGGCGACGAGCCTCCCCGTAGTGATCAGTGAGCAACCCAGACTCGTGAGCTGAATACGGTGGTATGGGACACTGTATTCGAGCTGTCGGCTTACACTGATTTGGTGACGAGCCCCTTGTAGTGACCTCGAGCATACCTTGAAATTGCATTAAGGTGACGAGCCTTTTTATAGTAACTAGGGTATAACTAGGCCTGTATTGATCAGGTGACGAGCCCTTTGCAGCGACCTAGAACCATAACATCGTATGAGATTTGTTAAGATTGACGATCCTAAAATGGATTATTGTTGGAAAATGATATAAGGGAGGTACCTTAGTTTTCCAATCCTGCTGTATGAAGAGGATTAATAAGAACTTGGTAATCATGTACATGCACTACACTGCATGTGTCGTTTGGCGTTGGACAGAGCACTGAGGAAGTGACTGACATGTGCGACCGTGAGATAAAGATCGCAGAGGGAGTGTAGGTGAGGGCATGCATCATTACTACATCTCATTCTTGCATTAATCAGAGTACTTAGGACTTGCTCATTGTACTACTTTATCATTACTGCTTAATTGAATTGATAACATGTTAACCTTTGTTGTATAGCTCCACTGAGTTGATCACTCACGCCCACGTTCTGGGACGGTGTCTAAACACCAACCAGACCCTGTCTTAGTTGCAGATGACGATGCGACACACGAGGTAGAGCCAAATTTTGAGGATGATGAGGAGGCATTCTACTACATGGAGTATTCAGGCGGGTTCATGTGAGCCGTCCTGATCGATAGGGATTCAGGGCTATACTTGTAGTGGACTATCACATTTTGACATTTGTATTTTGAAACAATACTTGTAACTATTGACCTGATAGCGCATACATATTTTGGAAACTTATACTGGTTTATATATTCATTTCAGTCTTCTGCTTGTGTATTATAACTGTCCCTGGATTATGTTTTGCTGATTTGGCTTAATCTACTTCATGTTTTATACACTAATGCTGACAACATACATCCATCATTAAAACTGTTGTATAAGTGATGTTTTGGAACTCGGGAGCAGAGTTATGCTCGACCCCTGATTTTTAAGGCATTACAATCATCCCGACATCACACTCCAGTTTGGTCATTTGATTCACATCGCATATTGCATTACATCCGCATGCATTGTGTAATGTCTTGGAAAAATCCGTACAAAGACCCGATGACCGCCTTAGGCAGAAATTATTAAGGACCAAATCCTTTATAAATTAAATGAGAATTAACTAGTGTTAAAATAGATTACCTGTTAAATTAGCCCTAATCACTTTAAACATAATCTGTATGACCCAAAATTTGTAGGGTCATTAACGCTACATTACCTAAAAACTTAGGATCCATCTCAAAACCCAGTTGCTCTCGGGAGCATCATAAAACTCCATATCAGACCTGGACCGCACATTAAAAGTCCAATTATCCCAAGACTATACGGTTATGACTGTCTTGTTAGACTTGACAATCACCTCGGAAATCAAGTCCTAATAGTACCTAGAAATGCACAACTTGAGCCCGGAGTGAAGTGTGTAAGAAACGTGAATATCTTTAGAAAATGGACTGAAACTTAAGTGAATTGAGTCAGTTCACTTGTAGGGAGAATCTAAGAACTTAGACTGTCAGATTTTGACCCAATTACACCCTCGGATCAAGGAAAATTTCCAACATATGTCAGTGTATTTGTGACCCTAATTGAGTACCGGTTACTGTTGAACTGAAACAGGTCTCCCACGGTCAATCCCTAAACCCGACGGTCCAAAAACTTAGCCTGACCAAGATCCGTGATCAGGGAACTTAAGTCCGACCATAAGTAGAAATGGGGCCTCCAGAAGTGCTCCGTTAGACCGGAACAGCCAACCTTTGGCTATAACCTAAGTATACCTTAGCCTTGGGGCCATTTCCATCAGTTCTGGACCTATATAAAGGTCCTTGTCATACAAATTTGCTAAAACCCTAGAAAAGAAAAGAGAAGAAAAAGAATGAAAGTGAGAGAGAGATTCAGGGTCTGTGCTTGGACTCGATCCCACCTTTCCACGTACTTATCTACCGTATCCGTATCGCTATACCGACGATTTCAGTTTTGTAGTTCGGTAAGAAATCCTAACCCTATTTGGTTTTAAGGATTTGAGTAAAGGATAAAATAGCTAACTTATTTCATGTTGTCGGACAAATACATTGTGTTCGAACTGAGCTCGTTAAGAGTCTACCGGCGAAAGGTGCAAACTATAGATGGTTAGGTTATGTTTTTCAAGGCTTTCAATGTCAGTAATGATTTATGACTGACTTGATTACTGCCACATGTGCCTAGTTTTGGTGTTTCCTGTCTATTACACATATATATAAACTATGTTGATTTTAAATGTATTCCATGTGTATGTTGAAATGTTTGAATGACTATGGAATTGTGATTTATGCTTGCCATGTTTATTGACTAACAATACATGATTGTTGTATGTATGATGAACCCCTTGTAAAAGGGATTTGCTATAATACCTGTTATAACTACTTTATTACATATATATGATAAGTATAGCCTAAGTGTTTGATAAAATGCCTGAATGTGAAAGTGCTTATTTAAATGCATGTAACGAGGGTGTTGAGATAGGATTCTCAACTCCCTTAACTATAGTTATAGTATCCTTGATATAACCTATCTTACTACTATGTGAGTTGGGGATGAATGCCTATGTGTGGTAACTAGCGTAGTACGTGTTTTATCGAATTGCTTAAAGTAGGATTTATAATTGATTTTACTTCTCACATACTATCTTTGGCAAATTCATTTGTATACTATTTTTTAGAATGTGTTTGGGGCTACGACATAGTCCAGTCGATCGGTAATGATTTCTGTGCTAGTGGCTGGGGTTGTTTCGACACACAGGACGTGTTTGATGAATTTGAGCCATAATTTGGATGTTGACAATGCTTAAGCCACATGAATTGATTATGCACTTCACATTAATCATATAGATGTGCGCTCGCACCAGTCGAGTTCATCAAGTAACCTGATTAACCCGATGTATGTTCACCATGTATGGACGCTACTGTTTGGATTTAAGGTACCAAACTCACCAATGAAAACCCGTTTAACCTTGGTACCTTGATTTTCTAAGACTCATGAGCCAGACATGGTGGTATGGGACACCGTTGTTGAGCTGTTGGCCGATGCCGGGGTGACGAGCCCACCCGTAGTGACCAGTGAGCAGCCCAGACTTGTGAGCTGAATACGCTGGTATGAGACACTGTATTCGAGCTGTCGGCCTATGACTAGGTGACGAGTCATTCGTAGTGACCTCGAGCATTCTTTGAGACTGCACTGAGGTGACAATCCTTTTCACAGCAACTAGAGTATAAGCTAGGCCTGCATTGAGATGACGAGCCCTTGTAGCGACCTGGAACCGCAACATCGTATGAGACTAGCTAGGACTGACGACCCTAGAAGGGATCATTATTTGAGAAATCATATAAGGGAGGTACCTTATCTTCCCAATCCTATTGTATGAAAAGGACTAATAAGAACTTGGTAATCATATTCATAACATCGCACTGCATGTGCCGTTGGCGTTGGTGTAGAGCATAGTGGGAGTGTTGTATGCCGTGATCGTTAAATGTTTTCGCAAGAGGGAGTACAAGTGAAGGCATACATCATTAATACATATTATGGTTGCATTAACCAGAGTACTTAGGGATGCTTGATTGAATTGATCAGATATTAACCTTTGCTTTATAGCTCCACTTACTTGATCACTCACTCCCACATTTTGGGATGGTGTTTAAACTCCAACCAGACTCTGTTATAGATGTAGGTGATGGTGATGCTTATGAGGCAGAGCTAGACTATTACGATGATGATGAGGAGTTCTCCTATATGCAACTCTCTGAAGGGTCTATGTAGACTTGGACTTGAGCTGGCGGGGCTACAGGATTTTGGATAGAAAACATTACACTTGCTTATTTTGTACCTTTTAGAACTACACTTGTAATTATTTAACCTAGTGACAGTCATACTCTGAGGACTTACTATTACTCCTATACAGTTTTTATACATATCACGGTCTTCCGCTTACGTAATTTAAATTGTCCCTGGAGTATGATAGGTTGATTTGGTATAATCCCACTCATGTTTAAGGCACTAATACAGACAAAATTTAATCATCATTATCTATATTGCATAAGTGATGTGTTGGAACTCGACAGTTGGGATCCTGCTCGACCCCCAATTTTTAAGGCATTACAATATGGCATTTTGGGATTTGTTATGTGTCTTCACTTATATGGCCTAGACGGACTCAACAGGATTTACATATTGCATTGTACCCTCGACATCTGATATTTGGCTCTCTTATACTCCTCATTTGCATAGCTGATTTGTGTTGCGTACTCTAATATTGTATGACTCAAGGACTTGTCAGTATTTTCTCTTATTCTGATATCGTATGATTCACATGATCTTACCAGTATTTTTGATATTGTATGATTATGGCATTGTATTGAATACTTGACACTTATCTTGTACACACACTTTCACCACCCTCTAAGCTTTGTATAAGCTTATGCACGATAGATGCGTGCAGGTGACGTTAGGTTACAGTAGAGTGGAGCTTGGAGCATGTAGCGTCTTTTGGAGCTTTGATTTTTTACATATATATTTCTCTTTCAGCATTGGATTCAAATGTTTATATTAGTGGATATGTGATGATGATGTTGCCTTTGTGATTTAGGAATAATTGTGGTTATGCTTCTTATGAGAGAAACGTACGTTGGAAAATCCTCCTTATAGGATCCTAGGATCAGAATCTGGCGATGGACGCTGGGAGCCGAGAATGGGGTACTATAGAGGCTGTCGGTACCAGATTCGGCAATCAAAAATTTTGTGACCCCAATTTTAAGGTTTGGGGCATGACAAGGGATTACCCCCATGGCTTCTTTGATTCATAAATTTCCATGTTAGCTTAAACCTATGCATAAATTTTTTTAAAGTATTGAGATCATAGATTTCATTCCTTTTATTCTTATTTTATGTTGATGATTATGAAGTTATATTTTAATCCATATTGCACTAATTCTGTATTTATTAACTATGTGTGTAGAATTTTATCTTATAATTTCTATGCCACATTTGTAATTATTTGATTATGGGTACACTTCTACTAGTCATGACATGAAATATGAAATTTCATTTCAATTTATTTTATAAATTGTATGGTGAAGGATTACCCTCATTGCTTCATACATTCTTTAATTTCCAATTTAGTTTGAATCTAATATATGGATAGACTTAGAATATGGTGAACAAGAATTAATTTCTTATTATTGAATGACATGAAGAAATACTTTGAACCTTATCATTCAAATTCTATGTTAATTAACCATGTGATTAAAATTATTCTTTTCATCTCTACATTACATTTTTAATTACTTGATTATGGGTATACTTCTAATAGCCTAACATGAGCCTTACAATTTCATTTCATTTTATCGTATGAATTGTAGAAAAAAGATTATGTATGGAATGTCTTCTTTATAAGAAACGTAGAAGGCACTCTTAAATAATGACCTAATCATACTTGAGATTGACATGTCACATTTGTAAGCCCTTATTTGAGCTATCGTTGGACAGTCCAGGGATTGGCGATGGTATCTCCAGATCGGCGAACCCTCGCCACCCAGACGGTCCGGGCCTGTCGGGCCGATCGTTGTGGGATGCTGTGGGGCCCACCGAAATGCATGGGGACCTCCTTATGTACCCCATTTTCCCTATTCTTCCCTCTTTCACACCCCCAAGCTTCCCTTTTTCCCTAGAAACCTATTTTCTCCTCTCAAATCTCCCCTTCATCCTCCTAGTTTCTCATTTTCCTTTAATACAAACATCCCTTCACCACCTTCACCAAAACCCATCTTCCATTTCCTTCATTTTCCCTTTTTTTTTTAGCACACAAGACTATATTTGTGTCTCATCTATTTTTAAATCCACCAACCCGTCCCACTTCCCAAGTTTTTCTTCATCCTCATGGCTCTTTTTGAGCTTGTGAGTGCTATTTTCTCAATTTCCACTCTTCTTTCTCTTATGGGGAAGAAGAGGGCTCCCATGGATGAAGTCGAGCTTAGCTACCCTACTTGATCCTGAAGGCCAAGAAGCACCGCCACATATACAAGCGTTGATCAGGAGTTAAGGACCAAGCGGATCTCGATCCCCAGGCTTCCATTGAAAGGGCTTTGTTAGCGGGATTGTCTCACGGAATTTATGAGGGTCGTAGTGTCCTTTTCGAAGCACATGTGGACAAGAGGATCTTCAAGCAATATCTGGTGATGGACCTCCTGGTGGATGCCAGGTGGGGTCCCGTATTTAAGGGTAAGACAAAGGCAGATGTGAACACTGTCCAAGCCTTCTACGCACGTATTCGAGAGCTGACACTGGAGCCTTTACAGTTCAAATTTCCTATGGGAAGGTGAGACCTCATAGTCAATATCGCCTTGATAGCCCGAGTCATGGGAATGCCACTTGGCAAGGTCCATGCTAGTGAGAAAAATCTTTCAAGTGCACGTGAAAGGGACTGCCACACGTGATTCCTTTGTGGTCACCTGGTCCACCGTAATCCAAACAATAGCCTCATAGCGTCCAAAATGACCGACGACTTTCATCTGCTCCACCACATCTTCACGTAAAATATGTATACCAGGTGAAGCAATCACAGCAAGTATACGTGCTTGATGGTGGACTTCTTGTACCATGTTGGGTAGGGAGACAACCTGTGCCTGCCTACCTTCGTCCTACGAGAGATAGTCCTGACCGCACGCTCTACTAGGACAACCATCTTGCTCCCATTCGGGTGACTCATATGCAAGATTGCACATGAGTTCAGCTACAGACTCGGCATAGAACATTCGGTGCCGATCCATTTCATCAATGACACTACTCTCCACAACATGAAGATTGGGCCATGACAGTATAGAGCTTGACGTGAAGAGAGTGAAGATGAGGGGAAAAGTGAAGAGGAAGAGACTGACGCAGAGGGTGATGAGATTAAAGAAGAGCAAGAAGGAGAGGAAGAGGAGGCCCAGGACACAGATGAGGACTCTCCACCTACTACTACGCGAGAGCGTGACAGTGATCGAGCTGCTCGGGAAGCCTGCTTGGCTAAACTGGAAGAGGGCCAAGTTGCCCTGTGACAGGAAGTCACGTAGTTCCGAACCAAGGTTGAGGAGACTGAGGCCTTCATGAAATAAAAATTCAAGAAGGTGTCTCTCACCTTGAGGGTCATCCTGTGCTGTGTACAGGACAAGAGTGCACTTCCACCATCACTAGATTATGACGACTAGTCCTGCATGTAGTCGTCCTTTTAGTTACTTTATGTGTTTTCATTCCTTGTTGTTATGTATAGCCTTGTCAGGCTTAGTAATATGGTCGAGTAGTTAGCGTGTTTTATTGTTTGAAATCCTGCTTATGCTAGCTCACATGCATCTTCAGTCGTGATCCATGCAATACTACATCTCGTGTATTGTGACAATTTTGGTAAATGAAATGCATGAAGTTTTCTTTAAAGTTATGTGGGAATGCTGCGATTGAGTTTGTGAGCATGCTGAATCTGACCTGGGTTGCACCCTATGTTGTGCATAGGGAAAGCTACCTAAGGACACACGGAGTTTGGCATGTCTCACTTTTGGCAATTCGACTGTCGAGGCACCTCCCCTAAGCGATAGCCAGACGGACCCTAGTTTGGGGCTGACTCACAATACCATGTCGGACTCTCAGTTGGTCACTGGCCCCACTAATGGGCTGACACCTGTTGCACCATCGGTGCCAGAGCAGAAGCATGCGTCTAATTCAACACTGCACATGCCTCAGTTTTCTCCCCCTACTGACAGGTTGGAGCAAATGATGCTACTGATGCAACAACATTAATTACAGCATTAACAGTAGTAGCAGCAGTAACAACAACAACAACACAACAGCAACAGCAATAGTTTTTTACCACCATGGAAGGCATCTTTGCCCAGAGTATGGGGGTAGCCCCACCTGCACCTCTTGTGTAGACTGTGGGCAGTACGAGTGCTAGTGGCCTCTTCGAGCAATTCCAGAGCTTCTGACCTCTTACAGTTGTGGGTACTCACAGATCCGAGGAGGCTGATTATTGGCTTGACCGCATCGCTAAAATTTTGAAGCCACTGCAGTGTACTGAGGCAGAGCATGTGGAGTTAGTCACCTATATGTTTAAAAAGGAGGCTAGCTTATGGTGGGATAGTGTTCTCTGCACTGTTACTATCGGATACGTGTGGACGTGGGAAGCTTTTGAGACCTGCTTTCACGAAAAGTATTACCCTCTCACGTATCGGCATGAGAAGGAGAGTGAGTTCCTTCACCTCCGTCATGGAGGGATGATAATTGCTGAGTACGAGAATACGTTTACGGAGCTTGCTAGGTATGCTCCTTTGATTCTCGCTGATCAGCCGATGAGGATGCGGCGTTTCTCTGAGGCTTTATGACCCAAGATTCACTCAAAGATATGTTGTTCTAGCATACCCACTTATGCTAAGCGAGTAAACATGTCTTTGTGAGCGAAGCAGGATGGGGATGGTTTATCTCTCACACATGCACCCATCATTCAAAGGCCTCAACCAGATCTACTGAGTTGGTCATTCCTCGTCAAAAGGCCTCGCATAGACTTGCCTCCCAGGATCACCTCTCCATTAGCCCCTATGAGGCGACCCAAAGTGTGGTGCACATACTGCAAGCATGCGGGCCATACAGATACTTCTTGCTTTACCAATATGAGGGACAATGGCTTCTCGCCACCAACCGACGGTTTCCTCAGACGATTATAACTCCACATTTGCGGTCAGCACCAACACATCCATCATTTCAGCCGCCTGCACCTAGATTCAAACTGCCTCGATGGTCTATGGCACCGCAGTCGAACCGTCAGTAGCAGGCTTGTGTGCACTCACTTGCAGCTGAGGCATCTGAGACAGCGACTGCACTACCTTTGGCTTTTGACGTCACTGTGCATATTCAAGGTACACTGGTCTTCTTATTGGTGGACACCGGGTCCACTATCTCTATTATATCTTGTGCAGCAATTAAACAACTGGGGTTAGAAACTAGTCCTATGGTTGGGGTGAGAATCCTTATAGCCACAGGGACTTTCTCATACGCTACCAGGATATGTAAGGGGTTTTCGATAGATGCAGGGAGCAGAACAATGCACATTGACTTAATTGTCACCCCGTTGCATCATTATGATGTCATTCTCGACATGAACTAGCTTACGGAGATGAAGGCAGAGATCGACTCTGATACTAGGGTGGTGACTGCCTGTGGACCAGAGGGCACAACCTTTACATTCCCAGTGCAAGTCAGTTAGCCCTATCGCATCAGTTGTTATGCTTCCTTGCTAGAGGATGTTCGTGGTCTGGCACTCGAGGACACCCCTATAGTCCAAGAGTTCTCAGATGTATCCAGAAAGATTCCTGGATTACCCCATCAGTACGAAGTCGATTTTACCATCGATCTAGTGCCTAATGCGACACCTATATCTCTTCTGACCTATCGTATGGCTCCATGTGAGTGGAGGAGCCGAGGAAACAGATCGATGATCTATTGGATGCAGGCTTTATACAGCCTAGTGTGTCTCCTTTAGGAGCACCCATATTGTTTGTAAAGAAGAAGGATGGGTCACTGCAATTGTGTATTGATTATCGCAGGTTTAACCAGGTGATGGTAAAGAATAAATACCCTTTGCCTAAGAGGGATAATCTGTTTGATTAGTTGAAGGGGACACAATATTTCTCAAAGATCGACTTATAGTCGGGGTATCACCAGTTACGCGTCAGGGATGAGGATGTACAAAAGACAGCTTTCAGGAATAGTTTTAGGCACTACGAGTTCCTAATGATGTCGTTTGGGCTCACTAATGCACCGACCGTGTTCATGGACCTGATGAACAGGATGTTTCAGCCGTACTTATACCGATTCGTCATCATATTTATAGATGACATCCTGATATACTCCAAGAGTCGGAAGGAGCATAAGAAATACCTACGAGCAGTCTTCGATACTCTTATGAAGAATCAGTTGTTTACACAGTATAAGAAGTGTGACTTCTAGAAGGAAGAAGTCAAGTTCCTAGGACATGTGGTGTCCAAGGAAGGGATAGCGGTGGACCTTACCAAGGTAGCCGCAGTTCAAGACTGGTAGCAGCCTGGTTCGGTTACTAAAGTGAGGAGTTTCCTGGGCTTGGAAGGTTACTACCATCGATTCATTTGAGACTTTTCTAAGATATCTAGACCGTTATCTCAGCTGAATCGGAAGGATCACAAGTTCGCCTGGAATGAGAAGGCAGAAGTAGCTTTTCAAGAGTTGAAGGACAAGTTAACGTCCACCCTTGTGCTAGTATTGCTAGAGTAAAGGGTCAAGTATATGATATACATCGACACATCTTACGTTAGTTTGGGTGCTATTATAATGCAGAAAGATGGGGTTATTGTCTATCTATCGCGGCAGTTACAGAAACACGAGGAAAACTACCCTACGCATGACCTAGAGTTAGCGGCCGTCATTTTTACTTTGAAGATTTGGAGACATTACCTCTATAGAGAGGAGTTGGAGATCTTTTGCGACCATAAGAGCCTCAGGTACATATTCACCAAAAGAGACCTGAATATGAGGCAGCGGCGATGGATGAAAACCTTGAAGGACTTCAAGTTTGAGGTCTCCTATCATCTTGGCAAGGCCAATCTCTTAGCAGATGCATTAAGCCGCAAGAAGGTGATAGCATTTGCGGCACCGCTGATGATCGAGGAGTGGAATATGGTGGAGTTTGTGCACGGTAGAGGAACCGTTTGAGAGTGTCACACACGTTCATGTGCGGCCACTTATTGATGAGAGGATCATTGCAGCTTAAAAGGACGATGAACGATTGGTAGAGTTGCGAGAGCAGGTGAGTGATGGTCAAGACTCAGAATGGAGAGTTGGTACAGATGCAGGGCTTACGTTACCGTAGCCGCTTATACGTCCCGAACCTTCACGTCTTGAGGCAGGAGGTTTTAGAGGCTGCGCATAATTTGAAGGTGGTGATGCATCCTGATAGTACGAAGATGTATCGAGATATGAAGAGGTCATACTGGTGGGACAACATGAAGGCCCACATAATAAATTATGGGTCCCGTTATCTCACGTGCCAGCAGGTTAAAGCTGAACATCGCCAACCTCCTATACCGGTTCAGCCTATGCCCATGGCTGAATGGAAGTGGGAGTTCATCTCTATGGATTTCATATCGGGGCTGCCGAAGGCGAGGAAGGGACATGACTCCATTTGGGTGATCGTGGACTGATTGATGAAATCGGCTCATTTTCTCCCTATCAGAGTTTTAACTCTGCAGACGATTTGGCCAGGTTATACATTAAAGAGATCATACGTCTGCATGGAGTTTCTATGGAGATCGTGTCGGACCGAGACTCGCAATTCACATCTATCTTCTGGACTCTTATCCAAGAAGTAATGGGAGTGAAGTTGAAGTTCAGTACTGCGTTTCACCCACAAACTGATGGGTAGACGGAATGGGTAAATTAGGTGTTAGAAGATATGTTGCAAGCTTGTGTTCTAGATTTTAAAGACAGTTGGGACGATTGTCTTCCTTATACAAAGTTCGCGTATAACAACAGTTTTCAGGAAAGTATTGGCACGACCCCATATGAGGCCTTGTATGGGCGTCCCTGTCGAGCACCGCATTGCTGGGAGAGGTTGGTGAGAAGAGTCTGATTGGCCCAGAATTGGGTCAGGTGACCTTAGAGAAGATCGACATTATTAAGCGTCGACTTCTGGCAGCACAAAGCAGATAGAAGAGTTATGCCAATACTAGGCAGTGACTACTAGAGTTCGAGGTCGGGGACTATGTATTCCTTTAGGTTTTTCCTATGAAGGGAGTCCTTTGGTTTGGCAAGAAGGAAAAACTCACACCAAGATTTATTGGCCCATTCCCGATATTGGATCGAGTGGGGGTAGTAGCGTACCGTCTGGCTTTACGCACACCACTTGTAGGCGTGCATAATGTATTTCATGTATCTATGCTAAAAAAATACATTCATGATCCTTCACACATTATCAGATGGGAGAAAGTGCAATTGAGCAAGGATGCTACATATGTACTGTGACCGATGCGCATCCTAGATAGGAAGGAGCATGTGTTGCACAATAAGGTGATTCTACTTGTGAAGGTACTGTGGACACATCATACTGAGGAGGAGGCTACTTGGGAGATAGAAGTCGAGGTTCGTAAGAACTACCCTCAAATTCTCAAGGAGTACAAAAAGGTTCTAATTTTGAGGATAAAATTTTTCTTTAAGGGGGGTAGATTACAACGTCTCGAAAAAATCTGTACAAAGACCCGAGTACTGCCTCAGGAAAAAATCACTAAGGACCAAATCCTTTAGAAATTAAACGAGAATTAACAAGTGCTAAACTAGATTACCTGTGAAATTAGCCCTTATCACTTTAAACACTATCTACATGACCCAAAATCTGCAGGGTGTTAACGCTACATTACCTAAAAACTTAGGATCCATCTCAAAACCCAGTTGCTCTCGGGAGCATCATGAAACTCTGTATCGGACCTAGACTACACGTCAAAAGTACGATTATCCCAAGACTATATGGTTATGATCGCCTTGCTGGACTTGACAACCACCTCAAAAATCAAGTCCTAATAGTATCCGGAAACACACAACTTGAACTTGGAGCGAAGTTTGTGAGAAACGTGAATATCTTTAGAAAATGAACTGAAACTTAAGTGAATTGAGTCGGTTCACTTGTAGGGCGAATCTAAGAACTCAGACCGTCAGATTTTGACCCAAATACACCCTCAGATCATGAAAATTTTCCAACACATGTCAATGTACTTGTGACCCTGATCGAGTACCGGTGACCGTTCAATTGAAATAGGTCTCCCGCAGTCAATCCCTAAATCCGATCGGACCAAAAACTTAGCTTGACCTAGATCTGTGGAAAGAGAGCTTAAGTCCGACCACGAGTAGAAAAGGGGGCTCCAAAAGTGCTACGTTGGACCGGAACAGCCAACCTTTGGCTATAACCTAAGTATACCTTGGCCCTGGGGCCATTTCCATCAGATCTATACCTATATAAAGGCCTTAAACCCCCTCTCTCCCTTGCCATACAAATTTTCTAAAACTCTAGAAGAGAAAAGAGAAGAAAGAGAAGGAAAGAGAGAGAAAGTGAGAGAGAGATTCAGGGTCTGTGCTTGGGATTTAATCCCACCTTTTCACGAACTTAGCTACCGTATTCGTGTCGCTATACCGGCGATTTTGGTTCCGTACTTGGGTAAGAAATCCTAGACCTAATTTATTTTAGGGATTTGAGTAGAGTAAAGGTAAAATAGCTAACCTATTTCATGTTGTAGGTTATCCTGTTGTCGTAGACAAATACATCGAGTTCAAGCTGAACTTGTTACGAGTCTACCAGCGTAACGTGCGGACTATAGATGGTTAGGTTATGATTTTTAAGGCTTTCAATATCAGTAATGATTTATGAGTGACTTGATTACTGCCACACGTGCCTAGTTTTGGTGTTTCCTGTCTATTACACATATATAAACTATGTTGATTTTAAATGTATTCCATGTGTATGTTGAAATGTTTGAATGACTTTGGAATTATGATTTATACTTGCCATATTTTTTAACTAACAATACATGATTATGTGTACGTATGGTGAACCCCTTGTAAAAGGGATTTGCTATAATACCTGTTGTAACTACTTTATTACAGATATATGATAAGTGTAGCCTAAGTGTTTAATAAAATGCCTGAATGTGAAAGTGCTTGTTTAAATGTATGTAACGAGGGTGTTGAGATAGGATTCTCAACTTCCTTAACTATAGTTGCAGTATCCTTGATATAACATATCTTATTGTTATGTGAGTTGGGGATGAAATGCCTATGTGTGATAACGTGCATAGTATGTGTTTTGTCGAATTACTTAAAGTAGGATTTATGATTGATTTTACTTCTCACGTGTTGTCTTTAGCTACTTCATGCATATACTATTGTTTGGAATATGTTTGGGGCTACGACGTAGTCTTGGTGATCGGTAATGGTTTCTGTGCTAGTGGCTAAGGTTTTCTCACCACACATGACGTGCTCGATGAATCTGAGCCGTACTTTGGATGTCAACAGTGGTTATGCCACATGAAGTGATTACACACTTCATTTTGACCATCTCAATGTGTGCCCATACCAGTCGAGCTCGTCAAGTAACCCGATTGACCAGATGTATGTTCACCATATATGGACACTACAACTTGAATCTAAGATACTAAACTCACCAATGGAAATCCGTTTAACCTTTGTACCTCAATCTGCTAAGACTCATGAGCCGAACATGGTGTTATGGGATATCGTGGTCGAGCTGTCAGCCTACTCCGGTGTGACAAGCCCACCTGTAGTGACCAGTGAGCAACACAGACTCGTGAGCCAAATACGGTGGTATGGGACACTGTATTCGAACTATCAGCTTACGATTAGGTGACGAGCTATTCGTAGTGACCTCGAGCATACTCTGAGATTGCGATTAGGTGACGAGCCTTTCCGTAACAACTAGAGTATAAGCTAGGTCTGCATTGAGGTGACGAGCCCTAAAAGTGACTTGGAACCGCAGCATCGTATGAGACTAGCTAGGACTGACGACCCTGTAAGGGATCATTATTTGAGAAATCATATAAGGGAGGTACCTTAGCTTTCCAATCCTGCTGTATGGAAAATATTAATAAGAACTCGGTAATCACGTTCATAACATCACACTGCACGTGTCATTGGCGTTGGTGTAGAGCACAGCGAGAGTGTTGCATGCCGCGATTGTTATATGTTGTCGTAAGAGGGAGTGCAGGCGAGGGCATGCATCATTAATACATACCATGGTTGTATTAACCAGAGTACTTAGGGATGCTTAATTTTAATGCTTTATCATTACTGCTTAATTGAATTGATCACATGTTAACCTTTGCTCTATAGCTCCACTGAGTTAATCACTCAATCTCACATTCTTGGACGGTGTTTAAACACCAACCAGACTTTGTTATAGATGCAGGTGATGGCGATGCTTATGAGGCAGATCCAGACTATTACGTTGACGAGGAGTTCTCCTATATGCAACTCTCTAGCGGGTGTATGTAAACCTAGAGCTGCGTTGGCAGGGCCACAGGATTTCGGATAGAAAACATTACACTTTCTTATTTTGTACCTTTTGGAAATACACTTATAATTATTTAACCTAGTGATAGTCATACTTTGAGGACGTACTATTACTCCTATACAGTTTTTATCATATCATAGTCTTCCGCTTGCGTAATTTAAATTATCCCTAGAGTATGATAGGTTGATTTGGTATAATCCTACTCATGTTTAAGACATTAATACAGACAATATTTAATCATCATTATCTATGTTGCATAAGTGATGTAAGACCCGTATCCTAGACCGTACTGTTCTGTCAACTCCCGTGATCTTTTCCGTCGAATTTCGGTAATCCGTGACATGTAATCGACGTTGCGCAGGATCGTAAGTCGTATCCTATACATTTGAGTCGGCTTAATTCGAGACTTATACCATTACGACCGTATAGTCACCACGGTTCCAACGCCATGACTCATGTACTGATCCGATACCCTAACTAAGAGATGTGACCTGGCATTTATTTCAAGAAAACACCACACGTTACAAAACCCAAAAGAATCTCTACAACCTGTCAAATCAATCCCATCAATCACCTCTCATGTCAAGTACAAAGCACCCATGCTTTGTTTCTCCACAAGTCAAGCAAACCCCAAAGTCAACCAACCTCTCACCTCACCCATCACACACCTCACCCATCACTCACTTCCAATCACTCCATCACTCCTTACATCCCATCTCTCTCTCTATCTCTCTCTCTCTCTCTCTCTCTCTCTCTCTCTCTCTCTCTCTCCTTCTCATTTCTCATCTCAACTCCCAACTAGCAAGAGCATCACACGTCCATGGCTTTCCCAAGTGAGAGAAAAATGTGATTTTGGTGGCCCACTTTCCCATCCTAAAACCTCCATCCTAGCCATCCAAATCTCATCATCCACCATCAAAAAGAAGCACAAGGAGACCGGCATCTCAACGGACCAAGAAGATCAAGTGGTGGGGTGCTTCCATAGCTTAGTTTTTCATATTTTTAATATGGGCCACGTGAGGCCCACCGATCAATGATATGGATCTCACTTTGGACCCTAAGATGTGGCCGATGGGCCATCTTGATCATCAGTATCATTCCATGATGGGGCCATTCTCCATGGACCCCATCATGATGTTTACCTTCCTAGCTTGTAAATAGGTCATTTAGACCGTCTATTTTTATGGAGAAGGGATCTCCAGCGTTATATTTCAATTTTTATGGGCCCACATGTTACGGGACCCACTTGATTTATGATGTAGATCATGGAACGGAGGGCCCATAGTGTCAGGGTCCCTCCATCACATGTGTGTCCTACTCTCTTTCCTATCTCTCTCTCCCTCTCTTTTTAATTCTTCATTCATATGATAATATGATTGTGTGGCCCACTTGATGGTTTGTGGGACGTCTAAACCATTCATCAAAAGGGACCTCACCTTGATGTGGGTCTCATGTACACCACCCATCATTTGGTGGCCCACACCACTCATTATTTAGTGGCCCACGAGGGCAACCCACTTGAAATAGTCCAACCGTCCAGCGTCCAGTGACGCTGGACGTCAGGTGAAAAAAAAATACAAATATTGGCTTATTTCATAGCCTTTGGAAAGGGCCACTTGTATAGGCCTCACCTTGATGTATATATTCAATTCACGCCGTCCATCCTCTTCCCCAACTTATTTTAGGCGTTGAGCCGAAAAATGAGGATGATTCGAGTATTGGTGGGCCATAGTGTTGAAAACAGCATTATTACCATTAAAATATATCCAGATTTCTTCTACACACAGAAAGAGGCCCAATATTTCTCTTGATAGAATCGTTATGGGCTGTGGAATCCAATGGCTGGAGTGGATTTCACGAATGCGGGCCCCACACTCAAAAAACCTCGGGAAGTCAAGTTTCTAAAAAAAATAATAATAATAAGGCAGCAGACGCTGTTACTGTCAGAGAGGTGCAGGCAGTGCCTGCGCCAGAATGGGCGGATAAAGGCAGACCCACTGCTCCAGCCGTGGGCCCCACCCTAATGTTTATTGGCCATCTAAACCGTCCATATGGTGGGCCCTTACCTGAAGCAGGCGTCACCCAAAAATCAAGCCCACATCAGAGGAAACAGTGGTGACTTAAAGCCTACCATTAAAACCGTTTTTGGGCCCATGGAAGTTTCGAATCGAGCTGAAATTTATATTTTCTCTTCATCCAGGTCTGTACGACCTTATCAGCAAATTAGATGGAAAATATACATTATGGTGGATCCCACGTGGGACCCACAGTGATGTAGGTGTTCTAGTCACACCTTCCACTGCTGTGGACAGTGGATCCCACGTAGATGTATGTGTTTTACGAATGCCATCCAGCAACTGGACGGCTAGTGAACCTCTTATGATACGTGTTTTATTTGCACTGTCCAAGGACGGTGGGCCCCACCATGATGCATGTGTTGCATCCAAACCGTCCATTTATTTTGTAAATTCATTTTATGGTTAAAGCCAAAAATGATTCAGATGTATGGTTCAAGTGGGCCCACCTTAGTATATGTATAGGGCCCATATTAATTTAATTGTGGCCATTCATTGAGGCCTACCTTGCTGTACGTATAAGGCTCATAGGATCAAGCCCATTTGACATATATAATGCCCATGGGATTAGGCCCATTTAACATATATAAGGCCCATGGGATCAAGCCCATTTGACATATATAATGCCCATGGGATTAGGCTCATTCGACATATACAAGGCCCATGGGATTAGGCCCATTTAACATATATAAGGCCCATGGGATCAAGCCCATTAACATATATAATGCCCATGGGATTAGGCCCATTCGACATATATAAGGCCATGGGATTTGGCCCATTTAACATATATAAGGCTCATGGGATTAAGCCCATTGTGATGTATTCCTAGGCCGTGGGCTAAGGCACTTTATGATGTAATTTAAGGCCTGCAGGTTATAGTCATTGCAATGTACATTAGCCCACTAATGCGGCCCACTTACTTGACAACCAGAAAGCTCATGTGATATGGCCCATTTGATGTATTTAAGGCCCAATGGGAGTTACGTAAGGTCCTTTACAATGTGTGATTCCTCCATGATTATATAATGATGTTTTATGGCGGGCCGTGACTCGGGAACAATGTTGGTTTGACGTCCACATTGTAAGAGTAATGTCGGTTAGATGTCCGCATTATAACTCTCCTAAGGGCCCATTAATAGGCCCATACTTGTTACGTACAGACTGTCTAGGCCCATCTTCGGCGTAAGGATAGTCCATTACTTAGCAACATGCTTAGTACACTTCCATGATTCATGTGCATACACATCATATGTATGCTTGATATGAAGAATGTTTGATAATACATACGCCATTGGGCAGACCATTTATGGGACTCGTTATGAGACAGAGTGCCCCACATGATTGCGCAGTACGCACTAGATTTCTGCATGATTTGACGATGTGATTCATCCATCTCGCATATGTGTGACTTGATCACTGCACTCCCTAGTGACATCAGGGTCGTGGCCTCCGCAGGCACATTGTGGATGGCCGTATTGGATACCAAAAATACTTTATTCTAGCACTGTGGACACTTAGGATGTCCTTAGGTGAAAGTCCCAGAACCTTTTTGGTACCAAGAGATGCTCTAATGTCTAGACCGAGTGGATACATGAGCGCCCGAGTGCCGAATACCAGTAGGCCGCGTCTCTCACTGTGTCGTGGTCGGTTGGAAGGGGGTGTGGCCTTATCCGCCTAAGTGAGGGGGTTATAAGATAGGATGAGTTTGACCAGCTCGCAAATGAGTCCGCTATCGATGAGCCGGGTAGGTATTGGTAGATTACTGGTCAGGCGGATAGTGAGGTCTATTCTGCTTACTTGGCTATGCAGCTAGGGAGGAGGCAATCAGTGTGAGTGTATTAGACCCCAGTGATATTCAGAGAGGAACTATACTGATATGTGTACTTGATGAGTACCGATTTACTTAGATTGCATTTTGCTTATGACATTCAGCTATGTAAGCCTCGCATTTACATCGGTGTGGCCGATAACATTTATGTCTCGCATCGCATGACCTTGGTATGGCTGATGGCATTCATGCCTTGCATCACATAGCATTGGTATGGTTGGTTTTATTTATGAACTTACCACATACTTTCACATTACCGTAAAATTTTACACTCTGCGTTTGCCTTGCGCACACACTTACACCACCCTCTAAGCTTTTGTAAGCTTATACACGACCGTTGCATGTAGGTAGCGTTGGACAGCAGCAGCGCTGAGCCAGAAGCATGTATCAGACCATTTTGGAGCTTTTTGATCACCTTGTATTTCCCTTTCCATATTGTACTTAAATTTTTTGATATAGTGGATATGTGGTGATATTGTTTTGTGACTTTGTTATGCTTGTGATTATGCTCTATTATATAAAAAAAATCATGCTGAAAATCCTCCTTGTAGGATCCCAGGATAGAAATCTGGCATATGATTGTCAAGATCTGAGAATGGGGCACTACGGAGGCTGTCGGCACCGGATTCGACAATCTGGATTCATGTGAATCCGATTTTTAGGTTTGGTGCATGACCGAAGTTGGTATCAGAGTATAACTTGGGAATACCTGAGGATCACATCACATATTTACTAATAATAGGTTCCGAGTCCGAATGACTTAGCGATTTTCTGACATAAACCCTTAATGTTTATGCCTTCGAGAATTCTCAAGGCTAATAGGCCATTGTTCCTTCCTGTAGAACACTATAGCTAGAAGAGTGACCCGAGCGAATCTTGCTCCACCACCTGCCACTCCCGCACCACCACCTGTGGCTCCCGCTTCACCACCTACTACTCCTGCTCCACCATCAGATATTCCTGTCTTCCAGCCTGAGGATGCAACTCCTTTACCTGAGACCAATGCGGGTCCGACCGTACCTGTGAGTACTACTCAGCTGCAGCAGATGTTTCAGGTGAAGAGCAGTCATCCCACTGTTACACCAGCCAAGGCTGAGCAAGAGCGTGCGTGTTCCCTTCGCAAGGATTTCCGACAACATGATCCTCCATGTTTTCGGGGTGATCCAGACCCTATTACTGCGGAGTATGGTGCTCCAAGGTGGAGAAGATATTCGACACCATAAGATGTATGACCCAGCAGCGAGTTCCATTAGCTATATTCCTTCTCCAGGGTGAGGCTCAGTATTGGTGGGCATATGTGACCTGATCAGTAGCAGCTGATTTTGAGTGGACCTGGGAGGACTTTGTAGACCGATTTGACCGGAAGTTCTTTCTCGAGCATGTACGACAGCAGCGTGCACTAGAGTTTGAGACTTTGGTCCAGGGAGACATGACACTGTCCAAGTACAAGGCACGTTTCGTCGCACTATCCAGATTTGTGATGTATCTTATTAACGATGAGGGGCAGAAGCCCGTCGTTTTGAGAATGGCTTAACTCCTGCCCTCTGGAGTCGTGTGATTAGACACATGCTTCCGACATTTGAGCAGATAGTGGAGAGAGCCCTGATATATGACATAGATTGGGCCGGTGTGCAGAGAGCCCATGATTAGAGGGGAGATCAGAAGAGGAAGGCACCCTCTAGTAGTTCCCACCAGAAGCATCGTTCACAGCAGCGGCGCACAACCCGCCCAACATTTCGAGCACTAGAAGTACCCCCAGCACCATCTTCCGGACCGTTTACAGGTACTTGATTTGGGTGCGGTAGGACAGGACATCGTAGGCATGAGTGTCCCCATCCCCAGTAGCAGTAGCCGAGGGCACCACATCCACCTTCACGACAGCCACTACAACAGCAGCAGAGACCTCAGAGGGGACCTGCACCTCCCCAGCAGGCTCAAGGCAGATTTTATGCTGCCCAGCAGGACCCTCAGTCATCAGGAGGGGTCGTTGAGGGTATTCTTCCTATTTCTGTATGCATTGCACGTGTATTATTTGATTCTGGTGCATCATATTCATTTGTCACCGATGATTTCTGTTAATCGACTGGTTTGCCATTGGAGTCTGCCCGTGAGGGTTTGTTGGTATCGACGTCCTTAGGGAAGACAACAGTGTTGGGCCGACTACTCCATATTAGACTGCTCTGTGAGAACAGTCACGTTCTGCATACCTGGCGTGCCAGAATTTCAGTTTGTTGCCGAACCCAAAGGAGAGCAGCTTTCTTGCCTGTTATCATGTGTTGTTAAAGAGTCAGCTGCTTTGAGTATTGACCAGCTTCCTGTTGTTTATGGTTTTCCTGATGTGTTCCAGGAGATTTCGGGGTTACTACCTCGTCAGCACACTGAGTTCCAGATTGATCTTGTGTCTGGTACCACACCTATTTCGAAGGCCCCGTATCGTATGGCACCGTTGGAGTTATGGAAACTACAGAAGCAGTTGAACGAGTTACATGAGCTAGGCTTTATTCATCTGAGAGTTCACCGTGGGGAGTGCCGGTACTCTTCGTGAAGAAGAAGGATGGCTCGTTGAGGCTTTGTGTAGATTACCGCGAGCTTAATAAGGTCACGATCAAGAACAAGTACCTGCTTTCGAGGATCGACGACTTGTTTGATCAGCTGCAAGAGGCACAGTTCTTTTCGAAGATAGACTTGCGGTCCGGTTATCATCAGGTTCGAGTTCGAGATGAGGATATCCCGAAGACAGCCTTCAGAACGTGCTACGATCATTTTGAGTTCCAGGTCATGTCCTTCGGACTGACCAATGCACCTGCAGTATTCATGCAGTTAATGATTGAGGTCTTCCATCCGTATCTCGATCAGTTTGTTGTGGTGTTCCTCAACGACATTCTGATATATTCAAGTACCCGTGAGGAGCATGAACGACATCTTGAGATTACATTACAGACTCTCCGTGCACACTAGCTTTACGCGAAGCTGGAGAAGTGTGAGTTCTGGCAGGAGGAGGTGAAGTTCCTCGGCCATGTGGTGACGAGGTAGGGTGTCGCAGTGGAGCCCTCAAAATTGATGTCATGCGTCAGTGGGGCCAACCCATGAACGCATCCGAGATCTGCATTTTCCTTGGTTTGGCGGGCTACTACAGACGTTTTATTGAGAGATTCTCTCATATTGCAGCCCCATTGACCAGGTTGACCCGGAAGGGTGCCGAGTTCATTTGGAGCGACGCTTGTGAGCAGGCATTTATGGAGTTGAAGGACCGCCTTATGTCTGCTCCTGTCCTCACTCTCCCCTCTGGGAGTGATGGATTTGTTGTATTTACCGATGCCTCACGAGTTGGCTTAGGTGCTGTCCTGATGCAGCACGAGAAGCTGGTGGCTTATGCGTCCTGTCAGCTCAAGGTTCATGAGCTGAACTACCCCACACACGATCTGGAGCTGACAACGGTTGTCTTTACACTGAAAGTGTGGAGGCACTATCTTTATGGGGTGAGATTTGTGCTCTTCTCCGACCACAAGAGCTTGAAGTATCTGTTCTCTCAGTCCGAGTTGAACATGAGGCAGAGGTGTTGAATGGAACTCCTGAAGGAGTACGATTTTAATCTTCAGTACCACCCAAGTAAGGTGAACGTGGTGGCGGATGCCCTCAACCATCAGCCACAAGGCCTAATGATGCATATGATGATTCAGGAGTGGAGGATGCTCGAGGATATAGCAGAGTACGACTTTGAGTTTGTTCTGCAATCATCTATTGTTCAGCTATCGAGCTTTTCGATTCAACCATCTCTTGTCGCAAGGGTGATCGAGGCTCAGCAGACAGACGAATCATTACAGGATTACCAGGTAGAGGCAACATCTGAGAGTCAGACGGATTGGTAGATTGGTTCTAACGGTGGACTTCCCTTTAGAGGCCGATTATGTGTCCCGGATATTCTTGAGTTACGCCGAGATCTTATGACTGAGGCACATCGATCGCATTTCTCTATCCACCCTGGCTTGACAAAGATGTATCGCGATATGAGGCGTCAGTATTTTTGGTCAGGGATGAAGCGTCAGATAGCCAGTTTTGTGACCGAGTGTGACACCTGCCAGCGTGTCAAGGCCGATCATCAGAGACCCCTTGGTCTATTGCAGCCGCTGAGCGTCCCGATGTGGAAGTGGGAGTATACATCTACTGATTTTATCATGGGTTTAGCAAGGACTCAGCGCGGTCATGACGCCATCTAGGTTGTTGTGGACCGTCTGACGAAGTGTAGTAGTTGGTAGAAGGTTTTAAATGTTGGGAGTCTTGGTCGTATTAGCTCACATGCATCCTTTGTCCTGATTCATGTAACACTATATTCCAGGTAGTGTGATAAATTTTGGTAAATGAAATGTATACAATCCCTTTTACTATGAAGTGGGTGGAATGCTTAAGGGATTGTGTATTACTATGCTACATCTCACACTTTTCAACACAAGGCCCATTTTCCAAAGCCTAAGAGTTGATTTTTTTATCCCACCCCACCCTCCTACCAAGCATGCCACTCCCAATCCTGGCGTGGGATTAGCAATGCGGTCCCATTTAATACAACCTAATACCACTGGCCATATAGGCCCTTGGCGTTTTGGACCTAGAGCGGTGCTTCTAGATTTCGAAAGACCTGACGATATAGAAAGTCCAATTTCAATTAGATAATCTTGACTCTAAGCGATAGAACAATTCCTGGTAGTGGAAATGGTATGAAACCATTTGGCGTATGAGCCTAGACTTTGGATTATAGCTAGTGAGTTACAGACTAGGCTACTAGTTGAATTAAGCAGTGTAAAGCCTGTATATGCTAAGGAATAATAGGTTAGATTTGGTTGGAGTAGAACCTCATTCCTTCGATAGATCCCCTTAATACTTATAGACTTTTGTTATAACCCTTAGGAAAATTGTTTTAACTTAGAACCATTCACCCTCAGGAAAAACTTATACATTCCTAAGATTGAACTTAGAATAAACCAGCACGCCCCTTAGAATTTCTCTTAGAATTACCTTCCCCAAGGGCTTATTGCATTCAAGAACACGGAGTAAAGGAACTGTATATAAGGCAATTTCCCTTAGAATTGCCTTCAATTCAAACCCTTATAAATTGACTTCTCAATCCTGGTAGTTGCCAATAAATCTAATGCTCTTATCAAGCAGAAGATCGACATCGTTTAGGATTAAGAACTGATACGATGAATTTTCTGTCAGAGTTTAGGCAGAAAGTCTCTGTATCCGGCTCAGACCCAGTACACGACTTTTCTTCCGTGTTGGCCCGACCACCCACAACCAAAAGTTATTGCTTTGCCTTTGGAAATTGTTAAGGACATACAACCAATAGAGATTAGGCTTTTTTCTACAACCATAGGTACCAGTGCCATAGAACGCATCATTAACAAAGGAAGACCAATGTAGTGAGAGGTTGTCTCCCATTTCATGTCAAGGATAGGCCCTAAGTTACATCTCGTTCCGATATACGGATTGAGACATAGATTCTTGAACCTTAAGCAGAACTAAGTTTTAAGCGGGATAGAACGTATTGAGCCTAATCTAGTTAGGATTAGCTAATACAACCGTTGGATCAGAGTAGCGCACCAGAAGTGTGGTTGGCCTCTTCCCCACTGGCCCAGGATCGAAGAAGTTGATTTAGGTTATACGTAAGGGTAGGTCATTAAATAGGATTTGAACCTTCCTTAGAATGTCAATACTAAAGTCTCTCTAGGGACTCATTAACCTTAGCCAATTTCGGGGATGAAATTATATTTTAAGGAGGGTAGATTGTAACACCTCGGATTTTTGCCTACCTGGGGTTAGACGCCCTTAGGCAATGGGTCAACCATAACACCTTGGTAATCTCTCAGAACCCAATTCCAAAGCCAAATAAATCATTTAGAACCTAATTCTTTAGAAATTTAACGTGAATTAGCCAGCGCTACACTAGGATACCTGTGAAATTAGCACCAACCACTTTAAATACGATCTGTAAGACCCAAAATCTATAGAATCATTGACGCTACCTTACTCTGAAATCCAGGATCAAACTCTAAACCTGTTTGTTCTCAGGAACCCTTTGAAACTTTTTATTGGATCTAGACCACGTGTCGAAAGTCCGATATCAACCATCTTAGACCAATATGACCGCTTAATTGGACTTGACAATTGTTTCGAAAAACAAGCTCAACTGATGTCCTAAGGCTATTTCATTGAGCCTAGAGCAAGCAATGTGAGAAAGAGTGAAATTCCTTATAAATTAAATGTGATTTAAATAAATTTGACACGTTTTTCTTGTGTGTTAAGTATAAGCATTCAGACCGTCAGAATCTGACCCAAATACACCCTCGGATCAGGAAATATTTCCCACTCAGGACAGTGTACTTAGAATCTCTGATCGAGTCTCGGTGACTGCTGAACTGAAACTGGTCCGCCACGTGCGATCTGGGAACTCTATCGAACTGAAAACTCAATGTGATCAGGATCCAACATGCATGAGCTTAAGTCCAATCGCATTCAGTTAAGGGACCTCCAAAAATGTCCTTTTGGATCGGAAAAGACCCGATTTGGCTGTAACCCAAGTATACCTTGGTCCTAAGTCTATATAGGTGAGTTTTTAGCTTATATAAGGAGCTTAAACCCTTAGCCTTCTAACCCAAACGAATTTGTGGAAAACCCTAAGAGAGAGGAGAGAAAAGAGAGAGAAAGTGAGGGAGAAGTTGGGGCTTTCTCCTGAGATTCTTCCCTGCTGCTCCACATGCCAGATCCTTCCACCTGCATTGCTGTTCTGGCGATTCCAACGCCGTTTTAGGTAAGAAAACCCTAACCTTAACCTGTTTTAGGGATTCTATCGATCCAAGTAGCGAAGTAGCTGACTCACCTTGTGTATTAGGTTGCAAATCAGTCGTTGACGACGACGTAGAGTTCCTGTTCGATTCATTACGCTCCTACGGCGTAAGGTGCAGATTTTAGACGCTTAGATTACCTGTTTTCAAAGCTTTCAATGTCGTTTAATAGTAGATTGTTGATAAGGATATTGTTTAACATGTAGAACATGCTGTCCATTTTTCATTTCGAATACGTACGAAGAATATGAGATTTAGGGTATTTTAGATATTTATAGGAAATACTGTATGCATACGTATTTTGCTGATATGATTGTCATGAGTATTTACCGTGTACCTATACTAGTTATACTTGTATGATCTGTTCGGCGAAGAGATTCGACCTAATGCACATATTGGCCGACATATGCTATGTAGACTAATGTGTGTAGACTAAGTGTTTGTTGAAATGCCTAAATCAATATGATTTATGCCTAACATATGTTTTGAATGTAAGAACATGATTGTTGTGTATTAGACATCTCCTTGATATAAGGATCTGTCATATTATATGTGAAAATCAACATACGTCAAGTACGTTGGAGTTGTGTAGTCTAAGTGTTTGTGTAAATGTATGTATTAGTAAGTATTGAGTAAATGGTGTTGTAGTTTAGTGTTGAGACTGGATTCTCAACTAATTTGATGATGTACATGTTTTCCTCCATGCTTGTTGTATTTCAATTGATTACCTTATGTGTGAAGTACTCGTGTATGGTTAACTGCTTATGATGTATGTTATAACATGCTGATAACATGCTGAAATTTCTTGTATTTCAATTATCTCTCTCATATGATTACTGATTCACATCTTTGCGCTTGGGGATATACTCTAGTCCAGGCAGTCAGTAATAGTTTAGAATTCGTGGTTAGATTCTATTCGCCACGAAGGATGTGTATGACGAATCCGAGTCGTACTCGAATCGTCGGCAGTGGTTAGGCCACACGAAGTGCTTGTGCACTTCATGTCGGTCGATTCAACGTGCGCTCGTGCTAGTCGGACTCATCAAGTAACTCAACTGATCATTGTATGTTCACCTTGTATTAGTCATAACTGCTTGAACACTATATTCTTGCTGTCGGCCTACATTGATAAGGTGATGGGGGAGTGGAGCAACGAGTGCGAGCAACAGCCCTGACAGCCCTTTGTAGTGACCTTGAGTTTATCCTGACACCGCATGGGGGCGATGAGTCTTGATGCAGTCTCAAGGATATAAACTAGGCCTGTATTGATAAGGTGATGGGGGAGCGGTGCAACGAGTGCGTGCAACAGCCCTGGCAGCCCTTACAGCGATCTAGAAATATATCATCGTATGAGACTACTAGGAGTGACGACCCTAAACAAGATCATTGTTTGGGTATTGATTTGAGGGAGGTACCTTAGTTTCTCAATCCTGTTGTATGAAAAGGACTAATAACGACTCTGTAATCATATTCATATCGCACTGCATGTGCTTGGAAGATGTGGAGCACTGAGGGAAGAAAGCATGCCGCGGATGTAAGATGGTGTCGCATGAGGGAGTATGTCGGTGAGGGCATCCATCATGTCATTTCATGCTTGCATTAATCACAGTATCTAGGAGTGTCTGATTGTTTGCTTTACTATTATCGCGTGATTGATTTGATAATATGTTAACCCTTGCTCTATGATTCCACTGAGTTAGCTACTCACTCCCACGTTATGGGACGGTATTGTACACACCAACCGGTTCCTATTTCAGTTTCAGATGATGGCGATGCTTGCGAAGCAGAGCCGGACTTGATGATGATGAGGAGGATCCCTCCTATATGCAGGTTCTGATTGACGGGGTTTACAGGGTTACTGATTAGATGCTAGTACACTTGGTATCTTGCCTTTTATTTACACACCCATGTATATTCTTTTCTTTCTATTTTGGAGTATACATGTAATTAGTTAACCTGGTAACATGCTCACACTCTAGAGACTTACAATCATTTATATATTTTATATATTTATCACAGTCTTCCGCTTGCTAATTTAACTGTCTCTGAGTATGATATGCTATTTTGGCTTAGTCCCAATCTTATTTTATGTCATTTTACAGACAACATGCATTCATCATTATCTATGTTGCATAAGTAACGTTTTGGAACTCGGGAGTTGGGCTTCTACCCGACCCCTAATTTTCGGGATGTTACAAACTTCCCGAGAGCGATGGGCACTGATTTGCCGCTCAGCACCACGTATCATCCGTAGACTGATGGGCAGACCAAAAGGGCAACCAGATCCTTGAGGATATGCTTCGAGCCTGCGGGATTGATTTCTCGGGTAGTTGGGACGAGCACATGTGATTGGCTGAGTTCGCGTACAACAACAACTATCAGGCGACCATTGACATGGCTCCTTTTGAGGCATTATATGGCAGACCGTGCAAATCTCTGAGTTGTTGGATCGAGGTTGGAAAGCGAAGTCTCCTAGGTCCCTAGCTTGTGCTGCAGACGTCAGAGGCTATTGACATCATCAGGCAGAGGATGCGCACAGCTCAGAGTGGCAGAAGATTTTTGCTGATTGTCGGCGTCGTCCCTTAGAGTTTTCCATTGGGGACTATGTGTATCTCAAGGTCTCACCCATGAAGGGTGTGGTTCATTTTGGGATGAAGGGTAAGCTTGACCCGAGATTCATAAGACCTTTCGAGATCACTAGGCGCATTGGCGCCGTGGCCTATCAGCTTGCCTTACCATCGCAGTTGTCTAGCCTCCACAACATCTTCCATGTCTCTATGTTGAGGAAGTGTGGGTCAGACATCATGCCTGTTATTGATTGGCAGCCGTTGGAGGTTCGTGATGACGCTTCTTATATTGAGAAGCCAGTTCGTATCCTCGATCGGAAGGAGCAGGTCCTTAGAACTAAGGTCATTCCCTTGGTGAAGGTACAGTGGGACCATCATAGTTTGGATGACTCATCTTGGGAGCGCGAGTCAGAGATCCGTGAGCGTTATCCCCATCTTTTCGATGATTGATTATAAGGTGTATTGTGCTTTGATTATATATGATGTTATGTTTCCTATTTCCTTTTTGAGTTATGGTTAGTTGCGATGGTAGAGTAAATTTTGAGGATGAAATTTTTATTAGGTGGGGAGAGTTGTAAGACCTGTATCCTAAACCGTACTGTTTCGTCAACTCCCGTGATCCTTCCTGTCAAATTTTAACAATCTGCAACCTGTAATCAACGTTGCGCATGACCGTAAGTCGTATCCTATACATTTGAGTGTGCTTAATCCAAGACTTTTACCATTGCCACCGCATAGTCAACGCAGTTCCAACGCCGCGACTCATGTAACGATCCGATACCCTGACTAAGAGATGTGAGCCGGCGTTTATTTTGAGAAAACATCGCGCGTTACAAATTCCAACAGAATCTCTACAACATGTCAAATCAATCTCATCAATCACCTCTCATGTCAAGTACAAAGCACCCATACTTTCTTTCTCCACAAGTCAAGCAAACCCTAAAGTTAACCAACCTCTCACTACACCCATCACTCACCTCACCCATCACTCACTTCCCATCACTCCATCACTCCTTACATCCCATCTCTCTCTCTCTCTCTCTCTCTCTCTCTCTCTCTCTCTCTCTCTCTCTCTCTCTCTCTCTCTCTCTCTCTCTCTCTCTCTCCTTCTCATTTCTCATCTCAACTCCCAACTAGCAAGAGCATCACACGTCCATGGCTTTCCCAAGTGAGAGAAAAATATGATTTTGATGGCCCACTTTCTCATCCCAAAACCTCCATCCTAGCCATCCAAATCTCATCATCCACCATCAAAGAGAAGCACAAGGAGATCGGCATCTCAACGGACCAAGAAGATCAAGTAGTGGGTGCTTCCATAGCTTAGATTTTCATATTTTTAAGATGGGCCAAGTGAGGCCTACCGATCAATGGTATGGATCTCACTTTGGACCCTAAGATGTGGCCGATGGCCCATCTTGATAATCAATAGCATTCCATGATGGGGCCATTCTCCATGGACCCCATCATGATGTTTACCTTCCTAGCTTGTAAATAGGTCATTTTGACCGTCTATTTTTGTGAAGAAGGGATCTCCACCATTAGATTTTAATTTTTATGGGCCCACATGTTACGGGACCCACTTGATTTATGATGTAGATCATGGAACGGAGGGCCCATAGTGTCAGGGTCCCTCCATCACATGTGTGTCCTACTCTCTTTCCTATCTCTCCCTCCCTCTCTTTTTAATTCTTCATTCATATGATAATATGATTGTATGGCCCACTTGATGGGTTGTGGGACGTCTAAACCATTCATCAAAAGGGATCTCACCTTGATGTGGGTCTCATGTACACCACCCATCATTTGGTGGCCCACACCACTCATTATTTAGTGGCCCACGAGGGCAGCCCACTTGAAATAGTCCAACCGTCTAGCGTCCAGGGACGCTGGACGTCAGGTGAAAAAAAAAAACACAAATATTGGCCTGTTTCATAGCCTTTGGAAAGGGCCACTTGTATAGGCCTCACCTTGATGTATATATTCAATCCATGTCGTCAATCCTCTTCCCCAACTCATTTTAGGCGTTGAGCCAAAAAATGAGGATGATTCGAGTATCTGGTGGGCCGTAGTGTTGAAAACAGCATTATTACCATTGAAATCTATCCATATTTCTTCTACACGCTGAAAGAGGCCCAATATTGGTCTTGATAGAATCATTATGGGCTGTGGAATCCAATGGATGGAGTGGATTTCACGAATGCGGGCCCCACACTCAAAAAACCTCGGGAACTCAAGTTTCCAAAAAAAAATAATAATAAGGCAGCAGACGCTGCTGCTGCCAGAGGGCACATCCAGTGCCTGCGCCAGAACGGGAGGACGAAGGCAGACCCACGGCTCCAGCCGTGGGCCCCACCCTGATGTTTATTGGCCATCTAAACTGTCTATATGGTGGGCCCCTACCTGAAGCAGGTATCACCCAAAAATCTGGCCCATCCAAGGCTCAGGTGGCCCACATCAGAGAAAACAGTGATGACTTAAAGCCTACCATTGAAACTGTTTTTAGGCCCATGGAAGTTTTTAATCAAGCTGAAATTTGAATTTTCTCTTCATCCAGGTCTGTACGACCTTATCAGCAAATTAGATGGAAAATATACATTATGGTGGGTCCCACGTGGGACCCACAGTGATGTAGGTGTTCTAGTCACACCATCCACTGCTATGGACGGTGGATCCCACGTAGATGTATGTGTTTTATGAATGCCATCCAGCAACTGGACGGCTAGTGAACCTCTTATGATACGTGTTTTATTTGCACTATCCAAGGACAATGGGCCCCACCATGATGCATGTGTTGCATCCAAACCGTCCATTTATTTTCTAAATTCATTTCATGGTTTGAGCCAAAAATGAGTCAGATGTATGGTTCAAGTGGGCCCACCTTGATATGTGTATAGGGCCCATATTGATTTAATTGTGGCCATTCATTGAGGCCTACCTTGGTGTACGTATAAGGCTAATGGGATCAAGCCCATTTGACATATATAATGCCCATGGGATTAGGCCCATTTAACATATATAAGGCCCATGGGATCAAGCCCATTTGACATATATAATGCCCATGGGATTAGGCCCATTCGACATATATAAGGCCCATGGGCTTAGGCCCATTTAACATATATAAGGCCCATGGGATCAAGCCCATTTAACATATATAATGCCCATGGGATTAGGCCCATTCGACATATATATGGCCCATGGGATTTGGCCCATTTAACATATATAAAGTTCATGGGATTAGTCCCATTGTGATGTATTCCTAGGCCGTGGGCTAAGCCCCTTTATGATGTAATCTAAGGCCCGTAGGTTATAGCCATTGCAATGTACATTAGGCCCACTAATGCGGCCCACTTACTTGATAACCAGAAAGCCCATGTGATATGGCTCATTTGATGTATTTAAGGTCCAATGGGAGTTACCTAAGGTCCATTACAATGTGTGATTCCTTCATGATTGTGTAATGATGTTTTATGGCATGCCGTGCCTCAGGAATTATGCTGGTTTGACGTCCACATTGTAAGAGTAATGTCGGTTAGATGTTCGCATTATAACTCTCCTTAGGACCAATTAATAGGCCCATACTTGTTACGTGCAGACCGTCTAGGCCCATCTTCGGCGTAAGGATAGTCCATTACTTTACAACATGCTTAGTACACTTCCATGATTCATGCACATACACATCATATATATGCTTGATATGAGGAATGTTTGATTATAGCATACACCATTAGGCAGACCATTTACGGGACTCGTTATAAGACAAAGTGCACCACATGATCGCGCAGTATGCGCTGGATTGCTGCATGATTTGACGGTGTGATTCATGCATCTCGCATATGTGTGACTTGATCACTGCACGTCCTAGCGATATCAGGGTCGTGACCTCCACAGGCACATCGTGGATGGCTATATTGGATATCGAAAATACTTTGTTCTAGCACTGTGGGCACTTAGGATGTCCTTGGGTGAAAGTTCTAAAACTTTTTTGGTACCAGGAGTTGCTCCATCTTCTAGACCGAGTGGATACATAAGCGCCCGAGTGCCGAATACCAGTAGGTCGCGTCTCCCACTGTGTCATGGTCGGTTGGAAGGGGGTGTGGCCTTATCTGCCTGAGTGAGGGGGATATAAGCTAGGTTGAGTTTGATCAGCTCGTAAATGAGTCCGTTACCGATGAGCCAGGTAGGTATTGACAGATTACTGGTCAGGCGGATAGTGAGGTCTATTCCTCTTACTTAGCTGTGCAGCTAGGGAGGAGGCAGTCAGTGTGAGTGTATTATACCTTGGTGATATCCAGAGAAGAACTGTACTGATATATGTACTTGATGAGTACCGACTTGCTTGGATTACATTTCTTTTATGACATTCGGCTATGTAAGCCTCGCATTTGCATCGGTGTGGTCGATAACATTCATGTCTCGCATCGCATGTCCTTGGTATGGTCGATGGCATTCATGTCATGCATCACATAACATTAGTATGGTTGGTTTTATTTATGGACTTACTGCATACTTCCGCATTACCTTGATATTGTACACTCGGCGTTTGCCTTGCGCATACAGTTACACCACCCTCTAAGCTTTTGTAAGCTTATGCACGACCTTTGCATGCAGGTAGCGTTGGACAGCAGCAGCGCTGAGGAAGCGCGTATCAGACCATTTTGGAGCTTTTTGATCACCTTGTATTTCCCTTTCCTCATTATACTTAAAGTTTTTGATATAGTGGATATGTGGTGATGTTGTTTTGTGACTTGGTTGTGGTTATACTCCATTACAAAAAAAAAAAATTATTCTGAAAATTCTCGTTGTAAGATCCCAGGATCGGAATCTGGCATATGATTGTCAGGAGCCAAGAATGGGGCACTACGGAGGCTGTCGACACCGGATTCGGCAATCTAGATTCATGTGAATCAGATTTTTAGGTTTGGGGCGTGATAAGTGATGTGTTGGAACTCAAGAGTTGGGCTCTTGCTCAACCCTCGATTTTTAGGGCGTTACAATATGACATTTTGGGATTTGTTATGTGTCTACACTTATATGGCCTAGATGGACTCAGTAGAATTTATATATTGCATTATACCCTCAACATATGATATTTGGCTCTCTTATACTCCTCATTTGCATAGCTGATTTGTATTGCGTACTCTAATATTGTATGACTCATGGACTTGTCAGTATTTTGGCTTACTCTGATATCGTATGATTCATGATCTTATCAGTATTTCTGATATTGTATGATTATGGAATTATATTGAATACTTGGCACTTATCTTGTGCACACACTTTCACCACTCTCTAAGCTTTGTATAAACTTATGTACGATAAATACGTGCAGGTGGCGTTAGGTTACAGTAGAGTGGAGCTTGGAGCATGTAGTGTCTTCTGGAGCTTTGATTTTTGACATATGTATTTTCCTTTCAGTATTGTATTCAAATGTTTATATTAGTGGATGTATGATGATGATATTACCTTTGTGATTTAGGTATAATTGTAGTTATGCTTCTTATGAGACAAACGTACGTTGAAAAATCCTCCTTATAGGATCCCAGGATCGGAATCTGGTGTATGGACACTGGGAGCCGAGAATGAGGTACTACAGAGGCTGTCGGCACCGGATTGGGCAATCGAAAATTTTGTGACCCCGATTTCAGGGTTTAAGGCATGACAAGGGATTACCCCCATGGCTTCTTTCATTCATAAATTTCCATGTTAACTTAAACCTAAGTATGGAAAATTTTAAAGTATTGAGATCATAGATTTCATTCCTTTTATTCTTATTTTGTGTTGATTATTATGAAGTTATATTTTAATCCATATTGCACTAATTTTATATTTATTAACTATGTGTGTAGAATTTTGTCTTATAATTTCTATGCCACATTTGTAATTATTTGATTATGGGTACACTTCTACTAGTCATGACACGAAATATGAAATTTCATTTTAATTTATTTTATATATTATATGGTGAAGGATTACCCTCATTGCTTCATACATTCTTTAATTTTCAATTTAGTTTGAATCTAATATATGGATAGACTTAGAAAATGGTGAACGAGAATTAATTTCTTATTATTGAATGACATCAAGTAATACTTTGAATCTTATCATTCAAATTCTATGTTAATTAACCATGTGATTAAAATTATTCTTGTCGTCTCTACATTACATTTGTAATTACTTGATTAAGGGTATACTTCTAATAGCATGACATGAGCCTTGCAATTTCATTTCATTTTATCGTATGAATTGTAGAAAAAAGGTTATGTATGGAATGTCTTCTTTATAAGAAACGTAGAAGGCACTCTTAAATAATGACCTAATCATACTTGAGATTGACATGTCACATTTGTAAGCCCTTATTTGAGCTAAGAGAAATTTTGAAGATCTATGTTGAATACATGGTTGAATGCCTAATCTTTTCTAAGAACCATAAGATTTGATTATGTTTACATCTGGAGGAGCAATCTTGTCAGATCTAAGGAATGTACATGAAAACTATGATGCATAACATCCACACATGACCTGCGAGCTTTACCAAGTGCTTAATGTAAGCCACATTCTGCTAGATATGCTAAGAATTTCATTTCTTAAGTTAAATCCTCAAAATATGTGCATTTGCATCCCTATGGGCTGCTCACCCTTTACATGAGACCTTTTTGGGTTTAAAACCTCCTCGAGTGTATCCTGAGTATTTTCCTAGGAGGTTAGACATCCTTAGGCGCACTCACCTACATGGTCTTTTCCAGGTAGTCAGTCTACCACGGGTGACCTTTTCTTTTGACAGCTAGATGTGCGTCCCTAGATCTGTGACTTGATCATACATTCATACATCCACGCATATGTACATATGATATTAATGTCTTTATGAAATGAATATGTTGGTTTAAACTACGTTGAAATGCTTTGATATGCATGAATCCTTAAGGGAGTTTCTACTGAATTATCACTCATCTAATCCTACGGTTGCACCAAATAGATGCTGGTTTGATGGCGGAATTAAGGAGGCCCCTATGATGGGATCCCAGGGACGGCTGAGGAGGAATTCAGCGAGGAAGAACTTTATGCCGATGTAGTTGAGCTGTTGGAGCTCAACTAATATCTTAGAATTTACTTACTTTTATATTTTAGACGTTATGTTTTGTTTGAATTGTAATAACAATTCCCCTGCTAAGGAATTTCATTTTGTTTCCATTTACCTATACTAAACTTCTATGATATTACGCATGTTATCCTTAACTTATTCAATAGTTGTTTTACTTTATGTTATGAAATTTGTTGTTAATTAGATGTATGGTAGTTCACTTCATAACATAATACTTGGGTTCTCAATTGCAAATGACCATCATCAGGTTATAAGAAATAAGGTGTTACACCTGGGGATATCATTCCTTGGAAATACACTATATTATGGAAGATAAAACCAGGTAGGTCATGAACCACCTCCAATGGTCGAATCACACGTTTTAATCATGACCAAATTATTCAAATGGTTCAGGAAGTAACAGGACAAGCTCACGGCCATATTACTTACTCGATCAACAATATGCCCTATTCAGAATGAATTGACAGACAGTCTCTATTGTCACAACCAATTTTATCATTTTTTAATCAAGACAGTCAAGTTCAACCAAGAAAGCCAAATTTACCATTTTTCAATCATGATGGCTAAGTTTAACTAAGATGGCCGAATTTACCATTTTTTAATCAAGACAGGTGAGTTTGACCACAACAACTAAATTTACTATTTTTCAATCACAATGGTCGAGTTAGACTAAGATGATTGAATTTATTGTCTCTTGATTATGATGGTTGAGTTCGACTAGGACAGTTGATTTTGTCATTTTTCGATCAAGATGGCCGAGTTTAGCTAAGTTGGCCAACTTTTATATTTTAATGATCAAGATGGTCGAGTTCAATTAAGATAGCCAAAAGTAATATTTTTATATAGCCTAACAATCATATTTATTGTGCCAAATAACGAATCAATATTGCATTCCCCTTTTATTAAAGACGAAGCGATGTGGGGGGCAATGTTGTACTATGTTCCTAACAATTATTGGGAAACCCAATTGAAAAAACCAAGTGTTATAGTAAGGAAAAGATATTGCAGGCTAAAGATTTTCAATAATGCTTGAAGTATTTTTTAAAAAATTACAATTGATAAGATGACAAGACATAAAGTAGTTGAGAGGAATTCAAAAGTAAATCAAGCATTGACCAAGCGGCCGATAACCATCTAGGAGGTCAATAAAGAAGTTGATGTCATTCAGGAGGTCAATCAAGCTGTTGATAGCCATCCAAGAGGTCGATCTATCGACCAATAGTCATCTAGAAGACAAACCAAGCGGCTGATGGTCATCCAAGAACTCGATCAAGTGGCAGAGGGCTATCTAGGATCTCAATCGAAGGAATGCGGTCGAGTCAGTAAAAAGGCCTAAAGTGGTTATTAGAACATGTGGCAAAGAAGTCTCCAGAAGGTTGTGTAGTACTGAATAGTTACAACAACTGTTAGACTGTAGAAAGTATCTAGAAAGCCATGCTAAATAGTTATACCAATTGTCAGAACGTGAGAAAGATCTAAATTGCTAGATTAAGGTTATAAATAACAAATGAACAAAGTAGGAAGATTTTGTCTTATACCAACCCAATCAAATTCAAATATTATCTTTCAATTATCTTTTCAATGACTAGTCAATTACATCTCTTAGTGTAATAATTTTATTTTTCTTGCCAAGTTAATTATATTTCTTAGTGTGATCCTTTACTTATAGTCTTTTATTTACATTTCATAGTGTAATCTGTAACATTAACAAAGTAATTGATCATCTTAGCTTTAATTTGAATCGACACTCATATGTTAGATTCGGTTCTTGTCACGCCCCAAACTCGGAAACCGGGCTCACAAAATTCCCGATCGCCGAATCCGGCGCCAACAGCCTCCGTAGAACCCCATTCTCGGCTCCTAGCTCCCATTCGCCAGGTTCCGATCCTGGGATGCTACGAGGAGGATTTTCAACATCAGTTTGATTTGTATTAAGCATAACCAAAGGCATAACCCACAAACAAAAACCAAGAAGTCCATTACATTTCCACTATGATAAAAAACTTTACAAGTACAATGGGCATAAAGGGAAATACAATGGTAAATAACAGAAAAACTCCAAAATGATCAGCAACATGCTCCTGCCTCAACGCTGCTGCGGTCCAACGTCACCTGCACGCAACGGTCGCGCATAAGCTTACAGAAAGCTTAGAGGGTGGTGAAAGTGTGTGCGTAAGGTAGTAATATGAACATGCAATGTCAGAGTGATGCGGAATATGCAAATGGAACCATGAAACCATGAGCCGTACCGAGGCTATACAATGCCAGACATGGATGACATCGGCCACCCAAAGGCCATGCTATATGCAATGCAACTCAAGCATACAAGTCTTCATCTATGTCCACACATCAATACAGCTCAAAGTATGGAATATCACCGGGGTTTAGTACACTCTAAACCAGATTGCCGCCATATCACGCGCAATAAGGTAAGTGGAAGAGACCACACTATCCGTCTGCCAATATCGGGCGCGACTCGTCGATAGTGGACCCATTCCTCGAGCTGGTCAAACTCAGCCTAGTATTGCCCCCTACACTCGGGTGGGTAAGGCCGCACCCCCTTCCAACCGACCACGACACAGTGGAGAGCGTAACCGTCTGGTAATCGGCACTCAACGCTCATCTACCCACTCGGTCTAGACGTTGGAGCAACCTCTTGGTACCATAAGGGTTTAGGGACTTTCACCCAGGGATATCTATCGTACCCCATGTAGAACAAGATTTTCGGTATCCAATCCTGTCAACCACGATACGTCTGTGGAGGCTACGGCCCTGATGTCGCTAGGACGTACAATATCCATGTCATACAAAATGCGATATGCATGATTCACACTATCCAGTCATGCATCAAATCCTGCGCATATCGTGTGCTCATGTAGGGCAACACTGCCTAACCAAGAACCCATAAACAACCTGCCCGAAGGCATATGCTATGATCAGTCAATCCTCATATCAAGCATACATATGATGCGTATGATCATGAGTTATGAAACTGTACTAAACATGATAAAATGAACTACCTCACAATGCAGATGGACCTGGACGGCCTATACACGATAAGTACGGCCCAGTAATGAGCCCTAAGGAGAGTCGTAATGTGGACATCCAACCAACATTACACTTGCAATGTGGACGTCAAACCAACATTGCATCACTGGTATGATCTTCATAAACCTTAGTACTTAGTCTGTAATGAATTTACTCATTGCAATGGACCGTAGGTTGTCCCCATTGGACCTTATATATATATCAAATGGGCCATATCCTATGGGCTCTTATTCATCAGATGGGCCACATAAATGGGCCAAATCAATGGGCCTTAAGTGCATTGCAATGGGTCAAACCCGTGGGCTTGGATTGCATCAATTGGACCTAGTCATATGAGTTTAATATGCATCAAATAGGCCATACCAACGGGATCCCACATGCAGGTCAAGTGGGCCTCAACCCATAGACCTAACATGAGTCAAATGGGCCTAAATTCCTACGCCTTAAACAAATCAAATGAGCCTAACCCATGAGCCTCAATTAAATCCAGTGGCCCTAATCCCATGGACCCTTTTTATAATCAAATGGGTTTAGTCCCATGGGCCTTACAACATATCAAATGTCCTGCTCCCATAGACTTTAAAATTTTAATAAAAGGGTCCAAGTATATGGGCCTGGAAGTACATCGAATGGGCCTAGTCCCATGGACTTGCAACACGCCAAATGGGCTTAAGTTCTTGGGCCTTAAATGGATCAAATGGGCCTAGCCCATAAGCTTAAATAACAAGTGAGCCCAAGCCCATAGGCTTCACGTATCAAGTGGGCCCAAATTCTTAGGCCTCAAATAGATCAAATGGGCCCAGCCCATAAGCATTTTATAAATCAAATGGGCCTAGTCCATTCCTTAAACAACAAGTGAGCCCAAGCCCATAGGCTTTACGTATCAAGTGGATGGACGGTCCGGATGCATCACATGCATCAAGGTGGGTCCCACTGTCCGGTGGAGAGTGCGGATATAACACATACCTCACACAGGGCCCCACCGTCCATGGACGGTGGAGGCAGCACATGCGTCAGGTGGGTGCCACCGTCCACTGGACGGTGGACTTTAATATGCACCTCATTGTGGGTCCCATGTGGGGCCCACCTTGCAGTGTTTACTTGACATCCAATCCGTTCAATAGGTCCCTCGGGCCTGGATGAAGGGACAATATAAATTTTAGCTTGATCCAATACTTCAGTGGGCCCAAAAAGGATTTTAATGATAAAATTCAATTCGCACTGTTTCACTTGGTGTGGGCCACCTGAGTGTTGGATCTGTTTCATTTTTAGAGGGGGCCCATTTGAGGATGGGACCCACCTCATGAACTGATTGGATGGCAAACAGGCATTACGGTGGGGCCCACGGCTGAAGCCGTGAGTCCCTGCTGGACACCGCTGCCCGCCTACACGGCTGCACAGCTGCACGCAGCAGCGTGCAGCTCTGAAACGTCAGGGAGGCAGGGGGGTAAGCCTCCTTCAAAAAATGGGAAAAACCTGATTTTGGATGGTTTTTCACGCGTGGGGCCCACTAAAGTGGAATCCGCCCCGGCCATTGCGTTCAGTGGCTCGATGCCGTCCAAATGAGTCCAGAGTTTGGATTTTTTTGACGCTTGGAAAGTGAAATAAAACAAAATAATGATCTTGAATGGTGGTGATGCATTCATTGATGTTATGGCCCACCGGATCTTCCAATCAGCCCCAAATTTCTACCCAACGGCTAAAACACCGTAGGTAAGAGGATGGACGGCTTAGATCGAACATAAACATCAAGGTGGGGCCTACACTAAGGGACCACCCAAAATCCTCTCCTTTTCTTTCCTTTTTCTTCTTTCTGTTGTAAACGTCCAGCGTCTGGATGGTTTTAAATTTTATTTTTTTATTTTTAAGATGGAGGGCCCTGATGAAGTGGGCCCCACTGATGGGTGGCATGGGAGTAACAGCCAAGGTGGGCCCCACTTGAATAAAATAAAATATCTCAAGTGGGATCCAATCAAGTGGGCCACACCCTCCTATAGCAATAAAATACAATACAATAAAATAAAAGAGAGAGAGAGAGAGATGGAGAGTGGGACACGGCTTGTGATGGAGGGATCCCGTCATTATGGGCCCTCCCTTGCAATGAAACATACAATAAATGGATCCCTTGCACATGGGACCGTTAAAAATGTAAATCAATGGTGGAGATCCATTCTCCACCGATATGGACGGTTTAGATGACCTTTCTAAATAAAAATAAACATCATGATGGGGGTCCATGGAGGATGGCCCCATCATGGGATGATCATGATGATCCAAGTGGTCCATCGGCCACAAATAAGGGTCCCAAGTGAGATCCACACCATTGATCGGTGGGCCTCACTTGGTCCACCATAAAAACAAGAAAATCCATCCTATAGAAGCACCCACCGTCCGATCTTCTCGCTCCTAGGGGTTCCTTGGCACCTTGTCTTCAACTTCAATGGCTAAGATGAAGAATGGAGGGTTGAGATGGGAGATTTTGGGGTAGGAAGGTGGGCCACTTGGAGCTTAGGAGGCTTTACAAAATTCCATACGTATGGAACTCTTGTTGCTTGGGATTTTTTTGAAATGAGAAAGAGAGAAAGAGAGAGAGTGATGTAAAGGGAGAGAGAGAGTGATGGATGGATGGGTGAGTGATGGTGGTGTAAGAGAAACTTGACTTTTGTGGCTTTTGTGTAAGAGAAGTATGAGAAATGAAGACTTTTGTGGCTTTTTGTGTAAGAGAGGTATGGGTTTGGGAGACTTTTGTGGTTGCATGGGAAAAGGGATGGAAGTGATGTGTACTTGACATGTGATGGATTGATGGGTGATTGATTGATGGGGTTGATGTGATTGATGTGACACATCGTTGAGATTTCCTTGATTTTCACAATGCGCGGCGTTTTCTCACACCGAACGTTGGCCCATATCTCTTGATCCGGGTATCGCCTCGGCTCGCGAGTCGCGGTATCGGAACCGCGACGATGGTGCGGTCGCTATGGCATTGGTCTCGGGTTGAGTCGACTCGGGTTGTCGGCACAAGAATCCGGGTCGCGCGTCGATATCGGTTAAGGGTCGAAAATTGTCAGAATTCGACCGGTAAGACCGCGGAAGTGTACGGAAAGGTACGGACCAAGATACGGGTCTTACAGTTCTTCACTCAGAAAAGCATCTTGCAGTTGTTCTTTACAACTGACTGTATCAATTCTTTTCTCATTTCTCTTTATATGTATTGAAAAATCCTTTAGTAGGAAATGCAAAGGTATATCCATCATCAGAGGACGAATTCTATACTCTTACATGATTATATTTATAAAATCGGCGAGTGACTAAATAAGTAATGATCTCTATTATACACTAAGTGCCTATCCCCCTCAGCACTTAAAGTGGTAATTGTAGGCTTATATTGAGCCGCAGATTAAAATCTACCATGCCAACCTTCCAACCGCCTGAAACGCAGCAGCAATAAATGCCATCAATTTTGATTTGATCTACAGTGGTTGCCATTGCCAAAATTGACGTACGATCTGAATGGACGCCCCACCTTCCATGTGTTGAGTATTAGGCAACGAACGCCCTTTCTACAACAAGTGTCCCCCACACAAAGCCGGCACAGGTGGTAAATTCGATATACTAATAAGTGAGCCACTGGGACCATTCTGTGGCCAAAAGATGGTACGGCTCACATGTGCAAGATGAATGTAAGTACCTTCACTTATTTCTTATTATTGCTTATTAGCTCATTCATGTGTGGACTGCCTGACTTTGACTTTTAGGCTGGAGCGCGTTCACGCTGTCAGTCAGTTGGAGGAAGGGCATTCTGTCATGTCAGACTTGGTCGGACGCTGACGGGTTGAGCAGCGACACTAAGCTAGTGAAGTGACGTCTCTAATTCTCATAGGCTCCAGTACGATGTTGCATCCATGGAATCCATTCATTTGGCAATATAATTTTAATGGACTATTCAAATAATGAGGCAAATCCAAAGCTTTAATAGAGTGACCACTTAAAATAGCAGGAAGATTGATGCCCATTGCTATCAGTTTTAGTCCTATCATCATGTTTTTTTAAAATCAAAGTCCTTCAAAAGTTAGCAAAGACATTAAGGGCCTGTTTGCTTTTGAGTGGTCCAGTGAAATCTCAGTGAAATGGGCCATAATGACGCTTTCACCTGTTTGACTGATGCAAGGGCAGCGTGCAGATGACGGATGGAAAACACAGTTCACTTGTAAGAAATTTCACAGGGAAATCTCGTGCGGATGCCTACTGCTAACGTGGAAAGCGGTGAAACGGATTATCTACTCCCCTTGACTGGTGGTTGGTGATCCGTGGGCCCCACCATGATGTATGTGTTTCATCCATTCTGTTCATTCATTTTTATTGATCATTTTAGTGCTTGATCTAAAAAATGAGAGGGATATAAATATCAAGTGGACCACACCACAGGAAAACAATAGTGATTGGATATCCACCGTTAAAATCCTCCTAAGGCCCACTGTACTGTTTATTTGACATCCAATCTGTTGATTAGGTCATATAGGCCCAGATGAAGTGAAAAAACAAAGATCAGCGTAATCCAAAACTTTTATAGCCCCTAGAAAGTTTTTAATGGTCAACGCTCATTCAACAATTTTTCTTGTAATGTGGTCCACCTGAGATTTTGATATAACTCATTTTTTGTCTTGTATTATAAAATGATCTGGAAAAATAGATGGATGGCATGGATGGAACACATACATCATGGTAGGGCCCACAGAGCACCAACCACTGTTGCACGTACCGCTTACAGCGAGCCAACCATAGGCTAAAAACAAACACGCGGAGTGTCGTTCCTGGGCATTTGCAATCCCGCCCAGTAATTTCAAACGGGTGAATTCGTGATGATGCCTGGTTACCTTACCAATGCATTTCCCTGAGCAAATAATAAATGCTCAGAGAGAATGTAATTACCCGTGAAATGTAAAAACAAATAGGCCCTAAAGAAGGGAAAACATAAATATTTAGCTTGTTCAAAAACTTTTCTAACCTTTAGAAGTTTGTAATAGTGGCATCATCCTCCCCACTTTTTTTTAAAAAAAAAATAAAAATAAATAAATAATTTTATGGTGGGGTCCATTGGGGTCCATTAGAGCTTTAGATGTGACTCATTCTTTGAATTTTACCCAAAAATGATCTGTTGAGATGGACAAAGAGCATGGATACAAAACATACATCAGAATAGGACTCATAGAACTTGGTGACATCACTTCAATACCAGTCTTGCTACTCAACCTATCAGCCACTGTGTTAGACTTGGTGCGATGGATGTAGATTTGCTACTAACTGACTTACTACTGAAGTGACGTCACCAAGTTACATGGGTCACACAATGATGTATGCTTTGTATCTACGTTACCAATCCACATAGAGAGATCATATTAAGGCATGATCCAAAGAATGAATAAGATCCAAAGTTTGATAAGACCCCACCACAGAAAACAGTGGGGAGAGTGATGCCCACTATTAAAAAATTTGACGGTCACAAAAGTTTTCCATCAAGATAATATTTGTGTTTTTCATTCTTTCATGTCTGCTTTAACACATGAACATGTTGAATCTTAAATAAATATCATGGTGGGACTCCAAAGGTTTCAACGATGGGTGTCACTCTCACCACTGCTTTATGTGGTAGGGTCCACCCCAGCCTTGGATCTCCCTAGTTCTTTGGACCATGTCATAAAATGATCTCTCTAAATGTATGGACGGTGTACATACATCATGGTGGGCCCCCTGAACTTGGTTACGTCACTTTAGTAGGGAGTCTCGCTATATCAGTATCCAATCCGCGTCCAGCGCCAAATCATTGATCTGTCAGACATGGTCAGTGTAACCGACAACTGTTAAAAGTTCGTTGGCATGTGTAAAAATTACATACGGTTGCAGTTGCCTAAGTCGAAACTGCCCAATGAAGGAACTCTTGTTACTCTGGACCAGACTACGTACGAAATCGGATTGCGTACTAAGTATGCTCCTATCATACTGAGTAAACTTTGCTAGGCCTATTGTGAATTTATGTGGTTTATTTACACTGTTCATTCATTTTTTCCAGATCATTTTAAGAGTTGATCCAAAAATTGAAGCTTATCAAATGTTGGGGAAAAATATGACAAATTTGAGAATTCGGTTATAGAGTGGACCAAAATTCGAGGCAATAGGCATGACCGAGACAAGATAAAGCATAATGGAGAGACTTAGCTCGGATTCGTAGGAAATGAATCTCGACCGACATTGAAAGAGTCAAGAGCCATGCCAAATAAAACTTATAACAGCGGAAATAAAATAAATATGATAGCCAATAAATAAAATAAAGAAACCACAATGTAAGAATGTAAAGCCACCTCAAAATTTAGATCTTGAGAGATTAATACAAATGTTGTTCTAAGGACAACCTTACACCAAAAACCAGAGTTTATGGTAGGACAACCTTATTTCTAGAAAGGTCTTTGTATCAAATCTCAAATCGAAGAGGAATGATAAAGTATTAAATACAAACTGCACTGAAGAATAAATTGCTGTTACAAATATATTTTTTTCTAGAGACAACCATACACCATAGAAATGGTAGGGCAACCTTACTAGAACAATTAAGAATGCTGATAAAGGAATTGAAAGAAATAAATGCTAAACTATTACACCATTCCCACAATGCTTGAAATAAATGATTACAGCATTCACATCCACATATACATCCCACAAATGAATAATTAAAGATATGAAATATAAACCATTCAACCACGAAACATAAGGGATTATAGTGGTTCACCTGTATGTACACCAACTGTTAAACAACAGCCACACAGAATGCTACAACACTCCTAATATCCTCACACAAGGGATATTAGGATTCACTATTAAATTAGGATTTTACAGGTTCACCCAAAACCTTCACAATTGTGTCTTTTTCTGTGGACTTACACAATTAAAAAAACCCCACTTCTGAGTTTTCCTGGCTCTCCTCAAATAACCAATATAATGAGATTTTTCTGGCAAATCCCAAAAGAAACCAAAATAGAAAGGAATTTACAATTAAATGTAAAATACCTGATTTTCTCCTTCGTTGTAGCAGCCTTGTAGAACCAAGTCAGAGTAGATGATTGAATGTCCAAGTTTAATGTCCAAAGTCACATTATAATGGTTCTAGTTCTAATTGATTTTAAATTAAATCAAAATGGGCTAGCTTTAATTGATTTTGATTTCAAAGAAAGGGAAACCGTAATTCCTCTTTTCAGATTATATTAAAATATAAGAAACAAAATTAATTAATAAATATAATGGAAGAGAATATTAAATACGCACACTTAGCTTAAAATAGAGCACAGACTTATCTTTCAGAAGGCCGAATTAATTAGATTGAATTCTATAAATTATTATGAGATTCGTGATCTATTTATAGCTGAGCAAAACACGTCTTCGACTGGTCTTAGGACCTCTACGACTGGTCATGGAATAACAAAAATTTGAATTTTTTGGGCGTGATAAGATAAGTTGGTTTCACAACTGGTCGTAGGTACCCTACGACTGGTCGTAGGTGTAAGCCCCTTATCCTAGACCGTACCATTTCATAGACTTCCGCAGTCTTTCCGGTCGAATTCCGGCAACCTTCGACCCTTAACCGATATTTACGCGTGACCCCGATTCGTATACCGACAACCCGTATCGACTCAACCCAAGACCTTTATCATAGCGACCGAGCCGTCGCTGCGGTTCCGATGCCGCGACTTGCGTGCCGAGGCAATACCCTGGTCAGGAGATGCGGGCTAACGTTTGATGAGAGGAAAACCCCGCGCATTGTGAAACCTAGGAGAATCTTTACGACTTGTCACATCAATCCATCAATCTATCAATCTTAACATGTCAAGTACATGTCAAGTACACATCAACTTTAACCCATTCCCAAGCAAGCCTCAAAAGTCAAAAAGTCTCTTACACTCCCATGCCTTTCTTACACAAATGGCGATAAAAGTCAAAAAGGCCTCTTACACCCATCACCACCACATCTATCACTCCATCACCCATCACTCTCTCTCTCCCTTTACAAGTCTCTCTCTCTCATTTTCAAATTCATTCCCAAGTAAGAGAGAATACTCCATATGTATGAGCCTCTTCCTCTCTTTCAAACTCCAAATGTGGCCCACCTTTTCATCCTAAAATCTCTCATCTCAACCATCCAAACCTGATCTCCTCCGTTAGAATCAAAGCTAAGGAGCTAAGGAACCCATAGGAGCAAGAAGATCAAACGGTGGGTGCTTGATAAGAGTAGTTTTTCATATTTTTAAGATGGGCCAAGTGAGGCCAACCGATCAATGGTTTGGATCTCACTTGGGACCCTAAGATATGGCCGATGGCTCACTAGGATCATCATGATCATTCCATGATGGAGCCATTCTCCATGGACCCCATCATGATGTTTATTTCCTTGCCTTAAAAAGGTCATCCAGACCGTCCATATTGGTGGGGAAAGGATCTCCACTGTTGATTTTCGATTTCGGTGGACCCATGTGTAAAGGGATCCATTTGATGTATGATTTCTTGGAAGGGAGGGCTCAAAGCGGTGGAGCCCTCCATCACACGCCTGTCCCACTCTCTATCTCTCTCTCTACCTTTCTATTTCATTTTCTTTTATGAGATTATAATATGGTTGTGTGGCCTACTTGAATGGACCCCACCATGAGGCATATATTCTATTCAAACCATCTACAAGTGTGGCCCACTTTGTGTGTGTTGTATCCACACCATCGTCCATGAGATGGCTCACCTAAGCAGGGCCCACCTCAATGCATATTTTGTGTTCAACCGTCCAGCGTCTAGGACGCTGGACGTGAACTAGGAAAGCATGAATATTAGCTTATTTTCAAGCTTTTGGGGTGGTCCACTCACATAGGCCCCACCTTGATATATGTATTCAATCCATGCTGTCCACCTCATTCTCTGGATCATTTTAAGCGTTAAGCCAAAGAATGAGGCTGATCTGAGCATCTGGTGGGCCATAGCATAGGAGACTTAGTGGTTACCGTTGAAAATCACCTGATGTTTTCTATACACCCATAAATCTTAAACTTTAGACTCATTTTGCCTATTACGAGTCTTAGAATCCCATGGTTAGGATGGATTTTCTGAATGTTGGTCCCACCTATGAAAAACTACAGAGACTAGGATTTTAAAAAAATAAAATAAAGAACATGTATAACGGGCAGTGTCTGCTGCCCCTGATAACAGCAGCAGCAACGTGTTGCGTTTGGGTGGATGGACCAGCGGCCATGGTCCTGTACATGGGCCCCACCATGATGTATATCTTACTTCCACACCGTTCATGTGGTGGGCCACTCCTAGTAGTGGGCCCCCTCCAAATTTCAGCCCCATCCATAGCTTAGGTGGCCCACACTACAGGAAACAGTGGGATTGAACCTCTACCATTGAAACACCTTTTATGGGCCATAGAAGTTTTGGATCAAGATGAAATTTTCTTTTCCTCCTCATCTAGGTCCGTACGACCTTATCAACGGTTTGGATGGAAAATAAACATTAGGGTGGGCCACATACGTTGGACCCACAGTGATGCATATATTTTATCCACACCATCCACGGCTGTGGACGGTGGAACCCACCAGGATATATGGGTTTTATTCACACCGTCCGCCTGGACAGTGGAGCCCCTGATGCATGTGTTTTATCAACATTGTCCAATGACAGTGGGGCCCACCATGATGCACGTGTTGCATCCAGTCCGTCCACCCATTTTGGAAGCTCATTTTATGGATTGAGCTAAAAGAGTGAGTTAGATCCTTAGGTCATGTGGACCCCACCATGATGCATGTGTTGCATCTAAACCGTCTTGTAACGACTTAAAAATTCGTACTTTGACCCGAGTACCACCTCTCGTAGAAATCATTTAGAACCATCTCCTTTAGAAATTGAACGTGTTTTAGCTAGCGCTAAACTAGATCGCGTGTGAAATTAACACCGTTAACTTTCAATATGATCTGTATGACCCAAAACCTATAGAATCAATGACGCTATAATACCCTGAAATCTAAGATCCAACTCTAAACCCAGTTATTCTCGGGAATGCTTGGTAACTTCATATTGGATGTAGACCTCACGTCGAAAGTCTGATACCTATAATCTTAGACCATTATGACCGCTTAGTTGGACTTGACCATCATTTCGAAAATCAAGCCCAAACGATGTCCTGATACCATTTCCTTACGTCCGGAGTGAAGAGGGTGAGAAAAGGAAGATATTTAGAAAATTAATTATATTTTTAAGTAATCTGGCATGTGTAACTTGCGCGATGTTTCTATACGTTCTGATCGTTAGATTTCGACCAAATTTCACCTTCGGATCAGGAAAGTTAGCCTTTACATGTCCAAGTACTTGTGGCCTTGATCGAAGTTCAGTAACCGTTGAATTGAAGCTGGTCTGCCACAGACGATCTGGAAATCCGATCGGACTGAAAACTTAACTTACTAAAGATCCGATGTTAGTGAGCTTAAGTCCTAGCGCATTTGATAAGGAGACCTCCAGAAGTGCTCCGTTGGATCAGAAAGATCCCGATTTGGTTATAACCTAAGTATACCTTGACCTTAAGTCCATTTTCCTCATGTTTAGGCTTATAAAAAGGCCTTAAACCCTTAATTTCATATCCCATACGAACTTCCAAACCCTAACTTCCTAAGAGAGAGAAAAGAGAGAGAAAGTGTGGGGGAATTTGTCGAATCTCCGTAGGATTCTTCCTAGTCCACCTACACATCGAACCTCCATATCTGAATCGTTCTTCTGGCGATTCTGATTCCGTTCTCGGGTAAGTTAAGCTAACACTAACCTGTTTTGAAGCTAACACCAACCAGACTCGACTTAGCTGCAGGAGATGGCGATGCTTGTGAGGCTGGAGCCAGACTTCGATGAGGACGAGGAGGCGTTCTCATATATGCAGTTCTCAAGTGGGTTCATGTGAGCCTTGTCCTGACTAGCAGAGATTTTCTTGGATATGTACTTGATAATTTTTGCACAGTTGATACATGTATTTTTGAGACACAGATGTATATATTACCTTAGGCAGCGCACGCATCATTTGGGGATTTATTTTGAATTATATATGTATTTAAGTCTTTCACTTGCATTTCCTCAATATCCCTGAATTATGTCTGCTAATCTGGCTTGATCTATTTCATGTTTTATGCATTATTATAGACAACATACAATCATCATCAAATATGTTGCATGAGTAATGTTTTGAAACTTGGGAGCTGAGTTATGCTCGACCCCCGAATTTCAGGGCGTTATAAGTTAGTATCAGAGCATGATTTGGATTAATCTGGACCTATATTAGGGTCACACACTGCACGTTGATGCCACTATAATGTAGGAGGGTGCGAGAACAATTTAGAAACAGAACTAGGACTCTCAGTTTATCGTTCGGCGAAAGTTTATTGAAAATTATCGCCGAGATCGAGTCCGTGCACACTCCTGATCACACACGGCGACCCCAAATCACTTCTAGACCATCAATTGACGGGTATAGACCGCATTTCATCCCATTCCAACCATTAGAAATTGGTGGAAGTAAATAGATATAGATTAGTTCTGAAATGACCCGAAACGACTCAAATCGGGAGAGGGAGGCCAAACAATCACGTTTTAGGGGGTTCCAAGGTGGGACCCTGAACTTTTTAGACCAAGTGGAGGGTGAGGACCTCGCCCATTTGGCGAGCCCTCGCCAGCTAGTCCAGGGAGTGGCGAGGGCCTCGCCGGTCAGCGGGCTAGGCCGCCCGGGCCGATCATGTTTAGGGCCTAGTGGGACCCCCTCATACAAGGTTCGACCACTCTTTCATTCTAAAAACCCTACTTCCTTCACAAAGTGACCCCCCAAGCTCTCCCTTTCCTTCAAAATTTCTATTTTCTCTCTCAAATCGCCCCTCCAATCACCCATTTCGTCAATTTCTGCTATAACCTACACCCCTCTATCGTTTACAGCAAACCTCACTCCCCTATCCTCTCCATTTTCTCTCATTTGAGCTTCACATCCTCCCTTTGAGGCTCAAAATCATGTAAGCTCTCAACTCATCCCATTTCTTCCTTTTTCCTTCTTCAATCGCTGTCTTTTGGGCCTATTACAGTCCTCTTTCGGACCTAGATCCGTAGAAACCCACTTAGGTCAACCCTCTCTTCCCTTTCATCACTTTTCCATGGCTTTCATAGAGGTTATTGTGGCCTTTTTCTCCTTTTCCTCTATCCTTTCGCTGATGGGCAAGAAGCGTGCTGTAACATCCCGAAAATCGGGGGGTCAAGCAAAAACCCAACTCCCGAGTTCCAAAATGTTATTTATGCAACATAGATATGTATGATTGAATGTTATCTGTGATAATGTATTAAACATGAGTGAAATTAAGCCAGAACAGCATATCATACTCCAGAGACAGTTAAATTAACCAGCGGAAGTCTGTACTAGTATGTATAACATATATAAACTGTTGTATGTCTCCAGAGTGTGAACATGTTACCAGGTTATACACATACATGTATACTCCAAAAGTAGATGAAACGAATATACATGAGTGCGCTAAAAATATAAAATGACAAATGTCAAAGTATCTAATCAACCTTCCTGTAATCCCGTCGATCAGAACACGCATAAAGGAGGGATCTTCCTCATCATCATCAAGTTCGGCTCCGCCTCACAGGCCGCGCCATCATCTGCAATCACAAAAAGGTCTGATGGGTGTCCAGGAACACCATCCCGTAACGTGGGAGTGAGTAGCTAACTCAGTGGAATAATAGAGCAAAGATTAATATGTTATCAAATCAATCATGCGATAATAGTAACGCAGTAAATCAAACAATCCTAATACTGTTGTTAATGCAATTATGACATGACGTGATGTATGCCCTCACCGACGATCACCCTCATGCGGCAACATCTTACGACCGTGGCATGCCACACTCCCTAAAGTGCTCCACATCTTCCAGGCACATGCAATGCTATGGTGATATGAATTTCAAGTTGTTATTAGTCCATTCAAACAGCAGGATTGGGAAACTAAGGTACTTCCCTTGTATCAATCCCAACACAGATCCTGTCTAGGGTCGTCACTCCTAGTAATCTCATACGATATATATTTCGTAGGTCACTGCAAGGGCTGCCAGGGCTGTTGCTCGCACTCGTTGCACCGCTCCCCCGTCACCTTATCAATACAGGCCTACCGTACTCTACTGCAACGGAAGGGTCGTCGCCTCCCGTGGACTCAGAATACGCTCGCGGTCACTACAAAGGGCTCGTCGCCTGATCAGTGTAGGCCGACAGCTAGAATATAGTGTCCCATACCACCATAATCTGCTCACGAGTCTAGGTGCTCACTGGTCACTACGGGGAGGTTTGTGGCCCCAGCGTAGGCCGACAGCTCGACCACGGTGTCCCATACCACCATGCCCGGCTCATGAGTCTTTATGGATCAAGGTACCATGGTTAACAGGGTTTACAATGGTAAGTTCAGTACCCTAGGTTCAAGCAGTTATGACTCATACAAGGTGAACATACAACGGCCATTCGGGTTACTTGACGAGCTCGACTGGCACGAGCGCATCGCAAGTCGAACGACATGAAGTGCGTAAAACACTTCGCGTGGCCTAACCACTGCCGCCAACTCCAACACGACTCGCGTTCATCGACACGTCCTTCGTGGCCAAGATAAGCTAACCACGAATTCTTTCGGTTACCGACTGCCTGGACTAGGCATAGTCCCAAACAATCATAGAATCACATCAGTAGTTGTGTAAGGGTAATGGAAATGAAATGGAACCATGTGAGCATGTTAACACATGTCATTACATACAACTTAAGCAAGTCTTCAAACACATGCCTTTCATACATATAATGAAATTATACATATCGCCAACATATAGGAAATCATCACCATCAGCGTATTAATTGAGAATTCAATCTCCAACTAAGTCATAAGAAAATCATCAAGCACATGTTATAACATACCACTTAAATGAATCATTAAGCACATGCATTTCATACATATAATGAAATCGTACATATGGCTAACATGTAGGAAATCATTCACATCAACATATTCATTGAGAAATCAATCTCAAACTAATCCATAACACCATTTAAGCCAATACATACTAATACAAGCATTTATACAAACACTTACCCTACACACTTAAGTCTACATATAGTATGTCGATCCGACGTGCGCATTTAGGCGAATCTCTTCGCCAAAATAATTATGCACGCATTCCTAACTTCCTAATGCGACAACAAACCATGTCAATCACATCAGCAAAATATGCATGTAGACCGTACTTCCTACAAATGACTAAAATGCCCTAAATCTCATATTCTTCGTTAATTTACGAAACAGGAAACGGAGAGCATATTGTACATGTCAAACGGCGTTGCCGTCAAGAATCTACTATTAAACGACATTGAAAGCTTTGGAAACAGTCAATCAAAGCGTCTAATATCAGCACCTTTTTTCTTTTAGGGGTGAGAATTCAAACGGAGCGTATACGCTTCGTCTACGGCGACTAGGCAACCTAATACACAAGATCTATTAGCTATTTCTCTATGGAACCAAGGAATCAGCAAATCAGCAACTTTCTAGGGTTTTTCGTACCTGAAAACGCGGAGAAATCATCGGCAAAGTGATTGGAATACGCCGCTTAAGCACGTGCAGCAGCAGCAGGAAAAGCTCTCCCACCTTCTCTCACAAACTCTCACCTTTTCTCTCTCCCAATCTAGGGTTTTTGCAAATTCGGATGGGAGAGAGAAGTGAGGGTTTCAAGCCCTTTTATAAGCCTAAACTTGCCCGAAATAGACTCGGGAACAAGTTTCACTTGAGGGGTAACCAAATCGGGGCTGTTTCGGTCCAAAAGATACTTTCTGGTGGTCCCCTGGTCGAATGCGATCGGACTTAAGCTCATGCGTACCAGATCTAGCGCACATTAAGTTTTCAGTCCGACAGGGTTCGCAGATCGCACGTGGCGGACCAGTTTCAGTTCAGCGGTCACCGCACGTAGATCAGGGCTGGAAGTCTCATAATATAAAACAGAAATTTTTCCTGATCCGAGGGTGTAATCTGGATGAATTCTGACGGTCAGAACGCCTAATACTGACGCGTCAAGTCGTATGCAAGATTTGAATTTGAAATTCCAAATCTGTCCCTATTCGCACTCTCTTCGGTCCGGGCTCAATGAAATAGTCTATGATTATCGGTTTGACTTGATTTTCGAAATGATTGTCAAGTCCAGCTAGGCGGTTCTAACGGTCTAAGATAAGAGGTATCGGACTTTCGACGCGCGGTCTAGATCCAATACAAAATTTCAAAATGGTCCAGAGAACAAACCTGTTTAGAGTTTGATCCAAGGTTATAGAGTATTATGGAGTCATACGTTCTACTCGATTTGGGTCTTGTAGAACGTATTTAAAGTGATCAGGGACTATTTCCCAGCTACTCCAGCGTTGCGCTAGCTAACTTATGCTTAGTTTCTAAAGGAATTAACCCTAAGTGATTTCTTTGGCTATGGAATTGGGTTCTAAGCGATTTTTCAGGTGTTTTAATTGACCCACTGTCTAAGGACGTCAAATCCCAGATTGGCCAAAATCCAGAGTGTTACAATCTACCCCCCTTAAAACACAATGTCATCCCCGACATTGGCAAAGGGCAAGGAGTACTTTCTCTAAGGAAGGTTCAAATCTTATTTAATAACCTAATCGTATGTATATCCGAACTCAAAGGTTTCGATCTTGGGCCAGTGGGAAAGAGGCCAATCACTCTTTCGCTGCGCCACTTTGATCGAACGGTAGCGTTAACTAATCTAACTGGATTGGACTTAATTCCTTCTACCCCCCTTAAAACTTGGTTTTACTTAAGGTTGAAGAATATTTGCATCGATCCGTATATTGGAACGAGGCGCAACTTAGGGGCTATCCTTAACCTAAAATGGAAACAGCCTTTCTCTATATGGTCTTCCTTGCTAATGATGCGTTCTATGGCATTGGTACTTATTATCATAGAGATGAGCCTAATCTCTATTGTGGTTAAGTTCAGGGGCAGGTATGAGTTGGTGGCAATATGTCGAATTCTCTACTGGCTTTAAGTCCTTAACATTTATCAAGGGCAAAGCAATAACTTGTGGTTGTAGGTGGTCGAGCCAACACGGAAGAAAAGTTGTGTAGTGGGTCTGAGCCGGATACATAGACTTTCTGTCTAGCTAAAACAGAAGATTTATTGTATCAATTCTTAATCCGAGTCGATGCCGATCTTCTGCTTGATCAGAGCATTGGATCTATTGGTAACCACTAGGATTAGGAAGTCGATTCAAACCGCGAATACATCGCTCACATGTAGTTCCTTTATTCCGCATTCCCGAATGCAATAAGCCCTTGGGGAAGGCAATTCTAAGGGGCGTGCTAGTACATTCTAAGTTCAATCTGAGGGAGTTATAAATGTTCCCTGAGAGTGTATGGTTCCTTCCTATGGGCAACAATAGAAGTCTATAAGCCATAAAGGGATCTACCGAAGGAAGTGTAACACCCTGAAAATCGGGGGTCGTGTATAAACTCAACTCCCGAGTTCCAGACCGTCACTTATGCAACAAAAATGGTTATGATTCAATGTTGTCTGATTTAAAGCATTCACATGAGTAAAAGTATACCAAAACTGCAATTCATACTTCAGATCCAGTGATAAAAGCAAGCGGAAGACTAAACAATATATATATCACTGTATGGAAAAACAAAGTAATCTCAACTGTCTCCAAAGTATGACTACATCTCTGAGTCTCATATACATGTAAATAGACAAAAGAATAAGTTCAAAATAGTCCCACTGAAGTCCCCCTCGATCCAGGTCACCTACGGGAAGCCGTCGCGATACTGCATATACGAGAACTCATCCTGGTCCTCGTCAATCTCCGGCTCCACCTCCTGGATCTCGTCGTCACCTGCAACTACAACAGGGTCTGGTGGGTGTTGCAAACACCATCCCGTAACGTGGGAATGAGTGATCAACTCAGTGGAATCATAGAGCAAAGATTAGCATGTTCACAATTCAATCACGCGATAATAGTAAAGCAGTAAATCAGACAAGTCCCAATACTGTTGTTAATGCAAGATGATATGACGTGATGTATGCCCTCACCGACGATCACCCTCATACGGCAACATCTTACGACCGCGGCATGCCACACTCCCTAGAGTGCTCCACATCTTCCAGGCACATGCAATGCTATGGTGATATGATTACCAAGTTGTTATTAGTCCATTCAAACAGCAGGATTGGGAAACTAAGGTACCTCCCTTGTATCAATCCCAACACAGATCCTGTCTAGGGTCGTCACTCCTAGTAATCTCATACGATGTATATTTCGTAGGTCACTGCAAGGGCTGTCAGGGCTGTTGCTCGCACTCGTTGCACCGCTCCCCCATCACCTTATCAATACAGGCCTACTGTATTCTACTGCACGGAAGGGTCGTCGCCTCCCGTGGACTCAGAATACGCTCGCGGTCACTACAAAGGGTTCGTCGCCTGATCAGTGTAGGCCGACAGCTAGAATATAGTGTCCCATATCACCATAATCTACTCACGAGTCTAGGTGCTCACTGGTCACTACGGGGAGGTTTGTGACCCCAGCGTAGGCCGACAACTCGACCACGGTGTCCCATACCACCATGCCCGGCTCATGAGTCTTCGTGGATCAAGGTACCATGGTTAACAGGGTTTACAATGGTAAGTTCAGTACCCTAGGTTCAAGCAGTTATGATACATACAAGGTGAACAAACATCGGCCAGTCGGGTTACTTGACGGGCTCGACTAGCGCTATCGCATCTCGAATTGAACGACATGAAGTGCGTAAAACACTTCGCGTGGCCTAACCACTGCCGCCAACTCTCAACACGAATCACATTCATCGACGCGTCGTTCGTGGCTATGACCAGTCAGCCACGAATTCGCTCGGTTACCGACTGCCTGGACTAAGTCAAGTCCCACACATCTATGGAATTACTATAAAAGGTATTGGAATTGAAATACATCATGTGAGCATGTTAGCACATGTTATAACATTCAACTTAAGCAAATCTTCAAGGCATACTTCCCATGCATATTCAACTTAAGCAAATCCTCAAGCACATACATTCCATGCATGTAATGAAATCATGCATTTGGTCGACATGTAGAAAATCATTTAGGTCAGCATAATAATTGAAAAATCAATCCCAAACTATCAAATAACATCATTTAATTCAATACATACTAATACAAACATTTATACAAACACATACACTACACACTTAAGTCTACATATGGTATGTCGACCCAAAGTGTGCAACTAGGCAAATCTCTTCGCCAAACTAATTATGCACGCATTCCTAACTTCCTAATGCGACAACAAACCATGTCAATCACATCAGCAAAATATGAATGTAAACAGTACTTCCTACAAATGACTAAAATGCCCTAAATCTCATATTCTTCGTTAGCTTACGAAACGGGAAACGGAGAGCATTTTGTACATGTCAAATGGCGATGCCGTCAAGAATCTACTATTAAACGACATTGAAAGCATTGGGAACCATCAATCCAAGCGTCTAAAATCCTCACCTAGTGTCTTGTAGACTCGGGAATTGAAGCGGAGTGTATATAGTTCGTCTACGGCGAGTAAGGAGCCTAATACATAAGATCCATAAGCTACATCGCTATGGAAACAAGGAAAACTCAAATAAACATCTATTTAGGGTTTTTACTTACCTAGGATTGCGGTGGAATCGCCGGGAAAGCGGTAGAGGAGTGTTGCTTAAGCACGTGCAACACGTAGCACAAGTGGCGGGAAGAACTCTCCCACTCTCTCACAATCTCTCACTCTTTTTCTCTCTCCCAAGCTAGGGCTTCTCTCAAATTCGGATGGGAGAGAGGAGTGAGGGTTTCAACCCTTTTTATAGCCTAAAACATTCCCAAAATAGGCTTGGGAACAATGTTTACTTGGTGCCTAACCAAATCGGGGCCGTTTCGGTCCAAAAGGGCATTTCTGGAGGTCCCCAGGCCAAATGCGGTCGGACTTAAGCTCATGCATACTGGATCTAGCACACATCCAGTTTTCAGACCGGTTGGGTTCCCAGATCGCACGTGGCGGCCCAGTTTCAGTTTAACGGTCACCGCACCAAGATCAGGCCTATAAGTCTCGTGATATATAATAGATATTTTTCCTGATCCAAGGGTGTAATTTGGCTGTATTCTGACGGTCAGAATGCTTAATACTGATGCGTCAAATTTGTGTGCCAGATTTGAATTTGAAATTCCAACTGTCCCTATTCACACTCTCTTCGGTCCGGGCTCAATGAAATAGCCTGTGAGTATCGGTTTGACTTGATTTTTGGAATGAGTGTCAAGTCCAGCTAAGTGGTCATAACGGTCTAAGATGGTAGGCATCTGACTTACGACGCGCGGTCTAGATCCAATACAAAGTTTCAAGGAGGTCCCGAGAACAAACCGGCTTAGAGTTTGATCCGAGGCTTTAGAGCATTATAGCACCCTTGGTTCCACTCGCTTCGGGCCTTGTAGAACGTACTTAAAGTGATCAGGGACCATTTCCCAGCTACTCCAACGTTGCACTAGCTAACTTAGTCAAATTTTCCAAAGGAATGAATTCTACGAAATTTCGGGTCGAGTTGGTACTCGAGCCCAAGTATGGATTTTTCACGGGCGTTACAATCTACCCCCCTTAACAAATAATTTCGTCCTCAAAATTTTGTACCTTTTCATACTCCTCGAGAAGCTGTGGGTAGTTCTTTCTGATCTCGGCTTCTGTCTCCCAAGTAGCCTCCTCCTCAGTATGATGCGTCCATAGTACCTTCACAAGGGGAATCACCTTGCTACGCAGTACCTGCTCCTTCCGGTCTAAGATGCTTGTCGGTCGCAGGATATAAGTAACATCCTCTCCTAACTGTACCTGCTCCCATCTGATGATATGAGAAGGATCAGCAACGTACTTTTTCAGCATAGAAACATGAAATACGTTGTGGACGCTCGCGAGGGGCGTGGGTAAAGCCAATCGGTAAGCCACTGCTCCCACACGATCGAGGATCTGAAATGGACCAATGTATCGCGGTGCCAGCTTCCCCTTCTTCCCGAACCGAAGGACTCCCTTCATAGGGGAAACTCGCAAAAACACATGATCCCCGACTGTGAACTCTAGTGGTCTCCGTCTCGTATCGGCGTAGCTCTTCTGTCTGCTCTGCGCTGTAAGAAGTCGACGTCGAATAATATCAATCTTCTCTGACGTCGCCTGCACCAACTCTGGGCCAATCAAGCTGTGCTCACCGACCTCTAACCAGCAATGCGGTGCGCGACAAGGTCGCCCATACAGCGCCTCATAAGGTGCCATGCCGATACTCGCCTGGAAGCTATTGTTGTACGCAAACTCCGCATATGCAAGACAGTCATCCCAACTGTCCTTGAAGTCCAATGCGCAAGCTCGCAACATGTCCTCCAGGATCTGGTTCACTCGCTCCGTCTGTCCGTCCGTCTGTGGGTGGAAGGCAGTACTGAACTTCAACTTCACACCCATAGCCTCCTGAATGCGAGTCCAGAAAATAGAAGTGAACCGCGTGTCTCTGTCCGACACGATCTCCAACGGAACTCCATGCAGACGCACGATCTCTTTAATATACAATCTAGCCAGCTCGTCTGCAGAGTTCGTAACTCTGATCGGTAGGAAGTGCGCCGACTTCGTCAATCGGTCGACGATCACCCAAATGGAATCATGCCCCTTCCTCGTCTTCGGCAACCCAGAAATGAAGTCCATGGAAATGAAATCCCACTTCCACTCTGCAATCGGCATAGGCTGCAAAAGTCCAGGTGGTCGGCGATGCTCTGCCTTCACCTGCTGACAAGTGAGACAACGGGACACGAACTCAGCAATGTGGGTCTTCATACCTTCCCACCAATACGTCCTCTTCACGTCACGATACATCTTCGTGCTGCCAGGATGCATCGCGAGTCTAGTAGAATGCGCAGCCTCGAGAATCTCTCGTCTCAAGTCAGGGATATCTGGGACGCATAGGCGGCCACGGTAACGTAAGCCTCCATCCATATCAACTCGCCAGTCGGCGTCAGCATCATCACTGGCCTGCTCTCGAAGCTCAGTAAGATGCGCGTCGTCCCTCTGCGCCTCGATGACTCGATCATCGATCGGAGATCGCACCTGTACATGTGCGATGAACTCAAATGGCTCCTCTACGGTGAGTTTCTGCTCAAAGTCTAGCAAAAACTCCACCATATCCCACTCGGCAACCATCAGTGGAGCCGCAAACTCTATCGCCTTCTTGCGGCTCAACGCATCAGCCACAAGGTTCGCCTTCCCAGGATGGTAAGAGACTTCAAACTTGAAGTCCTTCAGCGTCTCCATCCATCGCCGCTGCCTCATATTCAAGTCCCGCTGTGTGAATATGTACTTGAGGCTCTTGTTGTCGCAAAAGAGCTCGAACTCCTCTCCGTAGAGGTAATGTCTCCAGAGTCTCAGTGCGAATATCACGGCTGCCAACTCCAGGTCGTGTGTAGGGTAATTCTCCTCGTGCTTCCTTAATTGTCTCGAGGCATACGAAATTACCCTGTCCCTCTGCATAAGGACACAACCCAAACCAACTCTAGACGCGTCAGTGTATATAGTGTATTTAACCCCTTGCTCTGGCAATACTAGCACAGGGGCGGACGTAAGTCTGTCCTTCAGCTCCTGAAAAGCTGACTCCGCCTTATCATTCCAGGCGAACTTCACGTCCTTCCGTGTCAACTGAGATAAGGGTCTCACGATCTTCGAGAAATCCTGAATGAAGCGCCGATAGTAGCCAGCGAGACCCAAGAAACTCCTCACCTCAGTGACAGAACCAGGCTGCTCCCAGTCCTGCACCGCAGCTACCTTAGACAGGTCAACTGCCATGCCATCCTTGGACACCACGTGTCCCAGAAACTTCACCTCCTGCTTCCAGAAGTCGCACTTCTTATACTGTGCGAACAACTGATGCTGTCTGAGCGTATCAAGGACCAAACGCAAGTGCTCCTCATGCTCCTCTCGACTCCTAGAGTATACCAAAATGTCGTCGATGAAGACAACGACGAATCGATAGAGGAAAGGCCGCAATACCCGGTTCATCAGATCCATGAACACGGCTGGTGCGTTCGTGAGACCGAACGACATCACGAGGAACTCGTAGTGACCAAAGCTGGTCCTGAACGCTGTCTTCTGCACGTCCTCATCTCTGACGCGCAGCTGATGATATCCTGACTGAAGGTCAATCTTCGAGAAGTACTGTGCTCCTCTCAACTGATCAAACAAGTCATCGATCCTGGGCAAAGGGTACTTGTTCTTCACCGTGAGCTGGTTCAGCCTGCGATAATCAATACACAATCGCAACGAACCATCCTTCTTCTTCACGAACAAGACCGGTGCTCCCCAAGGAGACACGCTAGGCCGTATAAAGCCAAGCTCTAGCAGGCCATCAATCTGCGTCCTCAACTCCTCCATCTCACATGGTGCCATGCGATACGTCGGCAGTGAGACGGGTGTAGAACCAGGAACCAGATCGATAGTGAAATCGATCTCACGTCGGGGCGGCAAACCAGGGATCTTCCTGAACAGATCCCCGAACTCAGAAACAACTGGCGTCTGCTCAAGTACCTGGGCACTAGCGTCGCGCAAAAGAGTGGCGTAGCTAAGAATGCGGAAAGGAAGATTTACCCGCACTGAAAATGTGAAAGGCGTGCCCTCAGGCTCGTACACCTTCACCACACGAGCCTCGCAGTCAATCTCGGCTCTCGCTGCAGTCAACCAATCCATGCCAAGAATGACGTCGAGATATACGAGCGAGGGATCGACGACCAGATCAAGAGTCATCGTCCTGCCTCCCAGATCAACTAAACAACCCTCACACATCTGGGTGACATCCGAATAATCTCCATGAGCCGCAAGGACTCGCACGCTATCCATAGTGATGGTCTGCAACCCAAGACGTCTGACTACGGCACGCGATATCAAAGAAATCGTGGAACCAGTGTCCACCATGAAAAGAACGGGAGTACCTCCGATATGGCCCGTGACCTCGAAGGCTGAATGCTGGAAAGTCGGCGTCGTAGATGCCTCAGCGGTCAGTGCATGAACTCGAACCTGCTGTGGCCGGTTTGGCCGCTGTGTCAAGGGCCGTGGGGGCTGTCGAATCTGCGATACTGTGGGTCTGAAAGAGGACTGCGCAGGAGCTGACCGTATAGGCGGTGCTGATATCGCCTGTGGACGTACACGATCAATCTTCTGCGGCGGTGAGAACCCACTGTCCCGCATCCTCGAAAAGCAACTCTGCGCTAGGTGGCCCGTCCTCCCACAGTATGTGCATGATAAATCAGGGCACCGAAACGGTCCTACTAGCGCCAGGGTCCTGGTAGGAGGATCAATGCGAGGCCTCTTGCCCGCGAAGGGCCTATCTGGCAACTCCGGTCGCGGCCTGGAAGTAGTCGGGCCTCGTGATCGCGCAAGTCGATCCACGTCCTGCTCTGCCCGCATGGACATGTGAACCAACTCCGCATAGGAGGGGAAACTGATACAGCACATCTTCGACCGAATATCCGGTCGCAAGCCCTCCAAAAAGCGCCGTATGCGCATCTGCTCATCAGCTAGAATCGTCGGGATGTACCTGCCCAACTCTGTGAACCGATGCTCATACTCGGTAACCGTCATCGCTGCCTGCCTGAGACGGAGAAACTCATTCTCCCTCTCGTGCCTGTAGGTCTGGGGATAATACTTCTCATGAAAGCGAAACTCGAATGCTGCCCATGTCCATACGAAGTCTGCGGTAACAGTCCGCAATACACTATCCCACCACATACTGGCCTCTCTCTCAAACTGGAAGGTAGCCAGCTCTACCTGCTCTGCCTCAGTACAGTGCAACATGCGTAGAATCTTCGACACTCGGTCGAGCCAAAACTCAGCCTCCTCGGGTCTGTGAGAACCCGTGAAAGTAGGAGGCCGCAAGCGCTGAAATCGCTCCAGAAGGCCCCGTGTGTCGGCGGGATTCCCCGCAGGGAAAGCAGGCTGCGTAGGAAGTGCTATGCCCTCATCCTGGGCGTAAGCATAGGCATCCTCAGCTGGATGCGCAGGTGGTGCAGGCGGAGTAGATGCAGTCGCACCCCCACCCTGGGCTAAAGTCCCGACTATAGTAGTCAATAGCTGCTGCTGCTGTAGCATCATAGCCATCATCTGCTCGAATCTATCAGGTGGTGGAGCAGGATGTGGCGGATGAGGTGCGGAAGTAGATGCGCGCTGTGGCTCTCTAACTGATGGTGTAAATGGCGGTGGTCCATCTGTAGGACCAACGGCAGGCTGAGATGACCGAACCGTCTCAGGAATCGGGCCCACAGCAGGGTCCGGACGAGTGCCAGACTGAGAAGGAGCCTGATCCATCTGCTCTGACAATGAAAGCCGAACCACGCTCCTCGTAGTCTTAGGTGGCATTCCCTATATTCAAAATAGGGCGCAACCTTGTCAGTCTCAATTGCTCAAATACACCACAATCATTCACTAAAGAGTCAAAGGCATTCCATGCATTTCAATTAATCAAAATTGTCACAATACAAGGGATATATCCTTACAAGCATCATGACTAGAATGACATGGAAATTAAGACAATTAAGCAACAACAACATAAGCAAAGCACTAGCCCTAATAGGCTTTACACACTTAAAACAGAAAATGGCTAACTACTCATAACAACATCGAAGATCGCTTCGCTAGTCGGAGTCTGGCGACGGAGGAGGAGCACCCTTATCCTGTAAGCAACACAGGATTGCCTTCAAGGTGCGAGTCACCTTGCCAAACTTCTTCTTCGTAACGGCCTTGGCATCAGCGACCTCTGCTCGAAGTTCTTGGACTTCCCTTCGCAAAGCGGTCTGGCTCTCCTCCATCCGAGCAATGCGATCATCGATAGTAGCCTGCGCAGAAGGAGGAGGGCTCTCATCAGTATCCTGAGCCTCCTCTTCTGCTTCTTCCTGAATCTCTTCCTGAACCTCTGCACTAGGTTCTCCTTCGCTTTGATCTTCCTCTTCATCAAAGTCGTCCCCACTATCCCTTTCAAGTTGATTTTCACGATATTGCGACCCAATCTTCATCTTAACCATCGTCGACTCATCGATGGTGTGAATCGATACCGGCAATTCGGGTCCAAGTCTATAGGCAAACTCAAGCGCAATCTTGCAAATGAGTCGGCCAAAGGGAAGGGATTCGGATGTTCTCCTCGACCTGGCTATGAGAACTATCTGCCGTAAGATGAAAGTGGCCATACATACGTTCTCTCCCTGGGCCACCAGAAATAAGAAATCGACCATAAGACGTGTACATTCAATGCGGTTCGTCGACCTAGGATAAACATTGAACGTGCAGATATGATGCAGCAGACGCAAATCCTCAGACATGTACGTCGCCTTGAGGCTATTATTAGGCTGCCATGGAACCAACTTACCGCACAGAAACCTGGTGCGGCGATCTCGTTCACGTCTAGTCCTCAAATTCTTCTCACTTGGATGTACATCACCTAGAGGCACGTTGAGAAGTCGCGCAACCAACCGGACGTCGATCGTAGCCATCCGATCTCTACCAAAAGGGATTTTGAACTGCAAGGGCTCCAAGGTAGGACTCTGGATGCTAGCATAGAAGGCACGAACGGTGCTCACATTAGCACGACTGCGAGCTTCAAAGATCGGTCCCCAGTGCGCAGCTTCAATGCGTTCGAACAACAGATATTCGCCGAACAACCGTCCATCTACGTCCGCCTCAAATAACACTCTACGATCAGTGTATTCAACATGAGGCATCTCTGATAGAATGGTTCGTCCAAGATGTGCATGGGGATCCAAATCCCGCTTTGTACGGCACTCCAGGACTGCAGCTGGACCTGCGGCGGCGCTTGAACTTGCGGCACCACCCCGCGGTCTTCTCAATCGAGCAGGGCGGCTCGGCCCAGCCTCGTCTGTTACAGTTTTCCTCTTACCCATCAAAGACAGGATGGATGAGAGTGACAAAAGACCCAAAATAGCTTCCACGAAAGCCATGGAAAACGCTGAAAATGCGGAGAAATGGCTGCCCAATCTGACAAAAGGAAATCTAGGCGTCGTAGAGGGATGCTTCAAGCTTCCCAAGGCTGTACTTTCAGGAAAAAATAAGAACAAAAAGATGGAATGGAGCTGCTCACGATTTCAGCACTATTTGGGGGATTTTGGAGCTCCAAATGGGGAAATCTTCAAGGAAGGGGGCTGCCAACACCCAATAACTGATGGGTGGTGGTCGGTTTTGGCCAAGGAAGGTTGTAGAGGTGATTTGGGTCACCGGGGTTCGGAATGGAGTGCTGAAAATCGAATCTAGGGTATGCAAGGGGGCTGTTTGTGAAGGAGAGGGGGGTTTTAGGGGTTTTCGTGGAATGGGAGGTAGCTAGGGGTGATGTGGACCCTGTTTAAGGGAGTGCGCCCGAAGGACAGCACCCCCGGAGCTCGCCGGCCGGCGATGCATCGCTCGGCCGGCGATGGCATCGCCGGTCAACTTGTAAGTTGACCGGTGGGACCCCATGGGTCTGGTCCCCCATGGTCCCAGGGCCCCAAAAAGTTAGGTCCCACCCCTTGGTTCATTGTATTTTGGTCTCTATGAGCCCAAACATGTGTTCGGGGCTTTCCGGGTCCACATCGCAATCCCGAATACCAAACCATATGATGCAGCATATGAATTTGGGGTAGAATGAGCCATTACATCTTTCTAGCTCCTTAGTTTCTAAAGAAAGTGAAGTTAGAATGGCCTTATGGCCATTTTTCATGAAATTTTACTATTCATTGTAAAATTTGGTGAATGTGATAACTTGTGTTATTTTTACATTAGGTTTGATGCCTAATATAAAATGGATAAGAAAGAACTGAAGGTTGAAGTGTTTAGAGAAGGAATTTTGAAGATTTTTGGTGAAACGGGGTTTTTAAGCCCTGGCGATTGATTACTGGAGTCGTGGTCATCCCACGGCCCAAAGATTCACTTTTGCGGTTTAAAACCGCTCATAGGACGTCTCAACCCGACTTCCTAAAGCTTAGAAGTGATTCGGGTTGCTTTACGCGACCCGAGATGCGTTACAGACTCGATCTTGCGATCGATCCTTATAGACTTCGCCTATCGGCGAATCTGTGATCCTAGAAGTGTTTCTAGACCCTTCTCGCACCCACCTAAGTCAAAGGAAGCGACAGCGTACGTCGCAAGACCATAACCCAGGCCCAGTATACTCTCATTCATGCTCTGATACCAACTTGTAACACCCTGAAAATCGGGGGTCGTGTATAAACTCAACTCCCGAGTTCCAGACCGTCACTTATGCAACAAAAATGGTTATGATTCAATGTTGTCTGATTTAAAGCATTCACATGAGTAAAAGTATACCAAAACTGCAATTCATACTTCAGATCCAGTGATAAAAGCAAGCGGAAGACTAAACAATATATATATCACTGTATGGAAAAACAAAGTAATCTCAACTGTCTCTAAAGTATGACTACATCTCTGAGTCTCATATACATGTAAATAGACAAAAGAATAAGTTCAAAATAGTCCCACTGAAGTCCCCCTCGATCCAGGTCACCTACGGGAAGCCGTCGCGATACTGCATATACGAGAACTCATCCTGGTCCTCGTCAATCTCCGGCTCCACCTCCTGGATCTCGTCGTCACCTGCAACTACAACAGGGTCTGGTGGGTGTTGCAAACACCATCCCGTAACGTGGGAATGAGTGATCAACTCAGTGGAATCATAGAGCAAAGATTAGCATGTTCACAATTCAATCACGCGATAATAGTAAAGCAGTAAATCAGACAAGTCCTAATACTGTTGTTAATGCAAGATGATATGACGTGATGTATGCCCTCACCGACGATCACCCTCATACGGCAACATCTTACGACCGCGGCATGCCACACTCCCTAGAGTGCTCCACATCTTCCAGGCACATGCAATGCTATGGTGATATGATTACCAAGTTGTTATTAGTCCATTCAAACAGCAGGATTGGGAAACTAAGGTACCTCCCTTGTATCAATCCCAACACAGATCCTGTCTAGGGTCGTCACTCCTAGTAATCTCATACGATGTATATTTCGTAGGTCACTGCAAGGGCTGCCAGGGCTGTTGCTCGCACTCGTTGCACCGCTCTCCCATCACCTTATCAATACAGGCCTACTGTACTCTACTGCACGGAAGGGTCGTCGCCTCCCGTGGACTCAGAATACGCTCGCGGTCACTACAAAGGGCTCGTCGCCTGATCAGTGTAGGCCGACAGCTAGAATATAGTGTCCCATACCACCATAATCTGCTCACGAGTCTAGGTGCTCACTGGTCACTACGGGGAGGTTTGTGACCCCAGCGTAGGCCGACAGCTCGACCACGGTGTCCCATACCACCATGCCCGGCTCATGAGTCTTCGTGGATCAAGGTACCATGGTTAACAGGGTTTACAATGGTAAGTTCAGTACCCCAGGTTCAAGCAGTTATGATACATGCAAGGTGAACAAACATCGGCCAGTCGGATTACTTGACGGGCTCGACTAGCGCGATCGCATCTCGAATTGAACGACATGAAGTGCGTAAAACACTTCGCGTGGCCTAACCACTGCCACCAACTCTCAACACGAATCACATTCATCGACGCCTCGTTCGTGGCTATGACCAGTCAGCCACGAATTCGCTCGGTTACCGACTGCCTGGACTAAGTCAAGTCCCACACATCTATGGAATTACTATAAAAGGTATTGGAATTGAAATACATCATGTGAGCAAGTTAGCACATGTTATAACATTCAACTTAAGCAAATCTTCAAGGCATACTTCCCATGCATATTCAACTTAAGCATATCCTCAAGCACATACATTCCATGCATGTAATGAAATCATGCATTTTGTCGACATGTAGAAAATCATTTAGGTCAGCATAATAATTGAAAAATCAATCCCAAACTATCAAATAACATCATTTAATTCAATACATACTAATACAAACATTTATACAAACACATACACTACACACTTAAGTCTACATATGGTATGTCGACCCAAAGTGTGCAACTAGGCAAATCTCTTCGCCAAACTAATTATGCACGCATTCCTAACTTCCTAATGCGACAACAAACCATGTTAATCACATCAGCAAAATATGAATGTAAACAGTACTTCCTACAAATGACTAAAATGCCCTAAATCTCATATTCTTCGTTAGCTTACGAAACGGGAAACGGAGAGCATTTTGTACATGTCAAATGGCGATGCCGTCAAGAATCTACTATTAAACGACATTGAAAGCATTGGGAACCGTCAATCCAAGCGTCTAAAATCCTCACCTAGTGTCTTGTAGACTCGGGAATTGAAGCGGAGTGTATATGGTTCGTCTACGGCGAGTAAGGAGCCTAATACATAAGATCCATAAGCTACATCGCTATGGAAACAAAGAAAACTCAAATCAACATCTATTTAGGGTTTTTACTTACCTAGGATTGCGGTGGAATCGCCGGGAAAGCGGTAGAGGAGTGTTGCTTAAGCACGTGCAACACGTAGCACAAGTGGCGGGAAGAACTCTCCCACTCTCTCACAATCTCTCACTCTTTTTCTCTCTCCCAAGCTAGGGCTTCTCTCAAATTCGGATGGGAGAGAGGAGTGAGGGTTTCAACCCCTTTTATAGCCTAAAACATTCCCAAAATAGGCTTGGGAACAATGTTTACTTGGTGCCTAACCAAATCGGGGCCGTTTCGGTCCAAAAGGGCATTTCTGGAGGTCCCCAGGCCAAATGCGGTCGGACTTAAGCTCATGCATACTGGATCTAGCACACATCCAGTTTTCAGACCGGTTGGGTTCCCAGATCGCACGTGGCGGCCCAGTTTCAGTTTAACGGTCACCGCACCAAGATCAGGCCTATAAGTCTCGTGATATATAATAGATATTTTTCCTGATCCAAGGGTGTAATTTGGCTGTATTCTGACGGTCAGAATGCTTAATACTGATGCGTCAAATTTGTGTGCCAGATTTGAATTTGAAATTCCAACTATGTCCCTATTCACACTCTCTTCGGTCCGGGCTCAATGAAATAGCCTGTGAGTATCGGTTTGACTTGATTTTTGGAATGAGTGTCAAGTCCAGCTAAGTGGTCATAACGGTCTAAGATGGTAGGCATCTGACTTACGACGCGCGGTCTAGATCCAATACAAAGTTTCAAGGAGGTCCCGAGAACAAACCGGCTTAGAGTTTGATCCGAGGCTTTAGAGCATTATAGCACCCTTGGTTCCACTCGCTTCGGGCCTTGTAGAACGTATTTAAAGTGATCAGGGACCATTTCCCAGCTACTCCAACGTTGCACTAGCTAACTTAGTCAAATTTTCCAAAGGAATGAATTCTACGAAATTTCGGGTCGAGTTGGTACTCGAGCCCAAGTATGGATTTTTCACGGGCGTTACAGGAAGGGAGTCCCATTCCAACCAAATTTAACCTACTATCCCTTAGCATATTTAGGCCTTACACTGCCTAAGACAACTAGTAGCCTAGTCTGTAACTCAGTAGTTATAATCCAAAGCCTAAGTTTATACGTTAAATGGTTTCATACCATTTCTACTACAGGGAGTTGTTCTATCGCTTAGGGTCAAGATTGTCTAAATGGAATTGGATTTCTTATGTCGTCAGACCCTTCAAATCTAGGAGTTCTAACACTAGATCCAAAATACCCAAAGGCCTATATGGCCAGTAGCATTAAGTTGTATTAAATGGAACCGCATTCCTAGTCCCATAGCGGGATCGGAAGAGGCATGCTTGGTAGGAGGGTGGGTTGGGATAAAAATTAATTTGCAGGCTGAATCCCGGGAGTTACAATACTCCCAATCTAGGGACAATACCTTACAGCGAAATGAAACGGCATGCATTCCATTCCACAAATTTTGGCTACATTAAGCCCAAACCACAACACAAACATTCACATAACAAGTCGAAAAGCATCATGCATTTCATTAAACTAAACTTGTCATAATACAAGGGATATCTCCCTACAAGTATCATGACAAGAAGTACATGGGAGCTATGTCGGTCAGCTACTACAGCAACATAGGTAAACTGCTAGCCTTATCAGGCTTACAAAACACAACTTAAAACAGGAAATGACTGACTACAACCCGCGATACCTGGATCTAAATTACTAGTCCGAGTCGAGCGATGGAGGAGGAAATGCAAAGAAATCGTTGTCCAAATGGACAGAACGAAATCTAGGCATTGTAGAGGGATACTTCAAGCTTCCCAAGGCTGTAGTCTCAAGGAAAAATATAAACAAAAAGATAGAATGGAGCACCTCACGATTTCAGCTATATTTGGAGGATTTTGGAGCTCCAAATGGTGAGATATTCAAGAAGAGGGGCTGCCAACACCCAATAAGTGATGGGTGGTGGTCGGTTTTGGCCAAGGAGGGACCTAGAAGTGCTTTGGGACACCGGAGTTTGGAGATGGTTGCTGAAAATTGAAAATAGGGCTATGGAGAGGGCTGTTTGTGAAGGAGGGGTATGATTTGGGCGTTTTCGTGAGATGGGAGGTACCTAGGGAGGATGTACACTTCACTTAAGGGCGTGCGCCCGAAATTTGGGACCAACAGACCCCACCGGTCGGCGATGCATCGCCCGACCAGCGATGGCATCGCCGGCCAACTTCCAAGTTGGCCGGTGGGACCACATGGGTCTGATCCCCCATGGTCCAAGGGTTCCAAAAAGGTATGTCCCACCCCCTAGTTCATTGTATTTTGGTCTGTATGAGCCCAAACATGTGTTCAGGGCTCTCCGGATCCACATCACAATCCCGAATACCAAACCATATGATGCAGCATATGAATTTGGGGTAAAAGGAGCCAGTACATCTATCTAGATCCTTAGTTGCTAAAGAAAGTGAAGTTAGAATGGCCTTATGGCCATTTTTCATGAAATTTTACTATTCACTGTAAAATTTTGTGAAAGTACTAATTTGTGTTATTTTCATATTAGGTTTGATTCCTAATATGAAATGGATAAGAAATAAATGAAGATTTGAGTATTAAGAGGAGGAAATTTGAAGATTTTTGGTGAAACGGGGTTTTTAAGCCCTAGCGATTGAATACAGGGGTCATGGTTGTCCCACGGCCCAAGGATTCACATTAACGGTTTAGAATTGTTCAAAGAATAGCTCAACCCACTTACCTAAAACCTAGGAGCTATTCGGGTTGCTCTACGCGACCCTAGATGCGATACGGACTCGATCACGCGATTGAAATGAATAGACTTCGCCTATTGGCGAACCTGGGATCCTAGAAGTGTTTCTAGACCCTTCTCGCACCCACCTAAGTCAAAGGAAGCGACTGCGTGCGTCGCGTGACCATAACCCAGTCCCGGTTTAATCCAAATCATGCTCTGATACCATCTGTAACATCCCGAAAATCGGGGGGTCGAGCAAAAACCCAACTCCCGAGTTCCAAAATGTTATTTATGCAACATAGATATGTATGATTGAATGTTGTCTGTGATAATGTATTAAACATGAGTGAAATTAAGCCAGAACAGCATATCATACTCCAGAGACAGTTAAATTAACCAGCGGAAGTCTGTACTAGTATGTATAACATATATAAACTGTTGTATGTCTCCAGAGTGTGAACATGTTACCAGGTTATACACATACATGTATACTCCAAAAGTAGATGAAACGAATATACATGAGTGCGCTAAAAATATAAAATGACAAATGTCAAAGTATCTAATCAACCTTCCTATAATCCCGTCGATCAGAACACGCATAAAGGAGGGATCTTCCTCATCATCATCAAGTCCGACTCCGCCTCACAGGCCGCGCCATCATCTGCAATCACAAAAAGGTCTGGTGGGTGTCCAGGAACACCGTCCCGTAACGTGGGAGTGAGTAGCTAACTCAGTGGAATAATAGAGCAAAGATTAATATGTTATCAAATCAATCATGCGATAATAGTAACGCAGTAAATCAAACAATCCTAATACTGTTGTTAATGCAATTATGACATGACGTGATGTATGCCCTCACCGACGATCACCCTCATGCGGCAACATCTTACGACCGTGGCATGCCACACTCCCTAAAGTGCTCCACATCTTCCAGGCACATGCAATGCTATGGTGATATGAATTTCAAGTTGTTATTAGTCCATTCAAACAGCAGGATTGGGAAACTAAGGTACTTCCCTTGTATCAATCCCAACACAGATCCTGTCTAGGGTCGTCACTCCTAGTAATCTCATACGATATATATTTCGTAGGTCACTGCAAGGGCTGCCAGGGCTGTTGCTCGCACTCGTTGCACCGCTCCCCCGTCACCTTATCAATACAGGCCTACCGTACTCTACTGCAACGGAAGGGTCGTCGCCTCCCGTGGACTCAGAATACGCTCGCGGTCACTACAAAGGGCTCGTCGCCTGATCAGTGTAGGCCGACAGCTAGAATATAGTGTCCCATACCACCATAATCTGCTCACGAGTCTAGGTGCTCACTGGTCACTACGGGGAGGTTTGTGGCCCCAGCGTAGGCCGACAGCTCGACCACGGTGTCCCATACCACCATGCCCGGCTCATGAGTCTTTATGGATCAAGGTACCATGGTTAACAGGGTTTACAATGGTAAGTTCAGTACCCTAGGTTCAAGCAGTTATGACTCATACAAGGTGAACGTACAACGGCCAGTCGGGTTACTTGACGAGCTCGACTGGCACGAGCGCATCGCAAGTCGAACGACATGAAGTGCGTAAAACACTTCGCGTGGCCTAACCACTGCCGCCAACTCCAACACGACTCGCGTTCATCGACACGTCCTTCGTGGCCAAGATAAGCTAACCACAAATTCTTTCGGTTACCGACTGCCTGGACTAGGCATAGTCCCAAACAATCATAGAATCACATCAGTAGTTGTGTAAGGGTAATGGAAATGAAATGGAACCATGTGAGCATGTTAACACATGTCATTACATACAACTTAAGCAAGTCTTCAAACACATGCCTTTCATACATATAATGAAATTATACATATCGCCAACATATAGGAAATCATCACCATCAGCGTATTAATTGAGAATTCAATCTCCAACTAAGTCATAAGAAAATCATCAAGCACATGTTATAACATACCACTTAAATGAATCATTAAGCACATGCATTTCATACATATAATGAAATCGTACATATGGCTAACATGTAGGAAATCATTCACATCAACATATTCATTGAGAAATCAATCTCAAACTAATCCATAACACCATTTAAGCCAATACATACTAATACAAGCATTTATACAAACACTTACCCTACACACTTAAGTCTACATATAGTATGTCGATCCGACGTGCGCATTTAGGCGAATCTCTTCGCCAAACTAATTATGCACGCATTCCTAACTTCCTAATGCGACAACAAACCATGTCAATCACATCAGCAAAATATGCATGTAGACCGTACTTCCTACAAATGACTAAAATGCCCTAAATCTCATATTCTTCGTTAATTTACGAAACAGGAAACGGAGAGCATATTGTACATGTCAAACGGCGTTGCCGTCAAGAATCTACTATTAAACGACATTGAAAGCTTTGGAAACAGTCAATCAAAGCGTCTAATATCCGCACCTTTTTTCTTTTAGGGGTGAGAATTCAAACGGAGCGTATACGCTTCGTCTACGGCGACTAGGCAACCTAATACACAAGATCTATTAGCTATTTCTCTATGGAACCAAGGAATCAGCAAATCAGCAACTTTCTAGGGTTTTTCGTACCTGAAAATGCGGAGAAATCACCGGCAAAGTGATTGGAATACGCCGCTTAAGCACGTGCAGCAGCAGCAGGAAAAGCTCTCCCACCTTCTCTCACAAACTCTCACCTTTTCTCTCTCCCAATCTAGGGTTTTTGCAAATTCGGATGGGAGAGAGGAGTGAGGGTTTCAAGCCCTTTTATAAGCCTAAACTTGCCCGAAATAGACTCGGGAACAAGTTTCACTTGAGGGGTAACCAAATCGGGGCTGTTTCGGTCCAAAAGATGCTTTCTGGTGGTCCCCTGGTCGAATGCGATCGGACTTAAGCTCATGCGTACCAGATCTAGCGCACATTAAGTTTTCAGTCCGACAGGGTTCGCAGATCGCACGTGGCGGACCAGTTTCAGTTCAGCGGTCACCGCACGTAGATCAGGGCTGGATGTCTCATAATATAAAATAGAAATTTTTCCTGATCCGAGGGTGTAATCTGGATGAATTCTGACGGTCAGAACGCCTAATACTGACGCGTCAAGTCGTATGCCAGATTTGAATTTGAAATTCCAAATCTGTCCCTATTCGCACTCTCTTCGGTCCGGGCTCAATGAAATAGTCTGTGATTATCGGTTTGACTTGATTTTCGAAATGATTGTCAAGTCCAGCTAGGCGGTTCTAATGGTCTAAGATAAGAGGTATCGGACTTTCGACGCGCGGTCTAGATCCAATACAAAATTTCAAAATGGTCCAGAGAACAAACCTGTTTAGAGTTTGATCCAAGGTTATAGAGTATTATGGAGTCATACGTTCTACTCGATTTGGGTCTTGTAGAACGTATTTAAAGTGATCAGGGACTATTTCCCAGCTACTCCAGCGTTGCGCTAGCTAACTTATGCTTAGTTTCTAAAGGAATTAACCCTAAGTGATTTCTTTGGCTATGGAATTGGGTTCTAAGCGATTTTTCAGGTGTTTTAATTGACCCACTGTCTAAGGACTTCAAATCCCAGATTGGCCAAAATCCAGAGTGTTACACGTGCCCCTGTAGACGAGACTGGGCCCGTCCCGCTCGTTCGAGGCGACCTAGAGGAGCTACTACGAGTTCAAGTGTTGGGAGAGAAATACATACGAAGCGGGATTTGGATCCCCACACTCCGATAAGAAGATCACTGTTGGCGGAGTTGGCTCATGGCGCGTATACGGATCGCAGGGTTCTTTTTGAAGCGCATGTGGATGGGCGGCTCTTTGGCGAGTATTTGTTGTTCGAGCATATCGAAGCTGTCAGGTGGGGTCCGCTATTTGAAGGCGAGTCTCGTGCTAATGTGAGCACTGTTCGTGCCTTTTATGCTCATATTTGGGACCCTATGTTGGAGCCATTGCAGTTCAAGATCCTCTTCGGCAGAGATCATGAAGCCACAATTAATGTTGCGTTGATAGCTTGACTCCTAAACGTGCCACTTGGTGAGGTACATCCAAGTGCTAAGAATCTGAATAGTGTTCGTGAGAGAGATCATCGCACCAGGTTTCTATGTGGTCGTATGGTTATGTGGCAGTGTAACAAGAGCCTCCTAGTGACCCATATGTCGGGTGATTTTCGTCTGCTTCATCACATCTGCACGTTTAATGTTTATCCCAGGTGGAGCAATCGCAGTGAATGCACGCGTCTCATGGTAGATTTTTTGTATCAAGTGGGGCAGGGAGAGAAGGTGTGCATGCCTACGTTTGTGCTGCGACAGATCATCCTTATAGCGCGATCGAGAAGAACGTTTGAGTCACTTCCCTTTGGCCGACTCATATGTAAGATTACGCTCAAGTTTGCCAATAGACTTGGGGCAGAGTTGCCTGCGCCGGTTCATTATATCAACGAGGCTACTCTAAACCAGATGAAGATGGGACCTCGACAGCTTGAGGCCCAACTTGATGATGACGGCGAGGGTGAGTATGATAGTGAAGAGAAAGAAAGTGAAGAAGAAGGTGGGGCAAAGATAGAGGAAGGAGAGCAGGACGAAGAAGAAGAGGAGGCTGAGAATACTGATGAGAGTACTCCTCTTGCGACTCAGGAGCCTGATCCTGCTCAGGTTGATAGGGATGCCCGTATTGTGCGACTCGAGGAGGGTCAGGCTGCTCTTCGACAGGATATTGGGGATTTACGGGATTTCGTGAAGAATAAGTTCAAGAAAGTAACCTGCACGCTGAAGACCATCCTGTGCTGCCTGAAGGATAAGGGTGCCCCTTCTCCATCTCCAGATTCTGATGCATAGACTTATGTAGTCATTATTTGTTTGTTTGATGTTTGTTTTTATGTGTGGTTTACTAGTCGTTTGTCAGTTGGTAGTTGTTTAGTGTTGAAGCTTTGTGTGTGAAGCTTATGTGTTTTGTTCACATGCTTTCTCTGTCGCAGTTCATGTAATGCTGCAAATCATGTATTGTGACAATTTTATTAATGAAATGCATGTTGTTTCTTGCCTTGTGGAGTTAATATTGTAGACGGACTATGTGAATGCCTGATCTCATAGGTTACTCCCCTCTGTTGTGTGTAGGGCATGCCACCTAAGGGTTCGAGATCTTCGGCTTATCTCTCTTTGGGTGATTCGCTCGATGGGGCCCTTGCCCTGAGCGGTAGTCACATGGACCCCCATGCGGGCCCATCTCGATCAGATCCCATGCCGAGTTCTCAACCCGCTTTTGGCCCTACTGCTGGGCCACCCCCTGTGACACCTTCTGTGGTGCCTCCTGTCACACCTGCTGTTCCTAAGTAGCATCGTTCGTCTACGTCGATGCCTTCTACATCACAGTCCGCTCCGCCTCCTGATAGGCTAGAGCAGATGATGTTGTTGATGCAGTAGTAGCAGATATAGTAGTAACAACAGCAGCAACAGTTCTTATTCTCCATGGCTGGCATTTTTGCTCAGTCGATGGTGGCAACTCCACCTTCCTCGCCTCTACACCCTGTTGGGCATGCTAGTGAGAGCGGTTCTTTTAGCAGTTTCAACGCTTGAGGCCTCCTACATTTTTAGGTACTCACAGACCTAAGGAGGTTGAGTATTGGATAGACCGCATCTCGAAGATGCTTAGACCGTTGCACTATTCTGAGGCAGAGCAGGTTGAACTGGCCACCTTCATGTTTGAGAAGGAGACTAGCTTATGGTGGGACAACATTCTTTGCACAGTTATGGAGGATTTTGAGTGGACGTGGGCGGCATTCGAGGCTCGCTTCCATGAGAAGTATTTTCTGGTTACTTAATGACATGGGAAGGAGAGCGAGTTCCTTCACCTTCGCCAAGGAGGCATGTCGGTGACGGAGTATGAAAATAGGTTTACGGAGCTAGGGAGGTATGCTCCTTTAATTTTAGGTGATCAGCGGATGGGGATGCGGCATTTTTCTCAGGGCTTGCGGCCCGAGATTAGATCTAAGATGTGCTGTGTGAGCATTTTTTCTTATGAAGAGATGGTGAGTATGTCCTTACGTGCAGATCAGGATGGGGACAGGTTGTCCCGCGAGCACCTATGGTTCCTAGGCCGAGACCTAAGTTCGAGAGTAGGCCTTTCCTCTCTGAGAGGCCTCGGTTTGAGTCACTGCAGGGTTCTTCTGCATCTCCTGCCTATGTGAGGCGTCCTGACGTGAGGTGCGGCTATTGTAAGAAGCCTGGCCACACCGAGATTTCATATTTTTTCAGGATGCAAGACAGTGGGTTCTCGCAGCCTCGGCAGATTGGTCGTCCTATGCCTCAGACTATTTAACCACCACCCCTTCGATCTACACCAGCTCATCCGTCCTTCAGACCTCCAGTACCTCATTTTAGGCCGCTACAACGGCCTATGGTACCACAGCCGAACCGTCCTCAGTAGGCTCGTGTACATGCACTGACAGCTGAGCCATCCAGGACAGAGATCGCATCACCTTTGACCTTTGAGGTCACAGCCCACATTGGAGGTACTCCTATATTTTTGTTGGAGGATACGGGATCCACAATTTCAATCATATCTCGTTCAATAGTCATGCGCCTTGGGCTGGTTGGGGTGTGAGTTATTTCAGCACACGGGACCTTTACTGATGCCACTATGATGTGTGAGGCTTGTTTGCTAGATCTAGGGAACAGGATGATGGCCATTGAACTTATCATCGTCTCTACTCTTTATCATTTTAACGTCTTCCTTAGCATGGATTGGCTAACTGCAGGGAGGACTGAGATTGACTGCGAGACCCGTTTAGTGACAGTTTACGAGCCGGAGGGCACGTCCTTTACATGTCAGATGCAGGTCAGTCACCCCTCTCGAGTACTTTATTATTCTTCCTTATTAAGGAATGTTGATGTCCTGACACTTGAAAGCACGCTAGTAGTCCGTGATTATGAGGATGTGTTCAGAAAGATACCTGGGTTGCCATCCCAGCGTGAGATCGATTTTACTATCGACTAGGTACCCGGTTCGACGCCCATCTCATTGTCGACGTATCGCATGGCCCCGTGTGAGATGGAGGAGTTAAGGAAACAGATCGACGATTTGTTAGAGGCTAGCTTCATATGACCGAGTGTGTCTCCTTGGGGAGCACTTGTGTTGTTCGTGACGAAGAAAGATGGTTCATTGCGGTTATGTATTGATTACCACAGGTTGAATCAGATTACGGTAAAGAACAAGTACCCTTTGCCCAGGATAGATGACCTGTTTGATCAACTGAGAGGAGCGCAGTACTTCTCAAAGATTGATCTACAGTCGGGGTATCACCAGCTACGCGTCAGGGATGAGGACGTCTAGAAGACGGCTTTAAGGACTAGCTTTGGCCATTATGAGTTCCTCGTGATGTCGTTCGGTCTTACGAACGCACCAGCCGTGTTCATGGACCTGATGAACCGGGTATTTCAGCCGTTCCTCTATCGATTCGTCATCATGTTTGTAGACGACATTTTGATATACTCCAGGAGTTGAGAGGAGCATGAGAAGCACTTACGATCTGTCCTGGATACTCTGAGACAACACCAGTTATTCACACAGTACAAGAAGTGCTACTTCTAGAAGGAGGAAGTTAAGTTCCTGAGACATGTGGTGTCCAAAGATGGGATTGCGGTGGACCTTGCTAAGGTAGTCATGGTGCAGGACTGCAAGCAGCCTGGTTCGGTTACCGAGGTGAGGAGTTTCCTGAGACTTGTTGACTACTATAGACGATTCATTCAGGACTTCTCCAAGATAGCCAGACCCTTATCTCAGTTAACACGGAAGGATCTGAGGTTTGCTTGGAATGATAAGGCGAAAATAGCTTTTTAGGAGCTGAAAGACAGGCTGACGTCTGCCCCTGTGCTAGTATTGCTAGAGCAAGGGGTTAGATATACGATCTACACGGACGCATCTCATGTTAGTTTAGGTTGTGTCCTTATGCAGAAGGATAGGCTGATTGCATATACCTTGAGACAATTAAGGAAGCATGAGGAGAATTACCCTACACATGACCTAGAGTTGGCGGCTGTCATCTTCGCATTGAAGCTCTGGAGACATTACCTCTATGGGGAGGAGTTCGATCTCTTTTGCGACCACAAGAGCCTCAAGTATATATTCATGCAGCGAGACCTGATGTGAGGCAGCGACAATGGATAGAGACCTTGAAGGACTTTAAGTTCGAGGTTTCCTACCATCCGGGCAAGGCTAACCTTATGGCTGACGCGTTGAGCCGCAAGAAGACGATAGAGTTTGTGGCTCCGTTGATGGTTGCCGAGTGGGACATGGTTCAGTTTTTGGGAGACTTTGAGCAGAAACTCACTGTGGAGGAGCCATTCGAGGTTATCGCACACGTTCAGGTGCGACCTCTTATCGATGAGAGGGTAATCGCGGCGCAGAGGGACGATGAGCATCTGAATGAGCTTTGAGAGCAGGCCAGTGATGATGCAGTTGTCGAGTGGTGATTTGGAACGCATGGGGGCTTACGTTATCGTGGCCGCCTATGCGTCCTAGATGTCCCCGGCTTGAGACAAGAGATTCTCGAGGCTGCGCATAGTTCTAGACTTGCGATGCATCCGGGCAGTATGAAGATGTATCATAACATGAAGAGGACGTATTGGTGAGATGTCATGAAGACCCACATCGTAGACTATGTGTCCCGTTGTCTCACTTGCCAGCAGGTGAAGGCAGAGCATCGCCGACCCCCTGGTCTCCTTCAGCTTATGCCTATAGCTGAGTGGAAGTGGGACTTAATTTCTATGGATTTCATTTTGGGACTACCGAAGACGAGGAAGGAACATGATTCTATCTAGGTGATCGTCGACCGCTTGACGAAGTCGGTGCACTTTCTTTCGATCAGAGTTACAAACTTTGCAGACGAGTTAGCCAGACTTTACATCAAAGAGGTTGTTTGTCTGCATGGAGTTCCCTTGGAGATCATGTCAGACAGAGACACGTGGTTTACTTCTATTTTCTGGACTCGCATCCAGGAAGCAATGGTTGTGAAGTTGAAGTTCAGTACTGCATTCCACCTACAGACAGAAGGGCAGACAGAGCGAGTGAACCAGATTTTAGAGGACATGCTGTGGGCTTGCGTGTTGGATTTCAAGGACAGTTGGGATGATTGTCTTCCATATACGGAGTTCACATACAACAACAGTTTTCAGGAGAGTATCGGTATGGCACCTCATGAGGCCTTGTATGAGCGTCCTTGTCGAGCACCGCATTACTGGGCTGAAGTTGGCGAGCAGAATTTGATTGGTCTTGAGTTAGTACAGGAGACCTCAGAGAAGATTGACATCATCAGGCGTCGACTTCTTACAGCTCAGAGCAGGCAGAAGAGTTATGCCGATACGAGGTGGCGACCGCTGGAGTTCGTGGTTGGAGATCACGTATTTTTGAGAGTTTCTCCTATGAAGGGAGTTCTTCGGTTCGGGAAGAATGGGAAACTCACGCCGCGATTCATTGGCCCATTCCAAATACTCGATCGTGTGGGTGCAGTAGCATACTGTCAAGCTTTGCCTACACCTCTCGCGAGCATACACAACGTATTTCATGTTTCTATGCTGAAGAAATACATTCCTGATCCTTCCCATATCATCAGATGGGAGCAGGTGCAGTTAGGTGAGGATGTTACATATATACTGCGATGGATGCGTATATTAGACAAGGAGCAGGTGTTGCGTAGTAAGGTCATCCTCCTTGTAAAGGTATTGTGGACGCATCATACTGAAGAAGAGGCTACTTAGGAGATAGAAGCCGAGATCAGAAAGAACTACCCATAACTTCTCGAGGAGTATGAACAGGTACGAATTTCGAGGATGAAATTTTTTTAAGGGGGTAGATTGTAACAACTTGGAAAAAACCGTACTTTGACCTGAGTACCACCTCTTGTAGAAATCATTTAGAACCATCTCCTTTAGAAATTGAATGTGTTTTAGCTAGCGCTAAACTAGATTGCGTGTGAAATTAACATCGTTAACTTTCAATATGATCTGTATGACCCAAAACCTATAGAATCAATGACAATATAATTCCTGAAATCTAGGATCCAAATCTAAACCCAGTTATTCCCGGGAATGCTTGGTAACTTCGTATTGGATTAGACCATACGTCGAAAGTCTGATACCTATAATCTTAGACCATTATGACCACTTAGTTGTACTTGACCATCATTTCGAAAATCAAGCCCAAACGATGTCCTGATACCATTTCCTTGCGTCCGGAGTGAAGAGGGTGAGAAAAGGAAGATATTTAAAAAATTAATTACATTTTTAAGTAATCTGGCACGTGTCACTTACGCGACATTTATAAGCATTCTGATCGTTAGATTTCGACCAAATTTCACGCTCGGATCAGGAAAGTTGGCCTTTACATGTCTAAGTACTTGTGGCCTTGATCGAAGTTCGGTAACTGTTGAATTGAAGCTGGTTTGCCACGGACGAACTGGAAATCCAATCGGACTGAAAACTTAACATACTAAAGATCCGATGCTAGTGAGCTTAAGTCCGACAACATTTGATAAGGGGACCTCCAGAAGTGCTCCGTTGGATCATAAAGATCCCGATTTGGTTATAACCTAACTATACCTTGACCTTAAGTCCATTTTCGTCATGTTTAGGCTTATAAAAAGGCCTTAAACCCTTAGTTCCATATCCTATATGAATTTCCAAACCCTAACTTCCCAAGAGAGAGAAAACAGAGAGAAAGTATGGGAGAATTTGTCGAATCTCCGTAGGATTCTTCCTAGTCCACCTACACATCGAACCTCCATATCTGAATCGTTCTTTCGGCGATTCTGATTCCATTCTCGGGTAAGTTGATCTAACCCTAACCTATTTTGAAGCTTAGACTAGCTGTAGTGAAGTTGTAGCTAACCTATTTCATGCCATAGGTAGTATATCCGTCGTTGACGAAGACACATCATCTGAATCATATCGAATACGCATTTTTTGGTTTAAGGTGCAGACTATATACGCTTAGGTTATGGTTTTCAATACTTTCAATGTTAGATAATGATTTATTCATGTTGTGATTGCTGTTACACATGCCAAATGTGCTATCCATTTTGTCTTCCGCATACGTATACTTTATATTGTAAATACCGTATTTCATGTACATGTTAGAATACATGTATGCTTATGGAATCTGTTAATTTGCATGCCATGATTAATTATCATTGTTATATCCCTGATATGTATGCGGCGACTCCTTGGCAAAAGGACTTGCCCTAATATGCAATAGAGACGACATACGTAATGTGTGTTGAATATTGTAACCTAAGTGTTTAAATAAATGCCTAAGTGAGTTAGTAGTTAGTAAAGTGTGATTGCTAAGGTGGTTGAGATATGGATCTCCATCACAATACTTGAGTGTATGATTTCCTCCATGGATTATGTACTTAGTTGAATCATGTTAAATGTGTGTATGATTTCCTGCATGTACTGTTTACATTCAAGTTATACTTCATGATTGTTCATATGGATGCAGGGTATGAATCATATGCTAGTTATTATATTTGTATGTGAATGGGGGTGTACTAAAGTCCAGGTAATCAAAAACCATTCTATAAATAGTGGTTAAGGTTGTTTTCACCACACAGGATGAGTTTAGCGAATCGGAGTCGTGCTTGGGGTGTTCGACAGTGGTCAGGCCACACGGAGTGCTTATGCATTCCATGTCGTTCAACTCAACGTACGCTTGGCCTAGTTGAGCTCTTCAACTAACCCGATTGACCTATGTTTGTTTACCATGTTTGGTTGCCACTGCTTGAATTTGAAACTCCCGTTAACCGTGGTATCATGATCCCCTAAGACTCATGAACCGGGCATGGTGGTATGGGATACCGTGGTCGAGTTGTCGGCCTACGCTGGAGCCACAAACCTCCCCGTAGTGACCAGTGAGCACCTTACTCTGAGTAGATTATGGTGGTATGGGACACTATATTATTGCTGTCGGCCTACACTAATTGGTGACAGCCCTTTGTAGTGACCTGGAGATTATCCTGACACTGCATAAGGACGACTAGTCCTGTTGTAGTCTTGAGGATATAAGTAGGCCTGTATTGATAAGGTGATGGAGAAGTGGTGTAACGATTGCGTGTAACAGCCCTGGTAGCCCTTGCAGTGACCTAGAACCATAATATCGTATGAGATTCCCTAGAACTGACGACCCTAAAATGGATCAACGTCAGGAAATGATACAAGGGAGGTGTCTTAGCTTCCCAATCCTACTGTATAAAAAGGACTAATAAGAACTCAGTAAGCATGTGCATATCATCGCATTGCATGTCTTAGCTTCCCATATCCTGTTGTAGTCTTGAGGATATAAGTAGGCCTGTATTGATAAGGTGATGGAGAAGTGGTGTAACGATTGCGTGTAACAGCCCTGGTAGCCCTTGCAGTGACCTAGAACCATAATATCGTATGAGATTCCCTAGAACTGACGACCCTAAAATGGATCAACGTCAGGAAATGATACAAGGGAGGTGTCTTAGCTTCCCAATCCTACTGTATAAAAAGGACTAATAAGAACTCAGTAAGCATGTGCATATCATCGCATTGCATGTGCTAACGGGGTTGGTGATAGAGCACTGAGGAAGTGATTCATGCCGCGATCGTTAGATGATGTCGCAGAGGGGATTGTGATGAGGGCATGCATCATTTTTCGTATCATCCTTGCATTAACAAGAGTACCTAGGGCCTATTTGATTGTACTGCCTTATCATTATTACTTGATTGGATTGATAATATGTTAACCTTTGTTGTATAGTCCCACTGAGTTGATCACTCACTCCCATGTTCTGAGACGGTGTTTAAACACCAACTAGACTCTACTTAGCTGTAGGAGATGGCGATGCTTGCGAGGCGGAGCCAGACTTCGACGAGGACGAGGAGGCGTTCTCATATATGCAGTTCTCAGGCGAGTTCATGTGAGCCTTGTCCTTACCAGCGGAGATTTTCTAAGATATGTACTTGATGATTTTTACACAGTTGATACATGTATTTTTGAGACACAGATGTATATATTGCCCTGGGCAGCGCACGCATCATTTGAAGATTTATTTTGAATTATATATGTATTTAAGTCTCCCGCTTACATTTCCCGAATATTCCTAAATTATGTCTGCTAATCTGGCTTTATGTATTTCATGTTTTATGCATTATTACAGACAACATACAATCATCATCAAATATGTTGCATGAGTGATGTTTTGAAACTCGGGAGCCAAGTTATGCTCGACCACCGAATTTCAGGGCGTTACAGGTCTATCCATTTTAAAAGCTCATTTCTTGGCATGAGCCATAGAATGTGCCAGATCCATTGTTCAAGTGGACCCCATCTTGTTATGTCACGAGGCACATCTTGGTTTATTTGTGGTCCATCTATTGAGGTCCACCTTATTATTTATAAGGCCCATGGGTTGGGGCCCATTTGATGTATTAGGGGCCCTTGGGTTAAGGCCCATTGAGATGTACTAGGGCCTACGGGTTGAGGCCCATTTGATATACACATGGGGCCCAAATGGTGTGACTCATTTTTTACATATAAGACCCTTGAGATTAGGCGCATTTGATGCATTCTAAGGCCCACGGGTTATGACCCATTGCAATGCACATAAGGCCCATTGGTGCGGCCCATTGATGTGGACCACTTGACGAATATAAGGCCCAAATGATATGGCCCATTTGATGTATTTAAGGTCTAATTGGATGTACCTAAGGTCCATTGCAATGTGTGATCCCAACACGGGTCATGTAATGATGTTTATGACGATCGTGCATTGCGAGCAATGTTGGTTTGACGTCCACATTGCAAGTTTAATGTTGGTTAAATGTCTGCATTATGACTCTCCCTAGGGCCCATTGATAGGCCTATACTTGTTGAGTATAGGCCGTCTAGGCCCATCTGTGTTGTAAGGATAGTTCATTACTTTATTACATGTTTAGTATACTTCCATGACTTACGATCATGCGCACCATATGTATGTTTGATAAGAGAAGTGACTGATCATAGCATATGCCTTCAGGAAGATTGTTTATGGGCTCCCAGTTAGGCAGTGCTGCCCTACATGAGCGCACGATACGTGGAAAATTGCTGCTTGACTGGATAGTGTGATTCATGCATTTCGCATTGTGTGACATGGTTACTGTATGCCCTAGCGACATCAAGGCTGTAACCTCCACAGGCATATCGTGGTTGGTAGGATTGGATATCAAAAATCTTATCCTAAATGGGGTGCTATAGATATCCCTGGGTGAAAGTCCCTAAACCCTTATCGTACCATGAGGTTGCTCCAACATCTAGACCGAGTGGGTATAAGAGCGCCGAGTGTCGATTACCAGATGGTTGCACTTTTCACTGTGTTGTGGTCAGTTGGAAGGGGTTACTGCCATACCCGCCCGAGAGTAGGGGGTAAAACTAGGCTGAGTTTGACCAGCTCGAGGAATGGGTCCGCTATCGAATAGTGGAGCCCAATATTGGCAGACAGATAGTGAGGTCTCTTCCACTTACCTTATTATGCTCGATGAAGCGGCGATCTAGTTTAGAGTGTAATAGACCCCGGTGATATCCTAGATTTGAGCTGTATTGATATGTGGACTTAGATGAGGATTGTATGCTTGACTTGTATCTTGCATCGCATAGCTCTGGTATGGTCGACATCATTCATGCTTTGTATCGCATAGCCTTAGTACGACTAACAGTATTTATGGATCCATCAGTATATTCTGCATTACTCTGATATTGCATGATCATATTACTACCTTACGCACACACTTTCACGACTCTCTAAGCTTTCTATAAGCTTATGCATGACCGTTGCGTGCAGGTGACGTTGGATTGCAGCAGTGCTGAGGCTTGAGCACGTGGCAGATTATTTTGGAGCTTTTTATTCATTATCATTATATTTCCCTTTATGCTCATTGTACTTATAAAGTTTTTTATCATAGTAGAAATGTAATGGAGTTTTTGGTTGTTGTTGTGGGTTATGCCTTTGGTTATGCTTATTACGAATCAAACTGGTGTTGAAAATCCTACTCGTAGCATCCCAGGACCGGAACTTGGCGAATGGACGCTGGGAGCCGAGAATGGGGTTCTAAGGAGGCTGTCGGTGCCAGATTCGGTGATCGAGAATTTTGTAAGCTCGATTTTCAAGTTTGGGGCGTGACAGAAGTTGGTATCAAAGCATAACTTGGGAGTAACTAAGAACAACATTACAATTCTGCTATGAATGACTAAGTCCCGAAGTTTGGATAGCTTCGTGATCTTCCGTTATAGGCCTTTAATGTGCGTGCCTTCGAGAGTTTTCAAGTTGATAGGCACCTTCGCTCTTTCCTGTAGGACATGGTGCGTGGGAGAGTGACCCGATCGACTCCCACACCACCACCTGAGACTCCTGCTCCACCACCTGTGACTCTCATACTACCACCTACGATGCCCGCTCCACCACTAGAGATTCCTACTACCCAGCCTATGGATGCAGCTCCTCAACCAGAGACCGGTGCAGACCCAATCGTATCTGTGAGTGCCTCTCAGTTGCAGCAAATGTTACAGGCTATGACGGCTGCACTTCAGGGGTAGGGCAGGCATCTCCTTGTTTCACCGGCCTAGGTAGAGTAGGAGCGCGTGAGCACCCTCCTTCGTGAGTTTCGACGGCTCGATCCCCCACATTTCCAGGGTGAGCCAGACCTGACGGTAGCTGAGATATGGCACGCCGATGTAGAGAAGATATTCAAGACGATGGGATGTACTACTGAGCGGCGAGTTCGATTAGCCGTATTTCTTCTCCATGGTGAGGCTGAGCGTTGGTGGACATCAGTCTCCCGAGCAGCAGGGGCCGATTTTGTGTGGACTTAGGAGAATTTTATGGATCGGTTTGACTGACAGTACTTTCCTGATCACATCCTTTGACAGTGAGCGTTGGAGTTCGAGGCCCTGGTACAAGGCGATATGACAGTGGCTCAGTATGTGGCTCACTTTGTAGCACTGTCTAGATTTTCACCCTATCTGGTAAATGATGAGGAGCGGAGAGCCCGTCGCTTCGAGGACGGCCTACGTTACGGTCTTTGCGGCCTTGTTATTGGGCATGAGCTCCGGAATTTTGAGGGAGTGGTACGGAAGGCCCAAATTTTTGAGGCTGAGTGGGCCGGTTCTTAGTCTGATCGCGGTCAGAGGAGAAACCAGAAGAGGCAGGCTCCTTACAGTGATTCCGAGCAGCGTCGACCACAGCAGAGGCGCACAGGTTGCCCAGCCTTTCGAGCGCCAACAGCACCTCCATCACCACCTCCGAGGCAGTTCACCGGCACTTATTTTAGGTGTGGTTCGACGAGACACCATATGTGGGAGTGTCCCAGCCCCCTGCAGTGGCAGAGAGGTCTACAGTAGCAGAGAGGTCCACAGCAGCCTCCACCATAGCCATAGTAGAGACCCCCATAGTAGCAGAGACAGCAGCCCCCACCACCGAAGCCACCACACCAGCAGCATCAGCATCAGGCTCAGAGGCTGCAGCAGTAGAGGTAGCAGTTTCGACCACCTCAGCGACCCCAGCATCAGCAGCACGCTCAGAGGGGACAGGCACCTCCCCAGCCAGTTCAGGCTAGGTTCTATGCGGCTCAGCAGGATCTGCAGTCATCTAGAGGAGTCGTTGAGGGTATACTTCCAGTCTCTTCATGCATCGCTTAGGTTTTATTTAATTTTGATACTTCGCACTCATTTATGTCTGAGAGATTCTGTCGTTCGACAGGGTTGCCGATAGAGTCTGCTCGCAAGGGGTTGACCGTATCGACGCCCTTGGGGAAGACTACAGTATTAGGCCGCTTCTGTCCGTCTTGCCCCATGTTAGCAGGAGAGACTTTCTTACCCACCGACTTATACGTATTGCCGATGTCAGATTTTGATGTTATCCTAGGCATGGATTGGCTTACCGAGTACTATGTCATACTGGACTGCTCCGTGAGGATAGTCACGTTCTTATACCGGGCGTGCCGCAGTTTCAGTTCATTGCAGAGCCTAGAGGAGAGCCATTGTCTTGTTTGATGTCCTACGCCGTTGAGGAGCCTGTTGCCGCTTGTATCAACCATTTGCCCATGGTTTACGATTTTCCTGATGTGTTTCAGGAGATTCCGGGATTATTGCCTCGTCGACTCATTAAGTTTCAAATTGATCTCGTACCCGGTACCTGCCTATTTTGAAGGCCCCGTATCGTATAACACCATTGGAGTTACAGGAACTGCAGAAGCAGTTGGACAAGTTACGCGAGTTAGGCTTTATCTGTCCGAGCAGTTCACCGTGGGGAGCACTAGTACTCTTTGTGAAGAAGAAGGATGGTTTGTTGAGGCTTTGTGTGGATTACCGCGAGCTCAACAAAGTTACGATCAAGAACAAGTACCCGCTCCCGAGGACTGATGATTTGTTTGATCAGCTGCAGGGTGCACAGTTCTTTTTGAAGATCAACCTGCATTCCAGTTATCATCAAATTCGGGTCTAAGATGAGGACATTTCGAAGACGGTTTTCAGGACGCGTTACAGTCATTTTGAGTTCCATGTCATGTCCTTCAGACTGACCAATGCACCTGTGGTCTTCATGCAGCTGATGAACGAGGTCTTTCACCCATATCTCGATCATTTTGTTGTAGTCTTCATCGATGACATTCTGATCTATTCGAGGACCCGTGAGGAGCATGAGCAGCATTTGGAGATTACTTTACAGACCCTCGACTCACACCAGCTGTATGCGAAGCTGGAGAATTTTGAGTTTTGGCAGGAGGAGGTGAAGTTCCTTGGTCACGTGGTGACGAGGGAGAGTGTCATAGTGGACCCCTCGAAGGTCGAGGCAGTGCGTCAGTGGATTTAGCCCACGAATGCATCCGAGATCCGCAGTTTCCTTGGTTTGGTGGGCTACTACCGGTGTTTCATTGAGGCCTTCTCTCGTATTACTGCCCCGCTGACCAGGTTGACTTGGAAGGGCACAGAGTTTAGTTGGAGTGATGCCTGCAAGCGAGCATTTATAGAGTTGAAGGATCATCTGATGTCTGCTCCTGTCCTCACTCTTCCCTCTGGGAGTGATGAATTTATTGTATTTACTAATGCCTCGCATATTGGTTTGAGTGCTGTCCTGATGCGGCACGGGAGACCAGTGGCCTTCGCATCTCTTCAGATCAAGGTCCATGAGCTAAACTATCCTACACATGATTTAGAGCTGGCTGTAGTTGTCTTTGCACTGAAGGTGTGGAGGCACTATTTTTATGGGGTCAGGTTCGAGCTTTTCTCTGATCACAAGACCTTGAAGTACCTCTTCTCGCAGTCTGAGTTGAACATGAAGTAGAGGCGCTGGATGGAGCTCCTAAAAAACTATGATTTCGATTTTCAGTACCACCCGGGCAAGGCGAACGTGATGGCAGATGCCCTCAGCCGTCATCCACGAGCCCTAGTGGCACATATGATGATTCAGGAGTGGCGGATGCTTGAGGATGTAGCAGAGTATGATTTTGAGTTCAGCCTACAGTCTTCGATCGTGCAGTTATCGAGCCTACCGATTCAACCCACTCTTGTCGTAAGGGTGATCGAGGCTCAGCAGGCTGATGAGTCGTTGCAGAGTTATATGGCTGAGGCGGCATCTGAGAGTCAGGAAGATTGACAGATTAGTACAGATGGTGGACTACGCTTCAGAGGCCGATTATGTGTTCCGGATATTCCTGAGTTACATAGAGATCTTATGACCGAAGCACATCGATCGTGATTTTCTATCCACCCTAGCTCGACGAAGATATACCGTGACATGAGGCGACAATATTTTTGGGCGGGGATAAAGGGCCAGATTGTCAGTTTTGTGGCCAAGTGTGACATGTGCCAGCGTGTCAAGGCCGATCATCAGAGACCCCCTGGTCTATTGCAGCCGTTGAGCGTCCCGATGTGGAAGTGGGAGCACGTGTCCACAAATTTTATTATGGGCTTGCCGAGGACTCAGCACGGTCATGACGCTATTTGGGTTGTTGTGGATCATCTAACGAAGTCGGCACATTTTTTTACGATGCGTGCAACTTGGTTTATGAACCGGCTTGCGAGGTTATTTATTGAGGAGGTTATGAGACTGCATGGAATTCCAGTCTCGATCACTTCTGACCAAGACTCGAGGTTCACATCTCAGTTTTGAGGGAGCTTCTAGAGAGCGATGAGGACTGATTTGTAGCTCAGCACAGCGTACCATCCGCAGACCAATTGATCCTCGAGGATATGCTTCGGGCCTGCGCGATTGATTTCCAGGGTAGCTGGGATGAGCATCTATGATTGACTGAGTTCGCGTACAATAACAGCTATCAGGCGACCATCGGCATGGCTCCTTTTGAGGCATTATATGGCAGACCATGCAGATCACCGAGTTGTTGGACTGAGGTTGGAGAACGCCGTCTCCTAGGTCCCGAGCTTGTGCAAGAGACGTCAGAGGCTATTGATATCATCAGGAAAAGGATGTGCACAGCTTAAAGCCGGTAGAAGAGTTTTGCTGATCGTTGGCGTCGTCCCTTGGAGTTAGATGTAGGAGACCATGTGTATCTCAAGGTCTTGCCCATGAAGGGCATAGTTCAATTTGGAGCGAAGGGCAAGCTTGCCCCGAGATTCATAGGACCTTTTGAGATCACTGGACGCGTTGGCGCAATAGCCTATCGGTTTACCTTGCCATCTCAGTTGTCTGGCGTCCATAACGTTTTCCATGTCTCTATGTTGAGAAAGTGTGGATCAGACATAGTTTCTATTATTGATTGGTAGCCGCTGGAGGTTCGTGAGGACACTTATTACATCGAGCAGCCAGTTCGTATCCTTGATTGGAAGGAGCAGGTCCTCCGGACCAAGGTCATTCCTTTGGTGAAGGTTTAGTGAGGTCACCATTTTGTAGAGGAGGCTTCTTGGGAGCGCGAGGCTGAGATTCGAGAGTGTTATCCTCATCTCTTTGATGATTGATCATGTGTTGTATTTTGTATGTTATCTCTGGTTTTACATAGTGATGTTATGTTTCTTCTTCCCCGCGAGTTATGCCTAGTTGCGATGATTGTGTAAATTTTGAGGACAAAATTTTTATTTGGAGGGGAGAGGTGTAAGCCCCGTATCCTAGACCGTACCGTTTCATAGACTTCCACGGTCTTCCCGGTCGAATTCTGGCAACCTTCAACCCTTAACCGATATTTACGCGCGACCATGATTTGTAAGCCGACAACCCGTATCGACTCAACCCAACACCTTTACCATAAAGACCGCGCTGTCACTGCGGTTTTGATGCCGCGACTCGCGCACCGAGGCTATACTTTGGTTAAAAGATGTGGACCAACGTTCGGTGCACAAAAAATGTCATGCGCTGCGAAACTCAAGAGAATCTATACGACTTGTCACATCAATCCATCAATCCATCAATCTCAACATGTCAAGTACACATCAACTTTCACCCATTCCCGAGCAAGCCTCAAAAGTCAAAAAGTCTCTTACACTCCCATGCCTTTATTACACAAATGGCCACAAAAGTTAAAAAGGCCTCTTACACCCATCACCACCACATCTATCACTCCATCACCCATCACTCTCTCTCTCTCCCTTTACAAGTCTCTCTCTCATTTTCATTCCCAAGCAAGAGAGAATACTCCATACGTATGAGCCTCTCCCTCTCTTTTAAACTCCAAGTGTGGCTCACCTTTCCATCCTAAAATCTCCCATCTCAACCATCCAAACCCGATCTCCTCCGTTGGAATCAAAGCTAAGGAGCTAAGGAACCCATAGGAGCAAGAAGATCGAACGGTGGGTGCTTGATAAGAGTAATTTTTCATGTTTTTAATATGGGCCAAGTGAGGCCAACCGATCAATGGTTTGGATCTCACTTGGGACCCTAAGATGTGGCCGATGGGTCACTAGGATTATCATGATCATTCCATGATGGGGCCATTCTCCATGGACCCCATCATGATGTTTATTTTCTTGCCTTAAAAAGGTCATCTAGACCGTCTATATTGGTGGGGAAAGGATCTCCACCGTTGATTTTTAATTTCGGTGGACCTATGTGTAAAGTGATCTATTTGATGTATTATTTCTTGGAAGGGAGGGCTCATAGTGGCGGAGCCCTCCATCACACGCTTGTCCCACTCTCTCTATCTCTCTCTCTCTCTCCCTTTCTATTTCATTTTCTTTTATGAGATTATAATATGGTTGTGTGGCCGACTTGAATGGACCCCACAATGAGGCATATATTCTATTCAAACCATCTACAAGTGTGGCCCACTTTGTGTGTGTTGTATCCACACCATCCTCCATGAGGTGGCCCACCTAAGCAGGACCCACCTCAATGCATACTTTGTGTTCAAACGTCCAGCATCTGGGACGCTAGACGTGAACTGGGAAAGCATGAATATTAGCTTGTTTTCAAGCTTTTGGGGTGCTCCACTCACATAGGCCCCACCTTGATATATGTATTCAATCCATGCCATCCACCTCATTCTCCGGATCATTTTAGGCATTGAGCCGAAGAATGAGGCTGATCTAAGCATCTGGTGGGCCATAGCATAGGAGACTTGGTGGTTACCATTGAAAATCACCTGATGTTTTCTATACACCCATAAATCTTAAACTTTAGACTCATTTTTCCTATTACGAGTCGTAGAATCCCATGGTTTGGATGGATTTTCTGAATGTGGGTCCCACCTATGAAAAACCACAAGGAATAGGATTTAAAAAAAATAAAAATAAAGAACATGTATAAGGGGTAGCTCCTGCTGCCCCTGACAACAGCAGCAACAACGTGCTGCGTTTGGACAGACGGGCCAGGGGCCATGGTCCTGCACGTGGGCCCCACCGTGATGTATATCTTACTTCCACACCGTTCATGAGGTGGGCCACTCCCAGTAGTGGGCCCCCTCCAAATTTCAGCCCCATCCATAGCTTAGGTGGCCCACACTACAGGAAACAGTGGGATTGAACCTCTACCATTGAAACACCTTTTATGGGCCACAAAAGTTTTGGATTAAGATGAAATTTGCTTTTCCTCCTCATCTAGGTCCGTGCGACCTTATCAACGGCTTGGATGGAAAATAAACATTAGGGTGGGCCACATATGTGGGACCCACAGTGATGCATATATTTTATCTACACCGTTCACGGCTGTGGATGGTGGAACCCACCAGGATATATGGGTTTTATTCACACCGTCAGCCTGGACGGTGGAGCCCCTGACGCATGTGTTTTAATGACACTGTCCAATAATAGTGGGGCCCATCATGATGCACGTGTTGCATCCAGTCCCTCCACCCATTTTAGAAGCTCATTTTATGGCTTGAGCTAAAAGAATTAGTTAGATCCTTAGCTCATGTGGACCCCAGCATGATGCATGTGTTGCATCCAAACCGTTTATCCATTTTAAAACCTCGTTTCTTGGCATGGGCCATAGAATGAGCCATATCCATTGTTTAAGTGGACCCCACGTTGTTATGTCACGAGGCCCATCTGTTGAGGCCCACCTTGTTATTTGTAAGGTCTATGGGTTGGGGCCCATTTGATGTATTAGGGGCCCTTGGGTTAAGGCCCATTGAGATGTACTAGGGCCTATGGGTTGAGGCCCATTTAATATACAAATGGGGCCCAAATGGTGTGTCTCATTTGTTACATATAAGACCCTTGAGATTAGGCGCATTTGATGCATTTTAAGGCCCACGGGTTATGACCCATTGCAATGCACATAAGGCCCATTGGTGTGGCCCATTGATGTGGACCACTTGACGAATATAAGGCCCATATGATATGGCCCATTTGATGTATTTAAGGCCCAATGGGATGTACCTAAGGTCCATTGCAATGTGTGATCCCAACATGGGTTATGTAATGATGTTTATGAAGATCGTGCCTTGGGAGCAATGTCGATTTGATGTCCATATTGCAAGTTTAATGTTGGTTAAATGTCCGTATTACGACTCTCCCTAGGGCCCATTGATAGGCCCGTACTTGCTGTGTATAGGCCGTCTAGGCCCATCTGCGTTGTAAGGATAGTTTATTACTTTATTACATGTTTAGTATACTTCCATGACTCACGATCATGCGCACCATATGTATGTTTGATACTGATCATAGCATATGCCTTCGGGCAGATTGTTTATGGGCTCCCGGTTAGGCGGTGTTACCCTACATGAGCACACAATACGTGCAGAAATGCTACTTGACTAGATAGTGTGATTCATGCATTTCACATTGTGTGACATGGTTACTGTATGCCCTAGTGACATCAAGGCTGTAGCCTTCACAGGCGTATCATGGTTGGTAAGATTGGATATCAAAAATCTTATTCTACATGGGGTGCTATAGATATCCCTGGGCGAAAGTCCCTAAACCCTTATGGTACCAAGAGGTTACTCCAACATCTAGACCGAGTGGGTACAGGAGCGTCGAGTGCCGATTACCAGACGGTCGGTCGCGCTTTCCACTGTGTCGTGGTTGGTTGGAAGGGGGTGTGGCCTTACCTGGCCGATGGTAGGGGGTAAAGCTAGGTTGAGTTTGGCCAGCTCGAGGAATGGGTCCGCTATCGACGAGTTGAGCCCAATATTGGCAGACGGATAGTGAGGTCTCTTCCACTTACCGTATTGCGCGCGATGAGGCGGTGATTTGGTTTAGAGTGTACTAGACCTCGGTGATATTCCAGATTTAAGTTGTATTGATATGTAGACTTAGATGAGGATTGTATGCTTGACTTGCATCTTGCATCGCATAGCCCTGGTATGGCCGACATCATTCATGCTTTGCATCGCATAGCCTTGGTACGGCTAACAGTATTCATGGATCCATTAGTATATTCCGCATTACTCTGATATTGCATGATCATATTACTACCTTGTGTACACACTTTCACCACCCTCTAAGCTTTCTATAAGCTTATGCATGACCATTGCGTGCAAGTGACGTTGGATCGTAGCAGCGCTGAGGCTTGAGTACGTGGCAGATTATTTTGGAGCTTTTTGTTCATTATCTTTGTATTTTCCTTTATGCTCATTGTACGCATACAGTTTTTGATCATAGTGGAAATATAATGGAGTTTTTGGTTGTTGTTGTGGGTTATGCCTTTAGTTATGCTTATTACGAATCAAACTGGTGTTGAAAATTCTCCTCGTAACATCCCAGGACCGAAACTTGGCGAATGGGCACTAGGAACCGAGAATGGGGTTCTACGGAGGCTGTCGGCGTCAGATTTGGCGATCGAGAATTTTGTGAGTCCGGTTTTCGAGTTTGGAGTGTGACAGTAGGTCAACTTCGACCGGTCGTAGGATGCACATGACTGGTCGTAGGCATAAGATTTTCAACACTTAACTTTGAGTCGAAGGTCTACGACTGGTCGAAGAACCAGTCGGCATTATTCCTATGAATAGTCGAACAGTCTCCAGGACTGGTCGTAGAGTAACAAAAAATTTCTGAAAATCTTCAACAACTTAGGACTGGTCGTAGAATTTCTTGGACTGGTCGAACAAGGTCCAGGACAGGTCTTAGAATAGACCAAATTTACGTATAAAACATATATGGATTATGTATCTAAAATGTCCTACTCTAAAGGTCAACCTAATGTCAATCATACCTCAATAGTGAAGCAAGGACATTGAAACTTGAAGACAAGCGACCTTTGAGTATAATTAAGCCTGAGATCTTAATCTTGAAAGTTTCTTAAACTCGAAAACTTCTGAAAACTTGAACACTTCTGAGATCTTGAACTTGAAAAATTTTGAGATCTTTGAACTTGAATGCTTCTCTCGTTCATCACATATACATCTTCAAAATAGTGTCTTTATCACCACAATTTGACAATAACAAGGGGCTATAAACTATAGCACTTACAATCTCCCCCTTTGTTAAATTTGTGACAAAACACATTTTCAAGATATGATACATAACACAGAATATCTAATTAAAGAATCATGCACTAGTTGTTATCAACTGGCACACATTCATGAACCTGCAAATCAATATTCAACATACAATCCACACTCATATACTCATGCTCATACAGTCTATCTCTGCACGTACTCCCCTGAGTAACATATATCTCAAAAATATAGTACTAGCATAATGTAATGCAATGCAATGCTACACTCTCCTTATAGCACCAATCCAGCATTAAAATCAGAATCAAATATCAATACTCCCCCTTTTTGTCGCAATATGACAAAGAAAGCACAAAACAGATTGATAAGGAGTACTAATCAAGGAGATAAAGAAGAGGATATCACATAAGAATTGAGAACATAGCAAAAGCAACACATATAATTTAAAAACTAAGCTAAATCAACGATAGCTATAGTAGCAAATCCAGTCAAGTGAACAAAATAGAAATATAGTTATTACAGAACAACAAATAGAAAATGAACTAATCTGAACCAGATGAAGGAGCAGGGATGGAAGGATCAAGTTGATGCATGCCCTTATTCAAGCGCCTAAGATACTTACGCATATACTTGAAATGTAAATCACGGGCAATAGACATGTTTTCCATCTTAACATTTATATTCTCAACTTTTTCCTCCAATGCACTTAGTCGAGCGTCAAAAGTAGAAGGTTCATAATCTGGATCATTGGCAGAGTCAGATTCAATTTCTTCAAGAATATCATCCATGTTAATATCATCAGGGGAAAGATCACCAGCTTCTTCCTCATGTTCAGCTTCAGCCGTATCAACACCTTCTCTTTGGCCAGGAAGAAATTCCAGCTCATCTTATTGATATTAGAGTTGTTAAATATTAGATAATGGATAGGGGCTTCACCAACCGGCATATCGACTAACATATGCATAGCCAATGCAGTCATCAAATAACTAAAAGGGATATCACTATGACCAAGATGGAGTCGAAACTGAATGATAGAGTGACAAATCAAGGATGATAAGAAAATATTAACACCTCTGGAAATATTATGAAGAACACGAACCATGAACGCCGTTAACTCAGTTTTATTACCCAATCGAGGATACAAATTCGACACAAAGATCCTATGAAGAACTTTGTATTTGGGTAACAAAAATCTTGAGGGGAGCGCATTTCCTTTATGTGTCCATTGAACATTCAGATTGCATAAATCCTTAGTTAGCATGCATTTTTTAATCTGTGAGGGTTTTTCAGATAGTGTATAAATGGTAACTCCCTCATCATTCACAGGAATTTTCATAAGAACTGAAATCAAGTGACGATCAACGTCAAATGGTCCTCTTGTGGTAATTTTAAATGTTATATTTTTCAGTAAAAAATCACATATGCAAGCAAACATGGATTGGGCAATGTACCGGTATGCTGGCCCACCCCAATGCAATAAGTTATCCCAACCTATAGCTTGGAGCATGGGAAGGATATCAAAAGAAGCAATATGATTAATATCAACAGGATGTTCAAAAATAACATTACGTAGTCTGATGTCCCAAACAAAGAATGGATCATCTTCGGGACCCCTAAGATGATGCTTAGTGAGAGAGGCCGATCTGGAAGAAGATGGACTACGGGAAGTTGTTCTTTTTCCTCTATAAGCCATTTGCAATAAAGATTTCAAGAAGATAAAAAGTTGTAAAGGATTGAGAAGGGAGTTTTCTCAAAACAGAATTTTCACAAGAAAAATCCCAAATCACAACGAAATTCAAAATAAATAACTTCAAGAGAGAAATAGAAGTAATCTAGACACAAATCTATAAGAAAAATATAAATAAAGAACTAATCATGGAGATTTTGAAGGTTGGCTTTGACTAGTCAGATGTCGGCTCGTTGATGAGTGAAAATGAAATGAGGAAGATGAAGTGTTTTCCCCAAATAAAAGGCATTCATGAGTTTCATGACTGGTCGTGGATGTACACGACCAGTCGTACCACGACTGGTCGTGTATATTCACGATCGGTCGAGTACCAGCCAAAAATGAAATTTTTTAAAATTTTTAGCATGATTTGTAAAAATTAAATTCTAAACTAGTAAAATATATAATATGATACAAAAAGGCATAAATTATCATCTTAAAATGCACATGTCAGGATCAAATTTCATTTGGTTAAACCTGCTTTTGTCGAGAGGTTTAGTGAAAATGTCAGCACGTTGATTCTTGGTGGATATATATTCCAAAGATATAACCTTTTCTTCTACTAATTCACGGTTATAATGAAATCTAATGTCAATGTGCTTAGTACGAAAATGCTGAATAAGATTTTTTAAAATATTTATAGCACTGAAATTATCAAAATATAATAACATAGAATCCTGTTTAATTCCATAATCACTTAGTAGTCGATTCATCCAAACAAGCTGCGTATATGCATTACCAGTTGCGATGTATTCAGCTTCAGCTATTGAAAGTGATATAGAACTTTGTTTCTTGCTAAACCAAGAAACTAAATAGTTTTCGATATAAAAGCAACCACAACTGGTTGATTTTTTATCATCAAGATTACCAACCCAATCAGCATCTGAGTACCCTGTTAATTGAACATTAGTCTCATGTGGATACTAGAGACCGAGATTAACAGTACTTGCGACATATCACAGAATTTTCTTGACAACAATCAAGTGTGATTCTTTAGGATCAGACTGATATCTAGCACAAATACCGACACTTAGTGCAATATCAAGTCTACTAGCAGTTAAATATAATAAAGTTTCAATCATGCTCCAATATAATTTCGGATCAACATTTTTACCTACAGATTCTTTTGAGAGTTTCAAGGTAGTACTCATAGGAGTATCGAAGTTCTTACCATTCTCAAATCCAAATATCTTAATTAAATTCAAGGCATATTTAGATTGAGAAATGAATATTCCATCAGATTGTTGCTTTACTTGCAACTCTAGGAAATAATTCAATTCCCCAACCATGCTCATTTCAAACTGTGATTTCATCAAATCTGTAAACTCAGTAGTCATGTCAGTGCAAGTAGATCCATAAATGATATCATCAACATAAATCTGTACCATTAAAATATGATCATTATATTTCTTAATAAACAGAGTTTTATCAACAGGTCCCATTTGAAAATTGCAAGTAGATCCATAAATGATATCATCAACATAAATCTGTACCATTAAAATATGATCATTATATTTCTTAATAAACAGAGTTTTATCAACAGGTCCCATTTGAAAATATTGGCTTAACAGAAACTTTATTAGTTTCTCATACCATACCATAGGAGCTTGTTTTAATCCGTAAAGTGCCTTTTTAAGGCGATACACATGATCAGCATTTTTGGGATCTTCAAAACCCATTGGTTGTTCAACATAGACTTTCTCATGTAAATCACCATTTAAGAAAGTAATTTTCACATCCATTTGATAAATCTTGATTTTTCTAAAACATGCAATAGATATAAACAGTCTAATTGATTCAAGACGTGCTACTGGTGCAAAAGTTTTATCAAAATCAATACCTTCAATTTGAGTGTAACCTTGTACCACTAGCCTAGCCTTGTTCCTAATTATATTTCCAAGCTCATCAGACTTATTTTTGAAAATCCATTTTGTTCCAATGATGTGTTTATCTTTGGGTCTAAGTACGATATACCAAACATCATTTCTTACAAATTTGTTAATTTCTTCTTGCATCGCAACAATCCAGTTTTCATCAGCAAGAGCTTCTTTTACGCTAGAAAGTTTTATCTGGGATGTAAAACATACATAATTATATATATCCTAAAGTTGTCTACGAGTACGAACACCAGTGAGAGGGTTTTCATGAATTTGAGTAGTTGGATGATCTTTAACAGTCCTTAGTTCAGAATCAGTCTAATTAGATGAAGTATCAGGTTTATCAACTACAAGAACTTCATCATTATCTGAACTTGAGACTGGTGTGTTTAAGTGATCATCAATGACCGCATTGATAGACTCTTGAATCACACCAGTTCTTTTGTTCAGAACCCTATAAGCACGACTATTTAAAGAATACCCTAGAAAGATCCCTTCATCACTTTTCGTGTCAAATTTTCTCAGATTTTCACGATCTCATAAAATATAGCACTTGCTGCCAAAAACTTGAAAGTATTTGACAGTAGGATTTTTATCAAACCACATTTCATAAGACATTTTATTATTGCCCTTACTAGTGTAAACTTAGTTAATAATATAGTAAGCTGTACTGACTGCTTCAGACCAAAGATTCTTAGAGAGCTTCATGCTGTTCAACATGACATTATCTATTTCTTGTAGCACTCTATTTTTTCTTTCCACTATCCCTTTTTTTTGTGGAGTTTTGGGCACTGAAAATTCATGTAATATTCCTTAGTCGCTACAGAACTTCTCAAAATCGCTATTCTCAAATTCAGATCCATGATCACTACAAATCTTACTGATTTTTGAACCTTTTTTAGTTTGAATCCTTTTGAGTACTTTTCATACTTCTTCAAGGATTTCTAATTTGTCCCTTAAGAAGACTACCCATGTATATCTGGTAAAGTCATCTACTATTACCAAGACATACCTTTTGCCACCTCGACTCTCCGTTCTGGTAGGTCGTATCAGATCCATGTGGAGAAGTTCAAGTGGTCTTGATGTGGTATTGAAATTTGAAATAGCAGTGAAGACTGCTTGAGTTGAAGTAGGAATATGCCAATATGTCCTAGAGGGGGGTGAATAGGACTTTTTAAAGATTTATGAGTTATATTAAAAATCCTAGCACTCTAATCCTAACAGGTATGTAATTTTCAGGATTACTCAAATGTAACTCTACTGGCTTCCAAGCCCAGTAGAGGATCCAATCACAACACTATTCAATTAATAAGCATGAAGCAATTATAGTCTATGATGGATGTGACTGTGTGTGTGAAGTGTGAGTAGATATGAATGTAATTAACATAATCACAAAAATGATCAAGCACAAGAATCAATCACAGACACAGTCATTTTTATAGTGGTTCGACTATTTGTCTACTCCACTCCCGGCTACCACACTCAACCCTTGAGTGTACCGGATTTCACTAAGGAGGTTTCCCATGGTTCACCTTAAACCTAAGGTTTTAAATCAGGTTCACCTTCAATCTCTACACGGAGGTTTCTACTCAGTTCACCTCTAACCCTCGAGTTTTGCTGGCGCACTCCTAACCAGATGTTTATGCCCACACAGAGCAAGGGTCCACACAATACACCCACATGTACAATCCCACCGGAGGCCTCCTTTGAGAAATTTAAAGGGTGAGCAACACTTAAGACCCAGTCCTAGAAAGGAATGATCACAAGTGTCCTCTGGACTTTAGGTACTTACAGATAAGTTGATGAGTCCCTTTTAGCGCAGTGATGAAGATCTCCTTCTTGTTGATGAAGAGTCTTTTGTTCCCTTGATCCACAACATAAAAGATGTACCAGTACTAGGCTTCAGGTCGGGTCAAGGTTATGATGGAATTCTACTCTCTAAATATTTTCCTATTAGGAAGATAGAGTGATTCCAATCATCTATGCATTCAAAGCGTCCCAGCTTAATGATTTACCATTAAGGTAATAGCTGGAGGATCCTTGAATGCGAAAGTTCATTCCCCAATCCACTCTATTGAATATCAATGATGAGAGTGGATTGGAGGATGAACTCCCTGAGAGAAAGGGCTTAAGATAAATAATATGAAGTTTAAAACACTCAGAAGCACTCTCTTTTTTCTCTACCAGCAATAAAGACAAGCCTCTCTTTAAATAGACAAAAGGTTCCAACGGATATAAAACAGTCATATTTATGACAGAGTACAATATCATCGAGCAAGAGTCGATATGATCGAGCGTATACTCTCGATTGTATCGATGATCCGCTCGATGGCACAAACTCCATGTCATTCGATTTTGAAACCTTTTGCCGGCTTATCGAGTGGATCAATATAGGTGTCGATGTTATCGTATTTCAAACTCTGATTCCATCGATACTGGGATCGAGCTATCGACATTTGAAGCATGAGAGAGACTAGCTTAGAAATATTTCGGGTTTCAAAGATATGATCAGGGAACAACCGATGTTATCAGAATTTGTATATCAATGATATCGGAGCCCATGTCGATGGGATCGATAAATCTTATAGATTTACCTATAAGCTTACTAGACGGTTTGTGTCTGGTCCCGATCCAATCGAAAAGGCCTCGATATGATCGACATATGAATATCGATTTCTCGACTGCTCCCCCAATCAAAGTTAAAAATAACCTGAAATATTTACTGGAAGAAATGCACGCCCAAGGTCGATATCATCGACTGACTTCTGATCGAATCGATATTTGATTTCAGATCATATCGGAAGGGTTTCGATATATCAAAACACCTTATGAATTTCTTATAAAAAATAGGGCCTCCGAAAAAATTGTCTGTCGATATTATCGATCCACTTTCGATGGGATCGATATTTAAAATCGATGATATTGATTGTAAATTCGAGATATCGATAAATTATCCAGATGAATGTTTGATTGCTGGATGCTTTTTGTCCTCACTCGATTGTAACGATTGAGATGCCAAGGACATCAACAGAGCAGGTCGATCATATCAAAATGTGAATCAATACAATCGACATGGTAAGAAAACTTGAAGATTTTCCTGTTTGGTAAAAGGTTTTCTTACAATAAAATCCTAAGGTGTTCTACTTAGTTTTAAGGATTTTAATCACCTGGTGTTTTGGGACATGGGATGTGAGGCTATGATTTACCTATGGCGAGCTTTCATACATCCAGTTGAGGTAGACACTTGAAATGATTTTCCTGTTAGGCGCTGTTATCTGACTGACTCAACTTACACTGCAATTGACAAACTAGGGCACTAGTAGGTGCACTTTCAATCTCCCCCTTTGTCAATTGCATGACAAAATACCCAAAACACCCTAGGAAAATATCTAGACGAATACATCCTAAATTGTTTGTACATGTGATTGCACAATTTTATAAATTCTAACACATTCATGTACACACCCATAATTTACTCCCCCTAACTGTAAAGACCCCTTTCTTGGTGCAGCTGCTCCCCCTTACACCTACAACATATAAGAGCAAAAATATCTAATTTTTCACAGGGGTGTTTGTAATTTTTCTCTCCCTTTTTGTCAGTCATTGGCAAAGGCATAATAAGTGATATTGACTGAAGAGTTTAAGCATATGAGAGAACCATAGTCAGATAGATGTATACAGATTTTTAACAGGATAAGCATACATTACTTAAGGTAGGAAGTAACTAGATGAAACAATCAGCACAGTCATTTCATAAGCATTAAGAATGACAATGAAATATGAATTGAATTCAGCCATATCAACCAGTATAAAAAGAAAGTATATACTGCCACAGACAGCAGTATTATAATCCATTATCCAAATAAAATAAAAACCCATTTCAGAGCCTCCAAAAGTTGTAACCAATGTTTCATCCCATCCAAGGGAAAACACAAAAAAAAAAACTAACCTATGTAAATAAGAGAGAGAGCTGTCACATGCACTTAAGAAAGCGTAGAACTTCAAAAAGATATCATAGTTCATATGCTGAGTTAAAGAGTGAGTGTGTGTGACAGCTTTTAGAAGTTAGTGCTAAGGAGCAAAGTGAGAAGGAGCTGTGTCATCTCACCGACAGGTCATCAGATCGACCAACTGTTGCATAGACTGTTGTACCTTGAGGACAACACACTTCAAGATTGTAAGTCGCTCTTGCATTGATTGAATGTCCCACTGAATTGCCCCGATCCTGTCCAGCTTGTATCGCTTAGTATGCCCATGGATTGACATAGATGGGATTGGATCAACTCTGGCAGATTCACCACCTTCCATCTCGATTTCCTCAGCCTTAGGGACACTAGTACCTTCACCTCCTTCTTCTTGAATTCCCCCTTCCTTGTACTCATGATAAATCAGATCCATCTTACTAATGTTTTTAAAATTTAAAACTTGAAGTGGAAGCACAGGATCATTTATAGAAGGAAAGTCAATGCTTTGACAGATTCAGCTAATAATCCAGGAATATGGTAGATGCAAATCTCTAGATGTATGTATGGCATTGAAAAACTGATTGATAATCAGTGTTGGAAGGCAAAGCTTTATCCCGGTTGCAACGGAGTATATTATCATGACCATGAGACTTGTGAGATCTGATCGGTTTGTACTTCTTGGGTACAAATTAGTAGTGAAGGTCCCATGCATAACTCGAAACCGGGGCTCCATATACCTAGCTTTTAAGGCATTCTCTTGATGTCATGGAATATCTCTGTTCTGACATAGGTATTTGGTTATCTTTGATCGGACATCTGGAAGATCGAGACCCCAATTTGAAAGGCCTTCTGGAGCCAACTGTAGATTGAGAATGTGAGCTACAGTGGCGGGAGTGATAAATGCATCATCAACATCCAGGGATACCATGAATGAAGGAGGATCAGATACTGGAGAATGACATGCTGCAAGAAAGTTACGTGTTTGTTCTAGTTGACAAGGTCCCCCAAAATCTAGAATAGGCAGCCATCCGAGTGTGATGAATAGAGGTTCCAAATTGTATGGTGTCAAACAGTGTAACGCCTCGGAAAAATCCGTACTGAGACTTGAGGACCAACTCGACCAGAAATCATGTAGGATTAAGTCCTTTAGAAATTAAGTGTAAGTTAGCTAGCGCTATGCTAGAGTAGCTGTGAAATTAGCATCAATCGCTTTAAATACGTTCTGTAAGACCCAAAACTTATAAAATCAATGATGCTATAATACCCTGAACTCCAGGATCAAACTCTAAACCGGTTTGTTCTCAGGAACCCTTTGAAACTTCGTATTTGATTTAGGCCGCGCGTCGAAAGTCCGATATCCACAATCTTAGACGGTTATGACTGCTTAGCTGGACTTGACAATCGTTTCGAAAATCAAGCCCAACCGATGCTCTGAGGCTATTTCATTGAGCCGGAGTGAAGAGAGTGAGAAATGGGTAAAGATTCAAAATTTTAATTCAAATCTGGCACGAGTCTTTGAGTGTTATTATTAAACGTTCTGACCGTCAGAATTCAGCCAAATTTCACCCACGGATCAGGAAAAATTTCTCTTTCATATCATGAGACTTGTAGACCTGATTTAGGTACGATGACCGCTGAACTGAAACTGGACCGCCATGTGCGATCTGTGAACTCTACCAGACTGAAAACTTGGTGTGGACAACATCTAGTGATCATGAACTTAAGTCTGACCGCGTTCGGCCAGGGGACCTCTCGAAACGCTCTTTTGGATCGGAACAGCCCCGATTTAGTTATAGCCTAAGTATACTTTGTTCCTAAGTCTAAATAGGTGAGGTTTTAGCCTATATAAGGGCTTTAAACCCTCTCACAATCCTCCCATCCGAATTTGCAACAAACCCTAGATAGAGAGAGAGAGAAAGTCAGAGGAAGTGAGAGAGTTGTGGGAGAGATTTCCTGCCACTTGCTACAGCTGCTACCCGTGCTCATTCACCGCGTTCAAATCACTTTCCCCGTGATTCCAATGCACTCCTAGGTAAGAAAAACCCTAACTACTTGCTGTTTTAGGATTCCTTCGATTCAAATAGAGAAGTAGCTTATATATCTTGTGTATTAGGTCACCTTTACGCCGTTAACGAAGCGTATACGTTCAAATCGAATCGATACACGTCTAGGGCAAAAGGTGAGGATTTTATACACTTTAATTGACTGATTTCAAAGCTTTCAATGTCATTTAATAGTAGATTATTGACGGTAACTCCATTTGACATGTACAACATGCTGTCCGTTTTTCGTTTCGTAAATGTATGGTAAATATGAGATTTAGGGTATTTTAGGCATTTATAGGAAATACCGCATACGTCCGTATTTTGCTGAAATGCTTGACATATAAATTCATCGTGTTATGATATTATGTATGTGTGTATAATCTGTTTGGCGAAGAGATTCGCCCTAATGCGCACTTTGGGTCGACATACGCTATGTAGACTAAGGTGTGTAGACTAAGTGTTTGTATAAATGTTTGTATTAGTATGTATTGAGTAAATGGTATTGTAGATTAGTTTTGAGAATGAATTCTCAATCCATATGATGTTGTATATGATTTCCTACATGTTGGCTATATGTATTGATTTCATTATATACATGAAATGCATGTGTTGGATGATTTGCTTAAGTTGTATGTTATAACAGGTGTCAACATGCTTACATTGTTGTATTTCATTTCTGCTACTCTCATATGATTACTGATGTTGATATTCAAGTGTTTAGAGCTATATGTTAGTCCATGCAGTCGGTAATGGATCTAATTCGTGGTTGGCTCCTATTTTCCACGAAGGACGCGTCGATGAACGCGAGTCGTGTTTTGAGTTGACGGCAGTGGTTAGGCCACACGAAGTGTTTCATGCACTTCATGTTGTTCGACTTGAGATGCGCTCGTACTAGTCGAGCCCGTCAAGTAACCCGACTGTCCATTGTATATTCACCCTGTATGAGTCATAACTGCTTGAACCTAGGGTATTGAACTTACCATTGGAAACCCTGTTAACCATGGTACCTTGATCCATAAAGACTCATGAGCCGGGCATGGTGGTATGGGACACCGTGGTCGAGCTGTCGACCTACGCTGGGGCCACAAACCTCCCTGTAGTGACCAGTGAGCACCTATGACTCGTGAGTAGATTATGGTGGTATGGGACACTATATTCTTACTGTCGGCCTACATTGATCAGGTGACGAACCCTTTGTAGTGACCGCGAGCGTATTCTGAGTCTACGGGAGGCGACGACCCTTCCGTAGCGACAAGAGTACATTAGGCCTGTATTTATAAGGTGATGGGGGAGCGGTACAATGAGTACGAGCAACAGCCATGACAACCCTTGTAGCGACCTACAAATATAACATCATATGAGATTACTAGGAGTGACGACCCTAGACAGGATCTGTGTTGGGATTGATATAAGGAAGGTACCTCAGTTTCCCAATACTGCTGTATGAAAGGATTAATAATAACTCGGTAATCATATCCACATCGCATTGCATGTGTCTGGAAGATGTGGAGCATTGTGGGAAGAAAGCATGCCGTGGGTGTAAGATGGTGCCATATGAGGGAGATTTTCGGTGAGGGCATCCATCATTTATCTCATGCTTGCATTAATAATAGTATCTAGGAATGTTTGATTGTCTACTTTACTATTATCGCGTGATTGATTTGATAACATGCTAATCTTTGCTCTATTATTCCACTGAGTTGATCACTCACTCCCACGTTAGACGGTGTTTGCAACACCATCAGACCCTTTTTTAGATGCAGGTGATGAGGCGATTCAGGACGCAGAGCAGGATTACTATAAGGATCAGGATGAGTTCTCGTATATACAGTTCGCAGATGCTTTGCATAGGTGGCCTGGATCGACGGGACCGACTAGTTGGACTATTTTACAACATTTCCTTTTTGCTTATGACATGTATATGAGACTTAGAGATGTATTCATACTTTGGAGATATTTTGAGATTATTTTATTTTCATACAGTGATATATATATTCTTCAGTCTTTCGCTTGCGTTTTATCACTGGATCTGGAGTATGAATTGCTGTTTTGGTATAATCTTACTCATGTGAATGCTCTAACTCAGTCAACATTGAATCATAATCATATTTTTTGCATAAGTGATGGTCTAGAACTCGGGAGTCTGGTTTATACACGACCCCCGATTTTCAAGGTGTTACAAGTTAGTATCAAAGCATGATTTGGATTAAACCGGACCTGGGTTATGGCCACGCGATGTACGTTGTCACCCCTTTGACTTAAGTGAGTGTGAAAAAAATCTAGAAACACTCATAGGACTTTAGTTTCGCCAATAGGTGAAGTCTACTCAAATCGATCATTTTGATCGAGTCCATAACGTATTTTTGGTCACGTGAAGCGACCTAAGTCACCTCTGGGTCATTAATTGGCGGGTTTGAGATGATCTCAGAAGAATTCCAAATCCAGAAATGGATATCCTTGGGTCGTGTGGCAACCACAACCCTTACACTCAATCTCAATGCTTAAAAATCCCTTTTCATCCAATTCCTTCAGAATATTTCTTTTCACCACCCCATTCTTTAACTTTTTCTAAGTCCTTTCTTACTACACATAAATTATAATGTGTGAATGATAGTGAATCATTCTTAAACAAAATTTTTACTATAAATAGTAAACATATATAATAATTAGACTTTTGGACATTTGAATTATGGAATATCTTGTAATAAATGGGTTAGTTGGGTGGATTAGCCTCTCCTACCCCAAAATCATATGCTACATGATGCATAAAATCATTTTGGTTTATAAATTGGCCCCGAAACGCCCCAAACGGAGTCATAGGCCTATCTAGGCTAAAAGACAATGAACCAGGGTGGGTCCCACATATATTTGGGACCTCTAGGTCAGGGGGAACCCGTCCCACATGGCCAATGATGCCAGATTGCAACTTCACCGGCGAGGGCTTGCCATATGGTGGGCCCCACTCGGGCTGATCTTCGGGCCGAAGCCCTTTTATGGCTAAGGCACCCCTTCCATAGGTGGGCCACACCTCAAAACCCTCTAAAAATCCTACCTCCTTCACAATCCAAGCCCCCAAGCTCTCCTTTCTTCACCTTCTTGCTGCCTCCCTCTCAAATCATGTCACCAAACCTCTCCCAATACCATTTTTTGTTAAAACCGACGCCAACCCATCGTCCACAGCTGTCGGTGCTCTCTTTCCTTTCCATTTTCATCGTGTGGAGCTCCCACAACCTCCATTAGAGGCTGAAAATTGGGTGAGCTTCCGTCCCTACCCATTAATCTCTTTTCCCTTTGAAAATCTATCCTTTGGGAGCTTGATTCATCCCTCTACAGAGCTTAGATTCGTTCCAGTCAATTTGGGCAGCCATTTCTCCCCATTTTCTTCAATTTCTATGGCTTTTGTGGAGGCTATTTTAACCTTTTTCTCTTTCTCCACCATCGTCTCTCTCATGGGAAAGAGGAAGACCGCCGCTAATGAAGCTAGGCCTAGTCGCCCTTCACGATCAAGGAAATCGAGAGGTGGCGTCGCTAGCTCAAGCGTCGTCGCTAGTCCAAGTGTTGGCAGAGAGCTACATACGAAGCGGGATATGGATCCCCGTACGCACATAGGGCATGCATTGTTGGCAGACTTGGCTCGCGGTGCGTATACTGATCGCAAGGTTCTGTTTGAGGCGCATGTGGAGGAGCGGCTCTTTGGTGAGTTTTTATTATTTGAGCGCATCGAAGCTGCCAATTGGGGTCCGCTCTTTAAAGCCCAGTCTCGTACGAACGTGAGCCCTGTTCGTGCCTTCTATGCTCATATTCAGGCTCCTACGTTGGAGCCATTGCAGTTTAGGATTCCCTTCGATAGAGATCGGGAAGGTACGATCAATGTTCGGTTGATAGCTCGCATTCTGAAGGTGCCTCTTGGTGAAGTTCATCCAAGTGCTAAGAATCTGAAGAGTGTTCGTGAGTGAAATTGCCGCACTAGGTTCTTATGTGGTGGTTTGGTTCCGTGGCAGCGTAACAAGAGCCTCTTAGCGTCCCACATGTCGCATGATTTTCGCCTGTTGCACCATATTTTCACATTCAATGTGTATCCCAGGTCGACTAACCGCAGTGAATGTACGCGCCTCATGGTCAATTTTCTGTATCAAGTGGGCCAGGGAGAGAATGTGTGCATGGCCACCTTTGTGTTGCGACAGATCGTCCTCATAGCGAAGTCGAGAAGAACGTCTGAGTCATTTCCTTTTGGCTGGCTCATATGCAAGATCGCGCTTGAGTTTGCTAACAGACTTGGGCCGGAGATGCCTGTGCCGATTCACTTCATTGATGAGGATACCATGAACCAGATGAAGATAGGGCCTCGGTAGCGTGAGGCTCAGCTTGATGATGACAGTGAGGGTGAATATGATAGTGAAGAGGATGCTAATGAAGAAGAAGCTGGGGCAGAAATAGAGGAAGAAGTCCAGGAAGAAGAAGAAGAGGAGGCTCAGGATACTGATGAGAGTCCTCCTATTGTGACTTGAGCTACTAGAGATGCTCACATAGCCCGACTTCAGGAGAGTCAGGTTGCCTTGTGACGTGAAGTCCATGAACTTCGGGCCGAAGTGAAACAAGATCTCGAAGATACCAAGGCCGTCATGAAGCGAAAATTTGGCAAGGTGACTCACACCCTGAAGGCCATCCTGTGTTGTCTGCAGGATAAGGGCACTCCTCCTCCATCGCCAGACTCAGAGTAGCGATGGGATTTTAGATGTTTGTTGGTTGTAGTTGGTTTATTTCCTGCTTTTTGTGTGTATGCCTGAGAAGGCTAGTAGTTAGTTTATGTTGCAGTTGTAGCTTTGACTGGCTTAGTTTTCCATGTGTTTCTTGTCATGATGCATGTAAGGATATATCTCTTGTATTGCGATAAATTTTGATTAAATGGAATGCATGGAATTTTGCGGTGTTACGTGAATGATTGCGGTGTGTTTGTGTTAATGCTGAAACTAACAAGGTTGCGCCCTATTTTGAATATAGGGAATGCCGCCTAAGGCTACTAGGAGCACGACACGACTTACATTAGGAGAACCTATGGATCGGGTTCCTCTCCAGACTGATGTTCATACGAACCCTGCTATGGGCCCGATTCTTGAGACTGCACTCGAGTCTCAGCCCTCTACATGTCTTATAGTTGGACCGCCGCCTTTCACACCGCCTGTCAGAGAGCAATAACGTGAGTCCTCCTCGACGCAGTATGTGCCACAGCCCGGTCAACCTCCTGATAGGTTTGAGCAGTTGATGGCCATGATGCATCAGCAGCACCAGCAGCTCTTGACTACGATAGCATGAGCTCTAGCCCAGGGTGGGAGTGCGACTCCACCTGCACCATCTGTGCATCCAGCTGAGGATGCTAGTACTTCGACTCAGGATGAGGGCATGACTCATCTTGCACCATCTGCTTACCCTACGGGGCACACTGCTGATACACGGGGCCTACTCGAGCGATTCCAGCGCTTGCGGCCTCCTACCTTTACGGGTTCTCACAGACTTGAGGAGGCCGAGTGTTGGCTCGACCGTGTGTCGAAGATTCTGAGGATGCTACACTGCTCGGAGTCTGAGCAGGTTGAGTTGGCTGCGTTCATGTTCGAGCAGGAGGCCAGTCTATGGTGGGATAGTGTGTTGCGGACTGTTGCAGTCGACTACATCTGGACTTAAGCAGCGTTCGAGTTCCGTTTCCACGAGAAATACTATCCCCAGACTTACAGACACGAGCCGGAGAATGAGTTTCGACGCCTCAGGCAGGGAGGCATGTCAGTCACTGAGTATGAGCATCGATTTACTGAGTTGGGCAGATACATCCCAAAGATACTTGCTGATGAGCAGATGCGCATACGACGCTTTTCTGAGGGCTTGTGACTGGACATATGGTCGAAGATGTGTTGTGTCAGCATACCCTCCTACGCGGAGTTGATACACATGTCCATGAGGGTAGAGCAGGATGTTGATCGACTGGCGCGATCTCATGGCCCTATTGTTCCTAGGCCACGACCGGATATGCAGGACAGGCCATTTGTTGGCAAGAGGCCTCGCATCGACCCTCCTCCTAGGGCTACAACACCAATACTTCCGATGTGGTGCCCTGATGCGTCATGTACTTATTGTGGGAGATCAGGTCACACAGTAGGGAGTTGCCTCGCTCGGATGAGAGACAATGGGTTTTCACCGCCGCAGAAGATCGACCGTCCATGCCCAAAGCCTTTATCTGCTCCACCCCTACGGTCGGCTCCTGCGCATCCTTCCTTCCGACCTCCCGTCCATTTCGGCCGCCTCAACGGCCCATGGTACAGCGATCGAACCGTCCACAGCAGGCACAGGTACATGCCTTGACAGCTGAGGCAGCTGAGATAGAGACTACTTAGCCCTTGGCCTTTAAGGTCACCGCCCATATTGGAGGTACTCCTACACTTGTGATGGTGGATATAGGATCCACGATTTCATTGATATCGCATTCCATAGTCAGGCGTCTTGAGCTACCGACTATTCGGATGGATGGGGTGCTAGTTCTCTCGGTTCACGGGACCTTTTCTAAGGCCACCATGATGTGTGAGGGTTGTTTGGTGGACCTGGGGAGCAGGATGATAGCTATCGATCTTGTCGTCGACCCCTCTCTTGTTTATCTCGACGTCATTCTTGGCATGGATTGGCTGACTGTAGGGAGGACCGAGATTGACTGCGAGACCCGTACGGTGACAGTCTACGAGCCAGAGGGCACGTCCTTTACATTTTCAGTCTGGGTAAATCTCTCCTTGCGCATACTTAGCTACGCTTCTTTACTACGGGACGTTGATGCCCCGACACTTGAGCATACGCCAGTCGTCCGTGATTTTGGGGATCTGTTCAGGAAGATTCCTGATTTTTCGCCTCAGTGAGAGATCGATTTTACTATCGATCTGGTGCCTGGTTCCACGCCCGTATCACTGCCGACGTATCACATGGCACTGTGTGAGATGGAGGAGTTGAGGAAACAGATTGATGATCTGTTGGAGGTTGGTTTTATTTGATTGAGTGTGTCTCCTTGGGGAGCACCAGTACTGTTTGTGAAGAAGAAGGATGATTCTATGCGATTGTGTATTGATTATCACAGGCTGAACCAGATTACGATGAGGAACTAATATCCCTTGCCCAGGATAGATAACTTGTTTGATCAGTTGAGAGGGGCCCAGTACTTTTTGAAGATTGATATTCAGTCAGGGTATCACCAGTTGCGCGTCAGGGATGAGGATGTGCAGAAGATAACTTTCAGGACCAGCTTTGGTCACTACGAGTTCCTTGTGATGTCGTTCGGTCTCACGAACGCACTAACCGTGTTCATGGATCTGATGAATAAGGTATTTCGGCCATTCCTCTATCGATTCGTCATCATGTTCATAGACGACATTTTGGTATACTCCAGGAGTCGAGAGGAGCATGAGGAGCACTTGCGATTGGTCCTGGATACACTGAGACAGCATCAGTTGTTCGCAGAGTATAAGAAGTGCGACTTCTGGAAGCAGGAAGTGAAGTTCCTGGGACATGTGGTGTCCAAGGATGGGATGACAGTTGACCTGTCTAAGGTAGCTACAGTTCAGGACTGGGAGCAGCCTGGTTCTGTCACTGAGGTGAGGAGTTTCTTGGGTCTTGCTGGCTATTATAGACGTTTCATTCGAGATTTCTAGAAGATCGCCAGACTTCTATCTCAGTTGACACGGAAGGATGTGAAGTTCGCCTGGAATGACAAGGCGGAGTCATCTTTTCAGGAGCTGAAGGACAGCCTTACGTCTGCCCCTATGCTAGTATTACCAGAGCAAGGGGTTAGATACACGATATACACTGACGCGTCTAGCGTTGGTCTGGGTTGTGTCCTTATGTAGAAGGACAGGGTAATTTCATATGCCTCGAGACAATTAAGGAAGCACGAGGAGAATTACCTTACACACGACCTGGAGTTGGCAGTCGTCATATTCGTATTAAAGCTTTGGAGACATTACCTCTATGGAGAGGAGTTCGAGCTCTTTTGTGACCACAAGAGCCTCAAGTACATATTCACGCAACAAGACTTGAATATGAGACAGAGGTGATGGATGGAGACTTTGAAGGACTTCAAGTTCAAGGTCTCCTACCATCCTGGCAAGGCAAACCTTGTGGCTGACGCGTTAAGCTGCAAGAAGGCGATAGAGTTTGTGGCTCCGCTGATGGTTGCTGAGTGGGATATGGTTGAGTTTTTGCGAGACTTTGAGCAGAAACTCACTGTGGAGGAGCCGTTTGAGTTTATCGCACATGTGCAGGTGCGATCTTTTATCGATGACAGAGTCATCGCGGCGCAGAGGGATGATGTGCGTTTGACCAAGCTTCGAGTGCAGGCCAGTGATGATGTAGACGCCGAGTGGCGAGTTGGCATGGATGGGGGCTTACGTTACCATGGCCGCCTATGCGTTCCAGATATCCCTGACTTGAGACGAGAGATTCTTAAGGCTACGCACAGTACTAGACTTGCAATGCATCCAGGCAGTACCAAGATGTATCGTGACATGAAGAGGACTTATTAGTGGGAGGGTATGAAGACCCACATCGCAGAGTTCGTGTTCCGTTGTCTCACTTACCAGCAGGTGAAGGCAGAGCATCGCTGACCACCTGGACTCCTTCAGCCTATGCCTATAGCTGAGTGGAAGTAGGATTTCATTTCCATGGATTTCATCTCAGGACTGCCGAAGACGAGAAAGGGACATGATTTTATTTGGGTGATCGTCGGCGCACTTCCTACCGATCAGAGTTACGAACTCTGCAGACGAGTTAGCCAGGCTGTATATCAGAGAGATAGTGTGTCTGCATGGAGTTTCTTTAGAGATCGTGTCGGACAGAGACACGCACTTTACTTCTATTTTCTGGACTCGCATTCAGGAGGCTATGGGTGTGAAGTTGAAGCTCAGTACTGCCTTCCACCCACAGACAGACGGATAGACAGAGCTGGTGAACCAGATTCTAGAGGACATGTTGCGGGCTTACGCATTGGACTTCAAGGACAGTTGAGATGATTGTCTTGCATATGCAGAGTTCACGTACAACAACAGTTTCCAGGCGAGTATCGGTATGGCACCGTATGAGGCTTTGTATGGGCGACCTTGCCGAGCACCGCATTGCTGGGCAGAAGTCGGTGAGCACAGATTGATTGGCCCAGAGTTAGTGTAGGCGACGTTGGAGAAGATTGACATTATCAGACACCGGCTTCTCACAGCATAGAGTACACAGAAGAGTTATGCCGATACGAGACGGTGCCCGCTAGCGTTCGCGGTTGGGGATCATGTATTTTTGCACATTTCCCCTATGAAGGGAATCCTTCGATTTGGGAAGAAGGGGAAACTAGCACCGCGATTCATTGGTCCATTCCAGATTCTTGACCGTGTGGGTGCAGTGGCTTACCGTCTAGCTTTGCCTGTGCCTCTCGTGAGCATTCACAACGTATTTCATGTTTCTATGCTGAAGAAATACGTTTCTGATCCTTCCCATATCATTAGATGGGATCAGGTGCAGTTAGGTGAGGATGTTACATATATATTGCGATTGGCGCGCATACTAGACAGGAAGGAGTAGGTGTTGCGTAGCAAGGTCATCCCCCTTGTGAAGGTGTTGTGGACGCATCACTCTGAGGAAGAGGCTATCTGGGAGAAAGAAGCTGAGATCAGAAAGAACTACCCACAGCTTCTTGAGGAGTATGAAAAGGTACAAATTTCGAGGATGAAATTTATTATTAAGGGGGATAGATTGTAACGCCTCGAAAAAATTCGTACTAAGACTCAAGTACCAACTAGACCAGAAATCACGTAGGATTAATTCCTTTAGAAATTAAGTGTAAGTTAGCTAGTGCTATGCTAGAGTAGCTGTGAAATTAGCATCGTTCGCTTTAAATACGTTCTGCAAGACCTAAAACTTGTAGAATCAATGACGCTATAATAACCTAAAATCCAAGATCAAAGTCTAAACCGATTTATTCTCAGGAACCCTTTAAAATTTCGTATTTGATTTAAACCGCGCGTCGAAAGTCCGATATCTACAATCTTAGACAGTTATGACCGCTTAGCTGGACTTGACAATCGTTTCGAAAATTAAGCCCAACCGATGCTCTGAGGCTATTTCATTGAGCCTGAAGTGAAGAGAGTGAGAAATGACTAAAGATTCAAAATTTTAATTCAAATCTGGCACGAGTCTTTTTGTGTTATTATTAAACATTCTGACCGTCAGAATTCAGCCAAATTTCACCCTCGGATCAGGAAAAATTTCTCTTTCATATCATGAGACTTGTAGACCTGATTTAGGTACGACGACTGCGGAACTGAAACTGGACCGCCATGTGCGATCTGTGAACTCTACCAGACTAAAAACTTGGTGTGGACAACATCCAGTGATCATGAGCTTAAGTCCGACCGCGTTCGGCTAGGGGACCTCTCAAAAAGCTCTTTTGGATCGGAACAGCCCCGATTTAGTTATAACCTAAGTATACTTTGTTCCTAAGTCTAAATAGGTGAGGTTTTAGCCTATATAAGGGCTTTAAACCCTCTCACAACCCTCTCATCCGAATTTACAACAAACCCTAGATAGAGAGAGAGAGAAAGTCAGAGAAAGTGAGAGAGTTGTGGGAGAGATTTCCCGCCACTTGCTACAGCTGCTACCCGTGCTCATTCACCGCGTTCAAATCACTTTTATGGTGATTCAAACGCACTCCTAGGTAAGAAAAACCCTAACTACTTGCTGTTTTAGGATTCCTTCAATTCAAATAGCGAAGTAGCTTATATATCTTGTGTATTAGGTTGCCTTTCCGCCGTTAATGAAGCGTATATGTTCAAATCGAATCGATACACGTCTAGGGCAAAAGGTGAGGACTTTAGACGCTTTGATTGACTGATTTCAAAGCTTTCAATGTCGTTTAATAGTAGATTATCGACGGCAACGCCGTTTGACATGTACAACATGCTTTCCGTTTTCCGTTTCGTAAACGTACGGTAAATATGAGATTTAGGGTATTTTAGGCATTTATAGGAAATACTACATACGTCCGTATTTTTCTGAAATGCTTCACATGTAAATTCATCATGTTATGATATTATGTATGCATATATAATCTGTTTGGCGAAGAGATTCGCCCTAATGTGCACTTTGGGTCGACATACGCTATGTAGACTAAGGTGTGTAGACTAAGTGTTTGTATAAATGTTTGTATTAGTATGTATTGAGTAAATGGTATTGTAGATTAGTTTTGAGAATGAATTCTCAATCCATATGATGTTGTATATGATTTCCTACATGTTGGCTATATGTATTGATTTCATTATATACATGAAATGCATGTGTTGGATGATTTGCTTAAGTTGTATGTTATAACATGTGTCAACATGCTTACATTATTATATTTCATTTCTACTACTCTCATATGATTACTGATGTTGATATTCAAGTGTTTGGGGCTATACGTTAGTCCGGGCAGTCGGTAATGGATCTAATTCGTGGTTGGCTCCTATTTGCCACGAAGGACGTGTCGATGAATGCGAGTCGTGTTTTGAGTTGGCGGCAGTGGTTAGGCCACACGAAGTGTTTCATGCACTTCATGTCGTTCGACTTGAGATGCGCTCGTACTAGTCGAGCCCGTCAAGTAACCCGACTGGCCATTATATGTTCACCTTGTATGAATCATAACTGCTTGAACCTAGGGTACTGAACTTACCATTGAAAACCCTGTTAACCATGGTACCTTGATCCATAGAGACTCATGAGCTGGGCATGGTGGTATGGGACACCGTGGTCGAGCTGTCGGCCTACGCTGGGGCCACAAACCTCCCTGTAGTGACCAGTGAGCACCTATGACTCGTGAGCAGATTATGGTGGTATGAGACACTATATTCTTGCTGTCGGCCTACACTGATCAGGTGACGAGCCCTTCGTAGTGATCGCGAGTGTATTCTGAGTCTACAGGAGTCAATGACCCTTCCGTAGCGACGAGAGTGCATTAGGCCTGTATTTATAAGGTGATGGGGGAGCGGTGCAATGAGTGCGAGCAACAGCCCTGACAGCCCTTGCAGCAACCTACAAATATAACATCGTATGAAATTACTAGGAGTGACGACCCTAGACAGGATCTGTGTTGGGATTGATATAAGGAAGGTACCTCAGTTTCCTAATACTGTTGTATGAAAGGATTAATAATAACTCGGTAATCATATCCACATCGCATTGCATGTGCTTAGAAGATGTGGAGCACTGTGGGAAGAAAGCATGCCGCGTGCGTAAGATGGTGCCGTATGAGGGAGAATGTCGGTGAGGGCATCCATCATGTCATCTCATGCTTGCATTAATAACAGTATCTAGGAATGTTTGATTGTCTGCTTTACTATTATCGCATGATTGATTTGATAACATGCTAATCTTTGATCTTTTATTCCACTGAGTTGATCACTCACTTCCACGTTACGGGACGGTGTTTGCAACACCACCAGTCCCTGTTTTAGATGCAGGCGATGAGGCGATTCAGGACGCAGAGCCGGATTACTACGAGGATCAGGATGAGTTCTCGTATATGCAGTTCGCAGATGGCTTTGCATAGGTGGCCTGGATCGGCGGGACCGACTAGTTGGACTATTTTACGACATTTCCTTTTTGCTTATGACATGTATATGAGACTCAGAGATGTATTCATACTTTGGAGACAGTTTGAGATTATTTTATTTTCATACAGTGATATATATATTCTTCAGTCTTCCACTTGCGTTTTATCACTGGATCTGGAGTATGAATTGTAGTTTTGATATAATCTTACTCATGTGAATGCTCTAACTCAGTCAACATTGTATCATAATCATATTTGTTGCATAAGTGATGGTCTGGAACTCGGGAGTCGGGTTTATAAATGACCCCCAATTTTCAGGGTGTTATAAATAGCCCTTGTCAACTTTTCTCTCATGGATCAGCTTCCTTCTACTGTATTTGTAGGACGTTGTATAGCCGGAGGAGGTGGCGCTGGTTGAGACGGTGCAAGAACTTTAGTTTAGGACCCACTGTGTCGTGATCTTTGCTGTGTGGGGGTCCCACGGTCCGAAATCCTCCCTCCTCCCCTTGAGGTAAGGATTTTTTGTCGGGTAGTCCTTGAAGACTCTCCTAGACCGGATGCTACACTTTTGTCTTTTTCCATGTGAAATAATAGGCTTTTTGAAGTATTTTGGGGAAAATGACAAAAACGCCCGACAAACCAAGAATATCAAAAAAAAAATCTATTGATGTTAGAAGGATATTACCTAATTTGTGGAAGGATTTGGTTAGTTCGACGTGGCTTCTGGTGATTGGTCGAGAGGATTGGGCAGGGAAGATGACCGAGAAGCCTTTTGAAGAACAAACCCCCCCTTTTTTTTTCTTTGTCCTGCTGACTTTTTTGGGCACTATTTGTCGATCATATCGACCAATGTATCGATGCTATCGAGAAGTTTCCGATCAATTATATCGATTCTGTCTCAGATGTCATCAACGATCATATGCCTTTTCACATTCTGAAAGGCCGTCGATTGTATCGACCCTCGGTCGATGAAATCGAAAAAGAATGACCTTGTATCGAAAGTAAATGCTATTCAAAATTTTCTCAATTTCGACACACTATTGTATGTTTCCTAACTTGATCAGTATATGTCATAAAAGTTTGTACCAGTTCTGTACAATTATAAACATGATAATGTTTATATACAAAAGTTTGAGGTCTTTAACTTCAGATGTAACATTGAAGGCTTAACAAAACCGCATCATTTTAGAAAATATCCAGATCTAGATGCATAACCTAGACTTGTTCCATTTTCTGCTTGATATTTCAAGAAATATGCAAGTTAATCATCAGACAGTTCACTTTTTCTTTTACTACCCATTGTGGGACAGATTTCTTCATTCTGTTCTTTTCTTTAGATGGTGATGGATGAGTGCTTCTCCTAGATGGACTTTTAACATTATGAGTTTCTCTGATTGGTTTAAATTTTCCAATGTGATTTTGATCAGAGTTATATAGAGTTCATCTAGGTGCTAAACATTTAAATTTATAATGACCAACATCACCACATAAATGATAAACTGGAGAAATTCCCATATTGCTACCTAAAGCAACCAGCTTTGTTGAGACTTTATTTCCAGATTTCTTTTTATTTTTCTCATATCCTAGTCCACTCTTGCCTCTTCCTAGTCTTCCCATCCCTAACAATTTTTTCAATTTCTCACCACTCTGAGAAAATTTGTAGTTTATCTTGGCAAATTTTCTGGATTTTTCTAAGTCAATACAAAGTGAGTGATTCTCATTTTTTGAGTTTTTCATTATCATCTCTTAACGATTTACCCTGATTCATAAGTTTTGATAATTCTGTTTTTAGGGATAGGTTTTTTCTTTCTAATTCATCATTGTCTGTGTGATATTGTTCCAAATCATTGGCTAAATGTATATTTATTTCCAAGGTTCTGTCCAAGTCTTTCTGCAACAATTCCTTTTTATTTTCAGACATGCCGAGTTTTTTAAGGATATGGATGTTATGAATGTATAGTTGATTCAAGCATCCTATAGTTTATCCTTTTTAATTTCTTCTTCTTCTTCAATTTCCTCATTGTCAGATGGAAATGATTCAGTGGCTTGTTGTTCTGTCTCAGGTTCAGTTAGAATGATCGAAGCAGTGGAGACCATGAGTATTTTTAAGGATTTCTGATCTCCATCACTTTCTGAGTCACTATTTTCTGTGTTTGACTCTTCTATATCATCCCATGTGGCGGCCATCGCCTTGCCCTTAGTTTTTCTGTTTGGACATTTGGTAGATAGGTGTCCATACTCATGATAGGCATAACATTGTGGTTCTTTGTCCTGCTTACCAAATTTGCCTGCAGGAGGTTTGTAGTTCATCTTTCTTCCTCTGGAAGGATGACCGCAATTCTTCTGAAAGAATCTTCTGAATTTCTGTGCCAGCAAAGCCACTTCCTCATCTTCATCTTCCTTTTCACTCTCACTGTCCTCATGTTTTATTTTCTTTGACGCTCTTAGGACAATGTTTTTGAATTTTTGGGGTTGTGTGAAGTGTAGTTCAAAATTTTGTAGGGAACCTGCTAGTTCTACTTTCATCTCATCAATATTCCTACACTCCTCAATTGTTGTTACCTTAGGATTGAACCGTTCCTGTAGGGATCTTAAGATTTTCCTATATATTTTAGGTACCATAAATTTTTCTCCCAATCCACCAATGGAGTCACAAATAATATTCAATTTGGTGAAAAACTCCATAAATGTCTCATGGTCTTCCATCCTGAGATTTTCAAACTGTGAAGTCAGAAGTTGTAGTTTAGACCTCTTCATAGTGCTTGTTGAAAGCGCACCTACTAGTGCTGTGGTTTGTCAATTATGGTATAAGTTGAGTCAGTCGGACAACCACGCCTAACAGGAAGATCAAGTCAAATGTCTACCTCAAATGGATGTGTGGAAGCTCGCCATAGGTAAATCATAGCCTCACATCTCATGTCCCAAAACACCAGGTGATTAAAACCCTTAAAACTAAGTAGAACATCTTAGGATTTTAGTGTAAGAAAACTTTTTACCAAACAGAAAAATCTTAAAGTTTTACTTCCTCTGTCGATTATATCAATTCAAATTTTGATATGATCGACCTGCTCTGTCGATGTCCTTGGCATCTCAATCGAGACATTCGAGTGAGGATAAAAAATGTCCAGTAATCAAACATTCATCTAGATGATTTATCGATATTTCGACGGATCAGTCGATATCATCGATATTCAAATATCGATCCTATCGAAAATGGATCGATAATATCGATAGGCAGTTTTTCGGTGCCCCTGATTTTCTAAAGAAAACTACTATGAGCTTCGATATATCAATGACTTTCTGATTCAATCTGAATTCAAATATCGATCATATCAGTAGTCAGTCGATCAAATCGATAGTGGGCGCATGTTTTCTCTAGCATAAATTTCAGGGTGTTTTAATCGTTGATCGGGGTGCCAGTCAAGAAATTGATATTCATATGTCGATCATATCGAGACCTGGTCGATTAGATCGAGACCGAAAACAAATCGTCCAGCAAGCTTATAAGTAAATCTATATGATTTATCGATCCCATTGACACGGACTCCAATATTATCGATATACAAATTTCGATGACATCGACTGTTCCCTGATCATATCTTTAGAACCTGAAATTCTTCAAGACTTGTCTCTCCTGTTTTCACCTGTCGATAGATCGGTCCATATATCAATGGAATCGGAGTTCGAAATCCGATAACATCGATGTGTGTCTCGATCCCATCAACCAGCCGGTAAAAGGTTTCAAAAGTGAATGACATGTAGTTTGTACCATCGAGCAGACCATTAATACAATCGAGAGTATACGATCGATCATATCGACTCTTGCTCGATGATATCGAACTCTGTCATAAATGTGACCGTTTTATATCCGTTAGAACCTTTTGCCTATATATAGAGAGAGGTTAGTCTTTATTGTTGGTAGAGAAAGAAGAGAGTGCTTCTGAGTGTTTTAAACTCCATATCATTTACCTTAAGCCCTTTCTCTCAGGGAGTTCATCCTCCAATCCACCCTCATCATTGATATTCAATAAAGTGGATTGGAGAATGAACTTTCACATTCAAGGATCCTCCAACTACTACGTTAATGGAAAATCATTAAGTTGGGATGCCTTGAATGCATAGATGATTGGAACCACTCTATCTTCCTAATAGGAAAATCTTTAGAGAGTGGAATTCCATCATAACCTTGACTCGACCTAAAGCCTAGTATAGGTATGTCTTTTGTGTTGCGGATCAAGGGAGCTGAAGACCCTTCAACATTAAGGAGGAGATATTTGACATTCGTTAAAAGGGACTCATCAACTTATCTGTAAGTACTTAGAGTCCAGAGGACACTTGTGATCATTCCTTTCTAGGATTGGGTCTTAAGTGTTGCTCACCCTTTGAAGTCCTAAAAGGAGGCCTCCGATGGGAGTGTACGTACGGGGTGCGTTGTGTGGACCCTTGCTCTGTGGAGAGCATAAACATCCAGGTGTGTTGTGTGGACCCTTTCTCTGTGTGGGCATAAACATCTGGTTAGGAGTGCACCAGCAAAACTCCAGGGTTTGAGGTGAAACGCGTAGAAACCTCTGTAAAGGTTGAAGGTGAACCTGATTTAAAACCTTAGGTTTGAGGTGAACCATGGGAAACCTCCTTAGTGAAATTCGGTCACTCAAGGGTTGAGTGTGGAAGCTGGGAGTGGAGTAGACAAGTAGTCGAACGACTATAAAATGACTATGTTTGAGATTGGAATTGTCTTTCATTTATGTGATTTCCTTAAATGCCTTTATATCTGATCATCTGAAATCACATCTTATACACACACAGTCATATCCATCACAATCTTATCTATAAATTGTTTGTCTTTTAAATAGTTTGTGATTGGATCCTCTACCAGGCTTGGAAGCCAGTAGAGTTAATTTTGAGTAATCCTAATCTGTACTCTATGATTGGATTAATGTGATAATGATTTTTAATAATTCATAAATACTTTAAAAAGTCCTATTCACCCCCCTCTAGGATATATTGGCATATTCCTACTTCAACTCAAGCGATCTTCACCGCTATTTCAATTAGTATCAGAGCGGGTCTCTCTTTAAGGGCTTCACCGCCTAGAGAGTGATCTTGACTGAAGTTGAAATATGGCCAAAGGAGAGGGCTCATCTGTCACTAGACCTCCAGTATTTGATGGTTCAAATTATGCTTACTGGAAGGCTAGAATGCATTACTGGACGGCGTTTGACAAAGAACAGCGAAATGCTGAAGCAAAAGCAATGAACGCCATCTACTATGCCATGTCCCAAGATATTTTCAATTAGATAAGTATGTGTGGGACCTCTAAAGAAGCATGGGACATATTGGAAACAACCCATGAAGGCACAAGCACTATGAAGAGATCTAAACTACAACTTTTAACTTCATAGTTCGAAAATCTCAGGATGGAAGAGCACGAGACATTTATGGAGTTTTTCACTAAATTGAATATCATTTGTAACTCCATGGGTGGATTGGGAGAGAGGGTTCTGGTACTAAAAATATGTAGAAAAATTCTAAGGTCTTTACCAGAACGGTTCAATCCCAAGGTAACAACAATTGAGGAGTGTAGGAATATTGATGAGATGAAAGTAGAAGAACTAGTAGATTACCTACAAACTTTTGAACTACACTTCACACAACCCCAAAAATCTAAAAATACTGTCCTAAAAACTTCTAAGAGTACAAAACATGAGGACAGTGAGAGTGAAAAGGAAGATGAAGATGAGGAAGTGGCCTTGCTGGCACAGAAATTCAAAAGATTCTTTCAGAAGAATCGCGGCCACCCTTCAAGAGGAAGAAAGGTGAACTACAAATCCCCTGCAGGAAAATTTGGTAAGCAAACCAAAGAACCACAATGTTATGCTTGTCATGAGTATGGACACCTATCTACCGAATGCCTAAACAGAAAAATCAAGGGCAAGGCGATGGCTGCCACATGGGATGATACAGAAGAGTCAAACTCAGAAACTTATGACTCAGAGAGTGATGGTGGCCAAAAATCCTTGAAAATTCTTATGGCTTCCACATCTCCAATCATTCCCATGGAATCTGAAAGAAATGAAGAACAACAAGCCACTGAATTATTTTCATCTGACAATGAGGAATTAGAGTCTAAAAAAGAAGAGAAAGAAATTGAAAAGGATAAATTGCAAGATACTTACAATCAACTGTACATTCATAACATCCATATCCTTAAAAAACTTGGCATGTCTGAAAATAAGAAAAAATTGTTACAGAAAGACTTGGAAAGAACCTTGGAAATAAGCATACATTTAGCCAATGATTTGAAACAATATCACACAGACAATGATCAATTAGAAAGAGAAAACTTATCCCTAACAGCAAAATTATCAAAACTTATGAACCAGGATGAACTGCTAAGAGATGATAATGCATAACTCAAAAATGAGAACCACTCACTTTGTATTGACTTAGAAAAATCCAAAAAATTTGTCGAGATAAACTATAAATTTTCTCAGAGTGGTGAGAAATTGGAAAAATTGTTAGGGATGAGAAGACTAGGAAGAGACAAGAGTGGACTAGGATATGAAAAAGTAAAAAGAAAACTGGAAATAAAGCTTAAACAAAACTTACTGCTTCAAGTAGCAATATGGGAATTTTTCCAGTTTGTCATTTTTGTGGTGATGTTGGTCAAAATAAATTTGAATGTTTAACACCTAGACGGACTCTATATAACTCGGATCAAAATCACATTGAAAACTTTAAACCAATCAGAGAAACTCAGAATGTTAAAAGTCTATCTAGGAGAAGCACTCATCCATCACAACCTAAAGATAGAGTAGAATGAAGAAATCTGTCTCACAATGGGTAGTTAAAGAAAAAATGAACTATCTGATTATTAAATCCCATATACCCTGATATATCAAGCAGAAAAAGGAACAAATCCAGATTATGCATCTAGATCTGGATATTTGCTAAAATGATGCAATTTTGTTGAGCCTTCAATATTACATCTAAGGTTGGAGACCTTGAATTTTTGTATGTAAACATTATCATGTTTATAATTGTACAGAATTGGTATAAATTTTTGTGACATATACTGATCAAGCCAAGAAATACTCAATAGTGTGTCAAAATTGTGAAAATTCTAAATAGTATCTACATTCGATACGAGTGTCGGCCTTTTTTGATTTCATCGATCGAGGGTCGATACAATTACGGCTCTTCAGAATATGAAAAGTCGTATGACCATGGATGACATCATGGGTAGACTCGATAGAATTGATTGGAAACTTTTCGATACCATCAATACATTGGCCGATATGATCGATAGATGGCGCCCGATAAAAGTCAGCAAGACGAAAAAAATGGGGGTTCTCTTCAAAAGGCTTTTCGGTCGTCTTCCCTGTCCGATCCTCTCGACCAATCACTAGAAGCCAAGTCGGACTATCCAAATCCCTCCACAAATCAGGTAATATTCTTCCAACATCGTCAGAACCTTCTTTTCTTAGTTTGTTGGGCATTTTTGTCATTCTTCCCAAATACTTCTAACAACCTTTTTCTTCCAGATGGGAAAAGATAAAAACGTAGCATCCGGTCTGGGGGAGTCTTCGAGAGGTACCCGACAAAAGGTTCTTGCCTTAAGGGAAAGAGCAAGGATCTCGGACAGTGGGACCCCCACACGACAAAGATCACGACGCAGTGGGTCCCAAACCGAAGTTCCTGCACCGTCTCAACCAACGCCTCCTTCTCCAGCTGTCCAATAACCACCAAAATGTGCCAATAGGAAGTTGATTTTTGAGAGAAAAGTAGACAGGGAGTGTTTAGCACCCTATAAATTAGAACCCCTGTTTGCTGCAATCGGTTGGCTGCCCATCCTAGATTTTGGTGGACCATGCCAACTAGAAAGGACACGCAACTTCCTTGCTGTATGTCATTCCCCGGTGGCTGACCCTCCTTCATCATGGTATCCCTAGACGGTGATGATGCATTTATCACTCCCGCCACTGTAGCCCACATTCTCAATCTACATTTGGCTCCAGAAGGCCTTCCAAATTGGGATCTCGATCTTCTAGATGTCCGATCAAAGATAACCAAATACCTATGTCAGAACAGAGATATTCCATGACATCAAAGGAATGTCTTGAAAGCTAGGTATATGGAGCCCCAGTTTCGAGTCATGCATGAGATCTTTACCACTAATTTGTACCTAAGAAGTACAAATCGATCAGATTTCACAAGTCTCATGGTCATGATAGTCTACTCCGTTGCAACCGGGACAAATATTTTCCTTCCTACTCTGATTGTCAATCATTTTGTCAATGCCATACATACATCTAGAGATTTGCATTTGCCATATCCCTGGATTATTAGCAGAATCTGTCAAAGCATTGGCTTTCCATCTATAACTGATCCGGTATTTCCTCTCAAAGTTTTCAATAAGAAGAATATTCAGAAAATAGATCTGATATTTCACGAGTACAAGGAGGAAACCGAGGAAGACATTCATGTAGAAGGGGTAGGAGGAGAAGGTGGTGATCCCATGGAAGGGGATGCAATGACTGACGATTCACCTCCTGGACCTGATGTCGCTCCGTCTACGTCAACCGCTGGGTATGGCAAAAGGCTCAAACTAGATAGGATTGGGGCCATTCAGAAGGACATGCACTCAGTTAAGGAACGACTTACTGTCCTGGAAAGGATGGTTCAAGGAGTGCAGAGCACGGTCCAACAATTAGTGGATCTGCTGACGGGACGACACGATGCCATCCATTCTACTCCGTGAGGCCAGGTTCATGCATGCTCTCATACACACCTTACTCTTATCTTATTAATAAACATCAGTATCTTTTTGGATGTTCTACGCTCTCAGTGGTGTGTATGACAACTTTTTCACCATGCATAGTTTTATTTTGTTAAATATACCCATGGTTGGGCTAAAATACTGATTATGATATTTGGGTGCCCTCAAATGGGCTTTATTTTTTTAGTTAAACTGCTGCTGTCTGGGGGCAGTATTGGATATTTCTGCCATTCTTGGGCAGTTTATTTTATGGCTGAATCTAGTTCTTATGTTCTTACCATTTGAATTTATGCCTCCCTGGTTTAATGAAGTCTCAGGGTTATGGACTGCTTGTTTATCTTATGACTTAAAGTCCTTTATTATATCCATACTGTCTGCTCATGATGTATGCTTTACACTGTTTTCGTTTCTATACATCTATTTGTCTGTGCTTCTCCCATCTGTGCTTAAATTCTTCATTCCATTCACTTGCTATATCTTTGTCAATGAATGACAAAAAGGAGGAGAAAAAATACAAACACCACTGTGGAAAATTGGATATTTGTGCTCTTATATGTCGCAGGTGTTAGGGGTAGCAGCCGCAACAAGAAAGGGAGAGTTTTTGAAGTGAGGGGAAGAAATTACTGGTTATGTACATGGGTGATTAGAATTTGTAAAATTATGTTAATACATGTACACACAATTTAGGATGTATCTGTTTAGATATTTTTCTAGGGTGTTTTGGGTATTTTGTCATGTAATTAACAAAGGGAGAGATTGAAAGTGCACCTACTAGTGCCCTGGTTTGTTAATTACGATGTAAGTTGAGTCAGTCGGACAACCGCGCCTAACAGGAAGATCAAGTCAAATGTCTACCTCAATTGGATGTGTGGAAGCTCGTCATAGGTAAATCATAGCCTCACATCCCATGTCCCAAAACACTAGGTGATTAAAACCCTTAAAACTAAGTAGAACATCTTAGGGTTTTAGTGTAAGAAAAATTTTTACCAAACAGAAAAATCTTAAAGTTTTTCTTACCCTGTCGATTATATTGACTCAAATTTTGATATGATCGACCTGCTCTATCGATGTCCTCCGTATCTCAATCGATACAATCGAGTAAGGAAAAAAAAAGTCTAACAATCAAACATTCATCTGGACGATTTATCGATATATCGACGGATCAGTCGATATCATCGATATTCAAATATCGATCCTATCAAAAATGAATCGATTTTTCGATGCCCCTATTTTCTTAAAGAAAACTACTATGAGCTTCGATATATCGATGACTTTTCGATTCAAGCTGAATTCAAATATCGATCATATCGGTAGTCATTCGATCATATCGATAGTGGGAGCATGTTTTCTCCAGCATAAATTTCAGGGTGTTTTAATCGTTGATCGGGGTGCCAGTCGAGAAATCGATATTCATATGTCGATCATATCGAGACCTGGTCAATTGGATTGAGACCGAAAATAAATTGTTCAGCAAGCTTATAGGTAAATCTGTACGATTTATAGATCCCATCGACACGGACTTCGATATTATCGATATACAAATTTCGATGACATCGACTGTTCCCCGATCATATCTTCAGAACCTGAAATTCTTCAAGACTTCTCTCCTATTTTTACCCGTCGATAGATCGATCCATATATCGATGGAATCGGAGTTCGAAATTCGATAACATCGATGTGTGTCTAGATCTCATCGACCAGCCGACAAAAGGTTTCAAAAGCGAATGACATGTAGTTTATACCATCGAGCGGATCATCGATACAATCGAGAGTATATGCTCGATCATATCGAATCTTACTCGATGATATCGAACTCTGTCATAAATGTGACCGTTTTATATCCGTTGGAACCTTTTGCCTATATATAGAGAGGTTAGTCTTTATTGCTGGCAGAGAAAGAAGAGAGTGCTTCTGAGTGTTTTAAACTCCATATCATTTACCTTAAGCCCTTTCTCTCAGGGAGTTCATCCAACAATCCACCCTCATCATTGATATTGAATAGAGTAGATTGGAGAATGAACTTCCGCATTCAAGGATCCTCCAGCTACTACCTTAATGGCACATCATTAAGCTGGGATGCCTTGAATGCATAGATGATTGGAACCACTCTATCTTCCTAATAGGAAAATCTTTAGAGAGTGAAATTTCATCATAACCTTGACTCGATTTAAAGCCTAGTATAGGTATATCTTTTGTGTTGCGGATCAAGGGAGCTGAAGACTCTTCAACATCAAGGAGGAGATCTTTGACATTGCGCTAAAAGGGACTCATCAACTTATCTGTAAGTACTTAGAGTCCAGAGGACACTTGTGATTATTCCTTTCTAGGATTGGGTCTTAAGTGTTGCTCACCCTTTGAAGTCCTCAAAGGAGGCCTTCAACGAGAGTGTACGTGCGGGGTGCGTTGTGTGGACCCTTGCTCTGTGGAGAGTATAAACATTCAGGTGCGTTGTGTGGACCCTTGCTCTGTGTGGGCATAAACATCTGGTTAGGAGTGCGCTAGAACTCCAGGGTTTGAGGTGAACCGAGTAGAACCTCTGTAAAGGTTGAAGGTGAACTTAATTTAAAACCTTAGGTTTGTGGTGAACTATGAAAAACCTCTTTAGTGAAATCCGGTCACTCAAGGGTTGAGTGTGGAAGCCGGGAGTGGAGTAGATAAGTAGTCGAACCACTATAAAATGACTGTGTTTGAGATTGAAATTGTCTTTCATTTATGTGATTTCCTTATATGCCTTTATATCTGATCATCTGAAAGAACATCTTATACACATACACAGTCATATCCATTACAATCTTATCTATAAATTGTTTGTCTTTTAAATAGTTTGTGATTGGATCCTCTACCAAGCTTGGATGCCAGTAGAGTTAATTTTGAGTAATCCTAATCTGTACTCTGTGATAAGATTAATGTGATAAGGATTTTTAATAATTCATAAAAACTTTAAAAAGTCCTATTCACCCCCCTCTAAGATATATTGGCATATTCCTACTTCAACTCAAGCGGTCTTCACCGCTATTTCACTTGTGCCTTCATGGGTTGTTTCCAGTAGATCCCCTGCTTTCTTGGATGTCTCACACATACTTATCTGATTAAATATATCTTGAGACATGGCACAGTAGATGGTGTTCATTTCTTTTGCTTCAGTAGTTCACTGTTCTTTGTCAAGCGTCGTCTACTTTTCTTTGGGTTTAGGCTTAGTGATGGTAGTTTCATCTTTAAGTACGATTTGTTCAAATGGTACCACATATCCCTTTTCAACTACATCCCAAACATCATGATCCAAAGATCTCAGGAAGTAATGCATTCTAGCCTTCCAGTATGCATAATTTGAACTATCAAATACTGGAGATCTAGTGACTGATGAGCCCTCTCCTTTGGCCATATTTCCCAACTTCAGTCAAGATCACTCTCTAGGCTGTGAATCCCTTAAAAAGAGACCCGCTCTGATATCAATTGAAATAGCGGTGAAGACCGCTTGAGTTGAAGTAAGAATATACCAATATGTCCTAGAGGGGGGTGAATAGGACTTTTTAAAGATTTATGAGTTATATTAAAAATCCTATCACTCTAATCCTAACAGGTATGCAATTTTCAGGATTACTCAAATGTAACTCTACTGGCTTCCAAGCCCAGTAGAGGATCCAATCACAGAACTATTCGATTAATAAGCATGAAGCAGTTATAGTATATGATGGATGTAACTGTGTGTGTGAAGTGTGAGCAGATATGAATGCAATTAACATAATCACACAAATGATCAAGTACAAGAATCAATCACAGATATAGTCATTTTTATAGTGGTTCGACTACTTATCTACTCCACTCCTAGCTGTCATACTCAACCCTCGAGTGTACCAAATTTCACTAAGGAGGTTTCCCATGGTTTACCTCAAACCTAAGGTTTTAAATCAGGTTCACCTTTAACCTTTACACGGAGGATTCTACTTGGTTCACCTCTAACCCTGGAGTTTTTCTATCGCACTCCTAACCAGATGTTTATGCCCACACAGAGCAAGGGTCCACACAACGCACCCAGAAGTTTATGTCCACACAGAGCAAGGGTCCACACAATGCACCCACAGGTACACTCCCGCCGGACGCCTCCTTTGAGGACTTTAAAGGGTGAGAAACACTTAAGACCCAGTCCAAGAAAGGAATGATCACAAGTGTCCTCTAGACTCTGGATACTTATAGATAAGTTGATGAGTCCCTTTTAGCGTAGTGATGAAGATCACCTTCTTGTTGATGAAGAGTCTTTTTCTCCATTGATCCGCAACACAAAAGATGTACCAGTACTAGGCTTCAGGTCGAGTCAAGGTTATGATGGAATTTTACTCTCTAAATATTTTTCTATTAGGAAGATAGAGTGATTCCAATCATCTATGCATTCAAGGCATCCCAGCTTACTGATTTTCCATTAAGGTAGTAGCTGGAGGATCCTTGAATGCGGAAGTTCATTCCCCAATCCACTCTATTGAATATCAATGATGAGAGTGGATTGGAGGATGAACTCCCTGAGAGAAAGGGCTTAAGATAAATGATATGAAGTCTAAAACACTCAGAAGCACTCTCTTCTTTCTTTATCAGCAATAAAGACAAGCCTCTCTTTAAATAGACACAAGGTTCCAACAGATATAAAACGGTCATATTTATGACAGAGTTTGATATCATCGAGCAAGAGTCGATATGATCGAGCGTATACTCTCGATTGTATCGATGATCCACTTGATGGCGCAAACTCCATGTCATTCGCTTTTGAAACCTTTTGCCGGCTTATCGAGTGGATCGATACAGGTGTCGATGTTATCAAATTTCAAACTCCGATTCCATCAATACTGGGATCGAGCTATTGACATTTGAAGCATGCGAGAGACTAGCTTAGAAATATTTCAGGTTTCTAAGATATGATTGGGGAACAGTCGATGTCATCGGAATTTGTATATCGATGATATCGGAGTCCGTGTCGATGGGATCGATAAATTGTATAGATTTACCTATAAGCTTACTAGACGGTTTGTGTCCGGTCCCGATCCAATCGACTTGGCCTCGATATGATCGACATATGAATATCGATTTCTCGACTGGTCCCCCGATCAAAGTTAAAAACAACCTTAAATATTTACTGGAAGAAATGCCCGCCCAAGGTCAATATCATCGACTGACTTCCGATCGAATCGATATTTGATTTCAGATCATATCGAAAGGGTGTCGATATATTGAAACACCTTATAAATTTCTTATAAAAAATAGATGCACTGAAAAAACTGTCTGTCGATATTATCGATCTACTTTCGATGGGATCGATGTTTGAATATCGATGATATCGATTGTAACTTCGAGATATGGATAAATCGTCCAGATGAATGTTTAATTGCTAGATGCTTTTTTTCCTTACTCGATTATATCGATTGAGATGTCTAGGACATCGACAAAGCAGGTCGATCATATCGAAATGTAAATCGATACAATCGACAGGGTAAGAAAACTTGACAATTTTCCTGTTTGGTAAAAAGTTTTCTTACAATAAAATCTTAAGGTGTTCTACTTAGTTTTAAGGGTTTTAATCACTGGTGTTTTGGGACATGGGATGTGAGGCTATGATTTACCTATGACAAGCTTCCACACATCCAATTGAGGCAGACACTTGAATTGATCTTCTTGTTAGGCGCTGTTGTCCGACTGACTCAACTTACACGTAATTGACAAACCAGGGCACTAGTAGGTGCACTTTTAGAATTCACCTTTTTGTGTGAGTTCCTTGTTTGTTTGCTAAACTGGAATTCACCACATATCTTATCTATTTTTTAAAGTTTGGGTAGACCTTTTATAAGTTCCTTTTTGCTCAATCTAAATAAGTTTCGGTAGTGTACATGTCCAAGACGTTTGTGCCATAATTCAATCTTGTCTGTGTGGACCATGTAACATGTTTGATTAAATGAGCTAGATTTACTAACAATATAGCAGTTTTCAGACGTTCTACGTCCAGTTAGTATTATTAAACCCTTGTTGTTTAGAATCTTACAGTTTTGATTAGAAAACCGAACACTATGGTTATTATTGCATATTTGAGATATGCTTAGCAAATTATGTTTTAGTCCTTCAACATATAAGACATTCTTAAATAACGGAAGGTTATAGAGTTGAACTGTACCTTGGCCCATAATTTTACAGTTACTTCCATCACCAAATGTGACTGAACCATCAGTCATATCTTTCAGATCAGTGAATAAAGCCTTGTCGCCTATCATATTCCTGGAGCATCCACTATCTAGGTACCACTTTGAATGACTTATAGCTTTGAAAGTGGTGTGGGAAACCAAGCAAGTGACCTTTAGAATCCATTTCATAACCATTTTGGATTTAGGTGGATAGTTGGTCTTCTTGTAAGAATTATAAGTATGACCAATTGAGTTAGACTTTCGAAGCTCCTTAAGTAAATTAATTATCTTTTCAGGCAAAGGATTTTGGTTATGCTTCCTATAGTCGAAATAATTTCCTTTAGGTTTTTAACAGATTTAGGGTCTTTAGAAAACACTTGTCCTTTCCCTTTTGAGTTTAAGGTCTCTTTTTTTACAAACTTAGGAGGTGCATTCTTTAGTTTAGGAGAAACATTCTTATCATAACCCAGATCGGATTGATCACCACATTTTCTCGATCCTGATAAGAGTTTTTCTAATTTAGAATCACCTTGGGCATATTTTTAAGTTTCCTTTAAACTCAAGAGAGAAGAGACTTCATGTTTTAATTAGTCATTTTTAGATTTAAGATTTTCAACTTGGGCAGTCTTAAAATCCAAATCGCATTTTGTCTTTTCAAAACAATCTGAAATGTGAGACTTTTCTAAAATAAGAGATTCATAAATTTCTTTGAGTTTAGAAAATTTTTCTTTTTGAAGTTTCAGTTTTACTGCAATTTTACAACTCTCCTTGTATAGGGCATTATAGGCATCTTGAAGATCATCTTCATTTTCACATTCACTATTCAGATTTTCTTCACTTGTTGAATCATTATCTAAAAATGTGAATTTGGCTAGAGTCATAAAGGCTTTCACTTCTTTGCCCAACTCAGTTTCAGAATCTTCAGATTCAGAAGAAGCTTCAGAATCAGAGGGTTCATCCCAAGTAGCTAACATACCCTTCTTCTTGGGTTTGTCCTTTTTAGGACACTTGTTAGCCAAATGCTCACATTCTTGCCAGTTGTAACATTGAATATCTTTCAAAGATTTTCAAGTTTTAGATTTAGGTTTTTATCTTTTCTTATCATTTTCTTTTTGAAAATTAACTCTCTTTTTACTTTTGAAGATTTTATAAAACTTTTTTGCCAAAAGAGCCATATCATCTTCAGAGTTATCTACATTAGAATTTTCTTAAAAATTATTTTTAGAAGTTTTAAGAGTAATTGATTTTCCTTTTAGAGTTTTAAAAGTTAACTCGTAGGTTTGTAAAGAACCAACTAATTCCACAACCCTTATATTATTCGTATCACAAAGTTCTTGGATCGCGGTTACTTTAGAGTTGAACCGTTTAGGAAGTGAGTGTAGTATTTTTGCACACACTTTACTTTCTAGGATTCTATCACCAAGACCCCACATAGAGTTTACAATGTCATTTAATCATGTATAAAAGTCCATAAATGTTTCATTTTCCTCCATATGAATTTCTTCAAATTTGGTTGTAAGGAGTTGGACTTTCGATTTCTTGACAATAGATGTACCCTCCTGTGTCATTTCTAATATATCCCAAGCTTGCTTTGTAGATTCACAGGATATAATTCTTTTGATTTCATCCGATGATAGTGCGTAAATGATTATATTTAGTGCTTTAGCATTTGCACTACTCTCACTTTTTTGAAGTGTGGTCCACGAGAAATAAGGTGTTACTCTCATAGTTTTTGAACCATCAACTCTAGTTACTTCAGTGGTAGGAGGGTTCCAACCATTCACAGTGGCCAGCCACACACTTTCATCCATGGATTTTAAGAATATTCTCATCCTGGCTTTCCAATAAGCATAGTTGGAGCCATCAAAGGGTGGTGGCCTAGTGACTAATAGGCCATCAAAATTTGACATCTTAAATAGCTTAAATCGTTAGCTCAGGAAATAAATCTAAAAATTAAAAATTAAAAAGAGCTATTAGGCTTTGATACCACTTGAAAAGGCCTAGTTATATGTCCTAGAGGGGCGGGGTGAGGGGCTTGAATAGAAAAATGCCAAATAAAACTTATAACAGCGGAAATAAAATAAATATGATAGCCAACTAATAAAATAAAGAAACTACAATGCAAGAATGTAAAGCCACCTCAAAATTCAGATACTGAGAGGTTGATACAAATATTGTTCTAAGGACAACCTTACACCAAAAACTAGAGTTTATGGTAGGACAACCTTATTTCTAGAAAGGTCTTTATTTCAAATCTCAAATCGAAGAGGAATGATAAAGTATTAAATACAAACTGCACTGAAGAATAAATTGTTGTTACAAATATATTTTGTTCTAGGGACAACCATACACCATAGAAATGGCAAGACAACCTTACTAGAACAATTAAGAATGCTGATAAAAGAATTGCAAGAAATAAATGCTAAACTATTACACCATTCCCACAATGCTTGAAATAAATGATTACAACATTCACATCCACATATACATCCCACAAATGAATAATTAAAGATATGAAATATAAACCATTCAACCACGAAATACAAGGGATTATAGTGGTTCGCCTATGTGTACACCAACTGTTAAACAACAGCCACACAGAATGCTCTACTCTACTCATAATATCCTCATACAGGGGATATTAGCATTCACTATCAAATTAGGTTTTTACAGGTTCACCCAAAACCTTCACAATTATGTCTTTTTCTGTGGGCTTACACAATTAAAAAAACCCCACTTCTGGGTTTTCCTGGCTCTCCTCAAATAACCAATACAATGAGATTTTTTTGAAAAATCCCAAAAGAAACCAAAACAGAAAGGAATTTATAATTAAATGTATAATACCTAATTTTCTCCTTCGTTATAGAAGCTCCGTTGAACCTAGTCAGAGTAGATGATTGAATGTCCAAGTTCAATGTCCAAACTCACATTACAATGGTTCTAGTTCAAATTGATTTTAAATTAAATTAAAATGGGCTAGTTTTAAATGATTTTGATTCCAAAGAAAGGGAAACAACAATTCCTCTTTTCAGATTAGATTGGAATACAAGAAATAAAATCAAGTAATAAAGCTAATGAAAGAGAATATTAAATATGCACACTTAGCTTAAAATAGAGCACAAACTTATCTCTCAGAAGGCTGAATTAATTAGATTGAATTTCATAAATTATTATGAGATTCGTGATCTATTTATAGCTGAGCAAGACACGTCTTCGACTGGTCTTAGGACCTCAACGAATGGTCGTGGAATAATAAAAATTTGAATTTTTCGGGCGCAATAAGATAAGTCGGTTTCATGACTGGTCCTAGGTACCCTAGGACTGGTCGTAGGTCACCTTCAACCGGTTGTAAGATACACATGACTGGTCGTAGGCTCAAGATTTTCAATGATGGATTTGAGTCGAAGGTCTACGACTGGTCGAAGAACCAGTCGACACTGTTCCTACGACTGGTCGAACAGTCTCCAGGACTGGTCGTACAGTAATTAAAAAATTCTAAAAATATTCAACAACTTAGGACTGATTGTGAAATTTCTTGGACTAGTCGAACCAATGCTAGGACTAGTCGAACAAGGTCCAGGACTAGTCTTAGAACAGACCAAATTTACATATAAAACATGTAAGGATTATATATCCAAAATATCCTACTTTAAAGGTCAACCTAATGTCATTCATACCTCAATAGTGAAGCAAGGACATTGAAACTTGAAGACAAGTGACCTTTGAGTATAATTAAGCCTGAGATCTTGATCTTGAAAGTTCCTTGAACTTGAAAACTTCTGAGAACTTGAACACTTCTGAGAGCTTGAACTTAAAACTTCTGAGATCTTTGAACTTGAATGCTTCTTTTGTTCATCACATATACAGCTTCAAAGCAGTGTCTTTGTCACCACAAATTTGACAATAACAAGGGGCTATAAACTATAGCACTTATAGAAACCAACCCACTTAAGGCCAGTTGTAGTATCGGCTATTGGATTAAGGAAGGGCATCGGTCCTTAACCGACTCTGTTTCATCTGATAGTAGGCAAAAAGCTCCATCTTTGTAAGCCAGCCGAGATTACAATGTCTGGTAAGGCTGAGCCAAGCAAAGGAGAAACGGTGTAATCTTAAACACTGTTTCAAAAATCTTGTAAAAGGTTTCCTGACCCCAGAAATCTCGAGATCAGAAAGTATCCATAAACGGATTGCAAGTAAATCAAATCTTCCGAAAATCAGGGAGAGAATCCCCCTACGCCGGGACCTCTCACTCCTATAAAAGAAGGGTTCTCCAGGATCAAAGGTATGCAAAAAAAAAAACCCCCTAAGAAACTCCTCTTCCTATGGCCTTACTGACTTAAGCATCGGAGGTTCCTCGACTTTAACCAGGGTCCCCTTTCTTCCTTACTGTGGTATAGGTGGGAAGTGCAGGGAGAGAGACATCCAGTTTTTCGCATCAACAGTTTGGCACCATCTATGGGAAATGATACAAAAAGTCATTTTTTACATTCCACCCAAGGGGCTGTAAACATGTTTTAATGGCGAGAACTAGAAGAACAGAACCAAATGATGTTGCTGTCGCTAGACAAATAGGTACGAGTGCAGCCCAGGAGGCTCTAAATCAACTTGACAACTGTCAAAGTTCCACACCTTGCCCAGCCGCCTCTATAGCAACTAACGCTCAGCGGAATCGAGATAATAGACGGTTGGATCGGGAGGTCAAGGAGCTCAGAACTGATATAAATGTTATGAAATAAATGTTGGAACAGATACACCATCAGCAAATGCAACAACTTCATTAGGGTCAGGCGACGAACGTTCCGCAAGAAGTTGCTGACCCTCAGCCCACCATTCCATGATCCCTTCCACAGCCAAGTCAGCCCCATGGCCCATCCGAGCCAGCACTAGCTCATTCTGCCACTGTCGTGCTGCCTCCCATTGATCTTTGACATGAGATAGATCGGAGGAGGTGCGACCGACCTCCGGTTAAGGGAGTGGCTGAGAGTGACGAGCCTAAGAAAGCTGACCTCTAGAACTTCAAGAAAGAAGTACATGAAGAGATGGAAGATATGAAGTAGGGTCAGGATGCACGCCAAACTAGTCTCGAGAACAAGGCATCCCATTTCATTGATGAAATAATGCAAGCTTGGTTACCAGAAAGGTTTCGTCTGCTACAGATTACACCTTTCACTAGTAAGACCGATCTAACAGAACACATCGAATGCTTTCGGATGTACATGGAGCTACATGATGCTTCAGATGCCGTGATGTGCCGAGCATTCTCTCTTACCTTAGCCGGTGTAGCATGACTTTGGTTCAAGCAGTTAAAATCGAAGTCTATCAGTTCATTCACGGAGCTCAGCGACGCCTTCCTCACCAATTTCATTGTGGAAAGAAGAAGTTAAAGCTCCCTGCACATCTGAACAACATAGTTCAGAAGGAGGGAGAGCTACTGAAAGACTACATTAAGCGGTTCAACTTTGAGTTGCTCTAAGTTCAAAAACATTCGAAGAAAACAACACTCAACTCACTCATGCAAGGCGTTAGAGATAAGCCATTTCTAGCATCCCTGGATACGAATTCACAAATGACTCTGGCTGAGTTTATGACTCGATCGGATAAATATGCGGATGCTAAAGAAACAAGAATTATACGCAAAGCTACCCAAAACGTGAAAGCCTCGGCCAAAGAGTCAGCCAAAAAGGAAGCTGACTCAGCTAGAGGAAAGAAGAGCAAGGATGACCGAACACGCGATGATCGCAAGTCGAGTAAGCGACCTGCTCAAAAATTTTCTACTTACACCCCGCTTAATAAACCACAAGAACAGGTACTGATGGAGATTAAGGGGAAAGGATTCGTCAGTTGGCCCAATAAGCTTCAAAGTATCCCAACCGAGGAGTAAAAATAAGTATTGTCATTACATCGGGATCACAGGCATAATACGAGTGATTGTTATCACCTGAAGGAAGAAATTGAAAGGCTCATCCGAGAAGGCCAACTTACAGAACATGTTGAAAGAACTGGGACAACGAAAGAATACCCGAGTGATAACCGACCTACGGAGGAAATCTAAACTATCGTTGGCGGTCCCCGAGGCAGAGGTGACTCAAACAATGCTTGGAAAAATTATGCTAGAGCATTGGTCGACCCGAGTCCGAGATCCTTATCTTAGGTCGACCCTCAAAGGAGAAGAAAAGAGAAAAGTATTGCATTTCCTTCACTGATGAAGATACCCGGGGCATTTATCATCCCCATGATGATGCGTTTGTTGTTACTCTGACTATCGTAAACTGAAAGATGTTCCGCATAATCGTCGACACAGGATTGTCTGTTGATGTGTTATTCACTCAAGCGTTTGATAAAATGGGAGTTGAACAATCAGCACTACGATCAATTCGTACCCCATTGATCAAATTTTTAGGTGGACAGACACTCCCAGAAGGAACCATTTCCCTGCTGCTCACTGCTGAAAACCCTCCGCACCAAGCAACAGTAATGGTCGAATTTCTGATAGTCGATTAGTCATCTGTTTATAATGTTATACTCGGCTGACCATCCCTGAGTCTCCTCCAGGCCGTTGTTTCTACATATCACCTCTCCATGAAATTTTTGACTAAGTCAGAAGTAGGAGTCATCAAAGGATATCAGTAGGATGCAAGACATTGTTATGCGACAGCTGTGAAAATCCTAGCCAAGAAAGCTTTAGCCGAGGTATCGATGATCCAGTCACTAGATCCTTGGATCGAGACTCATGAATGAGGGTAACTGGTGGAAGACCTTATCTTAGTACCTCTAGGCGAGACAGATGGATCTAAAATACTAAAAATTGGCTCATCTCTATGATCACCCATAAAAGATAATTTGATAGCCCTGCTCCGATAATAAGCTGACGTATTCATGTGGAGCCATGAAGACATGCCGGGAATTGACCCATCAGTAATCACTCACCGACTCAACTTCGATACGACCTACCGGCCGATCTGACGGAAGCGATGTCCACTGGGCCCTGAAAGGTACACTGTCATTAAAGAAGAGGTCAACAAGCTCCTCAAGACAAAATTCATAGAAGAGATATACTACCCGGAATGGTAGCTAATGTCATACTTGTGAAGAAAGCCAATGGGAAGTGGCGGGTCTATATTGACTATATCGACCTAAATGAAGTCTGCTTAAAGGATAGCTTTCCTCTTCCGAGGATTGATCAGTTGGTAGATAGTACTGCAGGGCATGAACTTCTTAGTTTTATAGACGTATATTCAAGGTATGATTAAATTGTAATGCATCAATCTAATAAATCTAAAACTACCTTTGTCACTGACAAAGGTCTTTATTGTTACCATGTGATGCCATTTGGATTAAAAAATACTAGAGTAACGTATTAAAGATTAGTGAACAAAATCTTTTCTCAGCTAATCGGCTAAACCATGGAAGTGTATATTGATGACATGCTCATCAAAAGTGTACATGCGACCGACCATATAGCCGACCTAGAAGAAATGTTCCTAATATTATGCAAGTTCTAAATGAAATTGAACCTCAAGTGTGCCTTTGGCGTAAGCTTGGGAAAGTTCCTTTGATTCCTGGTTAGCCAACGAAGTATCAAGGTAAATCCAGAAAAGATCAAGGTATTGCTCGACATGGAATCCCCGGAAATAATTAAAGACATGCAAAGGTTGACTGGTCGAGTAGCGACACTCAACCGTTTCCTCTCCCAAGCCACCGACAAATGTCTCTCATTCTTCAAAAATTTGAAGGGATGACAAATAGTGGATTGGACAGAAGAGTGTGAGGCAGTGTTACAGGAATTAAAGTCCTATCTCGGATCTCCACCTCTTTTATCGAAACCCAAGCCAGGAGAGGCTCTGCTATTGTATCTCATGGTATCCGAGGCAGGAATTAGCTTGGCCTTGATACGGGAACACGAAGGAAAGAAACTGTCTGTTTACTATGTCCGCAAAGCACTCTTACTGGCAAAGACAAGATACCCACTCCTAAAAAAAGTGGCCTTATTTCTGGTGGTCTCCTCGCGTCGACTTCGGCCATACTTTCAAGCTCATTCCATAATTGTTATGACCAATCTTTTGCTATGTCAGATTCTACAAAAACTGGAAGCATCTGACCGACTTACAAAGTGGGCGATTGAACTAAGTGAATTCAGTATTCAGTATAAGCCGAGAGTGGCAATTAAAGGGTAGGCCGTGGCCAACTTCATCGCTGAAATAACACCGCAAGGCGAACCAATGATTGAGCACACTACCGAGCATATTGAAGAATCGACGATCGCTTCTCCCAAGTATTTACTCGACCCAAAACCCTAGAATATATATGTCGATGGCTCCTCCAACTTTAAGGCAAGCGGAGAAGGAGTAGTTATGAAAACTCCTGATCAAACTTACATGTAGTATGCCTTAAGACTTGATTTTTAAGAGAAATCTAAAGAACTGATCGGCAGCTTCCAACATTTTATCGTCACTCGGATCCCTCAGATAGAAAATGCCAAATCCGACCTATTAGTAAAACTTACCTTTACCAGTGAAGATGACATACCCAGGTCTGTTCCGATTTAGTACGTTGTTAAGCTAAGTATCAATGAACCAGTTATCTCGATAGTACACATAATTGATTCGGAACCTACTTGGTTTGACCCAATTATTTGATATCTCAATAGTGGAGAATTGCCTGATGATCATGCTGAAGCTCGATGATTGAAGATTTGAGCCTCTCGCTACACCATACTCAATGGAGCACTATACAAAAAGGGTTATTATGCTTTGTTGCTACGGTGCTTAAACCTTGATGGAGCCAACTATGTGTTGCGAGAAATTCATGAAGAGATCTGTGGAAATCACTCGAGCAGACAATCCCTAGAGCATAAGGTTTTACGTCAAGGATACTACTGGCCGACTATCCAGCACGATGCTCATAAGCTCGTCCAAAGATGTGACAAGTGTCAGAGATTCACGGCTATTCCGAGATAACCTCCTGAAGAATCGACTCTCATGAATGGTCCTTAGCCCTTTGCGCAGTGGAGAATTGACATTATCGGACCACTCCATATGGGGAAAGGCCAAACAAAGTTCGCGGTCGTGGCAGTAGATTACTTCATAAAGTGGACCAAGGCAGAACTGTTGGCAAAGATAACCAAATAAAAGACCACAGACTTTGTATGGAAAAACATCATCTATTGGTTCAGGATACTTAGGATTATTTAACTGACAATGGAAAGTAGTTCAACAACAAAAGCTATCGAGAGATGTGCGATAATCTCAGAATCAGGAATGTGTATTCATCATCGCATCATCCTCAGACGAATGACTAAGTTGAAGTAGTCAAAAAGATTCTCAAGCATCATCTTCAAACTAAACTCGACCGAGCTAAAGGAGATTGGGTCGAAGAACTCTCGAAGATATTATGGGCATACTGAACTACTACAGGAGAAACTCCTTTTTCTTTAACTTATGACTCGGAAGCCGTTACTCCAGTCGAGATCCGGTTGCCTTCAGCCCGAGTCATCTTGTTTAATGAAGAAGAAAATGAAAAACTCTTAGCTCTCGGACTTAACATTTAAGATGAATAAAGAGAAAGAGCTCGGTTATGCATAATGGCTTGGCAACAACAAGTGGCTTGGTTCTCTAAAGCCCGAGTTAAAGTCAGACATTTTTGAGTCGGAGACATGGTCCTCTGGAAAACATTCCTTAACAAAAAGGAAGCTGGTGCAGGAACATTGAGACTCAATTGGGAAGGACCCTATGTTATCTCAAGCACCATCCAACTAGGAATGTACTGATTAGAAGATCTAACGGAGTGATTTCTGCCTCATCCATGGAATGCAGAGCATCTAAGAACCAACTACCCTTAAAATTGGCCAAGCGAAGCATTGAAAAAGACTAAAAAATGACAAGCATGTAAACTGAGTCGAAATGAATAAAATAAAAGTGAGTATATTCATTTATTAGTGTGTTTGTTACATTGAGTTACAACTTGCTTCAAAATTATATTGTTAGACTAAAAAGGGTTAAAGGTAAAAGAAAGATCTACCGTAACGTGCGAACTTCTTCCTTAGCTGAAAATAGTCTCAAGCTTGTCCAGAGCTGGTATGAGTGCCAAAAATGAAGCTGATGATGGTACCAAAATGAAGTTGATGATGGTACTAAAGATTCAGCTACTACTGCCACTCGGAGCAACCTCTGGAGCTACTTCAGACTCGCCCTTGGTACCAGCCGCAGCATCGGTAGACCGAGCAACTTCATCCTCCGAATCCTCGGGAGCACCTTCTCCGAATCCCAAGAAATCAAGGTTGGGAAAAGATTGCCTCATCACCTTGATGTAAGCTGTATACCCACTTTGATATAAGCGATCCCTCTCATCATTAAACTCCGGAGACTCAAGAAAGGCTTGTACAACCTTCTCCCTGGCCTCTCTCTTGGCCACCTCAAGGACACCTCTTGTCTCAACTTTAAGTCGAGCTAGCTTCTCCTCAAAGGTGTCACGAGCCAGGTGGTGTTGTAGACTCTCGTCCTGGGCCTCCTTCAGTAGCAAAGCCGCTCGAGCACATTCAGCTAGCATCTTCAGCTTCCTTCTAAGCGAGGCTTAACTTGCCAGTCAACCGACCAACCTGAGCCGAGGTAATTTCTAGTTGAGCTTCTACCTTCGCTGCCCGTTTCTGAACCATTTCAACATCTGCCACATCTTTCTAGGCCTTGGATAGATCTATGGTAGCTCTCAATAAGCAAGAAGCGAGCTACAGAAGAAGATAATGAAGTCAGATCAAAACAAAAGGAAGTAACATGTTGAGAGAAAGAAGTTCGGGCCCTACCTCGAGTAAGATCTTCGTAGCATGGGAAAGTATCCGACTCCCAGAGGCTTCGAAGAGGGAAGAAAACTCTTTCTCACTCCCATTAGAAATGGCCTAAGGGACCATGTCAGACACAGCCCGTGGGAAGGCTGAGTGCCCCTGTTGAGTCATCTCTCCCCTTGAAGTCTCCCCTCTCTGCTCCTCTCTCCGTCTTGTGACCCGCTCTGCAACGGGTTCTGGCTCAAGAGGCACCTGGGACTCGACAAGAGGTGTATTCACATCCTCTATCTTCTCTTCGGGGTCAAAGAGTATGACGATGGTCGAGATGATTGAGCTGGGACGGGGGGCTCTATGACCATGGGTGTGGTCTTTACCTTCTTTAGAGGCCGAGGCTCCGACAGAAGCACTGATCACGAAGGAGCCTTCATTTTGAATGTCGGTTTTAGAAGGGGCCGAGTTTCGGCCATTTCTGCGTCAAGTAAAATCCTAAGTTAGAGAGATCTAGGAGAAGGGCATCTAAGTAACTAAAAGATACCTATCACAAACGAGTCTAAGCCTGAGAGAAGGAGACGCTCCAGTTGAAGAAAAGTCTTTCAAGACTGATCTTCTAAACTTATCGCCCATAGTTCCTTGATCGGAGCTAGAGCGTTGGATCCGAGCTTCAGTCTTTTCTTGAATATCTCTATAGAATACATTCAGTCAGACTCAAGAGTATAATGTTAAGGAAAGATAAGGAGAATGCGTGCCGAATCACCTACTTCGGAGAATGCCCATGGAACACGAAGTTCAATAAGCCCAGGCTCGGCAGTCTCTCAGCGACCACATGCCCAGAACAACCTCTCTCTCCAGTGCTTGTTGGAGGTAGGAGGGTTAGTTATCAAAGAGCCACCTTTATTCTGCCATGTGCTCAAAATGTACCAACCGGGCTACTGAGTGTTCGGCCATACATGGTATAGGTAGAGGTACTCATCAATGGTTAGTGGGGGCTGCTCTGCCTCAGCCCACAACACTGCACATCTGAACAAGTTCCTCCACCCATTTGGAACTATCTTCCTGGGAGCAATTCTATGTCGGGAAAGAAAATCTCGAGCAACGGGTTGAAGGGGTAGACGTAAGCCACATTGCATCGCGACTTGGAAAATTATGACCATATCAAGTGGAGGACGGTCAGGCGATTCACTCAGGAGAGGGAGGTGAAGAATTACTGAGTCGGGGACATGGTACCTGACTCGAATTCACTCTAAATTTACCTCAGTTAAAATTGAGGGTAATGGCCCTTTTTGCTCATATTCAGCCTCTCATCCCTTGACAGCCTCTCCTTCTTCGGCTGCCGATTTAATAACCTGGGCTGATCTTCGCAGAGGAACCAACTCAGTGGTTCCCCCAAGATCGGTTCTCACCGATCTCCTGAGGGTAACTAATTCGGCAGGGTCCTCAAATTCTTCCTCTTCTTCCAAGTCATCCCCCAAAAAATGGGGAGTAGGCCTGTCAGGGGCATGCATCAACCAGAAGGACCTGTTGGAGCAGGTCGTTCCACTAAAGTTCCACCAGACATCCTAACAGTAAACTGAAAAGCTTCATTAGTGCTCATCGCTATCTCTGCCAGTAAAGAGGGTGATTCCAAGATATTCCAAAGATGCCCCGTTTCGCACCATCACCAGAAATCCCCTCCCAGGGACTTGAAGAACGCATTGCCATTAAAAGTTTAAAAGGAAAGGGAGGGAGAGAACTCATCGAAGAGGTAAAAAATAAGTAGACAAGGAAGCAGAGGGAGAAATAAGGATGAGAATGGCAGAAGAAACGAAAACAGTGAAGGAGGGAAATCAAACGCAGAAGGAGCGAACATGGGAAAATGCGAAAACCAATCCCGCTCTTCCTTTTATAATCGAACCATGTGGTAACAACATTCAAGGAGTCGAATCAACGCCTACTTTGGATGCCCCCCCCCCCCCCCTCGACGCGTGGTGCACGCCGACTGACAGAAGTAATGTCTTTGCCACGTGTACGATGCTCATAAGCAGACGAAACGTCTTGATGGCTGTTCGCTCATGCGACCTCGAGCAACGAACCATCACACAATAAGAATAACACAAGAAGCATTAAATGCTCCATCATAACCTCAGTTTTTAATGCACGTTGACTCATCAACTCATTACTCCTTGGTATCGACATAGCTAACACAAGGAGTAGGGAGCTTACTATTGGGGAAAAATATGACAAGTCCTCGGTTATAGAGTGGACCAAAATCTGAGGTAACAGGCATGACTGAGACAAGATAAAGCCTAATGGAGAGACTTACCTCAGATTCGTAGGAAATGAATCCCGACCGAGGCTGAAAGAGTCAAGAGCCATGGGCAAAATATGTAAGACACATGAAGTTGACTCGACTAAAGAGATAATGACGTCTAAAAGGACTGATTAAGGTCCTAAAGCTGAAAGCCACCTAACCGACCATGAATTGTAGTGTCAGCTATTGGATTAAGGAAGGACATCGGTCCTAAACCGACTCTATTTCATCTGATAGTAGGCCAAAAGCTCCATCTTTATAAGCCAGCTGAGATTGCAATGTCTGGTAAGGCCGAGCCAAGCAAAGGAGAAGCGGTGTAATCTTATACACCATTTCAAAAATCTTGTAAAAAGTTTTCCAACCCCGAAAATCTCGGGATCGGAAAGTATCCATAAATGGATTGCAAGTAAATCAAATCTCCCAAAAATCAGGGAGAGAATCCCCCTACACCGGGACCTCTCACTCCTATAAAAGAAGGATCAAAGGTACTTAAAAAAAACCTAAGAAACTCCTCTTCTTGTGCCCTTACTGACTTAAGCATCGGAGGTTCCCCGGATCTAGCTAGGGTCCCCTTTCTTCCTTACTGTGGTGCAGGTGGGAAGTGCAGGGAGAGTGTAACGTCTTGAAAAATCTCATACCAAGACCCGAGTACCACCTCGATCAGAAATCACTTAGGATTAATTCCTTTAGAAATTAAGCGTAAGTTAACTAGCGCTATGTTAGATTAGCTGTGAAATTAGCACTGATCGCTTTAAATACATTCTGCAAGACCCAAAACTTGTGGAATCGTTAACGCTATAACATCCTGAAACTTAGGATCAAACTCTAAACCCGTTTGCTCTCAGGAACCCTTTGAAACTTTGTAATGGATTCTGACCGCATGTCGTGAGTTCGGTAGTAATGAACTTAGACCATTATGACTGCGTAGTTGGACTTGACTACCGCCCCGAAAATTAAGTTCAAATGATGTCCTGGGACTATTTCATTGAGCCTAGAGCAAGGAGTGTGAGAAAGAGTAGAATTCTTTATAAATTAAATGTGATTTAAATAAATCTGGCATGTGTCGCTTGCGGGTTAAGTATGAGCATTCAGACCGTTGGAATCTGACCCAAATACACCCTCAGATCAGGGAACATTTCCCACTTAGGTCAGTGTATTTGGAATCCTCGATCGAGTCTCAGTGATTGCTGAACTGAAACTGGTCCTCCACGTGCGATCTGGAAATCCGATCGAATTGAAAACTTAATGTGATCAGGATCCAGCATCCATAAGCTTAAGTCCGACCACATTCGGTCAGGGGACCTCCAGAAACGTTCTTTTGGATCAGAAAGGACCCGATTTGGTTATAACCCAAGTATACCTTGGTTTAAAGTCTAAATAGGTGACTTTCTAACCTATTTAAGGACCTTAAACCCTCTCACATCCCTCCTATACGAATTTGTAAGAAACCCTAGGAAAGAGAAGAGAGAAAAGAGAGAGATTGTGTGAAAGTTGTGAGGGAAAGTTCCTGTCACTCGATCCTGTTACTACACGTGCTTAGCCATCGTGTTCTAATCACTCTTCCAGTGATTCTGACTTCATTCTAGGTAAGTAAACCCTAAACTTAACCTATTTTAGGAATTTCTATCGATGCAAGTAGCGAAGTAGCTGACTTATCTTGTGATATAGGTCGTCATATTGACGTTGACGAAGCATAGAGTTTCTATTTGATTCGTTACACTCCTACGGTGTAAGGTGAGGATTTTAGATGCTTAGGTTACCTGTTTTCAAAGCTTTCCATGTCGTTTGAGAGTAGATTATTGACAAGGATGCTCTTTGACCTGTAGAACATGCTGTCTGTTTTCCATTTCGTTTACATACGGAGAATATGAGATTTAGGATATTTTAAGTGTTTATAGGAAATACTGTATACGTACGTATTTTGCTAAAATGATTGCCATGTGTATTTGTCGTGTTATTATACTAGTTAGGCATGTATAATCTGTTTGGTGAAGAGATTCACCCTAATGCACACTTTGGGTCGACATATGCTATGTAGACAAATGTGTGTAGACTAAGTGTTTGTATAAGAGTGTGTATTAGTAAGTATTGAGTGAATGGTGTTGTAGATTATTTTGGAGATTGTATTCTCAACTAATATGATGATGTACATGATTTCCTCCATGTTGTTATATTGAATTGATTTCCTTATATATATGAAATGCATGTGTTTGGTTGATTTGCTTATATTGTATGTTATAACATGTTGTTAACATGCTTGAATTATTTGTTCTGCATTTCTGTCACTCTCATATGATTATTGAATTAGATTATAAGTGTTTGGGGCTATATTCTAGTCCAGGCAGTCGGTAACATATTCGAAATCGTGGTTGAATTCTATTCGCCACGAAGGACGTGTCGACGAACCCGAGTCGTGCTTGGGTTGACGGCAGTGGTTAGGCCACACGAGGTGCTTATACACTTCATGTCGTTCAGCTTGAGGTGCGCTCGTACTAGTCGAGCTCGTCAAGCAACCCAACTGACGATTGTATGTTCACCTTGTATTGGTCATAACTGCTTGAACCTAGGGTACTGAACTTACCAGTGATAACCCTGATAACCATGGTACCTTGATCCATTAAGACTCATGAGCTGGGCATAATGGTATGGGACACCGTGGTCGAGCTGTCGGCCTACGCAAGGGCCACAAACCTCCCCGTAGTGACCAGTGAGCACCTTAGACTCGTGAGCCGATTGTGGTGGTATGGGACACTACATTCGAGCTGTCGGACTACTCTGATTGGTGACAAGCCCTTTGTAGTGACCTCGAGCATATTCTGAGTGTACGTGAGGCAATGACCCTTCCGTAACGACTAGAGTACAACTAGGCCTGTATTGATAAGGTGATGAGGGAGCGGTGCAACGAGTTCGAGCAACAGCCCTGACAGCCCTTGCAGCGACCTAGAAATATATCATCGTATGAGACTACTAGGAGTGACGACCCTAGACAGGATCTGTGTTGGGATTGATATAAGGGAAGTACCTTAGTTTCCCAATCCTGTTGTTTGAAAGGACTAATAACAAATCGGTAATCATATCCATATCGCATTGCATGTGCTTGGAAGATGTGGAGCACCGAGGGAAGAAAGCATGCCGCGGACATAAGATGGTGTCGCATGAGGGAGTATGTCGGTGAGGGCATGCATCATTACTACATCTCATACTTGCATTAATAACAGTATCTAGGAATGTCTGATTGTTTGCTTTACTATTATCGCGTGATTGATTTGATAACATGCTAATCTTTACTCTATGATTCCACTGAGTTAATCACTCACTCCCACGTTACGGGACGATGTTAGCAACACCTACCAGACTCTGTCTTAGATGCAGATAGCGAGGCGATTCAGGAGCTGGAGCCGGACTACTACGAGGACCAGGATGAGTTCTCGTACATGCAGTTTGCTGACGGCTTGGCATAGGTGGCTTGGATCAGCGAGATTTTGCTAGTTGGACTATCATGTGACCTTTGATTTTGGTTTGTTATATGTATTTGTGACTCAGAGTTATATTCATACTTTGGAGACAGTTCGAGATTGTTTTGTATTACATACAGTGATATATATATCTTTCAGTCTTCCACTTGCATTTTATCACTGGATCTGGAGTATGAATTGCAGTTTGGTAAAATCTCACTCATGTTGATGCACTAACTCAGACAACATTTAATAATAAGCATATTTATTGCATAAGTGATGGTCAGAAACTCGGGAGTTGGGTTTCTACACGACCCCCGATTTTCAGGGTGTTACAGAGAGAGACATCCAGTTTTTCGTATCAACATTAAAAAATCAAGTGGACCATACCACAAGAAATAGTAGAAGTAATGATTTCTACTATTAAAGCCTTTCTAGACTCCACAATGATGTTTATTTGTCATTCAAATCTCTCGTACGATCACACAAACATGGATAAATGGAAAAACAAATATAAGATTGATCCGAAACTTCTATGGTCCCCAAGAAATTTTCAACTTAGACATTCAATTCACACTATTTCCTGTGGTGTGGTCACTAAAAGAGTATGGTAAAATTATGGACTGCTTAGATAAAATATATAAATAATAGTGAACCCCAGAGTTTACTCAGCACATAATTTGCCTCCAGCTGAAACCACCCTAATCCCATACCCAGTCATAATTTTTAACATGTACAATAATTAGCTACAATTACAATAGACCACGAATTTACTTGAAAGCCTTTTGCATGAAGCTCCTGCATAAGGATGTGGGGTAGGGCCCACTGCAATGTCTGTGAGAAATCCACCTATCAATCCATTTTTTGAACTCATTTAGGACATGTGAGAAAAAATGAGGTGGATCAAAAGTGCAAGTGGACCACACGAAAGGAAACAGTTGGGATTTAGTGGGCACCATTGATACAATCTTATGGCTATTAAAGTTTTGTATCCAACTTTATTATTATTATTATTATGTTTTCATTTCATCCCAGTCAAATTGACCTTATAAACAGTTTGGATGACATATAAACATCAAGGTGGATCTTAAAAAGGATTCAACGGTAGAACATTTTTTTCCCAATTTTCCTTCTGGTGTGACTCACTCGAGTTTATCTCATTTTTCGTTGCATGAACAAAGTAAATTTCTCTAGAAACATCACTGTGGACCAACCCACGTCCTTGTGCAGTAACTCCATGCCAAAGGTTTCTTACCAAATCCGTGTTCGCTGCAATCCCAGCATTGCTATGTTAGTTGGCCAGAGAATGCTATACCCAGGCTATGGGTAAGGGATTGCATAGCAGGGAGCTCACCACGTTATAGCACTATAGCTTTGTGTGGGAACCGAATTGGCTGGTGTACCACACACTACCAATGTGGCCGGTGGTCCCATCATGAGGTATGTTTTATATCCAAACCATCTGTCCATTTAGCGAGCTGTCCCAAGGCTAGAGCCGAAAAATAAAATAGATCCAAATATCAAGTGGACCACGCTACAAAAGGTAGTGATGAGGGATTGAACATCTACATTTGAAACCATTTTGGGGTCACTGAAGTTTTGGATCAATATGATATTTTTTTTCTCTCTTCATTTAGGTATGTGTGATGTAACAGCCCGTGTTTTTGGGACCCAAGTACACGGCCCGTTTCCCAAAAACCCGAGTGTTAACTTATAGAGAACCAAATTCTATATTTTTTTTTCTTTTATCAGAGTTAACGGATAAGCGTAGAATGAACAAATCAATCATAAGGAAAGATTATAAATACATTTAGAATATATAAGAGATTTTCTAAAATGACTTATACAGACCAATGTCTACGAAAAAAATACATGAATTTCACAATTTATACAAGTGAAATCACAAAATGTATATAAAATCTGAGCCTCAAGATCACGTGGCTCCTCTTGGCAATACAGCCACGTATCCTGGATCACCAAGATGGCTTATCATCAGTTTGAACCTACATATCACTTAAGCCACCTGTGCTACCTGTACAATTATATATTTGATAGATGAGTGGCCAACTCAGTGTGAATATTTCTTAAGATTACACACTTCCACCTTAGCTAAGCATAGTTAAAAATAACAAGGTAATCAAAACAATATATGATACATTCTTTTTATATGCATGGATGCGTGAATGCACATCGACCTGGGGATGTATCTAGTCAGACTTGGGCTCGTCACCTATGTAATCATCAACCCAGGGATGTATCCAGTCGGACTTGGGTTCGTCACCCATGCAATCATCGACCTGGGAATGATCATCCAGTTGGAACTTGGGCTCGTCACCCAAAAATGGACCGATAGTCGGTGGTCTGGGAGCTAGCGAAAAGATACCTCAATAACACTAAGATACATGCTACAACATCCAGAATTAGCCACCCGTCATCGTCAGTATGCTATGAATGCATGATTAGCTGAACCATTATTATTCTAATTACAATCAGCTAATTTAAGTAAACTCAATGGTCACTACGGGGGGCTCGTCACCCAACGTAGGACAATGACTAGGGCATAGTGTCCCATTACCACCATCCCCGACCCTTGAGATTTCCCACCTTAGGATGCTTAACGGAACCCATCGATCAGTGGCCAATCAAATTCAATAGGTAGGGATTTTCATCGCATGGTATAGGCCATCAAAAGCACACAAGAAAATCATCAAAACATGGGACACATTAAATCGCAGCGGTAAAAGAATGCTCGGAATATTAATTGAGATGGTAAAGAGTCAGTTAAGATTAAATCAGAGCAGTTAAAGAGGTCATTTCACGCCATTCAAGCCGTATGCCCTATGTATAGTAAATCCCATATTAATCTTCCATGTCTCATATAACCTCTAAATCGAGGGCCCATTCCTCACCAACCCATCTTATTATATTGTAAGTATGGGTTCACGTACACAAGGGGAATCACCAACCATTATGTGTAGTGAAATTTTAAGACCCGTATCCTAGTTCGTACAATTCCGTCAACTCTCACGATCCTTCCCGTCGAAGTCCGGCAATGCATGACGTATAATCGATGTTTACACGCGGCCCTATGGAATATCCTGTAGATTTAAGTTGGCTTAATTCGAGACTTATACCATTGCGACCGCACCGTCAACGCGGTTCCAACACCGCGTCTTGCATACCAATCCGATATCGTGGCAGGGAGATGTGGTCTCGCGTTTAGTTTGAGAAAAAATACTACGTATTTGTAAGACCAAGAGAATCTCTACAACCCATCCCACCTATCAATCAATCAATCAATCAATCCATCAATCAATCAATCAAAGTACACACCCATGCTTTCTTTTTCCACAAGTTAAGCAACCACCAAGTCAACCCATCTCTCACCTCACCCATCACTCACCTCACATTCATCACCTCACCCATCACTCACATCCATCACACTCTCTCCTTACATCTTATCTCTCTCTCTCTCTTATTCTCTATACCATTTTCCAAGCAACAAAGGAGAGAAAGAGTGTGGACGTCCATGGTTTTTTAAGTGAGAGAAAAGTGATTTTGGTGGCCCACTTTCCCATCCCAAATTCTTCATCCTAGCCATTCACTCCTCATATTCCACCATCAAAGTGAAGCACAAGGAGATCGACTTTCCAACGGACCAAGAAAATTGAACAGTGGGTGCTTCCATAGGCTAAATTTCATTGTTTTGATGATGGGCCAAGTGAGGTGTAACACCCTGAAAATCGGGGGTCGTGTATAAACTCAACTCCCGAGTTCCAGACCGTCACTTATGCAACAAAAATGATTATGATTCAATGTTGTCTGATTTAAAGCATTCACATGAGTAAAAGTATACCAAAACTGCAATTCATACTCCACATCCAGTGATAAAAGTAAGCGGAAGACTAAACAATATATATATCACTGTAAGGAAAAACAAAGTAGATCTCATCTGTCTCTAAAGTATGAATACATCTCTGAGTCTCATATACATATACATGAACAAAATCAAATGTTCAAAATAGTCCCACTGAAGTCCCATCAACCCAGGTCGCCTACGCAAAGCCATCATGATACTGCATGTACGAGAACTCGTCCTGGTGCTCATCGAAGTCTGGCTCTGCCTCCTGGATCTCAGCATCACCTGCATCTACAACAGGGTCTGGTGGGTATTGCAAACACCATCCCGTAACGTGGGAGTGAGTGATCAACTCAGTGAAATCATAGAACAAAGATTAGCATGTTCACAAATCAATCATGCGATAATAGTAAAGCAGTAAATTAGACAATCCTAATACTATTGTTAATGAAAGATGACATGACGTGATGTATGCCCTCACCGACGATCTCCCTCATACGGTAACATCTTACGACCGCGGCATGCAATCTACCCTCAAGTGCTCCACATCTTCCATGCACATGCAATGGTATGGTGATATGATTTTCGAGTTGTTATTAGTCCATTCAAACAGCAGCATTGGGAAACTAAGGTACTTCCCTTGTATCAATCCCAACACAGATCCTGTCTAGGGTCGTCACTCCTAGTAATCTCATACGATGTATATTTTGTAGGTCACTGCAAGGGCTGCTAGGGCTGTTGCTCGCACTCGTTGCACCGCTCCCCCATCACCTAATCAATACAGGCCTACTGTACTCTACTGCTACTGAAGGGTCGTCGCCTCCCGTAGACTCAGAATAAGGTCGCGGTCACTACAAAGGACTCGTCGCCTGATCAGTGTAGGCAGATAGCTAGAATATAGTGTCCCATACCACCATAATCTGCTCACGAGACTAGGTGCTCACTGGTCACTACGGGGAGGTTTGTGGCCCCAGCGTAGGCCGACAGCTAGACCACGGTGTCCCATACCACCATGCCCGGCTCATGAGTCTTCGTGGATCAAGGTACCATGGTTAACAGGGTTTACAATAGTAAGTTCAGTACCCTAGGTTCAAGCAGTTATGACTCATACAAGGTGAACATACATCGGCCAGTCGGGTTACTTGACGGGCTCGACTAGCGCGATCGCATCTCAAGTCGAATGACATATTTAAAGTGATCTGGGATTATTTCCCTGCTACTCCAGCGTTGGTTCTACTCGATTTGGGTCTTGTAGAACGTATTTAAAGTGATCTGGGATTATTTCCCTGCTACTCCAGCGTTGCGCTAGCTAACTTAGTCATATTTTCTAAAAGAATTAATTCTACGCAATTTCGGGTCGAGTTGGTACTCGAGCCCAAGTATGAATTTTTCACGGGCGTTACATGAGGCCTACCGATCGATGGTATGGATCTCACTTTGGACCCTAAGATGTGGCCGATGGCCCACCTTGATTATCAATATCATTCCATGATGGGGCCATTCTCCATGAACCCCATTATGATGTTTACTTTCCTACCTTGAATAGAGGTCATCTAGACCGTCTATTTTAGTGGAGAAGAAATCTCCAGAGTTGGATTTTTGATTTAATGGGCCCACATGTATTGGGACCCACTTGAGGTATGATTGATTGTAAAGGAGGGCTCATAGTGTCAGGGTCCCTCCGTCACGTGTGTCCCACTCTCTTTCTCTCTCTCCCTCTCCTTTTCATTTTCTTTTCATGTGATAATGATGTGGTTGTGTCGCCCATCAGGATGGACCCCACCATGAGGCATGTATTTTATCCAAGTGATCCATAAGTGGGGGCCCACTTTATAGATATTGAATTCACACAATTCATCATTTGGTGGCCCACCTGAGCAAGGCCTACCTTGCAACATGTGTTTTGCATAGATCATCCACATCCAGGGACGTCCCTGGACGTGAAATGAAAACACAAATATGAACTTGTTTCAAGCTCTTGGGAAGGGCCACTTGTATAGGTCCTATCTTACGTATGTTTGTATTCCAAGCCATCCATTCCATTCATTAGATTGTTTTAGGCGTTGAGCTAAAAAATGAAGCTGATCCGAATTTCTAATGGGCCATAACATTGAAAACAGTGTGTCTATCGTTTAAATCCACCCCAATGTTTTGATACGTTAAAATATATTCAATATTGGGCTTGTTTAACTTGTCTCGATCTATGGAGACCAATGGGTGGGGTAGATTTTGTTGATGTGGGCCCGACCACAGAAAAACCTCAAAAATACCCATTTTAAAAATTTTAAAAATAAAACATACAGCAGCAGCATTGTTGCTGCTGTTGTCAGAGGCGCATGCAGCGCTTGCACGTGGTAGGCGGGCAGATAAGGACTCACGATCCCAGACGTGGGCCCCACCATGATGTATATTTGATATCCACACTGTTCATTGGGTTGGCCACTCCTTAAAGTGGACCCACTCCAAAAATCAGCCGTATACACGACTCAGGTGGCCCACATCAGAGGAAATAGTGGGATTGAGCGTCTGCCCTTGAAACACTTTTCTATGCCATAGAAGTTTTGGATCAAGATGAAATTTGTTTTTCCTTTTCATCCAGGTTTGTGCGACCTTACTAATGGGTTAGATTGCAAATAAGCATTATGATGGGCCCTAAGTGGGACCCACAATGATGTATGTGTTTTATTTACACCATCCATGACATTGGACAGTGGAACCCACCATGTATGTGTTTTATCAATGCATCTAGGCATTTGCTGGACGACCAGCAGGCCCCACTGTCACACCCCAAACTCGAAAACCGGTCTCACAAAATTTGAGATCACCAAATCCGGCGCTGACAGCCTCCGTAGAATCCCATTCTCTGCTCCTAGCTCCCATTCACCAGGTTCCGTTCCTGGGATGCTACGAGGAGGATTTTAAATATCAGTTTGATTCGTAATAAGCATAACCAAAGGCATAACCCACAAACAACAACCAAGAACTCCATTACATTTCCACTATGATTAAAAACTTTACAAGTACAATGAGCATAAAGGGAAATACAATAGTAAAGAACAAAAACTCCAAAATGCTCTGCAACGTGCTCCTGCCTCAGCGCTGCTGCGAACCAACGTCACCTGCACGCAACAGTCGTGCATAAGCTTACAGAAAGCTTAGAGGGTGGTGAAAGTGTGTGCGCAAGGTAGTAATATGAACATGCAATGTCAGAGTAAAGCAGAATATGCAGATGGATCTATAATATCATGAGCCGTACCAAGGCTTATGCGATGCAAGATATGCAACTCATGAGCCGTATCGGCCATCCCAAGGCCATGCGATGTGCAATGCAACTCAAGCATACAGATCCTCATCTATGTCCATACATCAATACAACTCAAAATATGGGATATCACCGGGGTCTAGTACACTCTAAACCAGATTGCCGCCACATCGCGTGCAATAAGGTAAGTGGAAGAGACCTCACTATCCGTCTGCCAATATCGGGCGCAACTCGTCGATAGCGGACCGATTCCTCGAGCTGGTCAGACTTAGCCTAGCATTACCCCCTACTCTCCGATGGGTAAGGCCGCAGCCCCTTCCAACTGACCATGACACAGTGGAGAGCGTAACCGTCTGGTAATCGGCACTCAACACTCATCTACCCACTTGGTCTAAATGTTGGAGCAACCTCTTGGTACCATAAGAGTTTAGGGACTTTCACCCAGGGATATCTATAGTACCCCATGTAGAATAAGATTTTCGATATCCAATCCTGCCAACCACGATACTTCTGTGGAAGTTACGACCGCGATGTCGCTAGGGCGTACAATATCCATGTCATACAAATGCGATATGCATGATTCACGCTATCCAGTTATGCATCAAATCCTGCGTATATCGTGCGCTCATGTAGGGCAACACTGCCTAACCGGGAGCCCATAAACAACCTGCCCGAAGGCAAATGCTATGATCAGACAATTCTCACGTCAAGCATACATATGATGCATATGATCATGAGTCATGGAACTGCACTAAACATGTTATAATAAAATGAACTATCTTACAATGCAGATGGACCTGGACGGCCTATACACAATAAGTACGGCCCAGTAATGGGCCCTAAGGAGAGTCGTAATGTGGACATCCAACCAGCATTACACTCACAATGTGGACGTCAAACCAACATTGCTTCCCAGGCACGACCTTCTTAAACATCGCTACATAATCGGTATTGGGATTACACATTGCAATGGAACTTAGGTTCATCCCATTGGGCTTTTCCTATATATATCAAATGGGCCATATCCTATGGGCCTTTTATTTATCAGATGGGCCACATAAATGGGCCACACCAATGGGTCTTATGTGCATTGCAATGGGTCAAAACCCGTGGGTCTTGGATTGCATCAAATAAGCATAGTCCATGAGTCTAGTATGTGACCAATGGACCACACCAATTGGGATCCCACATGCAGATCAAGTGGGCCTCAACCCATAGACCTAACATGAGTCAAATGGGCCTAAACCCCTAGGTCTTAATCAAATAAAATGGGCCTAACTCATGGGTCTCAAATAAATCCAATGGGGCTAATTCCATGGACCCCTTTTATCATCAAATGGGTTTACTCCCATGGGCCTTACAATATATCAAACGGGTCCACTTCCATGGATTTTAAGAATGCAACAAATGGGTCCAATTTCATGGGCCTTGAAGTATATCAAATGGGCTTAGTCCCATGGACTTGAAACATATCAAGTGGGCCTAAACCCATGGGCATTAAATATCAAGTGAGCCTAAGCCTATGGGCTTTACATATCAAGTGGGCCCAAGTTCTTAGGCCTTAAATGAATCAAATGGGCCTAGCTCATAAGCGTTTCATAAATCAAATGGGCCTAGCCCATAGGACTTTTACAGTCCAAAGGGGGCCTAACCCATAGGCCTTTACAAATCAAATGGGCCTTTCCCATAGGCCTTAAAATGATCTATACAAGTGGATGGACGGTCTGGATGCATTACACGCATCATGGTGGGTCCCACTGCCCAGTGGACAGTGCGGGTAAGGCACATACATCACCCAGGGCCCCACCGTCCGTTGGATGGTGGAGGCAGCACGAGTGCAAGGAGGATTAAACACATACATCATTTTTTTTTGTGGGTCCCGTGTGGGGGCCCACTGTAATGTTTAAGTGTCATCCGACCCGTTCATAAGGTCGCTCGGACCTGGATGAAGGGGCAACAAAAATTTCAGCTTGATCCAATACTTTTTTGGGCCCCAAAAACCCTTCAATAGTAGAATTCGATTCACACTGTTTCATGTGGTGTGGGCCACCTGAGTTTTGGATCTGTGTCATTTTTGGAGGGGGCTCACCTGAGGAGGGAACCCACCTCGTGAACAGGTCAGATGACAAACAAACATCAAGGTGGGGCCCACGGCTGGAGCCGTGGGTCCCTAGCTGGACGGCTGCACGCTGACCGTGGTAGGAGCAGAGGCTCTGCCTCTTTCAAAATCCGAGAAAAACCCGTTTTCCTGCGGTTTTTCACACTTGGGGCCCGCTAAAATGAAATCCGCTCCGGCCATTGCGTTTTGTAGCCCGTAACAATCGAAATGAGTCCAGAGTTCAAATTTTTTTTTATAATAGAAAGTGAATAACATAAGAAAATGGATCCTTGAATGGTAGTGGTACATTCTTTGATGCTATGGCCCACCAGGTCTTCCAATCAGCCCCAAACTTCTACCCAACGGTTAAAACACTGTATGTAAGAGGGTAGAAGGCTTAGATTGTCTAAGTACATCACGGTGGGGCCTAAGCAAGTGGACACCAAAGTTCACCTTCTTTTCTTCTTTCCTTTTTCTTCTTTCATTTGAAACGTCCAGCGTCCCAGACGCTGGACGGGTTTGGTTTAAAAAAAATGCACGTATGTGGTGGGCCCTGATGAAGTGGGCCACCACTGATGGGTGAAGTGGGTACAATGTACATGGTGGGCCCCACTTGAATAAAAATTTGAATAAAATAAATCTCAAGGTGGGATCCATTCAAGTGGGCCACACAATCCTATTGCATAAAAATAAAATAAAATAAAATAAAATAAAATAAAATAAAAGAAATAAAAGAGAGAGAGAGAGAGACATGGAGAGTGGGACACGGCTTTTGATGGAGGGACCCCGACATTATGGGCCCTCCCTTACATGAAATCATACATCAAGTGGGTCATTTTGCACATGTGACCATCAAAACTGAAGATCAACGGTGGGGATCCTTTCGCCACCAATATGGATGGTCTAGATGAGAATGTCGTCAATGAAGACTACAACAAACTGATCCAGATATGGGCGGAAAACCTCGTTCATCAGCTGCATGAAGACCGCTGGTGCATTGGTCAGTCCGAAGGACATGACCTGAAACTTAAAATGACCGTAACGCATCTTGAATGTCATCTTCGGAATGTCCTCATCTCGGATCCGAATCTGATGATAACCGGAATGCAGGTCAATCTTCGAAAAGAACTATGCACCCTGCAGCTGGTCGAACAAATCATCAATCCTAGGGAGCGGGTACTTGTTCTTGATCGTGACTTTGTTGAGCTCGCGATAGTCAACGCAGAGCCTCAACGAGCCATCCTTCTTCTTCACGAAGAGTACCAGCGCTCCCCACGGAGAACTGCTCGGACGGATAAAATCCAACTCTCGCAACTCGTCCAACTGCTTCTGCAGTTCCCGTAACTTTAACGGTGCCATACGGTACGGGGCCTTCGAAATAGGCGCGCTACCGGGCACGAGATCAATCTGGAACTCGGTGAGTCGACGAGGCGGTAATTCCGGAATCTCCTGGAACACATCGGGAAAATCACAAACCACGGTCAAATAGTTGATGCAAACGGCAACAGGCTCCTCTATGGCGCAAGACATCAAACAAGACAACCGTTCTCCTCTGGCCTCTACAACGAACTCAAACTACGGCACGCCGGGTATACAAAACGTGACTGTCCTAGCGACGCAGTCCAAAATGGCATAATACTCAGAGAGCCAATCCATGCCTAGGATGACGTCGAACTCAGCCATCGGTAAAATGAATAGATCGGCAGGCAGAAAGGTATCCCCAACCAGAACGGGGCAAGACGAGCAAAATCATCCCAACACTGCAGTCCTCCCCAAGGGAGTCGATATTGATAGGCCCTCACCAGCAGACTCCAACGGTAAGCCGGCCGATCGACAGAAGCTCTCGGCCACAAAAGAGTGCGATGCACTAGAATCAAACAACACTCGTGCAATGCATGCAGAAACTGGAAGTATACCCTCAACGACTCCTCCGGATGACTGCGGATCCTGCTGAGCCGCATAGAATCTAGCCTGAGATGGCTGGGGAGGTGCCTGTCCCCTCTGAATGTGCTGCTGATGCTGCTGGGGTCGCTGAGGCGGTCGAAACTGCTGCCTCTGCTGTTGTGGCCTCTGAGGCTGGTGATAATGCTGATGATGCTGCTGAGGTGGCCTCGGTGGTGGAGGCTACTGTCGCTGCTGCTGTGGGGGTCTCTGCTGCTGCGGTGGAGGTCTCTGTTGCTATGGACCTCTCTGCTGCTGCTGGGGGCTGGGACACTCCCATGAACGGTGTCCCGTCGCACCGCACCTGAAGCAAGTGCCGGTGAACTGCGTCTGAGGTGGTGGTGGAGGTGCTGCTAGTGCTGCTGGCGCTCGGAAGGCTGGGCGACCTGTGCGCCTCTGCTGCTGTGGTCGACGCTGCTGGGAATCACTAGAAGAAGGCTGCCTCTTCTAGTCTCTCCTCTGACCACGATCAGACTGAGAACCGTCCCACTCAGTCTCATAAATCTGAGCTCTCCGCACTACTGCCTGGAAAGTAGGGAGCTCATGCCCAATAACACGACCTCGAAGGCCGTAACGTAAGCCGTGCTCGAAGCGAGGGGCCTTCAGCCCCTCCTCATCAACCATATATGGTGTAAATCTAGATAGCGCCACAAAACAGGCCGCGTACTATGCCACAGACATGTCTTCCAACACCAGAGTCTCGAACTCTAAGGCTCGCTGACGACGGATATGGTCGGAGAAGTACTGCTCCTCGAATCGGTCAACAAAGTCCTCCCATGTCCAAACATACTCAGGTCCGGCACCATGGGTAACAGAGGTCCACCAATGCTCGGCCTCACCCTGGAAGAGAAATACAGCTAATCGTACGCGCTGCTCGGTCGTGCATGACATGGTATCGAAAATCTTCTCCACATCGGAGTGCCATCTCTCTACTGCAGTCGGATCTGGCTCGCCCTGGAAACGTGGGGGATCAAGCCGTCTGAACTCACGAAGTAAGGCGCTCGCGCGCTCCTGCTCTGCCTGAACTGGTGAGACAACTGGGTGTCTGCCCTGTCCCTGGAGTGCGGCTGTCACAGCCTGTAACATCTGCTGTAACTGAGAGGCACTCACAGTCACGGTCGGCTCCGCATCGGCCTCAGGTGGAGGAATATCATCCTCGGGGAAGGAAGCAGGGATCTCTGAGGGTGGAACGGGAGACGCAGGTGGTAGGGCTGGAGCCTCCGATGGTGAAGAAGAATCCTCAGGTGGTGGTGCAGGAGTCGATCGAGTAACTCTCCCAGGCGTCATGTCCTACAGGAAAGAGCGAAGGCGCCTATCAACTTCAAAACTCTCGAAGGTACGCATGTTAACGGTCTGTATTGGAAGGTCGCGAAGCTATCCGAACTTTGGGACTTAGCCATTCTACACTCATAGCAGACATACAATGTTGTTCTCGGTTATTCCCAAGTTATGCTCTGATACCAACTTCTATCACGCCCCAAACTCTGAAATCGGGCTCACAAAATTTCCGATCACCGAATCCGGCGCCGATAGTCTCCGTAGAACCCCATTCTCGGCTCCTAGCTCCCATTCGCCAGGTTCCGATCCTGGAATGCTACGAGGAAGATTTTAAATATCAGTTTGATTTGTAATAAGTATAACCAAAGGCATAACCCACAAATAACAACCAAGAACTCCATTACATTTCCACTATGATCAAAAACTTTACAAGTACAATGAGCATAAAGGGAAATACAATGGTAAAGAACAAAAACTCCAAAATGCTCTGCAACGTGCTCCTGCCTCAGTGCTGCTGCGAACCAACGTCACCTGCACGCAACGGTCGTGCATAAGCTTACAGAAAGCTTAGAGGGTGGTGAAAGTGTGTGCGCAAGGTAGTAATATGAACATGCAATGTTAGAGTAAAGCGGAACATGCAGATGGATCTATAATATCATGAGTCGTACCAAGGCTTATGCGATGCAAGATATGAATGGTATCGGCCATCCCAAGGCCATGCGATGTGCAATGCAACTTAAGCATACAGATCCTCATCTATGTCCATACATCAATACAGCTCAAAATATGGGATATCACCGGGGTCTAGTACACTCTAAACCAGATTGCCGCCACATCGCGTGCAATAAGGTAAGTGGAAGAGACCTCACTATCCGTCTGCCAATATTGGGCACGACTCGTCGATAGCGGACCCATTCCTCGAGCTCGTCAGACTCAGCTTAGCATTGCCCCCTACTCTCGGGCGGGTAAGGCCGCACCCCCTTCCAACAAACCACGACATAGTGGAGAGTGTAACCGTCTGGTAATCGGCACTCAACACTCATCTACCCACTCGGTCTAGACGTTGGAGCAACCTCTTGGTACCATAAGGGTTTAGGGACTTTCACCCAGGGATATCTATAGTACCCCATGTAGAATAAAATTTTCAGTATCCAATCCTGCCAACCACGATACATCTGCGAAAGTTACGACCGCGATGTCGCTAGGGCGTACAATATCCATGTCATACAAATGCGATATGCATGATTCACGCTATCCAGTCATGCATCAAATCCTGCGCATATCGTGCACTCATGTAGGGCAACACCGCCTAACCGGGAGCCCAGAAACAACCTGCCCGAAGGTAAATGCTATGATCAGACAATTCTCACGTCAAGTATACATATGATGCGTATGATCATGAGTCATGGAACTGCACTAAACATGTTATAATAAAATGAACTATCTTACAATGCAGATGGACCTAGACGGCCTATACACAATAAGTACGGCCCAGTAATGGGCCCTAAGGAGAGTCGTAATGTGGACATCCAACCAGCATTACACTCACAATGTGGACGTCAAACCAACATTGCTTCCCAGGCACGACCTTCTTAAACATCGCTACATAATCGGTATTGGGATTACGCATTGCAATGGACCTTAGGTTCATCTCATTGGGCTTTTCCTATATATATCAAATGGGCCATATCCTATGAGCCTTTTATTCATCAGATGGGCCACATAAATGGGCCACACCAATGGGTCTTATGTGCATTGCAATGGGTCAAAACCCGTGGGTCTTGGATTGCATCAAATGAGCATAGTCTCATGAGTCTAGTATGTGACCAATGGACCACACCAATTGGGATCCCACATGCAGATCAAGTGGGCCTCAACCCATAGACCTAACATGAGTCAAATGGGCCTAAACCCCTAGGTCTTAATCAAATAAAATGGGCCTAACTCATGGGTCTCAAATAAATCCAATGGGGCTAATTCCATGGACCCCTTTTATCATCAAATGGGTTTACTCCCATGGGCCTTACAATATATCAAATGGGTCCACTTCCATGGGTTTTAAGAATGCAACAAATGGGTCCAATTTCATGGGCCTTGAAGTATATCAAATGGGCCTAGTCCCATGGACTTGAAACATATCAAGTGGGCCTAAACCCATAGGCATTAAATATCAAGTGAGCCTAAGCTCATGGGCTTTACATATCAAGTGGGCCCAAGTTCTTAGGCCTTAAATGAATCAAATGGGCCTAGCACATAAGCATTTCATAAATCAAATGGGCCTAGCCCATAGGCCTTTTACAGTCTAAAGGGGGCCTAACCCATAGGCCTTTACAAATCAAATGGGCCTTTCCCATAGGCCTTAAAATGATCTATACAAGTGGATGGACGGTCTGGATGCATTACATGCATCATGGTGGGTCCCACTGCCCAGTGGACAGTACGGGTAAGGCACATACATCACCCAGGGCCCCACCGTCCGTTGGACGGTGAAGGCAGCACGAGTACAAGGAGGGTGCCACCGTCCGCCTGGACGATGGCCTTGGAAACACATACATCATTTTTTTTGTGGGTCCCGTGTGGGGCCCACTATAATGTTTAAGTGCCATCCGACCCGTTCATAAGGTCGCTCGGACCTGGATGAAGGGGTAACAAAAATTTCAGCTTGATCCAATACTTCCGTGGGCCCCAAAAACCCTTCAATGGTAGAATTCGATTCACACTGTTTCACGTGGTGTGGGCCACTTGAGTTTTGGATCTGTCTCATTTTTGGAGGGGTCCCACCTGAGGAGGGGATCCACCTCCTGAACAGGTCGGATGACAAACAACCATCAAGGTGGGGCCCACGGCTGGAGCCGTGGGTCCCTAGCTAGAGGCCCGCCCGCCGCCTGCACGGCTGCAAGCAGCAGTATGCAGCGCAGCCCGCTGACCGTGGCAGGAGTAGAGGCTCTGCCTCTTTCAAAATCTGGGAAAAACCCTTTTTCCTCTGATTTTTCGCACTTGGGGCCCGCTAAAATGAAATCTGCTCCGTCCATTGCGTTCTGTGGCCCGTAACAATCGAAATGAGTCCAGAGTTCGAATCTTTTTTGATGATAGAAAGTGAATAAAATAAGAAAATGGATCCTTGAATGGTAGTGGTACATTCTTTGATGCTATGGCCCACCAGGTCTTCCAATCAGCCCCAAACTTCTACCCAACGGTTAAAACACTGTAAGTAAGAGGGTAGACGGCTTGGATTGTCTAAGTACATCACGGTAGGGCCTAAGCAAGTGGACCACCAAAGTCCACCTTCTTTTCTTCTTTCCTTTTTCTTCTTTCATTTGAAACGTCCAGCGTCCCAGATGCTGGACGGGTTTGGTTTAAAAAAAATGCACGTATGTGGTGGGCCCTGATGAAGTGGGCCACCACTGATGGGTGAAGTGGGTACAATGTACATGGTGGGTCCCACTTGAATAAAAATTTGAATAAAATAAATCTCAAGGTGGGATCCATTCAAGTGGGCCACACAATCCTATTGTATAAAAATAAAATAAAATAAAATAAAATAAAATAAAATAAATAGAAGAGAGAGAGAGAGAGAGACATGGAGAGTGGGACACGGCTTGTGATGGAGGGACCCCGACATTATGGGCCATCCCTTACATGAAATCATACATCAAGTGAGTCATTTTGCACATGTGACCATCAAAACTGAAGATCAACGGTGGGGATCCTTTCCCCACCAATATGGATGGTCTAGATGACCTTTCTAAAGAAAATAAACATCATGATGGGGTCCATGGAGAATGGCCCCATCATGGAATGATCATGATGATCCAAGTGGTCCATCGGCCACATATTAGGGTCCCAAGTGAGATCCACACCATTGATCGGTGGGCCTCACTTGGTCCACTATAAAAATAAGAAAAACTACCCCATAGAGGCACCCACCGTCCGATCTTCTTGCTCCTAGGGGTTCCTTGGCACCTTGGCTTCAACTTCAATGGATGAGATGAAGAATGGAGGGTTGATATGGGAGATGATGGGGTAGGAAGGTGGGTCACACTTAGAGTTTAGGGAGCTTGGAGAATTCCATACGTAAGGAGCTCCTTTTTGCTTGGAGATTTTGAATTGAGAAAGAGAGAAAGAGAGAGAGTTGTAAAGGGAGAGAGAGAGAGTGATGGATGGATGTGGTGAGTGATGGTTGTGTAAGAAAATATTGACTTTTGAGGCTTTTGTGTAAGAGAGGTATGGGTGGTGAAGACTTTTGTGGCTTTTTGTGTAAGAGAGGTATGGGTTTAGGAGACTTTTGTGGTTGCTTGGGAAAAGGGATGAAAGTGATGTGTACTTGACTTGTGATGGCTTGATGGATTGATTGATTGATGGGATTAAAGTGATTGATGTGACACATCATTGAGATTCCCTTGGGTTTCGCAACGCGCGACGTTTTCTCGCACCGAACGTTGGCCCATATCTCTTGACCAGGGTATCGCCTCGGCGCGCGAGTCACAGTTTCGGAACAGCGGCGACGGCGCGGTCGCTATAGTATTAGTCTCGAGTTGAGTCAACTCGGGTTGTCGGCATATGAATCAGGGTCACGCGTCGATATCGGTCAAGGGTCGAAGGTTGCCAAAATTTGACCAGTAAGACCGCGGAAGTCTACGAAAAGGTACGGACCAAAATACGGGTCTTACAGCCACCCTTGATGTCTATGTTATATCCTAACCGTCCATTCAATTGGTGGGCCATGTGTGTGGACCCCACCATGATGCATGTGTTGCATCCAAACCATCCAACCATTTGGCCAGCTTGCCTTATAAGCTTGAGACTAAAAATAAGACAAATCTATTTATCAGGTGGACCACATTATACAATGGGTTTGAACTCCACCATTAGACCCTTAGGTCACCAAGTTCTTGGTGACCTTATGAACAGATTGTGTGGGAAATAAATGTTATGGTGGGCCTTGGAAATTTTAATGGTGAAAATCATTATCCCACTTATATTTAGGGTTTGGCTCATTTGATATATATATGGGGCCCATTGGTATGGCCCATTTGAAGTATACATAGGGCTCATTGGTATGGCCCATTTGAAGTATACGTAAGGCCCATTAGTGTGGCCCATTGATTTATATAAGGCCCATGTGATGGTGCCCATATGGATGTACTTGTGGCCATCCGTGGAAGCCCATCTTGATGCATTTGTAGCCCATATTTATAGCCCGTTGTTGAGGCCCACCTTAAGGTGTGTGAGGCTGTAGTTGAGGCCCACCTTGCTATGAATGTAAGGCTCATATTATGAGGGCCATTGTGATATATTTCAAGGCCTAGGGGTTATGGCCCATTGCAATGTAAATAAGGCCCATCGATGTGGCCCACTTGATTTATATAAGGCCCATATGATGCGGCCCATTCAATGTATCCAAGGCCCATGGGTCGAGTCCTAACGGGATGTCCTTAGGGTCCATTGCAATGTGTGATTCCCCATGGTTTATGCAATGATATTTATGGAGGGTCGTGCCTAGGGAACAATGATGGTTTGATGTCCACATTGAAAGTATAATGTTGGTTACATGTCCGAATTGTAACTCTCCTTAGAGCCCGTTGATAGGTCCATACTTGTTAACAATTCATCACTTTATAACATGTTGAGTATAGCTCCATGATTCATGCCATACGCATCATATGTATGCTTGAGATGAGGAATGTTTGATCATAGCATAAGCCAGTTGGGCTGAGACATTTACGGGACTCCTTATGAGACGGAGTGCCCCACATGATCACGCGGTACACACTGGATTACTGCATGATTTAACGGTGTGATTCATACATCTTGTATTTGTATGTCATGATCATTGTACACCCTTGTAACATCAGGGTCGTGCCTCCATAGGCACATCGTGGATGACAGTATCAGATACTAAAAATACTTGGTTCTAGTACTGTGGGCACTTAGGATGTCCTTGGGTAAAAATTTCAGAACTTTTTTGGTACCAGGAGTTGCTCCATTGTCTAAACTGAGTGGATACATGAGCACCCGAGTACCGAATACCAGTAGGCCGCGTCTCCCACTGTGTCGTGGTCGGTTGGAAGGGGGTGTGGCCTTATCCGCCTTAGTGAGGGGGCTATAAGCTCAACTGAGTTTGACCAGCTCATAAATGAGTCCGCTATCGACAAGCCGGGTAGGTATTGGTAGACTACTGGTCAGGCGGATAATGAGGTCTATTCTGCTCGCTTGACTGTGCAGCTAGGGAGGAGGCAGTCATTTTAAAGTGTATTCAACCCCGGTGATATCCAGAGAGGAACTATATTGATATATGTACTTGATGAGTACTGGCATGCTTGCTTTGCATCTTGCATATGACATTTGGCTACATATGCCTCGCATTGCATGGCCTTGGTATGGCCGATAACATTCATGTCTTGCATTGTATAGCTTTAGTGTAGCTGATAGCATTCATGGACTTACCGCATATTTTTGCATTACTCTGATATTGTACACTTGGCACTTGCCTTGCGCACACACTTACACCACCCTCTATGCTTTTGTAAGCTTATGCATGACAGTTGCATGCAGGTAGTGTTGGATAGCAGTAGCCCTGAGGCAGGAGTGCGCATCTAACTATTTTGGAGTTTTTTTGTTATCACTTTGTATTTCCCTTTCCGCATTGTACTTAAAGTTTTTGATATAGTGGATATGTGGTGATGTTGTTTTGTGACTTGGTTATGCTTGTGGTTATACTCCATTAAAAAAAAAAAATCTGAAAATCCTCCTTGTAGGATCTCAGGATCAGAATCTCACATATAATTGTCAGGAACCGAGAACGGGACACTATGGAGGCTGTCAGCACCGGATTCGGTGATCGGAATTCCTGTGAATCCAATTTCCAGGTTTGGGGCATGACAGAAATAGAGATTCATAAGAGACTCACAATAATTTATGATAAAGCATACAATTATGGCATGCCAGACATAAGTTAATTCATAATAATTGCAATAAGCCATGATAAGAACTATCAATTTAAATTTAAATGGAAACTATCATATAAGCAGTTATTGTATGAAATCATGTTCACAACTGTCAACTATCATTCAAGTACAGGTCATACCTTAAGAATTGATGTTAGATTTCATGTTAGGAGATAACATCAGATATTCAATTAAAGACTATTACTTAATCTAATTTGGAAATGGAAACTTAAGGGGAAGAATCATCACCTCATGTGTCGAATACACCAACTGACATTGCTAGGAAACACGTGCATCCTTAGAAATGAACCCTGATGATGATGCATAGTACTAGGATCAGGACTGGGAGCCCCAAGGTAGTTGGTCTGCTGACCGAGCACAGTCCTTGGATGGCATGAGATTCGGGTGAGTGAGTTAACTCGGTTTGAAATCGAGTTGATCCGATCTTCTCCCTCCCTCTCATTTTCCTTCTTTCTCTTCTCTTTTCTTCCTTCTTTTCTCTACTGCTGGAAAACCTCAGTAAGGGAGTTGACCAGTTCGAGCTGTGACTCAACTGAGTCGAGTCCAGTTGACTCGCCAGTGAACCCGACCCAACTTCCTGCCTTTCCTTCTTCTTCTTCTCCTTTTTGCTCTCTATCTCTGTCTTCCCTCTCTTTTTCCCATCTTTGCCTTTCTATTGCAATGACCAGTAGGGTCAGTGGCCAAAACTGAAACTGAACTCAGTCCGAGTCCAGTTGAAACGACAGTGAGCCTGTAAGTAGGAAGAGGGTGTCGTACTCCTTCTCTCCCGTTCCTCTCTCATTTCTTTCTTTCTTCTCTCCCCTATTGCTTCTAAAAATGTCTAGCGAATGCACCTCATTTCTGCACAAATGGAGCCTGAATCATTACTCAGACGGGTAGTGCAATGGTGAGGAAGACGCTTGACCATTAATGGTGATTTTTAAATGGCCATGAGTTTCTTCGAAACAAGGCTGGTGGATGTCTTAGATTGGCTCCTGGAAGCTTGTGGAGGAGGCCTTTAGGCATTTCATGAGGATTTAGGTGATGGGTTTGAGCTTGAGAGGAGGCGGACGATTTCCTCCCTCATTCTCTTTCCTTTTATAAGAAAAACTAGCTTGAAGGGATAGGATTTCGTTCTCACGGATGACTGAGATGGAGGGATTTCACTTCACTTAGATTGCCAAGCTAGCATATGAAAGAAAAATGGAATTTTTTTATTTTTAGAAAGTGTTGTGTTTGTAAGGTCAGTTTGTGCCCACAACCGTGTGCATGCACGCGTGTTTCAAGGTTTGAAACAAGGTGGTGTTTTCTCGGACGCAGGCCCTCCATCCGATGGATGGTTCGAATCATCAAGATGGATGATGAAGGTGGGCCATAGATTAAGAAACGGGCGTCCTGTCCGTCCTCTATAAAAAATTGAAGAGAGAGAGAAATCTCTCTTTTTAGAGAAACAGCGGGTCAACAGCATCTAACCTAGCCTCTTGGCTCAGTGCACAGCTGGTGCACATGTATGGTGTACACATGTCCCATTAGGTGGGGCCCATGAGGCAGATCTTGACGGATCTAAGTCGTTCGTCGGGTTCTATGGGTCCTATTAAGACATTAGGCTGAGGATGAGGCATATATTAGGCTTAGGTGGGCCATATGGATTTATTTCTAGCCCCTAGTAGTAATCGGATCTTATTTTCTCTAAGCCTAGATGTTATAGATCCGTGGAAGATTTTTTATAGTGGAGTATTGTAGGGATTTTCATTGGTTTTTCTTACGGTTCTGGTTTATTTGAGCTTGGTTATCACAAGCAGAGGGTTGTACCCTTTTGGTTTGGTGGTGAAGGTAGATGGGTCCACTTTGATGACATTCCCAGAGATCCAATTCATTCATTTGTCTTGTAGGGTTATTTTAGGCCAGGGGCCAAAATCTAAGATGAAACCGAGTTTTGGGTGGGCCACGTGATCGCCCGACATGGGGGAAATTATTTATTTTTGGAAAGAGTGTACGTAAGGTATTTGAAAATAGGTGGGGAGGACTCCACACTAGTTGGAGTGATTTTGGGTAGAGAAAAATATGATTTCCTTGTTTGAGCATGATTCACTTTGGATAAGGTTTCCACTTGCAGATGTGACACATATGACAAGCTAAGTGGGATCCACTATGATGCATTTTTGGAGAATCCATGCCTTTCACCATCTTCTACACATCGTTGTGGCCCATGGCCTAAGTTTTGAGTTAGATTCGATTTCCAGGTGAGACACACGATGCAACAACCTACTGTGACAAATACCGTAAGAATACTTACGTAACCGAACCGGATTCCTCCTGCGTAAGTTATACCTTTACACCTTCCAATTTAATTTTACCAAATCAGTGGTGGGTCCACTATGATGATCTTTTGGAGAATCTACTCCATTCATCGAATTCAGCTAGCTATGTAACACAAGGGCCCAAGTTTGAAGTATATTCAAGCTATAGGTGTCCCACACGTTGTAAGAACGTGTGAGTGAATTCTACTGTAAAAACTTCCTTCCGTATCACATCTGTTGAATTACCATGCACATTACATCCCCTTATTTACAAATCTACCCTTTATATTTGTATTACTTCCATCACGCATAATATCTTAATACACCATCCGAACGCGTTGAAATTTTTCAGCCATTCGTTGTTTTCCATGCTCTTTCAATCACCCCAGTTTGGGCCTCGATCTCTCGAGAATGACCAAGATGTTTTTTTGAAGGCTAACTAATTTTGAAATTCAAAATAACATTTATACCTATTTCATTGATGAGCTACCCGGTAGTTTAGACTTAAACTTAAAGATCTTCATAATGACCGATTCATCCTGATATTCGGATGGCCCATTTGGCGGATCCAAACCTGATGGATGGTCAAGTGACTTGTTAAAAATAAGAAAACTTTATGATTAACTCTTTAACCATGTATATGGGTGAATGTATGGTCAGTTTTGTGAATGGATGAACACAAAGTGGGTTTCCGGAGTAATTAGGGGTAGAACGTGTATATTGTTAGATTCAAGTGACTTTTTCACATATGTAAGTTCCTCATTTTATAGTTCAAATGGTGGATTAAGCATATTCATAAGTGATGAACAAAATGAATGGATTAAAATCTTGATCTGATAAGTGTACGGATGAATGTAGAGATCAAGTAGCTAATTTACTGTGATCTAAGGGCTAAAATTTGATGTGTATGGTTAATTTATGATAATTAGGCATGACATAAAATTTCACGTGAAACGGATCATGAGAACTATGTGAATTGGAATTCGAGGTATAGGTTGATGGCATTTTCATAATTATTGATAATCTAAGAGTTTTGTGAAATCTAATGGTTCTAGATGATTATATGTCATTTTCTAAATAATTCTTACAAAAGGCCTTATATTTAAATCATTATAGACAAAGACTTATTCACTGATTTAGTTAAAGGAAGGTACATTTTTCCGACCACATGATTAGCGGTTGGATGACTTGATTTATGGATGAAGGTCATTCCTTGTGGCCAGATTCAGGTTCAAGGGTAGATGCAAGGTGAAGATAGTTAAATTGGTATCATACCCATGTACGTGTTACGATAAATCTCACCGTAACGCTCGAGTATTGAAAAGTACGGGGTGTTACAAACTACCCCCCTTAAAGAGAATTTCGCCCCCAAAATTCAGCGCTCCTACTATGAATGTGGGAAACGATCTATTTTATGGTGTCTATATGCATCTGCTAGTCCTCCCCTAAGTTTACTCATATATGCAGTCGCTAATGATTTACTACTAGAACAAGAGCCATTATAACCTACCCCCCTTATGGAAAGTTTTGACCATTAGGGTATGATTTTGTTTTCTGAAGAATTGTCTTAGTGGTGCATCGTATTCCCGATTTGTCTAAGTATGAAATCCCCACGAGTTATATACAGACCTGCCTCAACTCTTAAGCCTTTAATCTATCAAACCAACTAATGGGTTTAGGTTCCATTTAAGTATTAGTTAAGACTAGGGAATCATTCTAATGCTCGTCAACATCAGGATTTCTCATAGCACTTACTAAGATTATAGGTTTAGTTGAGTAGCTAATAACATCATTTTATCTTTCCCTTTTTATTTCCTTTTTCTTCTAATGCTAGTTCCCTATCGTCTAAAGTACAATGCAATTTCTTTTTTTTTTCTCAGTGTTCAGGATAACACGAATAGATGGTCGTAGTAGGTTTGAGCCTGATACATTGATCATCTGCTTGCAGAACAGAGGATTTTGGTATCAATTTGTAATCCTGTTGAATCTCGATCCCTTGCTTGATCAGGGCAAAGAGACCGTTGAGATTTGCTAGGACCTAGAACTTGAGCCAAACCATGTAAACTTTGTTCAAGTGTGGTTCTATCATCTCATAATCCTGATTATTCTAGACTCATGGGGAAATATCATGAAATTTTATATTTTCATAAATGGTAAGTCTATGTGTCCCATTACGCTTTTGCTACGCACTCTGCTCATCTATGCGCCATGTAAAAATCTTAGGACTAGGATTCTTATAAGAGATTCATCCTTGAAGTTCAAAATCCTGCTAAATTTATCTAGGATGCCAAACCTAATCCTAATATGTGCAGCTTAGGGTTGAAAATCTACCCAAAATTCCATCACTTCACTTCTAATTAATTTCATGTGTTAGAATTTGTAGGAAACATTATTTATAAGTAAGGAGATGTGTTAGGGAGTTCAGATAACATTCCTAGTGCGATACTTAGTTTAGTTAGCACTTGTTTTTTTTATCAAATGTACAACATGGTGGTTAGGGGAATTCCTATAAGTCCAAATTTGATCCATTTGTGGATTATTGCAAGAGTGTTATCCTTAACTATGAAGTTTTATGAAAGTTCCTATCCTAGATTTTTAGAAAATTTTCATTTGAAAGTCAAGAATAATGAGTGTCCATATGTAGTCTTATGTACATCATGATGAGTATTTGGTACACATTTAATTTCTAAGTCCGCACAACTATTTTGGTAGTTTACAAGGGAACCAAAACTGCATTCTTAAGTTTCTTACGATGGTCCTATTGTTTATAGGGAAGCTAGAGTTTTTTCCTCTAAGTTTAAATGACTAAACCTAGAATTTTTTTAAAGGAACCTAAGTTCACTATAAGTTCTTGACTTTTCCCAATCCAAAAGGATTTCCACAAAATTTCAAATGGCTAACCTAATAGTTCCTAAGATTCATACATGAGTTTAAGGTCCAAAAGTCTAGTCTTAAAAATCCTAAGGGGCCTAAAGTTTGAGGTACCTACATTCTCAAATTGTCCTTAGTTCAGATAGAATTTCAAGTAAGTTTGGATTGCCATCCAAATCTCTTCTAAGGGGACCTAAGTTTGGGTTTTTCCATTCTCAAATTTTCTTTTAAGTCTAAGGGAAATTCACCTAAGTTCAAATTTCTGATTTTAAACATCCAAATTTGAGACATTTAGAGTTTGTATAAGATCATTTCCCAAGGCCTAGTTTGTCCAAACTATGCTCTGATACCAATTGTAACACTTCGTGTTTTCAGAATTCGAGTACATGACCCATTTTCCAAAAACCCGAGTGTTAACTTATAGAGAACCAAATTCCATATATTTTTTTCTTTTATCAGAGTTAACGGATAGGCGTGGAATGGAAAAATCAATCATAAGAAAAGATTACAATTACATTTAGAATATATAAGAGATTTTTCATAATGACTTATACAAACCAATGTCTCCGAAATAACAAATACATGAATTTCACAATTTATATAAGTGAGATCACAAAATGTATATAAAATCTAAGCTGTAAGATTGCGTAGCTCCTCTTGGAAATACAACCACGTATCCTGGATCACCAAGACGGCTCCTCATCAGTCTGAACCTGCATATCACTTAAGCCACCTGTGCTACCTGTACGGTTATATATTTGATAGATGAGTGACCAACTCAGTGTGAATTTTTCTTAAGATTATACATTATCACCTTAGCTAAGCTGTAACGCCCTAAAAATTGAGCGTCAAGCATAACTCAGCTCCCGAGTACCAAAATATCACTTTGTAACATATTTAAAGATAGATGTATGTTGTCTGTATTAATGCATAAAACCTAAAGTAGATTAAACCAAAACAGCAAACATAGTTCAGGGACAGTTTGAGAACGCAAGCGGAAGACTGAAATACATATATAAATCAACATGAGTCCCAAAGGTATGTATGCTCTGCCAGGTCATAATTACAAGTCGTGTCTCAAAATACATATCATAAAATGTGATAAATTGCTACAATCATAGCCCAGAATCCCCACTAACCAGGACATGGCTCACATGAACTCGCCTGAGAACTGCATGAACGAGAATACCCCCTAATCCTCATCAAACTCTGACTCCACCTGGTAAGCATCATCATCACCTGCAGCTAAGTCAGAGTCTGGTTGGTGTTTAAGCACCATCGTAGAATGTGGGAGTGAGTGATCAACTCAGTGGAACTATACAGCAAAGGTTAACATGTTATCAATTCAATCAAGCAGTAATGATAAAGCAGTACAATCAAATATGTCCTATATACTCTTGTTAATGCAAGAATGGTATGAGGAATGATGCATGCCCTCACCACAAACTCCCTCCTGCGACATCATCTAACGATCACGGCATGAATCACTACCACTGTGCTCTACACCAATGCCAACGACACATGTAATGTAATGTTATGAGCATGATTATCAAGTTCTTATTAGTAATTTTTCATACAGGAGGATTGGGAAGCTAAGGTACCTCCCTTATATCAATTTCCAAACAATGATCCATTTTAGGGTCGTCAGTCCTAGTAAATCTCATATGATATTACTATTCTATGTCGCTGTAAAGGACTGATCACCAATCAATACAGGCCTAATATACCTTAGATACTGTAAAAAGGGTCGTTGCCTATCCGCAGTGTCAAGATATGCTCGAGGTCACTACAGAGGGCTCGTCACCAATCAGTGTAAGTTGACACCAAGAATATAGTGTCGCATACCACCATAATCGGCTTACGAGTCTAAGCTGCTCACTGGTCACTACGGGGAGGCTCGTCACCCTAGCGTAGGCCGACAGCACGGCCACGGTGTCCTATACCACCATATCCGGCTCATGAGTCTTAGGGGATCGAGGTACCAAGGTTAACGGGATTTCATTGGTAAGTTTGGTACCCTAGATTCATACAATAGCGTCCAAATATGGTGAACATACATCGGTCAATCGGGTTATTTGACGAGCTCAACTAGGACAAGCTGTCACGGCCCAAACTCAGAAATTGGATTCACAAGAATCCCGATCGCCGAATCCGGTGCCGACAGCCTCCGTAGTACCCCATTTCGACTCCTAGCATTCATATGCCAGATTTTCGATCTTGAGATCCTACAAGGAGGATTTTTTTTTATACATTTAACTAGTAATAAACATAACCACAAGTTTACCCAAATCATAAAGGCAACATCATCATCACATATCCACTAATATAATCATTTGAATACAATGCTGAAAGGGAAATATATATGTCAAAATCAAAGCTCCAGAAAACAGCTGCACACTCCAAGCTCAATGCTGCTGCAACCTAACATCACCTACACCATCTATTGTGCATAAGCTTATAGAAAGCTTAGAGGGTGGTGTAAGTGTGTGCACGAGATAAGTGCCAAGTATTCAATACAATATCATAATCATACAATACCGGAAAGCTATTAATCCATAAACCATACAATGACTGAATAAGAAGAAACACTGATAAGAGTAGGAATTATTAACGTAAACAGAAATACTGATAAGATTATAATCATGCGATAACAGAATAAGCGGAAGTATGAACAAGTCCATAAGTTAATCAATATCAGAATACGCAATATAGGACAGCTATGCAAATGATGAGTCATAGATAATCAAATGTCGAATGACAAGGATATAATGTAATACACAATTCGAAAGAGCTAACAAATATCATCACTCTCATCTAAGTCACAGGAATATAGAAACATAACAACCTATAATGCCACACACCGAAGATGTAATGGAATATGCAGTATATGGTGTTAATGGAATGACCATGTTGGAGTGTGATGTCAGGATGATAGTACGTAGTATCGCAGGCTATGGGATCCAACATAAGGAACCTCTATCCAAACCAGTCCCATACCTAAATTTGGATAGTCTGACTCAACGTGGTAAACTCCTGATCTCAGGTTAGTCGCGCGCCCAACCGAAATCCTTGCCATAACGAAGATACACAACAATTAGTTATGCACCACCAGCCCGAGTGGATAGTGAATGGATGAATGAATGAGTATGTAACTCCTACTCAGTAGCCTGTCAGCACAGTAGCCTGCCAACTGCTGGTAGCTCACCCAATGTGGTAGCTCGCCCAGGCCTCAGCCCCACCCAAATCACACCCGCCCACATCAGCGTCCGCCCACGTGCGCTCGGCCACATGCACAACAGTGACGGGGTGTCATAATATCATGTCAGTCCTCATATCAGTACGATTCCTCTCTGGAGAAATCACCGGGGTCTATTACACTTCACACCACCTGCCACCCCAATCAAGCGCACAACTAGGTAAGTGGAAAAGACCTCACTATCCGCCTGTCAGTAGTTTGCCAATACCTACCCGGCTCACCGATATCGGACCCATTCCTTGAGCTGGTCAAACTCAGCCTAGCCATGCCTACTCCCTCGGGCGGGTAAGGCCGCACCCCCTTCCAACCGACCACGACACAGTGGAGAGCGCAGTCATCTGGTAATCGGCACTCAATGCTCATCTACCCACTCGGTCTAGACGTTGGAGCATCCTCTGGAACTAAGAGGGTGTTTAGGAATTTTCACCTAGGGCCATCTATGGCAGCTCGATGCTCGAACAGATTTTCGGTGTCCCATCTGGCCATCCACGATATGGCTGTGGAGGCTACGGCCCTGATGTCACTAGGGCGTACAGTAATCACAACACAATGCAAGATGCATGAGTCATACAATCCAATCATGTATCAATCCCACGCATGTCATGCGCTCATGTGAGATAATCTCCACCTATCAGGGAGTCTCACATCATCCTACCCAATGACATATGCAATGGTCAATCACATCTCTTAACAAACATGCAGATGATGCGAATAGGCATGTATCATGATATTATGATGTCACATACTCATAAACGGTATCAATAACCGACGTTGACAATGTGGACTTTTAACCAACATTGCCCCCAAGGAATGGCCTACATAGAATCAAATATATAATGGGCACATGGCCTTACACAAGGGCCAAATATACGAAACAGGTGGGCCCTGGTCATGGGCCAAACACATATCACAATGGGCCTTGCCCATAGGCCTCAAATACATCTGGATAGGTCGCACCCATAGGCCTCAGATATATCATAATGGGCCTCAAATATACTTCGCAGGTGAGTCACATACCTGGGTCTAATACACATCAGTATGGGCTACATCACATAGGCCTAATATACATCACTATGGCCATAACCCATGGGCTTTAAATACACAATAGGTGGGCCCTACACATGGGCCTCAAATATATACCATGGGTGAGCCTCAATGGACGGGTCACCAATACAACAGGATGTGCCTAATGACATGGACCCCAAAAATATATCGAATAAGCCAAACCAATTGGGCCTTACATACATTACAATGGGCCATGACCCATGGGCCTTGCATACATCACAATGGGCCTTACATACATCACAATGGGCCTTGCAACATGGGCCTCATATATATCTAAGGTGAGCCTCAACAACGGGCCTCATACACATCAAGGTGGGCCTAAACAATGGGCCTCATACACATCAAGGTGGGCCTCAACAACGGGCCTCATACACATCAAGGTGGGCCTCAATAACGGGCCTCATACACATCAAGGTGGGCCTCAACAACAGGCCTCATACACATCAAGGTGGGCCTCAACAACGGGCCTCATACACATCAAGGTGGGCCTCAACAACGGGCCTCATACACATCATGGTGGGCCTCAACAATAGGCCTCATACACATCAAGGTGAGCCTCAACAACGGGCCTCATATATGGCCTTAGCAACAGGCCACAAATATATCAAGATGGGCCTAATCAATCATATGGGCTAAATCAATCAAATGGCCGATACGAGCAGGCCGATCAAATGGACCGATACAAATGGGTTGTGCGTCATGGAGTTATACTAAGCATGTTATAAAGTAATGCCCTATTCTTACAACGTAGCTGGCCTAGACAACTTGCATAAAATAAGTACGGGCCTACCAATGGGCCCTAGGGAGAGTCACAATGTGGACATTTAACCAACATTATACTCCCAATGTGGACGTCAAACCAACATTGCTCCTAAGGTGTAGCCCGTAGTGAATAACATTACGTAAACTAGGTTGGGATCACACATTGCAATGAACCTTAAGTACACCCCATTGGGCCTTAAATACATCAAATGGGCCATGTCATATGGGCCTTTTACTCATCAAATGGGCCACATCAATGGGCCGCACCAATGGGCCTTATGTGCATTGCAATGGGTCATAACCCGTGGGCCTTAGATTGCATCAAATGGTTCTCGACTCATGGGCCTTATATATATCAAATGGGACTAATCCTATGGGCTTTAAAATACATCAAATGGGTCCAATCCCATGGACCTTAGAACACATCAAATGGGTCCACTCTATGGGCCTTAAATTACATCAAATGAGCCTAATCCCATGGGCCTTGGAACACATCAAATGGGTCCACTCTATGGGCCTTAAATAGTTCAACAACTAGCTACAATCATGGACCCAATTAAATTCAATTGTGGTGGGCCTCAAAAGTATATTCATTAAACCCAACATTTAAGGAACTAAAGGTATAAATCATTTCCTCTAAGATCTTTATAATATGGTGGGCCCCACTCCTTAAAATTTCATCCCAAGGCCAGCATAATTATAACATGTTACTGTCCTAAATTTGGGCACTCCATTAGAGTGGGTCCAAGGCCTCTAAAACTCTAAAAATTGAGGGCCAAGGTCCCTCATCACGCATACAATGAGAGGAAACCCAAAAATGTGGCCCATCATTGGAAGAAATATTTTTGAATTATGATTTTTTATCAAGGCATATTGTTGGACTGCACAGCAGAAAAAAATCTGGGAGTCCAACCATCTTGGCCCATTCTTTTGGATACCCAAACGGGGTCACTTGAGGTTGAAATTTCATAAAGTGATACTTCCATAGGTGGGACACAACCCCACAAAATTTCATAATTTTTAGATATCTCGTATTTTAATTAATTAAAACAAAAAAAACTGTCCAAAAAAATCGGAAGACCTGGACGTCCCAACGTGGTGGGCCAGTCCGGCCCTCACCACGGTGTGTATAGGGTCCATTGGCCCTGAAATTTAGTAGGTGGATTCTAACATAAGTGGAACACACTCCTAAAAAATTTTAAATTTTTTTGACATTTGTAAATATTTTAATTCATTTACATAAATCAATCTGTCCTGAAAATCGGACTGATCTGGACAGCATATTATAATGGGTCGGTCCCGCCATCACCATGGTGTGTACAGGTGTCCATTGGCCCCAAAATTTTGTAGGTGGGTCATACCATAAGTAGGACACTCCCCTGAAAATTTTTATAATTTTTAAACACCCATAGATTTTTTAATAAATTTCAAAAATCCAACTGTCCATGGTGGAATGTTGCTGGAACAGTGCAGAAAATCCAGACTGTCCACCTCACTTGGACCACACCTTTGGGCCCCCAATGAAGGTAAGTTTGGGCTGAAATTTGGAGGACATCAAGATGATATCCCCACCTTTCAAAAAATTATATTTAATAGGTATGAATAGTCCCCCAAACAGTCTCAAAATCTGGTCCAAAAGTAACCAGAAACTGTCCAGAAAATTCTGGACAACAACATGTACTTAGATAAAAATTTATTATATAAGTTAAATAAAAAGGTAAATATATTAATGGGCCACACACATCAAGAAATAAAATGAGGGAAAAGAGAGATAGAAGGACAATCCGGCCATAGAGAAAGGGGCTCCGCCACTATTGACCCTTCCCAAGATCAATCACACCCGCACATCATACCTATATTTATATTTACAACATGGATCTTGCACATGCATGGTCTATAATTAAAATGAATGGTGAGGATGCCATCCCCACCATGGTTATAAGGTCTAGATGACCCAAACATAATATGATATGAAATAAAACTACCATGATGGGGCCCATAGAAAAAGGCCCCATGCACGGATCATGCATGCATAAGGTAGGCCATTAGGCCACAACCATGGGATTGTGTGGGATCTCCACCATTGATTGGTGGGTCCTTGTAACGCCCGTGAAAAAATCCATACTTGGGCTTGAGTACCAACTCGACCCGAAATTGCATAGAATTAATTCCTATGGAAATTAAGCGTAAGTTAGCTAGCGCAACGCTGGAGTAGCTGGGAAATAGTCCCTGATCACTTTAAATACGTTCTACAAGACCCAAATCGAGTAGAACCAACGACTCTATAATACTCTATAACCTCGGACCAAACTCTAAGCAGGTTTGTTCTCTGGACCACTTTGAATCTTTGTATTAGATTTAGACCACGCGTCGAAAGTCCGATACCTCTTACCTTAGACCGTTAGGACCGCCTAGCTGGACTTGACAATCATTTCAAAAATCAAGTCAAACCGATAATCACAAGCTATTTCATTGAGCCCGGACCGAAGAGAGTGCGAATAGGGACAGAATTGGAATTTCAAATTCAAATCTGGCACACGACTTGACGCGTCAGTATTAAGCGTTCTGACCATCATAATTCAGCCAGATTACACCCTCGGATCAAGAAAAATTTCTATTTTATATCATGAGACTTTTAGCCCTGATCTACGTGCGGTGACTGCTGAACTGAAACTGGTCCGCTACGTGCGATCTGCGAACCCTGCCGGACTGAAAACTTAATACGTGCTAGATCTGGTACGCATGAGCTTAAGTCCGATCGCATTCGGCCAGGGGACCACCAGAAAGCATCTTTTAAACCGAAACAGCCCCGAATTGGATATGCACTAAGTGAACTTTGTACCGGAGCCTATTTTCGACATTTTTGGGCTTATAAAAGGGGTTGAAACCCTCACTCCTCTCTCCCATCCGAATTTGAGAGAAACCCTAGATTTGGAGGGAGAAAAGGTGAGAGTTTGAGAGAGAGTGTAGAAGGGATTTTTTCCGTTTTCGTGCAACCTGTTGCTAGTGCCTAAGCAACACCTCCTGATCACCAAGCCGGTGATTCTTCCCCGTTTTCAGGTATGAAACAACCCTAGAAGTTGCTGATTTAAGGTTCACTAGGATCCATAGCTTTTTAACCAATAGATCTTGTAAAACAGGTTCTCTTATCGCCGTAGACGAAGCGTATACGCTCCGTTCAAATTCACGGATCCATAAGAGACAAGGTGAGGATTTTAGACGCTTTGATAGACGGTTTCCAACTCTTTTAATGTCGTTTAATAGTAGATTATCGACGGCATCGCCGTTTGACATGTACAACATGCTATCCGTTTCCTGTTTCGTAAATCATCGAAGAATATGAGATTTAGGGCATTTTAGTCATTTGTAGGAAGTACAGATTACATTCATATTTTGCTGATGTGATTGACATGGTTTCTGGTCGCATTAGGAAGTTAGGAATACGTGCATAATTAGTTTGGCGAAGAGATTCGCCTAATTGCGCACTTCGGGTCGACATACTATATGTAGACTTAAGTGTGTAGTGTATGTGTTTGTATAAATGCTTGTATTAGTATGTATTGAATTAAATGATGTTATGAAATAGTTTGAGATTGATTTCTCAATTAATATACTGACCTAAATGATTTCCTACATGTTGACTATATGCATGATTTCATTACATGCATGAAATATATGTGCTTGAAGATTTACTTAAGTTGTATGTTATAACATGTGTTAACATGCTCACATGATTGTATTTCAATTCTAATACTCCTACATAAATTGCTGATGTGATTCCATAATTGTTTGGGACTAGACTTAGTCCAGGCAGTCGGTAACCGAGCAAATTCGTGGCTGGCTGGTCTTGGCAACGAACGACACGTCGATGAACGCGAGTCGTGTTTGGAGTTGGCGGTAGTGGTTAGGCCACGCGAAGTATTTTACACACTTCATGTCGTTCGACTTGAGATGCGATCGCGCTAGTCGAGCCCGTCAAGTAACCCGACTGGACGATGTATGTTCACCCTGTATGAGTCATAACTGCTTGAACCTAGGGTACTGAACTTACCATTGTAAACCCTGTTAACCATGGTACCTTGATCCACGAAGACTCATGAGCTGGACATGGTGGTATGGGACACCGTGGTCGAGCTGTTGGCCTACGCTGGGGCCACAAACCTCCCCGTAGTGACCAGTGAGCACCTAGTCTCGTGAGCAGATTATGGTGGTATGGGACACTATATTCTAGCTTTCGGCCTACACTGATCAGGCGACGAGTCCTTTGTAGTGACCGCGAGCGTATTCTGAGTCTACGGGAGGCGACGACCCTTCAGTAGCAGTAGAGTACAGTAGGCCTGTATTGATAAGGTGATGGGGGAGGGGTGCAACGAGTGCGAGCAACAGCCCTGGCAGCCCTTACAGTGACCTACGAAATATATATCGTATGAGATTACTAGGAGGTGACGACCCTAGACAGGATCTATGTTGGAATTGATACAAGGGAAGTACCTTAGTTTCTCAATCCTGCTGTTTGAATAGACTAATAACAACTCAGAAATCATATCATCATACCATTGCATGTGCCTGGAAGATGTGGAGCACTTGAGGGTTGATTGCATGCCGCGGTCGTAAGATGTTGCCGTATGAGGGAGATCGTCGGTGAGGGCATACATCACGTCATGTCATCTTGCATTAACAACAGTATTAGGATTGTCTGATTTACTGCTTTATTATTATCACATGATTGATTTGTGAACATGCTAATCTTTGCTCTATGATTCCACTGAGTTGATCACTCACTCCCACGTTACAAGATGGTGTTTGTAACACCTACCAGACCCTGTTGTAGATGCAGGTGATGCTGAGATCTAGGAGGCAGAGCCAGACTTCGACGAGGACCAGGACGAGTTCTCGTACATGCAGTATCATGATGACTTTACGTAGGCGACCTGGGTTGATGGGACTTCAGTGGGACTATTTTGAACATTTTATTTTATTTTGTTCATGTATATGTATATGAGACTCAGAGATGTATTCATACTTTAGAGACAGATGAGATTTACTTTGTTTTTCCTTACAGTGATATATATATTGTTTAGTCTTCCGCTTGCTTTTATCACTGGATCTGGAGTATGAATTGAAGTTTTGGTATACTTTTACTCATGTGAATGCTTTAAATCAGACAACATTGAATCATAATCATTTTTTTTTGCATAAGTGACGGTTTGGAACTCGGGAGTTGAGTTTATACACGACCCCCGATTTTTAGGGCGTTACAAGTTGGTATCAGAGCATGAATAAGAGTATACTGGGCCTGGGTTATGGTCTCGCGACGTACGTTGTCGCTTCCTTTGACTTAGGTGGGTGCGAGAAGGGTCTAGAAACATTTCTAAGATCACAGATTCGCCAATAGGAGAAGTCTATTCGAATCGATCGCATGATCGAGTCTATAACGCATCTCGGGTCACGTGAAGCAACCCGAATAGCTCCTAGGTCATAGGAAGTCAGGTTGAGACATTCTTTGAATGATTTTAAACCCATAAAAGTGAATCCTTGGGCCGTGGGATGACCACGACTCCTATATTCAATCGCCAGGGCTAAAAAAAAACCCCATTTCACCAAAAATCTTTAAAATTCTTCCTCTCACCACTCGAATCTTTAATTCTTTCTTATCCTTTTCATTTTAGGCATCAAAACTAATGTAAAAATAACATAAAATAATACTTTCACAAAATTTTATAGTGAATAGTAAAATTTCATGAAAAATGGCCATAAGGCCATTCTAACTTCACTTTCTTTAGCAACTAATAGTCTAGATGGATGTACTAGCTCCTTCTACCCTAAAATCATATGCTACATGATAGGGTTTTGTATTTAGGATTGCAGATTGGTCCCGAAAAGCCCCGAACACATGTTTGGGCCTATATAGGTCAAAATACAATGAACCAAGGTTGGGACCATACATATCTGGCGTCCTTGGACCATGGGGGACCAAACCCATGTGGTCCCACCGACCAACCTTATCCTTTGGGGGTGGGCTTTGAGATGTATGAGTATTTTGGGTACTACATACCCCCCACGTGCTGTCCGACCGTAGAAAACCCCTAAAACTTACACTTCCTTCACAAACAGCCCTCCCCATAGCTCCATTTTCATTTTCCAGCAACTATCTCCAAAATTCGTGATTCCAAACCACCCCTAGATCCATCCTTGGCCAAAAACGACCACCCTCCATCGTTCCTTTGAAGTTGGCAGCCCTCCCTCTTGAAGATTTCGACTTTTGGAGCTCCAAAAACCCCCAAATCGAGCTGAAATCGTGAGGTGCTCCATTCCACTTTTTTATTTTCATTTCTCCTTGAAAATACATCCTTGGGAAGCTTGAAGCATCCCTCTACGACGCCTAGATCTCCCTTTTCCAGTTTGGACAGCCACTTCTCCGCATTTTCTTCATTTTCCATGGCTTTCGTGGAAGCCATTTTAGGCCTTTTATCACTCTCCTCCATCTTATCTTTGATGGGTAAAAGGAAGACTGCAGTAGACGAGGCTGGGGCAAGTCGCCCTGCTCAATCGAGAAGACCGTGAGGTGGTGCTGCAAGTTCAAGCGCCGTCACAGGTCCGGCTACAGCCCGAGAGTGCCGTACAAAGCGGGATTTGGATCTCATACTCACCTTGGGTGAGTAATTCTATCAGAGATGCCTCACGGTCAATACACTGATCGCAAAGTGTTGTTTGAGGCGGACGTGGAAGGGCGACTGTTCGGTGAATTTTTATTGTTCGAGCACATTGAAGCTGCGCATTGGGGTCCGATCTTTGAAGCTTGCGCTCGTGCTAATGTGAGCACCGTTCGTGCCTTCTACGCTTGTATCCAGAATTCTACCTTGGAGCCATTGCAGTTCAAAATCCCTTTTGGTAGAGATCGGATGACTACGATTGATGTGCGACTGATTGTGCGACTTCTGAACGTGCCTCTTGGTGATGTTCATCCTAGTGAGAAGAATCTGAGGAGTAGGTATGAACGAGATCGCCGCACCAGGTTTCTATGTGGTAAGTTGGTTCCATGGCAGTCTAATAATAGCCTCAAGGCGACGTATATGTATGATGATTTACGCCTGCTGCACCATATCTGCACGTTCAATGTTTATCTCAGGTCGACGAATCGCATTGAATGTACACGCCTTATAGTCGATTTCTTGTATCTGGTGGCCCAGGGAGAGAACATATGTATGGCCACTTTCATCTTGCGACAGATAATCCTCATAGCCAAGTCAAGAAGAACGTCCGAATCGCTTCCTTTTAGCCCACTAATATGCAAGATCGCGCTTGAGTTTGCTTACAGACTTGGGCCGGAATTACCAGTTTCGATTCATAGCATTAATGAGTCGACTATGGTCAAGATGAAGATTGGGTCTCAGTACTGTGAAAATCAGCTTGAGGAGGATAGCGAGGATAACTTTGATGATGAGGAGGATCCAAGTGAGGGAGAACCTGGAGCAGAAGTTCAGGAATAAGTCCAGGAAGAGGCAGAAGAGGAGGCTCAGGATACAGATGAGAGCCCTCCTCCTTCTGCACAGGCTACTAGCGATGATAGCATTACTCGAATTGAGGAGAGACAGATCACCTTACGAAGGGAAGTTCAGCAACTTCGCGCTGAAGTCGAGGATGCCAAGGCCGTTACGAAGAGGAAATTCGGCAAGGTGACTCGCACCTTGAAGGCGATCCTGTGTTGCTTGCAGGATAAGGGTGCTCCTCCTCCGTCACCCGACTCAGACTAGCGATGCGACCTTTGATGTTGTTGTTAGTAGTTAGTCATTTCTTACTTTTGTGTGTAAGCTTGTTAGTGCTAGTGCCTTGCTTATGTTGCTGTTGTAATTTTAACTGTCTTAGTTCCCATGTATTTCTCGTCATGATGCTTGTAAGGATATATCCCTTGTATTGTGACAATTTTGATTAAATGAAATGCATGGAATGTCTTTGACTCCTTGTGTGAATGATTGCGGTGTATTTGTGCTATTAAGACTGACAAGGTTGCGCCCTATTTTGAATATAGGGAATGCCGCCTAAGGCTACGCGGAGCACGGCTCGGCTTGCATTGACTGAGCCTATGGATCAGGCTCCTTCACAGTCTGACACACATGCGGACCCTGCTGTGGGCCCGATTCCTGAGACAGTTCGTGCGTCTCAGCCTACTTCTGGTCCTACAGTTGGACCACCGCCGTTCACTCCGCCAGTCAGAGAGCCTTATCGCGCGTCTACTTCGACGCAGCACACGCCACAGCCTGCTCCACCTCCTAACAGATTTGAGCAGATGATGGCTATGATGCAGCAACAGCAGCAGCTTCTGACTACGATTGTGGGGACATTAGCCCAGGGTGGGGGTGTGGCTCCACCTGCACCACCTGTGCATCTAGCTGGGGATGCTTATACATACGCCCAGGATGAGGGCATGACTCATCCTGTACCGCCTGCTTACCCTGCGGGGAATGCCGCAGATACACCGGGCCTATTAGAGCGATTCCAGCGCTTATGGCCTCCCACTTTTACGGGTTCTCACAGACCCGAGGAGGCCAAGTACTGGCTCGACCGTGTGTCGAAGATATTGCGGATGCTTCATTGCATAGAGGCCGAGCAGGTAGAGCTGGCTACATTCCTGTTTGAGCGAGAGGCCAGCCTGTGGTGGGATAGTGTATTGCGGACCGTTGCCACCGACTTTATATGGACATGGGCAGCGTTTGAGTTTCGCTTTCACGAGAAGTATTCCCCCAAACGTACAGGTATGACCGGGAGAATGAGTTTCTTCGCCTCCAACAGGGAGCCATGACGGTCACGGAGTATGAGTATCGATTTACGGAGTTAGGAAGATACGTCCCGACTATTTTGGTTGATGAGTAGATGCGCATACGGTGCTTTTTGGAGGGTTTGTGACCGGATATTTGGTCGAAGATGTGCTGTGTGAGCATTCCCTCATATGCGGAGTTGATTCACATGTCTATGCGGGCAGAGCAGGATGTGGATCGACTTGGGCGATCTTGTGGCCCTGTTGCTTCTAGGCCACGACCTGACATGCAGGATAGGCCCTTCGCGGGCAAGAGGCCTCGCGTCGACCCTCCTACCCTGGCTCTAGCGCCAGCACCATCGTTTCAGTGCCCTGAATTATCGTGCACATACTGTGGGAGGTCAGGCCACTTGGCGCAGAGTTATTTTTCTCGGATGCTGGATAGTGGGTTATCGCCGCCGCAGAAGACTGACCGAGCACGTTCACAAGCGATATCAGCACTGCCTATACGGTTAGCTCCTGCGCACCCTTCTTTTAGACCTCCGGTATCGCAGATCAGACAGCCTCCACGGCCCATGACACAGCGGCCTAACCGGCTACAGCAGGCACGGGTTCATGCATTGACAGCTGAGGCGGCTGTGACTCTGACTTTTCAGCATTCGGCCTTCGAGGTCACAACCCATATTGGAGGTACTCCTATTCTCATGATGGTGGACACTGGTTCCACGATTTCTTTGATATCACGTGCTGTAGTCAGGCATCTTGGGTTACAGACTATTACTATGGATAGGGTGCGAGTCCTTGCAGCTCAAGGGGATTATTCAGATGTTACCCAGATGTGTGAGGGTTGTTTGGTTGATTTGGGAGGCAGGACGATGACTATTGATCTTGTCGTCGACCCCTCTCTTGTTTATCTCGACATCATTCTTGGCATGGATTGGTTGACTCCAGCGAGGGCTGAGATTGACTGCGAGACTCGTATAGTGACTGTGTACGAGCCAGAGGGTGCATCCTTCACATTTCCAGTGCGGGTAAATCTCCCTTTCCGCATACTTAGTTACACTACTTTACTGCGAGACGCTGGTGCCCAGATACTTGAGCATACGCCAGTAGTTTTCGAGTTCGGGGATCTGTTCAGGAAGATCCCTAGTTTGCCGCCCCGACGAGAGATCGATTTCACTATCGATCTAGTTCTTGGTTCTATGCCCGTCTCACTGCCGACGTATCGTATGGCACCGTGTGAGATGGAGGAGTTGAGGACGCAGATTGATGGTCTGCTAGAGCTTGGCCTTATACGGACTAGTGTGTCTCCTTGGGGAGCACCGGTCCTATTCGTGAGGAAGAAGGACGGTTCGATGCGATTGTGTATTGATTATCGCAGGCTGAACCAGATCACGGTGAAGAACAAGTACCCTTTATCCAGGATCGATGACTTGTTTGATCAGCTGAGAGGAGCGCAGTACTTCTCGAAGATTGATCTTCAGTCGGGATATCATCAGTTGCGCGTCAGGGATGAGGACGTGTAGAAGACAGCATTCAGGACCAGTTTTGGCCACTACGAGTTCCTCGTGATGTCGTTCGGTCTTACGAACGCACCAGCCGTGTTCATGGATCTGATGAACCGGGTATTTTGACCTTTCCTTTATCGATTCATCGTTGTATTCATTGACGACATTTTGGTGTACTTTAGGAGTCGAGAGGAGCATGAGGAGCACTTACGTTTGGTCCTGGATACGCTCAGACAGCATCAGTTGTTCGTACAGTACAAGAAGTGCGACTTCTGGAAGCAGGAGGTGAAGTTCCTGGGACACGTGGTGTCCAAGGATGGCATGGCAGTTGACCTGTCTAAGGTAGCTGCGGTGCAGGACTGGGAGCAGTCTGGTTCTGTCACTGAGGTGAGGAGTTTCTTGGGTCTCGCTGGCTACTATCGGCGCTTCATACAGGACTTCTCGAAGATCGCGAGACCCTTATCTCAGTTGACACGGAAGGACGTGAAGTTCGCCTGGAATGACAAGGCGGAGTTAGCTTTTCAAGAGCTGAAGGACAGACTTACGTCCGCCCCTGTGCTAGTATTGCCAGAGCATGGGGTTAGATACAGTATATACACTGACGTGTCTAGCGTTGGTTTAGGTTGTGTCCTTATGCAGAGGGACAGGGTAATTTCGTATGCCTCGAGACAATTAAGGAAGCACGAGGAGAATTACCCTACACACGACCTAGAATTGGCAGCCGTTATATTCGTACTGAGACTCTGGAGACATTACCTCTACGGAGAGGAGTTCGAGCTCTTTTACGACCACAAGAGCCTCAAGTACATATTCACGCAGCGAGACTTGAATATGAGGCAGCGGCGATGGATGGAGACGTTGAAGGACTTCAAGTTTGAAGTCTCTTACCATCTTGGGAAGGCGAACCTTGTGGCTGATGCGTTGAGCCGCAAGAAGGCGATAGAGTTTGCGGCTCCGCTGATGGTTGCTGAGTGGGATATGGTTGAGTTTTTGTGAGACTTTGAGCAGAAACTCACCGTAGAGGAGCCGTTTGAGTTCATCGCACATGTACAGGTGTGATCTCAGATCGATGACCGAGTCATCGAGGCGCAGAGGGATGATGGGCATCTGACTGAGCTTCGAGAGCAGGCCAGCGATGATGCAGACGCCGACTGGGGAGTTGGTATGGATGGGGGCTTACGTTATCGTGGCCGCCTATGCGTCCCGGATGTCCCTGACTTGAGACGAAAGATTCTCGAGGCTGCGCATTATACTAGACTCGCGATGCATCCATGCAGTACGAAGATGTATCATGACGTGAAGAGGACGTATTGGTGGGAAGGTATGAAGACCCACATAGCAGAGTTCGTGTCCCGTTGTCTCACTTGTCAGCAGGTGAAGGCAAAGCATCGCCGATCACCTGGACTTTTGCAGCCTATGCCGATCGCAGAGTGGAAGTGGGATTTCATTTCCATGGACTTCATTTCTGGGTTGCCGAAGATGAGGAAGGGACATGATTCCATTTGGGTGATCGTCGACTGTCTGACGAAGTCGGCGCACTTCCTACCGATCAGAGTTACGAACTCTGCAGACGAACTGGCTAGACTGTACATCAGAGAGATTGTGCGTCTGCATGGAGTTCCGTTGGAGATCGTGTCAGACAGAGACATGCGGTTCACTTCTATTTTCTGGACTCACATTCAGGAGGCTATGGGTGTGAAGTTGAAGTTCAGTACTACCTTCCACCCATAGACAGACGGACAGACAGAGCGGGTGAACCAGATCTTAGAGGATATATTGCGAGCTTGCGCATTGGACTTCAAGGACAGTTGGGATGATTGTCTTGCTTATGCAGAGTTTGCGTACAACAACAGCTTTCAGACGAGTATCGGTATGGCACCTTACGAGGCGCTGTATGGGCGACCTTGTCGCACACCGCATTACTGGGTAGAGGTCGGTGAGCGTAGCTTGATTGGCCCAGAGTTAGTGCAGGCAACGTCAGAGAAGATTGATATTATTCGACATCGGCTTCTTACAGCGCAAAGCAGACATAAGAGTTATGCCGATACGAGACGACGGCCACTAGAGTTCACAGTTGGGGATCATGTGTTTTTTTGAGTTTCCCCTATGAAGGGAGTCCTTCGGTTCGGGAAGAAGGGGAAGCTGGCACCGCGATTCATTGGTCCATTCTAGATCCTCGATTGTGTAGGAGCAGTGGCTTACCGATTGGCTTTACCCATGCATCTTGCGAGCGTTCACAACGTATTTCATGTTTCTATGCTGAAGAAGTACGTTGCTGATCCTTCCCATATCATCAGATGGGAGCAGGTGCAGTTAGGAGAGGATGTTACTTATGTCCTGCGACCGACACATATCCTAGACAGGAAGGAGCAGGTACTGCGTAGCAAGGTGATTCCCCTTGTAAAGGTATTGTGGACGCATCACTCTGAGGAGGAGGCTACCTGGGAGACAGAAGCCGAGATCAGAAAGAACTACCCACAGCTTCTCGAGGAGTACGAAAAGGTACAAATTTCGAGGACGAAATTATTTGTTAAGGGGGGTAGATTGTAACGCCCGTGAAAAAATCCATACTTGGGCTCGAGTACCAACTCGACCCGAAATTGCATAGAATTAATTCCTATGGAAATTAAGCGTAAGTTAGCTAGTGCAACGCTGGAGTAGCTGGAAAATAGTCCCTGATCACTTTAAATACGTTCTAGAAGACCCAAATCGAGTAGAACTAACGACTCTATAATACTCTATAACCTCGGACCAAACTCTAAGCAGGTTTGTTCTCTGGACCACTTTGAATCTTTGTATTGAATCTAGACCGCGTGTCGAAAGTCCGATACCTCCTATCTTAGACCGTTAGAACCGCCTAGCTGGACTTGACAATCATTTCGAAAATCAAGTCAAACCGATAATCACAGGCTATTTCATTGAGCCCGGACCGAAGAGAGTGCGAATAGGGAAAGAATTGGAATTTCAAATTCAAATCTGGCACACGACTTGACGTGTCAGTATTAAGCATTCTGATCGTCAGAATTCAGCCAGATTACACCCTCGGATCAGGAAAAATTTTTATTTTATATCATGAGACTTTCAGCCCTGATCTACGTGCGGTGACCGCTGAACTGAAACTGGTCCGCCACGTGCGATCTGCGAACCCTGCCGGCCTAAAAACTTAATACGTACTAGATCTAGTACGCATGAGCTTAAGTCCGATCGCATTCGGCCAGGGGACCACCAGAAAGCATCTTTTGAACCGAAACAGCCCCAAATTGGATATGCACTAAGTGAACTTTGTACCGGAGCCTATTTTCGGTATTTTTGGGCTTATAAAAGGGGTTGAATCCCTCACTCCTCTCTCCCATCCGAATTTGAGAGAAACCCTAGATTTGGAGGGAGAAAAGGTGAGAGTTTGAGAGAGAGTATAGAAGGGATTTTTCCCGTCTTCGTGCAACCTGTTGCTAGTGCCTAAGCAACACCTCCTGATCACCAAGCCGGTGATTCTTCCACGTTTTCAGGTATGAAACAACCCTAGAAGTTGCTGATTTAAGGTTCACTAGGATCCATAGCTTTTTAACCAATAGATCTTGTAAAACAGGTTCTCTTATCGCCGTAGACGAAGCGTATACGCTCCGTTCAAATTCACGGATCCATAAGAGACAAGGTGAGGATTTTAGACGCTTTGATTGACGGTTTCCAACGCTTTCAATGTCATTTAATAGTAGATTATCGACGGCATCGCCGTTTGACATGTACAACTTGCTATCCGTTTCCTGTTTCGTAAATCATCGAAGAATATGAGATTTAGGGCATTTTAGTCATTTGTAGGAAGTACAAATTACATTCATATTTTGCTGATGTGATTGATATGGTTTGTTGTCCCATTAGGAAGTTAGGAATATGTGCATAATTAGTTTGGCGAAGAGATTCGCCTAATTGCGCACTTCGGGTCGACATACTATAAGTAGACTTAAGTGTCTAGTGTATGTGTTGGAATAAATGCTTGTATTGGTATGTATTGAATTAAATGATGTTATGAAATAGTTTGAGATTGATTTCTCAATTAATATGCTGACCTAAATGATTTCCTACATGTTGACTATATGCATGATTTCATTACATGCATGAAATATATGTGCTTGAAGATTTACTTAAGTTGTATGTTATAACATGTGTTAACATGCTCACATGATTGTATTTCAATTCCAATACTCCTACATAAATTGCTGATGTGATTCCATAATTGTTTGGGACTAGACTTAGTCCAGGCAGTCGGTAACTGAGCGAATTCGTGGCTGGCTGGTCTTGGCCACGAATGACGCGTCGATGAACGCGAGTCGTGTTTGGAGTTGGCGGTAGTGGTTAGGCCACGCGAAGTGTTTTACGCACTTCATGTCGTTCGACTTGAGATGCGACGCTAGTCGAGCCCGTCAAGTAACCCGACTGGCCGATGTATGTTCACCCTATATGAGTCATAACTGCTTGAACCTAAGGTACTGAACTTGCTATTGTAAACCCTGTTAACCATGGTACCTTAATCCACGAAGACTCATGAGCCGAGCATGGTGGTATGGGACACCGTGGTCGAGCTGTCGGCCTACGCTGGGGCCATAAACCTCCCCGTAGTGACCAATGAGCACCTAGTCTCGTGAGCAGATTATGGTGGTATGGGACACTATATTCTAGCTGTCGGCCTACACTGATTAGGCGACGAGTCCTTTGTAGTGACAGCGAGCGTATTCTGAGTTTACGGGAGGCGACGACCCTTCAGTAGCAGTAGAGTACAGTAGGCCTGTATTGATAAGGTGATGGGGGAGCGGTGCAATGAGTGCGAGCAACAGCCCTGGCAGCCCTTGCAGCGACCTACGAAATATACATCGTATGAGATTACTAGGAGTGACGACCTTAGACAGGATTTGTGTTGGGATTGATACAAGGGAAGTACCTTAGTTTCCCAATCCTGCTGTTTGAATGGACTAATAACAACTCAGAAATCATATCACCATACCATTGCATGTGCATGGAAGATGTGGAGCACTTGAGGGTCGATTGCATGCCACGGTCGTAAGATGTTGCCGTATGAAGGAGATCGTCGGTGAGGGCATACATCACATCATATCATCTTGCATTAACAACAGTATTAGGATTGTCTGATTTACTGCTTTACTATTATCGCATGATTGATTTGTGAACATGCTAATCTTTGCTCTATGATTCCACTGAGTTGATCACTCACTCCCACGTTATGGGATGGTGTTTGCAACACCCACCAGACCCTGTTGTAGATGCAGGTGATGCTGAGATCCAGGAGGCAGAGCCAGACTTCGACGAGGACCAGGACGAGTTCTCGTACATGCAGTATCATGATGGCTTTACGTAGGCGACCTGGGTTGATGGGACTTCAGTGGGACTATTTTGAACATTTAATTTTGTTCATGTATATGTATATGAGACTCAGAGATGTATTCATACTTTAGAGACAGATGAGATCTACTTTGTTTTTCCTTACAATGATATATATATTTTTTAGTCTTCCGCTTACTTTTATCACTGGATCTGGAGTATGAATTGCAGTTTTGGTATACTTTTACTCATGTGAATGCTTTAAATCAGACAACATTGAATCATAATTATTTTTGTTGCATAAGTGACGGTCTGGAACTCGGGAGTTGAGTTTATACACGACCCCCGATTTTCAGGGCGTTACAGTCCTACACTTCTCTCATGAAAGAAAGAAAACATCTAGGCTATAAAAATCAGATCTAGAGGAGCACCCACCGTTCGATCTTCTTGCTCCTATGAGTTCCTTAGCACCTTAGCTTTGATTCCAATGGAGGAGATGGGGAATGGATGGTTAGGATGGGTGATCATGGGGTAGGAAAGTGGGCCACACTTGAAGTTTTGAAAGAGAGGGAGAGGCTTGGAGAATTCTCATACGTATGGGATTTCTCTCCTTAGATTTTTTTGAGTTTGAAAATGATAAAGAGAGAGAAAGAGTTGTAAAGGGAGAGAGAGATGAGTGATGGATGTGGTGAGTGATGGGTGTAAGAAAATATTGACTTTTGTGGCCATTTGTGTAAGAAAAGCATGGGTGGTGTAAGAAATTTTTGACTTTGAGGGCTTTTTGTATAAGAGAGGTATGGGCTTGTAAAAAATTCTTGACTTTTGTAGTTGCTTGGGAATGGGTGAAAGGTGATGTGTACTTGACATGTACTTGACATGTAATGGATTGATGGATTGATGGATTGATGGGATTGATGTGACACCTCGTAGAGATTCCCTTGGGTTTCACAACGCGCGACATTTTCTTCACACCGAACGTTGGCCCACATCTCTTGACCAGGGTATTACCTCGGAGCGCAAGTCACGGCATCGGAACCGCAGCGACAGCACGGTCGCTATGGTAAAGGTCTTGGGTTGAGTCGATACGGGTTGACGGCATACAAATCAGGGTCGCATGCAAATATTGGTTAAGGGTCGAAGGTTACCGTAATTCGACCGGTAAGACCGCGGAAGTCTATGGAACGATACGGTCTAGGATACCGGGCTTACACAAGCGCACATTGAGTTGATCAACATGGAACGCGTAAGCACTGCGTGTGGCCTAACCACAGTCGAATATCTCAAATACGACTTGCATTCGTCGTACACATCCTGCGTGACATAAATAATTCCAACCACCAGTTTGAGAATAATTATCGATTACCTGGACTGTAATATAGTCCCAATCACGTACAAACTCAATAATAGACATTTGATTCCTATTCTACTTTTAAATGAACATGTTATAAAATATAACTTAAATATAAATACAGTACATGGAGGAAATCATACACACAGTTAACACGAATAAATTAGGCTAAACAATTCATGGAGAAAATCATACACACAAGCAGGGTAATTGAGATTCATAACTCAACAACCTTAAAAATTACACTTTACTGAATACGAACTCATTCAGGCATTTATACAAACACTTAGACTACACTATTCAACATACATCACGTATGTCCGCCATATTACATATTAAGGAAACTCCTTTCGCCAAGGAGTTGTCGCATACATAACAATCATGTATAACAACAAATAATCATGGCAATCACAACATTAGATTTCATACGCATACAGACATTCTAACATATACATGAAATACTCTATTTACAGCATAAGTTATACATATACGTAAATCAAAACAGATAGTGCATTTAGCATGTGTAATAGCGTCCACGTCAAGAATAAATCATTATCTAACATTGAAAGTCTTGAAAACCATTACCTAAACGTATATAGTTCGCACCTTAAGCCGGAAAGCGTGAAACGGATATGATTTAGATGATAAGTCTTTTTCAATGGCAGATATGCAACCTAAGGCATGAAATAGGTTAGCTACAACAACACTTAAACTATCCTAAGCTCCAAAATAGGTTAGGGTTTGATTGACTTACCTAAAAATAGAATTAGAATCGTCGAGATAACGATTCAGATATGATGGATTGATGCGTAGAGGAAACTGGGAAGAATCCCAAGATAAAACGCCAACTTCACACTCACTTTCTCTCTCTTATCTCTCTCTTATCTTGGCTAGGGTTAGAAATTCGTATGGGACTTATGAGAGAGGGTTTAAGGCCTTTATATAAGCCCAAAATTGACAGAAATAGCCCTAGGGCTAAGGTATACTTAGGTTATAACCAAATCAGGCTCTTTCTGATCCAACGGAACACTTCTGGAGGTCCTCTTATTAAATGCGATCGGATTTAAGATCACTAATATTGGATCTTAAGCAAGTTAAGTTTTCAATCCGATCGGGTTTCCAGATCGACCGTGGTGGACCAGCTTCAGTTCAGTTGTCATCGAAACTCGATCAGCGCTATAAGTACTTTGACATATTGGGCCACCTTCCCTGATCCGAGGGTGAATTTGGGTAAAAAACCAATGGTCAGAACGCTTATAAATGACGCGCAAGAAACACGACTTAGATTACTAAAATTCATATTTAATTTCTTAAAAATCTTCACTTTCTTACACTCTTCACTCCGGACTCAAGAAAATGGTCTCAGGACATCATTTGGGCTTGATTTTCGAGTAATAGTCAAGTCCAACTAGGCGGTCATAACTGTCAAAGTTCATCGCTATCAGACTTTCGACGTGCGGTCCAGGTCCGATACAAAGTTTTCGAATGTTCTCAAGAGCAACTGGGTTTAGAGATGGATCTTAAATTTCAGGATAATGTAGCGTTAACAATTCTATAGGTTTTGAATTTTGCAGAACGTCTATAAAGTGGTTGGTGCTAAATTCACAAGTAATCTAGTTTAGCGCTAGTTAATTCATGTTACATTTCTAAAGGCTTTGGTTCTAAATGATTTCTGCGACAGGTGATACTTGGGTCTATGTATGGATTTTTCCAAGATGTTTCAATCTACCCCCCTAAAAAGAAAATTTTATCCTCGAAATTCATACCTTCTTATACTCCTCGAGGATCTGAGGGTAGTTCTTCCTAACCTCAACTTCAGTATCCCAAGTAGCCTCTTCTTCACTGTAATGCGTCCACAGTACCTTCATAAGTGGGATAACCTTACTACGCAATACCTGCTCCTTCCTATCCAAAATAAGTGGCATCCTTGCTCAACTGCACATGCTCTCATCTGATAATATGCGAAGGATCAGGAATGTACTTCTTCAACATGGACACATGGAATACGTTATGCATGCCTGCGAGTGGTGTGGGAAAAGCAAGGCGATACGCTACTGCCCCCACTCGATCAAGTATCTAGAATGGGCCAATAAATCTCAGCGTGAGCTTCCCTTTCTTACCAAACCAAAGAACTCCCTTCATCGGGGAAACTTTAAGGAATACATGGTCACCAACATCAAACTCAAGCGATCGCTGTCTTGTATCGGTGTAGCTCTTCTGCCTGCTCTGTGCTGAGAGCAGTCGATGCCTAATAATGTTGATTTTCTCTGAGGTCGCCTGAACCAACTCAAGGCCAATCAGAGTCTTCTCGCCCACTTCTGCCCAACAATGTGGTGATCTACACGGGCGACCATACAGTGCCTCATAGGGAACCATACCGATACTCGCCTGAAAGCTGTTGTTATATGTGAACTCTACATAAGGAAGACAGTCATCCCAACTGTCCTTGAAATCCAACACACAAGCTTGCAACATATTTTCTAGCACCTGATTTACACACTCCGTCTATGGATGAAACTCAGTACTGAACTTCAACTTCACACCCATCGCTTCCTAGATACGAGTCCAGAAGATAGATGTGAATCGGGTGTCTCGATCTAACACAATCTCCAAGGGAACTCCATGCAGACGTACAATCTCCCTAATGTACAATCTAGCCAACTCGTCTGCAGAATTCGTAACTCTGATCGGTAGGAAATGAGCTAACTTCGTCAACCTATCAACGATCACCCAAATAAAGTCATGTCCCTTCCTCGTCTTCAGCAGTCTAGAAATAAAATCCATAGAAATGAAGTCCCACTTCCATTCAGCTATGGGCATGGGTTGAAGCAATCCAGGAGGTCGGCAATGCTCTGCCTTAACTGCTGACACGTGAGACAATGGGATACGAACTCAGCAATGTAGACCTTCACATTGTCCCACCAGTACGATCTTTTCATGTTTTGATACATCTTCGTACTACCTAGATGCATCACAAGCCTCGAACTGTGGGCTGACTCGAGAACCTCTCATCTCAAGTCAGGGATGTCTGGGACGCATAGGCGGCCTCGATAACATAAGCCCCCATCCGTACCAACAGTTCACTTAGAGTCCTCATCTTTACCAACCCACTCCTTCATCTTCGCCAAAAGCTCATCGTCTGCCCGAGCCTCGATAATCCTGCCATCAATGAGGGGCTGTATACGAACATTGGTGATGACTTCATATGGCTCTTACACCGTGAGTTTCTGCTCAAAGTCTTTCACAAACTCCACCATATCCCATTCTGCAATCATAAGCGGAGCCGCAAACTCTATAGTTTTCTTACGGTTCAACGCGTCTGCCACAAGGTTTACCTTGCCCAGATTGTAGGAGACCTCAAACTTAAAGTCCTTCAAGGTTTCCATCCATCTAAGGCTCTTGTGATCGCAAAAGAGCTCGAACTCCTCTCCGTAGAGGTAATGTCTCCAGAGCTTTAATGTGAAAATGAAACATGCCAACTCCAAGTCGTGTGTAGGGTAATTTTTCTCGTGTTTTCTCGACTGTCTCGAGGCATAAGCAATCACCCTGTCCTTCTATATAAGGACACAACCCAGACCAACCCGAGATGCATCAGCATATATCGTATACTTAACCCCTTGCTCTGGCAATACTAGCACAGGGGCAGACGTCAACTTGTCCTTCAGCTCCTGAAAAGCTGCTTTAGCCTTTTTATTTCAGGCAAACTTTAAATCTTTCCATGTCAACTGAGACAACGGTCTGGAAATCTTGGAAAAGTCTCGAATGAATCGTCGATAGTAACCTGTCAGCCCAAGAAAACTCGTCACCTCAGTAACTGAACCGGGTTGCTTCCAATCCTGAACCGCAGCTACCTTAGCGAGGTCAACAGCAATACCTTCCTTGGACACCACATGTCCCAGGAACTTGACTTCTTCCTTCCAGAAATCGTACTTCTTATACTGCACAAAAAGTTGGTTCTCCTTGAGAGTATTCAATACCGCTCTCAGGTGCTCCTCTACTCTTCCCAACTCATGGAGTATATCAAAATTTCATCGATAAAGATGATGACGAATTGGAACAGAAATGGCTGAAACACTGTTCATCAGATCCATGAAAATGGTCGGAGCATTAGTGAGTCCAAAAGACATCACAAGGAACTCGTAATGACCAAAACTGGTCCTGAAGGCAGTCTTCTGCACGTCCTCATCCCTGATGCGCAACTGATGATACCCAGACTATAAATCTATCTTTAAGAAATAATGTACCCCCTTCAACTGATCAAACAGATCATCGATCCTGGATAAGGGATACTTGTTCTTCACTATCACTTGATTTAGCCTGTGATAATCAATACATAACCGTAGGGAACCGTCTTTCTTCTTCATAAATAAGACAGGCGCTCCCTAAGGTGACACACTCGGTCGAATAAAACCTGCCTCAAGCAATACATCAATCTGTCTCCTCAGTTACTCCATCTCATATGGAGGCATACGATACGTCAGCAGGAAAATAAGTGTCAAATCGGGAACAAGGTCGATAGTAAAATCAATCTCGCGCTGAGGAGGAAGTCCTAGGATCTTAAATATCCCAGGAAAATCATGAACCACAGGCATAACTTCCAACACCGAATCATCAGAACTCTCTAACAAAGAAGCGTAGCTGCTAACGCGACGGGACCAACTGACCTGAACTGGAAATGTAAAGATCGTGCCCTCAGGTCCGTAGGATGTCACGACTCGGGCCTCGCAATCAATCTCTGCTCTCATCTTCATGAGACAATCCATCCTGAATATAACATCATAGTGACATAGTGGGGTGACAATTAGGTCGATGGCCACTGTCCTGCTACCCAAATCTACTAAGCAAGACTCACATGTCCGAGTAATATCTGAAGTGGTCCCTGTAGCTGCAGTGAGTCTCACTCCCTTCATAGGAGTCATAACCAAACCTAACCGCTTGACCGCAAGAGATGATCGAAATAGTGGACCCGGTGTCCACCAATAAGAAGATAAGCGTACCTAGAATGTGAGCGAAAACCTCAAAAGATGTCGGTGTTGAATCTGTCTCAGGCGCCACAGTTGTGAGTGCATGAACCTGAGTCTGCTGTGGGTGATGCGGTGGAGGTACCATGGGCCATTATGGCAGCCTAAAATGAGGTGCAGGAGGCTGAAAAGAAGGATGAGCTTGTGCTGATTGAAGGGGTGGTGCAGAAATAACATGAGGCATCGGACGGTTGATCCTCTGAGGCAGCGAAAAATCACTATTTCGCATCTTGAAGAAATAACTCACCTCAGTGTGGCCTGGCTTCTTGCAATAGTTGTACCACACATCAGGTCATCTCACATGGGTAGGAGATGCCATAAACCCTGACGATGAATCAACACGAGGCCTCTTACCGAGGAAAGGCCTACTCAGAAAATCAGGTCGTGGCCTGGGAGCTATAGGTGCACGCATATGGGACAACCTATCCCCGTCTTGCTCAACTCGCAGGGACATGCTCACCAACTCAGCATAAGAAGAGATGCTCACACAACACATCTTCAATCGAATCTCGGGCTGCAGACCCTCAGAAAAATGTCGCATCCGCAATGGCTAATCACCTAGAATCAAAGGAGCATACCTGCCCAGCTCCGTGAACCAGTTCTCATACTTTGTCACCGACATTCCTCCCTAATGAAGGCGAAGGAACTCACTCTCCTTCTTGTGTCGGTAAGTGAGCGAAAAATACTTCTCGTAGAAACGAGCCTCAAATGCCTCCCACGTCTACTCAAAACCCTCAACTGTGTGGAGAATGTTATCCCACCATAAGCTAGCTCACTTCTCAAACATGAAGGTGGCAAGCTCAACCTGCTCCGCCTCGGAACAGTGCAATGGTCTCAGCATCTTAAAGATGCGGTCAATCCAATACTCAGCCTCCTCGGGTCTGTGAGTACCCGTAAATGTAGGAGGCCACAAACGCTGGAATCGGTCGAATGTGCTGATGACACTAGCATTCCCAGCAGGGTGTATAGGCGAGGCAGGTGGAACTGTCTCCATCGACTGAGCAAAGATACCAGCCATGGAAGATAAGAATTGCTGCTACTGTTGATGTTACTGCATCTGCTGCTGCTGCATCAACAACATCATCTTCTCTAGCCTATCAGGAGGCAGAGCGGACTGTGGTTCATAAGGCGTCGACGTAGACACATAGTTCTGCTCAGGAACTGAAGGTGTGATAGGAGGCACCACAGAAAGTGTCACAGGAATCGGCCCAGCAGCAGGGCCAGGAGCCAGCTAAGAATCCGGCATAGGATCAGAACGAGACGGACCCGAATGGGGGTCCGTGTGGCTATCGTTCAGGGGAAGGGCCCCATCAAGCAACTCACCCAGAGAGAGACGGGCCAAAGTCCTCGAGCCCTTAGGTGGCATACCCTACATACAATAGAGGGTGCAACCAGTGAGATTAAGCATTCACCATAGTCCATCCATGCAGCATTCACTTCAAAAGCCAAGGAAACAACATGAATTTCATTTAACAAAATTGTCACAATACATGATGTGTAGCATTACATGAATCATGACAGAGAAAGCATGAGAGAAAAATAACTAAGCTTCAAACACTAAATAACTACCTGTTGAGGCACGAAAAATGGTAAAGGATTGAAGCAAGAAGAGATAAGGAGTTAGAAAGAAATTTTGAAAAGAAGAAGAAAGAGATAGCTTTCAAGAGAGTGCGCAGGACCGTGCAACCACTATCATTTGCGCGGTTCCACGCAATCAATCCCAGTTGCACAGGTCGGCGCAAAGGAAATATTAGTTGCATGGGATCCCGAAACGTACTGCACAAAGGGTCTCATTTAGAATGATCTAAAACACTGAAAAATAGTCCCACATCGCTAAGATCAGGATTTTCACACGTGCGAAGGTCTATAAATACCCCTTAACCTCCTTCATTAAGGGTAATTTGAAGATTTTCAAGAGGAGCGGAGTGGAGCAAAAGACAGAAGGTAGGAGAGAAGTCTCCTAGCAGTTCCCAAGACCACGCAACTGGTGTCCGTTGCGAGGGTCCACGCAACCAGACTGCCCTGCAGTCTATAAAGTTCAAGGGCCGCTATGCTGTCGAAATGCTTGTGCAAGGCTTTTATTCTTCCAACACCCTTTCTCCTCCTATTGTCAAGTGCAGAAGAAGAAGATTAGTCGATCGAATCGACATTTCCCTTAAGTATTAGGGATGGCTGAAACAGACACCGTTTTGCTATTGAAATCTCTGTCTCCTCAAAGACTCATCGATTTAATTGACATTCCTCCTAAGTCCTAGGAGATGGTTGAAACAGACACTGGAAGGCTGTCGAAATGAACTTTTCATACTTAAAGCACAAGTCCTTTATTTCTAAATGATCTATCTTAGAATCAAGGAATGTAAAGAGGATGTAAATGAACTCAGTATCAATAAATGTGATGAATGTTCCTAGTACTCTTTCTCTGTTATGTTTGAATAAGACAATCTCCCAAATCAAATGCATTTGTTTCTTTGTCGAAATAAAATGGCGACTCTGCTGGGGACTCCTATCTTATTTAAAATATTAACAGTGAAGTTGTTACTAACATTCGTCGTGGTTTGGCATCCATAGGAGACTCTCAGTGGGAAGTCCTCCCCTTCATCTCTAAGATAGATCACTCTAATCGTTCAATTACTAATTATAACTATGTTTCATGACTGAAGGTTTTGAAAATTTGACTACGACTTATTACCCATGGCGATGCCCGTAAGAAAAGTGAACTTCTTATTCACCCCGACAGGGTTTGTGATAGAATACGCACCGAGTCATGTGCATAAAAGTAGCAGGGCTCAAGTAACAGCTGGGGTCATTTCTGCTTCGCCCCAATCACCAGAAGATAATGCAGGCTGGACCGTCGTGACCTCTCGTAAGGCAAGAACATGAAACTTCAGAAATTCGGGAATGAATCAGCCTTCATTAAGAATCAGAGGGCCCGTAACGTGAAGCACAGTTAGAAGAAATCCTGAACTTGCTCCTCCGACAATTTATCCAGCGCGGATAGTGCAAACAGCGCAAACAGTTATGTAGTTGACAGCACGCGACTTCCCGGCTTTAAATACTTCAATGGCAGAACGAACAAGAGAACAAAAGGGAAAAGCATTGGTCATTAGATCGCCAATGCCATCCCAAAAAGATTCACCAGTATCGGCGTCATCTCAGTCAATTGATGCCACAGGGAGCATGAAAAGGCCCGATGAAACTCTGTCCCCTCCCTTTTCTGCAAGCCCTGTTACATCAGCATACTCTTACTCTCCTTCAATTACCGCTTCGTCAACAAGTGGAGAAGTTACGGTGTTCATGGCTGGAACAAATTCAGATTATAGAGCAACTACAGAGGATCGTTTCAATGCAATGGCAGAAGCCCAAAATATATTAATGAAAGAATGCATAGATCTCAAAGAAGCCTTGACAACCTTCATGGATAATGTAGGTCGAATAACAATTATTGAAAAGGATGGCCGAATGGAAAAGGAACAAGGAAATACTCGATACTATAGGTATCGTGCGCCGTATCCAAGAGAAGTGGATAATATTCCCTTCCCATCCAGTTTCAGGTGTCCATATTTTCAAAAGTTTGATGGGAAAGGATCCCCTGAAGAACATTTGATGCACTTCATTACCAGTATGGGAGATCTCTCTACAGTACGCAATATTGTTTGCAATTGTTTGGGGCATCGCTGACAGGTAGTGCATTCCGATGGTATTTCAATTTGGCTCCGGGTTCTATCCGCACTTGGAAGCAGACGCAAGATGCTTTCACATCTTAATTTTTCTCCCCAAGTCGAGACATTAATATTGTTAGGTTGGCTTCTGTACGACAAGGCAAAGACGAGTCAGTAAGGAGCTATGTAGATAAATGGAAGGTATTAAGAACTTTGTGCAAACCGTTGCTAAAAGAAACTGAGCAAGTCGAGATATTTTTAAACTCTATGAAAAAGGAATTTGTAATGGGACTGGCTAATTCCAACATCAACACTCTTCATGATTTGGCCGTAAAGGCTCATGCTTTCGAATTAGTAAATTAGACAGTGCCGATATTTCACCATGATGCGGCTCAAAAGGATCCTAACAGGATAACAGCAAATACCAGTGATCGCTATCAGCAGCGTGAAAGTGTAAAAGGTTTAAAGGAAGAAAGTACAAGGAAAAAAGAAGAATTGGCTCAATCAAGAAGAAATAAAAAGGTCAAAACGCTTAATTCGCATGAGGGATTTTCTTTCGATAAGGCAGATGTCATTCCAATGATGGACCAGTTATTGAGAGTTGGCGCGATAGAATTGCCAGAGCCTAAACGCCCCGAGGAGGCGACAAGGCGCAGGGAGTAAAATTTTTGTCGCCATCACCGCTTACTGGGACATCCAACGAAAAATTGTTACACGTTGAAGTGTATTATACAGCGGATGATAGATAGGAATCAGATAATCATCGAGGATAGGACAATCAAGGAGGTCATGAAAGGTATGGGCCTCGATTGAGAAGACTCCAGTGGCCTAAATTATGAAAAAGGAATTTCAATTGGGATCGGCTAGGAAAGGTGAAGAAAATTTAAAGACATGGGGGCAAGGTTGTCAGTAAACATGGTTACAACAAAAGAGCTAGTGAAAGAAGATACTAAAGTAATGGAGCATCCTGAGGCAGCTCCGAAGCAAATGAAGGACGGTGGGCAACCAACGACGGATAGCCTGTTAGAAATAAACTTGGGTACGAAAGAGGAACCACGAAACACGTTCATTAGCGTCAACCTCTCTGAACAAGAGTCAGCAGAATACGTTCAGCTTCTTAGAGAAAATAAAGATGTATTCACCTAGACGTATGCAGAAATGCCCGGATTGGAGCCTTCTGTGGCGTTACACCGTCTAAATATCTCTAAGGAGAAGAGGCCGGTTAAACAGGCGCAAAAGCGATTTCATCCAGATCTGGTTCCCCTTATCGAGCAAGAAGTTAATAAGTTGATAAAGGTCAGATTTATTAGGGAAATCAAGTATCCTAAGTGGATATCGAATATCATCCTGGTAAGAAAGAAAAATGGACAGGTCAGAGTGTGTGTCGATTTTAGAGACCTAAATGAAGCCTTCCTGAAGGATGATTTTTTGCTCCTGATAACTGAATTATTAATTGATAGTATGACTCAGTATGTTGTTATGTCCTTTATGGACAGTTATGCGGGATATAATCAAATTTGAATGGCTCCTGAGGATAAAGAGGCGACGGCGTTTAGAACTTCACTGAGAATTTTCTGTTATAAGGTGATGCCGTTTGGGCTTAAAAATGCTGGGGCAACATATTAGAGGGTGATGAAAAATATTTTTTAAGATATGATGCATAAGCACGTTGAATGTTATGTTGATGACTTGGTGGTCAGGTCAGGAAGTTATCAGGAACATCGCAAACACTTGGTGTCGATTTTTCAGCGACTTAGAAAGAAACAGTTAAAGATGAACCCCGCTAAGTGCGCGTTCAGAGTGTCCTTCGAAAAGTTTTTGGGTTTTTTTGTTTGGTATAGGGGCATTGAGATTGACCCCGGGAAAGTCAAAGCTATTCAGGATATTCCACCGCCAAAGACATTAAAGGAACTAAAGAGTTTGCAAGGAAAATTAGCATATATCCATTGATTCATTTCAAATCTGGCTGGAAGATGTCAGCCATTTTCTCATTTGATGAAAAAGGATACAGAATTTGTGTGGAGTCAAGCCTATCAGAATGCATTCGACTCGATAAAAGAGTTGTTGAAAAAGTGTAACACCCTGAAAATCGGGGGTCGTGTATAAACTCAACTCCCGAGTTCCAGACCGTCACTTATGTAACAAAAATGATTATGATTCAATGTTGTCTGAGTTAAAGCATTCACATGAGTAAAAGTATACCAAAACTGCAATTCATACTCTAGATCCAGTGATAAAAGCAAGCGGAAGACTAAAGAATATATATATCACTGTATGAAAAAATAAAGTAGATCTCAACTGTCTCTGTAACACCCCGGATTTTGGCCAACCTGGGATTAGACGTCATTACGAAATGGGTTAATTAAAACACCTGAAAAATTTCTTAGAACCCAATTCCATAGCCAAAGAAATCACTTACGGTTAATTCCTTTAGAAACTAAGCGTAAGTTAGCTAGCGCAACGTTGGAGTAGCTGGGAAACAGTCCCTGATCACTTTAAATACGTTCTACAAGACCCAAATCGAGTAGAACCAATGACTCTATAATACTCTATAACATTGGATCAAACTCTAAGCCGGTTTGTTCTCTGGACCACTTTGAAATTTTGTATTGGATCTAGACCGCGCGTCGAAAGTCCGATGCCTACTATCTTAGACCGTTAGAACCGCCTTGTTGGACTTGACAATCATTTCAAAAATCAAGCCCAACCGATAATCACAGGCTATTTCATTGAGCCCGGACTGAAGAGAGTGCGAATAGGGACAGATTCAAAATTTGAAATTCAAATCTGGCACATGAATTGACGTGTCAGTATTAAGCGTTCTGACCGTCAGAATTCAGCCAAATTATACCCTCGGATCAGGAAAAATTTCTATTTCATATCATGAGACTTGCAGCCCTAATCTACGTGCGGTGACCGCCGAACTGAAACTGGTCCGCCACGTACGATCCGCGAAGCCTGCCGGACTGAAAACTTGATGTATGCTAGATCCAGTATGCATGAGCTTAAGTCCGATCGCGTTCGGCCAGGGGACCACCAGAAATGATCTTTTGGACTGAAACAGCCCCGATTTGGTTACCCCTCAAGTGAACCTTGTTCCCAAGCCTATTTCGGGAAAGATTTAGCTTATAAAAGGGCTTGAAACCCTCACTCCTCTCTCCCATCCGAATTTGGGAAAAACTCTAGATTGGGAGAGAGAAAAGGTGAGAGATTATGAGAGTGTGGGAGGGATATTACTGCCACTTGCTGCTGTCGTTACACGTGCTTAAGCGATGCACTCCGATCACTTTTCCAGCGATTCCAACGCACTTTGAGGTAAGGAAAACCCTAACCATTTTCTGATTTAGCATTCCGTCGATTCCATAAGCAATGCAGCTTATATAACTTGTGAATTAGGTCGCCTGATCGCCGTGGACGAAGCGTATACGCTCCGTTCGAATTCACACGTCTATAAGAGACAAGGTGCAGATATTAGATGCTTTGATTGACTGTTTTCAACGCTTTCAATGTCGTTTAATAGTAGATTATCGACGGCAACACCGTTTGACATGTACAACATGCTGTCCGTTTCCTGTTTCGTAAACCGACGAAGAATATGAGATTTAGGGCATTTTAGTCATTTGTAGGAAGCACTGTTTTCATCCATATTTTGCTGACGTGATTGACATGGCTTCTTGTCGCATTAGAATACTAGGAATGCATGCATAATTAGTTTGGCGAAGAGATTCGCCTAAATGCGCACTTTGGGTCGACATACTATATGTAGACTTAAGTGTGTGGTTTAAGTGTTTGTATAAATGCTTGTATTAGTATGTATTGAATTAAATGGAGCTATGAATTAGTTTGAGATTGATTTCTCAATTAATATGCTGGTGTAAATGGCTTCCTACATGTTAGCCATATGTACGATTTCATTATATGTATGAAATGCATATGCTTGATGTTTCACTTAAGTGGTATGTTATAACATGTGCTTGATGATTTCATTATGATTTAGTTTGAGATTGAATTCTCAATTAATTTGCTGATGGAAATGATTTTCTATAGGTTGGCGATATGCATAATTTCATTATATGTATGAAAGGCTTGCGTTGGATGATTTACTTAAGTTGTATGTTATAACATGTGTTAACATGCTCACATGGTTGTATTTCATTTCCATTACCCTTACACAACTGCTGATGTGGATTTATGATTGTTTGAGACTATGCCTAGTCCAGGCAGTCGGTAACCGAGCGAATTCGTGGTTAGCTTATCTTCGCCACGAACGACGCGCCGATGAACGCGAGTCGTGTTCTGGAGTTGGCGGCAGTGGTTAGGCCATGCGAAGTGTTTTACGCACTTCATGTTGTTCGACTTGAGATGCGATCGTGCTAGTCGAGCCCGTCAAGTAACCCGACTGGCCGATGTATGTTCACCCTGCATGAGTCATAACTGCTTGAACCTAGGGTACTGAACTTGCCATTGTAAACCCTGTTAACCATGGTACCTTGATCCATAAAGACTCATGAGCCGGGCATGGTGGTATGGGACACCGTGGTCGAGCTGTCGGCCTACGCTGGGGCCACAAACCTCCTCGTAGTGACCAGTGAGCACCTAGACTCGTGAGCAGATTATGGTGGTATGGGACACTATATTCTTGCTGTCAGCCTACATTGAAAAGGTGATGGGGGAGCGGTGCAATGAGTGCGAGCAACAGCCCTGACAGCCCTTTGTAGTGACCGCGAGCGTATTCTGAGTCTACGGGAGGCGACGACCCTTCAGTAGCAGTAGAGTACAGTAGGCCTGTATTGATAAGGTGATGGGGGAGCGGAGCAACGAGTGCATGCAACAGTCCTGACAGCCATTGCAGAGACCTATAAAATATACCTAGTATGAGATTACTAGGAGTGACGACCCTAGACAGGATCTGCGTTGGGATTGATATAAGGAAAGTACCTTAGTTTCCCAATCCTGCTGTTTGAATGGACTAATAACAACTCAGAAATCATATCACCATACCATTGCATGTGCCTGGAAGATGTGGAGCACTTGAGGGTCGATTGCATGCCGCGGTCGTAGGATGGTGCTGTATGAGGGAGATCGTCAGTGAGGGCATACATCACATCATGTCGTATTGCATTAACAACATTATTAGGATTGTGTGAATTACTGCTTTACTATTAGCGCATGATTGATTTGATAACATGCTAATCTCTGCTCTCTTATTCCACTAAGTTGATCACTCACTCTCACATTACGGGATGGTGTTTCCGGACACCCACCAGTCCCTTTTTGTGATTGCAGATGATGGCACGTCCTGTGAGGCGGAGCTGGATTTGATGATGATGAGGAGGATCTCTCCTTTATGCGTGTTCTGATTGACGGGATTATAGGGAGGTTGAGTAAATGCCTTGGTACTTGTCATTTCATATTTTTAGCGCACTCATGTATTGTAATGCCCGTGAAAAATCCTTACTTGGGCTCGAGTACCAACTCGACCCGAAATTGCGTAGAATTCATTCCTTTAGAAAATATGACTAGGTTAGCTAGTGCAACGTTAGAATAGCTGGGAAATGGTCCCTGATCACTTTAAATACGTTCTACAAGGCCCAAAGCGAGTGGAACCAATGGTGCTATAATGCTCTAAAGCCTCGGATCAAACTCTAAGCCGGTTTATTCTCGGGACCTCCTTGAAACTTTGTATTGGATCTAGACCGCGCGTCGAAAGTCCGATACCTACCATCTTAGACCGTTATGACCACTTACCTGGGCTTGGCAATTGTTTCGAAAATCAAGTCCAACTGACATTCAGAGGCTATTTCATTGAGCCTGGAGTGAAGAGAGTGAGAATAGAGTTAGAATTGGAATTTAAAATTCAAATCTGGCACACGATTTGACGCATCAGTATTAAGCGTTCTGATCGTCAGAATACAGCCAAATTACACCCTTGGATCAGGAAAAATATCTATTACATATCACGAGACTTATAGGCCTGATCTTGGTGCGATGACCGTTAAACTGAAACTGGACCGCCACGTGCGATCTGGGAACCCTACCGGTCTGAAAACTGGATGTGTGCTAGATCCAGTATGCATGAGCTTAAGTCCGACCGCATTTGGCCAGGGGACCTTCAGAAATGCTCATTTGGACCGAAACGGCCCCGATTTGGTTAGGCACCAAGTAAACATTGTTCCCAAGCCTATTTTGAGCATGTTTTAGGCTATAAAAGGGGTTGAAACCCTCACTCCTCTCTCCCATCCGAATTTGAGAGAAACCCTAACTTGGGAGAGAGAAAAAGGTGAGAGATTGTGAGAGAGAGTGGGAGAGTTCTTCCTGCCACTTGTGCTACGTGTTGCACGTGCTTAAGCAACACACTTCTACCGCTTTCCCGACGATTTCACCGCGATTCTAGGTAAGTAAATACCCTAAATAGTAGCTGATTTGAGTTTCCTTTATTTCCATAGTGATGTAGCTTATGGATCTCGTGTATTAGGTTCCCTATTCGCCGTAGACGAAGCGTATACGCTCCGTTTCAATTCACGAGTTTACAAGACATAAGGTGAGGATTTTAGACGCTTTGATTGACGGTTCCCAACGCTTTCAATGTCTTTTAATAGTAGATTATTGAAGGCAACACCGTTTGACATGTACAAAATTCTCTCCGTTTCCCGTTTCGTAAACTAACAAAGAATATGAGATTCAGGGCATTTTAGTCATTTGTAGGAAGTACTGTTTACATTCATATTTTGCTGATGTGATTGACATGGTTTGTTGTCGCATTAGGAAGTTAGGAATACGTGCATAATTAGTTTGGCGAAGAGATTCGCCTAATTGCGCACTTCGGGTCGACATACTATATATAGACTTAAGTGTGTAGTGTATGTGTTTGTATAAATGCTTGTATTAGTATGTATTGAATTAAATGATGTTACGAGATAGTTTGAGATTGATTTCTCAATTAATATGCTGACCTAAATGATTTCCTACATGTTGATTATATGCATGATTTCATTACATGCATGAAATATATGTGCTTGAAGATTTACTTAAGTTGAATGTTATAACATGTGTTAACATGCTCACATGATTGTATTTCAATTCCAATACTCTTACATAATTTGTTGATGTGATTCCATAAGTGTTTGGGACTAGACTTAGTCCAGGCAGTCGGTAACCGAGCGAATTCGTGGCTGACTGGTCTTAGCCACAAGCGACGCCTCGATGAACGCGAGTCGTGTTAGAAGTTGGCGGCAGTGGTTAGGCCAGGCGAAGTGTTTTACACACTTCATGTCGTTCGACTTGAGATGCGATCGCGCTAGTCGAGTCCGTCAAGTAACCCGACTGGCCGATGTATGTTCACCTTGTATGAGTCATAACTGCTTGAACCTAGGGTACTGAACTTACCATTGTAAACCCTGTTAACCATGGTACCTTGATCCACGAAGACTCTTGAGCCGGGCATGGTGGTATGGGACACCGTGGTCGAGCTGTCGGCCTACGTTGGGGCCACAAACCTCCCCGTAGTGACCAGTGAGCACCTAGACTCGTGAGCAGATTATGGTGGTATGGGACACTATATTCTAGCTGTTGGCCTACACTGATCAGGCGACGAGTCCTTTGTAGTGACCGCGAGCGTATTCTGAGTCCACGGGAGGCGACGACCCTTCCGTTGCAGTAGAGTATAGTAGGCCTGTATTGATAAGGTGATGGGGGAGCGGTGCAACGAGTGTGAGCAACAGCACTGGCAGCCCTTGCAGTGACCTACGAAATATACATTGTATGAGATTACTAGGAGTGACGACCCTAGATAGGATCTGTGTTAGGATTGATACAAGGGAAGTACCTTAGTTTCCCAATCCTGCTGTTTGAATGGACTAATAACAACTTGGAAACCATATCACCATAGCATTGCATGTGCCTGGAAGATGTGGAGCACTCTAGGGAGTGTGGCATGCCGCGGTCGTAAGATGTTGCCGTATGAGGGAGATCGTCGGTGAGGGCATACATCATGTCATATTATCTTGCATTAACAACAGTATTAGGAATGTCTAATTTACTGCTTTACTATTATCGCATGATTGAATTGTGAACATGCTAATCTTTGCTCTATGATTCCACTGAGTTGATCACTCACTCCCATGTTACAGGATGGTGTTTGCAACACCCACCAGACCCTGTTGTAGATGCAGGTGAGGCTGAGATCCAGGTGGTGGAGCCAGACTTTGACGAGGACCAGGATGAGTTCTTGTACATGCAGTATCACGATGGCTTCGCGTAGGCGACCTGGATCAATGGGACTTCAGTGGGACTGTTTTGGACATTTAATTTTGTTCATGTATATGTATATGAGACTCAGTGATGTATTCATACTTAGAGACAGATGAGATTTACTTTGTTTTCCATACAGTGATATATATATTGTTCAGTCTTCCGCTTGCTTTTATCACTGGATCTGAGGTATGAATTACAGTTTTGGCATACTTTTACTCATGTGAATGCTTTAAATCAGACAACATTGAATCATAATCATTTTTGTTGCATAAGTGACGGTCTGGAACTCGGGAGTTGAGTTTATACACAACCCCCGATTTTCAGGGTGTTACATGTATATTCGTTTTGTCTACTTTTGGAGTATACATGTACATATATAACCTGGTAACATATTCACACTCTGGAGACATACAACAGTTTATATATGTTATACATACTATCACAGTCTTCTGCTTGCTAATTTAACTGTCTCTGGAGCAGGATATGCTGTTCTGGCTTAATCTCACTCATGTTTAATACATTAACACAGAAAACATTCAATCATACATATCTATGTTGCATAAATAACATTTTGGAACTCAGGAGTTGAGTTTTTACTCAACCCCCCGATTTTCTGGGTGTCACAAGATGGTATCAGAGCATGATTTGGATTAAACCGGGCCTGGGTTATGGTCACGTGACATACGCTGTTGTTTCCTTTGACTTAGGTGGGTGCGAGAAGGGTCTAGAAACACTCATAGGATCGTAGATTCGCCAATAGGCGAAGACTATTCATATCGATCGCGTGATCGAGTCCGTAACGCATCTAGGGTCGCGTAAAGTAACCCGAATAGCTCCTAAGTTGTAGGTAAGTGGGTTGAGACGTTCTTTGAACGATTCTAAACCCGTAAATGTGAATCCTTGGGCTGTGGGATAACCACAACCCCTGTATTCAATCGCTAGGGCTTAAAAACCCCGTTTCATCCAAAATCTTCAAAATTCTTCCTCTCACCATTCCAATCTTCAATTCTTTCTTATCCTTTTCATGTTAGGCATCAATATTAATGTAAAAATAACATAAAATCATACTTTCATAAAATTTTCTAGTGAATAGTAAAATTTCATGAAAAATGGCCATAAGGTCATTATAACTTTGCTTTCTTTAGCAATTAATGGACTAGATGGATGTACTAGCTCCTTATACCCCAAAATCATATGCTGCATGATAGGGATTTGAATTCAGGATTACAGATTGGTCCCGAAAATCCCCGAATGCATCTTTGGACCCATATAGGGCAATCTAGAATGAACCAAGGCGGGGACCATACATTTTTGGGGTCCCTGGACCATGGGTTGGGCGCACGCCCTATTTTGGGTGGTGTACCCCTCCCATGTATGGTCCGTCCGAAGAAAACCCCAAATATGGGTACTTCCTTCACAAACAGCCCCTTCCTTAGCCCCATTTTCGTTTTCAGCTGCCCTATCCCAAAAATTGTGATTTCAAATCACTCCAAAATCCTTCCTTGGCCAAAAACGACCACTCTCCATCACTCCATTGCTGTTTTCAGCCCTCCCTCTTGCAAATTTTATCGTTTGAAGCTCTTACGACCTCCAAAACGAGCTGAAATCGTGAGGAGCTTCATTCCCCTTTTTCATTCTCTTTTCTTTCTGAAAATCCATCCTAGGGGAGCTTGAAGCATCCCTCTACAATGCCTAGATTTCGTTCTATCCATTTGGGCAACCATTTCTCTGCATTTCCCCTTCCTTCCATGGCTATTGTTAAGGCTGTTTCAGCCTTTTCCTCCCTTTCCATCATCCTCTCTCTCATGTTCCTTTTATTTGATCCTCAGACTCGTGGAAACCTACTTACCCATCCCATTTCTCCACGTTCTTCGCTTGTTTGATTACTGTTTTGAAATTTCTATGTTTTGTTGTTGTTAGGTAGAAAATGTGTTTGTGTTGTGGTTTGGGCTTAATAAAGCCGAATTTGGTTAGATGGAATGCATGCCATTTCATTTCGCTGTAAAGTATTGTCCCTAGATTGGGAGTATTGTAACTCCCGAGATTCAGCCTACAAATTAATTTTTATCCCAACCCACCCTCCTACCAAGCATGCCACTTCCAATCCCGCCATGGGACTAGGAATGCAATTCCATTTGATACAACTAAACGCTGCTGGCCACATAGGCCCTTGGCGTTTTAGTCCTAGAGTTAGCACTTCTAGATTTGAAGGGTCTGACGACATAAGAAATCCAATTCCAGTTAGACAATCTTGACCCTAATCGATAGAATAATTCCCTGTAGTAGAAATGGTATAGGAAAGCCATTTACTGTATAAACTTAGGCTTTGGATTATAACTACTGAGTTACAGACTAGGCTACTAGTTGTCTTAGGCAGTGTAAGGCCTATGTATGCTAAGGGATAGTAGGTTAGATTTGGTTGGAATGGGACTCCCTTCCTTCGATAGATCCCCTCCTGACTTATAGACTTCTGTTGTTGCCCATAGGAAGGAGCCATTCACTCTTAGGGACCATTTATAAATCCCTCAGAATGAACTTAGAATGTACTAGCACACCCCTTAGAATTGCCTTCCCCAAGGGCTTATTGCATTCGGGAACGCGGAATAAAGGAACTACATGTAAGCGATGTATTCGCGGTTTGAATCGACTTCCTAATCCTAGTGGTTAACAATAAATCCAATGCTCTGATCAAGCAGAAGATCGGCATCGACTCGGATTAAGAATGGATACAATAAATCTTCTGTCCTAGCTAGACAGAAAGTCTATGTATCCGGCTCAGACCCACTATACAACTTTTCTTCCGTGTTGGCTCGACCACCTACAACCACAAGTTATTACTTTTCCCTTGGTAAATGTTAAGGACTTAAAGCCAGTAGAGAATTCGACATCTTGCCACCAACTCATACCTGCCCCTGAACTCAACCATAATGGAGATTAGGCTCATCTCTATGATCATAGGTACCAATGCCATAGAACGCATCACTAGCAAGGAAAGCCATGTAGAGGAAGGTTGTTTCCACTTTATGTCAAGGATAGGTCTTAAGTTGCACCTCATTCTGATGTATGGAGCGATGCATAGATTCTTGAACTTTAAGTAGAACCAAGTTTTAAGGGGGGTAGAACGTATTGAGTCCAATCCAGTTAGGTCAGCCCATGCAATCGTTCGATCAGACTGGCGCATCGGAAGCGTGGTTAGTCTCTTCCCCACTGGCCCAAGATCGAAACATTTGATTTAGGTTGTATGTACGGTTAGGTCATTAAATAGGATTGACCCTTTCTTAGAATGTTAGTACTAAAGTCTTACTAGATGCTTCTTACCCTTCGTCAATTTCGGGGACGAAATTATGTTTTAAGGGGGGTAGATTGTAACACCCCGGATTTTGGCCAACCTGGGATTAGACGTCATTAGGCAATGGGTTAATTAAAACACCTGGAAAATCGCTTAGAACCCAATTCCATAGCCAAAGAAATCACTTAGGGTTAATTCCTTTAGAACCTAAGCGTAAGTTAGCTAGCGCAACATTGGAGTAGCTGGGAAACAGTCCTTGATCACTTTAAATACGTTCTACAAGACCCAAATCGAGTAGAACCAATGAATCTATAATACTCCATAACCTTGGATCAAACTCTAAGTCAGTTTGTTCTCTGGACCACTTTGAAATTTTGTATTGGATCTAGACCGCGCGTCGAAAGTCCGATGCCTACTATCTTAGACCGTTAGAACCACCTTGTTGGACTTGACAATCATTTCGAAAATCAAGTCCAACCGATAATCACAGGCTATTTCATTGAGCCCGGACTGAAGAGAGTGCGAATAGGGACAGATTTGGAATTTGAAATTCAAATCTGGCACACGACTTGACGTGTCAGTATTAAGCGTTCTGAACGTCAGAATTCAGCCAAATTATACCCTCGGATTAGGAAAAATTTCTATTTCACATCATGAGACTTGTAGCCCTGATCTACGTGCGGTGACCGCTGAACTGAAACTGGTCCGCCACGTGCGATCTGCGAACCTTGCCGGACTGAAAACTTGATGTATGCTAGATCCAGTATGCATGAGCTTAAGTCCGATCGCGTTCGGCCAGGGGACCACCAGAAATGATCTTTTGGACTGAAACAGCCCCGATTTGGTTACCCCTCAAGTGAACCTTGTTCCCGAGCCTATTTCGGGCACGATTTAGCTTATAAAAGGGCTTGAAACCATCACTCCTCTCTCCCATCCGAATTTAGGAAAAACCCTAGATTGGGAGAGAGAAAAGGTGAGAGATTGTGAGAGAGTGTGGGAGGGATTTTACTGCCACTTGCTGTTGCCGTTACACGTGCTTAAGTGACGCACTCCGATCACTTTTCCGGCGATTCCAACGCACTTTGAGGTAAGGAAAACCCTAACCATTTGCTGATTTAGCATTCCGTCAATTCCATAAGCGATGCAGCTTATAGAACTTGTGAATTAGGTCGCCTGATCGCCGTGGACGAAGCGTATACGCTCCGTTTGAATTCACACGTCTATAAGAGACAAGGTGCGGATATTAGATGCTTTGATTGACTGTTTTCAACACTTTCAATGTCGTTTAATAGTAGATTATCGACGACAATGCTGTTTGACATGTACAACATGCTGTCCGTTTCCTGTTTCGTAAACCGACGAAGAATATGAGATTTAGGGCATTTTAGTCATTTGTAGGAAGTACTATTTTCATCCATATTTTGTTGATGTGATTGACATGGCTTCTTGTCGCATTAGAATACTAGGAATGCACACATAATTAGTTTGGCGAAGAGATTCGCCTAAATGCGCACTTTGGGTCGACATACTATATGTAGACTTAAGTGTGTGGTTTAAGTGTTTGTATAAATGCTTGTATTAGTATGTATTGAATTAAATAGTGTTATGAATTAGTTTGAGATTGATTTCTCAATTAATATGCTGGTGTAAATGGCTTCCTACATGTTAGCCATATGTACGATTTCATTATATGTATGAAATGCATATGCTTGATGTTTTACTTAAGTGGTATGTTATAACATGTGCTTGATGATTTCATTATGATTTAGTTTGAGATTGAATTCTCAATTAATTTGCTGATGGAAATGATTTCCTATAGGTTGGCGATATGCATAATTTCATTATATGTATGAAAGGCTTGCGTTGGATGATTTACTTAAGTTGTACGTTATAACATGTGTTAACATGCTCACATGGTTGTATTTCATTTCCATTACCCTTACACAACTGCTGATGTGGATTTATGATTGTTTGGGACTATGCCTAGTCCAGGCAGTCGGTAACCGAACGAATTCGTGGTTAGCTTATCTTCGCCATGAACGACGCGCCGATGAACGCGAGTCATGTTCTGGAGTTGGCGGCAGTGGTTAGGCCATGCGAAGTATTTTACGCACTTCATGTCGTTTGACTTGAGATGCGATCGTGCTAGTCGAGCCCGTCAAGTAACCCGACTGGCCGATGTATGTTCACCCTGCATGAGTCATAACTGCTTGAACCTAGGGTACTGAACTTACCATTGTAAACCCTGTTAACCATGGTACCTTGATCCATAAAGACTCATGAGCCGGGCATGGTGGTATGGGACACCGTGGTCGAGCTTTCGGCCTACGCTGGGGCCACAAACCTCCCCGTAGTGACCAGTGAGCACCTAGACTCGTGAGCAGATTATGGTGGTATGGGACACTATATTCTTGCTGTCAGCCTACATTGATAAGGTGATGGGGGAGCGGTGCAACGAGTGCGAGCAACAGCCCTGGCAGCCCTTTGTAGTGACCGCCAGCGTATTCTGAGTCTACGGGAGGCGACGACCCTTCAGTAGCAGTAGAGTACAGTAGGCCTATATTGATAAGGTGATGGGGGAGCAGAGCAACGAGTGCGTGCAACAGCCCTGACAGCCCTTACAGTGACCTACAAAATATACCTCGTATGAGATTACTAGGAGTGACGACCTTAGACAGGATCTGTGTTGGGATTGATATAAGGGAAGTACCTTAGTTTCCCAATCCTGCTGTTTGAATGGACTAATAACAACTCGAAAATTATATCACCATACCATTGCATGTGCCTGGAAGATGTGGAGCACTTGAGGGTCGATTGCACGCCGCGGTCGTAAGATGGTGTCGTATGAGGGAGATCGTCGATGAGGGCATACATCACGTCATGTCATATTGCATTAACAACAGTATTAGGATTATGTGAATTACTGCTTTACTATTAGAGCATGATTGATTTAATAACATGCTAATCTCTGCTCTCTTATTCCACTGAGTTGATCACTCACTCCCACGTTACGGGATGGTGTTTCCGGACACCCACCAGTCCCTTTTTGTGATTGCAGATGATGGCGCGGCCTGTGAGGCGGAGCTGGATTTGATGATGAGGAGGAGGATCTCTCCTTTATGCATGTTCTGATTGACGGGATTACAGGGAGGTTGAGTAAATGCCTTGACACTTGTCATTTCATATTTTTAGCGCACTCATGTATATTCGTTTTGTCTACTTTTAGAGTATACATGTATGTATATAACCTGGTAATATATTCACACTCTGGAGACATACAACAGTTTATATATGTTATACATACTATCACAGTCTTCCGCTTGCTAATTTAATTGTCTCTGGAGTAGGATATGCTGTTCTGGCTTAATCTCACTCATGTTTAATACATTAACACAGACAACATTCAATCATACATATCTATGTTGCATAAATAACATTTTGGAACTCGGGAGTTGGGTTTTTACTCGAGCCCCCGATTTTCTGGATGTTACAGTCTCCAAAGTATGAATACATCTCTGAGTCTCATATACATGTAAATAAACAGAAATCGAATGTCAAAATAGTCCCACTGAGAAGTCCCGTCAATCTAAGCCACCTAAGCAAAGCTGTCGTGGTACTGCATATATGAGAACTCGTCCTGGTCCTCATCATAGTCCGGCTCTGCTTCCTGAATTGCTGCCTCACCTGCATCTAAGACAGGGTCTGGTGGGTGTTACAAACACCATCCCGTAACGTGGGAGTGAGTAGTTAACTCAGTGGAATAATAGAGCAAGGATTAGCATGTTCTCAAATCAATCATGCGATAATAGTAAAGCAGTAAATCAAACAATCCTAATACTGTTATTAATGTAATATGACATGACATGATGGATGCCCTCACCGACGATCTCCCTCATACGGCACCATCTTACACCCACGGCATGCTTTCATCCCACAGTGCTCCACATCTTCTAGGCACATGCAATGTGATGGTGATATGATTACCGAGTTATTATTAGTCCTTTTCATACAGCAATATTGGGAAACTAAGGTACTTCCCTTATATCAATCCCAACACAGATCCTGTCTAGGGTCGTCACTCCTAGTAATCTCATACGATGTATATTTTGTAGGTCGCTGCAAGGGCTGTTAGGGCTGTTGCTCGCACTCGTTGCACCGCTCCCCCATCTCCTTATCAATACAGGCCTACTGTACTCTCACTGCTACGGAAGGGTCGTCGCCTTCCGTAGACTCAAAATATGCTCGCGGTCACTACAAAGGACTCGTCGCCTGATCAGTGTAGGCCGACAGCAAGAATATAGTGTCCCATACCACATAATCTGCTCACGAGTTATAGGTGCTCACTGGTCACTACGGGGAGGTTTGTGGCCCCAGCGTAGGCCGACAGCTCGACCACGGTGTCCCATACCACCATGCCCGGCTCATGAGTCTTTGTGGATCAAGGTACAATGGTTGACAGGGTTTACAATGGTAAGTTCAGTACCCTAGGTTCAAGCAGTTATGACTCATACAGGGTGAACATACAACGGCCAGTCGGGTTACTTGACGGGCTCGACTAGCACGAGCGCATCTCAAGTTGAATGACATGAAGTGCGTAAAACACCTCGTGTGGCCTAACCACTGCCGCCAACTCCAAAACAGGGCTCGCATTCATCGACGCGTCGTGGCAAAGATAAGCCAACCACGAATTTACTCAGTTACCGACTGCCTGGACTAGGTATAGTCCCAAACAATTATGAATCCACATCAGCCATCATGTAAGAGTAATGGAAATGAAATACAATAATGTGAGCATTTTAACACATGTTATAACATACAACTTAAGTGAATCATCAAGCACATGCATTTCATACATATAATGAAATCATGCATATAACTAACATGTAGGAAATCATTTACTTCAGCATATTAATTGAGAAATCAATCTCAAACTAATTCATAACACCATTTAATTCAATACATACTAATACAAGCATTTATACAAACACTTAAACTACACACTTAAGTCTACATATAGTATGTCGACTCAAAGTGCGCATTTAGGCGAATCTCTTCGCCAAAATAATTATGCACACATTCCTAGTATCCTAATGTGACAAGAACCCATGTCAATCACATCAGAAAAATACGGATGAAAATAGTATTTCCTACAAATGACTAAAATGCCCTAAATCTCATATTCTTCGTCTGCTTACGAAACAGGAAACGGACGGCATGTTGTACATGTCAAACGGCATTACTGTCGATAATTTACTATTAAACGACATTGAAAGCGTTGGAAACAGTCAATCAAAGCGTCTAAAATCTACGCCTTTTCTCCTATAGGTGTATTAATTCGAACGGAGCGTATATGCTTCGTCTACGGCGAATAGGCAACCTAATTTACAAGATGCATCAGCTACCATGCTAAGGAACCAAAGGAACCTTAGATCAGCAAGTGTTAGGGGTATTTTCTTACCTAGAAACGCGGTGAAATCACCGGCAAAGTGATTGGATTGCGTGGCTTAAACACGTGCAGCAGGTAGTACAAGCAGCAGGAAAAACTCTCCCACCTTCTCTCACAAACTCTCACTTTCTCTCTCACTCTTGCTAGGGTTTCTAGCAAATTTGGATGGGTGAGAGGAGTAAGGGTTTAAGCCCCTTTTATAACTTAAAACCCGCCCAAAACAGGCTTGAGAACAATGTTTACTTGATACCTAACCAAATCGGGGCTGTTTCAATCCAAAAAGGTATTTCTGGTGGTCCCCTGGCCGAACGCGATCAGACTTAAGTTCATGCATGTCGGATGTCGCTCACATCCCATTTTCAGATCAGTAGTGTTCGTACATCGCACGTGGCGGTCCAGTTTCAGTTCAGCGGTCACCGCACGTAGATCAGGTCTGCAAGTCTCATGATATGAAATAGAAATTTTTCCTGATCCGAAGGTGTAATTTGGCTGAATTCTGATGGTCAGAACGCTTAATACTGACGCGTCAAGTCGTGTGCCAAATTTGAATTTTAAATTCCAAATCTAACCCTATTCTCACTCTCTTCACTCCAGGCTCAATGAAATAGCCTGTGAATGTCGGTTGGACTTGATTTTTGAAATGATTGTCAAGTCCAGCTAGGAAGTTATAACGGTCTAAGATTGTAGGTATCAGACTTTCGACGTGCGATCTAGATCCAATACAAAGTTTCAAAGAGGTCCAGAGAACAAACCGGTGTAGAGTTTGATCCGAGGTTTTAGAGTATTATAGCGTCATTGGTTCTACTCACTTTGGGTCTTGTAGAACGTATTTAATGTGATCACGGACTATTTCCCAGCTACTCTAGCGTTGCGCTAGCTAACTTACACTTATTTTCTAAAGGAATTAATCCTACGCAATTTCTGGTCGAGTTGGTACTCGAGTCCAAGTACGGATTTTTCCAGGGCATTACAAAAAACCACCAGTACTGGCAGCTCCAATAAAAGGGAAGCCGCTTATCTTGTACACGTCTGCAGCCGAACATTCCTTAGGAGCTCTATTGGCAAAAAAAATGAATTTAAAAAAGAAACAACCCTCTATTACTTAAGTCAAACTTTAATAGGTGCAGAGTACAATTATTCCCCGATTGAGAAGGAATGTTTATCATTAATATTCGCAGTACAGAAGTTGAGGCATTATTTTCTATCGCATGATATAACATTAGTTTCAAGGGCTGACCCGATAAAGTTTCTGATGACAAGGCCGATGTTGTCTGGAAGGTTGGCTAAATGGATGTTGTTACTTTCAGAGTACGCTATTACATATGAACTGGAAAAAGCTGTGAAAGGGCAGGCAGTGGCAGATTTCTTAGCAGCGCACCCCGTGGCAGAATCTGAAGCCATCAATGATGATTTTCTGGATAAGCAAGTCATGCTGACTGAATCACAGAATCCGTGGCAAATGTATTTTGATGGAGCTTCTCGAACATCAGGAGCGAGGATAAGAGTGATATTCATTACTCCCCAAGGTGATTTATTACCTTACTCCTTTAAATTGGAACTACATGCACGAACAATGAGGCTGAGTATAGAGTCCTGATTATTGGAATGGAGATGGCTAAAGAAATGGAGATAAGAGTATTGCATATTTTTAGGGATTTTAAATTGATTATAAATCAATTGACGACTGAATTCGAAATAAGAAAGCAAGAACTTTTATCATATTGTCGGAAGGCACAACAATTGTTGGAATATTTTTCCTATGTTGAAATCAAGCATATTCCCCGGTCAGAGAATGCAAAAGCCGATGCCTTAGCCAGTTTGGCGGCAGCTCTGTCTTGCCCTAATCGAAGCCCTCTTCAAGTAACCATAGAGGAAAGAAGATTTTTACCATCAGCAGAAGAAGAAGTTATTGAAGACCTTTCTGTATCATGCTTGGAAATTACAATAGATGATTGGCATCTGCCCTTCATTGATTATCTCAAATTCAACATCCTACCAGAAGAGTTCGCGCAAAGGCAGCAAACCAGATAGCGATCAAGTAGATTCGTTATCTGTAGTGAAGTATTATATAAAAAATCTTACAATGGAGTGTTGCTACGTTGTTTAAATAAGCAAGAAGTGATCCAGGTGCTGTAGGAAGCACACTCTGGGGAGTGTGGGGCACATCAAGCTGGTCGAAATTTATTTCATCGAGTACATAGAATGGGATATTATTGGCCCACTATGTTTGAAGACGCGATAGATTATGCGAAGCGGTGTCATAAATGCCAGATTCATGGAGATGTTATACACATGCCTCTTGAAGACTTACACCAGTCTATTGCCTCTTGGCCCTTCTCTACTTGGGGACTTGACGTAATCGGTCCTATAAACCCGCCTTCATCCAAAGGAAAACAGTATATTCTGGCACTAACCGATTGTTTCTCCAAATGGACTGAAGCAGTTGTTTTGCGAAATGTTAAAGAAAAAGATGTGGTTAATTTTATCCGCTACGCTATAATATACCAACATGGTATCCCAAAGAAAATTGTTACAAACAATGACACTCCTTTCAAAAATAAAGGTATGAAAAATTGTGTCAAAAGTTCAATATCCATCACTCGTTCTCAACGCGTTACTATCCGCCAGCTAACGGATTAGCAGAGGCATTCAACAAAACAATAGTCAAAATATTGAAGAAAACAGTGACAAGAAACAAACGTGATTGGGATGAAAGGTTACAGGAAGCGTTATGGGCATACAAAACTACTCATCGAACAGCCACAAGGGCAACACTATATTCATTAATCTATGGTGTGGAAGCAGTAATTCCAATTGAAATACAAGTAGCGTCACTAAGAGTGGCAGTGCATCAGTCTATAACTGATGATGATAATGCAAAAATAAGATTGAAGGAATTGGATTTTCTTGACGAGAGACGCCTGGCTGCACAACAGTATTTGCAAGCATATCAAGCAAGAATATCAGTCGCCTTTGATAAGCGAGTTAAATATCTCTCTTTCAAAAAGGGGGATATGGTGCTAATGTTGAAAAGACCAATCGTGGTCAGCGTCGAACAGGAGGCAAGTTTGAGCCTAAATGGGATGGCCCTTACGTAATAAAAGAAGTATATTCTAATGAAGTGTATCGAGTTGTAGATCAAGACGGACAAGGAATCAGTATACCAGTCAACGCGCGTTTCCTTAAGAGATATCGTTCGTAAATATATTTGTTGATTTTGCTCCAGAAAATTATCAGAGTTATGATTCTGCATTAAAAGGGGACAACTTAGTCGATAAATATGACCGTAAATCGTGTAGTCTGTTACAGAAATATACTGCCTAAATATCTCCAAGAATGAAAATATATCTCCAATAACAGTCACAATCATATACAGGGGGCAAGTTCAAAGCCAACTGAGATAAAGTGTGCTCAATGAAAGTAAAATTATTCAAAGAAGTAAATGAAAGCCTATATTGGCCTATACTCGCATTGGCAAAAAGGAAATTGCTTCCGAAGGCGCTATTGATTTTGATACAGAACATTATCAAGAGAATAATTCTGTATCAAAAGGGAGCAAGATGAATAGGATGAATAAGGAAGAAGTTCGCAAGCATATCAAAATCATATGACAAAGCATATCAAGATCATATGATAGCAAATAAAGAAAGACGAAGAAGGTGAGCGCCATCAAGAGAATTCTACAAAATTTTGCCTGAAATTGATATCACCATCAAGCTGGTATATTACAAACAATACAGATAAGTAATTTTAGGCAAAAATACCTATCATCGTCTTCCAAGATAGCATGCTAGATCATCGCCAAAAGTCTTCAGTCTTCCAAGACATTTGAAGATAGCATATTAAATCGTCACTGAACAAAAAAGTGCCGATGATCGCTATTAAGCATTAACGCTCATCGCCGATAGAAAATCTCCATCGAAATTAGAATCATCAGCTATCGATGATCATAAAAAGAAAAGAGAACAGCTATCACTGTTGCCGATCAATCGTTCATCAAAATTGCCATCATCGCTAAGCTGATACATTGCTTTAAACATGATACAAAAGTCCTTATGACATTGTCAGCAGCAGCGAAATGTCAATTATTGTTCAACCATATGATGAATTATACAGCCAATTATATAAATTTTGCGACAGTGATGACTGCTGATCATAAAAAGGCGGTCTAGCCACAAGTCCCGAAAAAAAAAGACAGAGAAAAAAAGGGCCAAGTCCTAAAAGGTCCAAGTCCCCAAGACCTAAAAAGGCCAAATCCTAAAAGGATTAAATCTTGAAAGGGACTGGCTACGCATAAGACCTATGATTATAAAAAAGGCAGCCCAGTCAAGCTAATGGCCTGCTGTGCATGAGACCTATGAAGATCGCCATTTGGGCAGCGGCGAGAAGCCAGTGGCCCTAAAAAGCCCGTGAAGGCCATCGTACGCATACCCATGCGGGCAGCTAACGGAGTCAATGACCGAAAGCCAGAAGGCCAAAAGTTGAAAAAAAAGCCAAGAGCTAAAAGTCTTCAACGACCAAAAGCCAAAAGGACAAAATGTTGACTAAAAGCCAAAGTGTTAAAAGTCCTCAAATGACTAATCAGTGTAACCCTTATGCCGTCTGTATAGCTTTTCGGTAGCGTCACGGGGAATGGAGGACAATGCCCTCTCGTGAATGGGCCCGACCTTGCAGGCGAAGAAAATGAGGGCTGCAGTGTGCATTTTAGATAGGCCAACCATGCATAAGACCCCCCAGATTTGTGGTTTGATTCCGGTACTAACTCATGAGGAAGGGCTTAAACCTACTCATCGATGAATCGACAACCATGGATTTGGTACCCCCAAAGGTAGCCTTGTGAGCTCTGTGAACTCTAGAGAGTTACTGTGGCCAACCCTGTGCGTAAAACCAACCAAGTTCACGACCCTGGTAGCTTCACTGGGCCCCTCTGATGGATCGCGATTTGTGAACTCCTTAGGCAGTGAGAAGTCTAGCGAACTCTAGAGAGTTACAGAGACCATCACGTAAGACCCGACTCTAACTAGAGTCCAAGTAAATTCGCCAAGTAAATTTTCTCCACTACTCAAGAGCTTAAACTGTGGGCGCAACTAACTGAATTGAAACTTAGCACCGCTAATAAAATATAAATGAATAAAGTCATGTAGGAAATCCCGTACTAACAAGCATAAAATGTTGATGTTTTTATAATTAGTGCTTTATTGAATATCAAGATAAACTAGGTGCAACGTTATAGACATATATCTCATTATATATATATATATATATATATATATATATATATATATATATATATATATATATATATATATATATATATATATATATGTTTGTTCCAATATGCAAGAATGCATTTCTCTGGAATTAGGTTCCCAATTACATCGACAGTAAATGCCCCCAAGATATTGGCTATTATCTATTCAAGAGCTCAAATCTCCAAGAGTACAATATAAAGAATACAACGTGAAGCACGATGACAAGTTCAAAGATTACTTAAATCATATTGCGAATACTACACTCAGTCTAAAAAGAGAAGAAACTTTCAATCTATTTCAAAAAAAAAATTATCAAGTTACATTGAAAATTATAATGAATTAAAATACTAATTCCGATTAATCTGGCAGGAAAGATCATCACTTGAAAGCTTGAGTTATGCAGATCGTGAATAAAGGAAGCAATTAAAAAAGGATGTTACAGTAGGAGCAACATTAAAGAGCAATTCCAGATACAAAGTTGAAGAAAAGAATCGCTGGAATTGATCAAAAGGAAAGAATCGCTGGAGTTGATCAAAAGGAAAGAATTACTAGAGTTGATAAAAGAGACCGTTATAACAGCAATGGTGTTGGAAGAAAGCTCTCTGATCAAGTCGCTCAAAGATGAAGCCGTCACGACTGTTGAAGAAGCGTGTTTCAATGAAAAGAGAATTTTATCCTATCTAGTGAAGCATCTGCTCGACACTGCTGATTGGGGGTATTCAAGTTTTTTTAGCTCGAGTACCATCATTCTAGTCTTCCGCTCGAGTGTCCTCATTCAAGTCTTCCAGTTGGATGCAATCATTTAAGCTCTTCATTCAAGTGCGAGAGCCCTCCATTCAAGCACGAGCCTCCTGGTCTTCCGGTCGAGTGTCATTATTCAAGTCTTCTATTCAGGCGCAGACACTCAGTCTTCTGTTTAGATACGAGCATTCCAGTCTTCCATTTGAAAGTGATTGTTCAAACCTTCTGGTCAAGCATGATCATCCAGCCTGCCATGCAAGCATAATTATTTGGTCATCCTTCAGTTGCAGTTCATTCAAGTTTTTCAGGCAAAGGAGGATCGATCCTTCTTTAATTTTGTAAACTAATCAAAGAAGGATCGAGGGGGCATCTGTTGAGGCATAAAAAATGGCAAAGGATTGAAGCAAGAAGAGATAAGGAGTTAGAAAGAAATTTTGAAAAGAAGAAGATAGAGATAGCTTTCAAGAGAGTGCGCAGGATCGCGCAACCACTATCATTTGTGCAGTTCCGAGCAATCAATCCCAGTTGCGCAGGTCCGCGCAAAGGAAATATTAGTTGCGCGGGATCCCGAAACGTACTGCATGAAGGGTCTCGTTCAAAATGATCTAAAGCACTAAAAAATAGTCACACATCGCTAAGATTAGGATTTTCACAAGTGCGAAGGTCTATAAATACCCCTTCTCCTCCTTCATTAAGGGTAATTTGAAGATTTTCAAGAGGAGCGGAGCGGAGCAGAAGGAAGAAGGTAGGAGAGAAGTCTCTTAACAGTTGCACAGGACTGCGCAATCGGTGTCGGTTACGTAGGTCCGCACAACCAGACTTTCCTGCAGTCTGTAAAGCTCAAGGGCCGTTATGCTATCGAAATGCCTATGTAAGGCTTTTGTTCTTCCAGCACCCTTTCTCCTCCTATTGTCAAGTACAGAGGAAGAAGATTAGTCGATCGAATCGACATTTCCCATAAGTATTAGGGATGGCTGAAACAGACGCCATTGTGCTGCTGAAATCTTTGTCTCATCAAAGACTCATTGATTTAATTGACATTCCTCCTAAGTCCTAGGAGATAGTTGAAACAGACGCCGGAAGGCTGTCGAAATGAACTTTTCATACTTAAAGCACAAGTCCTTTATTTCTAAATGATCTATCTTAGAATCAAGGAATGTAAAGAGGATGTAAATGAACTCAGTATCAATAAATATGATGAATGTTCCTAGTACTCTTTCTCTGTTATGTTTGAATAAGACAATCTCCCAAATCAAATGCATTTGTTTCTTTGTCGAAACACTAAGAAACTACTAAACAACTACCAAACCACACAAATCTTCTCTCCCTGCCACACCTGATACAAGAAATCCACCATCAGGCACGTGTACTCACTGCGGTTGCTCCACTTAGGATAGACATTGAACGTATAGATGTGGTGAAGCAAACAAAAGTTATCTATCATATTTGTTACCAGAAGGTTTTTGTTAGGCTGCCATTCAACCAGATGACCACAAAGAAACTGTGTTCGGCGATCCCTCTCACGTGCACTATTCAAATTCTTCTCACTTGCATGAACCTCATCAAGTGGCATATTCAGAAGACGAGATATCAAAGCAACGTCAACTGTAGCCACCCGATCTCTTTCAACTGAAATTCTAAACTGTAAGGGCTCCAGCGTCGGCTCTCGGATGTGGGCGTAGAAAGCTCAGAAAGTATCCACATTAGAACGACGCTCACCCTCAAATAGCGGACCCCACTGGGCTTCAATTAGGCGCACGAACAACAAGAACTCACCAAATAGACGTGCATCAACATGAGCTTCAAAAAGGACCCTGTGCTGTTCGAAAACACCATGGGACAACTCCACCAACAAGGTTCTTCCTATGGGAGCATGGGGATCTAGATCCCGCTTCGTCTGTAACTCACGAGTGGCGCTTGAACTAGCGGTGGCACCTCTCGATCTTTTAGAACGGGTTGGGCGACTAGGCCTGGCTTTATCTACGGGAGCTCTCTTCTTCCCCATGAAAGAGAGGATGGAGGAAATGATGAATATGGCCGTAATAAGCTTGAATAGGGCCATGAAAAATGGAAGAAATGAAGAGAATAGGATGGGTATTGGGGTTTCCATGAATTTGGGACTCAAAGTAGGGATTTGGGTGCACAAATGGAAAGAAAGGAAAGAGAAATCAGCAATGGAGGTGGGTTTTGAGATGGGTAGAAAGGGGATGCACGAAAAATGGAAGAAGAAGGAGTTTGGGGAGGGGTTTTGTGGAGATTGGAGAAGTATTTCAAGAAAAGGAAATCTTGGAGGTGGGTTTTGTGAAGGAAGGATGAGCTAGGGAGGGTTTTAATCACAAAACCATGGAGAAGTGGGCCACACTGGGCCCCAAACGCGTCAGCCCGACCCGCCCAGCCAGCTGGGCGTCGAGGGCCTCTCCGGTCTCTTGACCACCCGACGAGGGCTCGTCCCCCCCCCCTGCCTTGGGTCTAAAATGATATAGGCCCCACCCTTTGTCCCCGTAAAACTGCCCCGATTGGGCCCCTACTTCGATTCGACTCATTTCAGGTCGTTACGAAATAAAACTGATACATATACATATTTACCGATTTCTAATGGCTAGAATGGGATGAAATATAGTCTAAACCCATCACTTAATGGTCTAGAAGTAGTTTAAGGTCGTCGTGTGTGATCAGGACTGTGCACAGACTCGATCTCGGCGATCATTTTAAGTAAAATTTTGCTAATTGACAAAACTGGGAGTCCTAAACCTGTTTCTAAATTTTTCTTGCACCCTCCTATGCTAAAGTGGTATCAGAGTGCATCGTGTGACCATAACCCAGGTCCAGTTTAATCCAGATCATGCTCTGATACCAACTTGTAATGCCCTGAAAATCGGGGGTCAAGCATAACTCAGCTCCCGAGTTCCAAAACATCACTTATGCAACATATTTAAAGATGGATGTATGTTTTCTGTATTAGTGCATAAAACATGCAGTAGATTAAGCAAAAATAGCAAACATAGTTCAGGGACAGTCTAAGAACGCAAGCGGAAGACTGAAATACATATATAAATTAACATGAGTCCCCAAGGTATGTATGCTCTGCCAGGTCATAATTATAAGTCATGTCTCAAAATACATATAAAAAAATGTGATAAATCACTACAATCATAGCCAAGAATCCCCGCAAACCAGGACATGGCTCACATGAACCCACTTGAGAACTGCATGAACGAGAATGCCTCCTCGTCCTCATCGAACTCCGGCTCCGGCTCGCAGGCATCACCATCACCTATAACTAAGTCAGGTCTGGTTGGTGTTTAAGCACCATCCCAGAACATGGGAGTGAGTGATCAACTCAGTGGACCTATATAGCAAAGGTTAATATGTTATCAATTCAATCAAGCAGTAATGATAAAGTAGTACAATCAAACATGTCCTAGAAACTCTCATTAATGCAAGAATGGTATGAAGAAATGATGCATGCCCTCACCACAAACTCCCTCTTGCGACATCATCTAACGATCGTTGCATAAATCACTACCATTGTTCTCTACACCAACGCCAACGGCATATGCAGTGTAATGTTATAACCGTGATTATCAAGTTCTTATTAGTCCTTTTTCATACAGCAGGATTGGGAAGCTATGGTATCTCCCTTATATCAATTTCCAAATAATGATCCATTCTAGGGTCGTCAGTCCTAGTAAATCTCATACGATATTACTGTTCTAAGCTACTGTGAAGGGCTCATCACCAATCAATACAGGCCTAGTATACCTTAAATACTAATCCACAGTGTCAAGATATGCTCGAGGTCACTACACAGGGCTCGTCACCAATCAGTGTAGGCCAACAGCATGAATATAGTGTCCCATACCACCATAATCGGCTCACAAGTCTAAGTTACTCACTGGTCACTATGGGGAGGCTCGTCGCCCTAGCGTAGGCTCACAGCACAGCTACAGTGTTCCATACCACCATGTTCAGCTCATGAGTCTTAGGGAATCGAGGTACCAAGATTAACAGGATTTCACTGGTAGGTTTGGTATCCTAGATTCAAACAATAGTGTCCAAACATGGTGAACATACTTGGGTCAATCAGGTTATTTGATGATAACTAGGACAAGCGCACGTTGAGTTGAACGACATGGAATGCATAAGCACTCCGTGTGGCCTAATTATTATCGTACATCCCAAATATGACTTGCATTCCTCGAACACATCCTGCGTGACGGAAATAATTCCAACCACCAGTTTGAGAAAAATTATCGATTACCTGGACTGTAATATAGTCCCAATCACGTACAAGCTCAATAATAGACATTTGATTCTTATTCTACTTTCAAATGAACATGTTATAAAATATGACTTAAATATAAATACAGTACATGGAGGAAATCATACACACAGTTAACATGAATAAATTAGGCTGAACAATTCATGGAGAAAATCATACACACAAGTAGGGTAATTGAGATTCATAACTCAACAACCTTAAAAATCACACTTTACTGAATACTAACTCATTCAGGCATTTATACAAACACTTAGACTACACTATTCAACATACATCATGTATGTCGGCCATATTACATATTAGGAAAAATCCTTTCACCAAGGAGTTATTGCATACATAACAATCATGTACTAACAACAAATAATCATGGCAATCACAACATCAAATTTCATATGCATACAGACATCTAACATATACATGAAATACTCTATTTACAACATAGGTTATACATATACGTAAATCAAAACAGATAGAGCATTTAGCATGTGTAATAGCGTCCACGTCAAGAATAAATCATTATCTAATATTGAAAGTCTTGAAAACCATAACCTAAACGTATATAGTCCGCACCTTAAGGCGAAAAATGCGAAACAAATATGATTTAGACGATAAGTCTTCGTCAACGGCGGATAGGCAACCTATGACATGAAATAGGTTAGATACAACAACACTTAAACTATCCTAAGCTCCAAAATAGGCTAGGGTTTAATTGACTTACCCAAAAATGGAATTAGAATCACCGAAATAACGAATCAGATACAATGGATTGATGTGTAGAGGAAACTGGGAAGCATCCTAAGATAAAACACTAACTTCACACTCACTTTCTCTCTCATCTCTCTCTTATCCTAGTTAGGGTTGAAAATTCGTATGGGACTTGTGAGAGAGGGTTTAAGGCCTTTATATAAGCCCAAAATCGACGGAAATAACCCTAGGGCTAAGGTATACTTAGGTTATAACCAAATCGGGCTCTTTTTGATCCAACGGAACACTTCTGGTGATCCTCTTATTAAATGTGGTCGGACTTAAGATCACTAATATTGGATCTTAAGCAAGTTAAGTTTTCAGTCCGATCGGGTTACCAGATCGACCGTGGTGGACCAGCTTCAGTTCAGCGGTCACCGAAACTCAATCAGGGCCACAAGTACTTTGACAAGTATGGGCCACCTTCCCTGATCTGAGAGTGAATTTGGGTAAAAAACAAACAGTCAGAAAGCTTATAAATGACGCGCAAGCAACACGACTCAGATTACTAAAATTCATATTTAATTTCTTAAAAATCTTCACTTTCTCACACTCTTCACTCCATACTCAAGAAAATGGTCTCAGGACATCGTTTGGGCTTAAATTTTGAGGTGATAGTGAAGTCCAACTAGGCGGTCATAACTATCTAAGTTCGTCACTATCAGACTTTCGACATGTGGTCCAGGTCTGATACGAAGTTTTCGAATGTTCTCGAGAGCAACTGGGTTTAGAGTTGGATCCTAGATTTCAGGGTAATGTAGCGTTAACAATTCTATAGGTTTTGGGTTTTGCAAAACGTATTTAAAGTGGTTGGTGCTAAATTCACAAGTAATCTAGTTTAGCGCTAGTTAATTCATGTTACATTTCTAAAGGCTTGTTTTAACAAGAAAACAAAAGTGTTTTGATTCTCAGGGGATTATCTTACTTAAATATAACAAAGGTGTAACACCCCGGATTTTGGCCAATCTGAGATTTGACGTCCTTAGGCAATGGGTCAATTGAAACACCTGGAAAATTGCTTAGAACCCAATTCCATAGCCAAAGAAACCACTTAGAATCAATTCCTTTAGAAAACATGACTAAGTTAGCTAGTGCAACGTTAGAATAGCTGGGAAATGGTCCCTGATCGCTTTAAATACGTTCTACAAGGCCCAAAGCGAGTGGAACCAAGGGTGCTATAATGCTCTAAAGCCTCGGATCAAACTCTAAGCCGGTTTGTCCTCGGGACCTCCTTGAAACTTTGTATTGGATCTAGACCGCGCGTCGAAAGTCCGATACCTCCTATCTTAGACCGTTAGAACCGTCTAGCTGGACTTAACACTCATTCCGAAAATCAAGTCAAACCGATAATCACAGGCTATTTCATTGAGCCCGGACCGAAGAGAGTGTGAATAGGGACATAGTTGGAATTTCAAATTCAAATCTGGCACACAAATTTGACGCATCAGTATTAAGCATTCTGACCGTCAGAATACAGCCAAATTACACCCTTGGATCAGGAAAAATATCTATTATATATCACGAGACTTATAGGCCTGATCTTGGTGCGGTGACCGTTAAACTGAAACTGGGCCGCCACGTGCGATCTGGGAACCCAACCGGTCTGAAAACTGGATGTGTGCTAGATCCAGTATGCATGAGCTTAAGTCCGACCGCATTTGGCCTGGGGACCTCCAGAAATGCCCTTTTGGACCGAAACGGCCCCGATTTGGTTAGGCACCAAGTAAACATTGTTCCCAAGCCTATTTTGGGCATGTTGTTGGCTATAAAAGGGGTTGAAACCCTCACTCCTCTCTCCCATCCGAATTTGAGAGAAGCCCTAGCTTGGGAGAGAGAAAAAGGTGGGAGATTGTGAGAGTGTGGGAGAGTTCTTCCTGCCACTTGTACTACGCGTTGCACGTGCTTAAGCAACACACCTCTACCGCTTTCCCGGTGATTCCACCGCGATCCTAGGTAAGTAAAAACCCTAAATAGTTGTTGATTTGAGTCTCCCTTGTTTCCATAGCGATGTAGCTTATGGATCTTGTGTATTAGGCTCCTTACTCGCCGTAGACGAAGCGTATACGCTCCGTTTCAATTCCCGAGTCTACAAGACATAAGGTGCGGATATTAGACCCTTTGATTGACTGTTTCCAAAGCTTTCAATGTCGTTTAATAGTAGATTCTTGACGGCAACGCCGTTTGACATGTACAAAATGCTCTCCGTTTCCTGTTTCGTAAATTAACGAAGAATATGAGATTTAGGGCATTTTAGTCATTTGTAGGAAGTACAGTTTACATTCATATTTTGCTGATGTGATTGACATGGTTTGTTGTCGCATTAGGAAGTTAGAAATGCGTGTATAATTAGTTTGGCGAAGAGATTCGCCTAGTTGCGCACTTTGGGTCGACATACTATATGTAGACTTAAGTGTGTAGTGTATGTGTTTGTATAAATGCTTGTATTAGTATGTATTGAATTAAATGATGTTATGTAGTGGTTTGAGAATGATTTCTTGATTAATATGCTGACCTAAATGATTTCCTACATGTTGACCACATGCATGATTCCATTACATGCATGGAATGTATGTGTTTGAAGATTTGCTTAAGTTGAATGTTATAACATGTGTTAACATGCTCACATGATTGCATTTCAATTCCAAAAACCTTTGCATATATTGTTAATGTGATTTCATGGATGTGTGGGACTAGACTTAGTCCAGGCAGTCGGTAACCGAGCGAATTCGTGGCTGACTGGTCATAGCCACGAACGACGCGTCGATGAACGTGATTCGTGTTTAGAGTTGGCGGCAGTGGTTAGGCCACGCGAAGTGTTTTACGCACTTCATGTCGTTCGACTTGAGATGCGATCGCGCTAGTCGAGCCCGTCAAGTAACCCGACTGGCCGATGTATGTTCACCTTGTATGAGTCATAACTGCTTGAACCTAGGGTACTGAACTTACCATTGTAAACCCTGTTAACCATGGTACCTTGATCCACGAAGACTCATGAGCCGGGCATGGTGGTATGGGACACCGTGGTCGAGCTGTCGGCCTACGCTGGGGCCACAAACCTCCCCGTAGTGACCAGTGAGCACCTATGACTCGTGAGCAGATTATGGTGGTATGGGACACTATATTCTTGCTGTCGGCCTACACTGATGAGGTGATGGGGGAGCGGTGCAACGAGTGCGAGCAACAGCCCTGGCAGCCCTTTGTAGTGACCGCGAGCGTATTCTGAGTCTACGGGAGGCGACGACCCTTCCGTAGCAGTAGAGTACAGTAGGCCTGTATTGATAAGGTGATGGGGGAGCGGAGCAACGAGTGCGTGCAACAGCCCTGGCAGCCCTTGCAGCGACCTACAAAATATACATCGTATGAGACTACTAGGAGTGACGACCCTAGACAGGATCTGTGTTGGGATTGATATAAGGGAGGTACCTTAGTTTCCCAATATTGCTGTATGAAAAGGACTAATAACAACTCGGTAATCATATCACCATAGCATTGCATGTGCCTGGAAGATGTGGAGCACTCTAGGGAGTGTGGCATGCCGCGGTCGTAAGATGTTGCCGCATGAGGGTGATCGTCGGTGAGGGCATACATCACGTCATGTCATAATTGCATTAACAACAGTATTAGGATTGTTTGATTTATTGCTTTACTATTATCGCATGATTGATTTGAGAACATGTTAATCCTTGCTCTATTATTCCACTGAGTTAGCTACTCACTCCCACGTTACGGGACGGTGTTCCGGACACCCACCAGACCTTTTTGTGATTGCAGATGATGGCGCGGCCTGTGAGACAGAGCCGGACTTGATGATGATGAGGAGGATCCCTCCTTTATGCGTGTTCTGATTGACGGGATTACAGGGAGGTTGCTTAAATACCTTGACACTTGTCATTTTATATTTTTAGAGCACTCATGTATATTCTTTTGGTTACTTTTGAAGTATACATGTATGTATATAACCTGGTAACATGTTCACACTCCGGAGACATACAATGGTTTATATATGTTATACATACTATTACAGTCTTCCGCTTGCAAATTTAACTATCTCTGGAGTATGATATGCTGTTCTGGCTTAATCTCACTCATGTTTAATACATTATCACAGACAACATTCAATCATACATTTCTATGTTGCATAAATAACATTTTGGAACTCGGGAGTTGGGTTTTTGCTCGACCCCCCGATTTTCGGGATGTTACAAAAGGAAAAGTGCAAAACAATCATCACATTCTTTTGATTCCAAGTTCATTTACATCCTCTAATCTCCCTTGATTCTAAGATACATTCACTTAGATATATGTACAGAAATTAAAGCATTAAGTTCAAATAGCAAATTCAATGAGGACTTAGAAGGAATTGTAGATCGAATCAATCCTTCTTTAGAGAAGTAAAGATTTCGACAGCCTTCCGGTTCTATCTCAGTCATCCTCTCAAACTTAAGAGGAGTATGCACTTCAGAGACTCATTTTTTATCGTCTTCGGGCTAAATAACTCAAAGATTTCTTCTATTCCAATAGCATAACCACCCTCCAACATGATAAACTGCAGAGCACGCTATTTGCACGGAACTGCACAAACCACATGGTTTGCGCGGTCCAGTGCAAAGCCTTCTGGCAGCACTAGTAATGCGCAAAGCCTTCTGGGCTGTAATAGCCCTCCGCAATCCTGCGCAACGTCTTCTGGGTTGTAATAACCCTGCACTGCCTTCCGCAAATTCTTCTGGGCCAATGCCCATACCTTCGGTCTCTTTGCTCCACCTTGTCTTCTCTTCTTACTCTTCTTACTCTCTGTAGTCTTCGATCGATCCATAATCAAGGAAGGAACGGGGTATTTATAGGCACTCACACGTGCGAAAACCCCCATCCTTAGCGATGTGGGAGAAAAACAAACTTCAATCATCTTGGTAGTATCAGTGCAACATTCTTTGCGCGGTTCCGCGTAAAGTACTTTTTTTTGCATTGGCGCGCGCAAAGTGTATGCCTTGCGCGGTTCTGTGCAAAGCCTACGTCTCGCGCAAACCCCCTTACAACTTTCTTTCCTCTTTCAATCTCTCTTTCTCCATCCCTTAATCTTCATTTGTTCCTTTTTTTCTTCATATTTTTACTCCTCAACAGATGCCCCCTTGATCCATCCTTTGTTTTCCTCAAAAACAAAGGAAAGGATCAATCATATTCTCCTTCCTTTTGAATCAGCCCGTGTACCGTACTCGGCCAATAACTCTATAAATAGCCCAAACACTCCATTTGCTCTGAACTCCCTGCTGCTACCATACTCGGCCAATAACTCGTTGCGCAGTACCGCGCAACCCTTGTGGCTGTAAAAAAAATTCTCCAAGTCTTTCCCTGTCTGCGCAAAGCATATACTTTGTGCGATTCCGCGCAAAGTGCTCTTTCTGGCACTTAGCGATTTTCCACCCCTTTTCCAACCCTTCTGACTTAGCAACTCTCTCAATGGCTCGCACTAAGCGAACCTCTCGCCTTGTCACTTCTCCTACTGCACAACCCTCTCATCCTGACTTACCTGATTCATCTGCCTTTCGCCCTTCCCCTTCTTCTGATCAACCTCCTACTAAACGGACAAAAACTACTCCCAATACTCCTTCATTCTTCAAAGAGCCCGTCCTTCCCACTTTCAACTTTACTGATCGTATCGAATCTTTACCATCCCCTATCCACCGTGCAATAGCGCTGGGGAGCCTTAAATGCCCATAACGCTTCTTGTAACTTTTCATCCCAATAACGCCTGTTGCCAGTAACCGTCTTCTTCAGTATCTTGATGATTGTTTTATTAAATGCCTCCACTAACCCATTGGCTGGGGGATAATAAGGTGTAGAGAACGAGTGACGAATGCCAAATTTCTGGCACAGTTTTTTCATGCCTCTATTTTTGAAGGGAGTACCATTATCAGTAACAATCTTCTGCAGAATACCGTGACGGTATATTATGGCGTGCCGGATGAAATTAACCACGTCCTTTTCTTTAACGTTACGTAAAGCGACTGCTTCAGTCCATTTGGAGAAATAATCCGTTGCTGCCAGAATATATTGCTTTCCTCTGGACGAAGGTGGGTTTATAGGACCAATTACATCGAGTCCCCAGGAGAAGAAAGGCCAAGAGGCAACAGACTGGTGTAAGTCTTCTGGGGGAACATGTATAATTTCTCCGTGAATCTGACATTCGTGGCACCGCTTTACATAATCTATAGCATCTTTGAACATGGTGGGCCAATAATAACCCATCCGATTTATTATGTGGAATAAATTTTGGCCTGCCTGATGTGCTCCACATTCACCAGAGTGTGCCTCCTACAATACTTTCCTGGCTTCTTGCTTGTCTAAACAGCGTAACAACATTCCATTGTAAGATTTTCTATATAATACTTCGCCGCATATGATGAATCTGACCGACCGCTGTTTGATTTGCTGCTTCGTTGCCTGATCCTCTGGCAGGATATCAAATTTAAGATAATTAATAACAGGTTGACACCAATCATCTGTCGTTACCTCTAGGCATGAGATAGGAAGTGTTTCAACTGTTTCTTCTATGATCTCTGGAGATAGCAAGAATCTTCTTTCTACTATAGTTACTTGAAGAGGACTCCTGTTAGGACATGACAGGACAACTGCTAGGCTAGCCAAAGCGTCTCCTTTTGCATTCTCAGATCGCGGTATATGCTTAATTTCTACATCGTAGAACCATTCTAATTTTTACATTCTCAGATCGCGGTATATGCTTTCTGACAATAGGGCAAGAGTTCTTGCTTCCTTACTTCGAACTCGGTTATCAATTGATTTATAATTAATTTGGAGTCTCCGAAGATGTGCAGCCTTTTTATTTTCATCTGCTGAGTTATTTCCATCCCAATGATGAGGGCCTTGTATTCAGCCTCATTGTTTGTGCATGCGGTACCGATTGTGAAGGAATATAGTAACAAGTCACCTTGAGGAGTAATGAATATCACCCCTGTCCCCGCTCCTGATGCCCGCGCAGCGCCATCGAAGTACATCTGCCATGGGCTTTGTTCTTCAGCTAGCATAACGTGCTCATCTAAAAAATCATCAGTAATGGCTTCACAATCTGCCACGGGATGCGCTGCAAGGAAGTCTGCCACTGCCTGTCCTTTTATCACTTTAGCCGGTTTATAAGTAATGGTGTATTCTGAAAGCAACAACATCCATTTTAGCCAACCTCCCTGACAACATTGACCTCTTCATTAAAAATTTGATCGGGTCTGCTCTTGAGATTAGAGTTATGTTATGAGAGAGACAGTAATGTCTCAACTTTTGGACCGTAAATATCAACGCTAAACACTCTTTCTCGATCGGAGAAAAATTGTATTCAGCTCCCATCAATGTTCGGCTTAAGTAATAAAGGGCGGCTTCCTTCCCAGTTTCATTTACTTGAGCCAACAAAGCACCTAAGGAATTTTCGGCCGCTGATATGTATAAAATAAGTGGTTTCCCTTTTATCGGTGCTGCTAACTGTAACACCCTGAAAATCGGGGGTCGTGTATAAACTCAACTCCCGAGTTCCAGACCGTCACTTATGCAACAAATATGGTTGTGATTCAATGTTGTCTGATTTAAAGCATTCACATGAGTAAAAGTATACCAAAACTGCAATTCATACTTCAGATCCAGTGATAAAAGCAAGCGGAAGACTAAGCAATATATATATCACTGTATGGAAAAACAAAGTAATCTCGACTGTCTCCAAAGTATGACTACATCTCTGAGTCTCATATACATGTAAATAGACAAAAGAATAATGTTCAAAAACAAAAGTCCCACTGATGTCCCCTCGATCCAGGTCGCCTACGGGAAGCCGTCATGATACTGCATAAACGAGAACTCATCCTGGTCCTCGTCATCATCTAGCTCCACCTCCTGGATCTCGTCGTCACCTGCAACTACAACAGGGTCTGGTGGGTGTTGCAAACACCATCCCGTAACGTGGGAATGAGTGATCAACTCAGTGGAATCATAGAGCAAAGATTAGCATGTTTACAATTCAATCACGCGATAATAGTAAAGCAGTAAATCAGACAATCCTAATACTGTTGTTTAATGCAAGATGATATGACATGATGTATGCCCTCACCGACGATCACCCTCATACGGCAACATCTTACGACCGCGGCATGCCACACTCCCTAGAGTGCTCCACATCTTCCAGGCACATGCAATGCTATGGTGATATGATTACCAAGTTGTTATTAGTCCATTCAAACAGCAGGATTGGGAAACTAAGGTACCTCCCTTGTATCAATCCCAACACGGATCCTGTCTAGGGTCGTCACTCCTAGTAATCTCATACGATGTACATTTCGTAGGTCACTGCAAGGGCTGCCAGGGCTGTTGCTCGCACTCGTTGCACCGCTCCCCCATCACCTTATCAATACAGGCCTACTGTACTCTACTGCACGGAAGGGTCGTCGCCTCCCGTGAACTCAGAATACGCTCGCGGTCACTACAAAGGGCTCGTCGCCTGATCAGTGTAGGCCGACAGCTAGAATATAGTGTCCCATACCACCATAATCTGCTCACGAGTCAAGGTGCTCATTGGTCACTACGGGGAGGTTTGTGGCCCCAGCGTAGGCCGACAGCTCGACCACGGTGTCCCATACCACCATGCCCGGCTCATGAGTCTTCGTGGATCAAGGTACCACGGTTAATAGGGTTTACAATGGTAAGTTCAGTACCCTAGGTTCAAGCAGTTATGATACATACAAGGTGAACAAACATCGGCCAGTCGGGTTACTTGACGGGCTCGACTAGCGCGATCGCATCTCGAATTGAACGACATGAAGTGCGTAAAACACTTCGCGTGGCCTAACCACTGCCGCCAACTCTCAACACGAATCACATTCATCGACGCGTCGTTCGTGGCTATGACCAGTCAGCCACGAATTCGCTCGGTTACCGACTGCCTGGACTAAGTCAAGTCCCACACATCTATGGAATTACATTAACACTATACATCAGGGTATTGGAATTGAAACACATCATGTGAGCATGTTAGCACATGTTATAACATTCAACTAAGGCAAATCTTCAAGGCATACTTCCCATGTATATTCAACTTAAGCAAATCTTCAAGGCGTACTTTCTATGCATGTAGTGTAATCATGCATAAGGTAAGCATGTAGGAAAACATTTAGGTCAGCATATTAATCATGAAATCAATCTCAAACTACTACATAACATCATTCAATACAATACATACTATTACAAGCATTTGTACAAACACATACCCTACACACTTAAGTCCACATATAGTATGTCGACCCAAAGTGCGCAACTTGGCGAATCTCTTCGCCAAACTGATTATGCAAGCATTCCTAACTCTCTAATGCGGCGACAAATCATGTCAATCATGTCAGCAAAATATGCATGGAGACCGTACTTCCTACAAATGACTAAAATGCCCTAAATCTCATATTCTTCGTTAATTTGCGAAACAGGAAACGGAGAGCATATTGTACATGTCAAACGGCGATGCCGTCGATAATCTACTATTAAACGACATTGAAAGCGTTGTAAACCGTCAATCAAAGTGTCTAAAATCCTCACCTAATCTCTTACGGTCGCGGGAATTTAAACGGAGCGTGTACGCTTCGTCTACGACAGTGGGAGATCCTGATTTATGGAAGACATTAGCTAACACGTTCAGAATCTATATAAACCCTAAATCAGCAAGTTGTTGGGGTTTTTCTATACCTGAAAAAGTGTAGAAATCACCAGCCAGGTGATTGGAAGGAAGCGTTGATGCAGCAACCGTTGGTGGCTCGGAAGCGGGAAAAATCTCCTCTTCCCTTTCTCTCAAACTCTCTCTCTCTTTTCTAGGGTTTAGGGAAATTCGTATGCAAGGAAGGAATGAGGGTTTCAACCCCTTTTATAAGCTTGGAAACGCCCGAAATAGGCTCCGGGACGAAGTTTACTTATTGCCTATCCATTTCGGGGCTGTTTCGGTCCAAAAACTGATTTCTGGTGGTCCCCTGGTCGATTGCGATCAGACTTAAGCTCATGGGTACTAGATGTACCTCGTATTAAGTTTTCAGTCTGGCAGGGTTCGCAGATCGCACGTGGCGGACCAGTTTCAGTTCAGCGGTCACCGCACATAGATCAGGACTGAAAGTTCCGTGATAATAAATAGATATTTTTCCTGATCCGAGGGTGTAATCTGGACGAATTCTGACGGTCAGAACGCTTAATACTGACGCGTCAAGTCGTGTGCCAGATCTAAATTTGAAATTCCCAATTCGTCCCTATTCGCGGTCGCTTCAGTCCGGGTTCAACGAAATACTCTGTGATTATCGGTTTGACTTGATTTTCGAGATGATTGTCAAGTCCAGCTGGGCGGTTCTAACGGTCTAAGATAGGAGGTATCAGACCTTCGACGCGCGGTCTAAATCCAATACAAAAGTTCCATATGGTCCAGAGGACAAACCTGCTTAGAGTTGGATCCAAGGTTATAGAGTATTGTAGAGTTGTCTGTTCTACTCGATTTGGGTCTTGTAGAACGTATTTAAAGTGATCAGGGACTATTTCCCAGCTACTCTAGCGTTGCGTCAGCTAACTTACGTTTAGTTTCCATGGAAATTATTTATACGCGATTTCGGGTCAAATCGGTACTCGATTCCAAGTACGGATTTTTCACGGGCGTTACACTAACACTGGCGGTTGCTTCAATAGCCTTTTTATCGAGTCGAATGCATTCTGACAAGCTTGATCCCATACGAAGTCGACGTCCTTTTTCATTAAATGTGAAAATGGCTGGCACCTCCCTACCAGATTTGAAATAAAACGACGAATGTATGCCAGTTTTCCTTGCAAACTTTTCAATTCCTTCAAGGTCGTCGGTGGCGGCATATTCTGAATGGCTTTGAGTTTTTCTAGATCGATTTCGATACCTCTGTGCCATACAATAAAACCAAGGAATTTTCCTGAAGATACCCCAAACGCACACTTGGCCGGATTCATCTTTAATTGTTTCCTTCGTAATCGACAGAAGATCGATTCTAAATATTTGTGATGCTCCTGATGATCTCCTGATCTAACCACCAAGTCGTCGATGTAGCACTCGACATGTTTATGCATCATGTCTTGAAATATATTTTGCATTGCTCTTTGGTACGTCGCCCCAGCATTTTTGAGGCCGAACGGCATGACCTTATAGCAATAAATTCCCAGCGGCGTTCTGAATGTTGTTGCTTCTTCATCTTCGGGTGCCATTCTAATCTGGTTGTTTCCGGCATAGCCATCCACGAATGACATGACAGCATATTGAGTTGTACTATCGATCAATAACTCTGTTATTGGAAGAGAAAAATCATCCTTCGGACACGCCTCATTCAAATCCTTGAAATCAATGCACACTCTGATTTGTCCATTTTTCTTCTTCACCGGGACAATGTTTGATATCCACTTGGGATACTTGACTTCTCGAATGAAACCGACCTTGATCAACTTGCTAACTTCCTCTTCAATTAGTAGTATTAGGTCTGGGTGAAACCGCCTTTGTGCCTATTTAACTGGTTTTTTCTCTTTAGAGATATTTAATCGGTGCATTGCTACGGCAGGTTCTAAACCTGACATTTCCGCGTACGTCCAAGCAAACACATCTTTATTTTCTTGGAGTAGTTGAAGGTACTTCCCGGACTCTTGCTCAGAGAGGCTGTTACTAATAAATGTATTCCGAGGTTCTTCTTCTGTACCCAAGTTTATTTCCCTCAGGCTGTCTATCGTCGGCTGCCCCCCGTCCTCCATCTGTTTCAGAGCTGTCTCAGGATACTTGACCATTTCAGGATTTTCTTCTAGTGTTTGTGTAACCATAATCATATTTACTGATGCCTCTGCTCCTAACCCTTGAAATTTTCTTTATTTTTCCGGTTCAACCCCAAGAGGGATTTGAATTTCCTTGCCATGATTTAGTCCAGTGGGTTTGTTACAATTAAAACCCATGTTTCTCATGATCTGCTTGCTAGCTGAACTGTACCTCTCCAGATTCTGTGATGTCAGCTTGCCGCGGTATGCATTATTCGCGCTTTCCTTTCTTGCTTTTGTTTTGACTGCGGTTTTGAACTCTATCGGCTCGGGATGTTTGGTATTGGCCTTAACTTGAAACCTCCCTGGAGCAGCTAAAAATGGCCTGCACCTTTCAGCATTAGGTAGTGGCATCATATAATTAGATTGCAGAATTCTCAACTGCTCTGGTGACAATAATGTTAATGGTAGCTGCCCAGGTTGTCTCAAGTGCTTTGGTATAAAATAGAACTTCTTTCTTACTTTCGCCATCCCTGAAGATTCTCCTCTTTCTTCTCGAGCCTTGTCTGTTTGAGTGTTTTTCGAGACTTTTCTCTTATTACCATGCCTCGTTTCCTCAGAGAACCCTTTGTAATAACTGGCATCTGCAAAGAAAGACTCGGCTTCTGTATATGGCTTTGCATCAGCTATCACTTTATATTGTACCCCATCCTTGCAATACTTGAAGCATTGATGAAAAGTAGAAGGTATGATACCATACTGATGTATCCATGGTATTTCCAAAAAGAGATTGTATGTCGTCACGGTGTTTATGACATGACATACGACGTCAGTACTTAATTCTCCCACTTCTAGTGTCACCGTGATTTTACCCAGCGCACGGTGCCCATCTTGATTGAAGCCCTGTATCATCATTCCACTAGGGCGCAGATCAGAACAGCGATAGCCCAATTTTCCTACCATTGAAAGTGGTAAGAAGTTTACTGCAGACCCATTGTCTATCATGACCCTTTTTACCTTTGTCCCGCAAACATAACCCTCTATCATAAGGGGCCTGTTATGATCCGTTTCGCTAATCAAGTCATCATCAGAGAATGAAATGACTGGCAGACAATCTGCTTGTTCACTATGTATTCCTTGCTTCATTTCTGTCAGGAGAATTTCCCTAACATTGCGATTAGATAATGCCTGTATTAAACTCTGTCGAAACTCTTCTGATAATTTGAGCACGTCATAGATGCTTAAACGTGATGGTATCCCTTTCAAATGGCTAACTACATCGTAAGACACTTTCACCGTTTCGCCCCCATCTTCTTCCTTAGCATCGTTATTCTGTTCCCGGATCATTTCTTTCCTTGTGACCCCCGCTTTCTACTTTGCAGGACTTATTATCTTCTTCCCCGAGCGCAACGTAAGCATTGCCATATTCTTTGCCGACTTCTGACTTTCTTTCTTTCGCCTCTCTCGAGTCTTTTCTTGGGCCGTGAACATGTTTACTGTTGCTCTTGTATTCTTTCTCTTTCCTCCACCAGTTATTATTTCACCTTTTTCTATCAATTGTTGTATGATGCATTTTAGCGTATAACAATTTTCTGTCGGGTGTCCGACAAGGCGATGATATCGACAAAAATTCTTTTCTGTGGTTTTTGTCATATCTTCTGGGCGTTTGGGTTCTGGAAATTCTATGGTCCCTGCCTTTAGCAATTCTTTCATCATAGGAACCACGTCTTCCTTGTCGAAGTCGAACCCTTTGTGAGAGTCGAGCATTCTGAACCTTTTTTTACTGTAATTATACTTTGACTGATTCCATCTCTCCTTTTGTCCCGTCCTTCTATCTTTTGAACCCTTCGTATCCTTATCCATATCCTTCTTATCACGATCAACAGTATTCACGGTTGTTCGGTCGGAGGCCCTTTTGACAATTTCGTGATGAAAAGCTGACATTTTGCGCGTCATTAATTCCAACGCATGAGCTTTAGTGGCCAAGTCACGAAATGTTTGGATATCAGCGCTGGTGAGTCCAAATGCAATTTCCGTTTTCATGGAGTTCAAACACATTTTTACCTGCCTATTTCCTCTGGCAACTGTCTGCATGACGCTCCTAGTGTCTTCCATCTGTCGATGAACTTTTCTACTGGCTCTCCTTCTCGTTGTCTTATAGAGGCCAGCTCCGTAATGCTAACATTGCGTTCTGACGAGAAGAAATTTGACATAAAAGCATCTTGCATTTGTTCCTAAGTCCGTATTGATCCCGGAACCAGACTGGAATACCACCAGAATGCTTTATGGGTTAGCGATGACCCGAACAATCTCAGGCAGTATTTTGGTACCGTGGAAAAATTCTCTATACTGGTAATGAAATGCATCAGGTGTTCTTCTGGTGATCCTTCCCCGTTAAATTTTTGAAAGTCCGGGTGCTTGAAATTGGCTGGAAACGAAACGTCTTCCACTTCTCTCGGATACGGTGTTTGATATTTGAAGCGGCCAGTATTTTCCCGTTCCCTTTCTGTCCTTACAGTTTCTTCGACGACATGCCTTATGTCATCATGTGTTATGGCTCTCGTCACTGGAATAGACTCTCGCGATCTAACCCCTTGTGGACAAGGACCTTCCTGTTGGCTTCCTTGTCCATTCGTTATCCCCATCATTGGTGGGGCTGCTATTCGAGCTACATTATGTGCCAAAGTAGCTAAAGCCTCCCTGAGGTTCCGGCACTCCTCCATCAATGCTCTCTGTGCTTCGGCCATTTGGTTGACGCGATCTTCCGTCGTTGGCATGTTTTCTTGATTCGTCTCAGCCATATGCACCGTGGCCTCTTTACTGTTTATCGAAGCCATTGCTGGGGTAAAATGAGAGTATGTCGATACAACGGGGCTTGGGAAGGAGGGAAAAATCGGCGTCTCATTCGATTTTTGCGTGCTTTCCGTGTTGCTAACTAACAGGGGCGACATAGTCCTCGGTATGCTTTCCCCAGCTGACATGGGCGTTGGTGAACTAATTAACGGTGCCTTACCTTTCTGCTCTTTTGTCCACTTGCTCCTCGGAGCAACCAATGCTGGGAAATCGCGTGACGTAAACTGTGGGCCTACCTGCTCAGGTTATATCGCAGGAGGAGCAAGCTCGGGGTTCTTCCTGACTGTACTGCGCATTATCGGTCCCCTGATCTTTGGCAAAGATGGGTTTACTTTATGGTCCTTCATATTCCTTGCTCTTGCCATACGTGACAGGACCATGGTCCAGTCTCCGTCACTTTCCTGTGGCTGAGGTGAAACGGATATGACTCTCGTTGTCATTCGAGTCACCGTATCCTTGCCGGTGGGACATAAACTCCTACGCTATAGGGCCCCAGTTGGCGTGTATTCCACTACGAATCTCGTGGGAGTGAAGTGAAAATTCACTTTTCTCTTAAAGCTAGCCATCATTTGTATGTTTGTAGTCAAACTCGGGTACCTTCGATAATGAAACATACGTAAAGTCAGTATATAAAGGGCCGCAGTGTGAGTAGTCTTAGAGATGAAGGGGAGGATGTTCCCACTAAGAGTCGCCATTTTGGCGCCTGGAAGATGCCAAAATGTGACGATCGTGTTCACACCTTTTCCAAAGGTTAATTTTTAAGTAAGATAAAAGAAAGTCCCCACTGGAGTCGCCATTTTGTTTTAACAAGAAAACAAAAGCGTTTCGATTCTCAGGGGATTATCTTACTTAAATATAACAAAGGAAAAGTGCAAAACAATCATCACATTCTTTTGATTCCAAGTTCATTTACATCCTCTAATCTCCCTTGATTCTAAGACACATTCACTTAGATATATGTACAAAAATTAAAGCATTAAGTTTAAATAGAAAATTCAATGAGGACTTAGAAGGAATTGTAGATCGAATCAATCCTTCTTTAGAGAAGTAAAGATTTCGACAGCCTTCCGGTGCTATCTCAGTCATCCTCTCAAACTTAAGAGGAGTATGCACTTCAGAGACTCATGTTTTATCATCTTCGGGCCAAATAACTCAGAGATTTCTTCTATTCCAATAGCATAACCACCCTCCAACATGATAAACTGCATAGCACGATGTTTGTGCGAAACTGCGCAAACCACATGGTTTGCACGGTCCAGCGCAAAGCCTTCTGGCAGCACTAGTAATGCGCAAAGCCTTTTGGGTTGTAATAGCCCTGCGCAATCCTGCGTAATGTCTTCTGGGTTGTAATAACCCTGCACTGCCTTTCACAAAGTCTTCTGGGCCAATGCCCATACCTTCGGTCTCTTTACTCCGCCTTGTCTTCTCTTCTTACTCTTCTTGCTCTCCGTAGTCTTCAATCGATCCATAACAAGGAAGGAATGGGGTATTTATAGGCACTCACACGTGCGAAAACCCCCATCCTTAGCGATGTGGGACAGAAACAAACTTCAATCATCTTGGTAGTATCAGTGCAACATTCTTTGCGCGGTTCCGCGTAAAGTCTTTATTTGCGCTGGCCCGCGCAAAGTGTATGCCTTGCGCGGTTCTGCGCAAAGCCTGTGTCTCGCGCAAACCCCCTTACAACTTTCTTTCCTCTTTCAATCTCTCTTTCTCCATCCCTTAATCTTCATTTATTCCTTTTTTTCTTCATATTTTTACTCCTCAACAAGGCTTTGGTCCTAAATGATTTCTGCAAAAGGTGATACTCGGGTCTATGTACGGATTTTTTCAAGACATTACATAAGCATAGTTAAAAATAATATGACAATCTAAATAATACATGATGCAGTCTTTTTATATGCATGGATGCGTGAATGCATATCGGCCTAGGGATGTATCCAGTCGGACTTAGGCTCATCACCTATGCAATCATCGACCTCGGGATGTATCCAGTCAGACTTAGGTTCATCACCCATGCAATCATCAACCTGGGAATGATCATCCAGTCGAAACTTGGGCTCGTCACCTGAAAATAGGCCATAGTCGGTGGCCTGGGAGCTAGCGAAAAGATACCTCAATAACACTAAGATACATGCTACAACATCCAAAATTAGCCACCCGTCATCGCCAGTATTCTATGAATGCATGATTAGCCGAACCATTATTATTCCAATTACAATCAGACCATTTAAGTAAACTCAATGGTCACTACGGGGGCCTCATCACCCAGCATAGGCCGATAGCTCGGGCATAGTGTCCCATTACCACCATCCCCGTCCCATGAGATTTCCCACCTTAGGATGCTTAACGGAACCCATTGATCAATGGCCAAACAAATTCGATAAGTAGGGATTTCCATTGCATGGTATAGGCCATCGAAGGCACACAAGGAAATCATCAAAACATGGCATAAATATAAATCGCAGTAGTAAAAGAATGCTCAGAATATTAATTGAGATGGCAAAGGGTCAGTTAAGATTAAATCAAAATGGTTAAAGAGGTCATTTCAAGTCATTCAAACCGTATGCCCTATGTATAGTAAATCCCACATTAATGTTCCATGTCTCATATAACCTCTAAATCGAGGGCATATTCCTCACCAACCCATCATGTTACTTCTTAAGTATGGGTTCACATACACAAGGGGAATCACCCACCATTACGTGTAGTGAAATAGAGATCCATAAGCGACTCAAAACAATTCATGATAAAGCATACAATCATGGCATGCCATCCATAAGTTAATTCATGATAATCACAATAAGCCATGATAAGAACTATCAATTTAAATTTAAATGGAAACTATCATATAAGCAATTATTGTATGAAATCATGTTCACAACTATCAACTATCATTCAAGTATAGGTCATGCCTTAAGAATTGATGAAATATTTCATGTTATGAGATAACATCAGAGATTCTATTAAAGACTATTACTTAATCTAATTTGGAAATGAAAAGCTTAAGGGGAAGAATCATCACCTCATGTGTCGAATCCACCAACTGACATTGCTAGGAAGCACGTGTATCCTTAGAATTGTACCCTGACGATGAAGCATAGTACTAGGATCAAGACTGGGAGCCCTAAGGTAGTTAGTCTGCTGACAGTCCTTAGATGGCATGGGATTTAGGTCAGTGAGTTAACTTGGTTTGAAACCGAGTTGATCCGATCTTCTCCCTCCCTCTCATTTTCCTTCTTTCTCTTCTCTTTTCTTCCTTCTTTTCTCTACTATTGGAAAACCCCAGCAAAGGAGTTGACCGGTTCGAGCTGTGACTCAACCGAGTCGAGTCCAGTTGACTCGCCAGAGAACCTAACCCAATTCCCTGCCTTTCCTTCTTCTTCTTCTCCTTTCTATTCTCTCTATCTCTGTCTTCCCTCTCTTTTTCCCTTCTCTGCCTTTCTATTGTAATGACTAGCAGGGTCAACGTCCAAAACCCAAATTGAACTCAGTCTGAGTCCAGCTAAAACGGAAGTGAGCCTGCAAGTAGGAAAAGGGTGTCGTACTCCCTCTCTCCCATTCCTCTCTCCTTTCTTTCTTTCTTCTCTCCCCTCTTACTGTTAAAAATGTCCAGCAGATGGACCTTATTTCTGCACAAATGGAGCCTGAATCATGACTCAGACGGGTAGTACAATGGTGAGGAAGATGCTTGACCATTAATGGCGATTTTTAAATGGCCATGAGTTTCTTCAAAATAAGGCTAGTGGATGTCCTGGATTGGCTCCTGGAAGCTTGTGGAGGAGGCCTTTAGGCATTTCATGAGGATTTAGGTGATGGGTTTGAGCTTGGGAGGAGGCGGATGATTTCCTCCCTCATTCTCTTTCCTTTTATAAGCAAAACTATCTTAAAGGGCCAGGATTTCATTCTCATAAACGACTAAGATGGAGGGATTTCACCTCACTCGGATTTCCAAGATAGCATTTGGAAGAAAAATGGAAAATTTCTATGTTTAGAAAGTGTTGTGTTTATAAGGTCGGTTTGTGCCCACAACCGTGTGCATGCACGCATGTTTCAAGGTATGAAACTAGGTGGGGTTTGCTTGGACGCAGGCCTTCCATCCGATGGATGGTTTGGATCATCAAGATGGATGATGAAGGTGGGCCACAGATCAAGAAATGGGCATCTTGTCCGTTCTCTGTCAAAAATTGAAGAGAGAGAGAGATCTCTCTTTTTAGAGAAACAGCGGGTCAACAGTGTCTGACCGAGCCTCTTGGCTCAGTACATAGCTAGTGCATGTGTATGGTGTACACACGCCCCATTAGGTGGGGCCCATGAGGCAGATCTTGACGGAACTAGGCCGTTCGTCGGGTTCTATGGGTCCTATTAGGACATTAGGCCGAGGATGAGGCAGATCTTAGGCTTAGGTGGGCCATATGTATTTATTTCTAGCCCCTAGTAGTGATCGGATCTTATTTTCTCTAAGCCTAGATGTTATAGATCTGTGGAAGATCTTTTGATAGTGGAGTATTGTAGGGATTTTCGATGGTTTTTCTCGCGGTTGTGGTTTGTTTGAGCTTGGTTATCGCGGCGGAGGGTTGTACCCTTTTGGTTTGGTGGTAAAGGTAGATGGGTCCACTTTGATGACATCCCTAGAGATCCAATTCATTCATTCACCTTGTAGGGTAATTTTAGCCCAGGGGCCGGCCAAAATTTGAGATGGATCCGAGTTTTGGGTGGGCCACGTGATCGCCCGACATGGGGGAAATTGTTTATTTTTGGAAAAAGTCTACATTAGGTATTTGAAAACAGGTGGGGAGGACTCCACTCTAGTTGGAGTGATTTTGGGTAGAGAACAATATGATTTCCTTGTTTGAGCATGATTCACTTTGGATAAGGTTTCCACTTGCAGATGTGACACATATGACAAGTTAAGTGGGGTCCAAAATGATGCATTTTTGGAGAATCCATGCCTTCCACCATCTTCTACACATCATTGTGGCTCATGGCCTAAGTTTTGAGTCAGATTCGATTTCTAGGTGGGCCACATGATGCAACAACCTACTGTGACAAATACCATAAGAATACTTACGTAACCGAACCAAATTCCTCCCGCGTAAGTTATACCTTTACACCTTCCACTTTGATTTTACCAAATCCATGGCGGGTCTACTATGATGATCTTTTGGAGAATCTGCTCCATTCATCGAATTCATCTTGCTATATGGACACACGGGCCCATGTTTGAAGTATATTCAAGCTATAGGTGGCCCACGCGGTGAAATTTTTCAGCCATTCATTATTTTCCATGCACTTTCAAATCACCCTAGTTTGGGCCCCGATCTCTCGAGAATGACCAAGATGCTTTTTCGAAGGTTAACTAATTTTGAAATTCAAAATAACATTTATACCTATTTCATTGATGAGCTACCCGGTAGTTCAGACTTAAACCTGAAGATCTTCATAATGATCGATTCATCCTGATATTCGGATGGCCTATTTGGCGGATCCAAACCTGATGGATGGTCAGGTGACTTGTTAAAAATAAGAAAACTTTATGATTAACTCTCTAACCATGTATATGGGTGAATGTATGGTCAGTTTTGTGAATGGATGAACACAAAGTGGGTTTTCAGAGTAATTGGGGGTAGAATGTGTATATTGTTAGATTCGAGTGACTTTTTCACATATGTAAGTTTCTCATATTACGGTTCAAATGGTGGATTAAGCATATTCATAAGTGATGAACAAAATGAACGGATCAGAATCTTGATCTGATAAGTGTACGGATGGATGTATAGATCAAGTAGCTAATTTACTTTGATTTAAGGGCTAAAATTTGATGTGTATGATTAATTTATGATAATTAGGCCTGACATAAAATTTCACATGAAATGGATCATGTGATCCATGTGAAGTAGAATTTAGGGTATAGGTTGATGGCATTTTCAAAATTATTGATGATCTAAGAGTTTTGTGAAATCTAATAGTTCTAGATGATTATATGTCATTTTCTAAATAATTCTTACAAAAGGACTTATATTTAAATCATTATTGATAACGACTTATTCACTGATTTAGTTAAAGGAAGGTACATGTATTCGACCACATGATCAATGGTCGGATGACTTGATTTAATGAAGGTTATTCCCAGCGGTCAGATTCTGGTTCAAGGGTAGATGCAAGGTGAAGATAGTTAAATTGGTATCATACTCATGTACGTGTTACGGTAAATCTCATGGTAACGCTCGAGTACTGAAAAGTACGGGGTGTTACATGTGACCTTATAAACTAATTGGAAGGAAAATAAACGGTATGGTGGGCCTTACAAACATTTTAATGGTGAGAATCATTATCCCCACTGCTATTTGTTGTGTGGTCCACTTGGGCTTTGGATATGACTCAAGTTTAGGCTCATGATCTAACATGATCTTGCCAAATGGATGAATGGGGTGGATATAATAAATACATCATTATGCAGCCCACGTAACTTTGATCTCCTTTGAACCCTTAGCACAACTCGAAACTTGAGTGTCAGCGCTTGTCTTCGCACAACTCGTACCACACCAGCCATATTGGTAGGTACACCAGCCAATCCGCCTCCCTTTGTGTGGATGATGTGGGCCCCATGGTAATGTATGCATGTGTTTCATCTATGTTGTCTATTTGTTTTTATTGAATACCTATTATTGAAACTTATTAGGGCCACTGAAGTTTTAGTTCAACTAATATTTGTGTTTGTTGTACCATATTTCTGACCATTCCAGAAAAATCCAATAGGAGGGTGACATGTGGTTATGCAAGAGAAATACAAGGTGGATGAAAAGATCTTCAAGATACTTGGAGTGCTTTTTGTAAAATCATAGCTGGCATAAATCTAATTTTACATGTTAATGGATGGTCGACGGAATGTGCGGTCGAGTTATCCAAAATTTTAAGTAACGAAGAAAGAAATGTAGTCGAAACATTTCGAGATACAAAAGGTGATCGAGAGAAAAAGAGTTTGACCGACATAAGAGGAATAATCACAAAAGAAGAAAATAATAAAAGAAGTATAAGACCTATATCCTAGATCATACTATTTTGTAGGCTTCCGTGGTCCTCCCAGTCGAATTCCGGTGACCCACGATCTGTTATTAGTGTTTACACGCGACCCTGAGTCGTATCCCGTATTCTAGAGTCGGCTCAACCTAAGACTTGTACCCTAGCGACCGCACTATCAGTGCGGTTCTGACACTGCGTATTACGTGCTAGGGCGATACCCAGGCCAGGAGATGTGGGCCCGCGTTCAATTTGAGAAAATGTCGTGCATTTGTAAACCCAAGAGAACATAACATCAATCCCATCAATCAAGTACACATCATGTCAAGTACAAGTAACCCCCCAAAGTCAACTCTCTCTCTCTCTCTCTCTCTCTCTCTCTCTCTCTCTCTCTTACACACCCTTACATGTCAAGTACACATCACTCACCTTTTCACCCATCACACCCATCCCTCTCTCCTTACATCTCTTTTCTCTCTCATTTCCCATCTTCATTATTAAGCTTAGACATCCATGGCTTCCACCCCATTTCAACCCATTGCATGCACCATCTCCCCCATCCCAACCCTCTAAATCTCATCTCGACCATTGAATCACATCCCTTGGAGCTCTAGGAGGCGTTGATGGAAGAAGAAGTCCAAGAAGATCTATCAATGGGTGTTCTTAGTGCCTCTTCTTTTGATTTAGGGCCCACATATGGTGGGACCCATCTTGATATATGTGTTGTGATCATATGAGGGGCCCATAGTGGCGAGGTCCCTCTACTACTCTCTCTTTCTCTCTCTTCATTGTGCAAATGGTCCACCTTGTGGACGGTGTTGAGTGTGGGACCCACCAGACACGTGTGTTGAATCCACACTGTCCAGCAGCCCTGGGATGGTGCTGGACCCACTTTGATGCATGTAGATCCACACCGTCCAGCAACCTGTGGATAGTGCTGGACCCACAGTGATGTATATCCATGTCGTCCATTGCATGGACATGGGGCCTATGTATGTGATGTATCCAGACAGTCCAGCTGTCTAGACGTGGCCCACCTGACACATGTGTATTACCCCAACCATGTAGGGCCCACCTTATATTAATGTGTGAGACCAAACCGTCCAGTAGTACAGTTTACTGGACTGTATGAAGTGAAAACATGAGTAACAGCTTGATTTAACACGTGTGGCCCACCATCATGGGACCACCATGATGCATGTGATTTATCCACATCGTCCAGCCTCCTAGATAGTGTGACCCACCCAATGTATGTACCTTACATCCAAGTTGTCTGTCCAGTGCACTTAGACATTGGATATTTATATAATATTTTATTTTAATATAATATTATGGTGGGCCCTGATGTACTTGGGACCCACCTGCCGTGGAGGCATGCAACTGTATAGCTACTGTAAATCCAGACCTTCCATTAAAGGACATCTAGTGCTGGACGTTTGAATGAATGGCAATATAATTAAAATATAATATAATATGTGTATATATGTGTATATATATATATAGAGAGAGAGAGAGTAGTGGGGTGGCCCACCAATGTGGGACCCACGTTGATGCATTTATAATAAATATATATTATATTTATGTGGTGGACCCCATGCAGGGCCCACGTTGATGTATTTATGTCTGTACCGTCCCTCTAGACGGTGCTTGTGAAATCCACCTAATGTATGGGCATATCCCAACCATCCAAACCATGGATGGTGGGTGCAGACTGGTTGGAGTACCTCACACAGTACCACATGATGTATGTGTTTCATCTATACCGTCCAACCATTTGATGTGGACCCCACTGTGATATATGTATTTCATCAACACTGTCCATCTAATTGGTGAGCTTGTCTTAGGGCTTGAGACTAAAAATGAGGCAGATCCGTGTATTAGGTGGACGACATTACAGAAAATAATGAAAGTGCCCTTGCTAGTTCCGTGGTTTGTCAATTAGCATTTATGTTAAGTCAGTCGGGCTGCAGAGCATCACAGGAAGATCAATTCAAACGTTTGCCTCAACTGGATGTGTGGAAGCTCACCATAGGTAAATCTAAGCCTCACGTCCCATGTCCCAAAATACCAGGTGATTAAAACCCTTAAAAATAAGTTAGTACATATTAGGATTTTCGGGTAAGAGAACTTTTTTAAACATAAAAAAATCTCTAAGTTTTCTTGCCCTGTCGATTGTATCAATACACATATCGATATAATTGACCTGCGCTGTCGATGTCCTCGGAAGACTAATCGATCAAATCGAATGAGGACTTAATGTGTCCAGCAACCAAATACATATATAGATGGGATTATTGATGTATCGACACACTTATCGATATCATCGATATTTGACTCTCGAGCCCATCGAAGGTGGCTTGATAATATCGACAGGCAGTATCAGCGCCCCTGTTTTTACTAAGGAAAATCATATATGCTTCGGTAAATCAGAGTCCTCCTTGATATCATCCGAGTTCAAATCTCGATGGTATCGGATGACTCTCAATATTAATAGTCATGGGCACAAAGTTCTCTAGCAACATTTTATAGGTGATTTTTATCTCTAATAGGGGGTCACTCGATAGTATCGATATTCTAAATATCGATGATATCAGGGCCGGATCCAGTGTATCGAGAACGAACAAATCTGTCCAACAAGCTCACTGATAAAATCCTTGAATTTATCAATACATCGACACGACCACCGATGTCATCGACATTCAAATTCTGATGATATCAAGTATCCCCCGATCATATCTGCTGACCTAAAAATTTCAAAGAAACTTTCTCTCATTTTTTAAATGTCGAGGACTCAATCCTTGTATCGATAAAATTGGAGTTTGAAATTCGATGGCATTGACACGAGTCTCGATTCCCTTGATCAGTTGGCAGAAGGTTTTTCAAAAGCGTATGACATTGATTTGTGTCGTTGAGCAGACCATCGATACGATCGAGAGTATACGCTCGATGATATAGAACCTGCTTGATGATATCAAACTCTGTCATAAATGTGAGCATTTTATATCCGTTGGAACCTTTTTCCTATTTAAAGAGAACTTGTCTCTAGTTGCTGTGAGAGAAAGAAGAGAGTATTTTTGTGTGTTTAAACTCAGATCATATACCCAAAGCCCTTTCTCTCAAGGGAGTTCATCTTCCAATCCACCCTCTATTTAATAGAGTGGATTGGGGAATGAACTTCCACATTCAAGGATCCTCTAGCTACTACCTTAATGGCAAATCATTAAGCTGGGATGCCTTGAATGCTTAGATGATTGGAATCACTCTACCTTTCTAATAGGAAAACATTTAGAGAGTAGGATTCCATCATAACCTTGACCCAACCCATTGCCTTATATTAGTATATCATTTATTGCGGATCAAGGGAGCTAAAGACTCTTCGTTAATAAGGAGGAGATCTTCGCCACTGTGCTAAATGAGACTCATCAACTTATTTGTAAGTATTTAGAGTCCAGAGGACCCTTTGATCATTCCTTTTTAGGATTGCGTCTAAGGTGTTTCTCACCCTTGAAGTCCTCAAGGAGGCCTCTGGCAGGAGTGTATGTAGTGGGTGCGTTATGTGGACCCTTGCTCTTTGGAGAGATGTAAGTGCTATGATTTCATATCCCTTTGGTTGTCAAATTTTGTGGTGACAAAACTTATATATATATATATATATATATATATATATATATATATATATATATATATATATATATATATATGTCTTGTACATCTTGTGTTTCATGTTTGAGACTATTCATTGCTTCAAGACATCGTATTTCAAGACAAGAACTTAAATGAAGAAAGTTTCAAGCTAGTCATGGATGAAGAATACAAGAATAGAAGACTTCAAGTATGCATGTTTAAGATTCTAACAAGTACAAGAATAGAAGAAGACTTTATCAAGTCAAGAAAGGTTCAAGCTCGAGAAGGCCTACAACAAGATTCGTAAATTCTCAAGCTTCTCTTAAGGGTCATCTAAGAGTATAGACTATCAATGTTCATCTCACTTTCAAGGTTTGTTTGACCTTAGATTGACCTTAGGTTGGGCTTTATTGTAGGTCATTCTGGATACATAATTCATATATTTTAAATATTCTTGTACGATCTATTCTAAGACCAGTCCTAGGGACTTCAAGACCAGTCTTAGCTCTGCTACGACCAGTCTTAAGTTTTTTAGGACCAGTCATAGGTTGTTGAAGATTTTCATATTTTTTTGGTTGTCCTACGACCAGTCCTGGACATCCTACGACTAGTCCTGTGAGCTGTACGACTCGTCCTTCGATCGGTCTTAGCCCTACGACTCGAACTCCAGCAACTAATCTGGGGGTCCTACGATCAGTCGTACGTGACCCATGACCAGTCGTAGGTGGCCCACGATCGGTCGTAGGCTATTCAGAACCAGTCGTGGAACAACTAATCCTTATCCCGCAGAAATCTTTGAAAATCTGTTGAAGCTACGACCAGTCCTAGGGATCCTAAGACCAGTCGTAGATGGGATTTTTCAGGCTATAAATAGAATACGAATTTCAGAGTTTTTCAATTCAATTCAAGCAATTTTAAGGCCATACTCTGAGATAAGTTTGTGTTTGTTTTTAAGCTACTTTGTGCTCATTTAATATTCCTTTTGCTAGCTTATTTTATATTTGATTTTGATCTACATTCCAATCTTATTAGAAAAGAGGAATTTTTTATATTCCTTCTTCATGGATTTAAAATCAAATAGAACTAGCCCTTTTGATTTAAAATCAATTAGACCTAGAACCATTCTTAAAGTGAGTATTGGACTTTGAACGTTGTATCGAACTTCTACTCCGATTGGTTCTTTCGGGCTACTTCAAAAGGAGATTCATGTATTTTACATTTGTGTAATTTACATTCTTTAGTTTTGTTTGAGATTTGCCAGAAAAATCTCATTGTTTTGGTTATCTGAGGAGAGCCAAAAAACTCAGATTGTGTGGGTTTTTGGATTGTGTAAGCCCGAGATAAAAAAACACAATTGTGAAGGTTTTAGGTGAACCTGTGAAACCTATTTTGATAGTGCATGTTAATATCTCCTGTGTGAGGATATTAGGAGAGGAGTAGCATTCTGTGTGGCTGTTGGATAACAATTGGTATACACACAGGAGAACCACTATATATCTTTGTGTTGTGGATGTGGTTTATTCTTTCATTCCTTTATTCATTCAGTTTTGTGGATTATATCTATGGTTGAATGTTGTAATCATTTTATTTCAAGCTAGTGTGGGGAATGTTGTAATAACTTAGGTTTAATTTCCTGCAAGTTATTTCCTCACTTTATTTATTCCTCTCGGTTTGAGTTTTTGATACAAAGGACGTTCTACAAATAAGGTTGTCCTACCATAAGCATTTGGTTTTTGGTGTAAGCTTGTTCTTAGAACTGATTTAGTATCAACCTCTCAATACTAGTTTATTGAGGTTGCTTTTTAATTCAGCATTGCGAATTGTTTTATTTTATTATTCCGATGTTATAAGTTTTATTTGGCATAGCCCTATTCACCCCCCCTCTAGGGCGTATAGCTAGGCCCTTTCAAGTGGTATCAGAGCCTAATAGCTCGTGCTTATTGTTTATTCACTGGATTTATTTCCTGAGCTAACGATCTAAGCTATATTAAGATGTCAAATTTTGATAGCCTATCAGTCACTAGGCCACTACCCTTTAATAGCACAAACTATGCCTATTGGAAAGCCAGGATGAGGATCTTCCTCAAATCCATGGATGAAAGTGTGTGGCTGGCCACAGTGAATGAATGGAACCCTCCTATCACTGAAGTAACTAATGACGATGGTTCAAAATCAATGAGAGTAACGACTTATTTTCATTGGACCACACTTCAGAAAAGTGAGAGTAGTGTCAATGTAAAAGCACTAAATGCAATTACTTATGCATTATCACCAGATGAATTCAAAAGAATCATCTCTTTTGAAAATGCAAAACAAGCATGGGATGTATTAGAAATGACACACGAGGGTACATCAATTGTCAAGAAATCTAAAGTCCAACTCCTCACAACTAAATTTGAAGAAATTCATATGGAGGAGAATGAGATGTTTATGGACTTCTATACTACATTGAATGATATTGTGAACTCTATGTGGGGTCTTGGTGATAGAATCCCAGAAAGTAAAGTGTGCGCAAAGATACTATGCTCACTTCCTGAACGGTTCAATTCTAAAGTAACCGCGATTCAGGAACTTCATGATACGGATACCATGAGGGTTGAGGAACTAGTTGGTTCACTACAAACCTACGAGTTGACCTTTAAAGCTCCTAAAGGAAAATCAATTGCTCTCAAATCATCTAAAAATGTTTCACAAGAGAGTACTTCGAATTTAAAAAATTTCGAAGATGATATGGCGCTTTTAGCAAAAAAGTTTTACAAAATTTTCAAAAGCAAGAAAAAAGTTGATTTTCAAAAGTTAAATGATAAGAGACAATCTAAACCTAGAGCTTGAAAATCTTTCAAAGATAGTCAATGTTACAACTGTTAAGAGTATGGACACTTAGCTAACAAATGTCCTAAAAAGGACAAATTAAAAAGGAAAAGCATGTTGGCTACTTGGGATGAATCGTCTGATTCTGAATCCTCTTCTAAATCAAAAGATTCTGAAACCGAGTCGAGCGATGATGTTAAAGCCCTTATGACTCTAGCCAGGATCATTTTTTTAGATAATGATGATATATCTAGTGAAGAAAATATGAATAGTGATTGCGATAATGAAGATGATCTTCAGGATGCTTATAATGCCCTTTATAAGGAGAGTTGTAAAATTGCCGTCAAGCTTAAGTTACAAAAAGAAAAACTTTCTAAGCTTAAAGAAGATTATGAGTCTCTCATTTTAGAAAGGTCTCATATTTCTGATTCTTTTGAAAAGACCAAATGTGATTTAGATTTCAAAACCTCCAAAATTGAAGATTTGAGATCCGAAAATGAGAAACTCAAAAATGAGGTAGCTTCTCTTCTGAGTTTGAAACACACATGGAGATATGCCCAAGGTGATCCTAAATTGGAAAAATTATTGTCTGGATCAAGAAAATGTGGCGATCGATCCGGGTTATGCTATGATAAGAATACATCTTCTAAACAAAAGAATATTGCTCCTAAATTTGTAAAAGGAGAGTCTTCAACCTCAAAAGAAAAGAATACTTATCAAGGTTTTTCTAAAAATTCAAGGACTTTTCAAAACCTAAAGGTAGCCATGTTAACTTTGATTTTCAAAACCGAAATCCATTGGCTGAAAAAATAATTGATCTACTCAAGGAGCTATTAAAGTCTAACTCTATAGGTCACTCATATAACAACAGATAGAAAAAGACCATCTATGCTCCTAAACCCAAAACAGTTCTGAAATGGGTCCTAAAGTTGCCTGCTTGGTTGCCCACACTGCTTTCAAAGTTACAAGCCATTCAAAGTGGTACCTAGATAGTGGTTGCTCCAGGCATATGACAGGCGACAAGGCTTTATTCACCGATCTAAAAGATATGACTGACGGGTCAGTCACATGTGGTGATGGAAGCAATTGCAAGATTATTGGCTAAGGTACGGTTCATCTTTATAACCTTCCCTTATTTAAGAATGTTTTATATGTTGAGGGCTTAAAACACAACCTACTAAGCATTTCTCAGATATGCGATAACAACCATAGTGTGAAGTTTTCTAATCAAGGTTGTGAGATAGTTAATAAAAAGGGTTCTTTTATATTAACTAGTAGCAGAACTTCTGAAAACTGCTACAACGTTAGTGATGCAAGCTCATCTACTCAATTTTGTTACATGGTCCATACCGATGAGACTGAATTATGGCATAAACGCCTTGGACATGTTCACTACCGGAACTTATTTAGATTGAGCAAAAGAGAACTAATTAGAGGTCTACCCAAATTGTAAAAAGTAGATAAAATATGTGGTGAATGCCAGTTGGGAAAACAGACTAGGAGCTCTCACAAGAAAGTGAACTCCAATACCACATCTAGACCACTCGAGCTTCTCCACATGGATCTTATTGGACCAACCAGAATGGAGAGTCGAGGAGGAAAAAAATACATCTTGGTTATCGTAGATGACTATACCAGATTCACTTGAGTATCGTTCTTAAAGGATAAAACTGAAACCCTTGATGAAGTGAAAAAGATCATCAAACGAATCCAAAATGAAAAAGGTTCTCATGTTAGTAAGATCTGTAGTGATCATGAAACTGAATTCAAAAATAGTAGTTTTAAGAAATTCTGTAGCGATCAGGGAATATCGCATGAATTCTCTGCACCCAAAACTCATCAACAAAATGGCGTAGTGGAAAGAAAAAATAGAGTGCTTCAGGATATGGCTAATGTTATGTTGAACAGCATGAAGCTCTCTAGAAATGTTTGGGCTGAAGTAGTTAATACCGCATGCTATATTATTAATCGGGTTTATACCAGTAAATCTGATAATAAGACTGCTTATGAATTATGGTTTGAAAAGAAACCTAATGTCAAATACTTTCGAGTTTTTGGAAGCAAGTATTATATTTTACGAGATCGTGAAATTTTGAGAAAGTTTGATACGAAGAGTGATGAAGGTATTTTTCTTGGTTATTCTTTGAACAGTCGAGCTTATAGGGTTCTAAATAAGAGAACTGGTGTGATTCAAGAGTCCATCAATGTGGTCATTGATGATCATTTGAATACACCAGCCCCAAGCTCAGATGATGATGAAGTTCTTATTATCGAAAATCAAGATACCTCATCAAGTCAAAAAGAATATGAACCAAGGACTGTCTAAGATCATCCAACCAATCAAATTCTTAGAAACCCTCTCACTGGAGTTCGTACTCGCAAACAACTTGAGAACATATGTAATTATGTTTATTTTACATCCCAAATAAAACCGGTCAATGTGAAAGAAGCACTTTCTGACAAAAATTGGATAATTGCTATGCAAGATGAACTTAATCAATTTGTTCGTAATGATGTCTGGTATCTTGTTCCTAGACCTAAAGATAAACACATTATCAGAACAAAATGGATCTTTAAAAATAAGTCTGATGAACTTGGAAATATAATACGAAATAAGGCTAGACTGGTTGTATAAGGGTACACTCAGATTGAAGGCATCGATTATGATGAAACCTTTGCTCCAGTCGCTCGCCTTGAATCAATTAGACATTTTATTTCCATTGCATGCTTTAGAAAATTTAAGATTTATCAGATGGATGTAAAGAGTGCCTTTTTGAACGGCAATTTACATGAAATTTCATTTTTTTACATTAAATATGTATTTTTGGTCGATGCTCGACCGGTCGTATCTGTACACGACCAGTTGAGGTACGACCGGTCGTACACAGCACTCGACCGTTTGTGGAGCTCGTGAACTTGATATGATTTGGGGAAAATATCCTTCTTCTTCATTTTCACTCCTACCTACGACGACTCGTGGCTCGACCAGTCATAGGATTTCTTGTATTTCTTCAAGGTTAGTCTTATTTCTTCATTTTTCTTGAAGTTTGATGTTCTCTATGCTTTGATTTGATCATTATGTAGCTTGATTTCATCTTTTTGTTGGGTTTTTCAAGGGTTTCTTCTCAAATTGCTGATCTAAAGAAAACCCATCCTTCTTTTTATGCATTTCTCTTACTCGTAGTATATCTTGTTGAAGATGGATGCTAGAGGGAAGAAGAAAATATCTCGTGGTCCATTCTCATCTAGATCTACACCGATAACAAAAGGCACCTTCGGTCACCCGAAGATGATCCTCAAGATGTACGGGATTTGCGTGTCCGTAATGTTATCGTTGAGCATCCCATTGATCTCAATCATGTTGCACCATATGGTATCGTTTCTCTCCTTGAATCTGTTAGCTGGGCTAATATTTTACTTTGGGGTGGGCCTACATACCAGTCTATTGCACAATCAATGGTTACATGTATCTCAGATTTCTCCCTTAACAACTTAACTTTTTCAATTGCCACTAGAGAAGGGAAATTTCTTGTAAACCGACATTTGATATTGGGCATTATGGATATACCCATCAAAGATGAAGGTATTCCGATTCATACTCTATACGACAAACCATCTGAATCAGAAAAATATACGTTGACAAGAGACCTATGCAAAATTAATGTGCAATGGACACACAAAGGGAATGCGCTCCCTTTAAAATACTTGTTACCCAGATATAGAGTGTTACACCGTATATTTATTTCAAATCTATATCCTCAGTCTGATAATAAAACTGAGTTGACTGTAAGACCCGTATCCTAGACCGTATCGTTCGGTAGACTTCCACGGTCTTCCCAATCGAATCCCAGCAACCTCAACCCTTAACCGTCATTTGCACATGACCCTGATTCACATGCCGTTAACCCGAGTCGACTCAACTCGAGACTTGTACCCTAGCGACCGTGTCGTCGCCGTGATTCCGGTGCCGCGTCTCGCGCGCCGAGGCGATACCCAGGCCAGAAGATGTGGGCCCGCGTTCAGTTTGAGGAAACGCCGCACGTTGCAAATACCGAGAGAATCTCAATAATATGTCAAATCAATCAAGTACATGTCACATTACCCAAAAATCAACCCAAAGTCAACTCTCTCTTACAAACCCATCCCTTACATGTCAAGTACACATCACCCATCACTCACACCCATCTCTCTCTTTCTCTACATCTCATCATCTCTCTCCCTTCCCCATTTCCAAGCAAACAACGTCCAAGGCATGAGAGCTCCATGTGAGATCTTTGTGTGGCCCACTTCTTACCTCCCATCTCCACCATCCAACCGTCCAATCTTCATCATTCTCCGTCAAAGTTGAAGCCGAGGAGCTTAGCTTGCCATTAATCCAAGAAGAAGCGAAAAAGGTGGGTGCTTCTCTCTCTCTCCATGTAGATGTGGCCCACCTGATATGTGTACTCAGCTGGTCCAGACCGTCCAGCAGGTGGGACAGCTTGGCTGTCCCCTGGACGTTGGTTTGCCCACGTTGTTGCAAATGTGTATATGCACATCGTTCATCCATTTTCTCCATATTAGGCGGGTCATGGGCCCCCAACCAGGAGGCAGATCTAACGTTCCTTGTGCAGCAGTAGGTTGCTGCACAACCTCCAGACCCACCTTGCTACTGGTCAAATGATTGAAGGGAAAAACACAATATCTGTTTGATCCGGTAGCTGCCGGGCCACATGCGTGGACCCCACCTTGATGTGTGTAATATATCCACCATCCATACAGAAGGACCGGCCTAGCCTTGCTGCCCACCGTCCAGGGGCAGCGACCCACTGTGATGTATGTGATCCACCAGCCTGTCCATCTAGGACTGGCGTGGACGAAGGGAGGAAACAAAGATTAGCTGGATCTCCAGCCTTGTGGCCACTGTATGGACCCCACTGAAATGAATGTCTTTGATATCCCTGTCGTCCATCAGTTGCTCGCCTAGAGCATGGCCAGATGGGCCAAAATCAACCGGACTTTCTGTTATTCAGCAGCAGGCTTGACGTAGAGGAAAACCCAAATATCAACTTTGATTTAAAAGCTGGTGGGCCACTCACGTGGACCCCACTTTGGTGTATATGTACTGATTCCACACCGTCCATCTACGGAGATCATTTTAGGACGTGGGTCCCTGTTTGGGATAGGACCTGCAGTAAAAATCTGTCAGCCGCAGGACCATGGTGATGTTTATGTTTAAACCACTCTGTCCATCCTTTTTGTGTCCCATCTGGACAGATCCCACCCTTCTGGTGGACCGTTTTCAGGTGGGGCCCACCATGTATATGTACTTATCCATGCTACCCGCCCAACAGAGCCATCTTGCTATCTGTTTGGGAGAGGCTCTGTTTTTAAGGAAAACCACAAATATCACTTTGATTCCTGTGGGGTGGCCCACTGACTTGGACCCCACCATTATATATGCGTTGTATAACCATCGTCCAGTACTGACAGTGGGACCCACTTAATGTAAATGTTTTATCTACACCGTCCAGTACTGACGGTGGGACCTACCTTGCAGTATGTGTTGTGTCCGCACTATCCAGTAGCTGGATGTGGGACCTATCATGATGTATGTGTGACGTACTCATGCTACCCTAGCAGATGTGGACCCCACCTTGTCACCCACCTAATGTTCGTGCTTGACATCCTATCGTCCATTGCATGGACCCCATATGGTTTAAATCCACATTGTACGTTATATTATATATATATTTATACATATAATATAATATTACTTAATATAATATATTATATCAGGTGGTGGGCCACACCCTCGTGATGTCTCCACCGAGTACATCCAGTCGTCCATTGCTGGACGCTGGATGCAAGGTGGTTATATAATATATATTATTATACATTATATATAATATTGTATTATTTATAAAATTAAAATATAATATATAATATATATATATATATATATATATATATATATATATATATATATATATATATATATATATTAGATTTAATATGATGGTGGTGGCCCCACGTGGGACCCACCTGTGCCGTTTGAAGCTTATACAGAAGCTATATAGCCGTTGTATAGACATCAACAGGATATGTGGGACCACCTGCTAAGTGGTCTGCACTACCCCAACTGTCCATCTTTTGGTAATCCACAATCCGTCCATTTTGAAAAGGGGACATGGGCCCACCTTGGTGATGTGCTGGGCGCAGCATGGCCCCACCATGATGCACGTGTCGTCTTCATCTGTTGAACGTGTGGGAGGCCAGCACACCACCGTCCATTCATCCGGCGAGCTTGTTTCAAGGCTTGAGACTGAAAAATAAGGCAGATCCTATTATCAGGTGGACCACACTACATCAAACAGTGGATTGAACACCCACCATTGAAACCTCTTTTGGGTTACAGAAGTTTTGAACCAATATGATAATTCTTTTCCCTCACTGTTCAGGTCTTTGTGACCTTATGAATAGCCGGGATGGGAAATAAGTACTACGGTGGGCCCACTAGCAATTTAACTGTGGAAAATCATTACCATCACTCTCGTTTATGGTATGGTCCAGATGATCTTTGGATCTGATTCATTTTTTTAGATAATGATCTAAAATGATCTTTACAGACGGATGAATGGTGCGGCCCACTTGTTGCAATTGAGAGGCCCAACATGATGTTTATGAGGCCCATTGGTGTGGCCCATTGATACAACCCACTTGATATGTATGTGGCCCATTTGATGACGCCCGAGGAAATGTAATTAGGGCCCAGGCATGAGGCCTATTGAGATGTATTTGCAACCCATATATGATGCAAAATTGTTATGTATTTTGGCCCGTGGGCGGGGCCCACCTGTTTGTATTGTTAGGCCCACATACGCGACCCACACGTTGTACATGAGGTCCACGTATGGGGCCCATGGTGATGCATTTACGGCCCGTTGGTATGGCCCGTTGGTGCGATACATTAGCACAGTCCGCTTGATATATATGATGGCCCATTAGTGCGGCCCATTCACGTAACACACTTGATGTATGTTGAGGCCCATGGGTCATAGCCCTTTTGATGCATTTGAGGCTCATGGGTCGTGGTCCTTTGTACTGTGTATTGGGCCCGTGTATGCGGCCCGCCGTGTTATATGTATTGTACATCCATGTCGTCCATGTGCGTAGCCTGCAGTGATGTATTTGCAGTCCATATGATGGGGCCCAATGTGGTATAATTGTGGCCCATCCGTGAGGCCCATCATGATGTATTTTGGCCCATGTGCGGGGCCCACTTATTCATACTTTTAGCCTATGTAATGGGGCCCATCTGTTTGTGTTTGAAGCCCATATGATAAGGCTCATCATGATGTATATTCGAGGCCCCTATGATAGGGCCCACCTACTTGAATCTGAGGCCTATGGGCAAGAACCGTTGTGATGTATTCAAGGCCCATGGTTGAGGCCCAGTGCGATATATGTATGGCCCATTAAGTTATGTATGAATCCCTTATATAGGTCACTCCTTGAGAGCAGTGTTGGTTAAATGGCCACATTGTTGGACAATGGTGGTTAGATGTCCACATTGTGACCTTCCTTTAGGCCTTGTTAGGCCATTCTCATCATTCTCTTAGTGGGTCAACCCAAATAAGTGGGCCTTATTCACCGTAGATGAATGACTCCATGTTATCAGATTTGATATAACCACGGCCTAGTGCTGATCTTTATACTATAGTTGATCGGCTGATCATCTATAGACCCCATTTTGTTTATCTACTGATTACCGATACGATTGCCAATTCTGATTGACATGACCGGTTTGCCAATTCTGAATATCGATCGATTCCAATTATCACGACCGATTGACGATTTCGATCGATGTGACTGACTTGCCGACTCTGAGTACCGATCGATTTCGATTGACGTCACTGATTGCTGATCTCGATTATCGTGACCGAATTGTCGATTCCGATTGACGTGACCGATTTTTCAATTTCGATCATCGACCAATTCCAATTGTATAGGCCGACTCCGATTGTCGGAGCGAGTATTGAGGTCGACCTCGATTGTCGAGGCCGATTTCGATTGCTAAGACCAATGGTCGAGACCTATATGATGTACACGCGACCCGTAGTTAAGGCCCATTGTGACACATATTAGACCCATGATGCATGACCCATTTGATGTATTCAAGACCCATTTGTAGGGCCCACATGTCATGTATTCATGGCCCATGGGCAAGGCCCATTGTGATGTATTCATGGCCTATGGGTGTGGCCTATTGTGATATGTATTATGCCCACGAGTAGGGTCCACTGGTCGTATATATGTGGCCTTTGAGTAAGGCCCATTAGGTTGTATATTAGGCCTTTATGTGAGGCAGTGGGCCACTATATGTTTGGCTCTATACGACCATTTCTTGGGGGCAATGTTGGTTAGATGTCCACATTATCGAGGTCGATTGTGGATACCGATTATGAGTATCTGACTGCATAGCATCATGATCCATGCCCATACGCATCATCTGCATGTCTGTTATGAGATATGATTGACCATTGCATATGTCATAGTGCTGGTTGTTATGAGACTTCCTGATAGGCAGAGATTATCTCACATGAGCGCACGGTTTGCGTAGGATTGATGCATGACTGGATTGTATGACTCATGCATCTTGCATTGTGTGCTGTGACTACTATATGCCCTACCGACATCAGGGTCGTAGCCTCCACAGGCATATCGTGGATGGCCAGATGGGACACTAAAAATCTATTCTACATGAGGTGCTATAGTATCCCTAGGTGAAAGTCCCTAAACCCACTTGGTTCCAGAGGTTGCTCCAATGTCTAGACCGAGTGGGTAGATGAGCGTTGAGTGCCAATTACCAGATGGTTACGCTCTCCACTGTGTCGTGGTCGGTTGGAAGGGGGTGCGTCTTTACCCGCCCGAGAGTAGGGGGCAATGCTAGGCTGAGTCTGACCAGCTCGAGGAATGGGTCCGCTATCGACGAGTCGAGCCCGATATTGGCAGATGGATAGTGAGGTCTCTTCCACTTACCTTATTGTGCGCGATGTGACGGCGATCTGGTTTAGAGTGTAATAGACCCCGGTGATGTCCTAGAGAGGAACTGTACTGATATGTGGACTTATTGAGTAGAATTTGCATGCTCATTCATTCATTCATTCATTATCCACTCGGGCTGGTGGTGCGTAACTAATTGATGTGTACCTTCGTTATGGCAAGGATTTCGGTTGGGCGCGCGACTAACCTGAGATCAGGAGTTTACCATGATGAGTCTGACTATCCAAATTTAGGTATGGGACTGGTTTGGATAGAAGTCACTTGTGATGGACCCCATAGCCTGCGATACTACGTACTATCATCCCGGCTTCACACTCCAGCATGGTTATTTCATTCGCATCGCATATTGCATTACATCCACAGGCATATGGCATCTTTGGTTGCTATTTCTGCACTTATATGGCCTAGAAAGATTTAGCAGGATTTGTATATTGCATTGCATTCACGGCATTCGATATTTGGCTCTTTATGACTCCTTATTGCAGAGCTGTTCTATATTGCATATTCTGATATTGATTGACTTATAGATTTGTTCATAGTTCCGCTTACTCTGTTATCGTATGATTTATATTTTGTCAGTATTTCTGCTTATTCTAATAATTTCTACTCTTGTCAGTGTTTCTGCTTATTCAGACATTGTATGGTTTGTGGATTACTAGTTTTTCTGGTATTGTATGATTAGGGCATTGTATTGAATACTTGGCACTTATCTTGTGCACACACTTACACCACCCTCTAAGCTTTCTATAAGCTTATGCATGATAGATGCGTGCAGGTGATGTTAGGCTGTAGCAGTGCTGAGCTTGGAGCGTGCGGTGGTCTTCTGGAGCTTGAATTTCTTTTTATGTATTTTCCATTCGGTATTGTATCAAATGATTACATTAGTGGATATGTGATGATGATGTTGCCTTTGTGATTTGGGTAAATCATGTGGTTATGCTTATTACAATTTAAATGAAAAAAAAATAAGTAATAATAATAACAAAAAAAAAAAATCCTCCTTGTAGGATCGCAGGATCGAAATCTGGCATATGCATGCTAGAAGCCGAGAATGGGGTACTACGGAGGCTGTCGGCACCGGATTCGGCAATCGGGATTCTTATGGATCCGATTTCTGAGTTTGGGGCGTGACATTGACTGCTTTCATGGTCTGTATATTATGTTCCATTGCTTTTGGAACTATAGTCTGTCTACCTTCATTGATCTATCATTTTATCATACAGTTTCGACTCCATCCAGGTCATAGTGATATTCCATTTGGTTATCTTATGACTGTGTTAGCCACTCAAATGCTTATTGATACACCTGTTAATGAAGCACCCATTCATCATATTTTATTCAATAATATAAATTTAAATAAGATGACGTTACATTTGCTTCCTGGTCAAGTTGATGAAGGTGGTGTTGGTGGTAATGGTGGTGAAGCCATAAATGAAGGAGAAGCTGGCAATCTTCCTCAGCAGGATGTTAATATGGATGAGTTATTTGATGAGATAGAAACTGATTCACCAAATGATCCTGATTACGATCCATCTAGTTATGATGCACGCCTTCGTGCATTGGAGGAGAAGGTTGATAACATGAGTGTAGCCCATGATATGTAGTTTAAATATATGCGAATATATCTTCGTCGCATTAATAGGGGCTTACACCAGATCGATCATACTATCCCTACTCCCTCCTCTGGATCTGATTAGGCGGATTATCTTTTGGATTGTATTATCTTTTATTTTGGATATTATATTGGTTATGTCTTGATGATTCTGGATTTATATTTTGAGATATGATATTTCCTTCCATATTCCTTTCTCATTATCTGCTTATTATTACTCTCTATGTTGTTGTTCTCTTTCCTATTGTGACTTTTCCTTATCATTTTGTGACAAAAAGGGGGAGAAGTATGGTAAAGGAGAGTAGTATGGAAAAGGAGAGTAATTTGTATGGATTAATTGATTGAGTATATGTGGATAGATAATATGGAATGTGGATAACTTGCTTTGCTTAATGTTTCCATATTTTTTCTACTCAGGGGGAGTAGAGTATATTGTGGTTTTAATGATTGTGGTTTTAATGGTTCATGATTCTTTGAGCATATTTTGCTCGTATCTGTATGAGGTGTGTTTTGTCACAAATTTGACAAAGGGGGAGATTGTAAGTGCTATGATTTCATATCCCTTTAGTTGTCAAATTTTATGGTGACAAAACCTATATATATGTCTTGTACATCTTGTGTTTCATGTTTGAGACTATTCATTGCTTCAAGACATCGTATTTCAAGACAAAAACTTAAATGAAGAAAGTTTCAAGTCTAGTCATGGATGAAGAATACAAGAATAGAAGACTTCAAGTATGCATGTTCAAGATTCTAACAAGTACAAGAATAGAAGAAGACTTTATCAAGTCAAGAAAGGTTCAAGATCGAGAAGGCATACAACAAGATTCGTAAATTCTTAAGCTTCTCTTAAGGGTCATCTGAGAGTATAGACCATCAATGTTCATGTCACTTTCAAGGTTTGTTTGACCTTAGATTGACCTTAGGTTGGGCTTTATTATAGGTCATTCTGGATACATAATTCATATATTTTAAATATGCTTGTACGGGTTGTTCTAAGACCAGTCCTAACTCTACTACGACCAGTCTTAAGTTTTTCAGCACCAGTCCTAGGTTGTTGAAGATTTTCAAATTTTTCTAGTTGTCCTACGACCAGTCCTGGACATCCTACGACCAGTCCTGTGAGCTGTACGACTCGTCTTTCGACCGGTCTTAGCCCTATGACTCAAACTCCAACAACTAATCTGGGGGTTCTACGATCAGTCGTAGGTGACCCATGACTAGTCGTAGGTGGCCCACGACCGGTCGTAGGCTGCCTAGAACCAGTCGTGGAACAGCTAATCCTTATCTCGCGAAAATCTTTGAAAATCTGTTGAAGCTACGACCAGTCCGAGGGATCCTAAGACCAATCGTAGATGGGATTTTTCAGGCTATAAATAGAGCACAAATTTTAAAGTTTTTCAATTCAATTCAAGCAATTTTAAGGCCATACTCTGAGATAAGTTCGTGTTTGTTTTTAAGCTACTTTGTGCTCATTTAATATTCCTTTTGCTAGCTTGTTTTGTATTTAATTTTGATCTACATTCCAATCTTATTAGAAAAGAGGAATTTTTTATATTCCTTCTTCTTGGATTTAAAATCAAATAGAACTAGCCCTTTTGATTTAAAATCAATTAGACTTAGAACCATTCTTAAAGTGAGTATTGGACTTTGAACGTTGTATCGAACTTCTACTTCGATTAGTTCTTCCGGGTTACTTCAAAAGGAGATTCAGGTATTTTACATTTGTGTAATTTACATTCTTTGGTTTTGTTTGAGATTTGCCAAAAAAATCTCATTATTTTGGTTATCTGAGGAGAGCCAGGAAACTTAAATTGTGTGGGTTTTTGGATTGTGTAAGCCCGAGATAAATAGACACAATTGTGAAGGTTTTAGGTGAACCTGTGAAACCTATTTTGATAGTGCATGCTAATATCCCCTGTGTGAGGATATTAGGAATGGAGTAGCATTCTGTGCGGCTGTTGGATAACAGTTGGTGTACACACAGGAGAACTACTATATATCTTTGTGTTGTGGATGTGGTTTATTCTTTCATTCCTTTATTCATTCAGTTTTGTGGATTGTATCTGTGGTTGAATGTTGTAATCATTTTATTTCAAGCCAGTGTGGGGAATGTTGTAATAACTTAGGTTTAATTTCCTGCAAGTTATTTCCTTACTTTATTTATTCCTCTCGGTTTGAGTTTTTGATATAAAGACGTTTTAGAAATAAGGTTGTCCTACCATAAGCCTTTGGTTTTTAGTGTAAGGTTGTCCTTAGAACTGAATTAATATCAACCTCTCAATAATAGTTTATTGAGGTTGCTTTTTAATTCAGCATTGTAGATTGTTTTATTTTATTATTCCGCTCTTATAAGTTTTATTTGGCATAGCCCTATTCACCCCCCCCCCCCCCCCCCTCTAGGGCATATAGATAGGCCCTTTCAAGAGAATAAATATCTGGTTAGGGGTGAACCAGTAAGACCTTCGGTTTGAGGTGAACCAGGTAAAACCTTAGGTTTTATGTGAACCGAGTGAAACCTCCGTTAGGGTCTTAGGGAAGATCCTTGGCCAGTGTGACTAAATGTGGGTGCGATGTGTTGACCCTTGCTCATAAGAACATAAACAGTCAGCCTCAGTGTAGGTTGTAAAGGTTAAAGGTGAACCTGATTTAAAACCTTAGGTTAGAGGTGAACCATGTGAAACCTCCTTAGTGAAATCCGGTACACTCAAGGGTTGAGTGTGGTTACTTAGAGTGGAGTAGACAAGTAGTCAAACCACTATAAAAATGACTGTGTTTGTGATTATTATTCTTTTGGTTGTGTGATTTGCTTTAATATTTTCATATCTGAATATTTGAGATTACACCTCACACATAGACAGTCATATCCATCATAAACTAGTTGCATATTGTTCACTTCTTAAATAATTTGTGATTGGATCCTCTACCGGGCTTGGAAGCCAGTATAGTTACTTTTGAGTAATCCTAATATGTAGGATTAGTGCAATAGGAATTTTAAATACCTTGTAAAAATTTTAAAAAGTCCTATTCACCCCCTCTAGGACAGTTTGGCATATTTCTACTTCAACTCAAGTGGTCTTAATCCCTATTTCAATTGGTATCAGAGCGGGTCTCTTTAAGGGCTTCACCGCTTAGAGAGTGATCTTAACTGAAGTTTAGGAATATGGCTAAAGGAGAGGGCTCATCAGTCACTAAGCCTCTAGTATTTGATGGTTCAAATTATGCATACTGGAAGGCTAGGATGCACTACTTTCTGAGATCTTTGGATCATGACGTTTGGGATATAGTTGAAAGAGGATATGTGCCACCATCTGAACAAATCGCACTTAAAAGTGGCACAACCATCATAAAACCTAAACCCAAAGAAAAGTCGACGATGTTTGACAAAGAAAAATAAACTGCTGAAGCTAAAGCCATGAGCGCCATCTACTGTGCCATGTCCCATGATATATTCAATCAAATAAGCATGTGTGGGACATCCAAGGAAGCATGAAATCTATTAAAAACAACCCATGAAAGCACAAGCACTGTGAAGAGGTCCGAACTCCAACTATTGACCTCACAGTTTGAAAATCTCAGAATGGAAGAGCAAAAGATATTTTTGGAGTTTTTTTACCAAGTTGAATATTATTTGTAACTCCATGGGTGGATTGGGAGAAAAAGTTCTAGTACTAAAAATTTGTAGGAAAATTCTAAGATCCCTACCGGAACGATTTAATCCTAAAGTAACAACAATTGAGGAGTGTAAGAATATTGATGAGATGAAAGTAGAAGAACTAGTAGGTTCCCTACAAACTTTTGAACTACACTTCACACAATCCCAAAAATCCAAAAACAATGTCCTAAAAACTTCTAAGAAAACAAAACATGAGGATAGTGAAAGTGAAAAAGAAGATGAAGATGAGGAAGTGGCTGTGCTGGCACAAAAATTCAGATGATTCTTTCAGAAGAATCGCGGCTGTTCATCCAAAGCAAGAAAGGTGTACAACAAACCCTCTCCAGGAAAATTTGGTAAACGGACCAAAGAACCATAATGTTATACCTATCATGAGTATGGACACCTATTTACTGAATGCCCAAATAGAAAAACTAAGGACAAGGCAATGGCTGCCACTTAGGATGACACAGATGAGTCAAACTCAGAATCTAGTGACTCAGAGAGTGATGGAGATCAGAAATCATTAAAAATCCTTATGGTCTCCACTACTCTAATTATTTCCAGTGAATCTGAGGACGAGAAAGAACAATAAGCCACTGATTCATTTCCATCTAATAATGAAGAGACTGGAGAAGAAGAAGAAGAAAAGATAGAAAAAGATAAACCGCAAGATGCTTACAATCAACTATACATCCACAGCATCAAGGTTGTTAAAAGACTTGGTATATCTGAGAACAAAAAGGAATTGCTACAAACAGATTTAGATAAAACTCTAGAAATTAATACACATCTAATCAATGACTTGCAGCAACATCACTCAGATAATGATAGACTTAAGAGAATTAACTCCTTCCTTAAATCCGAATCTGAAAAAGTAAACAAACAGGTTGAGCAGTTAAAAGATAAAAATATGCTCCTTCAAAATGAAAATTACACACTCCTGTTTGATTTAGAAGAATCCAGAAGAATTGCCAAGCTAAACTGTAAGTTTTCCCAAAGTGGTGAGAAGTTAAAAAAACTTTTAGGAATGGCAAAATCTAGAAATTACAAAAATAGCTTAGGATATGAGAAAGTTAGACCCGGATATGGAAAACAAACATTTGAAAAATCTGATGCCTCTAGTAGCAACACAGGAACAAGTCAAATAGTTGAATCCAATAAGAAAATTAAATCTACTCCAAGTAAGAATCCTGTCACAAAGTAGGTAATTAAAGAAAAGAAAAATTTTCTTTCTATTCACTCAAATCATTTATCAGGCAATGACACCAAGTTGTACCTAGACAGCGGTTGCTTAAGATATGTCACAGGTGACAAGTCCCTTCTGTCAAACTATCAGAATCTATACAATGGGATAGTCACCTACGAAGATGGAATCACTGCTAAAGTAATTGGTCAGGGTATCATAAATGGGATTAATCTTCTTAAAGATGAAAATTCTTTCTGCATAAAAGGTTTGACACATAATCTCCTAAGAATATCTTAAATCTGTGATAATGGGCATGTGGTCAAATTTAACAAACAAGATTGGAAATCCTAAATTAATTAGGAAAATCAGTAATGAAGGGTCATCGCACAAACAACCGCTGCTACATTATCAAAGGGAAAGAAGGGACCGATGCCTAGAAGCACTGAGCTTAGAAGAACAAATCCAGGTCATACATCTAGATCTGGATATTTGCTGGAATGATGCAATTTTTTGTTGAGCTACTGCTGTCTGGAGCAGAATAATTGTTTGGATGTTTTATTAAACATAGCTGAATATAACTCTCATTTTTCACTGCCATATTTGTGTTAAAATCCCCTGATTTAGATAAAACTCTATTATGGAATGCATGTGCCTTTAATGCTAATACTTATCTACTGTTATAACTGCCTTACTTGATCTAATATGTGTCCATATCTACAAATGATATATGCTTTAAACTGCTCTCATCTTTGTATATCTATGCTTTGATTCTCCCATATGTCTTCAAATCTTCAGTCAATATTAACTACTATGACTTTGCCAATGACTGACAAAAAGGAGGAGAACAGTTCAAATCACCCTGGATGGAAATTGTATATGCTTAAGTGGTGTTGCAGGTGTTAGGGGCAGCAGCTGCACCAAGAATAGGGGAGTTTATAAGAATGGGGGAGTTTAACAGAAAGGGGGAGCAAATGCTGGTTATGTACATGGGTTCATTAAAATTTTTAAAATCATGTAAATTGCATGTACACACACTTTAGGATGTGTTTGTTTGTCTAGATATTATCCTAGGGTGTTTTAGGTATTTTATCACGTAATTGACAAAAGGGGAGATTGAAAATGCCCTTGCTAGTGCCTTGGTTTGTCAATTAGCGTGTATGTTGAGTCAGTCAGGCTGCAGAGCATCACAGGAAGATCAATTCAAGCATCTGCCTCAACCCGAAGTGTGGAAGCTCGCCATAGATAAATCTAAGCCTCACATCCCATGTCCTAAAACACCAGGTGATTAAAACCCTTAAAAATAAGTTAACACATATTAGGGTTTTTGGGTAAGAGAACTTTTTCAAACATCAGAAAATCCTTAAGTTTTCTTATCCTGTTGATTGTATCGATACACATCTCGATATAATCGACTTGCGCTGTCGATGTCTTTAGAAGTCCAATCGATCAAATCGAATGAGGACTTAATGTGTCTAGAAACCAAATACATATATGGATAGGACTATCGATGTATCGACACACTAATCGATATCATCGATATTTAACTCTCGAACCCATCAAAGATGGCTCGATAATATCGACAGGCAGTATCTGCGCCCTTATTTTTACTAAGGAAAATCATATATGCTTTGTTATATCGTAGTCCTCCTCAATATCATCGGAGTTCAAATCTCGATGATATCGGAAGGCTCTCAATATTATCGGTCATGGGTGCGAAGTTCTTTAGCAACATTTTTTAGGTAGTTTTTATCTCTAATCGGGGGTCACTCGATAGAATTGATATTCTAAATATGGATGATATTGGGGCCGGATCGAGTGTATCGAGAATGAAAAATTTTATCGAGCAAGTTCACTGATAAAATTCATGGATTTATCGATACATCGACACGACCGCCGATATCATCAACATTCAAATTCTGATGATATCGAGTATCCCCCGATCATATCTGTTGACCTGAAAATTTTAAAGCAAGTTTCTCTCATTTTTTAAATGTCGAGGACTCAATCCTTGTATCGATAAAATTGGAGTTCAAAATTTGATGACATCGACATGAGTCTCGATTCCCTCGATCAGTTGGCAGAAGATTTTTTAAAAGCGTATGACATTGAGTTTGTGTCATCGAGTAGACTATCGATACGATCGAGAGTATATACTCGATGATATCGAACTTGCTTGATGATATCAAACTTTGTCATAAATGTGACCGTATTATATCCGTTGGAACCTTTTACCTATTTAAAGAGAACTTGTCTCTAGTTGCTGTGAGAGAAAGAAGAGAGTGCTTTTGTGTGTTTAAACTCAGATCATATACCCAAAGCCCTTTCTCTTAAGGGAGTTCATCCTCCAATCCACCCTCTATTTAATAGAGTGGATTGGGGAAGGAACTTCCGTATTCAAGGATCCTCCAACTACTACCTTATTGACAAATCATTAAGCTTGGATGCCTTGAATACTTAGATGATTGGAATCACTCTACCTTTCTAATAGGAAAATATTTAGAGAGTAGGATTCCATCATAACCTTGACCTAACCCGTTGCCTTATATTGGTATATCATTTGTTGGGGATCAAGGGAGTTGAAGACTCTTTGTCAACAGGGAGGAGATTTTTGCCACTGTGCTGAATGAGACTCATCACCAGAGGACCCTTTGATCATTTCTTTTTAGGATTGGGTTTAAGGTGTTTCTCACCCTTGAAGCTCTCAAGGAGGCCTCCAGCAGGAGTGTACGTAGTGGGTGCATTGTGTGGACCCTTGCTCTGTGGAGAGCATAAACATCTGGTTAGGGGTGAACCAGTAAAACCTTCAATTTGAGGTGAACCGGGTAAAACCTTGGGTTTAAGGTGAACCTAGTGAAACCTCCGTTAGGGTCTTAGGGAAGATCCTTGGCCAGTGTGCCTAAATATGGGTGCGATGTGTTGACCCTTACTCGTGAGAGTATAAACAGTCAGCCTCAGTGTAGGTTATAAAGGTTGAAGGTGAACCTGATTTAAAACCTTAGGTTAGAGGTGAACCATGTGAAACCTCCTTAGTGAAATCTGGTACACTCAAAGGTTAAGTGCGGTTCCGAGAGTGGAGTTGACAAGTAGTCGAACCATTATAAAAATGACTGTGTTTGCGATTGTTATTATTTTGGTTGTGTGATTTACTTTAATATTTTCATATTTGAATACCTAAGATCACACCTCACACACATACATAGTCATATTCATCATAAACTAGTTGCATATTGTTCGCTTCTTAAATAATTTGTGATTGGATCCTCTTTAAGGCTTGGAAGCCAGTAGAATTACTTTTAAGTAATCCTAATATGTAGGATTAGTGCAATAGGAGTTATAAATACCTTGTAAAAATTTTAAAGAGTCCTATTCACCCCCCTCTAAGACATATTGGCATATTCCTACTTTAACTCAAGTGGTCTTAACCGCTATTTCAAACAGTGAAGGATTGAACGTCTATCATTAAAACCTGTTTAGGTCACAGAAGTTTTGGATCAATATGGAGTTTATTTTTCCTCTTAATCCAAGTCTTTATGACCTTATGATCAGATTGGATGGAGAATAAATGTTATGGTGGGCCCTAGGAATTTTAAATGGCGGGAAACATTATCACCACTATTATTTGTGGTATGGTCCAGATGATCTGTCGATATGATTCATTTTTTTTTTGGAAAAGGCTCTAAAACGATCTTTAAAATAGATGTATGGTGTAGATAGTTCACCAAGAACGATGGGCCCGATTAGATATATTTGAGGCCACCTATTGTGTATATGAAGCCCATTGGTAAGGCCCATTGATGTGGCCCACTTGATGTATATGAGGCCCATTGGTGCGGCCCATTGAAGTAGCCCACTTAATGTATATGAGGCCCATTGTTGTGGCCCATTAATGTGGCCCACTTGACGTATATAAGCCCCATTGGTGCGGCCCATTGATGCAGCCCACTTGATGTATATGAGGCCCATTAGTGTGGCTCACTAGATGTATCTGAGGCCCATTGGTGCGGCCCATTGATGCAGCCCACTTGATATATGCGAGGCTCGATGTGATGTATAAGGGGCCCATGGTTGTGGCCCATTGTGATGTATCTCCGGCCCATACGATTGGGCTCATTATGATGTATCTCAGGCCCATACGATTAGGCCCATTGTGATGTATTTCGGGTTCATTTGGTAAGGCCCAATGAGATGTACTTTCAGGCCACATGGCTCATATGTTGTGGCCCATTGTGATATATTTTCGAGTCATATGTCGTTGCCCATTGTGATATATTTTTAGCCCATACGATTAGGCCCATTGTGATGTATCCCGGCCCATATGATGAGCCCCATTGCGATATATATATTAGACCTTTGTGTGAGGCCATGGGCCCACTACATATTTGGCTTTGGCTCTATGTGGTCCACTCATTGGGAGCAATGTTGGTTGAATATCCACATTGATGGGTAATGATGGTTAAATGTCCTCATTGTGACCTTCTCTTAGGCTCATTGTTAGGTCGATTATCGATACCAATTGTCGAGGCCGATTATCGATGTTGGTTATCGATGATGGTTACCGATACCAATTATGAGTATGTAATATTAAGGCTGATTGTTGAGGCTGATTATCAAGGCTGATTGTTGAGACTGATTGTCAAGGCTGATTATCGAGGCCGATTATTGAGACCGATTATTGAGGCTGATTATCGAGGCCAATTATCTAGGTTAACTATCCATGCCGATTATCGATACTAATTTTGAGTACGTGACAGCATAACATCATGATACATGCCCATACGCATCTTCTGCATGTTTGTTATGAGATATGGTTAGCCATTGCTTATGGCATAGGGCAGGTTGTTCATGGGACTCCCTGATAGGTGGAGTTATCCCACATGAGTGCATGGTATGCGTAAGATTGATGCATGATTGAACTGTGTGACTCATGCATCTCGCATTGTGTGATTATGATTACCATATGGCCTAGCGACATCAGGGTCGTAGCCTCCACAGAAATATTGTGGATGGCCAGATGGGACACTAAAAATTTATTCTACATGGGGTTCTTAGATATCCTTAGATGAAAGTCCCAGAACCCTCTTGATTCCAAAGGTTGCTCTAACGTTTAGACCAAGTGGATGCATGAACACATGTAACACCCTGAAAATCGGGGGTCGTGTATAAACTCAACTCCCGAGTTCCAGACCGTCACTTATGCAACAAAAATGATTATGATTTATTGTTGTCTGATTTAAAGCATTCACATGAGTAAAAGTATACCAAAACTGCAATTCATACTTCAGATCCAGTGATAAAAGCAAGCGGAAGACTAAACAATATATATATATATATATATATATATAACACTGTATGGAAAAACAAAGTAAATCTCATCTGTCTCCAAAGTATGACTACATCTCTGAGTCTCATATACATATACATGAACAAAAATGTAATGTTCAAAATAGTCCCACTGAAGTCCCATCGATCCAGGTCGCCTACGGAAAGCCATCGTGATACTGCATGTACGAGAACTCGTCCTGGTCCTCGTCGATGTCTGGCTCCACCTCCTGGATCTCAGCCTCACCTGCATCTACAACAGGGTCTGGTGGGTGTTGCAAACACCATCCCGTAACGTGGGAGTGAGTGATCAACTCAGTGGAATCATAGAGCAAGGATTAGCATGTTCACAATTCAATCATGCGATAATAGTAAAGCAGTAAATCAGACAATCCTAATACTGTTGTTAATGCAAGATGACATGACGTGATGTATGCCCTCACCGACGATCTCCCTCATACGGCAACATCTTACGACCGCGGCATGCCATACTCCTTAGAGTGCTCCACATCTTCCAGGCACATGCAATGCTATCGTGATATGATTTCCAAGTTGTTATTAGTCCATTCAAACAGCAAGATTGGGAAACTAAGGTACTTCCCTTGTATCAATCCCAACACAGATCCTGTCTAGGGTCGTCACTCCTAGTAATCTCATACGATGTATGTTTCGTAGGTCACTGCAAGAGCTGCCAGGGCTGTTGCTCGCACTCGTTGCACAGCTCCCCCATCACCTTATCAATACAGGCCTACTGTACTCTACTGCAACGGAAGGGTCGTCGCCTCCCTTGGACTCAGAATACGCTCGCGGTCACTACAAAGGACTCGTCACCTGATCAGTGTAGGCCGACAGCTAGAATATAGTGTCCCATACCACCATAATCTGCTCACAAGTTTAGGTGCTCACTGGTCACTACAGGGAGGTTTGTGGCCCCAGCGTAGGCCGACAGCTCGACCACGGTGTCTCATACCACCATGCCCGGCTCATGAGTCTTCGTGGATCAAGGTACCATGGTTAACAGGGTTTTCAATGGTAAGTTCAGTACCCTAGGTTCAAGCAGTTATGACTCATACAAGGTGAACATACATCGGCCAGTCGGGTTACTTGACGGGCTCGACTAGCGCGATCGATCTCAAGTCGAACGACATAAAGTGCGTAAGACACTTCGCGTGGCCTAACCACTGCCGCCAACTCCAAACACGAATCACGTTCATCGACGCGTCGTTCGTGGCTATGACCAGTCAGCCACGAATTCGCTCGGTTACCGACTGCCTGGACTAAGTCTAGTCCCAAACAATTATGGAATCACATCAGCAATCTATGTAAGAGTATTGGGATTGAAATACAATCATGTGAGCATGTTAACACATGTTATAACATTCAACTTAAGCAAATCTTCTAACACATACATTCCATGCATGTAATGGAATCATGCATATGATCAACATGTAGGAAATCATTTAGGTCAGCATATTAACTAAGAAATCAATCTCAAACTACCACATAACATCATTTAATTCAATACATACTAATACAAGCATTTATACAAACACCTACACTACACACTTAAGTCTACATATAGTATGTCGACCCAAAGTGCGCAACTAGGTGAATCTCTTCGCCAAACTAATTATGCAAGCATTCCTAACTCCCTAATGTGACAACAAACCATGTCAATCACGTCAGCAAAATATGAATGTAGACCGTACTTCCTACAAATGACTAAAATGCCCTAAATCTCATATTCTTTGTTAATTTACGAAACAAGAAACGGAGAGCATGTTGTACGTGTCAAACGGTGATGCCGTCGATAATCTACTATTAAACGACATTGAAAGCGTTGTAAACCGTCAATCAAAGCGTCTAAAATCCTCACCTAGTCTCTTACGGATGCGGGATTTTGAACGGAGCGTGTACGCTTCGTCTACGGCAGTAGGAGAACCTATTTTACAAGTTACGTTAGCTGACACGCTATGAATCTAAGTAAACCCTAAATCAGCAAGTTCTAGGGTTGTTTTATACCTGAAAGAACGGAGAAATCAACAGCCAGATGATTGGGAAGAGTTGCTGAAGCAGTAGCAATCGGTGGCTCGGAGACGGGAAAAATCCCTTCCACTCTCTCTCTCAAACTCTCTCTCCTTTTCCTAGGGTTTGCAATTTTCGGATGGGAGAGAGAAATGAGGGTTTCAGCCCCTTTTATAAGCTTAAAAATGCCGAAAACAGGCTCCGGAACGAAGTTTACTTGGTGCCTATCCATTTCGGGGCTGTTTCGATCCAAAAGATGCTTTCTAGTGGTCTCCTGGTCGATTGCGATCGGACTTAAGCTCATGCGTACCAGATGTAGCACATATTAAGTTTTCAGTCTGGCAGGGTTCGCAGATCGCACGTGGCGGACCAGTTTCAGTTCAGCGGTCACCGCACGTAGATCAGGGCTGAAAGTCTCATGATAATAAATAGAAATTTTTCCTGATCCGAGGGTGTAATCTGGATGAATTCTGACGGTCAGAACACTTAATACTGACGCTTCAAGTCGTGTGCCAGATTTGAATTTGAAATTCCAATTCTGTCCCTATTCGCGGTCTCTTCAGTCCGGGCTCAACGAAATAGTCTGTGATTATCGGTTTGACTTGATTTTTGAAATGATTGTCAAGTCCAGCTAGGCGGTTCTAACGTTCTAAACCCAATACAAGAATTCAAAGTGGTCCAGAGAACAAACCCGCTTAGAGTTTGATCTGAGGTTATAGAGTATTATAGAGTCATTTGTTCTACTCGATTTGGGTCTTGTAGAACGTATTTAAAGTGATCAGGGACTATTTCCCAGCTACTCTAGCGTTGCGCTAGCTAACTCACGCTTAATTTCCATGGAATTTAATTCTACGCGATTTCGGGTCGAGTTGGTTCTCGAGCCCAAGTACTGATTTTTCACGGGCGTTACAACACATAAGGGTCGTATACCATTAGGCCACATCTCTCACTGTATCATGGTTAGTTAGAAGGGGGTACAACCTTACCTGCTTGAGAGGAGGGGGCAAAGCTAAGCTGAGTTTGACCAGCTCGAGGAATGGGTCCGCTATCGGCAAGCTAGGGCTAATATTGACAGGCGGATAGTGAGGTCTCTTCTACTCACCTTATTGTGCGCGAAGTGACGACGATCTGGTTTGGAGTGTACTAGACCTCAGTGATTTCCTAAAGAGGAACCTTATTGATATGTGGACTTATTGAGTAGGATTTGCATACTCATTCATTCATTCATTCACTATCCACTCGGGCTGGTGGTGCGCAGCTAATTATTATGTACCTTTGCATGACTAGGATTTCGGTTGGGCACATGACTAACCAGAGATTAGGAGTCTACCCCATTGAGTTTGACTATCCAAATTTAAGTATGTGACTGGTTTGTATATAAGTCCTTTGTGATAGATGTTGTACCTTGCGACACTACATGTTATCATCCTGACTTCACGTTCCGGCTTGGTCATTCCATTCGCACCGCATATTGCATTGTATCCTCAGCATCTGATATTGGCTTATTATATTTTTACATCGCATAGCCTTGATATGACCATTAGCATTCATTCCTTGCCTTGCATATCCATGGTACGGCTGATGAAACTCATGGACTTACCAGTATATTTCTGCTTACTCTAATATCGTATGATTCACAATCTTGTCAGTATTTTTGCTTATTCTGATATTGTATGATTTATAGCATTGTATTGCATACTTGACACTTACCTTGTGTACACACTTTCACCACCCTCTAAGCTTTTTATTAGCTTATGTATGATAGATGCGTGTAGATGGCGTTAAGTTACAGCAGCATTGAGCTTGGAGTGTGCAGCAGACTTCTGGAGCTTTGGTTTTGATATATGTATTTCTCTTTCAGCATTATATTCAAATATTTATATTAGTGGATATGTGATGATGATGTTACCTTTGTGATTTGGGTATACTTGTGGTTATGTTAGTACATTCTTACCAGACAAATGTACATTGAAAATCTTCCTCGTAGGATCCCAGGATCAGAATCTGGCGTATGGCCCTAAAAGTCGAGAACGGGGTACTACGGAGGCTATCGACACCAGATTCAGTGATCAAGATTTTTGTGGGCCTGGTTTCCAAGTTTGGGATGTGAAAAGTGTGAGGCCCGTATCCTAGCCCATACTGCTCCGTAGGCTTCCACAGTCCACTTGGTAAAATTTTGGTGACCTGCGATCTATTATCGGTCATAGCGCATAACCTTAAGTCGTATCCTGTAGATCTGAGTAGGCTCAATCTGGGACTTGTACCATTGTGACCGCACCGTCGCCGCGGTTCTGACGCCATGTATTACGTGCCGAGGTGATACCCATGTCAGGAGATGTGGGCCCGCATTTAGTTTGAGAAAACACTGCGTTTGTAATCACAAGGGAATCTCTACAATCATGTCCCATCAATCACATCAATCAATCAATCAATCCCATCAAGGGTCATGTACATGTCAGGTACACATCACCTCACACTTCATCCCTAAGCAACCCCAAAGTCAAAGCAACCCATCCCTTAGATGTCAAGTACACATCACCCATCACTCACTCACCCATCAACTCTCTCTTACAACCACCCTCTCTCTCTCTCTTTCTCTTTACATTTTCCAAGCAATAAAAATGGTGGACATCCAAACATTTCCAAAGAGAGAAAGTGTGATGTATGTGGCCCACTTCCCACCATAAGATCCTTCATCCTAACCCTTCATTTCTCATCATCTTCCATCAAAGAGAGGCATAAGGAGTTCGGCATTCTATCAGACTAAGAATATTGAACGGTGGGTGTTTCTATAGGCCTAGATTTCATGTTTTTATGATGGAAAAAGTGGAGCCTACAAATTGATGATATGGATCTTACTTTGGACTCTAGATGTGGGCGATGGCCAACTATGATTCTCATGATCATTCCATGATGGAGCCAATTTCCATGGACCACATCATGATGTTTACTATCTTGTTTGAAAGAGGTCATCTAGACCTTTGATTTTTTATGGAGAAGGAATCTCCACTGTTGATTTTGATTTGGTGGGCCCACATATATTGGGATGCACTTGATGTATGATTGAATGCACGGAAGGGAGGGCCCATAGTATCGGGGTCCCTCCATCATCATGTCTCTTTCTCTCTCCTCTCTCTCTCTCTCTCTCTCCTTCCTTTATGTTGTGGCCCACATGATGAGTGTATGTGATCTCTAGACCGTCCATCCAACGGACCACATGGCCATCCAAAACATGGGGACCAACCCACCTTGCTACCCTTTTTGTTTTAAGGGTCTGGATGATGGGAAAACACACATATCAGGTTGACCCAATCAAGTGGGCCACGTCCATGTGGGACCCACCTTGAATATGTGTTTTATTCAGACTGTCCAACGTCGAAGGATGCTGGACATGGCAAGACCGTGAAGTGTGAATAGATTGTGGGTTGTACTCACAACAAAAGAAAAAGAAAAAGAAAAAAATAATCAAATAAAATAAAATATTAGCTTGGTTTAAGCTTTTGGGGTGGGCTGCTCATGCAGGCCCCACCTTGATGCATGGATCTAATCCAAGCCATCCATTCCATTCCTCAACTCTTTTTAGGAGTTGAGCCAAAAAATGAAGCCAATCTGATTATCTAGCAGACCATTTCATAGAAAACATTTGCTTTTACCATTAAAATCCCCTTTGATGTTTTTATATGCCGAAACACATTTAATATTAGGCTTGATGGGTTTGTCTTGAGCCTTAGGATCCAATGGGTGGAGTGGATCCACCTAATGTGGGCCTTACCACTGAAAAATCATGAAAAAAAATAAAAATAAGAGGCGGCAAGCGTTATCGTTGCTGGACGCGCAGCAGCATCCCGCTGCGCTCTTGTGCTATGGACGGACGGGCCTGGGACAGTGGATCCCAACCATGATGTATGCATTTTATCTATGTCATCCAGCCATTTGGGTTAGGCTGTCCATCCGTTGGACGGCCAGTGGACCCCACTTGCTAATGCATGTGTTGCATCCAAACCGTCCAACCATTTTGAAAGCTGATTTTAAGGCTTGAGATCTTCCTATCAAGTGGACCACACGGTAAAAAGCAGTGGGGATTGAGGGTCTGCCATTAAAGCCCTTTTCGATGTCACAGAAGTTTTGAATCATTACGAAATTTGTTTTTCATCTTCATCCATGTCTAGTGACCTTATCAACAGATTGGATGGAAAATAAACATTACGGTGGGCTTCACGTGGGACCTACTGATGTATGTATTCCACAGCTTCCATTAGTGTGGCCCCCACCATGAGGTATGTGCTTTATCTATGATGTCCATCTCTATCCGACTCACCATGATGCATGTGTTGCATCCAAGCCGTCCAACCATTTTGAAAGCTCATTTTAAGGCTTGAGATAAAAAAAAAAATAAGATAGACCTGGTACCACGTGGACCACACTATGGAAGCAGTGGGATTGAATATCTACCATTAAAATTCTTGGATTCCAGAAGTTTTAGACTAATAAAGGATTTATTTTTTTCTCTTAATTCAGGTCTATGTGACCTTATGATCAGATTGGATGGAACATAAATGTTATATTGGGCCTTGAGGATTTTAATGGTGGAAATCATTGACACCACTATTATTTAGAGTGCGGTCCAGTTGATCTTCTGATATGATTCATTTATAAATATATTGTATATACATATTGATGTATTTGTAATTGTCCGTTGAGGACCACCTTAATATATATAAGGCCCATGTGATGAGGCCCATCCTGATGTATTTGCGGTCCGTCCGTTGAGACCCACCTTGATATATACGAGGCCTATGTGATGCGACCCATTTAATGTATTTGAGGCCCATGGGTTGAGACCCAATAGGATGTATACAAGGTCCATTGCATTGTGTGATTCAACCATGGTTTATGACAGGCCATGCCTTGGGAGTAATGATGGTTTGACATCTACATTGTACAAATAATGTTCGTTAAATGTCCACATTGTAACTCTCCCCAGGGCCCATTGATAGGCCCATACTTGTATGTAGGCTGTCTAGGCCCATCCTCGTTGCAAGGATAGTTCATCACTATAGAACATGCTTAATATAACTCCATGACTATGCCCATATGCATCATATGTATGCTTGATATAAGTAGTGACTGATCATAGCACATGCCATTGGGTAGACTATTTATGGGACTTACAGATAGGAGTTACCCACATGAGCACGTGGTACATGCGAGATTGCTGCAAGACTGGAGAGCGTGACTCATGCATCTTGCATTGGGTGACTGTGATTACTGTACGCCCTAGTGACATCAGGGCTGTGATCTCCACGGGCATGTCGTGGATGGCCAGATGGGACACAAAAAATATTTGGTTCGAGCATCTGGGCACTTTGGATGTCCATAGGTGAAAGTTCCAAAACCTCTAAGGCTAGGAGACGCCCCAACATCTAGACCGAGTGGATACATGAGCGCGCAAGTGCTAAATATTAGTAGGCCACATCTCCCACTATGTCGTGGTCTGTTTGGAGGGGGTGTGGCCTTATCCGCCTGAGTGAGGGGGCTTTAAGCTAGGCTGAGTTTGACCAACTCATAAATGAGTCCGCAATCGATGAGCTAGGTAGGTATTGGTAGACTACTTGTTAGGCGGATAGTGTGGTCTCTTTCACTTGCTAGGCTGTGCGGCTGGGGAGGCGGTAATCAGTGTGGAGTGTAATAGATCCTAGTGATTCCCCAGATAGGAACTGTATTGATATGTGGACTTTGTATGAGGATTAACATGATATTATGACACCCCGTCACTGTTGTATATGTGGGTGGGTACACGTGGGTGGACGCTAATGTGGGCGGGGCTGAGGCCTGGGCGAGTTGCCACACTAGGCAAGCTACCAGTGGTTGACAGGCTACTGAGCAGGATTTGCATACTCATTTATTCATCAATTCACTATCCACTCGGGCTGGTGGTGCGTAACTATTTGTTACATGTACCTTCGTAATAACCAAGATTTCAGTTAGGGCGCGCGACTAACCTGAGATCAGGAGTTAACCACATTACGTTTGACTATCCAAATTTAGCTATGGGATTAGTTTGGATAAAATTTTCTTGTGATGGACCTCATAGCCTACGATACTTCATACTATCATCCCGATTTCACTCCATCTTGTTCATTTCATTCATATCGCATATTACATTTTATCCACGGCATATGACATTTTGGATTGCTACGTTTCTGTACTTATATGGCTTAGACGTACTTAGCAGGATTTACATATTACATTGCATAATTAAGCATCTGATATTTAGTTCTCCATGATTTCGTATTTGTATAGCTAATCCACATTGCATAGTCTGATATCATATGATTCATGATCTTGCATATATTTTCAATATTGTATGATTATAGCATTGTATTGGATACTTAGCACGTGCTTCGCACACACTTACACCACCCTCTAAGCTTTCTATAAGCTTATGCATGATAGTTGCGTGCAGGTGAAGTTAGGTTTCAGCAGCGTTGAGCTTGGAGCGTGTAGCGGTCTTCTGGAGCTTTGATTTTTAACATATGTATTTCCCTTTCAGCATTGTATTCAAATGTTTCTATTAGTGGATATGTGATGATGATGTTACCTTTATGATTTGGGTATACTTATGGTTATACTTCTTATGAGACAAATGTTCGTTAGAAAATCCTCCTTGTACGATCCCAGGATCAAAACCCGGCGTATGGGCACTGGGATTTGAGAATGGGGTACTACGGAGGCTGTTGACACCGGATTCAGCAATCAGAAATTTTGTGAGCCTAATTTTTGGGTTTGAGGTGACACAAAAGTTGGTATTAGAGCATATCTTAGGAATACCTGAAGATAATATCACATATCTACTAATAGCTACCCTACACTCTATCATTGTTGAGAACCTAAAATGGTTAGATCCCTGAGTTCGAATAACTTAGACATTTTTTAACAGAGCTCCCTACCGTTGAGATTTTAAGGATGCTTAGTATTCGAGCTTCGATCATTTCTGATCCGAGATATAGGATCAATAGGGTCATCATAGCATTGATGAGGAATCATGAGAGCGCGAGGTTCAAATTAGAGAGTGTTATTTGTTCATAGATTTATTATAAGTCGATGCTTCCTCTTCCCTTGCTTTGTCCTTCATGATAGTAAATTTTGGAGATGAAATTTTTATTAGGAGGGGAGACCTGTGAGGCCCATATCCTAGCCCGTACTGTTTTGTAGGCTTTCAGTCGAATTTCGGTGACGGCGATTTGTTATCGGTAGTTACGCATAACCTCGAGTCGTATCTTGTACAACTGAGTCAGTTCAATCTGAGACTTGTACCATTGCGACTGCACCGTCACTGCTGTTCTGACGCCGCATATTACCCGTCGAGGCGATACCTGGGTCAAGAGATGTGGGCCCACGTTCAATTCAAGAAAACGCAACGCATTTGCAATCCCAAAGGAATCTCTACGACACATGTCTTATCAATCACATCAATCAATTAATCAATCCCATCAAGGGTCAAGTACATGTTAAGTACACATCACCTCACACCCTATCCCCAAGCAACCCCAAAGTCAAAGTAACCCATCCCTTACATGTCAAGTACACATCACCCATCACTCACTCACCCATCAACTCTCTCTTACCACCACCCTCTCTCTCTCTTCACATTTTCCAAGCTACAAAAATGGTGGACGTCCAAGCATTTCCAAGAAGAGAAAGTGTGATGTGTGAGGCCCACTTCCCACCCCAAGATCCATCATCCTAGCGCTTCATTTCTCATTATCTTCCATCAAAGAGAGGCATAAGGAGTTCGGCGTTCCATCAGACCAAGAAGATCGAATGGTAGATGTTTCTATAGGCCTAGATTTCATATTTTTATGATGGACCAAGTAGGGCCTACCGATTGACGGTATGGATCTCACTTTAGACCTTAAATGTGGCTGATGGCCCACTATGATTCTCATGATCATTCCATAATGGGACAACCTCCATGGACCCCATCATGATGGATGTTTACTTTCTAGTTTGAAAGAGGTCATTTAGACCTTCCATTTTGGTGGAGAAGGAATCTGCACCGTTGATTTTGATTTGGTGGGCCCATATGTATTGGGACCCACTTGATGTATGATTGAATGCATGGAAGGGAGGGCCTATAGTATCGCGGTCCCTCCATCATCATGTCTCTCTCTCTCTCTCTCTCTCTCTCTCTCTCTCTCTCTCTCTCTCTCTCTCTCTCTCTCTCTCTCTCTCCTTTATGTTGTGGCCCACATAATGAGTGTATATGATATCAAGACCGTCCATCCAATGGACCCCATGGCTGTCTAAAACATTGGGACCAACCCACCTTGCTACCCATTCTGTTAGAAGGGTCTAGATGATGGGAAAACAAACATATCAGGTTGACCTAATCAAGTGGGCCACGTCCACGTGGGACCCACCTTGAATTTGTGTTTTATTTAGACCGTCCACCATCCAGGGACGCTAGACATGGCTAGACCATGAAGTGTGAATAGACTGTTGGTTGTACTCATAGCAAAAGAAAAGGAAAAGAAAATATTTGCTTAGTTTAAGCTTTTAGGGTGGGCTGCTCATGCAGGCCCCAACTTGATGCATGGATCTAATCCAAGCCGTCCATTCCATTCCTCAGCTCATTTTAGGCATTGAGCCAAAAAATGAGGCCAATCCGATTATCTGGCGGGCCATTTCATAGAAAATAATTGCTTTTACCATTAAAATCTCCTTTGATGTTTTTAGATGCCAAAACACATCGAATATTAGGCTTGATGGGTCTGTCTTGAGCCGTAGGATCTAATGGGTGGAGTGGATCCACCTTATGTGGGCCCTATCATGGAAAAACCATAGAAAAAAAGGGGGTAGCAGGCGCTATCGTTGCTGGACGCTCAACAGCGTCCTGTTGTGCTCCTATGCCATGGACAGACGGGAATGGGACCATGGGTCCCAACCATGATGTATGCGTTTTATCTATGTCGTCCATCCGTTTGGGTTGGGCTATCCATAAGCTGGATGGCCAGTGGACCCCACCCGCTGAAGCATGTGTTGCATCCAAACTGTCCAACTATTTTGAAAGCTCATTTTAAGGATTGAAATCTTCCTATCAAGTGGTCCACATGGAAAAAAGTAGTGGGGATTGAGGGTCTTCCACTGATGCCCTTTTTATTATCACAAAAGTTTTGAATCATTAGGGCCCGTTTGGCCGGCCGAATTGGAAGGGAATGGATGGTATTGGAAGGGATTGGAAGTTAAATCTTGGGATTGGCATGCCATGATCCCAATCCCATGGATCTTAAGACAATCCACTAACAACTCCATCATTACCTTTAAATCCCATCCAATCCACCTTAATCCGTTCAAATTTGTCTGGACCTGTTTGGTTCAAGGCATTGGAAGGGATGGGAAGGCTTAATCCCGAGAATGGCTGGGAGTGCCAAACAGATTGGATATAGCAACTCAGGGATATAACAATCCCATGGATCTCAAGATAATCCACTGACAACACTATCATTACCTAGAAATCCATGCCATCCACCTTAATACCATTCAATCCCTTCCAATCCACCCGGCCAAACAGGCCCTTATGAAATTTGTTTTTCATCTTCATCCGTGTATGGTGACCTTATCAACAGATTGGATGGAAAATAAACATTATAGTGGGCCCCACGTGGGACCTACTAATGTATGTATTCCACAGCTTCCATTAGTGTGGCCCCCACCATGAGGTATGTGCTTTATCTATGTTGTCCATCTCTATCGGACTCACCATGATGCATGTGTTGCATCCAAGCAGTCCAACCATTTTGAAAGATCATTTTAAGGCTTGATATAGAAAAAATAAGACAGACCTAGTACCACGTGGACCACACTATGGAAACATTGGGATCGAATATCTACCATTGAAACCCTTGGATTTCAAAAGTTTTGGACTAATAGGGGATTTGTTTTTTGTTTTCTCTTAATTCAGTTCTGTGTGACCTTATGATCAGATTGGATGGAACATAAATGTTATGGTGGGCCTTGAGGATTTTAATGGTGGAAATCATTAACACCACTATTATTTGGAGTGCGGTCCAGTTGATCTTCTGATATGATTTATTTATAAATATATTGTATATACATATTGATGTATTTGTGGCCATTTGTTGAGGACCACCTTGATATATATAAGGCCCATGTGATGAGGACCATCTTGATGTATTTGTGGCCCGTCCGTTAAGACCCACCTTGATATATATGAGGCCCATGTGATGCGACCCATTTGATGTATTTGAGGCCCATGGGTTAAGGCTTAATACGATGTATACAAGGTCCATTGCATTGTGTGATTCCACCATGGTTTATGGCAGGTCATGCCTTGGGAGCAATGATGGTTTAACATCCACATTATAGGAATAATGTTGGTTAAATGTCCACATTGTAATTCTCCCCAGGGCCCATTGATAGGCCCATACTTGTTTGGTGTTGAACATGAACTTGTATATCTCTTGATCTTGTATTTAAAGTTCTTGAGGTAAAGACCTTTGTTCTTGTACATGAGATGCATGATCTTTAGTATGTAGATGAGCTACACAAGACAGATTCCAAGAGGTTTTGGCACTAAAAAATTTAACAATCTTAAGAGCTAGAAAACATAGCACTTATAGATGCATTACTAACTTCGAATTATGTGCGGCTTTGTAACGCCCGTGAAAAATCCGTACTTGGGCTCGAGTACCAACTCGACCCGAAATCGCGTAGAATTAATTTCCATGGAAATTAAGCGTAAGTTAGCTAGCGCAATGCTAGAGTAGCTGGGAAATAGTCCCTGATCACTTTAAATACGTTCTACAAGACCCAATTCGAGTAGAACAAACAACTCTACAATACTCTATAACCTCGGATCAAACTCTAAGCGGGTTTGTCCTTTGGACCACTTTGAATACTTGTATTGGATTTAAACCGCGCGTCGAAGGTCCGATACTTCCTATCTTAGACCGTTAGAACCGCCTAGCTGGACTTGACAATCATCTCGAAAATCAAGTCTAACCGATAATCACAGACTATTTCGTTGAACCCGGACTGAAGAGACCGCGAATGGGGACAGATTTGGAATTTCAAATTCAAATCTGGCACACGACTTGACGCGTCATTATTAAGTGTTCTGACTGTCAGAATTCATCCAGATTACACCCTCGGATCAGAAAAAATTTCTATTTATTATCATGAGACTTTCAGCCTTGATCTACGTGCGGTGACCGCTGAACTGAAACTGGTCCGCCACGTGTGATCTGCGAACCCTGCCAGACTGAAAACTTAATACGTGCTACATCCGGTACGCATGAGCTTAAGTCCGATCGCAATCGACCAGGGGACCACCAGAAAGCAGCTTTTGGACCGAAACAGCCTCGAAATGGATAGGCACCAAGTAAACTTCATTCCGGAGCCTATTTCCGGTGTTTTTAAGCTTATAAAAGGGGTTGAAACCCTCATTTCCCTCTCCCATCCGAAAATTCCAAACCCTAGAGAAAAGGAGAGAGAGTTTGAGAGAAAGAGAAGAAGGGATTTTTCCCGCTTCCGAGCCACCGATTGCTGCTGCTTCAGCAACTCTTCCCAATCACCTGGCTGGTGATTTCTCCGTTCTTTCAGGTACAAAACAACCCTAGAACTTGCTGATTTAGGGTTTATCCAGATTTAGGGCGTGTTAGCTAACGTATTTCATAAATCAGGTTCTCCTACTGCCGTAGACGAAGCGTACACGCTCCGTTCAAAATCACGCTTCCATAAGAGACTAGGTGAGAATTTTAGACGCTTTGATTGACGGTTTACAACGCTTTCAATGTCGTTTAATAGTAGATTATCGACGGCATCGCCGTTTGACATGTACAACATGCTCTCCGTTTCCTGTTTCGTAAATTAACGAAGAATATGAGATTTAGGGCATTTTAGTCATTTGTAGGAAGTGCGGTCTACATTCATATTTTGCTGACGTGATTGACATGGTTTGTTGTCGCATTAGGGAGTTAGGAATGCTTGCATAATCAGTTTGGCGAAGAGATTCGCCTAGTTGCGCACTTTGGGTCGACATACTATATGTAGACTTAAGTGTGTAGTGCATGTGTTTGTATAAATGCTTGTATTAGTATGTATTGAATTAAATGATGTTATGTAGTAGTTTGAGATGGATTTCTTGGTTAATATGCTGACCTAAATGATTTCCTACATGTCGACCGTATGCATGATTCTATTACATGCGTGGAATGTATGTGTTTGAAGATTTTCTTAAGTTGAATGTTATAACATGTGTTAACATGCTCACATGATTGTATTTCAATTCCAATACCTTTGCATATATTGTTAATATGATTTCATAGATGTGTGGGACTAGACTTAGTCCAGGCAGTCGGTAACCGAGCGAATTCGTGGCTGACTAGTCATAGCCACGAACGACGCGTCGATGAACGTGATTCGCGTTTAGAGTTGGCGGCAGTGGTTAGGCCACGCGAAGTGTTTTACGCACTTCATGTCGTTCGACTTGAGATGCGATCGCGCTAGTCGAGCCCGTCAAGTAACCCGACTGGCCGATGTATGTTCACCTTGTATGTGTCATAACTGCTTGAACCTAGGGTACTAACTTACCATTGTAAACCCTGTTAACTATGGTACCTTGATCCACGAAGACTCATGAGCCGGGCATGGTGGTATGGGACACCGTGGTTGAGCTGTCGGCCTACGCTGGGGCCACAAACCTCCCCGTAGTGACCAGTGAGCACCTAGACTCGTGAGCAGATTATGGTGGTATGGGACACTATATTCTAGCTGTCGGCCTACACTGATCAGGCGACGAGCCCTTTGTAGTGACCGTGAGCGTATTCTGAGTTCACGGGAGGCGACGACCCTTCCGTTGCAGTAGAGTACGGTAGGCCTGTATTGATAAGGTGATGGGGGAGCGGTGCAACGAGTGCGAGCAACAGCCCTGGCAGCCCTTGCAGTGACCTACGAAATATACATCGTATGAGATTACTAGGAGTGACGACCCTAGATAGGATCTGTGTTTGGATTGATACAAGGGAAGTACCTTAGTTTCCCAATCCTGCTGTTTGAATGGACTAATAACAACTTGAAAATCATATCACCATAGCATTGCATGTGCCTGAAAGATGTGGAACACTCTAGGGAGTGTGGCATGCCGCGGTCGTAAGATGTTGCCGCATGAGGGTGATCGTCGGTGAGGGCATACATCACGTCATATCATCTTGCATTAACAACAGTATTAGGATTGTCTGATTTACTTCTTTACTATTATCGCGTGATTGAATTGTGAACATGCTAATCTTTGCTCTATGATTCCACTGAGTTGATCACTCATTCCCACGTTACAGGATGGTGTTTGCAACACCCACCAGACCCTGTTGTAGATGCAGGTGAGGCCGAGATCCAGGAGGTGGAGCCAGAGATCGACGAGGACCAGGATGAGTTCTCGTATATGCAGTATCACGACGGCTTCCTGTAGGCGACCTGGATCGAGGGGACATCAGTGGGACTTTTTTGAACATTATTCTTTTGTTTATGTATATGTATATGAGACTCAGAGATGTAGTCATACTTTGGAGACAGATGAGATTTACTTTGTTTTTCCATACAGTGATATATATATTGTTTAGTCTTTCGCTTGCTTTTATCACTGGATCTAAAGTATGAATTGCAGTTTTGGTATACTTTTACTCATGTGAATGCTTTAAATCAGACAACAATGAATCATAATCATTTTTGTTGCATAAGTGACGGTCTGGAACTCTGGAGTTGAGTTTATACACGACCCCCGATTTTCAGGGTGTTACAGGCTTCCAGAACTTCTCTCCTCAAGTCATGGAGGTTAGTGATGCATAGGCGGCCACAGTATCGCAAATCTCCATCCAAGCCAATCCTCCATTCGGATTCTCCATTGTCGCTCGCACACTCCATCATCTTCACCAATAGTTCATCTTCCTTCTGAGCTGCAATGATTTGGTCTTCAACAAGTGATTGCATATGGAAGTGTGCGACGCTCTCGAATGGCTCCTCCACTGCCAACTTTTGTTCGAAGTCTCGCACAAATTCTACCATATTCTACTCTTCTATCATTAGTGGGGCTACAAACTTTAAGGTTCTCTTACGGCTCAATGCGTTGGCCACAAGGTTGACCTTCCCGGGATGGAAGGAGACCTCAAACTTGAAGTCTTTTAAGGTCTCCATCAAATATCGTTGCCTCATATTCAGGTCCCTCTATGTAAAGATGTATTTAAGCTCTTGTTGTTGCAAAAGAGCTTGAACTCCTCTTTATAGAGGTAATGTCTCCAAAGCTTTAATGCGAAAATGACTACCACTAATTCCAAGTCATGAAAAGGGTAATTCTCTTCGTGTTTCCTCAACTGTCGTGATGCATAGGCATCACCCTATCTTTCTGCGTAAGTATACAACCCAAATTGACTCAAGAGGTGTCAGTGTAAATGGTATATTTGACCCCTTACTCTGGCAGTACTAGCACGGGTACAAACGTCCTTTAATTCCTGAAAGGATGCTTCTACTTTCTCATTCCAGGAAAACTTAAGATCTTTACGAGTGAGTTGAGACAACGGTCAGGCTATCTTGGAGAAATCCTTAATGAATCAGCGGTAATAGCCGGTAAGTCCGAGGAAATTCCTCACTTCGGTAACTGAACTGGGCTGCTCCCAGTCTTGTATCGAGGTCACCTTGGCAAGGTCCACGGCGATTCTTTCCTTGAAAACCACGTGTCCCAGGAACTTAACTTCTTCCTTCCAGAAGTCGTATTTTCAATATTGTGCAAATAATTCATTTTACCTGAGAGTATCAAAGACTGGTCGTAGGTGTTCTTTGTGATCCTTCCAACTCATAGAGTGTATAAAAATGTCATCTATAAATATGATGATGAATCAGTATAGATATGACCGAAATACTCAGTTCATGAGATCCATGAATACGGCCGGTGCATTGGTAAGCCCAAATGGCATCACAAGGAACTTGTAGTGCCCAAAGCTGGTCCTGAAAGCTATTTTTTGCACGTCTTCATTCCTGACAAAAACTGATAATACCCAGACTATAAGTCTATTTTAGAGAGATATTATGCTCCCTTCAACTGGTCAAACAGATTATCTTTCCTGGGGAGAGGATACTTGTTCTTCACCGTGACATGATTCAACCTGCGATAATCAATACAAAACCACAACGATCCGTCCTTCTTCTTTACGAATAACACAGGTTCTTCCCAAGGAGATATGCTCGGTTGTATGAAACCTAAATCCAATAAATCATCAATTTTCTTTCTTAATTCCTCCATTTCACAAGGAGGCATAAGATACGTCAGTAAAGTGATAGGCATCGTACTTGGCACAAGGTCGATGATAAAGTCGATCTCGCGCTGAGGCGGCAGTGTAAGTATCATTCTGAACACATCAGTGAAATCTTAGATTAATGTTGTGTCCTCAAGAGATAGACCATCAACATTCTCTAAAAGGGAAGCATAACAACTAATATGGCAGGGCCAACTGACCTGAATTGGAAAAGTGAAGTCGTGTTTTTGGGCCCATGTGTTGTCACCAATTTGGCTTCAGAGTCAATCTCAGTCTTCGTTTCGATGAGCCAATCCATGCCGAAGATGACGTCATAATGATATATCGTGGTGACAATCAGGTCAATGCACACCACCGTGCTTCCTAAGTCTACCGGGTAATTCTTACAAAGCTTAGTGGCCTTAGTAAAAGTTCCTACTGCTGTGGTGACTCTCACCCCAACCATAAGGGTAGTGCTCAGGCCTAATCACTTGATGTGGAGTATGTTATCATCAAAATAGTGGACCCGATGTCCACCAATAAAAATAATGGTGTACCTTGGATGTGGGCAGTGACTTCGAAGGCTAGAAGTACTGCGACCGCAGATTCAGATGCCTCAGCGGTGAGCGTATGCACTTGAGCTTGCTGCGGACGATGGGGTTGGGCTTCCATAGGTCGTTGAGGTGGCCTATTTTGAGGCATGGGAGGTCAGTAGAATGGTTATGCCGGAGGTGCAGATCCTAGAGGTGGAACTGATATAACTTGTGATGGCTGGCAGTTAATCTTATGAGGCAGCATAAAGTCGTTGTCCCTCACTTAGTAAAACAAAAGGGCTCTGTATGGCCCACCTTGTTACAATAGACGCACCAAAGATCAAATTGACTCCGTTGAACTGGCGAAGTCAGTAGTTTGGGAGGCGAACTTTCACGCGGCCTCTTATTGAGAAATGGTCAATTTGGTAATTCAAACTAAGGACTCGGGCCCATTGGCATATGTGTCCTGCTCAGCTTGTAGGGACATGTTCACTAGCTCAGCATAATTGGGAATTCTAGTGTAACACATCTTGGTGTGGATATCAGCCCGCAGTCCCTCTGAAAATTGCCACCTTCTCATCGACTCATTTACTAAGATCAAAGGAGCATATCTGGCTAGTTGTGTAGACCTGTTTTCATATTTTGCCACTATCATCCCCCCTTGTCGAAGGTAGAGAGATTTACCCTCCTTCTCATTATGATGAGGGGGAAGTATTTTTTATGAAAATGGATTTTGAACTCATCCTACGTCCATGCAAACCTTGAGGGAACGGTTTGTAGGATGCTATCCCACCAAAGACTGGCCTCCTTTTCAAAAATATAAGTAACAAGCTCAATTTTCTCTGCTTCAGTACAGTGCAACGTCCTCAACATCTTGGATATGCGATCTTACTAGTACTAAACCTCCTCAAGTCTATAAGTACTTGCAAAAGTTGGAGGACGGAGTTGCTAAAAGTTCTCAAATAGCCCACTTGTATTAATAGTTCTAGCAGGCTGCACGGGTGTCATAGGCGAGACGACATTCATTTTTTAGGCAATGACGCCCGCAATAGTAGACAAAACTTGTTATTGTTGCATCAGGAGCATCATTTGCTCCAACCTATCAGGGGGAGAGGTTGCCTAAGGCACGTGTGGTGTCGACGTGGACGCATGGTTCTGGTCTAGAACCGGTGGTGCACTAGGTGTTGGCCCATTCTTGGGGCCAGTGGTCAGGTGTGAATCTGGCATTGTCTTAATACTCGGGCCCAAACTGAGGTCTGTGTGGCTATTGCTCGGGGGAGGTTCCCCATCAATCGATCCGCCAAGTAGGAGATGTGTCATATTCTGAGTGTTTTAGGAGGCATTCCCTATATACAACATAGGGTGAAACGTCCACAGGATTTGGATAACATCAATCACCTTTTCCAAACATTCTACACATTTCTAAAAAGAAAAAAGAAATTGCATGTATTTCATTTAACCAAAATTGTCACAACACATATGAAGTAGTATTACATGAATTATGACAGAGAATGCATGTAAGCTAATTTAATAAAAGCTTTAACACTGACTAACCTAACATCCAACTAAGCCTAACTAAGGCTATTACAAAAAAAAAAGGTAAGAACAACAATTACAAACATATGACTAGTCCTTCAACGTTGGCGAAGGCGGAGGCGCTCCCTTATCCTGCTTATAGCACGGGAGGGCCTTTAGGGTGCGAGACTTCTTCTTGAACTTTAACTTCAGGTAGGCCTGGTTCTCCTCAATCTTCTACTTTAGGTGGGCCTAGTTCTCTTCAATATTAGCCATGCAGGCTTCTAAGGTGGCCCAGTCATGGTTGTCCTCATGTGTAGCAATAGGAGGTCCCCCATCTGAGTCTTGGGCCTCCTCCTCTTCTTCTTATTCCTCTTCCTTACTTCTTTCCTCTTCTTGTTGGCTTCCTCTTCTTCACTGCCTTCCTCTTCTTCAGTCTCTCCTTCTATCTCATCCCCGTACTCATCAAGCCTTTCTTGACATTGCCTAGGGCCCATTCCCATATTGTTGAGTGTAGTTTCACTGATGATATGTATTAGGGGTGGTCTTTCATATGGAGTTTGCAGCCAAAATTTTGGGCGATCTTACAAATGAGTCGATCGAAAGGGAGTGAGTTATCTCCATGAGTAGATCATGCAATATTGATTATCTGATTCAAAGTAAGGGTAAGAAGGCACAGTTTGTCTCCCTGTCTAACTTGATATAGGAAGTCTACTATAAATTTTATGCATTCTATGCGGTTACTCCACCTAGGATACATGTTGTACGTGCATATATGGTGGAGTAGGTAGAAGTTATTTGTCATATGAGTCAATGCGAGGCTATTTTCTAGCCTCCAATTAACAAGCTGGCCGCATAGGAAACATGTGTGGTGATTTCTCTCCCTTTCACTAGTGAGATTCGTCTCACTTTCATGTACAACTCCACATTCTATCCCCATGATATGTGTCATGACGTCCACATCGACCTTGTCGTGAGATCTTCCCAACGGTATAATAAATTGAAGAGGCACTAGAGTTGGGTCCCATATGTGAGCATAGAAGGCTCGCACAGTGCCTTCACTCGCATGAGTGTTTCCCTCGAATATGGGACCCCACCCATTCTTCAAGAGGAGGTCAATCATTGGATACAATCAAAATAATTTCTCATCAACATGAGCTTTAAACACAACTTTGTGACCACGGAACTTACCTAGCTCAACGCCTGCTGGTAAAGACCTTTCTAACGGGATTCGAGGGTCGAGATCACATTTCGACCTTTGCTCGGTGCTTGCACTAGTCTCAGCGCTCGCCTACTTCTAAGAACGGCTTGGACGGCTAGGCCGAGCTTCATCTAGGGCTGCTCTCTTCTTTCTCATAAGGGAAAAGAGCGTTGAGATAGAGAAAATGATGGTGATGAACTTAAAGAGGGCCATTGGAATGGGAAATCTTAGAGAATGAAGTGGATTGTAGGATTTGAAGATTATGAGACACAAAAGAGGGCTTTTGTGCTCAAATGGGTGAGAAGGAGAGAAATGTTGTGCCCCTCTGGGTGGCTCGTAGTGGCTCTGCCCTGGGGCGGTGGCCACCCCCTCTCGGGGTGCCGTGGGTGCGCATGGGACCCCCTGGGCCCCACTATACTTCATGCTTTGGGTCTTTAAGCCCCACATGGTCTGGTTTTATAATATAATACGCATGTATTCGTGCCATTTGAGTCTATTTTAGGATTAAAATTCGTTAAGTAACGATTTAAACTCCTTGACTAACAACCAAAAAGTAACTGAGATTAATTTACATGATCTAGGATGCACACTGGATAAATTACAGTATTCAGTCTCACCTGTCGGCAAAACTTTGGGTTCCTAAGATCATTTTTAAATTTCATTGCCCCCTTCCTAAGTCAGAGAGCGTTAGAGTACATCGTGGTACTAAAAGGGCCTAGCTATATGCCCTAGAGGGGGGGTGAATAGGGTAATGCCAAATAAAACTTAAAACAGCGGAATAATATAAGAAATAAAGCACAATGTTGAATTAAAGTAATCTTAATAACCTAAAATTAGGAGAATGATACCATATCAGTTCTAAGGACAACCTTACACCAAAAACCAAAGGTTTAAGGTAGGATAACCTTATTTCTAGAACGTCCTTTGTATCATAAACCAATGACAAATAAAAAGCAAGGCAACCAAAATAACTTACAAAAATAAATCCTAAGTTATTACAACATTCCCCACACTTGTTTGAAATAAAATGATTACAACATTCATCCACAAATACAATTCACAAAACTGAATGAATAAAGAAGTGAAAGAATAAAGCACATTCACAACACAACGATATATAGTGGTTCGCCTATGTGTACACCAACTGTTATCCAACAGCCACAAAGAATGCTACTCTACTCCTAATATCCTCACACAGGGGATATTAGCATGCACTATCAAAATAGGTTTCATAGGTTTACCTAAAACCTTCACAATTGCCTTTTTATCTCGGGCTTATACAATCCAAAAACCCACACAATCTGAGTTTTCTGGCTCTCCATAGATAACCAAAACAATGAGATTTTTCTGGAAAATCTCAAAGAAAATCAAAGAATGTAAATTACACAAATGTAAAATACCTGAATCTCCTTTTGAAGTAGCCCGGTACAACCAATCGGAGTAGAAGTTCGATTCAACGTTCAAAGTCCAATACTCACTTTAAGAATGGTTCAAAGTCTAATTGATTTTAAATCAAAAGGGCTAGTTCTATTTGATTTTAAATCCAAGAAGAAGGAATATCAGAAATTCTCCTTTTCAAATAAGATTGAAATGTAGATTAAAATCAAATAATAAACAAGCTAGCAAAAAGAATATTAAATGAGCACAAAGTAGCTTAAAAATAAACACAAACTTATCTCAGAGTATAGCCTAAAGATTGCTTGAATTGAGTTAAATTGAATTGAAAAACTCTGAAGTTCGTGCTCTATTTATAGCCTAAAAAATCTCATTTATGACTGGTCTTAGGATCCTAGGACTGGTCGTAGCTTCAAAGATTTTCAAAGATTTCCGCGGGATAAGGATTACCTTTTCCACGACTGGTCTTGGGTAGTGTAACACCCCAGATTTTGGCTAACCTGGGATTTGACGTCCTTAGGCAGTGGGTCAATTAAAACACCTGAAAAATCGTTCAGAACCCAATTCCATAGTCAAAGAAACCACTTAGGATAAATTTCTTTAGAAACTAAGCATAAGTTAGCTAGCGCAACGTTGGAGTAGCTGGGAAATAGTCCCTGATCACTTTAAATACGTTCTACAAGACCCAAATCGAGTAAAACCAATGACTCTAGAATACTCTATAACCTCGGATCAAACTCTAAGCGGGTTTGTCCTCTGGACCACATTGAATTTTTATATTGGATTTAGACCGCGCGTCGAAGGTCCGATACCTCCTATCTTAGACCGTTAGAACCGTCTAGCTGGACTTGACACTCATTCCAAAAATCAAGTCAAACCGATAATCACAGGCTATTTCATTGAGCCCGGACTGAAGAGAGTGAGAATAGGGTTAGAATTGGAATTTGAAATTCAAATCTGGCACACAATTTGACGCATCAGTATTGAGCGTTCTGACCGTCAGAATACAGCCAAATTACACCCTTGGATCAGGAAAAATATCTATTATATATCATGAGACTTATAGGCCTGATCTTGGTGCGATGACCGTTAAACTGAAACTAGACCGCCACGTGCGATCTGGGAACCCTACCGGTCTGAAAACTGGATGTGTGCTAGATCCAGTATGCATGAGCTTAAGTCCGACCGCATTTGGCCAGGGGACCTTCAGAAATGCCCTTTTGGACCGAAACGGCCCCGATTTGGTTAGGCACCAAGTAAACATTGTTCCCAAGCCTATTTTGGGCATGTTGTAGGTTATAAAAGGGGTTGAAACCCTCACTCCTCTCTCCCATCCGAATTTGAGAGAAGCCCTAGCTTGGGAGAGGGAAAAAAAGTGAGAGATTGTGAGAGAGTGGGGGAGTTCTTCCTGCCACTTGTGTTACGTGTTGCACGTGCTTAAGCAACACACCTCTACCACCTTCCCGGCGATTCCACCGCGATCTTAGGTAAGTAAATACCCTAAATAGTTGTTGATTTGAGTTTCCCTTGTTTCCATAGCGATGTAGCTTATGGATCTTGTGTATTAGGCTCCTTATTCGCCGTAGACGAAGCGTATACGCTCCGTTTCAATTCCCGAGTCTACAAGACATAAGGTGAGGATTTTAGACGCTTTGATTGACGGTTTACAACGCTTTCAATGTCGTTTAATAGTAGATTATCGACGGCATCGCCATTTGACATGTACAACACGCTCTCCGTTTCCTGTTTCGTAAATTAACGAAGAATATGAGATTTAGGGCATTTTAGTCATTTGTAGGAAGTACGGTCTACATGCATATTTTGCTGACGTGATTGACATGGTTTGTCGCCGCATTAGAGAGTTAGGAATGCTTGCATAATCAGTTTGGCGAAGAGATTCGCCAAGTTGCACACTTTGGGTCGACATACTATATGGGGACTTAAGTGTGTAGTGTATGTGTTTGCATAAATGCTTGTATTAGTATGTATTATATTGAATAATGTTATGTAATAGTTTGAGATTGATTTCATGATTAAAATGCTGACCTAAATGATTTCCTACATGCTTACCTTATGCATGATTGCACTACATGCATAGAAAGTATGCCTTGAAGATTTGCTTAAGTTGAATATGCATGGAAAGTATGCCTTGAAGATTTGCTTAAGTTGAATGTTATAACATGTGCTAACATGCTCACATGATGTATTCCAATTCCAATACCTTGTATATAGTGTTAATGAAATTCCATAGATGTGTGGGACTTGACTTAGTCCAGGCAGTCGGTAACCGAGCGAATTCGTGGCTGATTGGTCATAGCCACGAACGACGCGTCGATGAACGTGATTCGTGTTGAGAGTTGGCGGCAGTGGTTAGGCCACGCGAAGTGTTTTACGCACTTCATGTCGTTCAACTTGAGATGCGATCGCACTAGTCGAGCCCGTCAAGTAACCCGACTGGCCGATGTTTGTTCACCTTGTATGTATCATAACTGTTTGAACCTAGGGTACTGAACTTACCATTGTAAACCCTATTAACCGTGGTACCTTGATCCACGAAGACTCATGAGCCGGGCATGGTGGTATGGGACACCGTAGTCGAGCTGTCGGCCTACGCTGGGGCCACAAACCTCCCCGTAGTGACCAGTGAGCACCTAAACTCGTGAGCAGATTATGGTGGTATGGGACACTATATTCTAGCTGTCGGCCTACACTGATCAGGCGACGAGCCCTTTGTAGTGACCGCGAGCGTATTCTGAGTCCACGGGAGGCGACGACCCTTCCGTGCAGTAGAGTACAGTAGGCCTGTATTGATAAGGTGATGGGGGAGCGGTGCAACGAGTGCGAGCAACAGCCCTGGCAGCCCTTGCAGTGACCTACGAAATATACATCGTATGAGATTACTAGGAGTGACGACCCTAGACAGGATCTGTGTTGGGATTGATACAAGGGAAGTACCTTAGTTTCCCAATCCTGCTGTTTGAATGGACTAATAACAACTAGGAAATCATATCACCATGACATTGCATGTGCCTGGAAGATGTGGAGCACTTGAGGGAGTGCGGCATGCCGCGGTCGTAAGATGTTGCCGCATGAGGGTGATCGTCGGTGAGGGCATACATCACGTCATGTCATCTTGCATTAACAACAGTATTAGGATTGTCTGATTTACTGCTTTACTATTATCGCGTGATTGAATTGTGAACATGCTAATCCCTGCTCTCTTATCCCACTGAGTTGATCACTCACTCCCACGTTACGGGATGGTGTTTCCGAACACCCACCAGTCCCTTTTGTGATTGCAGATGATGGCGCGGCCTATGAGGCAGAGCTGGACTTGATGATGAGAAGGAGGATTCCTCCTTTATGCGTGTTCTGATTGACGGGATTGCAGGGAGGTTGATTAGATACTTTGACATTTGTCATTTTGAATTTTTAGCGCCCTCATGTATATTCATTTTGTTTACTTTTGAAGTATACATGTATGTGCATAACCTGGTAATATATTCACACTCTGGAGACATACAACAGTTTATGTACGTTATACATACTATTACAGTCTTCCGCTTGCAAATTTCACTGTCTCTGGAGTATGATATGCTGTTCTGGCTTAATCTCACTCATGTTTAATACATTATCACAGACAACATTCAATCATACATATCCATGTTGCATAAATAACATTTTGGAACTCGGGAGTTGGGTTTTTGCTCGACCCCCCGATTTTCGGGATGTTACAGATGGTATCAGAGCATGATTTGGATTAAACCGGGCCTGGGTTATGGTCTCGCAACGTACGCTGTCGCTTCCTTTGACTTAGGTGGGTGCGAGAAGGGTCTAGAAACACTTCTAGGATTGCAGATTCGCCGATAGGCGAAGTCTAATAGGATCGATCACAAGATCGAGTCTGTAACGTATCTCGGGTCGCGTAAAGCAACCCGAATCACTTCTAAGCTATAGGAAGTCGGGTGGAGACGTCCTATGAGTGGTTTTAAACCGCAAAAGTGAATCCATGGGCCGTGGGATGACCACGACTCCAGTAATCAATCGCCAGGGCTTAAAAACCCCGTTTCACCAAAAATCTTCAAAATTCCTCCTCTAAACACTCCAATCTTTATTTCTTTCTTATCCATTTCATATTAGGCATAAAAAATAATGTGAAAATAATACAAATTAGTACATTCACCAAATTTTACAGTGAATAGTAAAATTTCATGAAAAATGGCCATAAGGCCATTCTAACTTCACTTTCTTTAGAAAATAAGGATCTAGATAGGTGTACTGGCTCCTTCTACCCCAAATTAATATGCTGCATCATATGGTTTGGTATTCAGGATTGCGATGTGGACCCGAAAATCCCCAAACACATGTTTGGGCTCATACAGACCAAATTATTGTGAACCAAGGGGTGGGACCTAACTTTTTGGGACCCTGGGACCATGGGGGACCAGACCCATAGGGTCCCACTGGCCAACTTGAAGGTTGGCCGGCGATGCCATCGCCGGCCGGGCGATGCATCGCCAGCCGGCGATCTCCGATGGGGCCGTCCTTTGGGCGCACCCCCTTAAATATGGTCCACATCACCCCTATACACCTCCCATCTCACGAAAACCCCCAAATCCCACCTCTCCTTCACAAACAGCCCCCTACATAGCCCTAGAATTGATTTTCAGCAACCCATTCCAAACCCCGGCGTCCCAAACCACTCCTAGAACCTTCCTTGGCCAAAACCGACCACCACCCATCATTTATTGGGTGTTGGCAGCCTCTTTCCTTGAAGATATCACCATTTGGAGCTTCAAAATCCCCCAAATATGGCTGAAATCGTGAGGTGCTCCATCCCATCTTTTTGTTTGTATTTTTCCCTGAAAGTATAGCCTTGGGAAGCTTGAAGCAACCCTCTACGATGCCTAGATTTCCTTTTCTCAGATTGGGCAGCCATTTCTCCGCATTTTCGGCGTTTTTCATGGCTTTTGTGGAAGCCATTTTGGGCCTTTTGTCACTCTCATCCATCATATCTTTGATGGGTAAGAGGAAAACCGCGACAGACGAGGCTGGACCGAGCCGCCCTGCTCGATCAAGAAGACCGCGGGGTGGTGCCGCAAGTTCAAGCACCGCCGCAGGTCCAGCTGCAGTCCTGGAGTGTCGTACAAAGCGGGATTTGGATCCCCATGCACACCTTGGACGAACCATTCTATCAGAGATACCTCATGGTGAATACACTGATCGTAGAGTGTTATTTGAGGTGGACGTAGATGGGCGATTGTTCGGCGAGTATCTGTTGTTCGAACGCATTGAAGCTGCGCACTGGGGACCAATCTTTGAAGCTCGCGCTCGTGCTAATGTGAGCACTATTCGTGCCTTCTATGCTAGCATCCAGAATCCTACCTTGGAGCCTTTGCAGTTCAAAATCCCTTTTGGTAGAGATCGGATGGCTACGATCGACGTCCGATTGATTGCGCGACTTCTCAATGTGCCTCTAGGTGATGTGCATCCAAGTGAGAAGAATTTGAGGACTAGACGCGAACGAGATCGCCGCACCAGGTTTCTGTGCGGTAAGTTGGTTCCATGGCAGCCTAATAATAGCCTCAAGGCGACGTACATGTCTGAGGATTTGCGCCTGCTGCATCATATCTGCACGTCCAATGTCTATCCCAGGTCGACGAACCGCATTGAATGCACACGTCTTATGGTAGATTTCTTATTTCTGGTGGCCCAGGGAGAGAACGTATGTATGGCCACTTTCATCTTACGGCAGATAGTTCTCATAGCCAGGTCGAGGAGAACATCCGAATCGCTTCCCTTTGGCCGACTCATTTGCAAGATTGCACTTGAGTTTGCCTATAGACTTGGGCCCGAATTACCGGTATCGATTCACACCATCGATGAGTCGACAATGGTCAAGATGAAGATTGGGTCGCAATACCGTGAAAATCAACTTGAAAGGGATAGTGGGGATGACTTTGATGAAGAGGAAGATCAAAGCGAAGAAGAACCTAGAGCAGAGGTTCAGGAAGAGGTTCAGGAAGAAACAGAAGAGGAGGCTCAGGATACTGATGAGAGCCCTCCTCCTTCTGCGCAGACTACTATCGACGACCGCATTGCTCGGATGGAGGAGAGTCAGACCGCTTTGCGTAGGGAAGTCCAAGAACTTCGAGCAGAAGTCGCTGATGCCAAGGCCGTTATAAAGAAGAAGTTTGGCAAGGTGACTCGCACCTTGAAGGCAATCCTGTGTTGCTTACAGGATAAGGGTGCTCCTCCTCCATCATCAGACTCCGACTAGCGATGCGATCCTTGATGTTATTATTAGTAGTTAGTCATTTTCTGTTTTAAGTTGTGTTTTGTAAGCCTGATAAGGCTGGTAGTTTACCTATGTTGCTGTAGTAGCTGACTGACATAGCTCCCATGTACTTTTTGTCATGATACTTATAGGGAGATATCCCTTGTATTATGACAATTTTGGTTTAATGAAATGCATGATGCTTTTCGACTTGTTATGTGAATGTTTGTGTTGTGGTTTGGGCTTAATGTAGCCAAAATTTGTGGAATGGAGTGCATGCCGTCTCATTTCACTGTAAGGTATTGTCCCTGGATCGGGAGTATTGTAACTCCCGGGATTCAGCCTACAAATTAGTTTTTATCCCACCCCACCCTCCTACCAAGCATGTCACTTCCGATCCCACTATGGGACTAAGAACTCGGTTCTATTTAATACAACTGAATGCTACTGGCCACATAGGCCCTTGGCATTTTGTTCCTAGAGTTAGCACTCCTAGATTTAAAGAGTCTGACGACATAAGAAATCCAATTCCATTTAGACAATCTTGACCCTAAGCGATAGAACAACTCGCTGTAGTAGAAATGGTATGGAAAGCCATTTACCGTATAATCTTAAGCTTTAGATTATAGCTACTGAGTTACAGACTAGCCTACTAGTTACCTAGAGTAGGGTAAAGCCTGTATATGTTAAGGAATGATAGATTAGTTTTGATTGGAATGAGACTCCCTTCCTTGGATAGATCCCCTTATGACTTATAGACTCCTGTTGTTGCCCATAGGAAGGAACCATACACTCTCAGGGAACATTTATAACTCCCTCAGATTGAACTTAGAATGAACTAGCACGCCCCTTAGAATTTCCTTTCCCAAGGACTTATTGCATTTGGGAACGCAGAGTAAAGGAACTACATGTAAGCGATGTATTCGCGGTTTGAGTCGATTTCTTACTTCTAGTGGTTACCAATGAATCCAATGCTCTGATCAAGCAGAGGATCGGCATCGACTTGGATTAAGAACTGATACAACACATTTTCTGTCCTGATTAGACAGAAGGTTCAATTTATCCGGCTTAGACCCACTACACAACCTTTCTTCTGTGATGGCCCAACCATCTACAACTAAACAGGATCACATTGTCTTTGGGAAATGGCAAGGACTTAAAACCATGTAAAGAAAGGTTAAGGATAGCCCCTAAGTTACGCCCCGTTCCGATATACGGATCGATGCAACGATTCTTAGACTTTAAGTAGAACCAAGTTTTAAGGGGGGTAGAACGTATTAAGTCCAATCCAGTTAGGATTAGTCAACACTGCCGTTCGATCGGTGTGGCGCAGCGGAAGAGTGGTTGGCCTCTTTCCCACTGGCCCAGGATCGAAACATTTGATTTAGGTTATATGTATGATTAGGTTATTAAATAGAATTTGAACCTTCCTTAGAGAAAGTACTCCTTGCCCTTCGCCAATGTCGGGGACGACATTGTGTTTTAAGGGGGGTAGATTGTAACACCCCAGATTTTGGCTAACCTGGGATTTGACGTCCTTAGGCAGTGGGTCAATTAAAACACCTGAAAAATCGTTTAGAACCCAATTCTATAGTCAAAGAAACCACTTAGGATAAATTTCTTTAGAAACTAAGCCTAAGTTAGCTAGCGCAACGTTGGAGTGGCTGGGAAATAGTCCCTGATCACTTTAAATACGTTCTACAAGACCCAAATCGAGTAGAACCAATGACTCTAGAATACTCTATAACCTCGGATCAAACTCTAAGCGGGTTTGTCCTCTGGACCACATTGAATTTTTATATTGGATTTAGACCGCGCGTCGAAGGTCCGATACCTCCTATCTTAGACCGTTAGAACCGTCTAGCTGGACTTGACACTCATTCCAAAAATCAAGTCAAACCGATAATCACAGGCGATTTCATTGAGCCCGGACTGAAGAGAGTGAGAATAGGGTTAGAATTGGAATTTGAAATTCAAATCTGGCACACAATTTGACGCATCAGTATTGAGCGTTCTGACCGTCAGAATACAGCCAAATTACACCCTTGGATCAGGAAAAATATCTATTATATATCACGAGACTTATAGGCCTGATCTTGGTGCGATAACCGTTAAACTGAAACTGGACCGCCACGTGCGATCTGGGAACCCTACCGGTCTGAAAACTGGATGTGTGCTAGATCCAGTATGCATGAGCTTAAGTCCGACCGCATTTGGCCAGGGGACCTTCAGAAATGCCCTTTTGGACCGAAACGGCCCCGATTTGGTTAGGCACCAAGTAAACATTGTTCCCAAGCCTATTTTGGGCATGTTGTAGGCTATAAAAGGGGTTGAAACCCTCACTCCTCTCTCCCATCCGAATTTGAGAGAAGCCCTAGCTTGGGAGAGGGAAAAAAAGTGAGAGATTGTGAGAGAGTGGGGGAGTTCTTCCTGCCACTTGTGCTACGTGTTGCACGTGCTTAAGCAACACACCTCTACCACCTTCCCGGCGATTCCACCGCGATCTTAGGTAAGTAAATACCCTAAATAGTTGTTGATTTGAGTTTTCCTTGTTTCCATAGCGATGTAGCTTATGGATCTTGTGTATTAGGCTCCTTATTCGCCGTAGACGAAGCGTATACGCTCCGTTTCAATTCCCTAGTCTACAAGACATAAGGTGAGGATTTTAGACGCTTTGATTGACGGTTTACAACGCTTTCAATGTCGTTTAATAGTAGATTATTGACGGCATCGCCGTTTGACATGTACAACATGCTCTCCGTTTCCTGTTTCGTAAATTAACGAAGAATATGAGATTTAGGGCATTTTAGTCATTTGTAGGAAGTACGGTCTACATGCATATTTTGCTGACGTGATTGACATGGTTTGTCACCGCATTAGAGAGTTAGGAATGCTTGCATAATCAGTTTGGGGAAGAGATTCGCCAAGTTGCGCACTTTGGGTCGACATACTATATGGGGACTTAAGTGTGTAGTGTATGTGTTTGTATAAATGCTTGTATTAATATGTATTGTATTGAATAATGTTATGTAGTAGTTTGAGATTGATTTCATGAATAAAATGCTGACCTAAATGATTTCCTACATGCTTACCTTATGCATGATTGCACTACATGCATAGAAAGTATGCCTTGAAGATTTGCTTAAGTTGAATATGCATGGAAAGTATGCCTTGAAGATTTGCTTAAGTTGAATGTTATAACATGTGCTAACATACTCACATGATGTATTCCAATTCCAATACCTTGTATATAGTGTTAATGAAATTCCATAGATGTGTGGGACTTGACTTAGTCCAGGCAGTCGGTAACCGAGCGAATTCGTGGCTGACTGGTCATAGCCACGAACGACGCGTCGATGAACGTGATTCGTGTTGAGAGTTGGCGGCAGTGGTTAGGCCACGCGAAGTGTTTTACGCACTTCATGTCGTTCAACTTGAGATGCGATCGCGCTAGTCGAGCCCGTCAAGTAACCCGACTGGCCGATGTTTGTTCACCTTGTATGTATCATAACTGCTTGAACCTAGGGTACTGAACTTACCATTGTAAACCCTATTAACCGTGGTACCTTGATCCACGAAGACTCATGAGCCGGGCATGGTGGTATGGGACACCGTGGTCAAGCTGTCGGCCTACGCTGGGGCCACAAACCTCCCCGTAGTGACCAGTGAGCACCTAAACTCGTGAGCAGATTATGGTGGTATGGGACACTATATTCTAGCTGTCGGCCTACACTGATCAGGCGACGAGCCCTTTGTAGTGACCGCGAGCGTATTCTGAGTCCACGGGAGGCGACGACCCTTCCGTGCAGTAGAGTACAGTAGGCCTGTATTGATAAGGTGATGGGGGAGCGGTGCAACGAGTGCGAGCAACAGCCCTGGCAGCCCTTGCAGTGACCTACGAAATATACATCGTATGAGATTACTAGGAGTGACGACCCTAGACAGGATCTGTGTTGGGATTGATACAAGGGAAGTACCTTAGTTTCCCAATCCTGCTGTTTGAATGGACTAATAACAACTAGGAAATCATATCACCATGACATTGCATGTGCCTGGAAGATGTGGAGCACTTGAGGGAGTGCGGCATGCCGCGGTCGTAAGATGTTGCCACATGAGGGTGATCGTCGGTGAGGGCATACATCACGTCATGTCATCTTGCATTAACAATAGTATTAGGATTGTCTGATTTACTGCTTTACTATTATCGCGTGATTGAATTGTGAACATGCTAATCCCTGCTCTCTTATCCCACTGAGTTGATCACTCACTCCCACGTTACGGGATGGTGTTTCCGGACACCCACCAGTCCCTTTTGTGATTGCAGATGATGGCGCGGCCTGTGAGGCGGAGCTGGACTTGATGATGAGAAGGAGGATTCCTCCTTTATGCGTGTTCTGATTGACGGGATTGCAGGGAGGTTGATTAGATACTTTGACATTTGTCATTTTGAATTTTTAGCGCCCTCATGTATATTCATTTTGTTTACTTTTGAAGTATACATGTATGTGCATAACCTGGTAATATATTCACACTCTGGAGACATACAACAGTTTATGTACGTTATACATACTATTACAGTCTTCCGCTTGCAAATTTCACTGTCTCTGGAGTATGATATGCTGTTCTGGCTTAATCTCACTCATGTTTAATACATTATCACAGACAACATTCAATCATACATATCCATGTTGCATAAATAACATTTTGGAACTCGGGAGTTGGGTTTTTGCTCGACCCCGACCGGTCGTGGGCCACCTACGACTGGTCGTGGGTCACCTACGACCGGTCGTGGGTCACCTACAACCGGTCGTAGGACCCCAAGTTTAGTTGTTAGAGTTTGAGTCGTATGGCTAAGACTGGTCGAAGGACAAGTCGTACAACTCACAGGACTGGTCGAAGGATGTCCAGGACTGGTCGTACGACAACCAGAAAAATTTGAAAATCTTCAACAACCTAGGACCGGTCCTTAAAAACTTAAGACTGGTCATATCAGAGCTAGGACTGGTCTTGAAGTCCCTATGACTGGTCTTAGAACAGCCCGAACAAGCATATTAAAATATACGAATTATGTATCCAGAATGACCTACAGTAAAGCCCATCCTAAGGTCAATCTAAGTTCAAACAAACCTTAAAAGTGAGATGGACATTGAAAGTCTATACACTCAGATGACCCTTAAGAGAAGCTTGAGAATTTATGAATCTTATTGTAGGCCTTCTCGAGCTTGATCCTTTCTTGAGTTGACAAAGTCTTCTTCTATACTTGTACTTGTTTGAATCTTGAACATGCATACTGGGAGACTTCTATTCTTGAATTCTTCATCCATGACTTGAAACTTTCTTCATTTAAGTTCTTGTCTTGAAATACGATGTCTTGAAGCAATGAATAGTCATGAAACACAAGATATATAAGACATAGATATGGGTTTTTGCACCACAAAATTTGACAACCAAAGGGATATGAAATCATAGCACTTATAGTTACCTATAACCCAGGTCTAGTTTAATTCAATTCATGCTTTGATACCAACTTGTAACGCCCTGGATTGTGAGGGTCGAGCAAAGCTCTAATCCTGAGATCCAGCACATCACTTATCCAACATTAATGATGATGCTTAAATTTCATCCATACGAATGAGTTAAACATGAGTGAGATTATACTAAAACGACACATCATACTCTAAAGATAATTTAATTTAAGCAAGCGAAATATTGAAACATATATATTTAAATATATAAGTGTTTCACAACCTTCAGAGTATAAGTATGTTACCAGGCTGAATATATACATGTATTGTTCAAAAATTGACAAAATATCAAAATTTAAAGTGTCTAACTAATCCATATGTCCCTATAATCTAATCAAATCAGCATGAGGTCTACACAGACCCTCACAAGAGCTGAACGTAGGAGAATTGTTCCTCCTCATCTATGAAGTCAAACTCCACTGCATAGGTTTCCCAATCACCTACATCTAAACCAGAGTCTGGTTGGTGTTTTAAAACACCATCCCAAGGTGGAAGTGAGTGATCAACTCAGTAGTACTATAAGGAAAAGGTTAACATGTTATCAAGTCAATCAAACAGTAATGATAAAGAAATATAACAATTACTTCCCAACTACTCTTGTTAATATATGAATGGAGTGCAAATAATGATGTATGCCCTCGCACAAAGCTCCCTCACAAGCGAATCTGACAACTAATTTTGCATATGACAACCTCCCTAAAGTGCACCTTCCTCGCCAAAAGCACATCCTATCTAATACAATGCGATGCATGGCTACGTTAGCCAAGTACTTAATTAAGCTTATTCATACAGCAGGTTCGGGAAGCTAAGGTACCTCCCTTTATATCATTAACCTAAACGAAGGATCCATCTAGAGTCATCAATCCTGGTTAACCACATACGATAGGCAAGTTGTAGGACATCACCCCTAATGAAGAGCAGTCAATAGGTAAATTCAAAATTTTATACTCGCGATCACTACGGGAAGGCTTATCACCTTAGCATAGGCTGACAGCTCGAACACGGTGTCCCATACCACCATACCCGGTCACAAGTTCGGGTTACTCACTGTTCACTATGGGGAGGCTAGTTACCCTAGCATAGGCCGACAGCTCGACCACGGGGTCCCATACCACCATATCCGACTCATGAGTCTTAACGAATCATGGTATATGGTTAAAACGGGCTTTTATATTGGTAAGTGGTACCTTAGATTCAAGCAGTGATGTCCATACATGGTAAACACACAATAGACCAATCAGTTTTTTTGACAAGTTCGATTGGTACGACCACACGTTGACTTAATCGACATGGAGTGCATAAGAACCCCTTATGGCCGAACCACTGTCAAGAATCATCATGCGACCCAGATTTGTCGAGTTACCCAATGTGGCAAGACTAATTCGGCCACCTGTACATGGACTGTTATCGATTACCTGGGCTATGTTGTAGCCCCAATCTTACTCAGATGCAATAGGTAGATACATGTGATAATCATATCAGCATTTAATAAACAATCCAAATCAATTCCTCATTTTAGCATTTCATCAAACATATTGATCATATTACATAACCCTTGCATTTTATCCATAAATTTCATAGCGACAAATAAGATTACATGAAGGAAACTATACATATGATTGAGGGAATTCAGAATCCTATCTTAATACTCTTAATAAATATAAATCATTAACATTTTCTCATTCAGACAATTTATCAAGCACCTAAGCTATACTTCACCAAATACATAGACTAGGTTAGTTACACCATATATTTTGGTGATTCCTTACACAAAGAAGTCAGCATACAGATGACAATGATGACTCCTAGATTAGTAATCATGGCAAGCACAAATTATATTTACATGTTCATTCAAACATTTCAACAAACACATGAGATGTATCTTTTATTCAACATAGTTCATACATGTATAATACAATGAAATCGACGTGTCTAAGATGGTATGGTAGCAATCAAGTCAGACATAAATCATTAACTAACATTGAAAGTATTGAAAATCATAACCAAACATTTATAGTCTTCACCTTTTGTCAGAATACTCGATTCGAACTCAGTTCAAGCTCTACGTTCCTGAAAACGGAACGACGGGTGCCTAAAGCATGAAATAGGTTAGCTAGTTTATCGATTACTCAATCTGGATCTCTAAATCAACATTAAGGTTGTCTTACCTAAATCGTAGCAGATACTGATCGTGTAGTGAAAAGGGTAGGCGATTCAAGGTGTGGAGTCATGTGAAAGAATCACAGCAACGATCTCCCTATTTTTCTCTTCTCTCCTTACTCTTTTCCCTTCTTTTCTCTCTTCTCTCTCCTAGGGTTTGGAGAAATTCGTATGGGGGAGAGACAGGGTGGTTTAGGCTATATATAGGCACAGAAGTGATGTAAATGGCCCCAGGGCTATGGTATGCTTAGGTTATATCTAAAGGCAATTGTTAATGACAAACAGGGCACATAAGGAGTCCCACTACACACATATATCATAGTATAAGTTCCTTGATAATGGATCTATGCCAGGATGTGATTTTGGTGCGGTCGAATTTGCTGATCGACCATGGAGGACCCATGTCAAATCAATGGTTGTACTTGATCAGGGTCACAAGTATACGTATATGTGTAGGGAAATTTCCTTTTCCCATGGGTGAAGTTTAGTCAGAAACTGACGGTCTGAAATCCTCAATTTCATGCATGAGCGAATGACCCAATTCACTTAAGTTTCAATACATTTTCTAAAGATATTCGCATTTCTCACACACTTTACTCAGGGCTCAAGTTGTGCATTTCTAGACACTATTTAGGCTCAATTATCGTGATGTTTGTCAAGTCCAGTAAGGTGGACATAACCTTGTAGTTTCGTAGCCATTAGACTTTCAACATATGGTATAGGTTCGATGCAGGGTTTCAATGGACTCCCGAGAGGGACAGGCTCTTAGGATTTTTTTCCTAGGTCTTTATATAGTGTTGAATCAGCGGTATTAATGGTTTTGGGTCTTCTCATTTGTGAAAATGGTGGTTCATGCTAAATTCACTGATTATTTAGTTTAGTACTTAACCAATTTCACCTTAATTATGATAGGATACGGTCCTTAGGCATTTCTGGCTAAGGTGGTACTCGGGTCTTTATATGGATTTTTCTGAGACGTTACACTTTATCTTTCATCTCAACCTATAGTAGAATGTTTGGGACTAGAATAAAAATGCATGAAAGGACCCATCACAGTGGCTTCACCCTTAGGCAAGATAATAGAACTAACCAAATAATGTGAAAACTATCCCATCACTATAGCGGACATCTAGCTTTTGGCCAACCTAGTACAAATGAACATGAAGGGATTTGATGTAATCCTTAGAATGGATTGGCTTGATGAAACTAGAGCGATTATAAGAAGTAAGGGCAAAAGAATCAAATCATTTTACCTAGGAGCGCTCCCATTACAATATAGGGGAGAAAGAAAAAGGAACCCTTGGCACGGGTAAAGGGCTTAAAAGATATCTCTGTAGATCAAATTCCAGGAGTTAAAGAATTCCCTGAGGTGTTTCAAGAGATACCAAGATTACCCCCGAGGAGCAAGGTAGACTTTAACGTTAACTTAATACCTTGAACCTCCTCGATAACACTACCCGCCTTCTGAATGGTGCTGGTTGAGTTGGTAGAACTCAAGAAACAGATAGAAGAATTATCGAGTCAAGGATTTATCCGACCAAGCGTGTCTCCTTGGGGTGCACCAGTGTTGTTCGTTAAGAAAAAGGACAGGTCCTTATGGTTGTGCATTGACTACCACCGTCTGAATCAAGAAATGATAAAGTACAAATATCCCCTTCCCCGTATCGACGACTTATTCGACCAACTTAAAGGAGCTCAAGTCTTTTCAATGATTGATATGAGATTGAGGTACCATTAATTGAGAATAAAAGATGAAGATATGAACATTATGAATTTTTGGTAATGCCCTTCTGCCTCACAAATGCACCATCTGTCTTTATGAATCTTATGAACAATATTTTTAAACCATACTTAGATCAATTCATTATAGTCTTCATCGACGATATCCTAATCTACTCACAAAGTAAGGAAGAACACAAAATCCACCTAAAGAAGGTCTAGACCTACTGAAGAAGAATAAACTATTCGCTAAACTCTTAAAGTACGAATTCTAGAAGGAAGAAGTAAAGTTCCTAGGACATGTGGTGAACTGCCAAAGAATAGCAGTCGATCCAGCTAAGGTTGAAGTCGTGCTTCAATTGGCTAGACCCGATACCATTACCGAAGTTAAAAGTTTTCTAGGGCTAGTAGGATACTATCGACGATTTATCAAAGAATTCTCCAAGATAGCTCAACCACTAACAAATCTAATGAAGAAGAATGCGCGTTTCTAATAGGATGAAAAGGTCGAAGAAGCTTTTTTGGAACTTAAAGGTAGGCTAACCTCTTCATCCATACTCATGTTGCCTGAAGGAGTGGAATTCACTGTATACACAGACGTCTCTCACGAAGGATTGGGGTGTGTACTCAAGTAGAATAATAAAGTAATTGCATACGCAACTTGACAGTTAAGGTTCATAAACAAAATTATCTGATGCACAATTTAGAACTACTAGTAGTAGGATTTGCTCTCAAGATGTGGAGACATTATCTTTATGGTGAACAATTTTGTAAGTGCTATGTTGTAGATCTAGCACTCTGTATTGTTAAATTTTATAGTGCCAAATCACTTTGGAGTGATTGACTTATTTTGATAGATGGAAAGTTCACCTTCATTCGAAGATGCGTTTCAAGTCATCTTCACCAACATAAAGAGCTACGACAACTTCAAGTCAGTGTGCATGTTCAACTACTAGAACAAGTTCAAGTTCACCTAGTACAAGTATGACTTCAAGTTCAAATGCCTAAGTACTCAAGTCTCAAGTACACAAGCTCAGGGATCAAGTACACAAGGTATACGAGATCAAGCTTCATGTTCTTCAAAGCTAACTATCTACCAAAGCGACCGATGTTACAAGTTCTATGCTCATATTTAAGGTATATGTGACCCTAGAAAGACCTTAGGCTTAGCTCATTAGTGTTGCATATTTAAATTAGGTAAATGTACTTATTTTAGGATTTTCTTCGACTAGTCTTAATCATTGTTCGACTAGTTTAGGCACTGGCTCGACCAGTCCAGGGTTTTTCTTAACCAGTCTAGGATTTTACTAAAAAATTTGGATAAGTTTATTAGGTCTACAATGAGTTAAGTACCCTGCTCTCCTGGTCGTGGAGTTTGGCTCGACTCGAACTCCAGCAATGTGATTTTTACCCACTCAACCAGTTAAGTGTTATGCTCGACCAATTGAGCTAGCCACTCTACCTGTCGAGCGAGCCACTCGACTAGTCGACGGTCTGTTTTATCTGATTATGCCAGAAATTTTGAAAATTGGTTCTGTCAGGACCAGTCGAGCTGAACCTTAGACCAGTCGAGGGAATTAAATTGTAACCTATAAATAGAGGACATTTCTCGAAATTTTTCATCAATTCCAAGCCAATTCAAGCCACCACTCTGAGAGATTAGTCCCCACTATTGTGAAGCTATTGTAAGGTATTTAAAATTATTTTATATAGCTTTTTGGTTTCTTATTTCTTGTTCTCTTGTTATTCCATTCTACTTGATTTAAAGGGGATTTTTCTTTAACACTTTTTGAGATCTAAGAAATTGAATCGAAGTAGCCAAAGGTTAGATTTAATTTAAAATACTTCTAGACCTAGAACCCCTTCATTTTTAAGATTGAACATTGAACATCTTCATCTACAAAGAAGAATTCTACCGACTACATTGAAGAACATTCTTCAGATAAGTATTGTTTTCAATTTTTTGTATTTGATTTGAGAGATTCAGCTAGAAAAAACTCCATTTATGGTTTTGACTGAGATCAGCCAGGAAAATTTTAGCATGGTGTTTTTTATTGTGTAAGCCTAATTGAAAAACACATCTGTAAAGGTTTTAAGGTGAACCTTGGAAAACCTTCTTTCATAGTGAAAGCCAATACTACATGGGTTGTGGATATTGGGAGAGGAGTAGGTGTGGCTATTTACGAATAATTGGTGTACACACCGAACCACTATAATTCTTAGAGTTGTGGTGGATGTTGTATTTGATTTTTGTGTGTGAATGATTGTACTTCTTTTATGTATTTATGGTGAATGTTGTAATAGCCAGATTTATTTCTTTTGCCTCAGTATTGGTTTGAGTTTTTGATACTTAACGAAGTTCTAGAAATTAGGTTGTCCTACCATAAACCTTATTTTTTGGTGTAAGGTTGTCCTTAAAATAACAATTGTATCAACCTCTCAAGACTAGTGCATTTGAGGTTGTTATTTATTTCTGTTATTTGCATTTATTTTTCACATTTTATTTTTATTTGGCATAGTCCTATTCACCCCCCTTTTAGGACTTAGAGCTCGCCCTTTTTAATTGGTATCAGAGCCTAATAGCTCATTTTATTAGATTTATTATCTAAGCTAAGCGATCTCGAGCTCTTATTATGTCAAATTTTGATAGCCTTTCTATCACTAGGTCACCACCGTTTGATGGCTCCAATCATGCTTATTAAAGAGCTAGGATGATGATCTTTTTGAGCTCCATTGATGAAAGCGTGTGGCAAGCCATAGTGACTAGATGGAACCCACCTACGTCTGAAGTTCTAGGCACTGATGGAACTAAGTCTCTTAAAGAAAGACCGTATTGTATGTGGACTACTCTTCAAAAAAATGAGAGCAGTGCAAATGTGAAAGCTTTAAATGCAATCACTTTTACATTATCACCAGATGAGTTTAAAAGAATTATATCTTATGATACTACAAAACAAGCTTGAGACATCCTTGAAATGATACACGAGGGAACAACTATTGTTAAAAAGTCAAAAGTTTATATCCTCATCACTAGGTTTGAGGAAATACATATGGAAGAAAATGAATCATTCATGAACTTCTATACAAAATTGAATGACATAGTCAACTCTATGTGGGGTCTTGGAGATTACATCCCAAAAAGCAAAGTTTGTGCAAAAATACTGCGATCACTTCCTGAGAGATTCAATTCCAAGGTGATAGTCATTCAAGAACCTAGAGACACTGATAATATGATGGTGGAAGAACTTATTGGTTCACTTCAAACCTACGAGTTGAATTTCAAAGCTCTAAAAGGTAAGTCTATAGCCCTTAAATCATCCAAATGTATTTCTCAAGATAGAAATAATTTTGATCGTGAAAACTTAGAGGATGATATGACCTTATTAGCTAAAAATTTTTATAATATTTTTAAAAGTAAAAAGAGAGTTGATTTTCAAAAACCCTCTGAGAAGAAAAAGGGTAAAACTAAAAACTGAAAATCTCTAAATGACAGTCAGTGCTTCAACTGCCATGAATATGGGCATCTAGCAAATAAGTGTCCTAAAAGGGACAAGCCAAAGAGAAAAGGCATGTTACCCACATGAGATGAATCGTCCTAGTCTGAAGCCTCTTCTAAGTTGAATGATTCAGAACCCGAATCTGTAAGTGAAGTTAAGGCCTTAATGACTCTAGCCAGAGTCACTTCCACAGATAGTTGTGATACATCTGAATATGAAAATTTGAGGAGTGCCCCTGAAAATGAAGATGATGTTCAGGATGCCTACAATGCCCTATACAGGGAGAGTTGTAAGATTGGTGTCAAGCTTAAACTTCAAAAAGAACAATTCTTAAAACTAAAAGAGGATTTTGAAAACACAGTTTTAGGAAAGTCACGTATTTCTGATTATTTTAAAAAAAGATAAATGTGACTTGAATTTCAAAACATCTGAACTTGAAAAATTAAGATCAGAGAATGAGAAACTAAAATTTGAAGTTTCTTCCATCTTGAATTCAAAGGATGCATGGAGTGCCCAGGGAGACCCTAAACTTGAAAAGTTACTAACTGCATCTAGAAAATGTGGAGATAGATTGGGTCTGGGTTATGATAAAAACATGCCTCTGAAAAATAAGAGTGTATCTCCTAGGTTTGTTAAAGGAGAATCCTCTAACTCAAAAGGAAATGGCTTGAATAAAAATAGCTTTAAAAATCCAAAAACTTTTCAAGCACCCAAAGTTAATACTAACCGTATCAGCCTTAGAAATCAAAATTATAACCCCTTAGCTGAAAAGATTGTGGACTTACTCAAGGAGCTTCTCAAATCTAACTCGAATATGAGAGTTAATAATAATTATAAGCAAAGGAAAACTAACAGTGCTCCAAAACCCAAAATGATAATGAAATGGGTTCTCAAGGTTACATGTCTAGTAGCCCACACCGCCTTTAAGGCTTCGAGTCAATCAAAGTGGTACCTATACAGTGGTTTCTCTAGACATATGACAGGTGATAGAGATTTATTCACCAACTACAAAGAAATGACTAATGGGTCAGTCACATTTGGTGACGGAAACAACTACAAAATAATTGGCCAAGGTACGGTTCAACTTTTCAATCTTCCTCCTTTTGAAAATGTTTTATTTGTAGAAGGCCTTAAGCACAATCTTTTTCGTATTTCTCAAATCTGTGATAATAAGCATAGTGTTAAATTCATTAATCAAGGATGTGAGATCTCAAATGAGAAAGGTTGTGATATCGAATGGTTGAAGAACATCTGAGAATTACTATATTACAATTAATTCTAGCTAGTCTAAATTATCTTGTTACATGGTCCAAACCAATGAGACTGAGTTATTGTACAAATACGTTGGACATGTAAACTACCAGAATTTATATAGACTGAGCAAGGGTGATCTAATAAAAGGTCTACCCAAATTGAAGAAAATAGATAAAATTTATGGCGAATGTCAAATCGGGAAACAATTAAAGAGTAGTCATAAGAAAGTGAACTCCTTCGCCACATCTAAACCCCATGAACTCCTCCACATAGATCTTGTTGGACCAGCTAGAACACCAAGTCGAGGTGGAAAGAAATATTTTATGGTAATTGTGGATGATTTTACCAAATTAACATGGGTAGCTTTCATGAGAGAAAAGTCTGAAACTCTCGATGAAGTAAAAAAGGATACTTAAGCGTATCCAAACTGAAAAGGAAACAAATATTTTTAAGATCCAAAGTAAACATGGATTGGAGTTTAAAAATAACAAATTTAAGAAGTTCTATAGCGATCACGGAATATCACATGATTTTTCTACACCTAAGACACCTCAATGAAATATGGTTGTTGAAAGGAAAAATCGTGTGCTTTAAGAAATGGCTAATGTTATGTTGAATAGCATGAAGTTACCTAAAAATCTATGGACTGAAACCGTTAACACTGCAAGTTATATAATAAACCGAGTTTATATAAAAAAAATCAAAAGATAAAATAGCTTATGAATTGTGGTTTTATAAGAAGCCCAAAGTCAAATACTTTTGAGTTTTTAGAAGTGTTATATTTTGCGTGACAGTGAAAATTTAGGGAAGTTCGACACTAAAAGTGATGAAGGGATCTTCCTAGGGTATGATCTTCCTAGGGTGTTATTGATGATTACTTGAATACGCCAACTACTAGTCCAGATGATGATAAAGTCAATATAATAGAAAAACTTAACTCCTCATCTAGTCAAATTAACACTCAACTCCTATCAGTTAAAGACCATCCTACTGATCAAATTTTAGGTAACCCTCTCACTGGTGTGCGTACTAAAAAAAATTAGAAAATATATGTAATTATGTGTGTTTTACTTCCCAAATTGATCCGGCCAATGTAAAAGAGGCGCGTACTGATGAAAACTAGATAGTAGCCATGCAAGATGAACTGAATCAATTCATTCAGAATGATGTATGATATTTAGTTCCAAGACCATTTGATAAACAAATCATTGGAACCAAGTAGATCTTTAAAAAATAAATATGATGAGTCAGGGAATATAATAAGAAACAAGGCAAGACTGTTTATACAAGGGTACACTCACAAAATGGAATCGATTATGATGAAACCTTTGCCCTAGTAGCTTATCTTGAATCCACCAGATTATTCATATTAATTGTATGTTTCAAAAAGTTTAAAATTTATCAAATGAATGTCAAGAGTGCTTTCTTAAATGATGATTTACATGAAAAGGTTTATGTTGAACAGCCTAGGGGTTTTGAAGACCCTAAACACTCTAATCATGTTTATCACCTAAAAAAGGCACTCCATGGTTTAAAACAAGCTCCTAGGGCATGGAACGAGAAACTGACTAAGTTTTTACTAAGTCATGACTTCGCTATGGGGAGTGTTGATAAAACTCTATTTGTTAAGAAAAATAATGAACACATACTTGAAGTACAAATATATGTTGATGATATTATTTATGGCTCTACATGTTTTAACCTGTTTACTAAGTTTGCAAAGTTGATGAAATTCAAGTTCGAAATGAGTATGGTGGGAGAACTGAATTACTTCCTAGGTTTACAAGTGAAACAACTTAAAGATGACATTTTCATTTCTTAAACCAAGTATGCCCTAAACTTGGTTAAGAAGTTTGTATTTGAGAGTAGTAAAAACATTGATACTCTTATGAGTACAACTCTTAACTTTTCTAAAGATGTAACAGGTAAGTGTGTAGATCCTCGGTTGTATCGCGGTATGATTGGTAAGTGTGTAGATCCTCGGTTATATCGCAGTATGATTGGTAAGTGTGTAGATCCTCGATTGTATCGTGGTATGATTAGTAGTTTGTTATATTTAACTGCAAGTCAACGATTCAGCTTAGGTATCTGTGCTAGATATCAATCAGATCCTAAGGAATCTCACCTGATTGCTATCAAGAGAATTATTAGATATGTCGCAAGTTTGGTTAATTTAGGCTTGTGGTATCCTCATGATATTAATGTTCAATTATGTGAAACCCTTAACCTTAGTATCCATTTTGTTCTATTGGGTCCCATGGTCCTACCAATCGAACTTCGACAACCCATGACCTATGCATTTACGATGACCCTTAAGTCCCATTGTATAAACTCGACCCATATCAACCCAAAACTAGAGCCATAGCAACCACGTCGTCGCAGTAATTCCAACACCGCGTCTCGTGCAACAATCTGAGTTGTACAATAAAAGATGTAGGTCGTGCTTGCTGTGGACCGTTTATCATGATTATTGGGGCCACCATTGGTGTGCACAAATTGTCATGCATGACATCACCTTAGATTTCATTATTGTGTAGCTTGGGCTATAGGCCATAGGTAGCTAGCCCCTTATAATAGCCTCTCTTTTCTAGGCTATGATTAGCCCCCTTTTTCTAAACAATCTCCCCTCTATCCCATAAACCACTTATTACTTTTCTCTAACCAAGAGAGAAACTCCAGCCTTTTTCTCTCTTTTTTTTTAATTAAAAAAAAAAAAAAACATCATTTGCTTGCCTTTTCTAGAAAGCACTTATTGCTTTCAAGGTACAAGCCTCCCTTGCCTCTTTCCCTCTCTCATTTCTCTCCTTTCTCCTTTGCTTGAGCTCCCTTAGATGTCCCACATCTAACTGAGAATCCAGCCCTCTTTCACCCAAAACCTCCTCATCCAACCTTAACAATAGATCTCAACCATTGATCCTTGTGCATTGGAGTTTAAGAAGTCCATTGGTGGTAGAATCTTGGTGTTTCGAGAGGTGGGTGTTCTTGTAGCTTAGATTTTTAGATTTTCTTTAATTAGATGTTCTTCCTCTTCCTCATTTCATCTCTGGGAGCATGTGGGACCCATCAAGTGATGGTGGAGGTCCCCATGTCTCCATGGGTGTGGCCAGTGGCCCACCCCTTGCATGCATGATCCATGGATGGGGCCATTCCCCAAGGACCCCATCATGGTATTTTCCTTTAGTTTTAAGGCTTCTTGGGTCATCTAGACCCTTCATCCTTGGTGGGGATGGCATCCATACCTTAGATCTTGATTAGTAGGGCCATGCATGCTTAGATTCATGTAACATCAATGATATAGTGGATATGTGTTTGTGTGATGAAGGAAAGGGCCTCTATATGGCAGAGCCCCTTTCCTTGTGGCTAGATCTCTATTTTTCCTTTATTCATCTCTCGATTCCTTATGTGTGTGACCCATTTTGTGCCCTAGAAATATCCAGACCATCCAAGTAGAGTGGACGCCCATGGCTGTCCACTCTATGGATGTTGGTGTCATATTTGCCCCATAATGGACACATGCAATGGGTTTTGAGAAGGGGGTTTGGTTTGGATATTTGTGGGCCCCACTAAGGTGGACCATAACAAAGATTTTATGGGCTATTTTCCCCATTTCTTAATACTTATGCTCAGTTATTTCCAGATGAATATTACTGTCCAAAAAATTTTATGGACTGTTTCTGGCTGATCTTGGCATGGATTTTTGGATTGGTTGGAGGGATGTTTTCACCCCAATGATAGATCATTTCTGGAGGTGTGGACTCCACCTAGATGTATAATAATTTCCACCTCCATCTGACTCTGTTTGACCACCCAAAAGAGTGGCCCAATAGGGGTGGACAGTCCAGATTTTCTAGACTGTCCAGCCACCCTGCATGATGGAAAATCATTAATATCAGTTTGATTTTGAAATGATGGGCCACTTTTTATGGACCCAACCTTGTTGTATACATGTATAGGGAGGTTGGCCACATTTTTCCCAAATTTTTGGTAGACTTGGGCCTACTCTAATGGGGTGCTCAAATTAGGGACAACAATGTGTTCCTACTGTATTTTTTATTCTGGACCTTGCTATCCATTTTTGTTGCATGTGTTTAAGTGTGATGGTGGCATTTCCCTTCACCCATCTTGTGGCCCACCTTATAAGGACCCACCTCAGGTACATGTGGGCCACCAAACTTGTCGGATTTTAGGGCTTTTCTGGGGTTGGGACAGTAGCACATGCTGGACGTCCAGTTGGGCTAAACGTCCAGCCATGGGCTGGACGTCCACCCCACCTCAGGCCCACCATGATGTATGTTTTATCTAGCCATTCACCCTAGAGTGTGGCCGACGTGGAAGGGGACCATCCCCTGGTGGGATGTCCCCAAGTGGGGCCCACCTTGGGAACCATGTAGGGGACAGTTATCCCACCCCTTGGGACGCCCAAGGAGGGCTGGTTGTCCCTACCTTGTTGCCCACTTTGATGTATGTGTTTCACCAAGCCATCCTCCCTGGTGTGGCCTGCTGATGTGTGGACCACTCCTTGGAAAGATGTCCCCCTTTGGAGCCCACCTTGATGCATTTTTAGATGGCCATCCAGGCCCTTGGGACACCTAGGCCCACCTGGGACGTCCAACATGTTTGGGTTGCTTCTAGACTTGCAGTCTAGCAGCAGGCCCACCTCATTTTGTGTGTCGTATTCACACCCTCCATCTGTTGGGGCCAACTATAATCATTTAGGGCCATTATGAGATTTATTTTCTCCTAAAATTTTCATGTGTTGGAGCTCAACAATCCCAGGAAGCTAGGTGGACTGAAGGTCCAACGATGTACTAAGGGTGTATAGTACATGTTGTGGGATATTTTAAGGATTGAGGCCCACCAAATGGAGAGTATTAGGTACACACATAATCAATTTATTTCTGAGATATTTTTGAGCTTAATTAATGCCTTGTGAGGCCCACCCTTAGTTAAATATTATGGGCCATCTATAAACTGGATTTTTTTTTATGGTCCATCAGACCGAGATGGGCTGGAAGTCCACCATTGGAGCCCAGTATTGTGCAAGGGCTGACCTCCTTGTATTATGGGCCCAATGGGTTGCCTATAAGCCCAACTTGTATGATTGAACCTTGAATGCCGAAATCTAGATCACACTCATGGGTTGATATTCACTCCTCAAGTATAAGGTTGTGATGTAGTAATAAACTCAATGAGACCGAGGTCGAATCCTAAGGGACTGAAACCCGTACGTAATCTGAAACTAAATAGAACTAGAACTTGACTAAGATGAAATCTAAATCGAATGTAATTGAGGAAATAATGGTGAAATATTAATCTAAAACTTAAAGAATTCAGAGGTAGGAAACTAGGGATTCAAAGGATCCACATGTAGAGATCAGCGAGATCTTATGCCTGCTTTAAGAACTCAACTAGACTTAGAGTCCCATCTTTATCTAGTTGAAGGGTGTAACCATGAAAATCAAAGTGAACTTCCTTTAATATAATTTTTAAAAGATGAAAGGTATATGAATTAGAATGGATTCCATCACCAAACCTTGCCTAGGAGATAAAGTAAACAACATAATTAAACTAATTACCCACCAATCAACAATGTATGAAGGTTAGGAAGGGTATCGTCATGTGACCATGTCCAGGAGACAATGGTGAACAACAGGGCTTCCTGATGTCATAAACATAAAAAGGAAAGGAACACTCTCAAAGCTTTAATTAAACTAAAATTAACACTAGTTCAGTTTAAACAAAAGACAGAAGCAAAAGGTCTCTTAATCACGCTATAAGCTTCACCTCTTAGCCATAGCTAAGAGGTTCAGCCCAACATGATTGGACCAGATCTCAAAAAATAGAAACTATTCTCTACTCTCTCTTGACGTCCCAGTCGTGGATTGAATTTGATCACCCTCACACATTCTCTCTCTTTCTTATAGGCAGTTGTAAGGAGGTCAATTTCTGGCATAAGGCTATAGTCGATTTTAGCAACCTCCATGCGAAGAGATGGTGACTGCGTAAGTAGTTATGCACTCCTTATGCAGAACATGCGCAGTTACACGTGAGAGTCCGGGATTGTCACTGGCACTGGTCTTCCTGGCATCCACCAAATACATTAAGAAGAACATCCCTTTGGATGGTTTTGAATGGTCTACAAGATGAACAGTCTAGATTTTACAATCGAACTTACTTGGTGGGCCACTGCATCTTCAAAATGGTAGGGATTAACAAAGCCGTCGGTTTCCGTTTTCTTTTGAAGTCAGTGGGATCCACTTTGGTTGTCCTTATAGAGAATCACTCCCTTCTTCAGGCATCTACATTGGTTCCTGATCACAGGCCCAAGTTTGACATGAATCCATGTTTCAGAGGGGCCACACCATCAATTGACGTCTTGAAATTTTCCTTACTACTGCGGTTTTGAATGTATGCATGTATGCATGGAACTGATAGAGGTGTGGTCAAATTTCCCTCCTGGACATGACGAATGGCTCCGATCATCATTTTACAAGATGATGGTGGACCATTGATGGATCAGCAGACGGATGTATAGACGTCTAGCGATAAGGAAGGAAGAAGGAAGTTCCTTCTTTCAGTTTTGGTGGTTTAAAGGTGGCTTGTCTATCTTGCATGGCATGATACACATTGGGTACATGTGCACTGTGTAAGGACACGTGGACATATAGGGCCCACTGTGGTGTGTATGAAAAATCTACTCCGTCCATCCATTTTTTCACTTCAATTAAGTTGTTGAAACCAATTTTGAAGCATATCCAGATCTCAGGTGAGCCTAAAATCAATGTTTTGTGGGTTGATCTATTCGTTGGGACACTTCTATAAGGATCTGAGGGCAGAAATTCGACGTGCACGGTTAATTTAAGGTCCTCAGGCTAGATATCAAGTTTTGGGACGAATGGATTGTGGGAAACCTGTGATCTTGCATTTTAAACAACTTTCAAGCCCCTTTGGACCCAATCACTTAATTTTCTCGGATATCTGGTGGGTATCTTCTTCGATCTTGGTCCCTTGTGCTCCGACCCTTGCCTTGGTGTCTTCAGATTGTCAAATCCATGCTTTTAGTACCTATTTCAGTCCAAGCTCTTAAATACGCCTTGCATCACAAACATGATTAAATGAGACTGTTAAATGATATCATGTTCATAAATCCAGGCAATAATTGGGGTCTGATATGCAATATTTAACCCTCAGCAGCTGACTTGTAAGGCCCACATCAAAGCATTTTGGATAGGCCTTGCTAAGTCTTGGGCCGATGTTGTGAGGCCCACATGGATGATTTAGGCCTTGGCCTTATGTTTTTTGGGCTTGTGGGCTGCCCATTAGATCCATTTAATGCTTGGGTTCGAGCCATTTTCCCATAATAATGTGTACCTTGGGCCATGACTTTCCCCCTTGGGTCCATCTAGGCCTTGAGCCATTCTCTTGGGGCCTAATATGTGTTGTGATGAGTATTTATTGCTGCCCATTGTATTTTCGTGTTGATATTTAGGCCTTAGGCCTTGATTTAGCTAGTTTTCTTGTTGGGCCACCCTCTTGGGGACAATGGTGGTTAAATGTCCCCATTGTAGACCCCTTTAGGCCCATTTGTTAGGTCCATTCTCATCTACGGATGGTTGAATGTCCACCTTTAGACATTGTTTGGGCCCATTCATACCCTTTAGGCCTGTAATATTGTTGACTTAGACCTTATAGGCTACCCCAAACCATTGGACCCCCACTAGTAATATGTATCTTTTACATTTTCAGAAATTGTCTAAGTATCTAAACTTAACCTTGGTAAAAGGAGAGTACAACATTGTCACATGTCATACTTAGTTACCTTCATGATTCATCCATGTGCATTATATGTATGCTTGGAGCGTGGTATGATTGATCATGACTTATGCAGTTAGGTATATTATTCTATGGGACTCCCAGAGTTATGGAGTTGCCCTACAGGAGCACTGGGTGCGCAGGACTGCTGCATGGTTGACTGGCGTGATTTATGCACTTGCATTAGTATGACATAGATATCCGCCCTAGCTTCTTCAAGACTATGGTATCCATAGGCATAACGTGGATGGCCAAATTTGGACACCGAAAATATTATTTTGAGCATTGTGGGCACTTAGGATGTCCTTGGGTGAAAGTCTCAAAACCTTTATGGTACTAAGAGATGCTCCAACATCTAGAGCGAGTGAAAATATGAGCGTCGGTGCCTACACCTTAAGGCTATGTCTCCCACTGTGACAAGGTCGGTTAGAAAGGGATGTGGCCTTATCTGCCCGAGCGAGAGGGCATTTAAGCTAGGCTGAGTTTGACCAACTCGTAAATGGGTCTACTACCGTCAAGATTTGTTGGTGATTGGTTGTCTATAGGCGGGTAGTGAGGTCTCTTATGCTCACTGGTTTGCACGGCTAGGGAGGTGGCAGTCAGCATGTAGTGTATTTGACCCCTGTGATTTCCTCAAGAGGAATTATATTGATATGTAGACTTGATATGAGGACTGGCATGATTGCATTGCACCTTGCATATAGCATTTATCTATTATGCCTCTTATTGCATTGCTTGGTATGGCGCTCAATACTCATATGTTGCATTGCATAGCCTTATGATGGCTGATAACATTCATGCTTGCTCTAACATAGCCTTAGTATAGTATTGATGATATTCATGGTCTTACCAGCATTTCTGTATACTCTAATATTGAACCCTTTGCCTCTATCCTGCACACACTTACACCACCCTTTAAGCTTTCTATAAGCTTATGCACGATTGATGCATGCAGGTGACGCTAGGCACTAACAGGTGCTGGAGCAGGAGCTTGCCGAGAAGCTATCTCTTTTAGAGTTTTATTATCTATCATTGTATCTTTCTTTATTTCGAGCCATGCATTGTAAAAAGTTTTAATTCTTTATGGATTTTGTAATATTATTTTTTGTAGTTATTTTCTATGTTTATGATCTTGGGTATGCTGATTATGAAACAGACTTGTGATATATAAGTCCTCCTTATAGGATCCCAGGATCAGAACCTAACATATAGTTGTCAGGAGCCGAGAATGGGGTAATATGGAGGTTGTCGGCATTGGATTTGGCGATCAAAAATTTTGTGAGCCCAGTTTTCGAGTTTGGGCTGTGACAAATTAGTTGGTTACTCGGATGCTAACTGGGCTTGGAATATAGATGATAGAAAATTCACTAGCAGTGGTTACTTTTATGTTGGGAAATCTTTAGTTTCCTAGCATAGCAAGAAATAAAGTTTTATATCTCTATCCACAGGTGAGGTTGAATATATATTATAGCCAGAAATTCCTTTATCTAGCTGGTGTGGATGAAAAGAATGCTCAATGATTATGATATTGCGTAAGACACAATGATACTGTAATGCGATAACTCTAGCGCAATCAATATTTTTAAGAATTCCATCCAACATTCCCGTACAAAACATATTAACATTTGGTACCATTATATTCAGGAATTAGTAGAAGATAAAATCATTTTGTTAGATTATGTGCAAACTGAAAATCAACTTGCAGACATATTTACTTAACCACTTGACAGAAATAGGTTTTTCAAATTAAAAATGGATAATGGTATATGTGAAATAGCGGTGAAGACCGCTTGAGTTGAAGTAGGAATATACCAATATGTCCTAGAGAGGGGTGAATAGGACTTTTTAAAGTTTTTATGAATTACTAAAAATCCTATCACACTAATCTTACACAGAGTATAGATTAGGATTACTCAAAATTAACTCTACTGGCTTCCAAACCAGGTAGAGGATCCAATCACAGAACTATTTAAATGATAAGCATGGAGCAGTCATAGTCTATGATTGATGTGACTGTGTGTGAAGTGTGAGCAAATCTAAATGCATTTAATATAATCACACAAATGATTAGGCACAAGAATCAATCACAAACATAATCATTTAAAGTGGTTCGACTACTTGTCTACTCCACTCCCGGCTGCCACACTCAACCCTTGAGTGTAATGGATTTCACTAAGGAGGTTTCCCATCGTTCACCTCAAACCTAAGGTTTTAAATCAGGTTCACCTTCAACCTTTACAACCTACACAGAGGCTGACTGTTTATGCTCTCATGAGAAAGGGTCAACACATAGCACCCGGTTTAGGCACACTGGCCAAGGATCTTACCCTAAGACCCTAACAGAGATTTTACACGGTTCACCTCATAACCTAGAGTTTTACTGGTTCACTCCTAACCAAATGTTTATGCCTACACAGAGCAAGGGTCCACACAACACACCCCGCACGTACACTTCCCTCGAAGGCATCCCTTGAGGACTTCAAAGGGTGAGCAACACCTACGACCCAATCCTACAAAGGAATGATCACAAGTGTCCTCTGGACTCTAAGTACTTATAGATAAGTTGATGAGTCCCTTTTAACACAGTGATAAAGATCTCCTTCTTGTTGATGAAGTGTCTTCAGCTCCCTTGATCCGCAACACAAAAGATGTACCAATACTAGGCTTCAGGTCGGGTCAAGATTATGATGGAATTCCACTCTCTAAAGATTTTCCTATCAGGAAGATAGAGTGATTCCAATCATCTATGCATTCGAGGCATCCCATCTTAATGATTCGCCATTAAGGTAGTAGCTGGAGGATCCTTGAATGCAGAAGTTCATTCCCCAATCCACTCTATTGAATATCAATGATGAGGGTGGATTGGAAGATGAACACCCTGAGAGAAAGGGCGTAAGATAAATGATATGAAGTTTAAAACACTCAGAAGCACTCTCTTCTTTCTCTGCCAGCAATAAAGACTAACCTCTCTCTATATATAGACAAAGGTTCCAACGGATATAAAACGGTCACATTTATGATAGAGTTCGATATCATCGAGCAAGAGTCGATATGATTGAGCGTATACTCTCAATTGTATCGATGATCCGCTCGATGGTACAAACTCCATGTCATTCGCTTTTGAAACCTTTTACCGGCTGGTTGATGGGATCGAGACACAAATCGATGTTATCGAATTTCGAACTCCAATTCCATCGATAGATGGATCGATCTATCGACAGGTGAAAACAAGAGAGACAAGCCTTGAAGAATTTCAGGTTTTAAAGATATGATCGGGGAACAGTCGATGTCATCAAAATTTATATATCGATGATATCGGAGTCCGTGTCAATGGGATCGATAAATCGTATAGATTTACCTATAAGGTTGTTGGACGATTTTTGTCCGGTCTCCATCCAATCAACCAGGTCTCAATATGATCGACATATGAATATCGATTTCTCGACTGGCCCCCCGATCAATGTCTTAAAACATCTTGAAATTTCTGCTGGAGGAAACATGCGCCCACTATCGATATGATCAAATGACTTTTGATATGATCGATATTTGAGTTCAGATTGAATTGGACAGTCATTAATATATCGAAGCTTATAGTAGTTTTCTTTAAAAAAATAGGGGCATCGAAAAACTGTCTGTCGATATTATCGATCCACTTTCGATAGGATCGATATTCGAACATCGATGATATCGATTGAGATTCCGATATATCGATAAATCATCCAGATGAATGTTTGATTGCTACACGCATTTTGTCCTCACTCGATTGTATCGATTGAGATACTGAGGACATCGACAAGCAGGTCGATCATATCGAAATGTGAATCGATACAATCGACAGGGTAAGAAAACTAGAAGATTTTCTTGTTTGGTAAAAAGTTTTCTTACAATAAAACCCTAAGATGTTCTAATCATTTTTAAGGGTTTTAATCACTTGGTGTTTTAGGACATGAGATGTGAGGATATGATTTTCCTATGGCGAGCTTCCAAACATCCAGTTGAGGTAGACACTTAACTTGATCTTCCTGTTAGGCACGGTTGTCCAATTGTTCAATCTCCCCCTTTGTCAATTACGTGACAAAATATACAAAACACCCTAGGAAAATAACTAGACAGATACATCCAAAATTGTGTGTACATGCATTAACACAATTGTACAAATTCTAATCACCCATGTACACACCTAGTATGTAACGCCTCGGGAAAATCTCGTATCAAGACTCGAGTACCACCTCGATCAGAAATCACTTAGGATTAATTCCTTTAGAAATTAAGTGTAAGATAACTAGCGCTATGTTAGATTAGCTGTGAAATTTTCACTAATCACTTTCAATACGTTCTGCAAGACCCAAAACTTGTGGAATTGTTAACGCTATAACATCCTTAAACCTATGATCAAACCCTAAACCCGTTTGCTCTCAGGAACCCTTTGAAACTATGTATTGGATCTAGACCGCGCGTCGAAAGTCCGATATCTACAATCTCAGACCATTATGACCGCTTGGTTGGACTTGACAATCGTTTCGAAAATCAAGCCCAACTGATGTCCTGAGGCTATTTCATTGAGCATGGAGCAAGGAGTGTGAGAGAGAGTGAAATTCTTTAAAAATTAAATGTGATTTAAATAAATCTGGCACGTGTCGCTTGCGGGTTAAGTATAAGCATTCAGACCATTGGAATCTGACCCAAATACACCCTCGGATCAGAGAACCTTTCCCACACATGTTAGTATACTTGGAATCCCTGATCGAATCTCAGTGACCGCTGAACTGAAACTAGTCCGCCACGTGCGATCTGAAAATCCGATCGAACTGAAAACTTGATGTGATCAGGATCTGACATCCATAAGCTTAAGTATGACTGCATTTAGTCAGGAGACCTCCAAAAACGTTCTTTTGGATCGGAAAGGATCCGATTTGGTTATAACCCAAGTATACCTTGGTTTAAAGTCTAAATAGGTGAGTTTCTAACCTATTTAAGGACCTTAAACCCTCTCACATCCCTCCAATACGAATTTGCTAGAAACCCTAGGAAAGAGAGAGAGAAAAGAGAGAGAAAGTGTGGGTGAATCAGGTGAAGCTCTGTCGGAGTTTTCCTAACCCATCTAGACATTGCACCAACCTTTCTAAATCATGTTTCCGGTGATTCTGACTTCATTCTAGGTAAGAAAACCCTAACCTTAACTTGTTTTAGGAATTCCATCGATACAAGTAGCGAACTAGCTGACTTATCTTGTGGTATAGGTCGTCAAATCGACGTTGACGAAGCATGGAGTTCCTATTCGATTAGATACGCTTCTACGGCGTAAGGTGAGGATTTTAGATGCTTAGGTTACCTGTTTTCAAAGCTTTCAATGTCGTTTAATAGTAGATTATTAACAAGGATATTGTTTGACATGTAGAACATGCTGTTTGTTTTCCATTTCGATTACGTACGGAGAATATGAGATTTAGGGTATTTATGGGAAATACTGTATACGTCCGTATTTTGTCGATATGATTGCCATGAGTATTTGTCGTGTTATTATACAAGTTATGCGTGTATGATCTATTTAGCAAAGAGATTTGCCCTAATGCACACTTTGGGTCGACATACGCTATGTAAACAAATGTGTGTAGACTAAGTGTTTGTATAAAAGTATGTATTAGTAAGTATTGAGTAAATGTTGTTGTATATTAGTTTTGAGATTGGATTCTCAACTAATATGATGATGCACATGATTTCCTCCATGTTTGTTATATTGAATTGATTTCCTTATACATATGAAATGCTTATGTTTGGTTGATTTTCTTATGTTGTATGTTATAACATGTTGTAACATGCTTGGATTATTTGTGCTTCATTTCTGTGACTCTTATATGATCCTTGATGTAGATTACAAGTGTTTGGGGCTATACTCTAGTCCAGGCAGTCGGTAACAGATTCAAAATCGTGGTTGGATTCTATTCGCCATGAAGGACGCGTCGACGAACTCGAGTCGTGCTCTGGTTGACGGCAGTGGCTAGGCCACACGAGGTGCTTATGCACTTCATGTCGTTCAGCTTGAGATGCGCTCGTACTAGTTGAGCTCTTCAAGTAACCCGACTGACCATTGTATATTCACCTTGTATTGGTCATAACTGCTTAAACCTAAGGTACTGAACTTACCAGTGAAAACCCTAATAACCATGGTACCTTGATCTGTAAAGACTCATGAGCCGGGCATGGTGGTATGGGACACCGTGGTTGAGCTGTCTGCCTACGTTGAGGCCACAAACCTCCCCATAGTGACCAGTGAGCACCTCAGACTCGTGAGCCGATTGTGGTGGTATGGGACACTACATTCAAGCTGTCGGCCTACTCTGATTAGTGACGAGCCCTTTGTAGTGACCTCGAGCGTATTCTGAGTCTACGTGAGGCGACGACCCTTCCGTAGCAACATGAATACAACTAGGCTTATATTGATAAGGTGATGGGGGAGCGGTGCAACGAGTGCGAGCAACAGCCCTGACAGCCCTTGCAGCAACCTAGAAATATATTATCGTATGAGACTAGTAGGAGTGACGACCCTAGACAGGATCTGTGTTGGGATTGATATAAGGGAAGTACCTTAGTTTCCCAATACTGCTGTATGAAAGGACTAATAAAAACTCGGTAATCATATCCATATCGCACTGCATATGTCTAGAAGATGTGGAGAACTGAGGGAAGAAAGCATGCCGCAAACGTAAGATGGTGTCGCATGAGGGAGTATGTCGGTGAGGGCACGCATCATTACTGCATCTCATCCTTGCATTAATAACAGTATCTAGGAATGTCTGGTTGTTTTCTTTACTATTATCGCATGATTGATTTGATAACATGCTAATCTTTGCTCTATGATTCCACTGAGTTGATCACTCACTCCCACATTACGGGACGGTGTTTGTAACACCTACCAGAATCTATCTTAGATGCAGATAGCGAGGCGATTTAGGAGCTGGAGCCAGACTACTACGAGGACCAAGATGAGTTCTCGTACATGCAGTTTTCGGACGGCTTCGCATAGGTGGCCTGGATCAGCGGGATTTTGCTAGTTGGACTATTACATGACCTTTAATTTTGGTTTGTTATATGTATTTGTGACTCAGAGTTATATTCATACTTTGGAGACAGTTCGAGATTGTTTTATTTTACATACAGTGATATATATATCCTTCAGTCTTCTGCTTGCGTTTTATCACTAGATCTGGAGTATGAATTACAGTTTGGTAAAATCTCACTCATGTTAATGCACTAACTCAAACAATATTTAATTTTAAGAATATTTATTGCATAAGTGATGGTCTGGAACTCGGGAGTTGGGTTTCCACATGACCCCCAATTTTCAGGGTGTTACATAGTAATTGCTCCCTCTTTCAAAAAGAAACTCCCCCTTTCTTGGTGTAGCTGCTCCCCCTAACACTTGCAATATATAAGAGCATAAATATCCAATTTTTCACATGGGGTGTTTTTTAACTGTTCTCCCCCTTTTTGTCAGTCATTGGCAAAGGCATAACAAGTGATATTGACTGAAGATTTGAAGCATATGGGAGAGCCACAGTCAGATAGATGTATATAAATGAAAACAGTGTAAAGCATACATCAATGAAGGCAGGGAGAAAAATAGAGGAGGCAATCAACACAGTCATTGTATAGGGAACAGGAATGTCAGTAAAATAAGAATTAAATTCAGCCATATCAACAAAAAGTTTCATTATCTAGAACCATCTATCCCAAAGAAATATATATATATACTGTCCTAGACAGCAGTATCATAATCATCAGACAGAAATATCAGCCCTATGTAGGGATACCCAAAATAAATAAACAGAGATGGATGTAAAATTAGGTATTTATGACTAGACACACAGCTCCATCAGAACTATCTCCTTTTTAGCACATAGAAGACCCGCCAGTCGTTAGTAACTCAAGAATCTGCTACACAGAGTGTTGGAGAGCTTCCATCCTATTTTCTATTCCTGATAGTCATTGTTCACAGTGTTGAAGACGCTCATCAATTCCAGTGAGATTGTTCAAAAATTGACGCTCAAGCACATGACGCTGACGATTTGTGATAGAAGCAAGACTATATTCAGGAGTTCTATTGGATCCTCAGAGAGTTTCTTCATTAGGCATGGGATCACTATCTTCAACAGGTGGGGGGATCTTAGTATGTGATGAGACAGAGACATACACTTATTGCGCTGCATCATGGTCGATCCATACTTCAGGATATACCTTATCAGTTGTTTTCGGCAGACCTGCCCAGTGTGAGAGCTTACAGATAAGAGATGGAAAAGGAAAATTTTCAAGATGGTCACTCCTGATTACCTTTATTAGCTGGTCTAGTATGAAAGTTGGTAGGCATATAGGGACCTCTTGATAAAAATCATACAGAATATTGAGTACAATGGGACTCAGGTATGTGTCAATTGCATCGCATGGGTACACATTCGTGCTAAAAATACTGTGAAGGAGTCGAAACAAGATTCCTAGATATTTTACTGGAAGCATATTGTCATCATTTCTAGGAATTGTCAAACCCTTGCACAATGCTCATGTAATTTCCCCCCATCTACCCAATTCGTTTAGATTTCTACTAGTGACAGAAATTTGTGTCACTTCAATGTTTAGAACATGACCAAGGACCGATGGAGTACTGTGCTCGGTGTGTTGCATGAATTTTAGACATATGCAAGGTGGGTAATCTTGCACAACACGACAACAGTTGAAGAACTGCTGGATCATTTCAAACTGATATGGGCCGCCCATATTAAACATATTCTTCCATCTTATAGTCTCTATCATGAGATCCACCCCATAGGGTTTTACAGTACTAATGAGAATAGTACGATCAACTATCGTGACTTGTTCCCAGTCTGACTGGTTTTATGGTGGTCTAGAATATTTCTCTTTCTTACTCTTGAAAGATTTTGCAGATGAGAGAGCCTTACCTTTTCCTTTAGTCATCTTCCTTGTTTCATTTGGATGCTGAGGAGATCAACCAAAGAAACTGACCAGGACAGAAAGATGGGACTAGCTATTGAAAAATGAAAAAAAAAATTAATCATCCTTTTGTTTGGGCACCATCTGTCGATCATATCGATCATTTTTCCAATGCTATCGAGAAGTTACCGATCGATTCTATTGATTCTATCTCAGATGTCATCAATGATCATACGGATTTTCAAATTCTGAAAGGTCGTCGATTGTATCGATACTTGTTCGATGTAATCGAAAAGTCATATCCAAGGTGAAAGATTTTTTGGTTTCAAAATTTAGATGATTTTTCAAGCATACTCCTAGAATTTTTAAGAAACAATGATATTCTTAGCAAAATATTATAATATATATATATATATATATATATATATATATATATATATATATATATATATATATATATATATATATATATATATATACACACACACACACACACACACACAAAATCAAAAGACATTTGATAGTTTGTATACAAAAGGAGGTCTAAAACCTCAGGTATTTAATTTTAAGCTTAGTAAAACTGCATCATTTCAGCAAATGTTTTGATGCATAATCTGGACATGTTCCTTCACTCTTAATGCTCCTCTCTATCATTCCTTTCTTCTCTTTTAATAATGTAGCAGTGGTTGTTTATGTGACGACCCTTAATTACTGATTTTCCTAATTGATATAGGATATCGCATTCTTCTTTGTTGAATTTTACCACATGCCCATTATTACAGATCTGAGATATTCTTAGGAGATTATGTGCTAAACCTTTTATGCAGAAGGCATTCTGATTTGTAAGCAGATTGATTCCTTCTATGATTCCCTATCCAATTACTTCACCAGTGGTTCCATCTCCGTAGGTGACTATCCCTTTATGAAGATCCTTATAGTTTGAAAGGAGGGACTTGTCACCTGTGACATGTCTTGAGCAACTACTGTCCAGGTACCATTTAGCCCCATTTCCTGATAAATGATCTGAATGAGTAACAAGGCAATTTTTCTTTTCCTTAACCACCCACTTTGTGACAGGAGTTTTACTTGTGGTATATTTGTTCTTCTTATTTGATTTGTCCACATGACTTAACTGCTCCTTCATCTTATCAACTAGCTCGAGTGGTGATGATTATATACTTCTTTTGTCTAGCTCATAAACTGACTCCTCATTTTTATAACGAGCTGGGATAGGTTTGGTGTTACTACTAGATGCAACAAATTTTCAAAATGGTTGTGCATCATATTTAGTTTTTGTTCTAGCTTTTTCATACCCCAAGCCATATTTGTTGTTTCCAAATTTTCCCATACCCAAAAGTTTTTCTAACCTCTCACCACTTTGGGAAAATGTACAATTTAGTTGGGCTATTTTCCATGATTCTTCTAATTCATTTTGAAGTGTATAAATTTTATTCTGAGAATCAAGTTTTCCTCATTTAATTCTTTGACTTGTTTCTTTAATTTTTCTGTCTCAGATTTCAAAGAAATGTTAGTTCTTTCAAGTCTATCATTATCTGAGTGACATTGCTGCAAATCAGTATTTAGATGAGTATTAATATTTGAAGCTTTATCTAGATCTAATTTCAGCAATTCCTTTTTGTTTTCAATATACCAAGTCATTTAAATACTTTAATGCTATGGATATAAAGTTGATTATAAGCATCTTGCAGTTTATCTTTTTCAACTTCTTCCTCTTCTTCTTCAGACTCATCATTATTAGATGAACATGATTCAGTGGCTTGTTGTTCTTTCTCAGGTTCAGTTGGAATGATCGAAGTAGTGGAGACCATGAGTATTTTCAAGGATTTTTTATCTTCATCACTTTCTGAGTCACTATTCTCTAAGTTTGACTCTTTTGTATCATCCCATGTGGCAGTCATCGCCTTGCCCTTGGTTTTTCTGTTTAGGCATTCGATAGATAGGTGTCCATACTCATGACAGGTATAAAATTATGGTTCTTTGGTTCTTTTCCCAAATTTACCTGTAGGAGGTTTGTCATCCACCTTTCTACCTCTAGAGGGGTGGCCACGATTCCTTTAAAAGAATCTTCTGAATCTTTGTACCAACGGAGCCATTTCCTCATCTACATCTTCTTTTTCATTCTCATTGTCCTCATGTGTTATTTTCTTAGAGGTTTTTAGGACAATTTTTTTAGATTTTTGGGATTGTGTGAAGTGTAGTTCGAAGGTTTGTAGGGAACCTACTAGTTCTTCTACTTTCATCTCATCAATATTCCTACACTCCTCAATTGTTGTTACTTTGGGATTGAACCGTTCTGGTAGAGACCTCAGAATTTTCCAACATATTTTTGATACTGGAACCTTCTCTCCCAATCCACCCATGGAATTACAAATGATATTCAATTTAGTGAAGAACTCCATAAATATCTCATGCTCTTCCATCCTGAGATTTTTGAACTGTGAAGTCAGAAGTTGTAGTTTAGACCTCTTCACAGTGCTTGTGCCTTCATGGGTTGTTTCCAGTAAATCCCATGCTTCTTTAGATGTCCCACACATACTTATCTGATTGAAAATATCTTGAGACATGGCACAGTAGATGGCGTTCATTGCTTTTGCTTCAGCAGTTCGCTGTTCTTTGTCAAACGTCGTCCACTTTTCATTAGGTTTGGGTTTAATGATTGTGGTTTCATTTTAAAGTACGATTTGTTCAGATGGTACCACATATCCCTTTTCAACTACATCCCAAACATCATGATCCAAAGATCTCAGGAAGTAATGCATTCTAGCCTTCCAGTATGCATAATTTGAACCATCAAATATTAGAGATCTAGTGACAGATGAGCCCTCTCCTTTGGCCATATTTCAACTTCAGTCAAGATCACTCTCTAGATGGTGAAGCCCTTAAAGAGAGACCCGCTCTGATACCAATTGAAATAGCGGTGAAGACCTCTTGAGTTGAAGTAGGAATATGCCAATATGTCTTAGAGGGGGGTGAATAGGACTTTTTAAAGTTTTTATGAATTATTAAAAATCCTATCACACTAATCCTATCACAGAGTACAGCTTAAGATTACTCAAAATTAACTCTACTGGCTTCCAAGCCTGGTAGAGGAACCAATCACAAAACTATTTAAATGATAAGCATGGAGCAGTTATAGTCTATGAACAATGTGACTGTTGTGAAGTGTGAGAAAATATAAATGCAATTAATATAATCACACAAATGATTAGGCACAAGAATCAATCACAAACACAGTAATTTATAGTGGTTAGACTACTTATCTACTCCACTCCCGGCTGCCACACTCAACCCTTGAGTGTACCAGATTTCACTAAGGAGGTTTCCCATGGTTCACCTCAAACCTAAGGTTTTAAATCAGGTTCACCTTCAAACTTTACAACTAACACAGAGGCTGACTATTTATGCTCTCACGAGCAAGCGTCAACACATAGCACCCGATTTAGGCACACTGGCAAAGGATCTTACCCTAAGACCCTAACAGAGGTTTTACACGGTTCACCTCATAACCCAAAGTTTTATTGGTTCACTCCTAAACAGATGTTTATGCCCACACAGAGCAAGGGTCCACACAATGCACCCGGATGTTTATTCTCTCCACAGAGCAAGGGTCCACACAACGCACTCAGCACGTACACTCCCGTTGGAGGCCTCCTTTGAGGACTTCAAAGGGTGAGCAACACCTACGACCCAATCGTAGAAAGGAATGATCACAAGTGTCCTCTGGACTCTAAGTACTTACAGATAATTTGATGAGTCCCTTTTAGCGCAGTGATGAACATCTCCTTCTTGTTGATGAAGAGTCTTTTACTCTCTTGATTCGTAATATAAAAGATGTACCAATACTAGGCTTCAGGTCGGGTCAAGGTTATGATGGAATTCCACTCTCTAAAGATTTTCCTATTAGGAAGATAGAGTGATTCCAATCATCTATGCATTCAAGGCATCCCAGCTTAATGATTCGCCATTAAGGTAGTAGCTGGAGAATCCTTGAATGCAGAAGTTCATTCCCCAATCCACTCTATTGAATATCAATGATGAGGGTGGATTGGAGGATGAACTCCCTGAGAGAAAGGGCTTAAGATAAATGATATGAAGTTTAAAACACTCAGAAGCACTCTCTTCTTTCTCTGCCAGCAATAAAGACTAACCTCTCTCTATGTATAAGCGAAAGGTTCCAACGGATATAAAACGGTCACATTTATGACAGAGTTCGATATCATTGAGCAAGAGTCGATATGATTGAGCGTATACTCTCGATTGTATCGATGATCCGCTTGATGGTACAAACTCCATGTCATTCGCTTTTGAAACCTTTTGTCGGCTAGTCGATGGGATCGAGACACACATCGATGTTATCAGATTTCAAACTCTAATTCCATTGATAGATGGATCAATCTATTGATAGGTAAAAACAAGAGAGACAATCCTTGAAGAATTTCAGGTTTTAAGGATATGATCGGGGAACAGTCGATGTCATCGAAATTTGTATATCGATGATATTGGAGTCCGTGTCGATGGGATCGATAAATCGTATAGATTTACCTATAAGGTTGCTGGACGGTTTGTGTTCGGTGTCGATCCAATCGACCAGGTCTCGATATGATCGACATATGAATATCGATTTCTCAACTAGCCCCCCGATCAATGTTTTAAAACATCCTAAAATTTATGTTGGAGGAAACATGCGCCCACTATCGATATGATCGAATGACTTCCGATATGATTGATATTTGAGTTCAGATTGAATCGAACAGTCATTGATATATCGAAGCTTATAGTATTTTTCTTTAGAAAAACAGGGGCACTAGAAAATTGCTTGTCTATATTATCGATCCACTTTCGATAGGATCGATATTCGAACATCGATACTATTGATTGAGATTCTGATATATCGATAAATCATCCAGATGAATGTTTGATTGCTGGACACATTTTTTTCTCACTCGATTGTATCGATTGAGATGCCTAGCACATCGACGAGCAAGTCGATCATATCGAAATGTGAATCGATACAATCGACAGGGTAAGAAAACTTGAAGATTTTTCTATTTGGTAAAAAGTTTTCTTACAATAAAACCCTAAGATGTTCTACTCATTTTTAAGGGTTTTAATCACCTGGTGTTTTGGGACATGGGATGTGAGGCTATGATTTACTTATGGCGAGCTTCCACACATCCAGTTGAGGCAGACACTTGACTTGATCTTCCTGTTAGGCGCGGTTGTCCGACTGACTTAACTTACACCGTAATTGACTAACCAGGGCACTAGTAGGTGCACTTTCAATATACAATTCAAAATGAGATTATCATGTTTATATTCTTTTTCTTTTATATATTTTTATGTAAATTATTTTGAATTAAAATTGATAAAATATGCAATTTTTGTGCTTGCATGATCGGTCGAGCATATACTCGACCAGTCGTGATGCGTGGGCAGAAACCCCTTCTTCAACCCATCAAACCCATCTTCGATTCATGTAAGTGCTCCATTTTCATTTTTCTTTTGAATTTAGGTTCTTTGAGTCTCACTTTGCTTTTATCTTTCTTTTATTTAATCTTTCCTCGTGGTTTATTGGATATTTTTGAGAAAAATATGTTGGGTTTGAAACGCTTGCTTTCTTTGTTGGATTTTCTTGTTTGATCTTGTTATGGAAGGCCATCCAAAGAAAACTAAGGCTTCATCTTCTTGGACAACTCATGTTAGGGTGAGAACCCTACGGACTCCCGGTGATGACCTCGAATATGTGTGGGATTTTTGTCAACGTGAGGTCATTGTTCAGCGGCCGATAAATGCAAACCATCTTCCTCAATTTCAGATTATTCATATCCTTATTTTTGTAGGATGGGAAAACATTCTGAATTGAGGTGGACTGGCATACTACTCCATTACGCAAGTCGTGTTCACTTATATAAGTGATGTGTCTCGATTGAGGAATTAACCTTCACAGTCACATTTATAGAAGGTTTATACAAAGTAGATCGATTCATTATTGCTGACCTACTTGATGTTAATATTAATGATGATGGTATAACTATACCGGTTTTAGCCGAGAAAATAACTGAATAGGAAAAATGTCTTTTGACTAAGAAACTGTACAACATGGACTCAGAATGAAATTTGGGGAATGCACTCTGGGCCAACCAAATGTTGCCCAAATATAGAGTTTTGCATCAGATTTTTATTTTCAATGTTTATCTCCGATCTGGAAACAAAACTGAGTTGTCATCTTTTACGGTTTGTATTCGTCATTTCATGGTGTTTGGTAATCTTGTGTGTCTTCTCTCTTTAATTTGTTATATCATCATCCAATTTTGACTTCATCCAGGTCACAGTTATATTCCTTTTACTTATTTGATGACCACACTTGCTTTGCACTACAATGTGGTAATGCCACCTAGTGAAGCTCCTATTACGCTTCTCCTGTTCAACAATTCAAACATTAATAAGATGAATTTAAAGCTTACACCTGGTCAGAAGGATGGGGAAGCAGAGGAAGTTAGAGAAGAAGATGTGCTGCCCACTGACCCTATGATGGATGACAATTTTGATGAATTAGAAGAAGATGATGCTAAGGCTGATCCTTCTCAGCCTTCAAGCTTTGATGAGTGCCTTCGCGCCCTAGAGGAGAAGGTGGATGGATTAAAAATATCCCAAGATAGTCAAATGAAGTATATGCATAAGTATTTTAGATTCATCACAAGGGATTACATTAGATTGATCCATCTATTCCACCTCCTTCTTCATCTAGTTTTGATTAGCTTTCTTTATATTTGATTCTGGTCATCTATAAATGCTTATCTTTACTTGGTGACTACTTTAACATTTGGACATGTATAATTAAGTGATGTTAATAATCTACATTCGTATGTTTTAAACTACTAATGTTCACTCTCTTTCTCATACTCTTCACATATTTTTATAACCATAGTCATATATTTCAATCTTTTCTTCCTTTGTCATTTTGTGACAAAATGGGGGAGAATTTGTGTATATGCTTAATTTATATATGATTGGTGGATGTAGAGAAATGGAAATCATGGGGCATTGGGAATTTTTTGGATATGTATATGTTAGTACAGGTCTCTACACGTCTCTCTACACAACTTGATGGGGAGTAGATTGAGGGGGAGTTTTGACAAAGGGGAAGATTGTAAATGTTATGTTGTAAATCTAGCACCCTGTCTTGACAAATTTTATAGTGCCAAACCACTTTGGAGTGATTAACTTGTTTTGATAGATGGAAAGTTCACCTTCATTCGAAGATGCGTTTCAAGTCATCTACATCAACATTAAGAGCTACGACAACTTTAAGTCAGTGTGCATGTTTAACTACTAAAACAAGGTTAAGTTTACCTAGTACAAGTATGACTTCAAGTCCAAATGCCTAAGTACTCAAGTCTCAAGTACACAAGCTTAAGGCTCAAGTTCAAGTATACAAGGTAAAGCTTCATGTTCTTCAAAGTTAACTACCTACCGAAGCGACCAATGTTACAAGTTCTATGTTCACATTTAAGGTATACATAACCCTAGAAAGACCTTAGGCTTAGGTCATTAATGTTGCATATCTAAATTGGGTCAATGTACTTATTTTAGGCTTTACTTCGACTAGTCCTAGTCATTATTTGACTAGTCTAGGCAATGGCTCGACCAGTCCAGGGTTTTTCTTGACCAGTCTAGGATTTTACTTAGAAATTCATATAGGTTTGTTAGGTCTACGACCAGTTCAGGATTTTACTAAAAAATTCGGATAAGTTTGTTAGGTCTACGACTAGTTGAGTACCCTGTTCGACCGGTCATGGAGTCTGGCTCGACTAGTCGAGCAGGGCTCAACTTGAACTCTAGCAATGTGATTTCTACCCACTCAACCAGTCGAGTGCTATGCTCGACTAGTCGAGTTGGCCACTCGACTAGTCAAGGGTCTATTTTATCCAATCGCATAATAAAATTTGAAAATTGGTTCTGCTAGGACCAGTCGAGCCAAACTTTACACTAGTCGAGGTAACCGAATCGTAGCCTATAAATAGAGGACATTTCTTAGATTTTTCATCAATTTCAAGCCAATTCAAGCCACCTCTCTAAGAGATTATTCCCAACTATGGTGATGCTATTGTAAGGTATTTAAAATTATTTTATATAGCTTTTTGGTTTCTTCATTTTTTGATCTCTTGTTATTCCATTCTACTTAATATAAAGGGAATTTTGCTTTAACCCTTTTTGAAATCCAAGAAATTGAATCGAAGTAGCCAAAGTTTGAATTGAATTTAAAATACTTCTAAACTTAGAATCCCTTCATTTTTGAGATTGAACACTAAACGTCTTCATCTACAAAGAAGAAGTTTTACCGGCTACATCGAAGAACATTCTTGTAACGCCTCGAAAAAATCCGTACAGAGACTCGAGTACCAACTCGATCAGAAATCACTTAGGATTAATTCCTTTAGAAATTAAGCATAAGTTAACTAGTGCTATGCTAGATTAGCTGTGAAATTGTCCCTGATCACTTTAAATGCGTTCTGCAAGTTCCAAAACTTATAGAAGCAATGACGCTATAATACATTGAAACCTAGTATCAAACTCTAAACCAGTTTGCTCTCAGGAACCCTTTGAAACTTTATATTGGATCTATACCATGCGTCGAGAGTCCAATATCTACCATCTCAGACCATTAGGACCGATTAGCTGGATTTGACAATCGTTTCGAAAATCAAGCCCAACCGATGTTCTGGGGCTATTTCATTGAGCCTGGAGCAAGGAGTGTGAGAAAGAGTAAAATTCATAAAAAATTAAATGTCATTTAAATAATTCTGGCACGTTTCTCTTGTGGGTTCAGTATAAGCATTCAGACCGTCGAAATCTGACCCAAATACACCCTCGGATCAGGGAACATTTCTCACTCAGGTTAGTGTACTTGAAATCCTCGATCGAGTCTCCGTGACCGCTGAACTGAAACTGGTCCACCACGTGTGATCTGGGAACACTACAGGACTAAAAATTTTGTGTACTGGATCCAGTATCCATGAGCTTAAGTCTGACTGCATTCAGCCAGGGGACCTCCCGAAATTCTCTTTTGGATTGGAAAAGACACGATTTGGTTATAACCCAAGTATACCTTGGTTCCAAGTCTAAATGGGTGAGTTTCTAACCTATTTAAGAGCCTTAAACCCTCTCATGTCTCTCCCATCCAAATTTTCAATAAACCCTAGAAAGAGAAGAGAGAGAAAGTGAGAGATTGTGAGAGAGTTATGGGAGAAACTTCCTGCCACTTGCTACAGCTTCTACACGTGTTTAATCACCGCATTCAGATCACTTTCTCAGTGATTCCGATTCATTTCTAGGTCAGAAACCCTAACCACTACCTGTTTTAGGGATTCCTTTGATTCAAATAGCGAAGTAGCTGATGTAACTTGTGATATAGGTAAACATATCGCCGTTGACGAAGCGTAGACTTTCTATTCGAACCAATACGCTTCTACGTCGAAAGGTGAGGATTTTAGATGCTTAGATTGACTGATTTCAAAGCTTTCAATGTCATTTAATAGTAGATTATCGACGAGAGCGTCGTTCGACATGTAGAACATGCTGCCTGTTTTCCATTTCGTATAAGTACGAAAAATATGAGATTTAGGGTATTTTAGGTATTTGTAGGAAATACTGTATACGTTTGTATTCTATAAAAATGATTGTCATGTTTATTTATCCTGTTATGATATTAGATATGCGTGTATGATCTGTTTGGCGAAGAGATTCGCCCTAGTGTGCACTTTGGGTCGACATACGTTATGTAGACTGAAGTGTGTAGACTAAGTGTTTATATAAGTGTTTGTATTAGTATGTATTAAGTAAATGTTGTGGTAGATTAGTCTTGAGATTGAATTCTCAATCAATATGATGATATACATGATTTCCTCCATGTTGTTATTGAATTGATTTCCTTATATGTATGGAATACATGTGTTTAGGTTGATTTGCTTATGTTGTATGTTATAACATGTTGCTAACATGCTTGGATTATTTGTATTTCATTTCTATCACTCCCATATGTTCGCTGATGTAAAATACAAGTGCTTGGGGCTATAACCTAGTCCAGGCAGTCAGTAATGGATTGAATTCATGGTTGGCTTCTATTTACCACGAAGGACGCGTCGATGAACGCGAGTCGTGTTTTGGGTTGGCGGCAGTGGTTAGGCCACACAAAGTGTTTTTGGCACTTCATGTTGCTCAGCTTGAGATGCGCTCGTACTAGTCGAGCTCGTCAAGTAACCCGACTGACCGTTAATTATTCACCTTGTATGAGTCATAATTGCTTGAACCTAGGGTACTGAACTTACCAGTGAAAGCCCTGTTAACCATGATACGTTGATCCATAAAGACTCATGAGCCGGGCATGGTGGTATGGGACACCGTGGTCGAGCTATCGGCCTACTCTGGGGCCACAAACCTCCCTGTAGTGAACAGTGAGCACCTTAGACTCGTGAGCCGATTGTGGTGGTATGGGACACTACATTCGAGCTGTCGGCCTACTCTGATTGGTGACGAGCCCTTTGTAGTGACCTCGAACGTATTCTGAGTCTACGTGAGGCGACGACCCTTCCGTAGCAATAAGAGTACATTAGGCCTGTATTGATAAGGTGATGGGGGAGCGGTGCAACGAGTGCGAGCAACAGCCCTTGCAGCGACCTATAAATATAACATCGTACGAGATTACTAGGAGTGACGACCCTAGACAGGATCTGTGTTGGGATTAATATAAGGAAGGTACCTTACTTTCCTAATACTGCTGTTTGAATGGACTAATAACAACTTGGTAATCATTTTCACATTGCATTGCATGTGCCTGAAAGATGTGGAGCACTGAGGGAAGAAAGCATACCACGGACGTAAGATGGTGTCGCATGAGGGAGTATGTCGATGAGAGCATCCATCATGTCATTTCATGCTTGCATTAACAATAGTATCTAGGAATGTCTGATTGATTGCTTTACTATTATCGCGTGATTGATTTGATAACAAGCTAATCTTTACTCTATTATTCCACTGAGTTGATCACTCACTCCCACGTTACGGGACGGTGTTTGCAACACCTACCAGACTCTGTCTTAGATGCAGGTTGTGAGGAGATTCAGGAGCTGGAGCCGGACTTCTACGAGGACCAGGACGAGTTCTCGTATATGCAGTTCGCTGACGGCTTTGCGTAGGTAGCCTGGATCAGTGGGACTTGCTAGTTGGACCATATGACATTTTGATTTTTTTGGTTTATTATATGTATTTGTGACTTAGAGATGTATTCATACTTTGGAGATAGTTCGAGATTACTTTGTTTTCCATACAGTGATATATATACCCTTTAGTCTTCCGCTTACGTTTTATTACTGGATCTGGAGTATGAATTGCAGTTTTGATATAATCTTACTCATGTAAATGCTCTAACTCAGACAACATTGAATCATAATCATAATTGTTGCATAAGTGATGGTCTGGAACTCGGGAGTCGGGTTTCTACACGACTCCCGAATTTTAGGGTGTTACAAGTTGGTATCAGAGCATGATTTGGATTAAAACAGACCTGGGTTATGGCCACGCGACGTACGCTATCGCCCCTTTGACTTAGGTGGGTGCGAGAAAAACCTAGAAACACTCTTAGGGTCCCAGTCTTGACAATTGGCAATGTTCACACAAATCGATCATTTTGATTGAGTCCGTGTGCATCCGTGGTCGCATGAAATGACCCCAGACCACTTCTAGTTCGTGTGTGTATGGGTTTAGACCTCTCTGGACTCAATCCCAGCTGTTAAAAATTGCTAAATACGAATATACATCAGATAGTACCCGAAATGACCTGAAATAGCTCGAAACGGAATCGTGGGCCTATCCACGCTAGTTTATGGTGATCTGAGGTGGGACCCATAGGTTTTTGGGGACCACAGGGCAGGAGGGCCTCACCAAAACAGTGAGCCATCGCCAATTAGGATAGTGACCGGCGAGGCCTCATCGTACAATGGGCCCCACTCGGGCCGGGGGTCAGGCCGACATAGTTTGAGGGCTAGGGTACCCCCCTAGATGCGGGTCATCCCTTAAAACACTCACAAACCCTTACTTCCTTCACAAACCATGCCCCCAAGCTCTCCCTTTCCCTTCTAGTTGCTGAATCCTCTTTTAAAACCCATTTCCAATCACCCCCACCATCGATTTCTGCCTCAACCCACGCCCTTCCATCGTTCACATCCATACACGCTCCCCTCTCTCTCCATTTTCATCCGTTGGAGCTCTCCCATCCTCCATTGAAGGCTAAAAATTGTGTAAGCCTCCATCCCTACCCATTGCACTCTTTTCCCTTTGAAATCCTAGCCTTTAGGAGCTTATTTCACTCCTCTATAAGGCCTAGATTCGTGCCAGCCCACTAGGTCAGCCATTTCTCCCCATTTTCTCCATTTTTCATGGCTTTTCTAGAGGCTATTTTAGCCTTTTTCTCCTTTTCCACCATCCTCTCTCTCATGGAAAAGAGGAAGACTGCCGCTGATGAAGCTGGGCCTAGTCGCCCTTCACGTTTAAGGAAGCCAAGAGGTGGCACCGCTAGTTCAATCGCCGCCGCAAGTTCAAGTGACGCTCGTGAGTTTCAGACGAAGCGGGATCTCGATCCCCGATCTCCTGCTGGAAGGACTTGGTTGGCGCAACAACCTCATGGGGTTTATGAGGGCCGACGGGTCCTTTTTGAAGCTCAGGTGGATGGGAGACTCTTTGGAGAATATCAGTTGTTCGAGCTCCTAGAACAAGCACACTGGGGTCCGCTGTTTGATGCTAGACAACGCACCAATTCAACCACATTCTGGGCCTTCTTTGCCAACATTCATGAGGCTACGTTGGAGCCCTTACAGTTTCGGGTCTTATGTGGAGTAGATCTATGGGCCACAGTTGATGTTAGGTTGATATCTCGACTTCTGAATGTGCCCCTTGGTGAGGTGCATCCAAGCTCTAAGAATCTGAATAGCATGCGTGAAAGGGATCGTCGCACACGTGCCCTGTGTGGTCGACTGGTTGAGTGGCAGCTGAACCGGAGTCTTCTTGCGTCCCATATGTCAGACGACTTCTGTTTCCTCCACCACATTTTCACATTCAACGTCTACCCCAGTTGGAGTAACCGCAGTGAATGTACGCGCCTCATGGTGGACTTCTTGTATCTGGTGGGGCAGAGAGCAAACCTGTGTGTGCCTTCGTTCGTGTTGTGACAGATAGTTCAGGTTGTTTGCTCGAGGAGGAGGACTGAGTCGATCCCATACGACCGACTCATATGCAGGATTGCGCGCGAGTTTGGTTATGGCCTTGGTGGGGAGATGCCGGTGCCAGTTCATCATATCAATGAAGCTACCCTCAATCAGATGGAAATCTGGCCATGGAAATGCCAAGCTCGACTTGAGGAGAGCGAAGATGAGACTGAGAGTGAAGAAGAAGCCAGGGCCGAGATCCGAGAAGAGGAACAAGAAGAGGAAGAACCAGAGGCCCAGAGCATAGATGAGAGCTCCCCTCCTGCAGTGCCAGGGTAGGCTTCTGGTCAGGCTCCATGGGATGCTCGCATAGCTCGCCTGGAGGAGGATCATGCTGCCCTACGTCAGGGCCAGGGTGCATTACGACAGGACATCACAGACCTGCGGGGTTTTGTGAAGAGCAAGTTCAAGAAGGTGACCCGCACCTTGAAATCTATCCTGTGTTACCTGTAGGATAAGGGTGCCCCTCCTCCATCGCTAGATTCGGATGAGTGATTAGCTTTTAGACATTTGTTGGTCGTAGTTAGTTTGTTTCCTGCTTTCTGTGTGTAAGCCTGAGAAGGCTTAGTAGTTAGCTTATGTTGCAGTTGTAGCTTTGACTACCTTAGTTTTTCATGTGTTTCTTGTCATGATGCATGTAAAGATTTATCTCTTATATTGTGACGATTTTGATTAAATGAAATGCATGGAGTTGCTTCGGCTTGTTATGTGAATAATTATGTGGTGGTGTTTGTGCTATTGCTGAAACTGACAAGGTTGCGCCCTATTTTGAATATAGGGAATGCCACCTAAGATGACTCAGAGTACGGCACGACTTACACTGGGTGAGCCTATGGATCGGGTCCCCAGAGTGATGAGCATATAGATCCTGCTGTGGGCCCGATTCCTGAGACTGCACCTGAGTCTCGGCCTTCTGCAGGTCCTACAGTCGGACCACCACCTTTCACACCGCCAGTTAGAGAGCAGTATCGTGCGTCTTCCTCGACGCAGTATGTGCCTCAGCCTTCTCCACCTCCTGATAGGTTTGAGCAGTTGATGATCATGATGCACCAGCAGCTTTTGACGACTATTGCAGGGGCCTTAGCCCAGGGTGGGAGTGCGACTCCACCTGTGCCATCTGTGCATCCAGCTGAGGATGTTGGGACTTTGGCTCAGGATAAGGATATGGCTCATCCTGCACCATCTGCTTACCCTACGGGGAACACTGCTGATACACGGGGCCTACTTGAGCGATTCTAGCACTTGCGGCCTCCTACTTTTATGGGTTCTCACAGACCCGAGGAGGCTGAGTATTGGCTAGACCATGTTTCAAAGATTCTGAGGATGCTGCACTGCTCGGAGTCTGAGTAGGTTGAGTTGGCTACATTTATATTCAAGCGAGACGCCAGCTTATGGTGGGATAGTATATTGCGGACATTTGCTGCTAGCTACGTCTGGACTTGGGGCAGCATTCGAGTTTCGCTTCCATGAGAAGTACTATCCCCAGACCTACAGGCATGAGAGAGAGAACGAGTTTTTATGCTTCAGGCAGGGAGGCATGATAGTTATAGAGTATGAGCATCGGTTTATAGAGTTGGCCAGATACGTCCCGACGATACTTGCTGATAAGCAGATGTGCATACGACGATTTTCTGAGGGCTTGCGACCTGACATTCGGTCGAAGATGTGTGCGTCAGCATACCCTCCTATGCAGAGCTGATACATATGTCCATGAGGGAAGAGCAGGATGTTGATCGACTTGCACGATCTCATGGCCCTGTGGTTGTTAGGCCACGACCAGATACACAGGACAGGCCATTTCTTGGCAAGAGGCCCTGCATCGACCCTCCTCCTAGGGCTACAGCGCCAGTACTTTGGATGAAGCGCCCCGGTGTGACATGTGCCTACTGTGGGAGGCCGGGCCACACTACAGAGAGCTGCTTTGCTTGGATGAGGGATAGCGGGTTTTCACCGCCGCAGAAGATCGACCGTCCTCGTCCACTGGCATTATCTGCTCCACCCTTACGGTCGGCTCCTGCGCATCTTTCTTTCAAACCTCCCGTACCTCCGTTCCGGCCGCCTCAACGGCCCATGATACCGTGGCCGAACCGTCCATAGCAGGCTCGAGTATATGCATTGACAGCAAAGGCATCCGAGATAGAGACTGTCCAGCCCTTGGCCTTCGAGGTCACCACCCACATTGGAGGTACTCCTATACTTGTGATGGTGGATACAGGATCCACGATTTCATTGATATCGTATTTTGTGGTCAAGCGCCTTGGGCTACCGACTATTCATATGGATGGGGTGCGAGTTCTTACAGTGCACGGGACCTTTTCTGATGCCACCATGATGTGTGAGGGTTGTTTGGTGGATCTAGGGGGTAGGACGATGGCTCTTGACCTTGTCGTCGACCCCTCTCTCTATTATCTCGACGTCATTCTTGGCATGGATTGGCTGACTGCGGGGAGGGCTGAGATTGACTGTGAGACCCGTATCGTGACAGTCTACGAGCCGGAGGGCACGCCCTTTTCATTTTCAGTGCGGGTTAATCTCCCCTTTCGAATACTTAGCTACGCTTCCTTATTGCGGGATGTTGATGCCCCGACACTTGAGCACACGCCAGTAGTCCGTGATTTTGGGGATCTGTTCAGGAAGATTCCTGGTTTGCCACCTCAACGAGAGATCGATTTTACTATTGACCTGGTACCTGATTCGACACCCGTCTCATTGCCGACGTATCATATGGCTCCGTGTGAGATGGAGGAGTTGAGGAAACAGATTGATGATCTGTTGGAGGTTGGTTTCATTCGGCCGAGAGTGTCTCCTTGGGGAGCACCGGTACTATTTGTGACGAAGAAGGATGGTTCGCTGCGATTATGTATTGACTATCGCAGGCTGAACCAGATTACGGTGAAGAATAGATATCCCTTACCCAGGATAGATGACTTGTTTGATCAGCTGAGAGGAGCGCAGTACTTCTCGAAGATTGATCTTCAGTCAAGGTATCACCAGTTGCGTGTTAGGGATGAGGACGTGCAGAAGACATCTTTCAGGACCAGCTTTTGCCACTACGAGTTCCTCTTGATGTCGTTCGGTCTTACGAATGCACCAGCCGTGTTCATGGATCTGATGAACAGGGTATTTCTGCCATTCCTCTATCGATTCGTCATTGTGTTCATAGATGACATTTTGGTATACTCCAGGAGTCGAGAGGAGCATGAGGAGCACTTGCGATTGGTCCTAGATACACTGAGACAGCACCAGTTGTTTGCACAGTATAAGAAGTGCGACTTCTGGAAGGAGGAAGTTAAGTTCCTAGGACATGTGGTGTCCAAGGATGGGATGGCGGTGGACCTTGCTAAGGTAGTCGCGGTGCAGGACTGGAAGCAGCCTAGTTCTGTCACTGAGGTAAGGAGTTTCCTAGGTTTGCTAGGCTACTATCGACGTTTCATTCAAGACTTCTCAAAGATCGCCAGACCTCTATCTCAGTTGACACGGAAAGATGTGAAGTTTGCCTGGAATGAAAACGCAGAGGCAGATTTTCAGGAGCTGAAGGACAAGCTTATGTTCGCCCCTGTGCTAGTATTGTCAGAGCAAGGGGTTAAATACACGATATACACTGACGCATCTAGAGTTGGTATAGGTTGTGTGCTTATGCAGAAGGACAGGGTAATTTCGTATACCTCGAGACAATTAAGGAAGCACTGGGAGAATTACCCTACACATGACCTTAAGTTGGCAGCCGTCATTTTCGCATTGAAGCTCTGGAGACATTACCTCTACGTAGAGGAGTTCGAGCTCTTTTGGACCACAAGAACCTCAAGTACATATTCACGCAACTGAACTGAGATACGGGAGGTCTGAAGGAAGGGTGCGCAGGAGCCAACCGTAAAGGTGGTGTTGATATAGCCTGTGGGCGTGTACGGTCGATCTTCTACTGCAGCGAGAACCCACTGTCCCGCATCCGAGCGAAACAGTTCCCCACAGAATGACCCGATCTCTCACAGTAAGTACAGGAGAGATCGGGGCGCCTCATCGGAAGTACCGGCGCCATAGCCCTAGGAGGAGGGTCAATGCGAGGCCTCTTGCTCGCAGAGGACCTGTCCTGCAAATCTGGTCATGCCCTAGGAACAATAGGGCCACAAGATCGCGCAAGCCGATCCACATCCTGCTCTGCCCGCATAGACATGTGAATCAGCTCAGCGTAGGAGGGGATGCTCACGCAACACATCTTCGACCATATGTCTGGTCGCAAACCCTCAGAAAAGTGCCATATGCGCATCTGCTCATCAGCAAGTATAGTCGGGACATATCTGTCCAACTCAGTGAATCGATGCTCATACTCTGTGACTGTCATGCCTCCCTGCCTGAGGCGTAGAAACTCATTCTCCCGCTCATGCCTGTATGTATGGGGATAGTATTTCTCGTGGAAACGGAACTCGAACGCTGCCCAGGTCCAGATGTAATTAGCGGCAATGGTCCGCAACACACTATCCCACCACAAGTTGGCATCTCGCTCGAACAAGAACGTAGCCAACTCAACCTGCTCAGTGTCTGAGCAATGCAGCATCCGTAGTATCTTCGACACACGGTCGAGCCAATACTCGGCCTCCTCGGGTCTGTGAGAACCCGTAAAAGTAGGAGGCCACAAGCGCTGAAATCACTCGAGTAGGCCCCGTGTATCTGCAGCAGTCCCCATAGGATAAGCAGGCGGTGCCGGATGAGCAATGCCCTCATCCTGAGCATAAGTACCGGCATCCTCAACTGGATGCACAGGTGGTACAGGTGGAGTCGCACTCCCACCCTGGGTTAGATCCCCCACTATAGTAGTCAGGAGCTGCTACTGCTGCTGCATCATGGCCATCATCTTCTCAAATCTATCTGGAGGTGGAGCAGGCTGTGGCATGTACTGCGTCGAAGAAGACGCACGGTACTGCTCTCTGACAGGCGGTGTGAAAGGCGGTGGTCCAACTACAGGACCAGTAGGAGGCTGAGACTCACATGCTGTCTCAGGAATCGGGCCTACAGCAGGGTCCGTATGAGCATCAGACTGGAGGGGAACCTAATCCATAGGCTCACCCAATGTAAGCCGAGTTGTGCTCCTCGTAGCCTTAGGCGGCATTCCCTATATTCAAAATAGGGCGCAACCTTGTCAGTCTCAATAGCACAAACACACCGCAATCATTCACATAAAGAGTCAAAGGCATTCCATGCATTTCATTTAATCGAAATTGTCACAATACAAGGGATATCTCCTTACAGGCATCATGACAAGAAGTACATGGGAGCTAAGACAGTTAAAGCTACAACAACAACATAAGTAAACTACTAGCCTTAACAGGCTTACATAACATAAAGCAGGAAACAACTAACTACTACCAACAACATCTAAAATCTCATCGCTAGTCTGAGTCGGGTGATGGAGCAGGAGCACCCTTATCCTGCAAGCTACACAGGATCGCCTTCAAGGTGCCAGTCACCTTGCTGAATTTCCTCTTCATAACGACCTTGGTATCCTCGACCTCGGCCCGAAGTTCCTGAACTTTCCTTCTCAAGGCAACCTGGCTCTCCTCAATTTGGGCAATGTGAGCATCTCTAGTAGCTTGAGTAGAAGGAGGAGGGCTCTCATTAGTATCCTGAGCCTCCTCTTCTTCCTCTTCCTAGGCTTCTTCCTCTACTTCCGCCCCAGGTTCTCCTTCACTTAGATACTCTTCGCCATCAAAATCGCCCTCTCTATCCTCATCAAGCTGAGCCTCACGCTGCCTAAGATACATTATGGACTCGATCGAAGCGAATGAGTTGAGTAGACTTCTCCTATTGGAGAGACTGCGATCCTATGAGTGTTTCTAGACCTTTCTCGCACCCACCTAAGTCAAAGGAACGACAGCGTACGTCGCGTGTCCATAACCCAGGTTCGGTTTAATCTCATTCATACTCTGATACCAACTTCTAACACCCTGAAAATCGGGAGTCGTGTATAAACCCGACTCCCGAGTTCCAGACCATCACTTATGCAATAAATATGGTTATGATTCAATGTTAATTGAGTTAGAGCATTCACATGACCAAGATTATACCAAAACTGCAATTCATACTCCAGACCTAGTGATAAAACGCAAGTGGAAGACTGAAGAATATATATATCACTGTATGGAAAAAAAAAAATCTCCACTGTCTCCAAAGTATGAATACATCTCTGAGTCATATACATGTAATAAGAAAAAAAATCAAAATGTCATAAAGTCCATCTATGAAGTCCCACCGATCCAGGTCACCTACACAAAGCCGTCGTGAAACTTCATATATGAGAACTCATCCTGGTCCTCATCATAATCTGGCTCTGCCTCCTGAATCACCGCATCACCTGCAACTAAGACAGGGTCTAGTGGGTGTTGAAAACACCATCCTGTAACGTGGGAGTGAGTGATCAACTTAGTGGAATAATAGAGTAGAGATTAGCATGTTCTCAAATCAATCATGCGATAATAGTTAAGCAATAAATCAAACATTCCTAAATACTATTATTAATGTATGCATGAAATGACATGATGGATGCCCTCACCGACATACTCCCTCATGCGGCACCATCTGCGTCCGCGGCATGCATTCTTCCCACAGTGCTCCACATCTTTCAGGCACATGCAATGCGATATGGATAATGCTTTCCAAGTTGTTATTAGTCCGTTCATACAGTAGTATTGGAAAACTAAGGTACTTTGCTTATATCAATCCCAACACAGATCCTGTCTAGGGTCGTCACTCCTAGAAATCACATACGATGTTATATTTTTGTAGGTCGCTGCAAGGGCTGTCAGGGCTGTTGCTCGCACTCGTTGCACCGCTCCCCCATCACCTTATCAATACATGTCTACTGTACTCTCGTTGCTACGGAAGGGTCGTCGCCTCCCGTAGACTCAGAATACGCTCGCGATCACTACAAAGGGCTCATCACCTGATCAGTGTAGGCCGACAGCAAGAATATAGTGTCCCATACCACCATAATCTGCTCACGAGTCATAGGTGCTCACTGATCACTACGGGGAGGTTTGTGGCCCCAGCGTAGGCCGACAGCTAGACCACGGTGTCCCATA